>OX030952.1:40968652-43381152 GCA_943735915.1 Pherbina coryleti | reverse complement strand
CACAACTGTTATTAAAACTGTTAACAGTGTGTTGTCTGCAGTCACGCTCGTATCGCCATTGTTGTTATTGTTGTTGTTGTTGTTTGTAGTTGCCATGATGGTTTGTTTTGCCTTCGGGAGCACTATTGTCCACACCATACTTTAGTTCCCTAAGTTCTTTTATTAGGTTCTTTTTATTGTCTCCAGAGGCCAATGGTATTATTCTGTGAAGTTCAGCAATCCGCTGTCTTCTCTTCACCGCTTTTCCACCTCTAGTTTTCCTTATTTTTGTTGATGTTTTGGCTGCTTCTTCCCTCTGTTGATGGAGTTTACCTTCAGTCCTTTTCCTATATTCTTCAATTGTCAGGCTCTTTGGGCCTGCTGTTTTTGGTATTGGTGTATATATTGGTGGATTATAATTCTTTGGTGCCTCCGGTGTGTATTCTTCAATGTGCTGTTCCGCAAGTTTTTCCCATTTTTTGAATAATTGGTTTATTTGCTGTTCGGTTGGTGTGCTCATAATAAAAATGTTCAGGGATTTCGTTAAGAGTCTGAGATCAGAAGTATTCTTGGGTTGTAGTCGCAGGATCAGAAGATACCAGTTTTATGTCGCAGGATCGCCATATAATATCTTATGTGTTATTCTTTGACTTTTAGGCGAGTCGCGCCACAATATTAGGCCACAAGGCCGCTCTTAAGGTACTTGAAAATAAAAACAATGGCAACAATGCCGTTAGTATGCTTAACTTCAAGTCTGTTCTTTATTTGGCGAGCACCCGATTTTATAGGGGCTCGCGACCAAAATTTGAGTTCTTACAATTGAGTTTTTTCTTAAAACTAACAAAAGAATTGAGTGCTTACATACTATTACATATTCTTACTTTCAAATATTCTTACATAGCATATTCTTATGGTGTCACACATTTGCAAATGTAAGAAAAGCTTACACTGCATTTTGCACAGCTCAATCAAATAGCTTACTTGCTGTGAGCGAAATAGTGACCCAATTATTAAATGTTGTAACATCAAATAATAAGAACTTAAAGTACCCTACACTAAGCATGTTATATTAAAGTGGTAAAGTGTGGTACACTACACCCCTTATATAAGATAGTCAACAATAATATCGTATTCGCCTATTGATATTAACCATCTTTTTAATCGCGGATTTATATCTTTTCCGGAATATTTTGTATAAATTATCAAATTTTGATTTTGTTGAATAGAACGTTTATTTTCCGACTGAAGACTTAAAGCTTAGCTATTATAACTTAAAGCTATAGAAACAGAAACATCGCTGTATTGAGCCGCCGTTGGCGAAAGAGCTGCAGAACCTTCGTCAGCAGTTAAGCGAGCGCTAGCTACAGATGGTCGATGGGTTTGTTTACGTTAACTCCTCCCCTCCTAAGTAAGGAACGTCATCGGTCCTATTAACTGTTGCCTGGAGAATAGTTTCTACCGCTTTTGCCGTTGCAGCAACCTGTTTTCTTTTTACTAGGAAAAGGATGAGGAGCAGCAAAACGCCAATGATTGCTATTGTTGCCAAGATACATGATGTTCCAGTCAACCCCGTTTTATAATCGCTTAAATCGTTTTAAAGATTTTGAAATGCATGGTGTCGCAGGTAGGGTAGGCCTATATCTTCATTGTGTCCCGTTATATTTATCTGGGTGGCCCAAGGGATCTCCGCAGCTCTTATGCGGAGTGCGTTTCTGAATATAGCTTCATTCACGCTAACTTCGCCCGAGAAAGTAAACAGATAGGTGCCCCTTCGGAGTGTAGTCGTTTCGTTAGCAATCGTAACAGTTCTGGCACTGGATGAAGCAGACCAAATGTTTTCTTGCATTGTGCAACAGAACGGGATACAAGCTGTTGCGCACAAGATGTAGCGCGTGATTTTTCGCAGAATTGCATGGTTGTCCCCAGACAATTGGCTACTGGATAGACAGACGTTCTTTCCGCAGAGTGCGACGGTGTTGTCTCGTAAGGATTGCATCTGGTTGTAGTGTGCTACAACAAGAAGTGAATTAAATTATTTTCATGGTAAACTTCAAACTAAGTTACAAATCTGTTATGGTTAAATTGTTGAGAGACTCGCTTTTTAACAATAATTCTACTTCAATGTTGACCAAAATAATTGGGTTTAATAGTCCCAACTGTGCTAGTGCTATTGATAAAATTATGTTATCTAAATCAGAAATAATTGCTCCATTTCTAGCCAAAAGAATTACGTAGAGTTGCTCGGTATTAATCCCCTCTTTCTTTTCGATCTTGAGGATTTTATTTACCACATCAGTCAGTTCATTAACTTGTTTCTGAAGCTTAGAGTTTATCACTGTCTGTTGGTTATTGTTATCCTTAAGCTTGTCCAATTCTATTGTGACTTTCATGAACTCGTCGAAGTCAGGTGTGCCCGCTTCCAAAAGGATTTGGTTTCTATAGACCTTTACTGATTTTAAGACAGTCTCTATTGTGTAGGTTAGAGATTCCTCACTGTGAACAGTGGCGGCAACCGAATCAGTTTCAGGTTCTAATGCATTTACATATTGACGCGACAAAGCATCTGCAACCAGATTGTCTTTACCCGGGTTATAATGGAGCTTAGCATTATATCCTTCAATAAAAGCCTTCCATCTTTTTATTTTTGGGTTTGGGTTGCGGTCTGACACCGCAACAGTCAAAGGCTGATGGTCACTACAAATAATTCGTACAAATAATGCGTTCGACTCTTTAAGGCCTAAACAATGGCCAAAAGTTCACGCTCATTCGTGGCAAAATGTTTTTATTTTTTGTCTAATGTCCTAATGGCTTGGGTTGCGGTCTGACACCGCAAAAGTCAAAGGCTTATGGTCAGTACAAATAATGCATTAGACTCTTTAAGGCCCAAACAATGGCCAAAAGTTCGCGCTCATTCGTGGCAAAATGTACTTATTTTTTGTCTAATGTCCTCGAAATCATTGTAATCGGTTTGCTTCGTTGGGACAGAACCGCACTTAACGCATGAAAAGAGGCATCGGTGGTGAGGTCGAAAGCCTTCTGGAAATCCGGGTAGGTCAACATGACATCCTCTGAAATGAGTATTTGCTTTAATTTATTAAATGCCCCCACCTGATTTTGATCAAGCGAAATTTTAATCTTTTTTGATTGTGAAGCCGATACTTTACCAAATTCACCTTGAAGGATGTTGGTTAATGGTTTGGCAATTTTGGCGTAGTCACGTATAAAACACCTATAGTAATCAGCCATGCCTAAAAAGGATCGAACACCCTTTAGAGTTGTCGGTTGAGGAAAATTTTGAATTGCCGTGACCTTCTGCGGGCATATTCTTATTCCATTCCCAGATATTGTGAAACCAAGGTACTCGTGATCTGTTTTAAAAAATTTGGATTTCTCTACGGAAATCTTCATATTTGCTTCCAGCATGCTTTTCAATACTGCTTCGATGTGTTTCAAATGTTCATCCGGATCATTCGAAAAAATGATAACATCATCAATATAAACGAAACAGTACTTCCATATACAGTAAATCAAAAAAGTTTAGAAACAAAAAAGTTTCTTTAAAACATTTATTCAATTTTTACCCTTTTAACACAAAACTAAAAATTTTTTTTACATATTTAATATTTCATATATATTTTTAACACAACATCAAAAAATCCAACCAAAAAAACTTTCTTATCACTACAAATAAAAAGAGAAACAAAAAACTAAACATTTCATAGCTAAAAAAGTTTAGAAACATTTGTGCTTTTGATTGAACTTTGCATTGCTTCGTTTAAAAAAAGCTTTAAAATAACTGGATCTAAAGTCTTTAGCTATAAATGTGTAATGTTGTATATGAGTCGAAATACAACATTTTTGGTTTGGACGGACGTCGTATGGTGTGGAGAAATGCAAATACGGAGTTCAATTAAGAAAACATTCTTCAATACTAATAATCCTAATAATCCATTGGGCTGTTGGAAAATGTCCGACTCGAACTGACGGCCCACATTGGGGCCTATTCTAATAAAATGTGGCGAGCGCTGTGACCACGCACTGAGTTGCAAAATTAATTGAAACTTATATCTTATATGCAATGCTCGTGGTGGCAATAATATACATACATAAGTAATTTTAAAAGTGTTTTTAAGTTCAATTTTCTATATTTTGGTTAACGCCACTAGCTTGAATTTATCAAGACATCTTTACCATCACATTAATAAACTTTTGGGATATTATTTATTTTTATAAATAGTAAAAAAGTTATATTATTATTCATATGTCCATGAAAGATGTTACAACTTAATTTAAAAAAATATAAATCGTTAAGCAAATAGTAGTTTTCCGGGATAGTCCGGGTGCTTGTTTAACGGTTTTGATATTCTACATAGTTGTAACATATAGCAACAACAAAAAAAAAATTGTGCAAATTTGCGCCATTTTGAGTTATGCATTTTTAATGAGACTACCCCATATCTGAACAATTTATTTACTTAGTGCAAACGTTTGTAAAATTCAGAGGAGGTGTTGCCGGTATAGAAAAGTATATATATTCTTAATCAGCGTAACCTCCTTAGCCTTTCTAGCCATGTCTGTGTGTCCATCTGTATGTTGTTCTTGAACTCTTAGTCATGAGGGAAGGAGATGAGACAATTTCATGAAACTTGAGACACATGTCTATATGATCCGAAGGATCTGCGCATATGAAGTTGTTTTTTATCATTTTTTGAATGTGTACTGAATTAAGGATACAAACTTCCTATAAAACAATGTCAAACTCGAGGTGTAAATAAAACAATAATAGAAGAAACCAAAAGAAAAAATCAGCAAAACTTTAAAAACAGAATCGGGTTAAATGTAGATAAGTCATAGCATGGTTTCGGCAGTAGCAATGATGGGAACACTACCAGGTGATTTTTTGATGACCCAGACATATCTTCGCAGATAACGGGTGTTGATGTTATTATAATAAAAAGATTTCACATAATTGTGCAAGCTCTAGCTAATGATTTAAAAATAAATCTTGATAAATACAGAGCTTTCGCTTTAGAAACTGCAAAAATATTTGTTCAAAAATACAAATGGTCCCTCCATGCCCTCCCTCCCTCCAATGCCCTCCACAGCCCACAAAATATTAATACACCACATCAAGTAATTGAGAAAATTCTGCTTCCAATTGGCCAGTTAAGTGAAGAGGCACAAGAAGCACGCAATAAAGATTTTAAAAATTATAGATAAAACTTTTCCAGAAAATCATCTAGAGTAAACACAACACGGAAATCTTAAATTTTTTGTTAATATCATCAGATCCCGTTATATATCCAGCTTGCAGAAACCAACAAAAAGTAATCATAAAGCACTAACAGAAGATGCTTTAAGCTTATTAGAATCCCCAGACGTAAACCTCCGTAAAGGAATCCATTTTTTATCATGTTCATCTTCATGTGACAGTGAATCGGAAAGTTAGATACATGAAATTTTGTGTTGTAATATGTATAATAAACGTTAAAAACACATTATTTGTCTTTAGTTCCCTTTGTATTTTAATATTTGCATTGAAAATAATTTCCGCCATGTTTTCATAACTTTGGCCCCACTGTGCGGCCCAAATCGTTCACACATTGATTGTGCTCCACTTCTAGCTCTTTTCAAATTGTATGCACCTGAAAGAAATTTTAGGCAAAGGCAATTGTTCTATATACCATACAAAAGGACAAATTATGGCAGATGCGACCCAGTTTACAATGTGACTAAGACGTTCAACACTATCTGCAACTCGATTGAGATCACCCAAAATAGGGTAGCATTTAAGAACGAAGTCATGTTGAATTAATTTTATGTACTTACGTTTAATTTATGTACTTATTGTAACTGTATAACAATAATTGTTAATAGTTGATTAAATAAATAAATCAATCTGTAGTAATCTGCAATGGCTCTCCAAACTTCGCGATCTAGCCCGATAGTAAATTTCGGGCGACAGTCTCAGCTGTCATATCTGTGATCGGAACTACTTCAGTCCAACGAGTGAATCTGTTGATGATCATGAGACAAATGCGATCGTTTTTTGAAATGGGTAACGGTCCAATGAGGTCGATGTTAATATGCTCGAACCTCTCGCTGGATTTCTGATAATCCCTCTTTCAATGCTAACGACGAATGTATAGTTGAATTGACCAAATTCTTAACCTGACCGTCTAATTTCTGCTCCTTTGCCAACGTCTCGAAATTGACGAACGGTGTTGCTTCTGTTACTTGTGTAATACATTTTCTAACTGTATTTTTAATTTCTATTTTTATTTTTGTTTAGGTTATCTCGATGACTGCATCGAGATCAACCTTTGGTGTTTAAGCGCACCTCGCTTATTGTTTGATGGCTAAAAAGTCGCTCTTTTGCTGAGCATTAAAAAGATCTTTAGGCTATACAGCCAATTTCAAGTTCTGATTAAGTCTGATTTTATTTCATTAATTCTTGGGCTTATAAAGTAAATTTACCATTATTTTTCTTAAAACCATCTTACCACTATTTCTAGAAGGAGAAGTTCTATTTTCCAATATTTACCAAATATTATTTAAAAAATCTATTGTTGATCAATCAGTTTAAGTTTGACAAAAATTTTCACATTTCCCCTCAAATTCATAATCATTACCAATAATAATTGGTTGACCGAATATATGGCCTTGACTTTAAAAGTCGTTGGCACTAACTCAATTCATTAGCCTGTTGTTGTTGTGTTGTGTTGTGTTGTGTTTCTCATGCAAGTGCATTTGTAACACAACACCCGCTGTCGCAATTATGCTTGTTCGATATCTAGCGGCACAAGCGCGAAGGATGCTCAATGCATTGAAAAGAATTTGAGTTCAACGTTTTTGTTTACGTTAACATTTTAGGTATTTTTATTTTAGAGTTTGTCAAAAATAATTTTGTTTGTGGCTTAAGATTTTATTATTACCATATGTTGATCGATTATGCAATAAGAAAATCTTTGTATTTGTGTGGTGATCACTTGACACAAACGCTATAAAGTGTCAGCTACCTCGTTCTCTTTCTCAGGTAAATGACGAATGTCCGTAGTAAACTAACCGATATAATTCAAATGTCTCGCTTGACACGGCGATGCTTTGTCGGACGTCTGTTTGAAAGCGAAAGTGATTGGCTTATGGTCCGTGAAAATAATAAATTTTCGTCCTTCAACCATGTGCTTGAAGTACTTCACGGACCGATAGATGGCCAACAGCTCCCTTTTGTAGGTGCTGTACTTTTTTGTGAATCCGACAATTTGTTCGAATATAAACCCAATGGTTGTAGTTGACCTTTCACTCGCTGGTGTAGGACGGCCCCTACCGCAAAATCAGAAGCGTCCACACTAAGTGACAACTCTGCGTTCGGTGCTGGGTGGAAAAAGCACTGACGAGCTCTTCCTTGCATTTTTCGAAATAATGGTTACCCGTTACCATTAACTGCATGATCGCCTGAGTAAAGGCCGCACTGGGCAAAAGCGTCTATAAAAATTTACCATGCCCAAGAAACGTTTTATGTCACATGTCGTATTCCTTTATGAGTTAATATTAAATGTATGTTTGTTTAGGTGAGAGTATTGTGTGAGTGTTTATGTGTTGATAATATTATTCTTACTTTATCCTTACTTCTTCTTTCTGGTTACTGCTCCTTCCTTCTGTTTAGTTCAGCTTTTATTTAAAAAAAAGAAACTACACTTGTTTTTACTATGGTGTCTTTCACCTCACAAAAAAAACTCCCTTTTATTACATTTTGTTCTTATATTTATAGCATTTTTCATCATACTCATTGCTATACAAACTTACATGCTAAATAATATACAAACTAACATGTTAAATAATATACATACAAACCTAATATTAAACAACTTAAAAACTTACCAACTTACATATTTGCAAGTTGCACATGCCGACATATATATTCAGTTGCTTACCAACCTACATTGCATTTTTGTCACCTCGATATTTGACACCGTTTACTTTCGCGTGCTACATTTGGACATAAGTTCGTCAACCGTGCGGTTTATTGACCTAGAAACATACATAGAACAACGCAATTCGAAACGCAAGCACGATAATTGAACTTCAATTTCGCGCATTGCTTATGAACGCCGATCGCTTCATATTCTGAGGCAGGTCAGTGTTTCATTCAAGTGGCATAGAGTTATCTACGTCCCTTGACTGAACCACAACATTCCTCCCCCCTTCGGAAGAAAAAATTATGCTGTTAAATTAGCGATAATTTTTTTTTTTTTTTTTTTCATGCGCGCTTAAAGGATCTCGATATTATTGTTTTACTATTAGTTTTTACTTCTGCACTATGTATGTTTGTACGTCTTTTTTTTCAAATTTTAGAATGTTTTGTGCTTACTTAGGTAGTATTCAAATTTTCTGCACATTCCTTTTGGTTTTGTGATTCTTAACTGATTTTTCTCTTTTGCGAGGTTTTTGTTTTTTTTTTTTTTTTTTTTTTTTGGCAACAATTTTTCGTCTTCTTAACATTAATTTATTATACATGTAAATTTTTCCAATAAACAACTTCAGTTTGTAATGCATTCTTGTCATGATCTTCTTTATTCTTACTTTTAATTGTTATACTGTTACTATTGGGTCCCAGTATTTTGGCTGAGCGGATAGATGCTTTTCGCTGTGGCGTTGTTGAAGTCTCTCTTTCCTGCTCCTCTCCTTGACTCATTTCCAGAATACGAGATGCTCCTCCTGTGAGACCGTATTTGACTTTCTTTACCGTACGAACCGGCTCTCGCTGTGATGCTGTGTGATGTTGTACATGTATATCTTCTTTCCGGATTCGCTGCGTTTGTCTTGCTGGCTCTTTATTAGTATATGTTGTTGCAACTCTCCTCTTTCTACAGATGAATACCGCTATGATAATAATCAGGATGACTGTTGATGACCCAAAGACAATGCCTGACCCGGTCGTTATTCTGTGTATTTGAAATAGGCTATCATTGTTTTTCCTTTGTTCGAGAATCGTCTTTAATTCAGACCAACTGCGCTGACCGTCCTGTAACTCCGTTTTCATGCTCTCGTGATCAGAAACAACAACAGGCAAGTGTGTGGATCTCGAGTCCGTTTCATTCAACACCTCTGTCCATTGAGACTTTAATGTTTCTATGAGTGATGCACTGTTTACTACGCGTTGTGTTATGTTGTAATTGTGGAGTCGTGGTGTCTCGTATGGCAACATCATCTCTTCATTTCGGATTGTGCACCGTTGTGTTATGGTAACGTAGCCAAATCCTGTCAGGGTGAGTGTACTCACTTCGTCGTCGCACGTCACTTCAAATGTTTCCGGTACTTGGAAATTGTATAACCATCTATTTGACACTGTCATTTTAACCAGAAATCCTTTAACTGGGGGAATAGCCGCATACTGGCAGAATTCTTCTCGTCTGTTAAGATTTTGTAGTAGGCTTACCTCACAGACAGGACTATTCATCGTGAGTACCTTTCCCGGAAGTCGGCATAGTCGTATTTCACTCATGTCGGCCCCTATCATCTGGATACATTTCGACATCTCTTCCTTCGAAAGCCCGATGAACTGCCTTCTATTCCTAGACTCCGCCATGTAGGCATACGTTGTCTTCGCCATTAGGTCCCATCGCCCCTTTGTGAATATTGGAATTGGGTATACTTTGTACATGCTGAACCGCATCCGCTCGGGTAGAGGTAATTTTGCCACTACCACAAAACTGCCATTTGCAGGAAACGCCTTCACCGTTGCTACCTGATGTACCTCAAATGACTTGTCCATAAACCATTTTGCTTTTCCTTCCATTGTAAACTGACCCATCAATTTATGCACATCCTCTGCGTTGAGTATTGTGGGATGCAAGAAACCTCTAATCAACTCGTCTAATATTGCAATTTCCTGCGCCTGCTGCCCCTGAATTTCTACCAGCTTTGCATTAATTACCGCCTGTCTCTCCAATAACTCCATTTTGAGCGTTACTTTTCCCAAAAGTCTGTTGGTCTCGTTATTCTTCATGCTTTGTTCTTCGTATGATTTGCTAATGATACTCTGCAAACCTTCTACCTCCTTCATTATCGTCAATAAAGGTTTAGACACGGCCTTATAAGAATTCTCCATTACAGTGACTTGCTTCTTAAGTATCTCATAAGTCTGGCTTTCTCTGTTTTCTATGTCCCTTAGATGCTCCGAAATTTTCCCTTCGTCATTGTGGTCCATCACTCCAAAAGCCCAATGGAGCGCCTCTCCAATAAAATTAACTGATCGCCGGCTTCTGCGTTGGTTTTTCATTGTTGCCATGACTTCTTCGTTTTTCTTCAGTGTTACTAGTATTGCTCTTGTCTCCCTTAGAGGAGCAACACAGGATAAATAAAACTCTTTTGCTGCGAACACTTCTGTTAAAGTTCTGCACATGTTCTCCTCATCTTGCAAATACTTCTCCGACGTCTCTAGCACCTCATCCAATTTAACCGGTGTGAACTTAGTTAATATAGTCCATTCCTCGGAAAAGAACATCGCCTCGTGTATTGTTTCTAGGAAAACTGGTGTTGTCTCCAAGCTGACCACCTCTGCATGTTGCGCTCCGGTGCATCCAATCCAAATAAAACCTAGGACCCATATCATTGTCTCGTCGTGCTAAATCTATTTTTATATAATTGATTAACTTAACATTTATCGATATCATAACATAATTTTATATATTGCATTTTGTTTTTATAACGTATTTCTATACATAATCATTATTGGTTATATAGTTCTAAAATTTTATTTTTTTTTTTTTTTTTTTTTCGTATTCTCTTCGCGTTTACGATTACGAATAAACAAAAATCTCAATATAACGCGTGGTCATCAAAATTTGAACCTCCAAATCATATTTATTCGATGGAATTTTCTTTCTTTCCCAGTCTTGTCTTTTCGAATTAGCTTAATTTTATTACTGTATTAAATCAGATTTAACTTTGTATTTTATTAAAATAAAATAAAAAAAATCTTTTAAATTTTTTAATTGTTCTTAGTTTATATTTTACGTTATAAAATAAAAAAATTTAACTAATTTTCCTGATTGTTTTATGTATTATGGAAAACCTTTAATAAATTGTTATGTACCTTCTTAGGTTTTCCTTTTATTACAATCTCGGTAGTGACTGGACTTATTATAGTTCTGACCTCATATGGCCCTAGCCATATTGGAGAGAATTTATTTTTCCTTGCCTGATTTTTCATTAGAACCTTTCCCCCCACTTTAAATTCTACAGGGTTCAAATAGTTATCATAATGTTTTTTCGACATTTCTTTCGCTCGTTCCTGGTTCTGTCTTACCAGTTCGTGAGTTCTTTGTATCTGGTATTTTAAAATTTTCGAAGGATCTTCGGTGTTATATACCGGACTACACTTACGTGTGAGATTCGTTGGCATTTCTGAATTAAATCCATACAAGGTTTTAAAAGGTGTTTGCTTTGTGCTCATGTGCGGTGTATTATTGTGCACATGCATAGCAGATACTAACCATTGATCCCAATTCGACCCGTCCTCCTTAGCAAAACTTCGTAAGTATTCTGCTAATGGACGATGGCTTCTTTCCAACGAGCCATTCGCCTGTGGATGATACGGTGTTATGTGTAATTTTTTAATCCCTACCACTTTACACACATCCGAAAATAACTTAGACACAAAATTTGAACCGTTATCAGTTATAAGTACTTTTGGAATGTTGTGACGAGTTATAATCTCGTCGAAGAATGCCTTTGATACTGTACTAGCTTCAGCATCTGGTATTGCAACACATGCCATGTACTTCGAAAAATCATCCTGAAAGGTTAGTATGTATTTATTGCCCGACACAGTCTCTGGTAGGATACCCACTATGTCCATGTAAACTTTATCAAATGGACGTGTGGGTGTGTCCGTTAATACCATGGGCATTTTTGTTAATTTAGAGCATTTATTGATCTGACATTTTTGACATTTTTTAACATATTCCTTAATCTGTTTCTGCATCCCCTTCCATTTATATTCCTGCCTTATTCTGAAATATGTTTTTAAAGCTCCTTGGTGCCCACCTAGTGGCAAATCATGAAAATCTCGCAAAATTCTATTAATATCTTTTGGATCGGTTAAAATGACTCTCTTTTCATTCCGTTGGTCTAAAAACTCATCACATTGTTCGCTTGGTTTCACTGAATTTACTTCCGTTTCAATTTCCCTTTCCTTCTCTTGTTTTTTTTCCTTGGTTTTTGATCTTGTTTGAACTACTACTATGTGCTCTTCCTGTTGGGGTATCCTGCTTAGAGCATCTGCATTTAAATTTCGCTTACCAGGCTTATAAATAATTTCGTATTCATACTCTGAAAGCTTGTGCCTAAATCGTGCTAACCGCGATGTTTGGTCCTTCAGATTTGCTATTCCCCTCAAGGGTTGATGATCAGTGTATATTTTAAATGGTCTTCCTAAAAGATATGCCCTAAAATTTTTGGTTGCCCAAACAATGGCCAAAAATTCTCTTTCTATGGTTGAATAGCGTTTTTCTGCGCTATTTAATGCCCTACTCGCGAAAGCAATTGGTCTATTCTCGCCCACTTTTCCTTGTGATAAAACAGCGCCCAGTGCCTCTCCACTGGCGTCTGTAGTTAATAAGAAGGTCTTTTCAAAATCTGGATAAGCTAAAACTGGGGATGAGGTTACTGCTTCCTTTAACGCCTCAAAAGCTTGCTGACAGTCATTCGTCCACTGAAATTTGACGTCCTTTTTAAGCAAATTATTTATTGGTAAAACAATTTTCGACATATTTTTTATAAATTTCCTGTAATAATTTACTAAGCCTAGAAACGCCTGAACCTCCTTTCTATTTCTTGGTACTGGAATACTTTTAACACATTCTAGTTTTTGCGGATCTGGCAGAGCTCCTTGTTCTGAACATTTGTGCCCTAAATACGCTATCTCACGACGCAGAAACTGACACTTTTCTGTGTTCAACTTCAAACAATTTTCTCTAAGTTTTTGGAATACCTTCCCCAATCTTTCTTCATGCTGTTGTAAATTCTTACCGTATATAACAATATCATCTAAATATACGAAACAATCTATCCCCTGCAGCCCTGTAAGTATGTTATTCATTAACCGTTGGAACGTAGCTGGTGCTCCAGTTAGTCCAAATGGCATTCTATTGAATTCGTAGTGCCCTAATGACGTGCTAAAGGCTGTTTTTTCTCTATCCTTGTCATTTACGAGTACTTGGTGGTACCCACTTGCCAAGTCTAGAGTCGAGAAATATCTGCAATGACCTAGTTGGTCTAATATTTCGTCGATACGAGGGATTGGAAAAACTTGTTTAATGGTAGCATCGTTGAACTTTCTATAATCAATGACTAATCTCCAGTTTTTGTTACCATCTTTCCCCGCCTTCTTTGGTACTAAGAGCATGGGTGAATTCCATGGCGATCTGCTTGGCCTAATTATGTCGTCTTCCAAAAGTTTTTGTACTTGTTTTTGTATTTCCTCCCTATGCATGTGGGGCAATTTGTATTGCTTTTGATTAATTGGGGCTTGATCTACTTGCGTTTGAATATCATGTTTCAATGCAGACGTACATGACAACTGATCTCCTTCTAACAAAAAAATGTCATGAAACGAAGTCACTAAAGTTTCAATTGATGCTTTTTCCTCTGAATTTAAATTTTCGTCTAATGTAATTGACTTTTTCAGTCTTTCAATTTTGTTACTTATGTTTGTTTCTTTCACGCTAAAAATTGAACTATTATTAGTTTTGAACTTGTTGAAATTTGAATATTTTGGTTCAAAATATTTGGGCATTACAAAGTCAGCTTCTGTTGAGTTTAGAACTGAGACGTGTGTCATTTTATTTGTAACATTTACTATTACTTCCCCTAAATATACCCCTGGTGCTATTTCCTGCTTATGGATGACAACTACAGGAATTTTTGTTTTTAGTGGAATCTTTACTGTTTGTATCGTTCTTGCTTTTATTTTTATTTCGTCGTTGTAGTTTATGGAACTCAACTCGTTTATTTGTTTTAAAGGTAATGTTAAAATATTTTCCCTACATGAATCGTATATTGTTAGCGTTTTTTCCATCGCATTAATAATGGATTTATTCCAGAGGTTGTCACGCCCTAATATGCCATCCGCAGGCAACCCTTGTTCTAGTGCCACTATGTGTAACTTAAAACTGAGGTGCTCTACTTCCTTATGTTTAATCCTCAGAGAACCAAGTGTTTTCATGAAGCCTCCAAATGCTCCGCTTAAATTTTTTATATCACTTGTATCTCTATTAAAAATGCTCTTCAACTTGTTTTGTTTAACTAAACTGGTATCAGGCCCGGAATCTACAAGTAAAATGAGTCGTCCGTTAATTGAGTCCCGACACGGGATCTCTACGAACACATCATTCACATTGGAAATGCCAAAACATACCCCTTGTTCGACTTTTTCTTGGAATGTTAAATTCGCGTGACAAAATGAGTTTTTCATATTTTTGTAATAGGATTTAGAATTTTTCATTAATTCTATCTTGAGGTTTTTCAGTTTAATTTCTATTAACTGCACTAACGACCTGAAAAAAAATTTGGCGTTATTTATATACGACTTTTTCTCTAATAAACTTTTTATACTTTTATTTATTATAGTTATTATAGAATTGCTTATGCAAATTGTGATGCATGCTATCATCACTAAAAAACTGACGAAACTCTGCGATGTAGTTATTATTAGTTTAACTAGATCATCTTTTGTTATATTAACTGCCGATACTTTATCGGTTGGCTTAGTAGTCCAGATATTTACTATCTCCTCTGACGTCAAATTATCTGTGACCACTATGTTTGGCCTTATTTTACTTAAATTTTTGGGTTCCCAGCTTACTGGCCTCGGCTGAGCCCTCGAAAGTTTCCCTGGTTCGCATCGAAGTCCCTCTTCGCAAAACAATTCTGCATTGTGTGTCCTACCCTTGCACACCATTCACATTTTACCACCTCTTTGTTTTCCACATAAATTCTTCTGCTATCCCTCCTACTTTGGCTGTTATTCTGGTTGTTATTGTTATTCTGGTTTTTAATAAAATTGTTATCCATTCTGTTTGCGTTATTTTTATTTGAATTTCTGCCAGCTGAACTGTAGAAATTACATTCATGCCCGTATTCTCTGCATTTTTGACAATATGCTTGGTTTTTCCATTTAAAGCACTCATCTCTCGTGTGACCCACTCTATTACAAAATGAGCATGTTGGTCTAATACTCCTACTTCGTTCCTCCTCAAATCTTCCTAACATTTGTCTCACTGGCAGTGAATTAGCCCCTGGCACTGGATACTCTCTGTGCTCCTCTTCAACCCTATTCATAGTTGGTCCAAATGGCCCTTTATTAAATGCAAATTTCCTGTCACATTTGTTCTTCTTTCTATTATTCCAAATGCACTTATTGCTTCTTCCACTATGTCCTCAAATGTTTCTAAGTTTACTCCTAACATGTGTGTCCTCAGTGTAGGATCTCTCAGACCAACCCTGAATGCTGTAAGCATGGTTCTCTCTAACTCAGTTAACAGTGCCGACACACCATCTTTATATCTGATTTTTATTATTTCTTCCGCTGTTATTCTAAGACTACTCAGCCTTCTAGCAAACTGCCTAATTTCCTCTCCTGGTTTTTGCACTGCCTGTTGTAATTCCTGCCATACTGCATCTAATGATCTTGGTTTAAGGTACGTATTTTTTACTAGTAGGTGTAATTCACCTAACGTGTTAAACTGCCTAGACCGAATCAACTCAAAAGCATCTCCATATAATCTTAACTTTACGCATTGAATAACTTTATCTAGCTTCTCTTTACCTACGCCCTGAAGAGCTAATTCTGTGCCTTGTATAAACTTATATACTTCTGCGTGCAATTCACTGGATTCCGCCCCGGAAAATAGAGGTACGAGACCCGAAACTGTTTTTGATATCTTGCATATGTTCATTATGCTGGATTTTATTAATATATTTTTAGAAAAGTTTACGTTAGTATTCAAATTGTCCTCTGAATCCCCTGCAGCCCTGTAAGCGCCATTCCCTTCGTCCTTATGGTATAATGATGTTTCTGCTGCTAGCTTCAATTCTTCTTGCAAGTGTCGATTCTGTACCTGTAATTCTCTTATTCTAGCGCTAGCTTGTTCTACTGTTTCGAAATCTTCCCTTGCTAAATGATTAATGTATTTCTCGACGGTGTCGTTAGAAATGTTTTTAGTTTTCAACAATTTTCTCAGCCTTTCGTTTTCTAAATCTAATTCTTGGGCTCTCTCGGTTTCCTCTATCTGCTGTCTTTCCAATTCTGTCAACTTCTTCTTTAATGCCTCAAACTCTGTTTTCAAATCTTCAAAATTTTCCCTTTGGCTAGCTAATTTATGCTGTAAAATGATTCTAAATAATCGAAGACAACGTCTAGTTCCTCTACTTTTGTTATATTTCTCTCTCTTACTTTTGACTGTAATAACGCAAAATTTTCTTTATTCCCAATAATAATTCTTGCCCTGTTCCATAAATTTTCTGCGAATCTACTAATTTCTCCTGTTAATTCTGTATATTTTCTTTCTGATCCGTGCTGGCACTCCATTAAACCCTGACGAATTTCCTCATCTATCTAATTTATTTTCATGTAGGTCATAAAACTAACGTTTTTATTTTATTGGAGTCACTGAAATTGATTCACCTGCTTTTTCACCCTAAATTTTTAGATCTTTGTTTCCTGATTTTAGCAATCGGACATAATCGCAGATATCCGCGATCACTTCACTCGGTTGATTCTAAAATCTCTTGAATTCCACACGTTTACTGGTTTGAAACCTTTTTAATTATACTCTGAAGGGTCCGGTCAACTACAAAGAATTGGCTACGGAATCGCAGAATCTGTGGGTAGTTATAATTTTCACTAATTTATTAGAACACCGTTTATTGAGTTCGAATCACTATCCTTTTTTTTTTTTTAATTTCTAACAAAAAATCCTACCGGCTGCGCCATAAATGTTATGTTCCTTTATGAGTTAATATTAAATGTATGTTTGTTTAGGTGAGAGTATTGTGTGAGTGTTTATGTGTTGATAATATTATTCTTACTTTATCCTTACTTCTTCTTTCTGGTTACTGCTCCTTCCTTCTGTTTAGTTCAGCTTTTATTTAAAAAAAAGAAACTACACTTGTTTTTACTATGGTGTCTTTCACCTCACAAAAAAAACTCCCTTTTATTACATTTTGTTCTTATATTTATAGCATTTTTCATCATACTCATTGCTATACAAACTTACATGCTAAATAATATACAAACTAACATGTTAAATAATATACATACAAACCTAATATTAAACAACTTAAAAACTTACCAACTTACATATTTGCAAGTTGCACATGCCGACATATATATTCAGTTGCTTACCAACCTACATTGCATTTTTGTCACCTCGATATTTGACACCGTTTACTTTCGCGTGCTACATTTGGACATAAGTTCGTCAACCGTGCGGTTTATTGACCTAGAAACATACATAGAACAACGCAATTCGAAACGCAAGCACCATGCATTCATTTATTTCCGCGATAATGTTAAGGGTTTAATAACAGAGACGCAGCCGAAATAGTTGGCTTGCATTTGTTTCGATCTTTTCCGCTAACCGTTGCATTTTTAACGCTAGCCGGTGCTTGCGCTTGAAATTGAACTTCAATTTCGCGCATTGCTTATGAACGCCGATCGCTTCATATTCTGAGGCAGGTCAGTGTTTCATTCAAGTGGCATAGAGTTATCTACGTCCCTTGACTGAACCACAACATTCCTCCCCCCTTCGGAAGAAAAAATTATGCTGTTAAATTAGCGATAATTTTTTTTTTTTTTTTTTCATGCGCGCTTAAAGGATCTCGATATTATTGTTTTACTATTAGTTTTTACTTCTGCACTATGTATGTTTGTACGTCTTTTTTTTCAAATTTTAGAATGTTTTGTGCTTACTTAGGTAGTATTCAAATTTTCTGCACATTCCTTTTGGTTTTGTGATTCTTAACTGATTTTTCTCTTTTGCGAGGTTTTTGTTTTTTTTTTTTTTTTTTTTTTTGGCAACAATTTTTCGTCTTCTTAACATTAATTTATTATACATGTAAATTTTTCCAATAAACAACTTCAGTTTGTAATGCATTCTTGTCATGATCTTCTTTATTCTTACTTTTAATTGTTATACTGTTACTATTGGGTCCCAGTATTTTGGCTGAGCGGATAGATGCTTTTCGCTGTGGCGTTGTTGAAGTCTCTCTTTCCTGCTCCTCTCCTTGACTCATTTCCAGAATACGAGATGCTCCTCCTGTGAGACCGTATTTGACTTTCTTTACCGTACGAACCGGCTCTCGCTGTGATGCTGTGTGATGTTGTACATGTATATCTTCTTTCCGGATTCGCTGCGTTTGTCTTGCTGGCTCTTTATTAGTATATGTTGTTGCAACTCTCCTCTTTCTACAGATGAATACCGCTATGATAATAATCAGGATGACTGTTGATGACCCAAAGACAATGCCTGACCCGGTCGTTATTCTGTGTATTTGAAATAGGCTATCATTGTTTTTCCTTTGTTCGAGAATCGTCTTTAATTCAGACCAACTGCGCTGACCGTCCTGTAACTCCGTTTTCATGCTCTCGTGATCAGAAACAACAACAGGCAAGTGTGTGGATCTCGAGTCCGTTTCATTCAACACCTCTGTCCATTGAGACTTTAATGTTTCTATGAGTGATGCACTGTTTACTACGCGTTGTGTTATGTTGTAATTGTGGAGTCGTGGTGTCTCGTATGGCAACATCATCTCTTCATTTCGGATTGTGCACCGTTGTGTTATGGTAACGTAGCCAAATCCTGTCAGGGTGAGTGTACTCACTTCGTCGTCGCACGTCACTTCAAATGTTTCCGGTACTTGGAAATTGTATAACCATCTATTTGACACTGTCATTTTAACCAGAAATCCTTTAACTGGGGGAATAGCCGCATACTGGCAGAATTCTTCTCGTCTGTTAAGATTTTGTAGTAGGCTTACCTCACAGACAGGACTATTCATCGTGAGTACCTTTCCCGGAAGTCGGCATAGTCGTATTTCACTCATGTCGGCCCCTATCATCTGGATACATTTCGACATCTCTTCCTTCGAAAGCCCGATGAACTGCCTTCTATTCCTAGACTCCGCCATGTAGGCATACGTTGTCTTCGCCATTAGGTCCCATCGCCCCTTTGTGAATATTGGAATTGGGTATACTTTGTACATGCTGAACCGCATCCGCTCGGGTAGAGGTAATTTTGCCACTACCACAAAACTGCCATTTGCAGGAAACGCCTTCACCGTTACTACCTGATGTACCTCAAATGACTTGTCCATAAACCATTTTGCTTTTCCTTCCATTGTAAACTGACCCATCAATTTATGCACATCCTCTGCGTTGAGTATTGTGGGATGCAAGAAACCTCTAATCAACTCGTCTAATATTGCAATTTCCTGCGCCTGCTGCCCCTGAATTTCTACCAGCTTTGCATTAATTACCGCCTGTCTCTCCAATAACTCCATTTTGAGCGTTACTTTTCCCAAAAGTTTGTTGGTCTCGTTATTCTTCATGCTTTGTTCTTCGTATGATTTGCTAATGATACTCTGCAAACCTTCTACCTCCTTCATTATCGTCAATAAAGGTTTAGACACGGCCTTATAAGAATTCTCCATTACAGTGACTTGCTTCTTAAGTATCTCATAAGTCTGGCTTTCTCTGTTTTCTATGTCCCTTAGATGCTCCGAAATTTTCCCTTCGTCATTGTGGTCCATCACTCCAAAAGCCCAATGGAGCGCCTCTCCAATAAAATTAACTGATCGCCGGCTTCTGCGTTGGTTTTTCATTGTTGCCATGACTTCTTCGTTTTTCTTCAGTGTTACTAGTATTGCTCTTGTCTCCCTTAGAGGAGCAACACAGGATAAATAAAACTCTTTTGCTGCGAACACTTCTGTTAAAGTTCTGCACATGTTCTCCTCATCTTGCAAATACTTCTCCGACGTCTCTAGCACCTCATCCAATTTAACCGGTGTGAACTTAGTTAATATAGTCCATTCCTCGGAAAAGAACATCGCCTCGTGTATTGTTTCTAGGAAAACTGGTGTTGTCTCCAAGCTGACCACCTCTGCATGTTGCGCTCCGGTGCATCCAATCCAAATAAAACCTAGGACCCATATCATTGTCTCGTCGTGCTAAATCTATTTTTATATAATTGATTAACTTAACATTTATCGATATCATAACATAATTTTATATATTGCATTTTGTTTTTATAACGTATTTCTATACATAATCATTATTGGTTATATAGTTCTAAAATTTTATTTTTTTTTTTTTTTTTTTTTCGTATTCTCTTCGCGTTTACGATTACGAATAAACAAAAATCTCAATATAACGCGTGGTCATCAAAATTTGAACCTCCAAATCATATTTATTCGATGGAATTTTCTTTCTTTCCCAGTCTTGTCTTTTCGAATTAGCTTAATTTTATTACTGTATTAAATCAGATTTAACTTTGTATTTTATTAAAATAAAATAAAAAAAATCTTTTAAATTTTTTAATTGTTCTTAGTTTATATTTTACGTTATAAAATAAAAAAATTTAACTAATTTTCCTGATTGTTTTATGTATTATGGAAAACCTTTAATAAATTGTTATGTACCTTCTTAGGTTTTCCTTTTATTACAATCTCGGTAGTGACTGGACTTATTATAGTTCTGACCTCATATGGCCCTAGCCATATTGGAGAGAATTTATTTTTCCTTGCCTGATTTTTCATTAGAACCTTTCCCCCCACTTTAAATTCTACAGGGTTCAAATAGTTATCATAATGTTTTTTCGACATTTCTTTCGCTCGTTCCTGGTTCTGTCTTACCAGTTCGTGAGTTCTTTGTATCTGGTATTTTAAAATTTTTGAAGGATCTTCGGTGTTATATACCGGACTACACTTACGTGTGAGATTCGTTGGCATTTCTGAATTAAATCCATACAAGGTTTTAAAAGGTGTTTGCTTTGTGCTCATGAGCGGTGTATCATTGTGCACATGCATAGCAGATACTAACCATTGATCCCAATTCGACCCGTCCTCCTTAGCAAAACTTCGTAAGTATTCTGCTAATGGACGATGGCTTCTTTCCAACGAGCCATTCGCCTGAGGATGATACGGTGTTATGTGTAATTTTTTAATCCCTAACACTTTACACACATCCGAAAATAACTTAGACACAAAATTTGAACCGTTATCAGTTATAAGTACTTTTAAAAAAAAATGTTGTGACGAGTTATAATCTCGTCGAAGAATGCCTTTGATACTGTACTAGCTTCAGCATCTGGTATTGCAACACATGCCATGTACTTCGAAAAATCATCCTGAAAGGTTAGTATGTATTTATTGCCCGACACAGTCTCTGGTAGGATACCCACTATGTCCATGTAAACTTTATCAAATGGACGTGTGGGTGTGTCCGTTAATACCATGGGCATTTTTGTTAATTTAGAGCATTTATTGATCTGGCATTTTTGACATTTTTTAACATATTCCTTAATCTGTTTCTGCATCCCCTTCCATTTATATTCCTGCCTTATTCTGAAATATGTTTTTAAAGCTCCTTGGTGCCCACCTAGTGGCAAATCATGAAAATCTCGCAAAATTCTATTAATATCTTTTGGATCGGTTAACATGACTCTCTTTTCATTCCGTTGGTCTAAAAACTCATCACATTGTTCGCTTGGTTTCACTGAATTTACTTCCGTTTCAATTTCCCTTTCCTTCTCTTGTTTTTTTCCTTGGTTTTTGATCTTGTTTGAACTACTACTATGTCCTCTTCCTGTTGGGGTATCCTGCTTAGAGCATCTGCATTTAAATTTCGCTTACCAGGCTTATAAATAATTTCGTATTCATACTCTGAAAGCTTGTGCCTAAATCGTGCTAACCGCGATGTTTGGTCCTTCAGATTTGCTATTCCCCTCAAGGGTTGATGATCAGTGTATATTTTAAATGGTCTTCCTAAAAGATATGCCCTAAAATTTTTGGTTGCCCAAACAATGGCCAAAAATTCTTTTTCTATGGTTGAATAGCGTTTTTCTGCGCTATTTAATGCCCTACTCGCGAAAGCAATTGGTCTATCCTCGCCCACTGTTCCTTGTGATAAAACAGCGCCCAGTGCCTCTCCACTGGCGTCTGTAGTTAATAAGAAGGTCTTTTCAAAATCTGGATAAGCTAAAACTGGGGATGAGGTTACTGCTTCCTTTAACGCCTCAAAAGCTTGCTGACAGTCATTCGTCCACTGAAATTTGACGTCCTTTTTAAGCAAATTATTTATTGGTAAAACGATTTTCGACATATTTTTTATAAATTTCCTGTAATAATTTACTTAGCCTAGAAACGCCTGAACCTCCTTTCTATTTCTTGGTACTGGAATACTTTTAACACATTCTAGTTTTTGCGGATCTGGCAGAGCTCCTTGTTCTGAACATTTGTGCCCTAAATACGCTATCTCACGACGCAGAAACTGACACTTTTCTGTGTTCAACTTCAAACAATTTTCTCTAAGTTTTTGGAATACCTTCCCCAATCTTTCTTCATGCTGTTGTAAATTCTTACCGTATATAACAATATCATCTAAATATACGAAACAATCTATCCCCTGCAGCCCTGTAAGTATGTTATTCATTAACCGTTGGAACGTAGCTGGTGCTCCAGTTAGTCCAAATGGCATTCTATTGAATTCGTAGTGCCCTAATGACGTGCTAAAGGCTGTTTTTTCTCTATCCTTGTCATTTACGAGTACTTGGTGGTACCCACTTGCCAAGTCTAGAGTCGAGAAATATCTGCAATGACCTAGTTGGTCTAATATTTCGTCGATACGAGGGATTGGAAAAACTTGTTTAATGGTAGCATCGTTGAACATTCTATAATCAATGACTAATCTCCAGTTTTTGTTACCATCTTTCCCCGCCTTCTTTGGTACTAAGAGCATGGGTGAATTCCATGGCGATCTGCTTGGCCTAATTATGTCGTCTTCCAAAAGTTTTTGTACTTGTTTTTGTATTTCCTCCCTATGCATGTGGGGCAATTTGTATTGCTTTTGATTAATTGGGGCTTGATCTACTTGCGTTTGAATATCATGTTTCAATGCAGACGTACATGACAACTGATCTCCTTCTAACAAAAAAATGTCATGAAACGAAGTCACTAAAGTTTCAATTGATGCTTTTTCCTCTGAATTTAAATTTTCGTCAATTGACTTTTTCAGTCTTTCAATTCTGTTACTTATGTTTGTTTCTTTCACGCTAAAAATTGAACTATTATTAGTTTTGAACTTGTTGAAATTTGAATATTTTGGTTCAAAATATTTGGGCATTACAAAGTCAGCTTCTGTTGAGTTTAGAAGTGAGACGTGTGTCATTTTATTTGTAACATTTACTATTACTTCCCCCTGGTGCTATTTCCTGCTTATGGATGACAACTACAGGAATTTTTGTTTTTAGTGGAATCTTTACTGTTTGTATCGTTCTTGCTTTTATTTTTATTTCGTCGTTGTAGTTTATGGAACTCAACTCGTTTATTTGTTTTAAAGGTAATGTTAAAATATTTTCCCTACATGAATCGTATATTGTTAGCGTTTTTTCCATCGCATTAATAATGGATTTATTCCAAAGGTTGTCACGCCCTAATATGCCATCCGCAGGCAACCCTTGTTCTAGTGCCACTATGTGTAACTTAAAACTGAGGTGCTCTACTTCCTTATGTTTAATCCTCAGAGAACCAAGTGTTTTCATGAAGCCTCCAAATGCTCCGCTTAAATTTTTTATATCACTTGTATCTCTATTAAAAATGCTCTTCAACTTGTTTTGTTTAACTAAACTGGTATCAGGCCCGGAATCTACAAGTAAAATGAGTCGTCCGTTAATTGAGTCCCGACACGGGATCTCTACGAACACATCATTCACATTGGAAATGCCAAAACATACCCCTTGTTCGACTTTTTCTTGGAATGTTAAATGAGTTTTGCGTGACAAAATGAGTTTTTCATATTTTTGTAATAGGATTTAGAATTTTTCATTAATTCTATCTTGAGGTTTTTCAGTTTAATTTCTATTAACTGCACTAACGACCTGAAAAAAAATTTGGCGTTATTTATATACGACTTTTTCTCTAATAAACTTTTTATACTTTTATTTATTATAGTTATTATAGAATTGCTTATGCAAATTGTGATGCATGCTATCATCACTAAAAAACTGACGAAACTCTGCGATGTAGTTATTATTAGTTTAACTAGATCATCTTTTGTTATATTAACTGCCGATACTTTATCGGTTGGCTTAGTAGTCCAGATATTTACTATCTCCTCTGACGTCAAATTATCTGTGACCACTATGTTTGGCCTTATTTTACTTAAATTTTTGGGTTCCCAGCTTACTGGCCTCGGCTGAGCCCTCGAAAGTTTCCCTGGTTCGCATCGAAGTCCCTCTTCGCAAAACAATTCTGCATTGTGTGTCCTACCCTTGCACACCATTCACATTTTACCACCTCTTTGTTTTCCACATAAATTCTTCTGCTATCCCTCCTACTTTGGCTGTTATTCTGGTTGTTATTGTTATTCTGGTTTTTAATAAAATTGTTATCCATTCTGTTTGCGTTATTTTTATTTGAATTTCTGCCAGCTGAACTGTAGAAATTACATTCATGCCCGTATTCTCTGCATTTTTGACAATATGCTTGGTTTTTCCATTTAAAGCACTCATCTCTCGTGTGACCCACTCTATTACAAAATGAGCATGTTGGTCTAATACTCCTACTTCGTTCCTCCTCAAATCTTCCTAACATTTGTCTCACTGGCAGTGAATTAGCCCCTGGCACTGGATACTCTCTATGCTCCTCTTCAACCCTATTCATAGTTGGTCCAAATGGCCCTTTATTAAATGCAAATTTCCTGTCACATTTGTTCTTCTTTCTATTATTCCAAATGCACTTATTGCTTCTTCCACTATGTCCTCAAATGTTTCTAAGTTTACTCCTAACATGTGTGCCCTCAGTGTAGGATCTCTCAGACCAACCCTGAATGCTGTAAGCATGGTTCTCTCTAACTCAGTTAACAGTGCCGACACACCATCTTTATATCTGATTTTTATTATTTCTTCCGCTGTTATTCTAAGACTACTCAGCCTTCTAGCAAACTGCCTAATTTCCTCTCCTGGTTTTTGCACTGCCTGTTGTAATTCCTGCCATACTGCATCTAATGATCTTGGTTTAAGGTACGTATTTTTTACTAGTAGGTGTAATTCACCTAACGTGTTAAACTGCCTAGACCGAATCAACTCAAAAGCATCTCCATATAATCTTAACTTTACGCATTGAATAACTTTATCTAGCTTCTCTTTACCTACGCCCTGAAGAGCTAATTCTGTGCCTTGTATAAACTTATATACTTCTGCGTGCAATTCACTGGATTCCGCCCCGGAAAATAGAGGTACGAGACCCGAAACTGTTTTTGATATCTTGCATATGTTCATTATGCTGGATTTTATTAATATATTTTTAGAAAAGTTTGCGTTAGTATTCAAATTGTCCTCTGAATCCCATGCAGCCCTGTAAGCGCCATTCCCTTCGTCCTTATGGTATAATGATATTTCTGCTGCTAGCTTCAATTCTTCTTGCAAGTGTCGATTCTGTACCTGTAATTCTCTTATTCTAGCGCTAGCTTGTTCTACTGTTTCGAAATCTTCCCTTGCTAAATGATTAATGTATTTCTCGACGGTGTCGTTAGAAATGTTTTTAGTTTTCAACAATTTTCTCAGCCTTTCGTTTTCTAAATCTAATTCTTGGGCTCTCTCGGTTTCCTCTATCTGCTGTCTTTCCAATTCTGTCAACTTCTTCTTTAATGCCTCAAACTCTGTTTTCAAATCTTCAAAATTTTCCCTTTGGCTAGCTAATTTATGCTGTAAAATGATTCTAAATAATCGAAGACAACGTCTAGTTCCTCTACTTTTGTTATATTTCTCTCTCTTACTTTTGACTGTAATAACGCAAAATTTTCTTTATTCCCAATAATAATTCTTGCCCTGTTCCATAAATTTTCTGCGAATCTACTAATTTCTCCTGTTAATTCTGTATATTTTCTTTCTGATCCGTGCTGGCACTCCATTAAACCCTGACGAATTTCCTCATCTATCTAATTTATTTTCATGTAGGTCATAAAACTAACGTTTTTATTTTATTGGAGTCACTGAAATTGATTCACCTGCTTTTTCACCCTAAATTTTTAGATCTTTGTTTCCTGATTTTAGCAATCGGACATAATCGCAGATATCCGCGATCACTTCACTCGGTTGATTCTAAAATCTCTTGAATTCCACACGTTTACTGGTTTGAAACCTTTTTAATTATACTCTGAAGGGTCCGGTCAACTACAAAGAATTGGCTACGGAATCGCAGAATCTGTGGGTAGTTATAATTTTCACTAATTTATTAGAACACCGTTTATTGAGTTCGAATCACTATCCTTTTTTTTTTTTTAATTTCTAACAAAAAATCCTACCGGCTGCGCCATAAATGTTGTGTTCCTTTATGAGTTAATATTAAATGTATGTTTGTTTAGGTGAGAGTATTGTGTGAGTGTTTATGTGTTGATAATATTATTCTTACTTTATCCTTACTTCTTCTTTCTGGTTACTGCTCCTTCCTTCTGTTTAGTTCAGCTTTTATTTAAAAAAAAGAAACTACACTTGTTTTTACTATGGTGTCTTTCACCTCACAAAAAAACTCCCTTTTATTACATTTTGTTCTTATATTTATAGCATTTTTCATCATACTCATTGCTATACAAACTTACATGCTAAATAATACACAAACTAACATGTTAAATAATATACATACAAACCTAATATTAAACAACTTAAAAACTTACATATTTGCAAGTTGCACATGCCGACATATATATTCAGTTGCTTACCAACCTACATTGCATTTTTGTCACCTCGATATTTGACACCGTTTACTTTCGCGTGCTACATTTGGACATAAGTTCGTCAACCGTGCGGTTTATTGACCTAGAAACATACATAGAACAACGCAATTCGAAACGCAAGCACCATGCATTCATTTATTTCCGCGATAATGTTAAGGGTTTAATAACAGAGACGCAGCCGAAATAGTTGGCTTGCATTTGTTTCGATCTTTTCCGCTAACCGTTGTAGCCGAGAAATTTAATTTCCGTTTAACCAAGCTCATAATTCGCAACGTTAATAATTAAACCGTTTTCGCGCAAACGACTTAAAACTCTTTTTAGGTGTACCTCATGTTGCCTCATATTTTCTGACGCCACGCAAATGTCATCTTTTGGTATTTCCTCCGACTCCCAAAATTTTAAAATAGCTTCTGTTAATGTATGGATTAACTTGCCAGTACTTGAACTGGAAGTTAAGGTCGAAAGGAATTTTTGATTTGAATTTCTAGTGCTTGAACTAGAAATTCCCGATGAATGAAATGAAAACCAAGTTGACTCTTTTGCTTTCTGATTTCAATTAATTTATAAACATTTATTATTGATTATTTATAACAAAATTGCATATAAGTGATCTTAATACATAACTCGTCATAATATAAATATCAAAAAATATCAATAGTAAAAAAAAACTTAATTAATTTAAAAACGCTGACATAGCATATTTTGTGAAGCTGCATATGTATACTTCAATATTAAAGCTGCGGACGGAAATTCGCAACAACACAGGTGTCGAATTTCTGTTCGCTTAATATGTACAACATGTTAAACTTGTGTCGAACAAAGTGCAGTGAACTTTTGTTCTAATTACTGCCGAATAAATAAAATACTGAATAAAACAAAAACAAATGAATGAATAAAAATTGATATGCTAGCGTTATAAATGAATGCGGTAAAAACATTGCTGGTTACAAAAATAAAAAAAATGACGTGCAGCAACAGCTTCTTCTTTTTCCTTGGCTGAGCAAATGCCACATACTGCTTGTTTTTTTCTAGCAATATCTACGTTACCAGCCAAAATTCATCCAAGCACGGAGTGTTGCAAAACTGGGATATTTCTTGATAATTTATTTTTTCCATCAGTGAGTAGCTGAAAGAAGATATCTACGAGCGTTTGCGTCCAACGGCGGGTCGGAAAATGTCATGACCTATTGTAATGGGCGTGCAAACGAGCGTTTGCATCCCACGGTGTCCAACGGCGGGTCTGAAAATGTCACAACCTTTTGTGTAGGGCGTGCAAACGAGCGTTCGGTCCAACGGTGGGTCGGAAAATGTCACGACCTTTTGTGATGGGCGTGCAAACGAGCGTTTGCGTCCCACGGTGTCCAACGGCGGGTCGGAAAATGTCACAACCTTTTTGCCAAACTACGGTTTTTTAATAGCCAGTCTAACGATGCTTAGCGTTGGAACGGGGAATGATAGCAACGCGTCACGGTAGCTTGGTTTGGCACCAGCCCGTCCCTCGTTGTCTATCGGTGTGCCGGAAAATGTTGTCACGGCCGCACTAGCAGTCTGCTGGTTGGCGGAGACCGTAGTCTCATTGTCACACTTTGGTAAGAAAGCTGCTTTCAGTTATCCAAAGAAACTTTGACAAGCTTACCTGTTATTTTAAACGTGAAATATTTATTGTCCCTTTTTGTGACTTTAAAGGGGCTTTCGTACCTGCGCTGTAGTGGGCGCTGGACTTTATCGCTCCTCACAAATACGTGAGTACAGGATGTTAATTCTGGTTGCACGAAAAGCTTGTGTTTATCATGATGAGCGGCTGACGTTGGAGCTATTCTGCTCATCGCGTTCCTTAACTTGTTACCGTAGTTTGCTTCACTTTGTTGTGCTACTTACGGAGTTAAAAATTCCCCGGGGAGTTTCAAAGGGACGCCATACACCATTTCTGCAGGTGTTGCTGCTAAAGAATGACGGAGCGCAGACCCAATAAAACTAACGGTAACACATCGCGCCAATTATCGTCATCGTAACATGTGATTGCAGCTTTCAGCGTCTTGTGCCAGCGTTCTATCATCCCATTTGATTGCGGGTGATACGCGGTGGTGCCGAAGAAGGTCAGACTCAAATTGGCGACCTAAGTCGGTCGTTATCCTCACCGGCACACCAAATCCGCCCTGACATCAAATTTCTGTCTCCGCTGTCATATCCGGAATTGGAATTGCTTCTGGCCAGCGTGTGAAACGGCAATAGCGATTTTCTTTAGAAACCGGGAGAGGGCCAACGAGGTCAATACTTACATGTTCGACACGCTCACTAGGGTTTAAATATCCACCCAGTGGTGTTTTGTTGTGACTACATACCTTACATTTTTGGCAGGATAAACAACAACGAACACATTCCCGAATGTCCTTTTTAATGTTGAGCCAAACAAACCTTTCCTGGACGAGCTTGATTGTTCCCTTAGCGCCTGGGTGAGCGATGCTGTGAAGTTTATTAATAACCTCAGCGCGAAACTTCTTGGGCACTAGAGGTCAAACTATTCCTTACGAGACATCGCAAAATATTGGCGTTTCGTACTCTGGAACTTCAATCTTTTTAACCTTAAGCGATGAAAGCTTGTTTCTCGCGCTCACAGGCCGTTGAATTTCTTCATCTTTAGCTTGTCCTTCAGCAACTGTTCTAAAGTTAATTCCCGTCGCTGCTATTTGTGCAATGCGGGATAAAGCATCAGCGACTTCATTTTCCTTGCCCGCCACATGGCGGATGTCCATCATGAATTGGCCAATATAATCCAAGTGACGTGTATGGCGGGGTGATTATCGGAGTTCTGTTTGAACGCAAACGTTAAAGGTTTATGATCGGTATATAAAATAAACGACCTGCCTTCTACCATGAATCTAAAATGTTTGACAGATTGGTAGAGCGCTAGCAGCTCCCTGTCATATATTTCTTCTGGGTATCGTTTAATTTCTTTGAATAAAAACCCAGAGGTTGCGCTATTCCACCTACATGTTGGTGTAAAACCGCGCCTACGGCATAGTCAGACGCGTCTACACTAAGGGACAACTCAGCGTTTGGAGAAGGATGAAACAAAAGCGTTGAATCCGCAAACTCTTTTTTGCATTTCTCGAATGCGGCGATGGTGGCGGGCGTCCATGCTAAGGGCGTTTTATCATTTTTCTTATTACACACGATCATATTCTGCATGATCGCATGAGTGACGGCCACGCTGGGAATAAAGCGTCTATAAAAATTAACCATAACCAAAAACCATAACTAATCTTAACTCGAAAACGTTTTTAAAAAAAAACAATAATTTTATTATTTTATTTTAGAAGAGTTTATTTTAATTTTTCAAAGACAACTTTGTGCTGCGGAGAAGTTAGTACTAAATCTAAGCCCAGAGCTTATTGCGAATCAAACCAGACTAAATTTATATCTTAACATTATCATGCATTCTACTGTAAGCGGACGTATATGTTTTTTTATACATACAAGCATATCCATATGCTTGGATACCAAGACAAGTAAGTGACCCGAAAATGCAAGCATGCATTTTTGTCAGTCTGTGAAATGAAAAAAAAAGGATTTATTTAATCATTTTAATGTGTCGAAATTCTTAAGAACTCTTATGAATTTCGACACTGTTTTCTGTCTATGTCGCTATTTATTTTTTTTATTAATATATCGTATTTGTCGTTGGGTTCGACATCATACATAACTTCTCCCCCTTTAGATTGGAATTCTCCTGAATTCTATTACAATATAATAATTTTACACACAATAAAATAAGTACAATTGTATCTTACAATACAATAAAAGATATCAAAATAAAATTACAATTTTTTTCATATATACTGCGGTGTTTCAATCCTTTTATATTTTTAATATTTTCTTCGTTTTCTAATACTATTTCTTCAAACCTTATTTTATTTGTAAAGTTTACTTTTTTTTTATTGTTTGGATAAAAGAATCGTTCTTGAAATGTAGTTTTTGTATTAGAAAAATAATAATCTAGGATATTGATTTTACAATTATTATAATGAATAAGATTGTTTCCTTGGATTACAATGTGCCTTTTATCACATGTTTGATTTAACAATATGTTTTGTGCATTTTTTGCGATAATAGTTTCTTCCTCTATTTCTAATTTAATATTTCAGTTAGATTATTTTTTATTAGTTAACAATTTTCTACTAAAGGTACAGCGTTTACTTACTTCTAATTTAGTTAAGGTTTTAAATTCTTTATATTTATATATCTGTATTGTGTGGCTTTAGGTGATACACCTAAGCCTGTGTTGATATTGGCAATCTGGCACTTGAAACCAGTAACCGGGAGATAAGAGTTTTGAGTTGACTTTAAGTGATACACCTAAGTCTGTGTTGCTATTGGCAATCTGGCACTTGAAACTAGTTACCGGAAATAGTAATTTGAAAGAGAGTTAAGACCGTTCTGATGATAACTGAATTCTTTATTGTTAAAAAACTTCTTTTATAATAAAGTGAAACTTGAATTAAGCTTAGCATGCAATATACAACTTAATATATAAAAAATGACATTAGTCTGCTAAATGCTAAATTGACAAAACAATTAAAAATAACATAATTTAAAATAAATATATCATCAATAATTAGCGCCACCAAAGTAGGTCAATGCAGCGATCGTGCATTGCCCCCTGCGTAGCTGGATGATATACATTTAACGTAGTAGCAGTGGGAAATGCAGTCACTGACCGACACATATTCGTCGGTCAATGATTTGTCGGCAGAGCTTGCTATTGTTTTCTTTTGTTTTTATTAATTGCTTTAAGCGTATGGCCTTGCTTATGGCCTTGCATATGGTCATAATGCTGAAACTGCATAATTTACATTAAGCGGAACAATAAGTAGGAATAGTATAATTATTTGCATTGACTTGGTTTTATGTTTTATTTTTAAACCAAAAACCAAAACAATGAAATATGTATGTCGTTCAGATTGTTAATCTAAACAATATCGTTTCATTAAATAAAAAACAATATCTTTATCAGAGTTGATTTCGGTGTTTTCACTATTATGTATTGGCAAAAGTAACTTAAGTTGAATTGTTGTAAATTGTTAAGGTATTTTTATTGCAAAGATGAGAGAATTGGTTTGGAATGTTGCTACTCCTAGTTTAATATTTTTTAGTTTATTCAAGTCAATATTGTACTGGTTTATTTCTTCTGTAGTTAAAATGTTTGGGTGTAAAATACCGTGTCTTGCTGAAGCTAAATTGTCTTGAATATGGTCAATCTTTTCTTTGATAATTTGGATTTTAAGTAGTTGGTCGTGGTATCGTCAGCATCAGCATCGTCAGAATCGTTACTCATTTCTATAAATTTAATAGGTCGTTTAATGTTAGTTATATGTATTTGATCTAGTTTGCTTTTTCGGAATTTTGGTAAATGCTTATGCCTGACTGCCTTATCATTTTTTATGAATCCCTCTCGTCTTTCTTCTTTATAAGATTCCCTGTTTCTATTAAATCTTTCTAGTCTCTTTAGTTTTTCTTCTTCTAAATTTTTCCGAACCTTGTCTGAGCTAATTTTGTTGGTGTGTACTTAAGTTGGTGTACATTTGATTATACTATAATATCTGTCATTATAGTTTCGTACTGCTTTTTGTATTAACTGTTTCACTGATAATTCTTTCTTAGTCAGTAATAATATCCTGAATTTTTCTACAAGTGTATTTTGAAAACGTTCCACATCTGCTTTTTGTATTAACTGTTTCACTGATAATTCTTTCTTAGTCAGTAATAGCTAATATCCTGAATTTTTCTTCAAGTATATTGTGAAAACCTTCCACATCTGTTCCCTGTGTGGCTAATTGGCTTAGTAAGGTGTAACATTACATTTTCTTCATCTAAACATTCCTTGATTCTAACCGCTTTAAATTCATTGTCGGCTATCATTTTTGAAGGTTTTCCTATTCTTGTAAAATGTTCTTCTAATTTCTCTATTATGGTTATATGATTTTTGTCTGTTAAACTATAAGCTGCGCCTAATTTCGAAAATTTATATATAATGGTTAAGAAATGAAATTTCTTAATAACAAAAGTATCTATGTGAATAATTTGATTTATTGCTGTGGGGGTTTCACTATGTTCAAATTTGGGTCTAATAGGATGTCTGTCATATTTTACTTGCTGGCATATTTCACACTGATTTATAACAATATGAATTCGCTCCATAAGTTTAGGATAATAAATTTTGTATTTAATACTATTAAATGTTTCTTGAATGCCCGAATGAAAACTTTCCTTAATATGATACAGAGCAATTTGTTTTACTGCTTCTGTTTCGGTATCGATATCTTGTGCTCTATAACTACATTTTACAAATTTTATTTGGCTGTCATTAGAAAACATTTCTATAAGTTTTAATTGAACTACATTACATAAATTGTCAGGGAGCTCTGAATAAATTCCCGTGGTTCCTTTTTTAATGAATCTTCTAAATATATCACTTAAATTGTGAAAATCGTATTCTGCAATAAATATTAATCTTTTTCCATGAATCATTTTAATTTCCTCAATTTTGTTATTTGTTATTATAATTTTGGTCTTATATTTATTTACTATCTCCTCTTTTATTGAAATGTGACCTTGTAAATCTTCTTCAGCTGAGTGAATGGTAGCCATTGATGCATCGTCTTCAAGGTTACCAATAATATTTAAATCAGATATATTGTCATCGATATCTTGTGGAAGGTCCGTTGAAAAATTGTCTTTTTCGTCGTGTTTACTGTCCTCTGGGTTTTCTAGTCTACTTAGAAAATCGGCAACCCTAATCTCTTTTCCTTTTATGTATTCTATGTCAAACTTATACTCTCCTAATTTCAACAACCATCTTTGATGGGGGATAAATCTTTCCCTTCATACTTCGATTGTAGGCTAGGAATTCCTTGTCCGTTGCAGAGTAATTTCTTTCGTGGTTGTTCAGGGTCCTTGACGCAAAGCAGATTGGGTGACCTTCGACCTTCTTGTGATATAAATGCTCCCAATGCGTAATTTGAAGAGTCAGTTGTGAGACAGAAGGGTTATTTAAAATTAGGTTATTTCAAAATCGGGTGGCTACAAATTAAACCTTTTAGTTTTTCAAAAGCTTCTATGTAATTTGGGTCATTGATGTTAATTTTAACATTTTTCTTTAAATATTTAATAATTTTAAAGTTGAGCTACCTTTGCGTAGTATTTAATGAATTTTCTATAGTACCCCGTTATATCTAGGAAACTTTTTATTTGTGTCTGATTTTTGGGTAATTCTAGTTTTTGTATCACTTTAATCTTGTCGGGATTTGCTTTTAAACCGTCTTTTGTCAGGATGTGTCCTAGATATTCCGTTTCCTTCTTCATAAAATTGCATTTGTCTATTTGAATTTTTAAGTGATTTGATTCTAGAATTGTAAACATGTCAGTTATTGCCTCAATATGTTCTTTTAACGTTATACTGAATATTAGGATGTCATTCGGATAAACTACACAAGTTTTGTTAATGTGGTCCCTTAAGATGTCATTTATTAGTCTTTAGAATGTCGCCTGGGCATTCTTGAGACCGAATGGCATTCTGCAAAATTCGTAAAGTCCTTGTGGTGTTACAAAGGCAGTTTTTCTTCTGTCTTCTTCTTTTATAGTTATTTGATGATACCCTTCCGCCAAGTTGTGAAATGCTGTGACTTTCCAAGTTTGTCTAATATTAAGTCTATATTCGGTAGAGGGAACTTGTCGTATATAGTGACTTCGTTCAGTCTTCTTTAGTCGATAACTATTCTAAACTTTTTCTGTCCTGAGTTGTCTGGCTTTTTCGGAATGACGATGAGTGGACTGGAATACTTGGAATTGCTTTTTCGTATGGTTCCCTGTTCTTCTGTTCTTCCATTGCTCTTATTTGTTATCTTACTTCCTTTTCGTGTTTTGGTGGATATCTTTACAGGTTTTCATTTACTTGTTGGTCTGTTCTTGTAACTATTTCATGTTCAATTTCCGTAGTGCTTGTCAATATGTCACTCTCCTTAAAAAATATATTCCCAAATGTTTACATTAGTTTCTTAACTTCTAATTGTTCTTCTTGGTTGAGATGGTCTGTTTGTATATGTTGGTAGTTTCGGTCAACGGATTCTAATTGTAATAATTAAATATGGTTTATTTAAGAATTTTAAATATTTATTATTAAGAGAAATGTGTCCATCTTCTAAATTTATTAAGGTGTTAAAATTGTTAAGCAAATCTACTCCTATTATAAATTGATAATTTCTGTTATGGAGTCTTTTAACTTACCATCTAATTAACGCTTTTGGATTTATTTGAAACTCGTCCAGTACCAGTGTATGTACTTCGAAATTAATTTATTTCTGTCCCAGTCACTGCTGAAAAATTTACTGGTCGTATTCGAATTTTATCGAATTCTGTTAACCTATCATCGATGATGCTTTAAGTGGAACCTGGAACTTAATGCTATATATTCTTTTGATTTAATAGTGATATTAATTTTTGGTAAATCTTCAGAGGCTAATTGATAAAAAACGTGTCGTTTATATATTCTTTAGGCATTGCATTTCCTTGCTCGGTCCTTTCCTGTTGTCTGCTATTTTTGCCCGGATATAGACTGAGGTTTCCTGAAATTTGGTTATGCCTCTCTGAATTACTTGTGTTTTCTAACTTTTGTATGTTGTCGACTTCCATTGGTTCTACTTTTCTCTGATGCTGCTCCGGATTATTTCTATAATTTGCTGATTGATTGAACCTAAATTGTCTTGATGAATTTCTTTGGGGCACTTGATTATAATACTTTTGATTTTGTGGTCCCTGATTAGTTTGTCTATTTTGATAGAAGTTTTGTGGTCCCTGATTATGTTGTTTATTTTGATAAAAGTTTTGTGGTCCCTGATTATGTTGTCTATGTTGATAGAAGTTTTGTGGTCGCTGATTAAACTGTCGATTATTATTATTAAATGGTTGCTGTTGCCCTGACTATTTTGGCGGAATTGACCAGAAAAATTTCTTTGCGGTGGTCAAAGTGGATCATTGTTTTGGTAATTGGGTGGTTGGTTACCAAAATTGCGTCTATTGCTTGGTGGTGTATGAACATGATTTTTTTGATCTTTCTTATATTCTGGCGTAAGGCAAGAGTTGTCCTTCTTCTCATTTTGCGATAATATCACCTAAATTTCGTTCCTCATAGATCCTTTCTAGCAGAGTACCTTCCGTCATTTCTTTCGCGGTGTTAACTAATATTGCTTCTACATTACTCAGATTTATATAACTTTCACCATTATAGTAAACAATTAGTTCATCTGATTTATATTTAATGTTTTTGAGTTCTATAGCTAGTTCGCTTACATTATTTATTCTTATCCTGGTGATTCTTTTTTATATCTCATGTGGCTCCGTGTCTGGCTTATATCGAAGTTTGAGTGCTAGCTTTATTTCCTCCCAAATGTCGCATCTTGGTAGATTTATTATTACGTTCTTAGCTTCTCCCTGGATTCTTTCGTAGAAAATTGTTCGTACAACGGTCCTTTTTACTTCTTCGTTAATTAGTTGAAATAGGTAGTACTCCACGCAGCTAATGAATGAATTAATTGGAACTTCTCCTTGTCCTGTGAATGTTGTAATGTAACGGACTTCTTTTATAACCCGTTCCCTCTCTTCTCTGAAGTCACTTTGTTGAATTTGCTGGTACGCTTCCCTGATTTGTTCTAGCTGCTGATTCCTCAGCCCCAGCTCTGCTGCTAACTCATTGTTTTAGCCCTCCATGTGTTGAAATGTTTTAATTCGTCTAGTTTATTTTTCTTAGTCAAAAACTGGTTGTTTTTATTTAACGTTACTCTTATGCGATTTTATGTGTTTACAACGATATGATTTAAATTCGTAATTTATTTAACACGTTAATTGAATACATTTACAAACGAATTTGTTCGAATCACTGAATCACCGAATTACGGTTTTTCTTAACTCAAAAACCTTTTTTAAAAAAAAAACAATAATATTGTTATTTTATTTTAAAAGAGTTTATTTAAATTTTCCAAAGACAACTTTGCGCGGCGGAGAAGTTAGAACCAAATCTAAACCCAGAGCTTATCGCGAATCAAACCAGACTTAATTTATATCTTAACATTATCATGCGTTCTACTCCAAGCGGACGTATATGTTTTTTTGTACATACAAGCATATCTATATGCTTGGAGACCAAGACAAGTAAGTGACCCGAAAATGCAAGCATGCATTTTCGTCAGTCTGTGAAATGAAAGAAAAAAAGATTTATTTAATAATTTTAATGTGTCGTAATTCTTAAGAACTCTTATGAATTTCGACACTGTTTCCTGTCTATGTCACTATTTATTTTTTTTATTAATATATCGTATTTGTCGTTGGGTTCGACATTATACATAACTCGCGCGGTTGCAGGTCTGTTATAATTTTGAATGACCTGTACCTTGTCCGCAGCCGGTTTAATACCTTTTGCATTTACTATGTGGCTAAGAAATTTAATATCTGCTTTTCCAAACGCACACTTTGCGACGTTGATCGTTAGACCATTTTCTCGCAACCAACTAAACACTCTTTTCAGAAGTATTTCGTGTTGCTTCATGTTTTCAGATGCCACGCAAATGTCATCTATATACACGGACGCGTGATCTGCTTCTGAGGCCAAAACTTTATTTATATATATATGCCTCTGAAACGTCTGCGCCGCATTGCGAAGTCCAAAGGTCATATACTTGAATTGGAACATTCCAAACAGTGTCGTAATCGCCGTCTTTGGAACGTCGCAAGGTTCTCCCGGTATTTGGTGGTAAGCGCGCTGCAAATCTATCGTCGAGAAAACTGTTTTCCCGTGCAAAATGTGCGTGAAATCTTGAACATATGGTATGGGGTAACGATCGGGCAATAGTCCCGATAGTCCCCGCACGGGCGCCATGAACCATCCTTCTTCTTGACCATGTGAAGAAGACCCAATTACTGTCGGATGGCTCGCAGATACCGTGCTGCATAAAAAAATCAAACTCTGCCTTTGCTGCTTTCAGGTTATCTGGAGCAAGGCGCCGGGGACGACCGTATGTCACTATGTGATGAGTCACACCTGATTTTGCAGCGACGATATTATGTCTCATCACAGTTATTTCTTTATACTGTGACAGGATTTCGGCGAAAGGATCGTTTACATTGTAAGTATATATATGTGACTTACCGTTGCTAGTAGGTACTTCAGAGGGCTTCTGGTGAGAATCACGTTCGATGAGTCTGCTATTCTACATATCCACCAACAGACCGTGCCTCTGCAGAAAATCCGCTTCAATGAGTGGTGATTAAACTGCTGCGATTATAAATTCCCAGGAGTATTTCTTTCCCGAACCGAAATCGAGCACGATCCTTTTCGGGTCATAGGTCTCGATGTGAGAGCAATTAGATGCAAACAACTTGAGATGGTACGGACCATTAAAACGCTCGCTCCCGCTTGGTGGGATGACCGACACGTCGGCTCCTGTGTCGACTAGGAACCGCCTGCTAGTTGCTGTGTCGGTGACGAATAGGCGACTTACCCAGTTTCCACTACTGTCGCCTATACATAGGGATGCAAACGATACATCGATGTTTTCATCATCGACGATATATCGTTCATAAACATCGATGTTGACATCGATGTTGTTATGAGCGATACATCGTCGATACATCGACGCCAAAAGCAAAAACATCGATATCGCTCACTCATTTATAGCCTAATGTCAAAAATAATAGAAAACAGATTACGCCAACAGAGGCACTGCTAGTATAGGAAAGACACTTTCTCTGTTTTTTTCACTGATTTTCTGTTCGTGCAAGAAAGAGATACAATATTGTGCGAAATAGTTCTGTGCAACTTTTTTCAGTAACAGTTCTATTTGTTTATGTTTTCCTCAGTTCTGTTTGCTTATGAGTTGCTCAGTTCTATTTGTTCATGGCAGAATGAATAAGGTAGCTTGCATCTATATAAAATTTTTCAAAAATTCCTCCTGCTGTTGTTCTGTTCTTTGACATGGTTTTTCAAAAGTGCTGCTTAGGTTGTTCTTTTCTTTCACATGGTTTTTTCACTTCAACGTTTTCAACATAGTTTATGTTTTACTTATTGGCAATGGCCAATTTTAGGCGCTCTGTTTTTGAGAATATTTTTTGACAGTAGCTTGTTTCCCAGGCAACTGTCAATGCTACCTTGTCATTATTATACCATGAGTTCTGTTTAATTTTAACCGTAGTCCTACGTTGGTGTAGAAAACTACATTTTTTTTTAATATTTAAATATTTCCAACCATTTAGTTTAAGGATCCAAGCATTCATGACTTTTATTTTATGCTGAGTGTGAACGAAAATTTTGTACTTTGAGAATCTCAATTATAATAGTTTTCAATATATTTAAAAACTTCAATAGTTTCAATAGTTTAGTTTAGTTTTTTTTTTTAAATATTCTGAATCTCTACACATAATATTTGGTTTTTTGAGTAGTTCTTAAGATACGAATATATTTTATGACATAAGATAACACTAAGTACTACAAAAATCAGAGTTATAGATAGTTACTATTTTAAACATTTTGTATTCTGTTAATACGTTTTTGAACATAAAAATAAATAAATAACTGGCCATTTCAGCCCTTAAAAGGACTTTGACCTAGCTTCTTATGATCAATTGTGTTGTGCGTGTTATTAAGTTTGTACACAATTGACCGAGTACCGGACCTACATGCTTAACGCCGACTCCGAACGGCGATGAACGGAATGTTCTCGTTCTAAAGAAGCTTTACATGGCATTTTGATTACTCTCTGAGGTTTGCCATTGTCTGCAGAGAGGTGGCGGCCGTACAGAAAAATTATTTTATTTCAAATAAAAACACCATATTCCTTAACCGTTTGTCTGAAACCATATTTGGCCGACATGAGTTCATTTTGAGCGGAGGTCCGAGACCTCTCTTCCTTGTACATTTTTCCTAATTCGTGTACTAAATTATTTCACTTGGCAAAGGATTTGAATTGTACAAGCTCAAGAGCTGAGCCTTCCAAAAGAGTTTTCACAACTTCTAAATTGAAGTTGTGTTCTGCATCTGTTTTAATAGTAGAAGAAAATAAAATACTGCCGCATGCTATGAACTTGTTTAGGTCGGTTGGATTGCCGTTGAAAACAAGTACGATATTGTTAATATCATTTAACGTAAATTTAAGATTCATATTTAAGCAATCTTCCGCGTCAAAAAGAAAAGAAGAATTGAAAAATGGTAGAGAAGCAAAGTTCTGAACTACCTTAGCGCGTATTGTCTAATTTGGAAATCTTTAGATATGTTAACTCAAAAAATTTCCTTTCGCAAAAACTTTCAAATGTGTACAAAGTATGTAAAAAGTGTATCTTCAGGGTGGGCCATCTAGTGGTTGCTTTTTAAATTATAGGTTATTTTGACACTGTCAACTGTTTCCCGCTAGAAATTTTGATATAAGTCAGTATCATGAGTCGCTTTACGCTTGAACATCGTTCGGAAAAATTGGAAACTTATTTCCAAAATGAGTGCTATGTAGTCCAAACAGTGCGTTATTTTAAAAGAAGTATTGGCCGAACTGAAGCACCCACTGCTCCTGTACCGCCGCTGTACCCTGGGCTCGGAAAACCCGTACATTATTGTCGAGAAGTCAATAAATCCACAGAGAGTGACAGGTTTTTTGGATCCGCCCGGAGGTATGAAATCTTCTAGAGATACGAATGGCCCACGATGAACCCAGCCATGAACCCAGTCACAGAAATTAATCAAGTTAAGTTACAATTGAAATCACAACGCATACATCGGAAAGGGTCGTGAAGGGCATAGTTGGAAGTGCACTGACCCAACTTAAAAAGCTGGAAATGTCTGGCTCCGCTCCTAGGGATGCTAAAGTTTTGAGATGAGAGGAGGTATTGTGAGTCAATATCACCACAAAGTAATTTATATAAAAAGGTGACATTAAGCATAATTCTTCTGCTTCTTAAGGAAGGCAGGGAAATAATCCTAAGGCGGGTTTCATATGGGGAAGAATAGTATTTGGGTTCCAACGTTGATGTCATAAGGCAAAAAGTAAAAACAGTTTTTGAACCGATTCTAATGCGTCGACGTGGACATTGTATTGTGGGGTCCATATTACGGATGTGTATTCCAGAATTGGTCAAACAAGAGTGGTTTATAGTAATTTAGTGGTAAAGGGATCTTTGAATTCTTTAGCCCATCTTTTAATGAAACCAAGGACACCTCTAGCCTTATTTATCACCATATTAACTTGAAGATTGAAAATTGGTGGTGGCATCATTGGACCACTTTTCTTCGAAAATGAGGCTTGGAACAACGTTTTGGTCAACGGTCTGCATTACAGAGCTATATTAACGACTTTTTTTTACTGAAATTGAAGACATGAATTTGGACAACCTCTGGTTCATGCAGGATGACGAACCATGCCACACAGTTCATGCCACAATCGATCTTTTGCGCACCAAATATTGTGTTCCATAATTAATGGGAATATTTACTCTTACTTATAAAGCTATTATGCCTTTTAAAAATTAAATTTTGTTAATTTTATTCCGTTTTATTAAAAACAACTTATATTTGGCCCACCCTGTGTACTTTTTAACATTCTCCAACGCAATGACTGAAGGTCAATTACGTAGGAATGTAGTTTCAAAAACCTAGTCTGCTTCTGGATCCTTAATCCTTGTTCTCGGTGCTGGCAATGGATGGCGACCTCGGTAGTCGAGTAGGTAGCGTGATCGACTGCCACCCCAGAGGTCCCGGGTTCGATTCCCGGCCAGGCCATGGTCTTACGCTTAAACCTTTCGCATTCGCAATTTTCTATCCTCATTTCTAATCAACTGAAATTGAAAACTCATCAATATTTACGACTTGAAGTTGTAGTTGGTGGTAAAGAAGTTTGTGGGTGAGATTACCCTATGACTTGAATTGTCTGAGGTAATTTCCACGGCTTTCCACGACGCTTAGAACATCGTACACATGTTTCACTTGATTGCTCTTTCCCTCCCACTAATCTATCACCCAATTTTCGAACCAAGGCAGATTTGACTGAATAAGTATTTCATCAGAAATCTTTGGTTCAAAGCTAAAAAAAAATATTAACGCCAAGTACCCAACTGCAAAACAATGATTACTACTAGATTGGAGTTGATTTGGAAGGTCCATGATATTTTGTTCGCTGTAAGCACTTGCGTAGAGTATTGTTCTCCGATGGTGTCTGCATCTGCTCCGTCTGGTGTATTCGGTTTTGCTAGTTCGTAAATGCTGCCAAAACTGGTATACGATCCGTTCGAAACAGATAACAGTATGTGATTCCGAAAAAGTGTAAGAGATTCATGTTTAATTATGCAATTTTGTCCAACATAAATAAATCCTGATCCGTCCAGTGAGAATTGTGATACTTCTGTTCCGCATACTGCTGTGGTTTGAATCGCCAACGCAAAGATCCATTGATTTTTATGATTTGTTTGAATCCAAACTTGATTTAAGTCTATTTTTTTTAAGTCACAATGCGGCTTAGTGTTGTTGTTGAATAGGCTTATTTCACATAAACACGTTGTTGTTCCCTTGTTTAAAATTGGTTGTGTGTTAGGAAATGTCTGATCTCTAACTAATGAGGATGGAGAATTTCAGTGATGGTTGGAAAGTATTTTTCACGATTCATTGTGACGGTGAGAAATTGAGTCGATAGTTCGATAGTGTTGCAACTATCTGCTGTTCAAACGAGTTGGTATTAGTATTAATCGATACAACTCGAACTAGTCTGGTCTCCTTAAGGGTATTGATACTTTGAAAATGGCGTGTTTGGCTGTGATGCCTCCCTTTACTACCATTAAATTGTAAAAATACAGAAGGTTTTCGTGATATTCAGGGATTTGCATCGTCGGTGGTTAATGTGCTACTATTGTGTCAAACTAAACTTTGAGTTGCTTTGATGACAGTAAAAGCGGGCTGATTTGACCATGATGAACGTTGATCAGCACGTTGATGATTGATAGTTGAATCCGTTGTACATTCGATGCTTTTATGGTTAACTGAAGTGCCAAGGATATGAAAATTTGGTACATTTTTTCATCGTAGTTTGACTGTTCGTTGGCACGTAGTTGGTTTGCTATTTCAGTTAGTTGATAGCGGCTGATTTTTAGCAGATTTCACTGCTGTCTCCCAGAGTCCACCAAATTGAGGAGCTCTTGGAGGGATGAAGTTGAATGCAAAATCCTTGCCACTGCATGTTCTCATGATCGCTTGCCGTTCTGTGTGTATTGCTTCTTTGAGGTCTATCAATTGATTCTTGACACCAACAAAATTTGCCGCATTATCGCAGTACAAATTCTGTCAGCGCTCTCTCCGGCCAATAAAATGTTTTAAACATCCAATAAACGCTTCTGTTGTTGGATCGCTTACTACTTCCAGATGTAAGCCTTAGTGGAAAAACAGCAAAACACTACGACATAAGCCTTCTGTGGCCTTTTTCCACGAATTTGAAACTGAATCTAGAAGGGACCGCAAAATTCTACTCCCGAAATGATGAATGGCCGGGCTTGCTGAACTCCAGTGGCTGGTAATCCACCCATCATTTGGTGAAATAATTTTGGCCTTGCCTCAGTGCTGTGCGATTGACCGCGTCAGAGATTTCCCTTTTATAGGCCAAAATCGTTGTCGAAGGTGAGCCAAAAGGGTTTGAAGTCCACAATACAAGTATTCTTCTTGGAACCATATCAACCGTTGCTTAAACAAGGGGTTATTGGATGAAATTATTACTGGATGTTTCGCGTCGTAAGTGATGGCAGCTGATTCAAGATGTCCTCCCACTAGAATTATTCCTTCCACTAGGGAAGGTGTCGCGCACAGTTTTAACCGCGGTATCGTTTGCGCCTATGGCGTAGTTGGTTTAAGTGCGTGGCTATGTCAACGAACCTGAAGACCCAGATTCGAACCCCAGCAGTGACAGATAAAATGTTAAATCCACTTAAGCCCCTTAGGGCAAACCGAACAAAGCATTTTTGGATACTCTCTATTCGATCAACATGCACATTGTAACTCAGAGACCAGACTTGACTTGCGTATTCCAAGTGAGGATGCACTATTGCATAATACAACGTTGTAGTCGTAATCATGCTATTGAATTCTTTGGCCCAGCGTATAATAAATCCAAGCATAGAAGATGCTTTTTTACAAATGTTATCAATATGAATGTAAAAGGATAGCTTAAAATCCATACATATTTCCAGATCTTTAACGATATCCACACGACATAAAGCAGTATCATTTATCTTATAATCAAAAACTAAATTATTCCTTTTTCGCGAAAAGGTCATAGTTTGGCATTTATCTGGATTAAGAAACATGTTATTTTTAGAACACCAAACTTCAAGAGATTTCAGATCGGACTGGAGTAGGGCTGAATTGTCTTGAGAATTTATTTTTCTGTATATTTTCATATCATCTGCATTAATAAGCGGATGAGAGTTTTAAATGATAGGGGTCACATCATTAATGGCTAAAATAAACAGAAGTGGACCTAGGTGACTTCCTTGAGGAACACCTGATGACGCCACAAACTCAGCAGACAAAACCCCTCTTAATCGTATTTGATAAGATCGTTCCTAATTCGGCCTAATTCTGTATCCCTATCCGAACACTCGTCTCGTGCAAAACACTGCTCGTTCGTGATTTTGAAATTTCTAATTCGAACAGATAACAGCTGACGAACTGGCGAACGATGCCGTAAAACAGTAACATTTTTCAAATTTGTTGGCCTAATTCTGTATCCCTATCCGAATACTCGTCTCGTGCAAAACACTGCTCGTTCGTGATTTTTAAATTTCTAATTCGAACAGATAACAGCTGACGAGCTGGCGAACGATGCCGTAAAACAGTAACATTTTTCAAATTTGTATCTCTAACGATCAACCAAATGACTAATTGAAACGTCAAAATCACACGAATACTTTTATGCTATCGTTGTGAAATGTTGGAGTTCTTATGAAGCAGCTAGATGGTAAATTGGATTTAGGAATATACGCCCCAAAGTTGGGAGCTTGTAGGGCATCTGTCGATGAGTTGTGCAAGAACTTTCTCAGGGTCTGCTAGCTCTAGAATATTTCTTAAGCCTCGCATTCACCACATGTGCATTCACAACTCACTTCCATATCAACTCACATCAACTTGCTCAAAATACAAAAAAAAAAAAAACAATTTCTGCATGCATTTTATTTAAAGCACTTATCACTTCAATCAAACAATCACATAAAACTTCTTTAACATCTAAAAACATATTTGTTTGCAATAACAACAATAAATATATTTTTGAAATCACATTGATTCAATAAAAAAAAACATGTCAATTTATATAAACAACTCAAAAAAAAGCATTGCCAACAAACGAAAAAAATCCCAAAAACTTTAAAAATCTTTACAGAAAATTGAAAAAATAACAGAAAACTTATATATTGGTTGATATGGCAGTGCTAAATTTGACAACTTATTGTGTATAACAGTTTCAATGACGTAAGAAACTTCAGCTTGCCGTAAGGGTTGGCGAGCAAGTTCGTTAGAGATACAGATTTCAATTAGAACACAACATCGTTCGCCAAGCACTCGTTAGTTGAGTCGCTCGTTAGGGATACAGAATTAGGCCATTGTATTTCTAACGATCAACTAAATGACGAATTGAAACGTCAAAATCACACGAATACTTTTATGCTATAGTTGTGATATGTTGGAGTTCTTATAAAGCAGCTATATTTAGAAATTTACATTTAGGAATATACGCCCCAAAGTTGGGAGCTTGTAGGGTATCTGTCGATGAGTTGTGCAAGAACTTTCTCAGGGTCTGCTAGCTCTAGAATATTTCTTAAGCCTCGCATTCATTACATGTGCATTCACAACTCACTTCCATATCAACTCACATCAACTTGCTCAAAATACAAAAAAAAAAAAAACAATTTCTGCATGCATTTTATTTAAAGCACTTATCACTTCAATCAAACAATCACATAAAACTTCTTTAACATCTAAAAACATATTTGCTTGCAATAACAACAATAAATATATTTTTGAAATCACATTGATTCAATAAAAAAAACATGTCAAATATTTATAAACAACTCAAAAAAAAGCATTGCCAACAAACGAAAAAAAGCCCAAAAACTTTAGAAATCTTTACAGAAAATTGAAAAAATAATAGAAAACTTATATATCGGTTGATATGGCAGTGCTAAATTTGACAACTTATTGTGTATAACAGTTTGAATGACGTAAGAAACTTCAGCTTACCGTAAGGGTTGGCGAGCAAGTTCGTTAGAGATACAGATTTCAATTAGAACACAACATCGTTCGCCAAGCACTCGTTAGTTGTTGAGTCGCTCGTTAGGGATACAGAATTAGGCCATTAATCCAGTTTACAAAATATTGTGGAAATCCAATGGACTTAAGTTTAAATAGATTTAAATTGTGTGGTAACTTATCAAATGCTTTGCTAAAATCAGTGTAGATCAGTGATCTGCAACGGGTAGCTTTTTTGTGACTCTAAGTATATCCGAAAAAAATAACTACAAAAACCTACTCAACCCATATCGCACGACAAATGTCTCGCGATAGACTTTTGATTAAAAAAAATATTTTTTATAGAGCAACAATAGCTCTGTTTGGTTACAACTTTATTTCTTAACTTATTCTAAAACAATTTGGTTTTTATATTAAATTCTATACAGTGAAAATGCATATTTGTCAAAAATTATTTTAAAGTGAAAAGTTGCATAATAGTAGAATATTTATCAATAGTTTTTAAGTGGGTCAATTCTTAAGAATTGCAATAACTTGATTGAACTTAAAAGTAAGTTTATAAATTTGGCAATATGTTAATTCAGCATTTTTGCAGTCACTGTTAAGTCGGCATGTGTTTGCTTGGCTTGCGGTCACTGTTGTTGTTGTTGTTGTTGTTGTTGTTGTTGCCGCTGCTGCTGTTAGGGTCTCTGTTCGACGTTGATGTTGGCAGTGTGGGGAGCCAACATAACTTCTCCCCCCTTGGAGTAGAGCGATGGCCATAAGGATTGTGAAGTGGCCGAAGCGATGACTGGTGCTTGCTGTGGTTCATAATGAATAATTCTTTTATACTTTGATGTTAATATTATAGCAGTTATGATTGTTATTCCAAGTAGTCCCATAGCGATGTGAGTATATGACATCCTTTTCTGCGTTGTTTCTCGTAGGGTTATGACGGCTTGCTTGTTGTGAAATTGATGCTCTTGCAGTTTTTCTAGATTTAGGACTTCTATGATGGATTTCGTTTCTATTTTTGTATATATGGGTGGTGCAATGTGAATTTCGTCCCAAAATATGGTGGGGTCATCTTCGTAGACTATTCCGTTGATGGTAACGTAGCAATTGCTGAAACGTAGTAAAGCTGTCCCTTCAATTTCGTGAGGTGTTTTACTGCAAGAAGAGTTTATTAGTAAATTTGGAACATTTATGAACAATATGTAGTTTTGCTCGGGTTGCCATATAGTTTGAAGTTTGCCCACATCTTTTAATATGCATTGGGGAGTTTTGTTGTTGATAAGGTTGCCTATGTATGATGAGTTTGGTGTAGACTCCTGATGTTGTGATGATGTGCAATAATAGGTGTGCTCGATTTTTGGACATGCCTTGTCAAAGTAATGTATTTTATTATCGTTATATGATATATATGGCTTTGTTACAATTTGTTTTGTATTGTTTATCGGAAGTGGAATTATGTGGTATAATTTACTTTCATCCAATGAAAAAATAGGTATCCTTATATTAAATACAATATTAGAGTTATTATAATAGGCTTGTAAACCGAGTAGTTCGTATGTGTGTTCGTTTGAAATGATATTAACAGATTGATTGGATAAATGATTATAAATTGTTTGTAGTTCATCTTGGCTTAAAATAAGTTTAGATATAATATTTAATTTGGCTAGTACAATTGCTTCGGCTAGGTTTGTTATATGGTTATTCAGAATATCTATATTGTAGTTGATTTGATTCAAGTATTGAATTTCTTCTAGTATGTTTTCTTCTTTATGAATTCTATTTGAAGTTTCCTGTGACATGTGCTTTATAAATGTTTCTAGTTTTGTATGTTCTTTGTTTATGTGTGATGTTATGTTTTTAAATCTTTCTATCATCTGAGTGTTGAGGTTGTTTTGTCTAGCTAAACTTATTTGGGTGTTAATTTTTTCATTTTTTAATTGTTCAATTTGGTAATTAAGCTTTTTGGCATCATTAGCGTCCATATTTCCTGTTATAAATTTAACGGCAGATCCTAGACCATCTATCAGTCCTCGTTTGTTTCTTCTGATTGGCGTTAGTGAGATGAGTTTATTTTTTAATTCGTCAAGTTTCAGTTTCGTTATGTTAATGGCGTCTATTAACGTGCCATGTTTTGAGAGTGTTTGAAGAGTGTCAGAAATTTTCCTAATATTGATGTCGTATTCGTCCAGGTCCACAATATGAAGGAGGTTTGAGAAGCTATTGATAATTCTTGCTGGTCCTAGGCCTAACTGTATAATGCGTTGGTTATTTTTTATATGTTGTATTTCGATGATTTGAGCAAGGGTTATTGGTATCCTGAGAAAAGAGAAAAAATCTTAAGATTTATGTTTTTTTTTAATTCTAGCTTTATGTATTTTTTGTCGTTTGGCTGTTAGAATTGTAATTTTTTTGTTTTTTAAAATTCTTTGTTTTGAAAATCTTGGGGTTAATTTATTCCTCCGACATTCTTTTCGATATATAGATTCGTTTATTTCGAAATTTACAGGATTGTCTCTTGAATTATTAAGTTTGTCTATTCGATTAGAAACGGAAATTTCTAGTTTTTTCTTTACTTCTGGATATAAAATTTCTTGAAATTCATTTAGCTTTTTCAAATAGTCGTGTTCGTTGTTAAATTTTACATTTTTGTCAAATTTATAAGTTCTACCTTGGAATAATTCATACGGGGTAAGTTTTGTGGCAGAATGTATTGCATTATTATACGTTATTAAGGTTTCAAATATGATTTCTTCATGATCTAATTCTAAGTTTTTTCTTTTCGTTTAGTCATTATGATTCTGTAAATTTCGGTTAGAGTAGAATGTAATCTTTCAATTGGTGCATTACTACTGGTCTGCTGGAAGGATGTAAAATGGAGATGAATGCTATATTGTTTGCAAAAATCTTTAAATATGTTGTTAGCGAATTCTGTACCTTGGTCACATATTACTTTTTTGGGAATGCCAAATTGGCTTATAAAGTTTTTGAAGGCTTTAAGGATTGAAATACTTGCTCTGCTTGGAATAGTGTAAACAAAAGCAAATTTTGAAAATTTGTCGATAATTGTCAGCATTTGGTTATTATTTATCGTGTAGATATCGATATGAAGTAGTATATCCAATGGTTTCAAAGGTGTTTCTGGCTTTTCGAATTTGGGCTTTGGGGGATGTCTGTCATACTTAAGTGATTGACATTTGTCACAGTTGTTTATAGTTTCTATTATTTTCTTTTTCATAAATGGGAAATAGTAATGTCTTTTGAGATGTGAAACTGTTTCTGTTATTCCCCTGTGGTTATTGTTTTCATGGTATTCTCGTATAAGTTTTTCTTGTTCGTCAGTCTGTCTAACGTCAATGAGTTTTTGTGTGCATCGAATAAGTTTAAAAATGTTACTGTGGGAAAAATATTTTGAGTATGTAGATTGCACAACACGAAAAACTTCGTCGTCAGTAAATATTGCGTTCTGTTTATTTGGTGCTAAGAACTTCTTGAAAATGTCTATAATGGTTTGTTCGTCGAAATCTATTCGTCTGAGGGTTCGTCTTTGTTTGTTTTTAAATACAGTTTCTAATGTCATTGGTGAACCTTGATTGGATTTTTCGAGTATTATTTGAAGATTAAATTCGTTCAATGGCCTTTCCGAAATAAATATACCATCGTCGAGGTTTTCATCTGCAGAGTGTATGGTAGTACCATTAGTAGCTTGATTTGATATTATATCATTTACGTTTATGTCGGAAACTTTGTGATCGTTGGGATTTTCGATTATAATTCTACTTAAAGCATCGGCATTTGTGTTTAATTTACCTTTTTTATAGATTATTTCACAATCAAACTCTTCCAATTTTAGCCTCCATCTGATAAGCTTTGAATTGGGTTCTTTAAGGCTCATAAGCCAGGTGAGCGGTCTGTGGTCTGTAACTATTTGAAATTTGTTACCAAATAAATAGGGTCTGAAATATTTGGTTGCCCAAACGATGGCAAGCAGTTCTTTTTCTATCGTGGAATAGTTTGATTCGGAATCTGAAAGGGTTCGACTGGCGTAACATATTGGCTTATCGCTCCCAATTCGACCTTGGGATAAAACTGCTCCGATAGCCACATTGCTTGCATCTGTAGTCAAAATAAACGGTTTAGAATAGTCTGGGTATTGAAGAATTGGGTCATTTGTGAGAAGATTTTTACAGGTTTCGAAGGTTTTGATATATTCGTCTGTGAATTGGATCGATTTCCCTTTTTTCAAGCATATAGTGAGTGGTTTTACTAGTTTTGCGAAATCCTTTATGAATTTCCTATAGTATCCTATTAAACCAAGAAATGATTTGATATCTTTTTGAGTTTTTGGCAGGGGAAAATGTTTTACCGCATGAATTTTATCAGGGTTTGGTTTTATACCATTTGTTGTTACTACGTGTCCTAAAAAGTTTATTTCTTTTCTCAAGAATTCCGATTTATCTAGTTGAATTTTAAGGTTTGATGTATGCAATCTTTGAAAAATTTCTTTAAGATTCGAAATGTGCTCCTGTAAAGAAGTCGAGAAGATGATAATATCGTCTAGGTATACTAGGCAATTCTTTCCATTGAGATCTTTAAGGACATTGTCCATGACACGTTGAAAAGTTGCGGGGGCATTTTTTAGTACGAAAGGCATCCGGACGTATTCGTAATGTCCGCCATCTACTGTAAAGGCGGTTTTTGACCTATCTTTCGGATGCATCTTGATCTGGTGGAACCCGCTAGCTAGGTCGAGTGTAGAAAAGTACATGCATTTACCTAGTTTATCCAAGATTTCTCCGATATTTGGGAGAGGATAACGATCTGAGATGGTTTTTTCGTTTAATTTTCGGTAGTCGATGACTAACCTCCATTTTTGCTTACCACTGGCATCCTTCTTTTTTGGAACTATCCAAACTGGGGAGCTCCATGGTGAATAGCTTGGTTTAATTATCCCTTGTCCAGGGGCGGTTCCAGGAATATATTTCGGGGGGGGTTTTAAAAATATTTATGTACGTCATATATATAAAGGGTAGTTAAATTTTAAAGGTCGATGTTGATTTTGAATAAAACACAAATTATTAAGGAAATTATTGTCATTTATTTTTATTATATTATTGGTATGGTTCAATTATGCATGGAACAAAATATCGGATAAATGGCCACCGCGACCTCGGCGGCACACCTCTATCCGATGGTCCAAATTTTCGATGACGCCGAGGCATAAGTGAGGTTCTATGCCGTTGATGTGCCGATTTATCTCATCCTTTAGCTTTTGAATTGTTGTTGGCTTATCGACGTACACCTTTTCTTTCAAATAACCCCAAAGAAAGAAGTCCAACGGTGTCAAATCACATGATTGGCGGCCAATTGACATCGCCACCACGTGAGATAAGACGGCCATTGAATTTGTCGCGCAAAAGAGCCATTGTTTCGTTAGCTGTGTGGCAAGTGGCACCGTCCTGTTGAAACCACATATCGTCCACATCCATATCTTCCGATTCGGGCCATAAAAAGTTCATTATCATCTCACGATAGCGAACACCATTCACAGTTACTGTCTGACCAGCCTCATTTTGGAAAAAATACGGCCCAATGATGCCGCCAGCCCATAAACCGCACCAAACAGTCACTCTTTGTGGGTGCATTGGTTTTTCGACAATGACTCTTGGATTATCATGCGTCCAAATGCGGCGATTCTGCTTATTGACGAATCCACTGAGGTGAAAATGTGCCTCATCACTGAAGATGATTTTCTTCGAAAATTTATCATGCACTGCTGCCATTCCTTGCCACCATTCTGACCGTGTAAATGCAAGTCTTTACGGGCACGACGACGAGTTGAGGTGGACGGCTCTTCAGCCACACTATCGCGAACAGCAGCAATATTTTCTGCAGTACGAGCAAAGAACTAAGATATAAGGAAGTGATATTATTGCAAAAAAGTGTGGTATTTTTCTTATTCGTGTTGGTTGACACAAATACATAAACATTCTCAAAGGGCCGTATTCGGTTACGTCGAAAAAGAAGGCTCAAAGTGTGCTTGTTAGAATTACATATAAAACCGGTGTTTAGAGTAATACGTTATTAGTAAAAGTTTGATAATTGAAGACCTACAGCCGTATTCATAACAATATCTTTTTCATAAAAATTCTTACTCATAGACCGTATTCATAAAAATATAGTGATTTTTCGTTCAGTAACGTTTATGAATAATGTTTTTAATTTTTTTCCGATTTTTTTCTTATGAAGGCTTTATAAGAGGTTCAAAATATTTCATTAATACTGCCGCTAATATATTAAAAGAAAATTGTATTGTATTTCCACTTCCACACCACCCTTGGTGCGTTACCGAGTTTTGTTTGTTTTTTTTTTGTGGTCGGTTCCCCTGTAGGCCTATATCACCCATAAAAAGAAAAATCACTAGTAAATATATAAAAAAAATATTTTCAAATAATAGGAAATAAGTTTATATATTTATTACTCTACATGGGTACAACCCAAAAATAATCATAAAAAATAAATCAGATTACGCCATCAGAGACAGAAAAAGTTGCACCGTTCTTCGCAAGACGTTAGGTCTTTCGTGACGTAGATAGGAAAAACACTTTCTCTATTCTTCTCACTGATTTTCTGTTCGTGCAAGAAAAGACCAAATATAGTGCGAAATAGTTCTCTGCGTTTTATTTTTCAGCTACAGTTCTGTTTGTTTATGTTTTGCTCAGTGAAAAACAGCTGATTTTGACAATGTGTCGATGATGACGTAGGTAGACATGCTCATGGCATTATCTTGTATTTATCATTTTTGGGTACAACCTGTCGTAGGATGGGCTTTTATACTGATATTCATATAAAACGCATGAAAAAATAAATGAAAAATTTTGTTTTTACACATTTCGAATTGTATAGTTTTATACAATTTTTGACGAATAGTCAGTTTAAGGTCTCGAATATGCGGAAATCTGAAAAGAAATGAACAAAATGTATTACATCTGATTAACTATGCTGAATACAGAAGCGCCCCAAAAATGTATTCAGCTGTGAAAAACGAATGCGCCCCTGAAGCATTTTGACAGAAGTGGGTGCACCATTGTGAGTGCAAATTGGTGCGAAATCAACTGGCTCTAATTTGCATTTTTAACAAATTCTAACCACACAACGCATGTTATAATTACACGGTGTTACAAAATGAAAACAAATCAAAAATATAAACGAAAAAGGTCAAATAAACCTTTTTAGAAAAAAAAAAAAAAAATAAAATTTTTTGTATTTTTTTACGAATACTAAAAATTCGATAGTGCATTTGTATTTCAGCCAATTGAAGTAAATGATAGCTTATTGAACGCAAAATTTAACAGGCTTTCAGAATCTTACTAAAACTAATAGTGCCAAAAAACAAAATTTGTTAACAAAACGTTGTTAAAGTTGAAAAAATTAAAAAGAAATGAGAAATTTTCAAATGATTTTGCCTGTAACTTTGTCAATTCTTTTTGTAAAAAAACGGTCTGTATATTATATTAAGGGTATATTTTTCTTCTTTTTATCAATGTTTAAATTTTTAAAATTGAGCTAGATATAACGGAGTTACATAACAAACTATACATGCACCTACCTAAAATCGGTTTTTTGACCACAATTCCCGATTTTGAGGGTATATTCACAAAACTAAGTATGCAGTTATCTTATGTTCAACTAGACCTACAACCTCTACTATGTCTCGAGCCGAGTTTATTTTCACTGTTACACCGTGTTATTTATGGTCAAATTTTTCTTTAAAATTACATAGCTTTCAGCGAAAAACGCTTTTAATTTAATTATTTCACTGCACAAACTTTCAATTATATTTAAGTGATCTCAGAAATGTCAAAAAACACTCTCTATCTCGCTCGCTCAATTTAGAAAGCATACCACAGTTCACGTACACTGTGTGTGTGGCCAACCATTTCCTTATATTTTATTTCTTTGAGTACGAGCTGTACGAGCATGCACTGGTGTTTTCACATCTCCTACAGACCTGGTTTGTTCAAATTTTTGCACGATTTTTTCGATTGTACGCACATTTTGACGATTAAATTGACCGAAAAAATCACGAAGTGCTCGATATGCGTTTTGATTTGAAAGCCCATTTACATAATAAGCCTGAATAACTTTAACGGTTCAAATTGAGTTAGTCTGAAATTGAGAAATGTCAAATGAAATGCAGAAAAAAATTGGCATTTAGGTGTGGTTTATATTCAACATCGGCCCTTAAAATTTAACCACCCTTTATATACACTCTAAACTATTTGTTGAATTTTTACTGCCAAAATGACCGTAAATTTTAGTTGATTTTTCTGTTGTTGCCTAAAATTATTATCTTTTGGTGTCATTTAATGAAAATAACCAGCAAATATATTTGCAAAATTTAAATTTACACAAAAAAGGTTTAAATTACTTCACAAAAAATTGTAATGTTAAACTCAAAATGTGTAAAAATTTAAAATATGACAAAAAATGTGCAAAATTACACGCAAATGTGTAATGGTGAACATGAAATGTGTAATTTCATTCACGGAAGAAGATTTGGTATCATTGAACTAAATCAAAGTGATTTAAAATAACAAGTTCGAGGCAAAAAAAAAAAAAAAACATCAATAGTATAAAAAAAAATCAATACAATTATTAGTAAGCGGGACAATTTTATTTAAAAGATTTCTATTTTTATTTTATTATTTTTTTATTTTCTTAAAATAATTAATTTTTTTATAAATTAATTATAAAATTAATTATCATTTTCTTAAATGAATTAAAGCTTAAAGTGATAATAAGCTACCTGAGTTAACATATGATTTCACATAACTACAATTTGAATTTAATACTACTAATTACAAAAATATATTATAAAACAAAAAAACATTCTATATCTTACTTATTACTTACTTTTATTTATGAAAGAGTAAAGAAATGGAGCAATGGTACCAAGGAAGGGGCATATTTTTACACATTTTTTGTTGAAAAATAAACACGAAGAGTTTCAACTTTTACACACAAGTTGCGTAAATCGTTAAACATTTTCTGTGTAATATCCAACAAAAAATGTTTAAATATGTGCATGTGTAAATTTAGACACTATTAGTCAGAAAAGCGTTGCCGACGATTATCGTCGTAAAATTCAACAGAAATCGTTTAGAGTGTACATTAGAGCGGGTTATTTTTTTTTTTTTTTCAAAAAATCGTAGGCGTGGATAATGTTCTACGGAGGAAATTCAACTTCTTCAAGAAACCGATAGTCTAAAATCTATTTCGAGCCTCTGGTTCTTCAAAAGAAGGTTATAATTTGTGTTTTGCTACAATATGTGAAAAAATTATTCCACTTATTGGAAAAAACTTTGCTACGAAAAAAAAAACCCTTCCACATTTCACTCCATATGATTGTGTGGTGAAGATAATTATAATAATAAAAGTTATTTCTCCGTTTATTTGACCCGAATACAAATCTAAAAGGCCAACATAAAACCAAGATCAAAATAAATAAAAACTAAAAAAACCGGAAGTTTTCTCCATAACTGTATAAAAAGGAATTTTACGTCTGCACTTCCGATACTATCGAAACTGTGAGTTTTTTAATTAAAACTGTGCGGTGTTTGGGTACATTTTATCCAAAAAATGCGGTGTTTTTGTGATTTCAGGTTAAGATTGTATGTGTGACTGTTTACAGCTACAGGCGCTATATCGCAAAAACAAACAAAAACTGGAACAGAATTCAGTATTTTAGCAATACATGTAGAAACAGCTACAAACGTTTACAGCATAGGGGTGTGAATATTTAAAGTAAATTAAAAAAAACTAATGTTTTTCTTTTTGGTACTCTTAGCCAACATAATAAGCATCAGTACATCACATTTATATACAGGTTCTTTTAGAATTTCGGGGGGGGTTTGAACCCCCAAAACTCCCCCCTGGATCCGCGCCTGCCCTTGTCTAAGCATGTCTGAAATTTGTTTGCTTACCTCTCCTTTGTGAACAAACGGGTACCTGTATGACCTTGTATGAATTGGGATATCGTCAGTTGTTTTTATTTTGTGTTTAATTTCATTTGTAAATGTCAACGATTGCCCTTCTTTGAAAAAAAGGTCTTCAAAATTTTTACATAGTTTTATAATTTCTTTTTTTTCTTCGGAGTTGAGGTGGTTAGTGCGGATCAGTTCTGATAAATTATTAAAAGATGTCATTTGTGGTCCTTTTTAGTTCCAGTTATTTAATTCGATAAATTCTGTGCTAAGATATGGTTCAACTTTTAGTGGTTGTTCTAAAAACAGGACTTCATCTTTTTCGGAAGTGTTAATGACTTCAACTATACTAAACCAATTGTTTGTGGTGTATATTCCCTCTGGAATTTGTAAATTACCTGAAAACGTTATTTTTTTTATGTAGGTGTCACCGTGTTGAACGTCTACCGGAAGTTTAATTAGTAATTTAGAGTGTGCAGGAATGTTGTGTTTTCCTGATGTAAGGTTTTAGTTTGAGTGGTAAAATTGAATTTTTTGTTATTAATTTTTGATTTGTTAAATCGATTTTGGCACCTAATTGTGTTAGTAAGTCAAGTCCTAGTAATCCGTCAAAATAGTTATGAAATTTTAATATGAGGAAAGTAGAGTGTCCTGGCTGTTTGAATTCAGCAAATGTGGGTAAAATTCCTTTTTTCTTCATTGGTATTTTTCTAAAATTGTTTTAATGGTTATAGGTTTGCAGTTAATTTGGTCTTTTAATTTTACGAATTCTGGATTAATAAAAGATGATGATGCTCCTGTATCAACAAGTAACCTCAGTGATCGACCAAATGGGGAGGCAATGGTTATAATTATATGGTAGCGTATGTCCGTGTGTGCTTACATCTACGTAGCCTGTTGGTGCATTGAGGCATGTATTTGAAAATTTCCTGAATCTTCTATGTTAAATATGTCTTCTGCTTCGATGGTATCATTTTCTGGTGTATTGGGTATAACACCCGAGAAATTATTACCTTGGTAGTTAACATTATTTAACTCTGCATTGTTTAGATTTGATACTTGTGACAGTCTAGAGCGAAAGCTTTGATTTGTGTTATTATTTCTGATAGTTGAATTTTTGAAACTAGTGTGAGCGGAACTTGTGTCCATGGGTTCAGGTTTAGGTAAACTTCTTGTGTAGTTAGGATTGAAATTGTTTGCATTTTGATTAAAAGGATTTTGGTTTTGGAAATTCTGATGGAAATGGTTTTGGTTAGATGTGTTTTGATGAAATGGATTTTGATTATTATGGTATTGATTTTGGTTATTGTTAAAATTTCTATTAGAGTAATTTTGATTTTGATTTGGTATGTATTGGTTAAATGCTGTTTTGCTTGGGAAATTGCGTTGAAAAGGCTGGGATGTATAAGGTTTAACTTGGTTGTAATGTGGCTTGGTGGACTGATAGCTAAATTGACGATTATATGGTGTATATTGTTTCTTAGAATCAAATTTATAAGGATATTATTTTTTTTTGTAGAAAATATTTTGTTCTTTAATGCAATACGTGCCTCATTGCCCTATTACTAGAACCTAGTGGCTCCCTTAATCCGGTTAGAAAAGTATTGAGGCACATTTCCGAAAATAATTCCTTTTTTGCTGCTATGACCCCTTGGTCTCTTTCATGAATTAGAATATTATTACTTAATGTTGATTGTATTTCTACAATTTGACTATAAAAATTTTCTACGCTATTGCTTATTTGTTTTAAGTTGTGTAGGTCTCTAATTAAAGATGTCTCTGTTCGTTTGTCCGAATAGTGTAGAATTAGATTGTTTTTAATGTCGTCCCAATTAAGGGGTGTGCCGTACATATTCAGTACTTCGTTGGCTTGTCCCTCTATTTTGTTCCGAATGGAACGCAATAGAATCTGTCCGTAGGGTGTGTTGTCAGTTCCTCTTATGTATAATAATATTTCTTCAACATTATTGATAAACTCGTGGAGAGTCCTAGGGTTGCCGTCAAAACGTGGTAAATCTTTGATGGCATCTGGGATTCTTAAGGTATTAAATATGTCTATTTGGTTGGGTATAATAGGTACACTATGGCTAGTGGTTGCACTATTTGTTTGATTTATATTTTCTATAGGATTCATTTTTGTCTTTGAGTTTGTGTGGGATTCTCGATTAACTACTTCAAGTATTGACTCTAAGCTTTTAAACAATCTTGGGTATGGGAGATGACTTTTTGTTTTTAAACATTAAATGGTTTGTAATATTTATATTCTTATTTTGATAATTAAATATGTACGCTTACAATCGTACGCATAAGCGTCTTAATGAGTTTAATTTATATTTCTTTTTTGCTTCTTTTTTTATTTTCCTAATAAGTTCTGCTACTTCTCTATTAAGTTGTGATTCTTTACCGCAAGAGTAAAGTTCTGATTGAGTGGTATAATAGTTTTCCATATAGCAATAATTTTTTTCTTTGCTTTAAATATACATATATTTTTATTTATTATTTTTCTTTCTTTTATTTAATTTGTTCTCTTTTTTTTTCCAATTAAAAATTTTTGTAAAATTCTTGTTTAATCATATATTGTTTTAGTTCAATTTCTTAAAAATAGCCATATAGCATCAACTTTGACACTTACAGGCATTCAAATATTGCACAGATCTGCATCCTGTTGGTGTTGATAAAAGCTGGACGTTGAACAGCGTGCTCCCACGAAGTGCGTAGGTCTCTTTTTTGTACTTGTGATGGAGGATTGAAATCCTTACAGTTGGTTGTTTGTCGTTGTATGGAGTAATATGCCCTTACTCCCGCTTTTAGTGATATTTAGTGATATGCCTTCACTAAATGTATATAATAGTGATATTCCTTCACTATTTTTCCTAACAAAATATTTGCTCTAGTGATATTTTTTCACTTTAATTTTAAATGTTTATTTTTAGTGATATGCCTTCACTAAGTGTTTATAATAGTGATATTCCTTCACTATTTTCCCTAACAAAATATTTACTTTAGTGATATTCTTTCACTAAAATTTTTTTTTTAATTGTTTATTTTAGTGATATTCCTTCACTAAATTGTTATATTCGTTCACTAATGTTTAAGGACACACGACAACCAACTGCTCACAAGCCCGAACGACTGCGCCACAAATGTCTCGCGATAGACTTTTGATTAAAAAAAATATTTTTTATAGAGCAACAATAGCTCTGTTTGGTTACAACTTTATTTCTTAACTTGTTCTAAAACAATTTGGTTTTTATATTAACTTCTATACAGTGAAAATGCATATTTGTCAATAATTATTTTAAAGTGAAAAGTTGCATAATAGTAGAATATTTATCAATAGTTTTTAAGTGGGTCAATTCTTAAGAATTGCAATAACTTGATTGAACTTAAAAGTAAGTTTATAAATTTGGCAATATGTTAATTCAGCATTTTTGCAGTCACTGTTAAGTCGTGATGTGTTTGCTTGGCTTGCGGTCACTGTTGTTGTTGTTGTTGTTGTTGTTGTTGTTGTTGTTGTTGTTGTTGCCGCTGCTGCTGTTAGGGTCTCTGTTCGACGTTGATGTTGGCAGTGTGGGGAGCCAACATAACTCACGCAACCCGACTCATACTCACTTATACGAAGCTGCAATGCGGCGGCTCAAATGATCACGAGTCGGATCGGGTAAAGTTCGGGTTTTTCAGTTTATTAATACTTATGGTTGTTGTCGTCTTGTTGATACTTATTCTACTTACCCAAACACTCGGGTTCGACGCAAATACTCAAATCACTCGGGTAATTCTGCCACTGATATAAAGCAGAGCGTAGTAGAGCGTAGCAGTGAGAATTAATGAGTCTGTTTGTATTTGCTTTGTGGTTCTTTTTCCTGAGCACTTAGTTAGAAACAGAAAAACACGTGTTCGTCTTGTGTTGTTTTTTCTTTTTGTTTATGCAGTGCTATGTGTTGTTTTTTGTTTTTATCTAACGAAACCATTAACAACGAAACACTAACACTAACAACGAAATAAAATATCAACAACAAATTTGCAGCATAAAACTCAAACAAAATATGCGAGCGTTAGCTTTTCCTTATTGTCGCTTAGAGACGTTGGCAGAGAAAAAGCAGTACTCAGAGTTCACTCAAAATATACCCGAAAATACTCGGATATAGCGCCTTTTCAAGACTCTGACTCAACGCACTCATTGAATACGAGTCTGAGTGGTTCGGGTCACTCCGCGCTCGGGTATAAGTATGTACTTATACCCGAAAATATGCTAATGAGTGGAATGAGTATAAGTATTGTACATATTTTATTGAGTACGGATAGGGTAGAGAACAACAAGTAACTCGAGTATGATTCGAGTATCCGATTTCTATCGGATAAATACAACTAACTTATTGTAAGTCAGAACATATATTGTCAACAAATATATGCTCTTGGCGAGTCTTCGAATTTAATGCACAAAAATATGTATCATCGTCGGAAGAATGCCATTTTAAGTCAGGCAAATTAAAATCGCCCAACAGTCGTCATTAACGTCAAGTAGATTTATTATATATTCTATGGAATCCGCAAGGCTTGCAATCCACAAGGCTTGCATAGACTTCTGCTGTGCTCTTTGGGGGAACATATGCATTAATAACATATACATTAGAATTACAATGTATAACCTTAACGCTCGGTTAAGGTTCGCTAATAAGTTCGATACTAGAAGAGCAGGGAATATCAATTAAGGAACTGACAAAGGAATTTCTTTAAGCTAAAAGAACACCACCACCAACAGCAGAAATATTGTCAGTGTGTCTGTCCCTTCCAAAACCTTGGAAACTATTGTCAAACAATTCCAAGTCAGTAATGCTTCCGTTCAGCCATGTTTCTGTTAACGCGATAATATCCTCAGAGAAATTCTGAGACTCCAAAAATATGTCGCGTGTTTTAGAACGTAATCCCCTTACATTTTGATAGTAAAGGGATAATCTATTTAGTTTTTTTGGGTCTGATGGGCGATTTTATTCGTCCTTCTAGACTTATTTTTAGGCTTAAACTCAGAGACGAGAATATTCTCGGCTCACATTTAAGAGTCAAGAACAGATGCAAACTCTTCAGGCGCAACCGTTAGAATAAAGGAGGTGCCGGAAGGCTTGTTACTCATTTTTTTGCATGAACGGAATGCATTTTGCCTAAATAATATATTTTGCTTGACATACGTCAATACATTTTCAGTTGTTGTGTTGGGCTGAAGACGTGAAATGAATAAGAGTTTTCGCCTCGACACTGCCTTTAAATTAATTATTGGGTTATTGGGCTCGTATGAAATCACATTTGGACTATTAGCCAATGGAGGAGTATAAGAAAAAGTATAAGCCCTCAGCTATGCTTTCAATAAATAATAATTGTATTTTTATTTATTGAAAGCATAGCTGAGAGCTGCTTAGCCTGAGGAGGGTTTGAGGACGTCATTCGACGCTTATTATTTTTATTTTTATTTTTATTCTTCTCTTTAGAAATATTCTGGTCTTCTTCAGACTGAATGTTTGTTTGCGTCCCGGAAGAGATTGTCTGAGGCAAAGAAGGCGAATTTTTTTCCGGTCTTCGCTAAAAAATGTATCAATTTCAGACACGTTACTTGCTGCTGCTGATGAAACGGTGGCATTTGAAATGTTACTAATAGCTACATCGGCTGGCGGTATTTTTGTGATTTGTTGCCTTTGATTTCCGTTTTCCACATGTAGCAACGCATGGTTGAATAAATAAGGTTGTCGCATGGGTGAGACTGAGTTCCCATAAATATCAAATTGAAGTTGACAGCTCATACAAAATCGGAAAGAGAAAATTGATAACATGTAAAGCCCATGAAGTTGTTGTTGTTGCTTTGCATTGATTTTGACAACTATGGGTATTGAGAAGAGAGTACGATCAGCCACGAGAAAACCTTATTTATTCAACCATGGTAGCAATGTGTTGTGTTTCTTATCACACTTGCAGCAACATCTCGATTTGCAATCATTTGACGTGTAATCGTTTTTGAAACAATTGACACACAATCGTTGTTTTTTGGTCCATGATTGGCGTTCTGTAGATGACAGCTGTAAAAATTTCTTGCAGTAGTACAATGAATGATTACCATTTTCACATAATTTGCACCTTTTGCTCGATGTTGTTATGGAAGACACAACTCTAGTAGGCAGTTGTGGCAATGCAGCCTTCTCCTTAAAGCCGATGGCTTCCAGTGTATGAAATTGTCTTTCAAGAAACAGCAAGAAGTCATCCACCTTTTGTAATTTCTTTGGATTTGTCAATGATTGTTCAAATCTCATGAACAATCGAACGTTGCTCGATCAAGTTTCTTTAGTAGCAAATGAAAAAGGATCGGATTCCATGCCTTTGTATCAATCTCTAAGTTGTCTTAGGCCATGATGCATTCACGTGTTGTGTCGTGTAAATTCTTCATTGTTGCAGTAGTTGAGGTTCCTGATGGCTGATTCACTAATTTTTTGATTAGCGTAGCCACAATTACCCTTTTGTTGTTGTACCGTTCTTGTTATAACGTCCAAGCGGCTACATCATTTTTTCTGTTGACGAAAAATTACTGATTAGTTTTTCCGCTTTTCCTGTAACGTTAGCCTTTAGGTACACATTTTTTACACTGCTGCTATTGGTTGTTTGTCGATCATTGGGGAAAACAGATCCGAGAGTTGTTGCCACTTCAGGTAATCACCATTAAACTGTGGGAGAGTTACCTTATGGAGATGAACTGCACTTCACATGGTTTGTTCTTGTGTCATGGTTGGATCAGCGAATCTGTTACCTTGACATTGATCTGCTCCTTTAGCGAGCTCTACTAGCTGGTATTGTACCATTTCTTCTATTTGGTCGTATTCAGCTTGGTCGAAGCCTGCCACTGAAGGATCTTCAAAGTGTTCCCAAAGTTCATCGTACACCAGTTCAATTTGGGTCCGTCCAAAGATGACTTATGTTGTTTAACCTTAATTGATAAAACTGGACTGGCTGGTTTTCTTGGACTGCTTCGAGGTTTTCAAGTGTTCGCTTCAATGTGCCCATTCGAGAGGTCATCTTTCTAACCAGTCCGTGTTGGGTGGAAACTCCAGATGATTCTCTCAAACTTGGTGTCTTTTCTGCTACATGTTGAGATGTTGTTGTCTTCACGGTCGATGTTCCTGGTGCTATCTGTCGAGCAGCTATGCTTGGCATGTTTTCCATCTCTTCATTTGCCTTGAACCGAGTGGCTTTTGCTTGGAAGATTTCTCGATAGTTGGTAACTATACTGCTGATTTTATCGTAGTATCCAGGTACAAAGTAGTCTTGTTGCATCGGTTATTCTGTGACTGTTCTTAAATTTCCATCTGTTTCTTCAAAGTCATCCCAACATTGTTCCAATCGTCTTAACCGCTTGTTGTAGCAAGCTGAAGTTGACTTCCGCTCTGCCGAATCTTTTTGAAATTTTTAATAATTCGGGAGATTTCTTTACCGAGCTCCTTTTGATGATCCACTCGCTCCGATGTCGATGTCTTCTTTGTATATTAATTTTCTTGTACTTGAACAGGAAAATAACGTTGATTTGAATTGAATTTTTCAGTACTTGAACTGAAAAATTATGTTGAATTGAATTGATTAGCCAAAACTTGAAGGTTCATTTTTATTCGTGAAGATATTCTAGCACATAAACTAGATATCCCGCCGGGGTCTCCAAAATGTTAATGTATTGATTAACTTGCCAGTACTTGAACTGGAAGTTAAGGTCGAAAATAATTTTTTGATTTGGATTTCTAGTACTTCAACTAGAAATTCCCGCTGAATGAAATTAAAGACAAGTTGACTTTTTTGCTTTCTGACTTCAAAATAGCATTTATTAAAATTTAATATCGATTATTTATAATAACAAAATTGTATATAAGTGATCTTAATACATTACTCGTCAATAATATAAATATCAAAATATCAATAATATAAAAACTTTAATTAATGTAAAAACGCTAACATAACATATTTTGTAAAGCTACATATGTATATTTCAATATTAAAGCAGCGGACGGGAATTCGCAAGAACACAGGTGTCGAATTTCTGTTCGCTTAATATGTACAACATTTTTAAATTTGTGTTGAACAAAGTGCAGTGAAACTTTGTTCTAACTAATTACTGCCGAATAAAAAAAAAAAAAAATACAGAACAAGAAAAACAAAAAGACCGAAACGCGATATCCACCCTGTTATTAAATTGCGGACGACTGTGTCTGCTGTCATATCCTGAAGAGAAATTGCCTCCGGCCATCTGCTAAAGCGATCGATAATAGTCAGGCAATAACGGTTGTCTCGCGAAATCTGCAGTTGTCCTACTAGGTCGATATTTATGTGCTCGAATCGCTCACTGGGTTTTCTATAGTAAGCGAGCTGTGACTTATAGTGTTGTTGGATCTTGGAACGCTGGCATGGCAAGCAACATCTTACAATTCTGCGGATTTCTTTTTTCATTGCTGGCCAAACGAATCTTTCTTGAACGAGTCTCGTTGAAGCGCTTACGCCTGGGTGAGCGATACCGTGCAGTTTTGTTACAACCTCTTCTCGAAACTTGCGTGGTACCAAAGGACGAATTTTTCCATAGGCCGTATCGCAATATAATGGCATCGATATACCAGGAAAGGTTAGTTTCCGTAATTCAAGCGATGAAGATTTCTTCGAAGAGTCGATTTATGATTTGATCTCAGCGTCTATCATCTGCTCTGCTGCTATTGCTTCGAAATCTATGGGAGCGTTGATTAGTGCCACCTGTTGAACTCGGGAAAAAGCTTCTGCTACCGTATTGTCTGCGCCTGGCAAATGTCTAATGTCTGTCGAAAATTGCCCTTAACAGTCGAGGTGCCGTGCCTGTCGTGGTCATGCCTTATCTAAATTCTGCTTGAAGGCAAACGTAAGCGGTTTTTTATCAGTGACGATGACGAAGTCACGACCTTCGATCATGTGCTTGAAAAATTTTACCGCTAGATAAATCGCTAGCAATTCGCTATCGTACGTGCTATACTTCTTCTGTGCATCTAGGATGATAGAAAGGCACTGAGTCAGCGAGATCACTTTTGCAACTCTCGAAAACTAACTCCGCCGCTTCGTTTCAGCTTAGAGGCGTTTTACCGTTCTTATTATTCCCTATAATCATGCTCTGAAGAACGGATTGCGTAGACTGCGACTGCGTTCTGAATAAACCTACGATAAAAGTTTACCATACCGAAGAATTGCTTCATGTCGCGTGCAATCTTTGGTGTAGGGAAGTTCATTATCGCGAGCAACTTATCTTTATGGGTACGAATGCCCTCTCTACTGATCGTGTGGCCTAAAAGTTTAACCTCTGGCTTGCCTAATACGCATTTCGTTACATTAATTGTGAGGCCGCAGGTGGACCTCGTGCTCTTTTTCGTTGCTGGAAGCAATGCAGATGTCGTCAATATATACAAATGCGTAATTTGCTTCTGCGGCTAAGATTTTGTTTATATGCCTTTGAAGGGTTTGAGCAGCATTTCTCAAACCAAAGGTCATATATCTAAATTGAAACAAGGCAAAAGTAGTTGTTATCGCAGTTTTTAGGATATCACCAGGTTCTATGGGTATCTAATGATAAGCACGCTGTAAGTCCAGCGTTGAAAAACACTCTTCCCGTGCAGAATATGAGTAAAATCTCTCACGTGAGCAATCGGATAGAGGTCCGGTACAGTTTTGTCATGAGCCGTCCGTCTTCTTGATCAATTGCAGTGGACTTGACCAATTGCTGTCACACGGTTCGTAAATACCGTTCTATACGAGGTATTCGAACTCTTTCCGTGCTGCTGCCAACTTGTCAGGGGCAAGACGTCTGGGACGGGAGTAAACTAGCGGCCCATCCGTCTTTATGTGATGGGTAACGCCCGAGTTAACAGACACGCCTTTCCGGCGTAAAATAGTGACGTCAGAAAATTTGGAACGGATTCTCTCAAAAGGGTTGCGTATATTGTTAGAAGTTAAAACTTGCAGCTTACCCTAATCTGTGGTTGGGATGCACTTTTTCGACAAAAATGCTACTATACATGTAAAAAAATATGTTTTGCAAAAAAAATATTATTCGTATTGGTATTTTTTTTTCAATCAAGTTAATATGAGTAAATAAAACTAAATAAAAAAAAAAATATTTTGACTGCATTAATAAGCCACTTTTAATTCATATTTTCTATTATTTCACTCTCAATATAAATAGTTCATTAAAACGAAGTCTTCTTCATGTAACTTATTCTTGAATTTAATATTTCTGTTTGATGACAGGTAAGGGTCTGTCAAAATCAACAAATGAGTCATCAAATCCTTATTTGAATTTTCTCGTGAAATTTTTCCCGAATGATTTAATCGGGTATATCGGATATACTTGTGAGAAGCCTCCAACGCTTCTTCCGAGAAATTTCCAGTAAAAATGCCCCTTTGTAATATATATGTATATAGAGTGCAAAGCATTGTTTGTTTACCTTTTTAAAGTGCAACAAGCACTAACAACAAATCGCTGATTTTCGTAACTTCGGATTTCAAGGCCATTTTTAAAAACTAGTTTACTTCTAAAATCGGAAAGGAATAGTTAACATGTTTTTTGATCTGAAAAATAATAATTTCCAGAAACTATTGCGAAAATTATAGGTGTCATTTGGTTTTATTTTTTCCATTATCATGTGCTAAAAAGAGTATTTTAAGGGAAAATAACCTTCTTTTTAATTTTTTTTTTGTCAAAAATAACATCAGCATTTTATTTTATGTGTAACGAAACATTTTTTTTTTAAAAAATTCTTTAAAATTATAATCAAACTCTGGCAGAGTGTAAGATATATGGCAACAAAATATAGAATAATATTTGAGAAAACATCAATTTTAGACCATTTTTCAAAAAACGATTACTCAAAGAATCAGAAGATGTCGGATAAAGTGAAAACAGTTTCTGAAAGAATAAAAACCAAAAAAAAAATTATAATATAAAAATGAAACTGGAGGTATGTGGAGTTGTTTCTTACTTGTCAGCTAGAAATATAACATTTTTCAAAATATTTTTTAAATTTTGTGATAAATGTAAGTAATTTTTTCAAAATAATTTCCAACTTTTTTTCATAAATTACAAAAACAAAAATTTGTTCATAGTTTTTTTGAAAATTAAAAAAAAACACTCGAATTGCTTGAAAAATATGTTCACAACATTTTTTCTTTGAAAGATGCGCAAAATCGAAAAGTCCACCAATATGAAAACCCAAAAAACCTTTCACTTTAAAAGGCTGTAAATTACTTAAAACTTCCTGTATTGAAAAAAAAATTTGGATTCATCATAATGAAAGTATTTCCTATTATTTGATATACGTTTTGTAAGGTTTTGTAACCTAAAATTTTTTGATTTATTCCTACTGGTCAAAGTACTGTGAGCGGGGGGGAAAATCCATTGAACCTTAAACCGCCCACGACGACCACGTGGGTGTTCGCTCTCATATAATGCATCCTCCAATCGATTAAAACACATTTCATAACTGTCCCGCTGCTGATTACGTTGTATTTCCGTGGTGGCTACTGCCACCTGACGCTGCCTGTATTTGCCCGACTCCATTATTTTATCGGCTTGTACTGCCTGCTGGGTTACATTTAAGTCAACTACCTGCAGGATCGCTTGCACATCTATCGGAAGTCTCGATAGCCATAAATTTTGGAGCATGGTCTCGTTGACCTCTGCCCCACTCACGTCGCGCATTTAATTTAAGAGCTGCGATGGGCGACGGTCACCCAGCTCCATGTCTTCCATGAGCCGCCGGAGTCGTTCATGAGGACTATCCCCAAATATTTCCAGGAGCCTAATCTTCATGGCCTCGAACTTGTTCCCTGCTGTTGGTGAGCGCACTTTGTCGCTCACTTGTCGGAGGACTTGTTCGGGCAGAGCGCCCACGACCGTGTATAACTGCTGAGTGTCGGCTTTGAGACCTTGTCTCTCGTATAAAGCCTCCAGCTTCAGGAACCACAGTTCTAACGCATCCGTCCAAAACGCCTGCACTTGTAACTGATGAAAACGGTTGAGCTCGTTGCCCTGCTCCGCCTGCGTCGATACTGCCACTTGTTTACTCGCCAGTAGCACCGTGGACGCGAAATTTTCTAGTTGTTTCGAGCAGTTATTTCCGCAATCGTTTTCTGAACTAAGTTTTCCTTCCATTATCAGTTTTTTGTAAATAAAGTTTTCGCTAAGTTCTTTTTTATATTTTTTTTAAACACACACACTTTTCTCTCGCGTATTCCGGATAACCAATTGTGGTATGCTTTAAGTTAATTTTATTTACAAAGGTTATAAGAACAATAAAAGTTTATAAGAGCAATACTTCGAAATAGCAAAGCGTTTTATAAATAAAATGAAACACTTTTGTTATTTCCAAGATATTCAGAAAAAAATGACTTACATTTTAAAAATGATTTTTGTGATTTATTGCAATAAGTCATCAAAATAAAACTTATAAAATTTACATGATATTTTAACTGGGTTGATGTCGTAATCGACTTTAAGTATATGAACTCGCAAAATGCTTGTATTGTTAATTTCGATTTTAAATTAATAATATTTTAATTGGGTTGAATTCGTTATCGACTTTAAATTTATGAACTAGCAAAATGCTTACATTGTTTATTTTCATACAATTTACATGAAGAAAAGAAAAGAAAATTGCTTAATTAAAAAAAAAAAATAAATAACTGGCCATTTCAGACCTTGAAAGCTTCTTATGATCAATTGTGTTGTGCGTGTTATTAAGTTTGTACACAACTGACCGAGAAACGGACCTACATGCTTAACGCCGACTCCGAACGGCGATGAACGTAATGTTTTTATTCTCAGAAGCTTTACATGGCATTTTGATTACTCTCTGAGGTTTGCTATTGTCTGCAGAGAGGTAGCGGCCGTACAGAAAAATTATTTTAATTCAAATAATTTTCTGTCGCTGCTGGGGTTCGAACCTGGGTCTCCAGATTCGTTGACATAGCGGCCACGCACTTTAACCAACTACGCCACGGACGCCACACAAATTGCTTAATTGGTAAAACTTAATTAAGCTGACCAGTTTATCGGAATTATCTGTGGCTTACTTAAAGTTGGAGGTGTAGTCGACATGATCCCTCCCCTCTCGTATTGAAAACTCTCCTGAGTTTTCTTAAAAATATTGAATTTTATTGTTTGCTATTTTCTTTTTATATAAACATATAAGAGTACTAAGAACAGGATAATAATTATAACTATGATTATTATTGTATAGGTATTTATAAATTGTATTTCTCTTAAGGGGAGCAACGCAGCCAGAGGCCGAAAAAAAAGGTCATGTTTGTGAATTTTTTTAAGGAAACCTATGGGATATTTTTGAATGAGGGTTTTTATACCTAAAAATATACACATTCAAGAGTATTTTTAGTTTTTTTTTTATTAAAAAAAATTTAATATTAAGGTCGATACAGCAGTTTTTGTAGAGCGCTCTGAAAAAAAGGTGAAATGCGGTGACCAAGATTGCTCCTCCTTAATTCATCTGAAACAAAAAAATGAAATATATTATTAAAGTAGATACTTAAAACTCGTACTTGTCATAGCCGTTTTTGAAAATATTGATTTTTCACAAAATGGCGGACTTTCAAACGTAAAAAAACGATTTTCGACCAAAAATTCGTCATAGTTTTGCCTATAAAAAATGAACGAAGCTAAAAAAAAAAAAAATCCTATGACAAGTACGAGATTATTATGTGTACAATAAGCCTGCAAAAAATCAAAACGATGGCTTCACTGAGCTTTGAGAAATCTTGGTCACCGACTTTGAAAACATGGTTTCGAGAAAAACGCGTTTGAAAATAAGCGCCAGCACTGCGCGCTCTAGAAGGCGGTTCACTCAGTAGGCTATAACTTTGTTATTTTTTGAGATATTAACTTGAAATTTTCACCAAATATTCTTGAAACTTAAGGCTTTAAGAAAATGCAAAAAAAATTTTTGAAAAAAAAAAAAAGTTCTGACTACGTATCTCCCCTTAAGATATTTTAGTTCATTAATTTTTTTAATATTTTGTACTTGTTGTATAGCTAGTTCACCAAACGTTAGTTGTGTTTTTATTACATTAATTCTTTCAGTTGATGGTATTATAAAGTGTTCGTAATACTTTGTTTTTTTTTTAAAAATTTTTTCATTATTGATTTCTACAAGACATTTATTAAATGAGATTAAGTAATTTTGATTTAGTTTTGTGTTTCTATAATTGCAAGTTTATTCATAAAAGTTAACGAATCTCCTTTTGGAGACACTAAAAAAATTATTTAAAGGCCGCATTGACTAGCTCAATGCTGAATTAATATCTTAAATACTAAACTTATTAAAAGAAAAAGCATACATTAAAATAGAGAAGAATAAACAGAACGATATGATTTATCCTGAGTTGTGCAAAAATGCAAGCATTGCATTGCTAACCATTTCCAGGCGGAGCCTATCCAATTAATTGATCGGCTTTGTCTCGGTTTCTTATGTCCTAACTCGTGCAAATGTTTGTCGATATGATCAAGGTGATATTGCATTAAAAGGGTTGTGTCGTCAGCGGTCGTTAGGTTTTTGTCAATCGCATCTCGAACATCGCTAGATAGATTCTCAAGTTGTTTCAGGTCTATAAGGTGAACAAGGTTCAAATGTCCATTTAAAACCCAACCGTTTCCTTTCCTCAGGGACACAAGGGATGACTTATACTCGTGCAGATGAAATGCGTTGGCTGCACTTAATATAAAGATTCTGAAATGATGGTTTCAATAGCTTAATCCTATTTCTATTATACTTTTATAATATTTTCTTAAGCAATCTAAGTTTTTTGTTCTTTTTTCTTATTTGTTTTTTTTTTTTTTAATTAAATAATATAACTTTATTTTATAACTAATATAACTTATTAATATTTTGTATCTGAGAAATTAATAAAAATATAAGATATATCTTGTAATAGTTGCTCCCTTCCCCTCTTAAATTTAAAATTTTATTTTCATACTAGCTGGTACCCGACGCGTTGCTGTCGTAGCGGAAATAATTTCTATCTCTATCTGAATCTCAAACTCAGTCTCAATCTCAATCTCAATCTCAACCTCAACCTCAACCTCAATTTAAATCTCTATCTCTATTTCTATCTCTATCTCTATCTCTATCTCTATCTCTATCTCTATCTCTATCTCTATCTCTATCTCTATCTCTATCTCTATCTCTATCTCTATCTCTATCTCTATCTCTATCTCTATCTCTATCTCCATCTCCATCTCTATCTCTATCTCTATCTCTATCTCTATCTCTATCTTTATCTCTATTTCTATCTCTATCTCTATCTCTATCTCTATCTCTATCTCTATCTCTATCTCTATCTCTATCTCTATCTCTATCTCTATCTCTATCTCTATCTCTATCTCTATCTCTTTCTCTATCTCTATCTCTATCTCTATCTCTATCTCTATCTCTATCTCTATCTCTATCTCTGTCTCTATCTCTATCTCTATCTCTATCTCTATCTCTATCTCTATCTCTATCTCTATCTCTATCTCTATCTCTATCTCTATCTCTATCTCTATCTCTATCTCTATCTCTATCTCTATCTCTATCTCTATCTCTATCTCTATCTCTATCTCTATCTCTATCTCTATCTCTATCTCTATCTCTATCTCTATCTCTATCTCTATCTCTATCTCTATCTCTATCTCTATCTCTATTTCTATCTCTATCTCTATCTCTATCTCTATCTCTATCTCTATCTCTATCTCTATCTCTATCTCTATGTCTATCTCTATCTCTATCTCTATCTCTATCTCTATCTCTATCTCTATCTCTATCTCTATCTCTATCTCTATGTCTATCTCTATCTCTATCTCTATCTCTATCTCTATCTCCATCTCTATCTCTATCTCTATCTCTATCTCTATCTCTATTTCTATCTCTATCTCTATCTCTTTCTCTATCTCTATCTCTATCTCCATCTCTATCTCTATCTCTATCTCTATCCTCTATCTCTATCTCTATCCTCTATCTCTATCTCTAACTCTATCTCTATCTCTAAGTGGAACGACTCGTGTAAATTGATAACCAAATTTCGAGGCTATGCTTCTTATAATTCCAAAGTTATTCGATATCGCAAATTTAGCTTGTATGGGCGGAGCCACACCCCCTTGTTCAATGACGTCTCAGTTTTCTAGTAGAAGAATATCACCCAATAGTAATTCCATACTGAATTTCGTTGTTAAACGACGTTTAGTTCCAAAGCTATCTGATATCAAAAATTTTAAGTGTATGGGCGTAGCCACACCCCCTTTTCCAAAGCCCATCCCAGTTTTATAGTATAAATATATCACCAAGTGGAAACTCCATACTGAATTTCATTATTATACGGCATTTAGTTCTAAAGCTATTCGATATCATAAATTTGAATTGTATGGGCGGTGCCACACCCCTTTGGCCTATACTTGATACATTTTGCTAGTCGAAGGACGCGACTAAATAGTACGCTCCTACCAAGTTTCATTGATGTGTGACTTATAGCTTGAAAGTTATACCGAAAATTTGGTCTGCTGAAAAAGTGCCACGCCCCACATTCAACGCCCATAAAATTTTACCTGTGGAACGGCTCTTGTAAATTGAGATAGAACACCGAATTCCGATACTATGCGACCTATAACTTCAGAGCTATTCGCTACCGTAGATTTGGGTTGTATGGGAGGTGCCACGCCCCCTTATTTTAGGGGGATGAAAAATAGATGTTGTTCGATTCTCACCCCTGACTAATATCCTCGCTAAGGATCACGAAAATCGGTCGAGCCGTTTCGGAGGAGTTCGATCACGCACCCCGTGACAGAAGAATTTTATATATTAGATATAAAAAGAAAATTTTTTCCTTTAAATAGCTTAGTTATGTTGGAATTTTCATCTCTGATTATTTTTTTTTTATATGTGTTTTTTTCGTTTTTTTTTTTTCTTTTACTTAGAAAATTATAATCGGGGGAGTCGAATCTTGAAAATTTAGCAAGTGCCTTCCATTTTCCCTTTTATTTTATTTTTTTATGTGAATTTTATGAATTTTTTTGTCAAAGAAAGTCGTTACAGTAACTTTGTTGTTTGCGGTTACAATCTCTTTTTTATAAATTGGTTTCTGTTTTCATTTTATTTGTTTATTTTTAAGAAATATAAATCCCCCCTTATTGTAAGTCTTGTGTTCTTTTTTATTTGAATTAATTTTTATTTTTATTTCTTTTTCTTTAATTCTCTTCAATAAGTCCTCTAAGGTTCTCATTGAGTTTTTGCTGGAAAATAGTTTTTCTTAAAAAGCAAGTGTATGGAGTTGTTATATCTGTCTACAGCAACACTCATTAGCTCTCTGGGGCCATTGCTGCTGTGTTCCCTCTTCAAACATCTATAAATCTCAATAAGAGTAGAGTGAACTCTTTCGATTTGACCATTAAACTCGCTTCAACTTGCAACTCCTAAAGATCGAATGTAGTTAATTATTAGTGGGGTCGAAAGGCCCTTCTCATTGTCAGTTACAATAATTTATGGAATTGTGAAAAAGTGCTGTAACTTTATATGTTTTCTTTTAAATGTTTTGCAGATTTATTTCAAATGAAGAAAAGCTTAACAAATTTCGAAAATTTATATATACATGAAGGAAACTTCATACCTTGAAGTTCCAAAATATCTATATGTAATATTTCGCAAGCATATGTGGGGTTAGGTGTTGGTTGAATGTGTGGCCTAAAAGGTTGCCTATGGTATTAATTAAGTTTACAGATTTCACAGAAATCGCATATGTTTTAATTCTGTTGTTCATTCGTGTGAAATAGTATGTTTCTAAAATTTGCTCTTTGTTTTCCCGAGGGTTCCTATGGGCTCTCCTATGTTGGGTGTCTATTATCCGAAGAATATTTTCCTCATTGGATATATCTTCCACCACTCTTTGTATGAGACGAATTTTGTATCTAGAAAAGTGTTCGATATACAGATTTTGCAGCAACTGCAAGCGTTCCTCTGGAATTTTTACGCTATTAATAATATTCGGGTTCAAATATTCTTTAAGGTATCTTGTCAGATTAGAACGGTTGATTCGTTCCACTGAAATATAATGACGCCGAAAACCCGGATGTAGTTCCTCTTGACAATACAGTTCCTTGATTTCTTTCAATATTAACTGATTTCGGAATACGTTCAGTGGAGCTTCTACATGAGGCATCGGGTTAGAGCTGTCCTCTTCAGCACTATGCGCTGTCATTCCTTCACTCGCTGTGTCGGTTTCTTCATTGTCAGCTGGATGCAACCGTCCTTCGCTTGCTGTTTCTGTTAATTCATCATCGTCAGCTAGTTGCGGTACTCTTAATTCTTGGGCAGCATCATGTGCATGTGATGCTGGCAAGTGATTTATCTGAGTTCTTAGTCTGGAGAGAGCATCACCCACGTTGTTTGATTTACCTGGTTTGTAAATCAGTTCGTGGTTGTACTCCTCAATCCGTGCCTTCCAACGTTTTAACTTCGCATTATAGTTTCTATTGCTCAAAGCGTAAGTTAGGGGCTAATGATCTGTATAAATTCGAACTTTTTTTGTACCATAAATATGAGATCTTAGATTGTCAAGTGCCCCCACGATCGCCAACATTTCCTTCTCGTGAGTAGCGTAGTTCTCTTCCGTTTTACTAAAAAATCTGGAAATGCATGCAATTGGCCTATCTTTTGCAGGTTCACCCTGAGATAGAACCGCACCAAGAGCGTAGTTTGTGGCGCTTGTAGTGAGATTAAAGGGTTTGTCAAATTCAGGGACCGCAAGGACTTCTGAGGTGGTCAGAAGTTTTTTCAAACTGTTAAAAGAATTCATCGCTTCTTCGTTCAGCTCAATTGCCACTTTACTAGATTGGTTTGCCTTAACTTGAGCATTTGGTCCTTACGTAAGATTAGTCAAGGGTTTTGCGACCTTGGCATAATACCGTATAAATTTGCGGTAGTACGATGTTAGCCCAAGGAACCCTTTCCGTTCTTTAAGGTTTTTCGGTGGTAAAATGTTTTGTATAGCAATAATTTTTTTTAGGATCGGCTTTGATGCCATTGGAAGTTATAAGATAATCAAGAAACTCAACTTCTGTTTTAAGGAAATGGGTTTTCTCTAAGTTAACCTTGAGGTTTGCTTTCTTTAGGCGTGCGAACACGGTTTCGATATTTCTCAAATTATCTTTTATGGTTTTGCCAAAAACAATGATGTCGTCTATAAAGACGTAACAAATTTTCGCAATGAATTCCCTAAGCACATCGTCGATCATGCGCTGAAATATCGCCGGCGCATTTTTTATACCGAAGAGCAATCTGAGGAATTCGTATTTTCCATTCATTGTCGAAAATGCAGTTTTAGCAATATCAGAAGATTTCATTGCTATCTGGTGAAAACCTCAAGTTAAATCAAGGGTTGTATAAAAGTTAGCCCCTCCAAGATTAGCGAGAGTAGTGTTTAAATCCTGGATATAGGTAACTTTAAGTATAGATGGAGTCCTCAGTGCTCGTTCTTATTTCTGGTTAAACTGAAGTTTTTATTGTTTTGTCTATGTCAATGGGTTAGAAAAGCTCTTCGTATTTGTTTAGAATTATGTGTAATTTTTTAAGGGTAGTTTGGTCAAGACAATCATCGAGTATGGGGAAATGGTTAACTTCCTTAGATATTTTATTTTTCAAAGTGATTTTAATGTTGCACCTTATTCTTAAAACATTTAAACCTCTGACGGTTATGGCCTCTAATTCTTTCAAGGTATCATCACCTATGATACCATGAAATGTACGCAATCCAGGTAAAACAAAGAAGGTTATTATGGAATTCTTACCAAATTTTTTAAAGAATCTACGAGATGTTTTTTGAGTTATTCTCAAGTTTCCAGCTGCGGAATTTACGTTTTGCAATAGCGATAGATTTCGTTACCAGGGAATTAGCCACAAGTTTTTGTTGGCTCCGGTATCAATGAGGAAATTGAGAATTGCCCCGTTATCTGCTGCGTATTCTATATATGGTACGCTGGAAAGGCATCCGTCATAATATTTACCTGGTCACCTATTTCTTCGTCTACGTGTTTTTGGTAGTCATCGTACCCCTGCGATTGTTCTTGATCATGGTATTCCTGCGACAGGTCTTGATTATTGGTTGCCTCTTCAGATTGGGATAGGTGATACATCCGTTGTTGCTTATAGTCATTCCTGTTCCACCTAGGATTCGTCCAACGCTTTGTGCCTTTCGCACCTGGATGGTTCATGTAATTGACTCTTTTAGTTTGGATACTCCGATCAACATCCATCCGTTCTTGAGGTTTTGGTTCAGTCTTTGGTGGTTGGTCTGATTTTGAATCAAAAGATCTAAGAAAAGGATTAAGCTGTCGGTTATGATTCCATTGTCCTGGTAGACTAGGACGGCGAGGAGGCAATAATGGTTTCATCATCGGTTTTTGTTCCTTTGCAAAGAACTGATTCACCGGGGCTGTAACTGTATTGGTTACATTCGGCCTATGGACCGCATTATTTCTGTAATTCTAGTTCTGAATTTCCAGGCAATCTGAATATGCTGCTGGCAATGTTTGTGGCTTTTTAATTGCCAAAATTTTCGGTAAATCCCCATTCAAGACCCGAATGAAAACATCCAAAGCTCGGTTTCGGTAACTTTCGATTAAAACGCTGACCGTTTCCTCGGAATAATCCTCTGTTTTCATTTTATTTATTTTGGAAAATTGGTGATTAACGATCGCATTAAACTCATCAATACTCGTAATGAAGGGAAAGACACCTCTTTATAGACCCCCAATCATTATCAAATATATTGTTCGAAATTAAAGCTGTGTCAGCAAGGCCACGCACCTTTTGACGTACGCTCTGTAGTAAGGTGTGGGGTGTATGTTGTAGACTTATATTTAAAGGAAATTTAGTAAAATACATTAAAAGTGTTATAAGTTATATAATTTGAAGTTTTAAAATTTTTATTTAATTAAAAATAAAATTAAAAATTGGCGTCGCTGCCGCTATTGACGTCGCTGCCATTGTTGGCGTCGCTGCCGCTTTTGGCGTCGTTGTCTCTGTTGGTGTCGCTGTTATTATTGTAGTTGTTGATTTTGTTGCTTTTACGTTGTTGTTTTTTTTTTTAGTTGTTGTTGTTGTTATTGCTGTTGTTGTACACCAGAATATTGGCCCTGTGGATTTTGTTGTGATTGCGGTTTGTGAGGTAGGATCGCCAATTGTGGTTATTCACAAAAGCAATTTTATTTTTACATATTAGATTTATTTTATAAAATTTTTATTAAACGACATGAATATTTGAACAGATTTTAAGAACAACAATTTGAAAACTGAAAAATAAGTTTTTCATTTTGACAATTTGATTTTTAGAAAACAATATGTTCTAGGTTTTTCTTAAATATAAAATTTAACGAGTAAATATTAACAAGTAGAAATACAGTACAAAGTAAGTGTAATCGTTTCTGTATTAATGTGAGCACCACCGGGGACATAACTCAGTCTAAAAGTGCAGTGCTAGCATATTTATTATTCAATGCATTGCCGTGTGTTTATATGTGTGACAATGAAACGTAGGGTCGACAGTGTGCACATGCGTGAGCCCACTACAGAGATCATGTTTTGCTAATGAAAATTTCTCGCAATTAACAAATTTTTTTATTAATTTAATTGAGTTTGTATATTTAGTTTGGATTGGTAATATACGTATTATTTGTTTTTATTTCTTTATTTTAGTTTAAAAAAGTCAAGAAGACAGCCTGTCAAAAATAATCTTTTGGTATACAAAGCGTACCACACTCACAAAATATGGCTAGAGAAACGCACTTTCGAGAAATAAAATTAAGAGCAGAAATACATGTAAATGCTCGAAAATGAGTAATTTTTCGTGAACTATTTTGAGGGTGATAAAATAATAAAATCATTTTACACTTTTGACATAATTTAATGACATGTGTCTGGTAATAAAAACATTTTTTTTAATATAAAATGGCGGCGGTACAGTCCCTCCATGACATCGCCCAGGTTTTTCTATTGGTCTGAAATAAAAAAACAAAAGTATTTCGATTACTGATGAGTTTAGGCATAGATTTAATCTATAAAATTGATAAAAAGTACGTAATAAAAAAATTTGGTACACTTTTTAATAAAAAATTTGTATTTTCGCCTATTTTTTCGACAGTTTTTGAGCCCTTAAAATTGTTTATTTATGAAAAATGTGTAATATTTTAAGATTATTCTATGGGTAATTATGTTGAATAAAACCCCTCAAAATTTCAGACTGATTGATTAATTACTTTTTGAACTGCAGTGGCAGCCGTTTTTGAAAACGTAGTTTCTAGAAAATCTCGTTTAAAGTTTTAGGACAATAAATATTAGTGTTTCGAACAAATTATTTTATTTGCCCGTTGGTAATTATAACAAGCACTTGGAACTTGTTATAATTCGTTGGATTTTTTTTTTTGGTTATTACAACAAGTACTTGGAACTTGTAATTTTGTTGGTTTTATATGTTCACAACAAGCACTTGGAACTTGTTGTGATTTTATGGTTGTTAATAGTTTAACTTGGTTAACTAAAACACCTTGTAGAGTTGTAAGAATTGTACTCTAGTTTATTGATTAATTACCAGCTTATATATGTACAAATATGCTAGTGCTAGCATTATTGATTAAATTAACAAAAATTAAGCTATGACAAAATTACAAATATTGCAAATATTACAAAATTAAGAATATATTTAAGCAAACTTATGAAATAAAAATATGCTAATTAAGCAAAATATGCTGAGTTTAAAATTTGTTGTAATTGTTACAAAAGCGCTTATACTTGTTTTGTTTAGTAAACAATTTTACATTTTTTGTAATAACTGTTTTTAGTACTTATTAGGTCACTATGTTTATCTTAACCCTTGTGTTATCGTTTGTGTTAACCCGTTTGTTTACATTCTTCTCCGCTTTGAATGATTGATTTAACGTTATGATTGTATGAATTTCATGTTGTGGTTAGAACATGATTTAGACATAACATGACTGAGTTCTTGGGAGTGGTGTCGGAAGCTTTGGTAGTTGCTATTTCTTCTTCTGGTATTTGCTCCATAGAGTTTTGATTACATAAAAACTGATTCCAGTTTGCTTTCGAGTTGGTTCTACTATTGATGGTAATTTGAGTAGGTTGTTCTTTATCAACTCTCTATGAAGTGCCCCAAGCTCTTCTAGCTGAGTCGTGTATTGATTTTTGTCAAGTACTTCGATGGGTTGTGACTTGATGGTTCCTAATGGTACACCGACGCTTGTGTATGCTAATTTACGGGAATCAGTCACGTACTGATGTCCCTGAATGATTATTTGGCTGTCTCTTACCACGCAGTCTTGCTGAAATTGAAGCAATCCAGACTCGGTAAGTGTTAGTGGAAAGATTTCTTTCCACATACAGCACTTAATTGAATGAATTTCGTTGTGGCATACGTCCATTGGTTTTGGTCAATCAACTGGTGCCATGTGCTTGGCTTGTTAAGTCTGATGATTTCACATCTTGGCTTTGTTTCATTGTTGAATAGAATCCTCTTCTGTGTATGGACTGTATTTTGAGCATAACGGCAGTCAGTTTCTATGATTAAGCAATATTGAAGATCTGCACTTCTTATTGGAAAGAATTCGTCTCTGTGGGGGTTGATGCCCATTAATTCTGTTACTTATACTTACTTACTTACTTATCTGGCGCTTACAACCGTAAGTCGGTTTTGGCCTCGTATAAGAAATTGCGCCAGCCATTTCTGTTCTGCGCTTGCTGGCGCCAGTTGGAAACACCAAGTGTAGTCAGGTTATCCAACACCTGGTCCTTCCAACGAAGATGTGGGCGTCCTCTTCTGCGTTGACCACCACCGGGCACCGAATCGAATATTTTTTTCGCTGGAGCGTCGTTTTCCATTCGCTCAACATGACCTAGCCAGCGGAGCCGCTCGATTTTGATACGCTTAACTATGTCGATGTCAGCGTACAGCTCATACAGCTCGTGGTTCCATCGAATTCGGTACTCGCCATTGACGCAGATTGGACCGAAGATCTTACGAAGGATCTTTCTCTCGAAGGCTCCCAAAGTCTTTTCATCAGAACTGCTCAACGTCCAGGTTTGTGCTGCATATAAGAGGACGGGCATGATTAGTGACTTATAGAGCGTGAGTTTTGTTCGTCGAGAGAGGGCTCTGCTTCTCAATTGCCTACTCAGCCCAAAGTAACACCTGTTGGCAAGAGTTATCCTTCGCTTTATCTCAATACTGACATCGTTGAAAGAGTTTACGCTGGATCCCAGGTAGACGAAGTCCTTAACAACCTCGAAGGAGATGTTGTCAACAGTGACGTGGTTTCCAAGACGCTGGGACTGTTTATTTGTTGACACTAGGTATTTCGTCTTATCTGCGTTCACTACAAGACCCATTCGACTCGACTCTTTCGCTAACCTGGAGAATGCTGCACTGACTTCGCGCGTATTATGGCCAATGATATCGATATCATCAGCATGCGCCAGCAGCATAATACTTTTGTAGAATATCGTGCCGCTGCGTCTCAAATCAGCAGCTCGGATGATCTTCTCCATCATCAGGTTGAAAAAGTCGCACGATAAGGAATCACCTTGTCTGAAACCTCGTTTGGTATCGAATGGAGGAGTGAGGTCCTTTCCAATTTTAACTGTGCTGCTGGTGTTGCTCAGTGTCATTCTGCAAAGGCGGATGAGCTTTGCAGGAATACCAAATTCAGACATGGTGGAATATAGATGATTCCTTATTGGACTGTCGAAGGCGGCTTTGTAATCGACAAAAAGATGGTGTGTGTCGATTTGTTTTTCTAGGGTCTTCTCCAAGATTTGTCGTAGCGTAAATATCTGGTCTATGGTGGATTTGCCAGGTCTGAAGCCACACTGATAAGGTCCAATCAGCTGGTTTACGATGGGCTTCAGTCTTTCACATAGTACGCTCGACAGGACCTTATATGCGATATTCAGAAGGCTTATCCCACGGTAGTTGGCGCAAATTGTGGGATCGCCTTTCTTGTGGATTGGGCAGAGCACACTGAGGTTCCAATCGTTTGGAATGCATTCTTCCGACCATATTCTGCATAGAAGCTCATGAATGCATTTAAATAGAGCTTCGCCTCCATTCTTGAAGAGCTCAGCAGGTAAGCCATCGGCTCCTGCGGCTTTGTTGTTTTTAAGCCGAGCTATAGCTTTCAAGACTTCACTATGGTCGGGCAGCGGAACTTCAACGCTGTCGTCCAAAATTGGGGATTCCGGAATATCATCTCTATTGGCGGGATTGTTGTCGTCGTCGCCATTCAGAAGCCTAGAGAAGTGTTCCCTCCACATCATCAGTGTACTCTGGATATCTGTCACTAGATTCCCATTTTCATCCTTGCAGGAAGAGGCCCCGGTCTTGAAACCATCGGCCAGGCGTCTTATTTTTTCGAAAAATTTTCGGACCTCATTCCTGTCACCATGCATCTCAATTTTCTCGCACTCACGCATTTCCGCTTCCCTTTTCTTTCGCCTGAAAATGCGTCTCTCTTCCCTCCTCTTCTCTTTGTATCGCTCCTTAGCAGCACGCGTTACAACCGACTGCAGGGTGGCTTTGTAGGCGGCATCTTTTTCTGCAGTGGCGTCGCGACACTCTTGGTCGTGCCACTGGTTTCGGCGAGGGCGGTGATAGCCAATCACCTCTTCGGCAGCCGTACGCATAGAGTGGGAAATGTGATTCCACTGCGCGCATATATCGTCGATCGGAGGAGTGCTTTCTTGAAGCAGGAGTGAGAGTCGAGTAGCGAAGTCTTCGGCTGTTTGCTTTGATTGCAGCTTTTCGACGTCTAGCTTTCTTTGTGCTGGATTGCGCGCATTCTTGGTTGCGCAATGGCGTGTACGGATCTTGGCTGCGACAAGATAATGATCCGAGTCTATATTGGCACCACGGATCGTGCGTACATCTAAAACACTAGAAGAGTGCCTTCCGTCAATCAAAACGTGATCAATTTGGTTGCGCGTCTTTTGATCAGGAGACAGCCAAGTTGCTTTATGAATATTGAGATGCTTGAATCTAGTGCTACTAACGACCATGTTTCGCGCTGCGGCAAAGTCAATCAGCCTCATTCCGTTATCGGAGGTATTGTCGTGGAGGCTGAACTTTCCGACTGTTGGACCAAAGATATTTTCTTTTCCCACCTTGGCGTTGAAGTCACCAAGCACGATTTTTATGTCGTGGCGGGGGCTGCGCTCATAGGCCTCTTCAAGGCGCTCGTAGAAGCTGTCTTTGGTCTCATCGTCCTTATCTTCTGTCGGAGCGTGCGCACAAATCAGGCTTATGTTGAAAAATCTTGCCTTGACACGGATTATGGCAAGTCGTTCGTTCACAGGTGTGAATCGCAGAACATGATGTCGTAGTCGCTTGCCAACCACGAATCCGCATCCAAATTCGTGCTTCTCCGCATGGCCGCTGTAGTAGATATCACAGGATGCTTGCCGTGAGCAACCCTGTCCCTTCCATCGCATTTCTTGGATTGCAGTGATATCAGCTTTGTATCTTTCTAAGATATCTATCAGTTGGATAGAGGCACCATCCCAATTAAGGGTTCGGACGTTCCAGGTGCATATCCGTAAATCATTGTCAGTTTTTCGTTTGCGGTAGTCGTCATCAGATTTGGGGATCATTTTTATCTTATTTCTTTGTCGTTTCATTGAAATTTGTTTTTACGTGGTGGGCATCAAACCCAACGCACAACCCTTTAAAGGCAGGGGGAGCCCGCCGCTCAGATTAGCCGTCAAACTAACGGTTGCCAGTTTGCCGTTTCTAGAGGACACCACGCAGAGGTTTGAGTCGACTTGAGACGAGTTCGACATGGATAATGCTGGCCTCACCAGGTTGAGGCAGTCAGACACGTTGCCATGTGAAGATCGCCCCCTTGACCCTCACGCGTTGCCTTGTGAGGATCGTCCTCCATTAATTCTGTTGGTATATTTATTTCTAGTAATGTATTATTGATCACTGCTGTTACTAAAACAAGATTGAATACGTCGTTATGCCTTTGATCAACCAGAGGGAGCTTAATGCTGAATACAATATGATCAGTTCTCACCATGCATTCAACATTCATGAGACTATACAGCAACAACAAGTTGTCTTGCTTGACCGGTAGTTTGAGATGGGCAGGTAAATGAGTCTGAAGTGTTCCGGCTTCTTCCTTTAATTGTTGGGGTGTAAGTATTAGGGGATTCATTTTCCCTTGATGTGAGCCTGTGAGAAAATTTACTATTGAAGACTGTATGCGTTGCAGAGTTGATGCCATTATTGACATTTGCAGGCATAGCGCTGTAAGGGTCGCATCGCTGTTACTTACTTCTTGATCCTTAAGTAGTTTCATCATTTTATCGATATGGTTGTCGATATCTTTGAACTTTTCCATCGTAGTTTTTTGATCTTTTGTAATAATGTTGATAGTAGAATCAATGATTGAAGTTTGGCTCTGCAGAAGTTTCCGCAGTAATTCGTCATTGCTTTTTAGTTGGTTAATGGCTTCTGACATTTTTTTGGCATAATTGGAATCAAGTATTCCAAATAGTGAATTGTCAATGTTTCCAACGAAGTCCAGTGCTCCTCTTCTGACTCTTCTTGGCATCTTCCATGTAGACAGCATTTTAAATTCTGAGCTAATTTCTTGCTGCGTATTTTGGAAGTATTTTAAAAAGAATCCACATAGGCTTTGTGCGTCTTGATTGCAGTACCGTTGAAGTGTTTTAGTACCAGTCCGTAAGACATTCAGTTCGTCATAAAATGGTAACATGCCGTAATAAATAATCAGATTCCATTTTGCTGTTATTATTTTTGCTGACCCTATTTCTTCAAAATGACGCAGGGGCTTAATGGAAAATGTGTAATATTAATTGGGTCAGCTATCGCTAATAGTAACAGCAGAAGTGTTACCAATGTGGTTGTTATGATGCTTCCGATGGATACACCTCGTCGTTTTGGTGGTATGGGAGGGTTTTCTTTATCTTGAATATCGCTGCTTTTAGTTTTTAATATTTTGCAGGCCTTCAGCGGCTTCTTTGCAGTTATCTTTGATGTCTTCTGGAAAAAGTGGAGCTAGCATATGGACTGGACGTTTACAATTTCCCGCAGCTGTTTTTACATCAGCCACTCGGACAATTCCATAATTTCCTAGATAGACATGTGTGATTCGTCCTAGTGGCCAATTCAATGGTGGTGAGTTGTCTTCTTTCATTATAACGAAGGTTCCTTCTTTCATGTTGGGAACTCTTTCTTTCCATTTGTATCTGTGCTGAAGCTCAGAATTCTTGTTTAATCCAAACATTAGCGTTTGCATCTACTGGATTAGTTAGAGATTCTCCAATGATGAAGTGTGCTGGTGTAAGAGCGCTTAGATCGTTTGGATTGCTGGACATAGGTGTGATTGGTTTGGAATTAAGTATTCCTTCGATTTCAATGACAATCATTTCTAGCTCTTCATGTGTAAACGATGCCGTATTTACGCTCCGAATAAGTAATGCCTTTGCTGCTGCTTTCCAAAGTCCGACAAAGTGTGGAGCTCTTGGGGGGATAAATTGAAACTTAATTCCTCTGGGGCTGCATGTACATACTATTTTTTCACTGCCAGATTTTTCAAATAGAGACGTGTGTATATCTTGAAGTTGATTCCTTGCGCCAACGAAGTTAGTAGCGTTGCCACAATAAAGGTTAAGTCTTTTAAAGTCTTTAAGGTCTTTTATGATATCTAGATGAACCGCCTTTGTTGGGAAACTGCAATATACGGCAATATATACCTTGTGTGGTTTCTTTCTTCGAATTTTATAGGGCACCCACACAGGACCGTAGAAGTCAACTCCAGAGTTTATAAACGGTCTTGAAGGTGAAACTCTTGTTGCTGGCAAGTTTCCCATGCATTTTTGGCACATAGTGGGTTTTGTTCTGGTACAAAGAAGACATTTTTGTACGGTTGATCTTGCCATGAGTTTTCCTTTGATCGGCCAAAAACGTTGCCATATATTTGCCAATAATGCTTGTGGCCCGCTGTGCATGGTGTCCAAGTGATTATCCCGCAAAATAAGCTTCACTATGGGGTCATTGTACGGTAACGTCATAGGATGTTTCGTGTCATATGAAAGCGAAGATGATTGTAGACATCCTCCTACTCGAATGACTCCATTTTCATCCAGAAATGGTGAAAGAGATGCGATTCAACTGTGTAATTTCTTCGTTGAAGTCTTGTTGTTGTACTAATCTCACTATAGTTTTTAGAGCTGAATCGAGTTCCGTTGGGCTTGGTAAACGTTCTTGGGGCCGCTGAGCATCTTTACTGTTTCTGATGTATCACTGAATGTATCCAACAATGCGCTGTAGCCTTTTGAATGACTCTCGTACTTTTATAGAATAAATTATGGAGTCTAAATGTACTGCGTTTGTATCTACAGTGGCTATGATTTTATGAGCCCTTTCTTGAGGTTCTTCGATGATAAGATTCTTTTGAATGGATGTCGGCCACGTACAATCTTGCTGATGTAGAAGAATGGGACCATAAAACCATAGATTGAACTGAAGTTTCATCATATCCTCTGGATGGGCTCCTTGGACAATATGTCTGCAGGATTGTGATCGGTAGAGATGTGTTGCCATTGTTCAGATGGTGAAAGTTTCTGAATCTTTGCCACTCTGTGGGATACAAATGTCTGGAGTGTTGATGGACATCGTGTAATGAATCTAATCTCTTATTCTGTCAAATCAATTTTTACAAGTTATTTTTGACACTGTTCAAAAATAACTTGTGGTGTTTTTAGAGCGCACCAATGCTCAAGATAGTAAGGCTTTAGAGCCGCGTTTATTGAGAAATTAAAAGAGATTCTTTTAGCTTGAGAGCTAAGTTAATTCAGTTAAGATCTGATTTTTATTTTCAAAAATAAAAGTTTATATAATTAAGAAAAACAACTTCATTTGCTTTCCAAATGTAGACTAAAACTTTATTTTTCAATTCTTTTCAAACTTTACAAACTAAGCTCTTAATATCTAAGTCAGCATAAAGTTGTTGACGCTTGGTTTCTTTTGCCGTTATCGAATGTATTCTACATAAGCGTGAGATTGCTGACGTTTGGCCTTTTTTTTAAGCGTGGGACGGCAGCTGCTGAACGGAAGCAGACTTTGCTTATGTTGAATATATTCGATAGAGTTTGTTTATTTTGTTATTGCATAACTCCTCCAACCCTTGGAATATTTGCACTCCTTGCAAATGGATTGGGATTTTTACATGACTTACTTTTTATTATTACTGTGTTTTGTTTTTTATTCTTACAGGTTTTTGTCTTATAGATAATAATAAAAATAATCATTAGCGATAAAATTATTACAATTGTCGAACCCGTAGTAGTTTTATTTTGGAATTCAATGTATTTAATTAATTCTCTATTTTTAATATTATCGATGTGGAGTTGTTCCAAAGTAAAGTTATTAATTATTTTGGTAAAGTTAACATGAATTACTGGCATAAGTATACTACTAGTAAAATTCTCAATACGGTTTTCAAACATAAGCTCATTTAGTAGCAATCTACATTCACTGAATTTTATAATGTTGTTGTTTTTGATTAATATGTCTTCTTCAATACAGTTTTGATCGATTTTAGTTAGTTCCAAATTTTTTGTTACAATTAAACCTTCATTTAGCTCTTCAAGTGAGGATACATTGTTATTCTTTAATTTACATACATTACTTAGCTTTAGGACATTTTTTAGACAATCATTATTATGAATTTTTAAAGATTTTTTTGTAATTACATTCTCTTCACTAAGATAAACTTTGTTTTGTTGAGTTATTACTCTAGCAATTTCATGATCTAACTCTTCTTTATTTTCATTTGGAATTGGAATAATTAATGCGTTATAATAAATTTCAGTAGTAAAGTTTGGTATACTGATGCAAAATATAAGCGCGTTTCCAAAGTACAGTACGTTTGACTTAATGAATCTTAGTTTGTCAATAGTTATGTTAAATTTATTCTTTTCTTGATCAGTCATTATGTCATGTGGGAGCACGTTGAGCTTGCTCATTAAAATAGTATCCATTATTTTGTCTAATTGCCTGTTTATAAGTATTAAGTCTGAGTAAATCTGAAAAATAAATTTGGATTTCTCCGCAAAGCTAAGGACTTTGTTCGTCATAATAGTTAGATTTCCAAGAAATTCGTTTAGTTTTACCTGTTGCTTGTTAACGTGTTCGGTCACTTGTTTTAAGTTTTTTATTAGATCATTATTAATTATAACTTGTTTGTTGATTTGATCAGTCATTTGTCTTGAGTTTTTATCTAAGTTCTGCAAATGGCTGTAAATTTCTTCGGCGTCATCATTGTCCATTGTCCCGTATAAAAATTTTATAGCTTTCCCAGCAATATTAAATAATCCTCTTTTACCACGCTTTTCCGTATGGGTAACAGGGATGATTGTATTTAAAGTATTATTTGCTAGCACTAATTCTCTAGTCAAAAAGTCAAAGTCATTGCTGTTGGGCATGTTTAACTGTTGAATGTTGTTTTCAAGTGTCTTAAGTATGTTACTGTATTCGCTTAGTTCGACTATGTGCAAAATCTTGGTATAGTTTTCTACTATTATTTTCTGTTCTAATCTGAGTACTGTAAATCCATACTTGTTGTCCACTGGCAATATCTCAATGAATTTTCCCAGAGTCAGGGGAAAAATTAAAAAGAGAAGAAACATCTGAAAAAGAGCAAATAAATTAATTTGTTTGGTAGTTGTACTTCCTTTTAAGTTGATTTGCATAATATCTAGTGTTCCGTTTCGTACTAGTGTCTATAATGTAGTTTCCATCTCGTTTATAGTTAACAAGTTTTTTGTATTTGGGTGTATTCTTCCCTATGGCCCTATTCTGAACTATATTTCCTACCAATTCAAAATTACTTCTACGATTATCGTTTAATTTGTTTGTTCGCGTTCGCTTTTCTTCCTCAAACCGTTGTGCTAGATTGCTAATCTGATCACTAGTTAGATTGTTTTCAATAAAATCGATAGGTCGCCTTTTCGTAGTTGAGTGAATGGTGTTATTGTATACGGTGATTATCTTAAAAATTTTATCATCTATGCTGTCTGTACATTTTTCGACTTCCAAAATCCTTAGATGTTCATTAAGAGTACCATGAAGCCGCTCTATATCTGAATTTCCTGTCTTATTATGAGCTGTTGTCGCATGGGAAATAATGGAATTTTCTTTAAGAAATAGCTCTACAGAGTTATGGAGGATGCACCTTTCGTTATCGAAAACTAGCTTTTTCATCTTACCGAGAAACCGGATGCGTTCCTTTAGCGTGTAAAGTATTGATACCCATGTTCGATCCTTTAATTTGTGCGCGGTTGCGTATTTACTGAACTTATCTATAGTTGTTAAATACATTATATTTCTGTAAGGAAACCATATGTCGATGTGGACAATATCATTAAAGTTACTTGGCGTTTCCGTTATTTTCAATGGAATTTTAACTGGGTGGCGGTCATGTTTTGCTAGTGAGCATGTCTCACAATTATTTACAAATTTTGTTATTAATTTTATTAAGTTTGGGTAGTAATATTTCACTTTTAATTCATTAAAAACTTCTTGAATTCCTCTATGATTTTTCTTGTAGTGCTCTTCTTTTATCAGGGATAAAATTTGCTCGTCATCGGTTATGTCTATTAGTTTAATATTGGACTTTAATAGTTTTAAATTAACATTTCTTGAGAAAAATTGGACAAAAATATCTTGCACCCGTATAAAAAGTTGGTCATCTTCGCAGTAGATGCACATTGTGCCTTTATCTTTCAAAACCTTTTGTAAGATTACTTTTAAATTACTTTTTTCGTTTACAGTGATATAGTTGTGAGATTTTGCGTTCACGGTTTTCGTTAGAATTTTTTCTATGTTTCCCTTTTGTATGTAAATTTGATTTCTATAAATGTTTATAGGTTTTTCTGTAATATGAATGTAATCTATGTCGTCTTCCGCTGCACTATGTATTGTTGCGTCCGTAGAATTAATCTCAACATTATCACCTTCTGAATCCTCTGAGTTGAACAAAATGGCGTCAACGACTTTTCCATCATTACCATGATTATCTATTCTACTTAACCCGTCTGCAACTTGATTCGTTTTACCCTTGATATAGGTTATGTCGAAGTCATATTCGTTTAACATGATCTTCCAGCGTTGTAATTTCAGATTTGGCTCTTTTATGTTATGTAACCATATCAGCGGTTTATGATCGGTACAGATGGTAAACTTCCTTCCGTATAAATACGTTCTAAAGTATTTTACTGACCATATAATGGCGAGAAGTTCCTTTTCAATAGGCGAGTACCTTTTTTCATGTTCGTTAAGTGTTCGCGATGCGTAGCATACTGGGTGGCCATTTTGGCTTAGTACGGCCCCAATAGCAAAGTTCGACGCGTCCGTTGTCAGTGTAAATTTCTTTTCGAAATCAGGACACTTCAGTATTGGTTCGGTAACTAAAAGCGTTTTCAATTTATTAAATGCAGATAGAAATTCAGGATCGCATTTATTTATTTTTGAATCTTTTTTCAAATATTTAATTAAAGGATATGCCACCTTGGCGTAATCCTTAATAAACTTCCGATAAAACCCGGTGATACCTAGAAATTGTTTGATTTCCCTAACTGAGGAAGGCACTTTAATTTTTTGTATTGCCTCAATCTTTGTATTGTCGGGTTTAATTCCGTCCATGGTAACTACATGGCCTAAAAATTTTGTCGTTTGTGCTGCAAAATTGCACTTATCAACCTGAATTTTGAGATTTTTCTCTCTAAGTTTTTTCAAAATTTTAGAAATGGCTACCAAGTGTTCTTCGAAACTTGTTGAAAATATAAGAATGTCGTCCATGTAGACCACACATATCTTATTTATGTAGGGTTCCAGAATACAATTCATCAACCTTTGAAACGTTGATGGGGCATTTTTGAGCCCAAACGGCATTCTTAAGAACTCATAATGTCCACTGGATGTGGAGAAAGCTGTTTTATGGCTATCTTCAGGTGAAACCTCTATCTGGTGAAAACCTTTCGCCAGATCTAGAGTTGAAAAATAGTTGCACTTTCCAAGCTTATCGAAGAGTTCTTCCATATTTGGTATGGGAAACCTGTCGTCTACAGTTTGCTCGTTTAGCTTCCTGTAGTCTACTACAAGCCTCCATTTTTGTTGTCCAAATGAGTCTACTTTTTTTGGAACAACCCAAATGGGTGCGTTGTAAGGGCTATTACTTGGTTTTATTATTCCTTGATTCAACATTTCTTTGATTTGTCGATCTACCTCGCGTCTATGAACTTCGGGGTATCTATAACATTTAGCGTAAACCGGAATATCATTTTTCGTGAGGATTTTGTGTTTAATCTCGTTAGTCATAGAAAGGTTATCACCCTCCCTAAAAAATACGTCCTTGAATGAGTTCAATAAATTTTTAAGCTTATTCGTGTCTTTTCCATTTAAGTGTCGAGCAAAGGTTTCTACTGGCATTTCGTTAAAATATATCTCTTGATTAAAAACAAACTCGTTATTTTTAATATTTCTATCATAATCTTCTTCTTCTTTATTAAGATAAATTCGGTTTTCTGCGTTTCGTGTTTTAAGTAGTCGGTTTTTATAGTCAATAACCGATTCAAGTTTGTCTAGAATGTTGTTACCTATGATTCCATCGAAGTCATTATGGAAATTGTGTTCTAAAAATTCTACTTTATAACTCTTGGCTTCTTTGAATTCATTAAAAATAGGGATACTGTAACATATATGTGTTCTAATCTCACAATTCAAAGCTTTAAGTGATTTACTTGGAATTGGAACTTCCCATTTTTTGTTACAAATATGAGGATTTATAATACTTTGTTCAGCACCACTATCGATAATAAACTTCATATTGCGTATATCGTTTTTTATTACTATATAAGGTAGTTGTTTTCTGCACTTGACCGAAAATTTGTCTGATTTCTGTGTGTACGTGGATTTTCGAAGCCCTGTTGTGTTTGGTTATTACCATCTAATTCGTTTACTGATATATCCATTTGCTCCACGACATTGTTTGAATGGTTTGCTCTACGATTACTACTGTTAAAATTCCTCGATTGGAAACTATTGGCTCCGTATCTTGGTGCGTTATTCCTATTAAAACTACTATTTCCTTCGTAGTTGTTAAATGTATAAGAATTTCGATTTTGGTCTGAGTTAGAGGGTCTATTTCTTTCATAACTATTTGTCGTATTAAAATGTCTAGGTTGGCCTCCGCTAGGGTACCTGTTCCTTCCGTAGTGATTTGTCGCATGATCCGTGTTGGAAAACCTGTTCCTTTCGTCCTGTTGTCGAAAAAAAGTGTTATTACTACTCGTATTTTTTTGTTTGTTTACGTTAGAGCTAGTCTTATTGTCATTAACTAAATTGTTACCTCTTGGTTTTGTATGACACAAATAGTTAAATCGCGCTAATAAGTCGTAAGCATCTTCCATGCATTCTGGATTTTGACATCCAATTAGATTTTTTGCTAAAGGAGGAAGACCCTCTACAAAATGTTTCATTGCTAGTCTTTTTATAGCAGCTATTTCATATGAGGTATTGTCCTCATTTAAATTTATTGAGTTTATAATTCTTGCCAACAGTGAATTTATTTTATTATAGAAATCTTCTACAGTATAGGTGCATCTAGACACCATTAGCTCATCTAACAGTTCTGATGTCGGCTCTCTTTCCCCATGGCTTTTAATTAACGCCCGCTTAAGGTCAGGCCAAGATTCTAATGTGCCTTGCCTTATCAAAGTTTCCTTGGCTTTCCCTACAATTTTGTCGGAAATGTAGCCTAGAACCACTAACTTGAAATCATTGCTTAGAGTTTCGATCATTGGTATCATTGCTTCAATTCTAGTTATAAAGCTACTTAAGTAAAATTTGTTTCCATCAAATGGAGTCATAAAGCTAATGCTTTTTGCACTGTATTGTAACGTGTTTTGTACTTCAGAATTCATTGTTATCAATTTATTTTTTTTTTTTTTTTTTTTTTTTTTTTTTTTTTTTTTTTTTTTTTTTTGTTCACTAAGAATAACTTATTCTATACCTTTAATTCGAACTTAAATCTTGTACTGCAACTCAATGGCTCCTCTCCGCATTAAATTGGATGCTGTTTTGTGTTGTTGTGGTTGTTTTCTAAATTTGGATGATGTTTTAATTCTCGTTGAAACTTGTTTGTAGAAGTTGTTTTGTTTGTTTTTTTTTTTTTTTTTTTTTCTCAAATGATCGAAAAGTTTTCCAGGGTTATTTGTTAAAGTATTTTCGTTACTGATTAATACTTCTCACAATTATTACAGTAATACTGCACTGGTTTAAAGATGAGTAAAATTCTTTGAATGTTTGTCTTTCGCTTGCGTTTTGATTTGTTCTAACGATCGCTGCATTAACACTGCGTCGATTTAATTCACAATATTCCAGGAAAGTAAACAATTTAACTGCTTAACTGGATTTTTTCTTTGACCATTTCTGCACTACAACTGCATTAAAAATGTCATTACTCAATTGTCTTAGTTACAATATAACTGCACTAATTTTATGGCCGAATACCGACTGCGCCAATTAAGAAAAACAACTTCATTTGCTTTCCAAATGTAGACTAAAACTTTATTTTTCAATTCTTTTCAAACTTTACAAACTAAGCTCTTAATATCTAAGTCAGCATAAAGTTGTTGACGCTTGGTTTCTTTTGCCGTTATCGAATGTATTCTACATAAGCGTGAGATTGCTGACGTTTGGCCTTTTTTTTAAGCGTGGGACGGCAGCTGCTGAACGGAAGCAGACTTTGCTTATGTTGAATATATTCGATAGAGTTTGTTTATTTTGTTATTGCATAACTATATACAAAAAATAACATTATTTTTCTTAACTTGGCTTACCCACTATTTCCAAGACTCCTCCTTAATTTCCAAGTAATATTTAAAATCTATAGTTAACCAATAATTTGTAGTTAAAAAAAATATCTTTATATTTCTCCACAAATTCATAATCATTACCATAATAATTAATTGACCGAATTTGTGGCCTTGACTTTAATAGTCATTGGCACTAGTTCAATTCTTTAGCTTGTTGGTGTTGTGCAAGTGCATTCGTAACACAACACCTGCTGTCGCGATCATGCTTGTGCGGTATCTAGCGGCACAAGCGTAAAGGGTACTAAATGCATTGAAAAGAATAGGAGTTAAACGTTTTGTTTACGCTAACATTTTAGGGATTTTAATTTTGGTGTTTGACAAAATAATTTTGCTAATGACTTAAGATTTTATTATTGCCATATGTTGGCCGATTGTATAATAAGAAAATCTTGTATACATATGTAGGTATGTAATGTAGGTATGTAATGTAGGTATGTAATGTAGGTATGTAGGTATATGTAGTGTAGGTAGGTAATATAGGTACAATCGATATAAATACAATCGATTTATCCAAGCTAATACGACCTGCGAATCAGTGAAAAAATGAGCCCTTGTGTTCTGATACCCAAGATCGAGTTTAACTCGAGACATTAGTTCGGTACATAACAACATGCACACAGCTCTAACCTCGGAATAGTTTGTGTTTTCAATGGTGCTACTCTGGACCTTGAGCAAAAAAGTCTGACCGATATGCTTTTATTTTTAAAGACTGTTCGAATGTATATTGCTGCTCAATATGCCTTTTCCGAAGCAACCGCGAAACCATGAAGCTGTATTGATTGAGGAACATGGTGTCCAAAGACGTGGCGTGGGATTCTAAGTTCGTTTAATGTATTCAGATTGTTGCGGAATTTCATCCATGACGTGTGCATCGCCATTGGAAGGGCTTCATCCCATTGGAGTTTTAGCATCCATAACTGCTGGATAAATACCTTGTCTGCTATCACCACAGGTCCCACGAGTCCTAAAGGGTCAAAAATGTGTGCTACGGCAGATGTAACGCTGCGTTTTGTGACGCGCTGCACCGCGCTTAATTTTGTCATTATTTGAAAATTGTCCCTTGCTGGTGCTCATGAGAGTCCTAATGTTTTAATGGTTGACTCTTCTTCTTTTCCAAAGTCCAAATCTACTTCTTGACCTGCGATGGAAATGCTAAGAAGCAGCTTGGGGCGATTAGAGCACCATTTTCGTAGATGGAGCCCTGCTTTTGTCAATATCTCAATAAGTTGATCTTCAACGGCTCTCGCTTCATGAAGAGTGTCTGCTCCTGCTAGACCATCGTCAACATAGAAATTTTTATCAAGTGCGTTGCTGCCTAACAGATATGTTTCCTTATTGATGAGTACAAGTTCCTGCAAACATCTTGTTGCTAGGTATGGAGCTGCTCGTGTTACATAAGTCACTGTTTGAAGTTTATATACATCCATTGAATCTTGCGGACCTGCTCCAATAGATTAATTGAAATCTTTCATCGCCAGAATGAATTCGAATTGTCTAAACATTTTCTCAATGTAAGTGATAAAGACGAACCTTGGCATACGGAATCGAAGGAGTATTGCGAACAAATCACTCTGAACTGTTGGACCATTGTACATTATGTCGTTTAATGATACTCCGGTTGATGTTTTGCATGATGCGTCAAACACCACTCATAGCTTTGTTGTACTTTTTTCTGGTAGCAGAACACAATGATGTGGAATGAAGTAATTTGGATCTAGCACATCATTTGTATTAATCTTTTTAATGTGCCCTAATGATTTGTATTCATCCATGAATTGAACGTATTGTTCTTTGATTCTAACATCCTTTGTTAGGCGTTTTTCCAGAGAAATGAACCGATTGTAGGCAATTTATTTATTTATTTATTTATTCACCAAGCAAGGTAAACTTAATTTAATTTAAATTTAACTTAAATTACATTACATTATAAAAGGGAAAGGGAGCAAGATTAAGGGCAATGAGGCAAGATTTTGGGGATGTTTAAAGACTTGTTAGCCTCTGTAAGCTTTTTATTTTTATTAATTTTTTTTTTTTTTTTACGAGTGTTAACCCACCCCCATATAGGGGGGAGGGGGGTAATGTAGTGAAGAATGATGGTATTAGGGCGGAAATAGTGACTTGGAAAGATTTTTCTTAAAGGTTAATTTGGACATTGAAAGTAAATAGTACTCCCTGATGTTATATAATTCCCTACAGCATCTATTTATCGGCTCATTACTTGCGTAGATAGTGTGACGCTGATATTCATTTAAAAGTCTTGTATACCTTGTTCGCCTTATTGGTTCATTCATATTTATTTTATTTGATATATGTATATTCGCTGTTAACAACACCGTTAATAACATCGAAGGGTAAACATGAGCTAAGCAATGTTCTTCTTGATGAAAGGGGCATTAGATTAAGAAGGCTAAGCCTATATTTATAGGGTGGCAAGGTATTGTAATCGAAAGGGTTAAACGTGCCCCTAAGTGCAAAAAGCAAAAATTGTTTTTGGATGGATTCTAGTCTCTCACTGTGTGATTCAAAGGAAGGATTCCAAATAATGCAGCCATATTCAAGAAGAGGACGGACTAATGTACAGTATAATGTCTAAGTGACCCATACATTTTTGAATTCTCTGGCACGTCGCTTTATAAAACCGAGTTGCTTACTGGCCCAAGACATTTATCGTAATGTAGATTGAATCGCAACTTATTGTCCAGTACTACTCCAAGATCAACGATATGACTGACTCTATTAATTTCAATACTATTGAGAAAGTAACTGTTACTTGCTACTACATTTTTACGGGAGAAGGTTATTACGTAGCATTTATTGACATTTAGATAAAGCTTATTTTAATTGCACCAGTGCTGTAGAGATAACAGTTTCAACTGTAAGTGGGTTACATCTGTTTCCGATTTAATAACATGGTACATTTTTAGGTCGTCTGCATACATTAGATGTGTGATATCGCGTAGTTTATCAGTTAGGTCTGAGATAAAAATATTAAAGAGGAGTGGACCAAGGTGACTACCTTGTGGTACGCCGGATGTGACCAAAATCTGTTTAGATAAGGTGCCTTGAAACTTTACGAATTAGGACCTGCCATGCAGATAGGACTTCAGCCAGTTGAGCAATGATCCTGAAATACCAAACTTTTCAATTTTGGAAGCCAAAATATCGGTCAAAGGCTTTACTGAAGTCAGTGTAGACTGCATCTATTTGATGTCCTTTTTCCATTTTATTTAAAACATCAGAGATCATAGTTATAAGATTTGTGGTAGTTGATCTTCCTTTACGGAAACCATGTTGCTGTTCATTGAGTAGAGGATTTATAATACTTGTAAGTTTTTCACATATAATTTTTTCGAACAGTTTTGGGATAGCCGATAATATAGCAATACCCCTATAATTTTCAACCGATCTTTTGTCGCCATTTTTATGTATCGGTGTGAGGTGTGATCTTTTCCAATACGATGGAAAAGCTCCATGTGACAGAGATTTATTGAAGATTATATATAAGGGTATGGTCAGTTAGTCTAAACATTGGACTAGAAAGCATGGGGGTATAAGGTCAGGGCCTGGTCCTTTATTTGGATCAAGTTCCTTAATTGCTTTGGATATCTCTTCTCGCGTAAGTTGAATATGACTAATTTTAGGTGGTATATTTGAATAGAGAGGGGTATTGTTAGTGTTGTTTATTGGTACACAGAAAACCTCTTTAAAATGGTCTGCGTATAGATTGCAAATCTCTTGTATGTTCGAAGAAACAACGTTACCTTTAAACATGGATGTAGGATATCCGTCAGACTTACGCTTAACATTCACGAAGTCAAAAAATTTTTTGGGTTCTTTAACAATTCTTTCACCAATAAGGTTGATATAAAATTGGTAAGCTTCTTTTGACTTAATAGAGAAAATTTTAGCCAACTCCTCATATCTCATCTTCACTTCACAGTTGATGCAGTTTTCATGATTTTGTATAACTTATGTCTTTGATTTCTTAGGTGTCTGAGATTCCGATCTAGCCATGGTTCCGATAGTTTATTTTTTTTGGGGCATGTCTATCAATAATTGTAAGCACACGTTGATAGAAGAGTGAAACTACATTTTTGAGACACAACGCTGATAAATCACTCCAGTCGAAAATATTAAGACCGATTTTAATGCTATCGTAATCAGCATTGAGAAAATCATATACAATTGAGTTATTAAATGAGTGGGTAAATGTTATATTTTCGGTGAACAGTTCTATAGTTTCGGCTGTGTGGTGCATACTGTTAGAGAATAAGTGTTCAGCTTCGCTAGTTGGAGCAACGTTTATTTCATAATAGGCATTAGTGAAAACTAAGTCTAGCCATCTGCCATTCTGGTTTGGTGTCCTATTTACTTGCTGCAAGTCGTTGCCATATAAGGTACTAATTAAAGTAAAATCAATCGAGTTAGAGAGGTGTACCGGGAGAAGATAGTTGTCATTTTCATCAATGACAAAGGAAATATTTGGGCGGTTAAAATCGCAAAAGATAACAAGTGTATCGTCTTCATTCATGGACGCGGTTATTGATGAAATGGTCTCACATAACTCACTGTATGTAGATTCGATAGAATTGTGTGTGAGGAATATAGATAACGCCCATATAAATATATTGATTATTGAGTGAACAGACTCTGATTATTTAGTGTTCATAAAGTTTGTGGGAGGTGGTTTCAACAATTTGACTTGAAAGGGAGTTGTGTGTTGCGATTAAAACCCCCCTCCACTAGAATGACCAGTTTGGGAGAATTCTCGATTATTTCGGTAGACTGTCCAATTGTGGTCGAGAATTTCTTAATTTTTTAATGAATCATTTAGCCAGGTTTCCGTGACAACTATAACATGGAAGAGGCATGATTTTGCGTCAATAAAAAGTTTATTTAATTTGCCTCGCATACCACCACAATTGTGGCAAAATATTTTTATGGAATTCCTCGTGGGGGCAGATTGGCACGGATCTTTGAGTACTACTTGTGGAATCTTGTTAGGAGCAATAGTAGTTTTTGAAATTTGACCGAGTTTTGTTCAGATGCCAAAGACGCTTTAATGTGGTATGAGAGACAAATCCTGACAAATCATTCTCAACTTCCTTTGGAGAGATATTGAAGCTTTAATGAAAACTAATGAAGATTTTCTTAAGTTCGATAGGATTAGTCGGAAGGTCTTCTTGCTGTATAGCAACTATAACACTTGTTTTTGTAGATCCATTGATGCATATCGAATCAGATTTATCGTGCAGATATGCTAGGTATAGGCGTACATTTTCATACAACCTTCGGTCTCTAAGGCGAGACATAACAAAACGGCCGTCAGTACTTGTTTCCGAGAGAGTTTTTGTTAATTGAGCCGTATGAGAAAGAAGAGGATCGAGAAAGGTTGGGGATATATTATCAGAAGTTGGTGTTGTGGTAGGCTTAACTAGAGAAGTTGTAGTTGCGGGAGTATAAGAGGGAGTTGATTCTTTGTTTGGGGTGAAGGATGTTGCTTTTATGTTGAGAGTACTTTTTTGTATGCCGGTTGACTGAGGTTTTGAAGGATTGAGAATATGGGATCGGATAAAGTTCGGATATTGGACCTGGGAGGAGGGTATTTTTCCTGAAGATTGATGATTTGGGGTGAAACTTGTTGAAGGTGAGAGATTAAATGAGACGCGCTTATGTTTAGGATATGTTGAGTTAGAGGAATTTCTTGGGATCGGTTTAGGAATATCAGATGGATGTAAAGATTTATGTTTGTAGGAGGAGAAAGCAGGGAAGATGTTAGTTTTAAAGGACCAATTAGAATCAGGGGAGTGTTTATTAGGGATTCTGGAAGTTGTTTAACAATTTTTTTATCAATAGGCTTATGTTAAGTTTTTTCTGCTTCCTTTCTGGTTTTTCGGTCCACTCAGTTATGCATATGTTTCCATTTCGCAGCATCCCACCAGGACGATTCAAAAACATCCATGTGTATTTAGTGGGTATACTTAATTTGAAACTACTATATTTGGCGTATTTGGAAGACGTCTTCTGGCAATCATGAATGTTAATATTGTATTTTTTAAAATAGTTTTGCAGCCATGACTTATTTTCATTAAAGGGGAAACCTTTGATGAAAAGTACAGTTTTGCCCTTTAGGTTTCCACTACTTAGCCTATGGATCCTACTTTCCCATTCTGATTTGGTCCATGATGCTCCAAAACGCTCAATTAACTGACGAGGAGCTGCAACGGGAACTGTGGTGGCATCAGGGAGGCAATCAGATGGAGCGTCTACAGTAACTGTGGGTGTTGTAAATAAAGGAGGTTCAAGTGAAGGTGATTTCAGGGATGCATCTATTATTTCATCAAAAATGGAAGAGGAATTTTCGTGTTGAGAAGATCGTGATAATTCAGCAATGTCATCGATTCTATTTGTTGGCTGTCCTACAACATCTACGATTTCCTCTAGTGTTGCACGAAAAACTCCAAGTTCATCACTGATGTCATTCATCTTGTGAAGCAACATTTCGACGATATAATCAGGCTGCTGAGGAGACTGTGGTAGTATGTTGGACGCTGACTGGAGCATAATATCCAAATCGTTACGAATAGCATTAAGATTATCGTTTAGTTGTTGGTTTGGTTCAATGTTGTTTAGTTTCTCAACGTTTTTGTTTATATCGCAGTTAATTTTTTTTTATCGCGGATTCAATTGTTGAACTATTACAATGCCCACTTATTTTTATACCCCCACGTTTAAAAAACGTAAATGGGGGTATATTAATTTTGTCACTCCGTTTGTAACGCCCATAAGGAGGCGTGGTAGGTATGGAAAAGTATATATATTCTTGATCAGCATCACCCCCCGAGTTAATTTAGCCATGTCCGTCTGTCTGTCCGTCTGTCTGTGATCACGATTACAGCCGTAATCTTAAAGCTATCATCACGAAATTCAATATTTAAGCTTTTATCTAAAAAATGAAGGTCAAGTTCGTAAATGAGCCAAATCTGATGAAAACCACGCCTACCTCCCATACAAAGTGACTTTATCAAAACGGTAAAATCTCTTAGAATTCAACAAAAATTAATATATAGACTTGCAATTTTGGATATGAGTTTTGATGATTAAAATACACTCTAAGTTTGAAATTCAACCAAATCGGATAAAAACCACGTCTACCTCTCATACAAAGTGACTTTATCAAAAAGGTAAAATTTCTCTAAAATCCATAAAAATTAATGTATGGACTTGAAATTTTGCATATGAACTTCGATATATAACGTGTACTATGTTTATAGAATTCAACCAAATTGAGTGAAAACCACGCCCACCTCCCATACAAAGCGACTTTATCAAAACACAAAAGCGAATATTTTCTGTTAAAAATATAACGAAATCGTTTTTACAGATAAACATTTTATTGATTGTTTAAGACTTTGAATATACTTTGGTTCGGCCGTGGGGGTATTTTAACTTCGGCCCAGTCGAAGATCATTTCTTACTTGTTTTTTTATGTTTTACTTGTTTTACCTTTTACAATGTTTTTAATTTTAAGTCTGTGTTTTTATTCGCGGATTCAATAATATTGGTAATGTCGTCGCATATTTGTGAGCTTGTCGAGAACTGTTTCGATGCTTTGTTATGAAATGTTTTATTTTCGCATATCATCACATTTAAGGAGTCACTTAAACACTTGATCGCGAGCATTACATGTGAGAGCGATATTTCCCGACACTCATCACAGAAAAACATACAGTTATTGTAATATTCCTGCAGGTAGATAAGGCTTCTTTTTGATAACCCAATACAGCTACCATGAAAGGATTTACCACAAATTCCTCTGCAAGTAATTTGGGTGTATTTCTGTCCTCGATTTGACATTTTGATTTGGCACAATACATTTCCATTATTAAAGTTCAGCGAACTTTTGACACAGATTCAGTGTGCAAATATTTCGACACAAATTAATTTTTTTTTTTTGTTTATTATTGCACTCGTAATATTAATTACTTATTTGTGTAGGGTAGGTAGTAAAGATGTTTTAAATTCTTCAAATCTTTCGTTCGTTTTTATTATTTTTACAAGTTATTTTTGACCCTGTTCAAAAATAACTTGCGGCTTTTTAGAGCGCACCAACGCTCAGGATATGATGGCTTAAGAGCCGCGCTTATTGAGAAAATAATAGATAGTTTTTAAGCTTGTAGAGCTCAGAATTACCATCAGATATATTTTGTCTTTATTTTATAAAAATACAAATATTTATACAATTTTTAACACTATTATTTTAAACATTATTTTTACCACTATTTCCAAAGCTCCTCCTTGAATTCCAATATTTCATAATTTTAATTTAAAAATAGACAATTGACCAATCACTCTTGGTTTGGTAAAATTCTTCAAATTTCCCCTCAAATTGATATTTTCTACCAATAATAATTGGTTCACTAAATTTACGGCCTTGATTCTAAAGTGTCATAGGCACATGTTCAGTTCAATAGCTTGTTGTTGTGGCCTTGCTTTTCTCATGCACATGCATTTGAAACATAACACCCGCTGTCGCGCTTATGCTTGTGCGGTATCTAGCGGCAGAAGTGTAAAAGGTGCTAAGTGCATCGAAAAGAATTTGAGTGCAATGTTTTGTTTACGTTAACATTTTTGGGGATTTAATGTTTAGAATTTGTTACAATATTTTTGTTGATATCTTTGGGTTTATTATTGTCATATGTTGGACAATTGTAGCTACGCATGAAAGTCTTTTGGGTGGTCGGTTTGGTAACTATGTATGTACATATGTAAGTACACTACATTTGTTATTTTTCACTTTGTTCTTTTTATTTGAGTGTGCTGTTTAACGTTTGTTTTTTTTTTTTTTTTGTTTTGCTAACTTGCAATGTTCGCACTTTTCGCGGCACACTTATACTGCACTAAAGTATTGTTAAGGGGGACTGCGGTGAGAGGGAGCGAGCGAATGGCCAGGTGTAATAATTTAAAGAAAAAAAAAGACTTGCGGAGCTTATTAATATACGTCCGAACTGTTTGACTGTTGAATTAGCTGCGAACTTCCTAGCATTGATAAGCCGTTTGTAAATGGTAATCGTACTACGAAACGTCCAGCTGCATCTCTTTGAGTATGATGGATGAAGTGCATCTCACACTGTTTTTGAGAATTTGACAATTGTGGCTCCGTCTCAGAGATGTCTTCTAGTTCCCAAAGTTTTGCAACCGCCTCATTCAGGTTATCGTCAGCTAAAACTCCGCATGTAACTGATTTTCATTGTTCACTCCAGATTGATCCAGGTTGATTTCGATGGATTTTCCAGTTTGATTGATGATGTCAATGTGGCTGGCCTTGAAGCCTCTACGTTTTTTTTTTTGCTCTTGTCCTTCCTGATGGAGAGTATTATGCCTTTTGTTGCACTTGCTACATGTTCCACTGGTGCATTTGTATGCTTAATGCAGACCTTTTAAACAATTTGTGCAGAGTTTGTTGTAATTGTTAGCAGAAGCGCTTATACATGTTTTGTTTAAAAAGCAATTTTACATTTCTTGTAATAACTGTTTTGAGTATTTATTAGGTCACTACGTTTACCTTAACCTTTTTGTTATCATTTATGTTAGCCCGTGTGTTTAAAATTAGTTTTTGCGACTTACCGACCAATCAGCGATTCCAGGCGCTTACAAGCTCTTCACCTTCTTCGAAAAGCTGATTATCTTCCAGTTGTTGCTGTTTCCTGGCAGTACATTTTACAGTAGATTTTACATGTATTTCTCCCCTTAACGCTCCCCTTAATGCTACTTCGATTGACTTTAAATTTCCAATACTTGAACTGGAAGTTTATGATGAAAATAATTTCTTGTTAAGGGTTTCTAGTACTTGAACTAGAGATTCCAGCTGCATATACAATCATCAGAAATATATAAATATATCAACAAAATATAAATAATTATAATGCAACAAAAAATAAGAAATGTTGTTAGTCCAAGAGCATATCATATTTTTTGAAGCTATAGTTCAATATAAAAGCAACAGATGAAAATTCGAAAAGCAAAGGTATCGAATTTCTGTCCGCTTCATGTGTACAAAAATTTTAACCATGCATTAAAGTTAGTTAAAAATAAAATGAAAAATTACGTGCAGCAACATCCTCCCCCATGTTGAACGAGTGTTTAACAACCCAGACGTACTTTGATATGTCCACGCAGAAACTTATAGAATATCGTGAAGATTCTTAGTGTGCATTATTAATTATTAATACCATTGGATGTTTGGCATCATATTGCAGATTTGATTGAAGAAGTCGTCCTCCCACTCTGAGGATGCCTTGGTTGTCGAGAAAAACCGTGAAGCACAATTGTCTTCTCTACTTCTTGCCCTCTTGACAATTGTTGTATTTCGTCACAAAAATCGCTAAGTAGAACTGTTTTTAATTTGACAGTTAGAGCTTCAGTGAGTTCTTCGAATAAAAGTGTGGCCTTAATTGCTTTGTCACTTCGACGTATGCCTGATGAATCGTAGTATATATCCAACTATTCTTTATGTTGTATATCATGTTGCTTAAATCTTCGTTAAGTGATGTAGTAAGGACATTTATATTTCTTTTCAGCTCTGTTTGGTCTGGTATTGCGAGTTTCTTGCGGAATGTTTTGGGCCATGAATCCTCCTTTGCATAAAGAAAGAGAGGACCATAAAACCATATTGAGTAACGTTTTATATCAGTTTGCGCAACTCTTCTGGATAAAAAATCTGCAGGGTTGTTTTTCGAACTAACATGTCGCCATTGTTCTACTAAGGTCAGCTCCTGAATTTTGCTGATGCGATTAGATACAAATGTCTGGAACGACGATGGTTTTGAGTTTATCCAGTGTTGATTAAGTTTAACATTCAACAATCTAAGTACATAGGAACAATAACAATATAAATACATAAGAACAATAACTGTGTCAATCAATAAATATGCTTATTTGCATATTCCTACATACTTAACAACAAAGTGTTGAAATTCTTAATAGGAACAACAATTAACTGTTAACAATACATATATATGTCAATATGCCTAGTTGCATATTCCTACATACTTAACAACTAGATGTCGAAAAGTTTACAATATGCTTTTAGGTTCAATAACCGTGCCAATTAAAATGTTAAAATAATAACATAAAATAAAATACTAACCGACTCGTGTTAACTCGCACTCTAAGGCATCAGTGAATAGATGTAACTGAGAGAATACGGCGGCTTTGTGGTTTGTAATATGTCGAGGAAGTCTATATCGTTAAGCGCTTCTAAGTTTCTCCGATATTTTGTCCATGAGGTGTCCATTTCTATTGGAAGCGATTCATCTCAAGATAGTTTTAGTTGCCACAATTTTTGCACGAAAATCTTTGCCTTTATAATACTGGAGCTATTAGTCCTACAGGAAATGTTTACTATATTGGATGTTACAGATCGCTTGTAATTTTTTGTGTTTGAAGTGTCACTGGACCTTATACATTACTCATCCGATTTTGGAAGACAAGTGATCCCAAGTGTTCTTATGGTTTTGTCGCAGTCGTTATCGAAATCCAGATCTACTTCTTGATCATCACCATTTTCAAAGTTTCATACCAGAAGAATCCAAGATTTTGATTAGCTGATGTTTCATCTCTAAGGCTTCGGTCAATTTGATTGATCCACATAACCCATCGTCGACATAAAACTCCTTTTCTAGTGCAGCTGAACCAAGTGCATACTGAATTCGGTTTTTTTTTTTGCTAACGTTTGAAGACATTTTGTGGCTAAATAGGGAGCTGTTCGTGTACCATACGTTACTGTCTTATACTGATAGAATTGCAACTTGTCGCTGCAAAAAGAGCAAAAAGTGTGTGTTTAAAAACTTTTTGGTAATAAATAAAATTATTTCAAGTTATTATTATAACTTGAAACACTGCGTAAAATAAATAATTTTAAATTACTTGCTATTTGTTTAAATCAAACTAAAATTTAAAGCAAGCTGAAAAATAACACTGCTAAGGTGTTACAAAGGCAACAAAGAAAAAACCGCGACCTCGCTCAATCAACAACAACCACGAACCGACTACTAATTAAGTCACCCGCGTTATCAGTGCTTTCTACCTTATTCGCGGTTTATTATCATTCACGCTCAAGTGAATGTGGCTAAAGAGTCACGCTTGAGTGAGTAAATTAAAAGAATTAAATTTAGAGAGCTAATGAGCTCATATTAGTTCAGATAATGTCTGATTTTTATTTCTCAAACATGAAGTATATATATTAAAAATAACAAACCAGTTTACCCACTATTTCCAAGACTCCTCCGTAATTTTGAATATTTACCAAATTATATTTAAAAATCTATTGTTGAACCATCATTTTAAGTTTGACAAAAAAAATCTTCATATTTCCCCTCAAATTCATAATCATTACCAATAATAATTCGTTGACCGACTTTATGGTCTTGACTTCAAAAAGTCGTTGGCACTAGTTCAATTTATTAGCTGTTGTTGCGTTGTGTTTTTCATGCAAGTGCATTTGTAACACAACACCCGCTGTCGCGATCATGCTTGTGCCACTAGATACGGCACATGCGTAAAGGGTGCTAAATGCATTGAAAAGAATTTGAGTTTAACGTTTTGTTTACGTTAAAATTTTAGGGATTTTAATTTTGGTGTTTGTCAAAATAATTTTGTTTATGACTTAAGATTTTATTATTGCCATATGTTGGCCGAGTGTACAATAAGAAAATCTTTGTATATGTGTGGTGATCTGTTTAACTACGTATGTAGGTATGAAAGTGCACTACACAAGTATGCCTTGTCTCTGCCTAGCAAGAGTTAAACGTCATTTGGATGATGACAAGAAAATAAAATGCGTGGGCTTTAATGAGTTTTTCCATTGTCATTGTGTAAAACTCTAAAAAAGTGATCTGGAATTCATGCAGAAGAACAAAAAACCGCATCGATGCAAAGAGTGTCTTGTGGATCGGCACAATTCTCTTCACTCTCCACCGATGCAACATAATCCATCTCACTCAGCAGCGCGAGCTAATCCAGGCTCTATAAAAGCAACCAATACTCCACCTACATCAATAGCTTCAAGCAAACAGGCATCAACACCAATTTTTGATGTTGGCGCTGATTCGTTTATTCTCAAGCTCAATCAAATGGTATATGAATTAGTGCCTGCCTTTTTTTGCTTGATGCCCCTTGCTGTTTTCTAAACAAATGTTTAAATAACATGGCAATGATGAGAAACATACTTAGTTCTAGTGCTGTATATCCAATTGCAAAACTATGGTGGCGGTGTTCTCGAGGGGCATTAGGAAGATCATTGATTTGGTGTGATTCTAATATTTGTTGTAGCGATGTGAGTTCCTTTAGCTGTGAGGTGTATTGTTCTTCCATTATGTTTGTATAGAGAGGATGTGGTGGACTTGGTTTTTTCACTTCAGTCAAATGATCAGCGCTGGTGTATGAAGTACTTGCTTTTGAAGAAAATAAATGACTTCCTAATAACTTCAGGTGTTTGTGTTTGATTACACATAACGGTGCTGGCTGTAGGAATCCTGAACCTTCCAATGGTATTTGTGTTACTTGGTTATCGCATTTTGCCTTTACTTGTATCCCTTTAGCTAGTGAAAAAATTCGCCGATTTCTTTGGTTAGTCTAAATTCATACGTGATCATTCATTTGCACAAATTCATAAAGCGAACTTGTTTCGTTGTTGAACAAATTGACTTCACATGAGCAAGTAGTTGCGCCCTTGTTGTAGATTGGCTGCATGTCGGGGCATAAGTATGCATCTTCTTCCAATTTGGTGCAAGACTACAAATTTTCTGTGTTGGTTGGAAAGTATTCGTCACGATGCAGCGTGATGGTAAAGTATTGGTGTTGCCGGTTTTATGGCTACCATAGTGTTGTTGATCCAGATAAGTATTGCTATCAGCCGATATAACTCAAATTGATCTGGTTCGGTTAGTGGGATCGTTATTCTGAATATGGCATGTTTTTCAGTAATGCTTCTGTTTAGCTGTTATCAAATTACATCAGCTTTAAAAACAAAACAAAACAACAAGAATAACTGCTTTAGTCTACTTTGTTTTGGTTAAGTCAGCAATCCAACATTAATGAAGCTGTGTACGCAGCTTCACCCACATTAATAAATATGCTAATTTGCACTTTTGATTTAATTTGTAATATTTATAATTATTGTTAAATTTACAATATTATGATTTTTTGTATTTTATATATTTTGTTAATTTAGCTTATTTTTTGCATGTTTATTATGCATAAAAGAAAGTAAATTTTTAATAAAGATTCACTTCCTTATTTGAGAAGCTCAAGTAACCATTATTGCTTACTTCAATCATCATTCAAGAAACCTGGTTCAAGTGCCAAGGCTTCAAATCATCATTCAAGAAATCTTGTTCACGTGCCAAGGCTTTAACTCTTCATCCAGGCATTGGTTAATGTGCCAAATCCTTTGCATACAACAATACTTTGCGTGCAAACAAACAGCTTCCTTAGACATTCATTAATTTGTATATGGATGAAAGGTTTCCGTCGTATCTTGGAATCTGCCTGGTTGGTGGTAATTGTGTCGTGATTTTTGCAATTTCGCTCTTGAGTTATTGTGGTGATAAGAGGTGAGGGCTAATTTGCCCATGGTGAATATTGATCAAAACATTGATTATCGCTGATTGTCTTCGTCGTATGTTTGATGATGTAAGCATTAATTGAAGAGCCTGAAAGAATATTGACTTAGTTTCTCATTGTAGACCTCCTGCTCTTCTTCTTGAACCATGTTCACCACCTCAACAAATTTTTCCTCGAATTCTTTTTTGTGCTGTGATCGTTGTTGTTTTCTATAGCTGCGATTATGTCAGACATTTGATTAAGCACGAGTGGTAACATCAGCAGGATCGCCAGAATTGTTATTGGAGTGTAATGTATTGCTCTTCTTTGCCTTTTCTTGGATACTACTTCCTAACTGTCATAGACATTTTGTTGTGAATTTATTCGTCGTTCATATTTTCTGGATCCATTTGTTGAATTGGATTCGACGGAATCTTCTACTGATCTGGATTCCCGAATTGACGAAACAGTTTCATTCTTGCCATTGCTGCTTGATGGGGGGATTGTACCTTGTTCATCGTTTTTTTCTGTATTAACAGGTAAAGGAGCTAGACGATGAATTGCACGTTTAAAGATACTCTCAACAGTTTCTACGTCAACGATTCTTTCAGTTGTATTGGCTCCCTTGTAAACCTGCACACTGCGTCCCAAGGGCCAATGCATGACTAGGACATTATCTTCCTTGATGATGGCCATATCTCCAGGCTTAATGTTAGCAGTTTGTGGCTTCCATTTATGGCGTTGCTGGAGCTCGTTGAGATATTCACTGGATCATCTTTTCCAAAAATCATGCTTTAGTACCTGCTTCCAGCGAAATATTAGCGTTTTTGTTTTTTTTTGTTCTGCTTGATTGTCTACTGGTGTTGTAAGCACCTCACATATAAGCAAATGTCCTGGAGTTAATGTTGTTAAATCAGTCGGGTCATTTGACAATGGAGTTAAGGGCCTTGAGTTGAGTATTTCTTTCACCTCTACAATTACCGTTTCCAATTCTTCGAAAGTCAGTGACGCTTTTGAAATGCTTCGTAGCAACAGGTGTTTTGCAGATTTTACCGCTGCTTTCCACAAGCCTCCAAAATGTGGTGCCCTAGGGGGAATAAAGTGGAATTGTATTCCCTTTGTGCTGCATGTGGAGATTATTGTTTCCTGTCCATTATCGGAATATATGATCTGAGCCAGTTCTGATAGTTGATTTTTGGCTCCTACGAAGTTTATTGCATTGTCAGAATAAATGTTCTGACAACGTCCACGACGGCTGATAAAACGTTTCAGTGCCCCGATAAAGACCTCTGTTGACAAATCGTTTACTAACTCCAGGTGAACTGCCTTGGTGGAAAAACAGCAGAATACAGCGATATATGCCTTTGTTGGTCTTTTCCCCCTGATTTTGTAATGAATTCAAAGCGGCCCGCAGTAGTCAACGCCAGCATTGATAAAGGGTCTTGCGGGAGTCACACGAGCAGGTGTAAGATTACCCATGATCTGTTGGAAAAGATGTGGTCGAGTCTTGTTGCATATTTTATACACTGTTGAACAGTTGCTCTGGCTGTTGATTTTTCCTTAATTGGCCAAAACCACTGTCTTATTATATCCAGTAATTCTTGAGCTCCGCAGTGCTTGTTCTCTTGATGTACCATGATGAACAGCAATTTAATCAATGGGTCCTTGTATGGGATTAACATTGGGTGTTTAGAGTCATATGGTAATGCGGAAGCCTGCAGACGTCCTCCCACTCGAACAAAGCCTCTATCATCAAGGAAAGGAGATAGACTGATGAACTTGTTTTTCCACTTCATGATGCATTCTCAATTGTTTTAGTTCTTGGCTAAAATAAGAAGCGTCAATTGTTCTCACAATATAAACAAGCACTGTGTCTAACTCGTCTGAACTTGGTGATTTGTAGATTAGGCGAGTAGTTTTTGGAATTCTTGTGTTTTGAACGAATGGGTAAATGTAAGCTATGGTTCTTGACAAACGCCGAAAAGAGTTTTTGTGATTTAATCCTTCTAGAAGTTTTGTAGTGGTAAATCTAACTGCTTCTAAAATTACCTTGGAACTTCTTATTTCCAATGAACATTCTTCACATGGAGGCTGCAAAGGCCATGTAGTCACAGCTCTGTGCAGAAATACTGGACCGTAAAACCAGAAATTATTGTTAACTAATTTGTCCGGTGTGAGTCCTATAGAAATAAGGTCAGCAGGGTTATCTTCAGAGCGGTTATGTCGCCACTGTTGTGATGATATTTGTTGAGTTACTGAGATTCTTTTGGCTATGAAAGTGTGATAATTTGAAAATTCTGCATTTATCCATCCCACGACTCCTGTGGAGTTGGACTAAAGGAAAAAAGGACTTTTCTTGAAGTAATCGATTTCTTGTAGCTTTTGCATTAAATCTACTGCTAGCTTAGTAGCGCAGAGCTCTAGCCGAGGCAGTGTAATTTGTTTTGTCGTAGTGACACGTGAGCGTGCACATAAAAGACATACTATAACTGTCTTGTGGTCGTCAATTGATCTCGTATAGACTACTGCTCCGTACGCTTGCTCTGAAGCATCAGCAAATATGTACACTTGAGGATCAGGGATTAGTTTGTGGCCAAAAATGTGACAGAGAATATTGATATTCTCCAATAGTTTAAAGTCACTTTTGAACTTGTGCCAGGTCAATTGCATGTCACGGGGCAGAACAGCATCCCAATCAATCTTAAGCTTCCATAGTTGTTAAGAATGTCGAAGCAAAGCTTAATTTCTTGGTCTGCACCGGAATGTTCTGAAGTAATTTCGTAAAATCTATAAACCGTAAAACCTATCATCTGCCGTAGTTGATGTAGGTCGATGGTGGTACTAAGTTTATCTCATCCACTTAGCACGTCATCGACATAAAAATTGCATTTTATGGCCTCTGTAGCCAGTGGAAAGGTGTTTGCTTGCCCTTTAGCTAGTGCTTTCAGCGAGCGAATAGCTTGGTAGAGAGCAGAGGTTGTACCGTAGCTTACTGTGGTAAGTTGAAAACATTTCATGGGCTGGGACAGATCTTCAGCTGCGAGATGTTGGCACCCCATTTGTTTAATTTTGACTTACCAATTACATCATTTAAAAGGTCAGCAAAAGGTCAGTAAAGGTCAGTTAGTTTCATTAATAGGTCAGCGATAGAACATTTTTTATTCGCGGTTTAAATTTTTCAAGGTCACATTGAGATGTTGGCACCCCATCATCAATAAAATAAAAAACAAATACATGAAATCAATAGAAAATTGTCTGCTGATAATAGGTCAGCATAAATAAATAATATGTCAGTCGTATTTCTTAACCAAATTAATTAATTATGTTGCGTTTTCGAGATCGGCCATGGCGTATGAGTGATTTTTAATTAATATTATGCCCCCTAATGTTGCGTATACGCAATGGTGACAAGATTTCATCAAACAAAATACGGCTTTTTAATAATTCTTTCACTATTCAATTGCAACAATAAGCGATCCTGCTAATGGGTACTACGTTTTTGGTAAAATTTTTCATATATTTCATTTATATATGTATATATTTTAATCCATGCTGGCCATTGTATAAGCAGCACAAAATAAAAATTAATTGTAATCAAGATTAGTTAATTAATTATAACTAATATAACTAATTATAACTAATTAAAAAGTTCGTCGTCGGAGGTTAAGTCAATTAATATATTATTACATCGTATGGGTTTAAAGATTTTGTTCTGTGAAAAATGTTCTAAATATATTTTTTGTATGTCTTTAAATATTTCATTATCACAGAAGATATAAATTTTTTTATTAGGAATTACATATTTCTTAAAAATATCTATTAATTTTGCTTCTTTGTAATTTGTATCTTGGATTAATCGTCTTTGTTTATTTCTAAAAGGTAGTTCAAGTGTTACTCAAGGCATGTCGTCCGTTTTTTCTAATATAATTTGTAAGTTGAATTCATTAATGGGTCTTTCCGAAAGCGGTATTAGGTTGTCGAGATTTTCGTCGCATGAGTGTATAGTCGGTTCGTTTGTTTCCTGCTCTAGTAAATTGTCTTAGGTGTCGTCATTCATGTTAACTTCTAACATTTCTGGTGATTTTTCAATGGGTATGCGGCTTAATGCATCTGCGTTAGTGTTGCATTTTCCCTTTTTGTAAGTTATTTCATGCTCGTATTCCTCTTATTTTAGTCTCCAACGAATGAGTCTCGAATTTGGATCTTTGAGTGACATGATCCATGTTAGTGGTCTATGATCCGTAACTATTAAGAACTTTCTTCCATAAAGGTATGGTCGAAGTACTTGGTTGCCCAAACTAAGGCCAACAAATCTTTCTCAATTGTTGAATATTTAGTTTCTGAATTGGATAGGGTGCGACTAGCATAAAATATTGGTCTATCGTTGTTTAATGTTCCCTGTAACAAAACAGCAACCAAGGCAAAATTACTTGCGCCCTTTGTTAGAATAAATGGTTTAGCAAAGTTTGGATATTGGAGAATCGGGTCGTTTAGAAGAAGGTTTTTGCATGTTTCAAATGCCTCTGTATATTCGTTATTTAAAATCACTTTCTCACCTTTTTTTAAGCATGCGGTCATTGGTTTTACTATACGCGCAAAATCTTTTATGAGTTTGTGGTAATATCCCAATAATCCCTGGAAGGATTTTGTTGCCTTTTGTGTTTTTGGAATAGGGAAATCCTTAACAGCTTGAATTTTCGCAGGATTGGGTTTAATGCCTTCAGTAGATACTATATGTCCCAGAAATTCAATTTCTTTGTGCAAAAATTCTGACTTATCTGGTTGGATTTTAAAATTTGATTATTTTAAATTTTGAAAAACTATCCTTAAATTTTGTATGTGCTCTTCTAATGATGTGCCAAAGACTACTATGTCATCAAGATATACCAGGCATATTTTACCTACTAGATCTCTGAGGATATTATCCATAACTCGCTGAAAAGTATAAGGTGCATTCTTGAGCCCGAAAGGCATTCGGACGAATTCATAATGACCGTTGTCTACCGTGAAGGCTGTCTTTGTCACTTCTCTAGGATGTATTTCTACCTGGTGAAATCCACTAGCTAGATCTAAAGTGGTGTAATACATGAATTTTCCTAATTTATCAAGGATTTCATTAACATTTGGTATGGGATATCTGCTACCGTCTTTTCGTTCAGTATCCTAAAATCTATAACTAAACGCCATTTCTGTTTTCCACTAGCATCCTTCTTTTTTGGAACTATCCAAACTGGAGTAAATGTGTCTAATTATGCCTTGTTCTAACATTTTGTTAATTTGTGACTGCACCTCTTCCTTGTGCCTCCGCTGCCTATATGGATAGCGATAGGATTTCGTGTAGATTAGATTGTTGTCTATTGTTATTAAACGGTGTTTAATTTCATTAGTAAAACTTAGATCTTTCCCCTCTCTGTAAAATATATCATTGAACTCTTTACATAATTTTAAAACTGCTTTTGTTTCTTCTTCATTCAAGTGATCTGTACGAAGTATGTTTTTAATATCTGTGGGAGGTGTATTACATGACAACATTGGATCAAGCATGTTTACCTCTACAAAATCATTACTATCATATGTTTCCACTTTCAATGGGTGTTCAATAAATAATATTTGGTCTGAATTTGACTTGTAAATTACTTCGTGACGAATAAGTCGTCATTAATTTTTATATTGGGTATATATACGCTACCGTCTTTGATGTCAACGGGAAGTTTTATTATTGCTTTTGTGGTGCTTGAAATATGGTGTTTTCCCGATGTAAAATTTAGTTTGAGTTTTAGGTCAATTTCAGAATTTTTTGTGAATAGTTTCTTATTTACTAAGTCGATTCTCGTTTCTAATTTTGTAAGTGCATCTAATCCAAGGAGCCCATCAAAGTAGTTATGAAATTTAAATAGAAGAAAATTTAAAGATCCGGTTTGTTGAAATTCTACAAAAATTGGCAATTTTATTTCCCTATTTACAGTGTGTTTCCCTAAAATTGTGTTTATAGTAAGAGGGGGTCGAATTGTCTCACCTTTTTTTTTTATAAATTGTGGATCTATAAAAGATGACGAGGCTCCCGTGTCTATTAGAAAGCGCGGGGGTCTACCAAATGGTGAAGAGATGCTTATATAAGTTGGTTCTAAACCGTGCGTATTTACATCTAGGTATCCCAATGGTTCTTCGAGGCTTGTGGTAGAAAATTTTGGGTATCATCAAAGGTGAATGTCTCTTCTGTTCGTTCCTCTTCTGTATTATTAACATTGTTAATTTCTTCAATTTTATAGTTTTGTTGTCTGTTAAAGCGATTCTGAGTCGATTGATTTGGCGAAAAGTTTCGGTTTGTCCTGTCAGTATTTTGTCTTGTTATACCGCTGTTTAAAATTTTTATTTGTGGTAATTGACGGTTTGAGATGTATGTATTAAATTGATTTTGAGAGCAATTTTGTTGGTTTTGGGGAAAGTAGGGTCTCGGTTGTGAATACCTCTGCTGGTTAAAGGTTGCTGGTTAAAGGTTAAGCCGGTTAAGAAAACGTTTAATGCCATTTCTTGAAACAACTTTTTCTTTGAATTTTGTACGCTTTGATTGCTTTCTTTAATGCGCATGTTATTTAATAATGCGCACTGTATCTCAAGTATTGTGTTATAGAATTGTTCAGTAGTTTGATTATTCTGCTTAATGGCGTGTAATTCTCTTATCAAGGTGCTTACATCTCTTTTATTTGTATATAAATCTGTCAGGGTTTTCTTTATTTCGTCCCAAATGAGAGGCGTTAAGTGTGAATTAAGGGCTTCGTTACCTGGTCCTGTTATTTTATTTCTTATTGCTCAAAGCAATACTTATCTGCATGGAGTATTGTCTGTGTTTCAAAGAAATAATAATATTCCTTCTACATTTCTTAAAAAGTCCGATAAAAATTTCTGGTTTGCGTCGAATGTCTGTAGGTCTTTAATTACGTCTGGGATCCTCAAACTGTAAAATATTTTCTGGGGGGTAGCCATTTCAATTATTTGTAAAGATGGTCTTGATTGGATTATTTTATTTATTTCCTTAGTTTTTTTGGCTAACCTATCAGAAGTCCCATGCTTCTCAATATCACTCCCTAATTCTTCTGGAATGCTTGTAAGTGACTTTTTATTATTATTACTTAGGTTAGCAGAAGCTTTTCGTTTAATGTTTTTCAACATTTATATGATTAGTTTTATTCTTTCAAATATATTTTTGTTATACAAGTTTTATGGAAACATGAAATAATATAATTGCACTTTGATATAAAACTTATTATGGATAATAATATATAATTAATATACAATTATAAGAAACTTATAAATTCAGTTTTTACAGGCAGCTCAAAGGATTTTCCTTGTTGTGTGCATTGGTTGAATTCCGTTGTTCTAAGGTGGTGTGAAGGCTCTCTGGTACCAAGGGAGTAGAAACTCCGAGCTCGTTGTAGTTTTTAGAGTTTTTATTTTTCTTATGATTTTGTGCAATTTTGTTCAAGTTTATGCGATATGTGTTTTTTTTTTTGTTTTTTTTTATAACTAATTTTATTTTATAACTACATGCGATATGCTCTCGCAATGTAGTTTTTATTTTACTTTAATATAAGCTTTGTGCGTCCGTGGCGTAGTTGGTGGCGTCCGTGGCGTAGTTGGTTAAAGTGCGTGGCCGCTATATCAACGAACTTTGGAGACCCAGGTTCGAACCCCAGCAGCGACAGAAAATTATTTGAATTAAAATAATTTTTCTGTACGGCCGCCACCTCTCTGCATACAATGGCAAACCTCAGAGAGTATTCAAAATGCCATGTAAAGCTTCTTGAGAATAAGAACATTCCGTTCATCGCCGTTCGGAGTCAGCGTTAAGCCTGTAGGTCCATTTCTCGGTCAATTGTGTACAAACTTATTAACACGCACAACACAATTGATCATAAGAAGCTAGGTCAAAGTCCTTTCAAGGGCTGAAATGGCCAGTTATTTATTTATTTTTAAAAACTTTGTGCAATTTCTGTATAAGTATTTGCGATATGCCCTCGCAATGTAGTACTTTATTTAAAATATTGTGATATTCCCTCACAGTTTTTGTTACACATCACTTTTGTTTTATATTATTATTATGCACATTTAGTTTTCCTTTTGGTTTTTTTTTTATTTATTTTAACGAACCGTCCCACTCCGAAAGACTGCGACAATTACGTTATTTAAGTTGAAACTGGACAATTGATTTTTATTTTTGAGCGTAAAAAATAAAAATTGAGAAAAAACTTTTATTTCTGAGCGAAAAAATAAAAATTGAAAAACAATTTTTATTCTTGAACGAAAGAATAAAAATTGAGAAATAATTTTTGTTCTCGAGGGAAAAAAATAAAAGTAAAAAATTACTCTTATTCTTGCTCAGAAAAATTAAAAATAAAAAAATAACTCTTATTTTTGATGAATAAAATAAAAATCGTTAGATTATTTTTATTGATGAGCAATAAAATAAAAATATAAAAATAATAATAAACTTTGAGTTTTTGGATATCGCTTATAATAAAGTTAATACTTCAAACCATTGCCACAGGGTCATGTGAAAATTGAGGTTCACATCTATAGTTTTTTGAGTTTTTCAGAAGTACTATTTTAAAAATACTGCAGCACTGTCAATTTTTCACCGATTTTAACATAAGTTATACTCGTACATATTTCTTTTTTAAACCTTGAGTTTCATTATTTTGTGCGAAAACTGTAATTAAATGTATGACTCTTTGAAAAATTTGCGATTGAAAATCTTGTACAAATGGGAACATTTTCCAAATTTAAAAATTAAAAATAAAAAAAGAGAAAAATACCTCCGCAAATTTTTTGTATTTTTAGTGAACAGTATAAAATTGTAAAGAAAACAAAAAATCAGCTATTTTGAGGTGCCTTTTTGGAATAATTGAGCTTTTCCTGTGGCACCTGAAGCAAGTATTTTAAAAATGAAGTTTTTTGCACTCAAATTACAATGAACATGTTTGGTTAATTGAAATAAAATCTTTACTATTAAATTTTTAACAGATTGTACTTTACGAAAAATTAATTTGTTTTTAATAACTGCATAAGCATAAAATAAATTTATTGAAATTTGGTCAAAAACAGCAAATTTTAGCAATTTAAAAAAATATTTTTAAATAGAGAAAAAATACCTCTTTAATTTTTTTTATATTTAATAACTAGAAGTGTAAACTCTAGAAAAAATACAAATACAGCTATCTAAAAAGTGCTCTTTTTACATAAAAGACTTTTTTATTCGACCACCCCAAAACTGCAATCCTAAGAAATTTACTTTTATTTATGTTGTTAAACCACTTTTCAGCACTTTTATTTATCAAATTTCAGCCGAAATTTACAACGAATTTAAGAACATGCGAAAAATGGTAGTAAAAGAAATACATTCTACAAAATTATTCTACTTTAGTCAAGATTTTGGTAACGCTGCATGAAGTAAGCAACGGTGGAGGGAAATTCGTAGCATTGGGATAGGGAAAAGCAAGTTAAGGGGCGCGGAAATTACCGACATCAACGAGTTGAATACAAAAGTCGTTCATTTTCTCATGCCAATGGTCACCACTAACTCGTACCTTGATGTCTCTAGAACCATCACATAAGAAGGTCCTTTCAGTGTTTATTGCATTAACCAAGCGGATGTCCTTGAAAGCATACTGGCGGTGAAATTAAATGCTATGGGTTCGAATGGGTTACATCCACTTTTCTTTAAAAGTCTACTTCCAAAAATTATTCCTTATGTTACACACATTTTCAACATGACAATAACCTTCATTATCAGTCAATGGTAATTTTATTATAAAAATAATATGGTTCTGTGTGATCCCACTTTTCGACGACATTAGTCCACATAAGTTGTTTACATCATATTGGTCAAAGGGAAGCCGAAGGTTAAGCGGTAAATGCCCTCTTATTTTGATTATTTGTTCTTGAAGCTTATTATTAGCCAGATTTTCAACTATGTTGATCGCCCCTCTGGTTTTTCGCCTTTTCATCATTATGTTATTCTCAGTTTGTAACTCAAGATTTATGTTATTAAATTGTTTTACAAGTTCCAAACACATTGTTTGTATCTGAAGCATTGTACACAAATGTTGAAGAACTGCGGTGCTGTTTCGAAGAGTTTCAAGCTCCCTTTGTATGGGTACCAGGTCGTAGTAGGTGATGATTTTCCATCCTCTGACTATACGATTTACAATACCAGTTCCTTCAAAATATATTCTTGGCGTAAGCGCTGTTAAATCGTTGGGATCTGTCGATATAGCTGTCAGTGGTCGTGAGTTTAGGATGGCTTCTATTCCGATCATAACTGTTTCCAGCTCCTCATACGTGAGTGATGAGGTCGAGACGCTTCTGACTAATAGATGCTTTGCTGATTTGACAGCAGCTTCTCATAGGCCACCAAAGTGCGGAGCTCTTCGAGGAATAAAATTAAATTGTATACCCTTGTCACTGCTGTAGCGGATTATAGCTTCCTTGGACTTCTCTGAATGTATTGCGTCTTCAAGTTCAGATAGCTGATCTTTTGCGCCAACGAAATTAGTTGCATTGTCGCAATAAAGATTTTGACAGCGACCTCGCCAGGCGCCTTAAATATCCAACAGTATGTAGAATAAATCGAAAAGAATTTCGATGATTGATTTTATAAATTAAGGTTTCTAGATCACTCCATTGATGTGTGACTGTGGCGATAACTTTTGTTCTCCTTTCAATATCATTGGGAATCTCAGATATTTTTGATTCTGGTTTCTTCCTTCATTGTTCACCTCCATACAAGAAAAAAGGCCCGTAAAACCACTGGGAGCATGCTGCTAGCTTGTCTGGATTTATTCCTCTGGATAGAATGTCGGCTGGATTGTCCTTAGATGCAACATGATGCCATTGTTCTGATGTCGTCGTCTGATGTATTTTGCTGATTCGATTTGCGACAAAGGTGTGTAGGGTGGATGACGATGATTGAATCCATGATAGTACTATCTCCGAGTCTGACCAAAAGAAGGATGAAATATTGGTGTACTTGAGATCTCTTTTAACACGATTGGTGAGATTTGCACCAAGTACAGCCGCTGACAGTTCTAATTGCGGAATTGTCAATTTTTTCATTGGTGCTACCTTTGATTTCGCACACAACAAACGCGCAGTAATAGTTTTATCCTTGTATGTGGCTCGAACATATACATGCCGCATCCGCTTGTTCGGATGCATCCACGAACGTGTGAAGTTGAATGTTTTCTGGTATTGACCATTAAAAATATGTAAATGCTTTTATCGTGTTCAGTGTCAACAGATCCTCTCTAAAGCGTGCCCATTGCTGCAAAATTGGTGTTGGTAACTCTTGGTCCCAAGACAAATTTAACTCCCAAAGCTTTTGCATAAAAACTTTTGCTTTAACTGTAATTGGTCCAAAAATTCCCAATGGATTAAAAATTCTCGCTAAATCTGATGCTACCGATCTTTTTATTAGTCGTTCGAGTGTGTTTAAATGTACCCTTCCACACAGTTCGTCTGAATTCGGGAGCCATATGAATCCCAATGTTTTCATGGTTTGATTTGATGAGTCATCTAAGTCCAGATTTACTTCTCGGTCCTCCCGTGGCATTCCCTCTAACAGCCGAGGGTGGTTAGCACACCATTTTCTCAGTTTGAAGCCAGCTTCCTGGAATATTGTTGTGAGTTGTTGTTGAGTTTGTAATGCTGTTGCAACGTCGTTTGTGCCGCTCAAACAATCATCCACATAGAAATCATCATGGAGCGTTTTTGCTCCATACGGGTATCTGGTCATATTTTGTATTGCCAAATGTTGTAAACATTTTTTTTTTCTTTCTTTTATAATTCTTAAAAAACATATTTTTTAAGAATTATATTGTGAGCTAAATGCCAAATAATTCATGAAGCAACAGGTTGCTACAACAACAAAAAATATGTTTTTTAAGAATTATAAAAGAAATAAACTTATTAAAATATGCCACATTTTTTTTTTCCATATAAGGAGCCGATGTCGTACCGTAAGTAACAGTTTGTAAGCGGTAGTACTGAAGGTCTTCAGAGTCATCTTTTCTCCATTCATAAGTCATGCACTAAAATTTGTCGATACATTTCTTCAATATCGGCAGTAAAACCGTATCGATGAGATCCAAAATGAAGCAGTATGGTGAATAATTCGCTTTGACTTGAGTTGGACTCTATTGAAAGCTATCGTTGAGTGACAGCCCTGTAGATGTTTTTGCCGAAGCATCAAATACGACTCGTAACTTGGTTGTATTAATATCAGGCTTTAAGACATAGTGGTGAGGAATGAAGTAATTTGATGCTGGGATGTATCGATTTTGGATCTTCTGCATGTGTCCTAGAGCCTCATATTCTTGCATAAACTTTACGTATTCGACCCGGATTGTAGGATTGTTCTTAAGTCTTTTCTAAATTAGTTTGAAACGTCGTTCAGCTTGATGTCGAGAATATCCAATGATGACGGCTTGTCAGAAAATTGAAGCCGTACCACAAATCTTACTTGTTGATTCCTGGATACGGTGTTGGCAAAATGAGTCTCACACAGTGATTCAGCTGATGTTGAACTCTTTGTTTCTTCAGTGAAATCATCAAGTCTCCAGAATCTTTCTAAAATTTCGGCCAACTGTTCCTCTCCATCTGCAAATATGCCACATGTTGCATTTTCGGTAGTTTTAAATTTTGACCTTCAAATGAGTATCCTTCCTAAAACAGTATTTTGAAGTAAAAGTAAGCCGATTCCTAATTTTACTTGATCTGGACGAAGTAATTCATGATAAAATTCTGCTCCAATTAGGACATGCAGGCTTGAAAAATTGGGGATCTGCTAGCTGTATGTTCTCCGGAATCTCTCAGTCCTTTACATCTATTTCTTTCAATGGCTAAGCTGGAATTATTTTTGGGAGAACGAAGGCATCTAACCTTGTAGAGAAGTTTCCAAACCGTGCTTCTAAACCAACATTGACACGGGAGGTAGCTAATTTAGTTCGAGACCCAACTCCTTCTTTTGACAGTGTTGAATTGGTTGTAGATAATGATAGCCTGTTGATCAGTCTTTGTGTCACTAAGTTGACCTGCGATCCTGAATCAAGCACAGCCAGAACTTCATATGTCTGCCCGTTGTTGGCCACAAACTCCAAATGCAATAAAAGGTTGTGCGTTTTATTACATTTCTTGCAAGATCCTAGCTTACAATATTTTGCTTTATGTTCTGATTTGAATCAATTTACACATAGACCTTGTGATTGAATCCATCTGAGGCGTTCTGAAGAAGTCATTTGTGTTTTAAATTTTTCACAGTAATATATTGAGTGGCCTTTTTCATTGCAAAGTTTGCATGAATTTGATGTCACTGTCGATAATGCCAATTTACAATTTTCTTTTGATGCTGTCAATTTTTGTTGTTTGTTGCTGCTTTCAAGGCTTGGAAGTGATTCTTGAGAAACGTTAGAAAACTGGTTATTGTCTGCAATTCTCTGGGGTCTTGAAGCGCCTGCTCATATAACATATGACTCTGCTGATCCAATTTCTTAATCAAGATGTGCAGTAACAGGGAATCCCAGTTGGTTTCGTGAATGGTATCATGGAAGTTTCTTATGGCCTTGGCTTCTGACGTGAGATTCGTGAGATTTAGTAGTCGATGTAGAATAGCTGAAGTAAGAACCCTTTTGTTATTTAACCGATCTGCTGGTGCTGCCCATGCTATTTCGTAGTTGTCTTCTGTCAAGTCCAAATGTCGAATACCACATTTCTACATTAGATTTCAAGTACCACATTTCTTGAATTTGTGGAATAGGTTGTTGGTGGATCATCCGTGTGAAAACGTCGGAAAAAGTCTGCCACTTCAAGTCATCGCCGTTAAATTTTGGAACTGACATCTTTGGAAGTTGTATTGATGTATATTGATTCACTACCGTATTTGACTTTTGTCTTGTTAATTCTTCTTTTACTAGCAAGACCCTGGTTTCAAGTTGAGTATATGACAGCATGTCATATCCTTCCGCCTCCGGGTCTTCACATGTAGCCCAAATTTGAAAGTGTGCTTCTTCGATTTTACTCCATAAATTATTCAACACTATCAAGCATTGAGCTGGTGCTTCTTCTTTAGATTTTCCTGCAAGTAGACGCTCCAATGACGTTATCATGGCCCTTTGTTTCCTATACCACATTCTGATTTGTGGATTGGCATTGTTTGGCAAACTGATGGATTTTTGAGTTTTTGTTGTTTTTGAGTCCATGCTGCTGGCTGCTGGCTTAGCTGTGGTCCCAGTGTTAGCATTTCCTAGCAGTTGGATCTCGCGTTCGAACAACTTTATGTGGGCGTTTGCTGCTTCATTGATCTGGTCGTAATAGCCCGATGAAAAGTATTCGTGTTCCATTGGCTGGCCAATTAGTGTACGTAGCTTAGTGTCTGTTGCCTTAAACTTGTCCCACGCTTGATTGTTGGATGGTATACTTTGTAACGTAGTAGCAGTGGGATATGCAGTCCCGACGCATATTCGTCGGTCAATGATTTGTCGGCAGAGCTTGCTATTGTTTTCTTTTGTTTTTATTACTTGGTTTAAGCAAGGCCATATAATGCTGAAACAGCATAATTTACATTAAACGGAACAACAAGTAGGCATAGCATAATTGTTTACATTGACTTGATTTTATGTTTTATTTTCAAACCAAAAACCAAAACAATGAAATATGTATGTCGTTCAGATTGTTAATCTGAACAATAATATTGCACGGTATGTTTTTGGATTGCAACGTAGAAACCATGTTTCCCTTTACGCCAAAAAATGGTATGGTATGCTTAATATGCGAAAATCTGCTTAAATTTCGTACATTGGTTTATTTATACAAAGTCATAACAACAAGTGAACCTTCATATCGATTTAAAAAAATTACTTTCGCGCGGTCAAATCGCGTTAAAACAGTAATACCAAGGCGTTATTCGTGCTTAACTTGAGAGCGGTAATTTTTTTGTTTTTTCTACGCGTCTCTGGAACGCACTTCCTACACAATTAAGATTTATTGGTAACGTAGTGCAATTTAAAAATCAGCTTGAGCAGTACCTTTCATCATTGCAATAACAGTTCGAATAAAAGTTTAAATATCTTATTGTAAAGTTTTTGTTGGAATCCTAGATGATTCCAACAGAACCTTTATCAACACTTGAATTGATAAAGACGGGCACTTAATTGGCACTTGGAACCAATTAAGCAGGGCTTTGGATAAAACACTGAATTGGCACTTGAAACCGATTAAGCAGGGCTTGAATACTTAAAACACTTTGACTAAGTTTTACGTAATGAATAATATGTTTATTAATTGAACCTTTTATAGGTACAGAATGCTTATAATACAAAATCCAATTTACATAAGAATTAATGTGAAAGTTTAATATTACATGTTAAGCAATAATAACACCAAATATTACAATTAAGCAAAAAGATATTTACAAATAAAATACAAAGCAAGAAAAATAATAACATAATAAATTAATGCATGCTAAGCATTGTTAGCGACTATGAATGGTTTAAATGTTTTTTAGCTTACACTGCATAAACTTCATTAATATGTAGGTTAAACAATTAATGCGCGTTCTACTAAAGACTTGCGCTACATTAATCGTTGAGACCCTGTTGGTTCTTAACATTCTCCGCCCCGTTGAACGAAGTTTAACTGACAACGACATCGAAGGCCCTCTTATGACGGGGAAGTGGTTCAGGTACACTATTGTTGTAGCATTTGACTTTGATTTCCATCTCCATATTACTCCAGCTAGAAGTGCAGTGCCGATGACGAGTGATGAATATCCAACTGCAAAGTGATGTTTGTCATTCCTTTGAATTCGATGAGGCAACTCGAAAATACTTTGTTTAACCAATTGTTCGTGAAGAGCTGCTAGCTGATTGACCTTAAATATGTATTGGCTCATATTTTTTATGAAGTGCATTGGCTGGTGTTCGGTATTTATAGGAATTATGTTGTTCGAACTAGTGTATGAAATTTGTTGAGTAGTGTTGACTATTTGAAGACCGTGGACCGTAAACTGATTGTTTTTAAGCATGCAGTTTGATTTTAGTGAGAGAATTCCAGAACCAACAAGTGTGACTTATGAAGATTCAGATCCGCAAACGGCGTTCATCCGAGTTGGAACAGTAGCACCGAATATCCATTGATTGGACCCTTTCATTTGCTTCCATATCAAGCTGTCATGAATTTCTATTATTTCACAGTTGACCTTAGTTGCATTGTTGAACAGTTCGACTTCGCAGGAATTGATCCCAGAGCCATAATTATATACCGTCTGGATATGTGGACATAAATATTTATTGATAGTTACTGGTAAACATAGCTGCAACAAGGTAGAGTTCATTGGAAAATAATTGTCCCGGTGTCGAGAGATGGCCAAGTACTGCGTTGAGATTTTTACTGTTGTTATTGTGTTGTTGACCACATGTGGAATGGGTATTAGGTTGAGTAATTCGAATTCTCTTTGATCACTCAGTGGAATTTGAATGTTAAACAAAATGTGATCTTCGGTTAATCCTGGAACAACTTTCATGAGTTTGTAAAGGGTTAATAAATTATCTTGATCAGTTGGTAGTTGAAGTGTTGACGGCAAATGATTTTTGATTTTGATGATTTCCTCTTTAAGTTGGTATGGTGATAATAATAATGGGTGAATTTTACCGTGATGAATGTATGTTAATATATCAAGTATGGCTGCCTGTATTTGTTCGATGTCAGCCCTTAACATAGTAAGTTGAATTGCTAGAGTAGTAAAGAGTTGAAAGCGATTCTGTTGTATCTTGTCTTCCTGCTCATTGTTTATGGTGTTTCGGAGTGCATCAAGTTGTTCATCGAGCTGTTGAAATCTTGTTGATATTGTTTTGTGATCCTCTTTCATTATGTTAATTGTTGAGTCAATGATTGAAGTTTGGTTTTTTAACAAGGTTAGTAAATGACCTGCATTTTCGCTAATACTGTTGATTGTAGATGACATTTCCTCAGCGTAGGTCGAATCTAGTACCCCAAATAAGGCATTTGCTATGTTTCCAACTGCGTTTATTGGTCCTCGCTTCTGTCGTCCCTTCGCAAATAATTGGTTGTTTCGTTGAAGATGATCTATGTCTTGTTCATATTGTTTAACCAGCAGATCACATTGTGTGAGTTTGTTTAACTGCTTACAAAGTCGTTTCAAGGAGGTTGTACCATTTGCAAAGATAGCAAGATTAGTTTTTATTGGGTGCAAATTGAAGAAGGCGATGAGATTCCATTCAGCTGTTACTAACTTTGCTGTGCCAATGCCTTCAAAGGGAATGGGGTTGAATTGAATCTTGTAACTGTGATTGGGTCAGCTAGAACAATTGGTAACAGTAATAGACAACATAGTAACGTAGTTCCAATAGAGAATTTTCTTCTTTTAGATGGAATATCTTCACCAGTACTCTCTGCCTCGTCCCTTTTCACGCTTGTTGTCGGTTCTTCTTGTGTGGGTAGTGGAGCCAACCGGTGAATAGGACTCTTCCAGATTCCTGATGAAGTTTTTACCTTTGCTACCCTTACAAAACCATCGTCCCACTTGTACGTCTTCATTATTCTGCCTAATGGCCATTTCAATGGTGGAACGTTGTCTTCTTTAATTATTACCAACGTGTCAAGTTCAATGTTTGGGGATCGACTTCTCCATTTTGATCGTTGCTGTAACTGATTGAGGTATTCAGTAGACCATCGTTTCCAGAATTCTTGTTTGAGATGAGTTACCATTTTCCACCTTGTTGGCAAACTGGTGTCCCTAGTTTTAGCTCTAACGTCTATCGGTGTGGTAAGTGCTTCTCCGATGAGAAAATGTCCTGGAGTAAGTGCCGTTAGGTCATTTGGATCGGATGACATTTGCATTATTGGTCTTGGGTTAAGGATGGCTTCAACTTCAACTACCACGGTCTCAAGTTCTTCGTATGTCAGAGATGCCGATGATACACTTCTTGATAAAAGATACTTTGCAGATTTTACCGCGTCCTCCCAAAGACCTCCAAAATGAGGTGCTCGGGGAGGAATAAAGTTGAACTTTGTACCCTTGTTGCTGCATTCTCTGATAATGGCTTCCTGACCTTCTGCTGAGTAAACCGAATTTATTAGTTTTCGCAGTTCGTTGCTTGCCCCCACAAAGTTCGTTGCATTGTCACTGTATGTGACCCGGTCTACGAAAAAGGACCTTCGGTGTAAAAACAAGTTTTCGAGAAAACAGCTGTTTGTAAACGTTTAATTGTCGCACACTGAATGGCGAACTCTTTTTTTGAAAAATTCCTGACAAACTTCTTTACGAGTTGGAAACTTCTGCTTTGCGCCATTAGAAAGAGCACACATTAGTCTATCCGAATCGCCAAAAAAGTGAAAAATGATATTTTCACACCGAAGGTCCCTTTTCGTAGACCGGGTCACGTATATATTTATACAGTGGCCTCTTCTGCTCATAAAACGTTTTAAGGCTCCAATGTAAGTACACATTGTTGAACAATAGATCGTGCCATTATTTTTCCCTTTATAGGCCAGAATTGTTGTCTTGTGTGAGCTAACAAGGCTTGTGGTCCGCAATGTAGATGATTGTCGTGTATCATTTTTAACAATAATTTTATTATCTTGTCGTTGTATGGAACAAGCATTGGGTGTTTTGCATTGTAACTTAATGACGATGATGCCAAGCGACCTCCTACTCTTATCACTCCCTTGGCATCCAAAAACGGGTCCAAGGTTGCTAATGAGCTTGATTTGTGCACTTGCTCGTGTTTTGATAATGACTTGATTTCTTCACTAAATTCCGACTGTTTTACTGTCTTTATGATGAGAGTCAGGGAATCATCGAGTTCTTGTGGTGATAATTGAAGTTCGTTTCCAGGTGGTATTCCTTGTAAGTGTTTGAGAAAACGAATTATAAAGGCTACAATCCTTTGAAGCGTTCGGAACGAGTTATGGTGATTGATGTTATAGATAGTTTGTCCTAATGGTGCGTTGGTGACAACTAATTTGTGACTCTTGAATTTCCTTTCTTCGTCTGTGTCTATTTTCAGATCTGCTCGAAATGGTGATGGCCAGACAGTTTCTTCTCCATGCAGAAAAATAGGTCCGTGAAACCACAATAAGCAGGTCTTCAGCTGATTTGGCGTTATCCCTCTGGATAACACGTCAGCAGGATTTTGTTTTGATGGTACATGATACCATTGCTGTTTGTTAGTCAACTCGTGAATCTTTGCAATTCTGTTTGCAACAAATGTGTGAAAGCTTGCAGGAGAAGAGTGAAGCCACGGCAAGACAATTTGTGAGTCTGTACAATAGTAGGTTGGATGATTATTGTATTCTAGATAATTTTTTATTTTTGCCATGAGTTCGGCGCAAAGTAATGCTGCACACAGTTCGAGTCTGGGTATAGTCTGTGTTTTTATAGGAGCTACTCGAGACTTGGAGCACAATAGGTTGACTGTTATTGATCCGTTGGGAAATTTCGAGCGTATGTAGATAACAGCACCGTAGGCCTTTCCAGAAGCGTCTGCAAAACCATGAAGTTGAACTGACTGAGGAATTTGCCCTTTGAATATGTGTCGAGGAAAATTAACTTCATTAAGCATTGGCAACTTATGATAAAATGATAACCATTTATCACAAAATTCTGTAGAAACAGGCTCATCCCATGTCAATTTTAATTGCCATAATTCTTGAATGTATATTTTGGCTGTTACAACTACTGGTGCAACCAGGTCCATTGGATCATAAAGACTTGCCAGTTCTGATGATACAGTTTTCATTGTTACAGTAGTGATTTCCTTCGGAATTACCTTTATGTGAAGAGTGTCAGCCCTTGGATGCCAGAGAAGACCAAGCGTTTTGATTGTTGCATTATCTTCATCCTCGAAATTTAAATATACTTCTTGATCCTTGATTGAAAGGCCTTGCAGTAAACTTGGATGATTGGCACACCATTTTTGCAATTTGAAACCTGCTCTTGATAAAATCTTGATGAGTTGTTTCTGGGTTTCAATTAATTCATTTAGACTGTTTAAACCGATCAAACCATCATCGATATTGAAATCGTGAGATAACGCCCTTGATCCGAGTGGTAAATTGTGGGAGAACTGAGTCGCAAATTGTTGTAAGCACTTTGTTGCAAGATAGGGGGCTGACCTGGTTCCGTAAGTCACCGTTTTAAGTTGATAGTAGTTCAGTTGTTTCTTGGAATCCTCTCTCCAGACTATTGTTTGAAACTGTTGATCTTCATCGTTGATAAGTATTTGACGGTACATTTTTTCAATGTCAGTGGTAAACACAAAACGTGGATTTCTAAACCGAAGCAATACTGAAGACAGCTCGCTTTGTACCACAGGTCCGTTGTACATTATGTCATTTAATGAGTAGCCTGATGAGGTTTTGGCGGAAGCATCGAATACAACTCTCAACTTCGTTGTGGAACTTTCTGGTTTAAGGACATAATGATGTGATATACAAAAATGTGGTGACAAGAGCAGATTTCTGTCTAACCTTTGCATATGACCAAGTGTTTCATAATCCCGCATGAACTGTATGTACGCTGCCTTAACTTGAGGTTTTTGTGCTAGTCGTTTTTCTAATGCATAAAAACAATTAGTGGCTATGTGCATGGAGTCTCCTAATAATGCAGGATCTTCCATGAATGGAAACTTTACAATAAAGCGTCCTTTTCTATTTATTTTTGTTTGTAAGTTGAAGAGATCTTCACATTTACGTTGAGATTCTGTGAACTTATCGTGGGGTGAGACGATTTCTTCTAATTCCCAGAATTTCTTCAGCTAATTGTTGAGGTTTACGTCGTTCTCAGTAGCGATGCCGCAGGTGGCCAGTTGTTGTGAAGAGCTGTCAATCTTTCCGAAGGCAATCCATCCAAAGACTGTGTTCTGAAGAGTTGGACCATTATTATGAATTTTTAATTTTCCGCTTGTCAGTATTTGAAAAAAGAATTCTGCTCCCAAAAGGACATCAATCTTGCCTGGCTGATGAAACCTTGTATCGGTGAGTTCTATGTTTGCTGGAATTTTCCAATTTGATGAATCTAATTTGTGTGTTGGTTGGTCGGACACAATGTTGGGTAACGCAAAAGCCTCAAGGGGTGCAGAAAATTTATTTAACCTGGATCTTAGTGTAAGGAACACTCTTTTGTGAGCAATTTTTGTTCCCTCTCCTATTCCTTCAATTTGAAAAGACGTTTGTTTGCAATTTATTCCTAATATCTTGATGATTCGCTCGGAGGTGATATTTATTTGTGACCCGGAATCTAGGATAGCTCTGCATTCAATTGTTCTACCAGATGTAGATTCCAGAATCACTCGTGCGGTGCTGAGTAAAACGTAACCCTTTTGCGTTGGTTTACTCGATGTGCTTAGTGATACCGACGATGATGCATCGTTACAATCGGCTGATGGTGATGGTGGCGGTTGTGTTGCCCTATCGACATGTAGGAGTGTGTTGTGCTTTATGTTGCACTTGCTGCAGGTTCTGCTTGTGCATGCTTGTTGTTTATGCCCAGCTCTCAAACAGTTTGTACAAAGTCGTTGCGATTGAACAAACTTGATGCGATCAATTGCTGATAGTTGTAGGAATTGCCTGCATGCGAAGAGAGGATGTGACCCATTTTTGCAGCATTTGCAAGATACTTCGACAGTCTTACTGGTTGAAGTTGTTACAAATGTATTTGCCTGATTTGGTCTTCCTTGTGATGGAACATTTTTGCGGCTAACTGCTTCGAAATAACGGAATCTTCCTTCCAAAAACTTCAAAAACAAATTTATTGACGAAGTTTGGGTAGGATTGCTCAGTGATTGTTCAAACAGCATTAGACTTTGCTTATCCAACTTCTTCAGCAACAGATGAATGAGCAAAGGATCCCATGAATCAGTTTCTATTTCCAAATTCTGCAAAGCAAATAAGCATTCTCTGGTGACGTCATGCAACTGCTTAATGTTATTGGCACATGCTGTATCGCACTGTGGTTGTTCCAATAATTTTTTATAAGAGACTCTGTTAGTATTCGTTTGTTGTCAAATCTATCCTTGAGAAGGTTCCAAGCCGTATGATAGTTCTCTTCTGTTAACGAGAGGTGGCTAATTATTCTTTCCGCTTCACCAGATAGATTTGCCTTCAGATACCAAAACTTTATTATATTTGGCATTGACTTCCTGTGAATGATTTCGCTAAATAAATCAAGGAATTGTCGCCGGTTCAAGTAATTTCCATCAAATTTAGGTATTGATATTTTCGGTAGACTTGTTTCATTGATATTTGTATTTGATGATACGTTGATTGTTTTTATGTTGTGTAACATAGCAATGAGCTTGGTTTGTGTGCAGTTCTCAAGCTCAATGTATGCTTCTAAATTGTAGCCAAATTCAGTGGGATTTTGGCATATTTCGTGAATCGAATAGTGTAGCTGATCGACTTGCTCCCAGAGTTTTGTTATAATTTGAATCTTAACCTCCCAAAATTGAGAGTGAGTAAGTTCAATTTGTGTTGGTATTGATGCCAGTTGACGTTGTAATGATTCAATAATGGCATCTTGTTTTCTTATAATGCTTGTTGCATTTGTAGAAATGTTTTCTGGTGCAACTGTTGCTTGTATCTTTTGATTGTCATAGCTCTGTTGCGGTTCCGACAATGCTGATGGTTGATTGTTTTGAGATAAGTTGTGCTCAGAACGCCAAGTCTCGATTATCATCGAAAACTCACTGATATATTTTTTAGCTATGGTTGCTATTTTACCATAAAAGTCTTCAGAAAAATACTCGAGATCTAGTGGTTCCTTGGAGTGTTCTCTTATAATTGTGTCCTGATCTTCACATTTGGAACCAAACCAAAAATTTGGCACTTGGAACCAATTAAGCAGGGCTTTGGATAAAACACTTAATTGGCACTTGAAACCGATTAAGCAGGGCTTGAATACTTAAAACACTTTGACTAGGTTTTACGTAATGAATTATATGTTTATTAATTAAACCTTTTATAGGTACAGAATGCTTATAATACAAAATCCAATTTACATAAGAATTAATGTGAAAGTTTAATATTACATGTTAAGCAATAATAACACCAAATATTACAATTAAGCAAAAAGATATTTACAAATAAAATACAAAGCAAGAAAAATAATAACATAATAAATTAATGCATGCTAAGCATTGTTAGCGACTATGAATGGTTTAAATGTTTTTTAGCTTACACTGCATAAACTTCATTAATATGTAGGTTAAACAATTAATCCGCGTTCTACTAAAGACTTGCGCTACATTAATCGTTGAGACCCTGTTGGTTCTTAACAGTTTTATTTTAGTGTTCAAACTATAAATATGTATAGTTTTAAGATTTATTTTTATTCATTTTTTGCTGCTTTGAAACTGCTTTTGCTGCTTTGTTTAATGGCTGGTGTTTTAATAAATTATTGTAATTATTATTTTATAAATATTGTATACTTTTTAAAATCCATGAAGTTGGTGCTATCATATAAGATCTCAGTCTTGTTTTGCTAGCTGGTCTATATTAATAAATAAATAAATACGAGGTGTGGCAATTAAGTTCCGGGAATTCGTCAATAAAACACGAAAAAATTAAGTTTTAATCAAAAGTTTATTATCGACCTTCACAATAGTCTCCCTCTAACTCTACACAACGTTTCCAACGTTGCTCCCATGATTGGAAGCACCCTTGGTAATCCTCCGACGTTAGACCGTTCAGCACCCTTGTTACGGCTTCCTTGACCTCCTGTACGCCACCATGGTGAATTCCCTTGAGGTACGACTTCATCTTGGGGAATAAGAAAAAGTCGCAGGGGGCTATAGGGTGGCTGCGGCAACGTTGGAATGCCTTTGTTTGCCAAAAACTCACGCACAACTAATGAGTTGTTTACGTTGCTTGTAAAGTAAATCACTCATTTTCGTGACGCGACTTAAAAAAGCACTTCCAAAAAACACGCATAAAACACAAACTGAACGTGCGATCGACTTCAAACTTTGACTGGAACTGAAGAAAGGTCACTGCCCTAAAGACATGTATATACAAAATACGCAGTGTTACCAGTTTTCGAATTATAACTAAATTCCCGGAACTTAATTGCCACACCTCGTAAATAAATAAATAAAAAATATTTCTCCCCAGACTAATTTATAGCCAACCCTGAAAATGGATTACTCTACTAAGCCAGTTTTGCAGTTTTGACAGAACTACTCTCTTTATGTTTTTTTGTTGTCTTTGGTTTAATAATATCAGATGTCCTGCCTACATTTTCGTAGGCAGGAATTGCCCAACATATTACTATAATGCAATTATTGTTGATATTGGTGATAATTGATTACTATTAAATCATTACTATTTAATTATTTATACGCTCCATGCTTGGATTAAATTTTTTGATCCACATTGCTTACAGAATTCCGATATGTCGTTGGCGAGTTTACAGTCCGAAGGCAAAATCAATTATGGAAGGGAATAAAAACAGGATTCAACTGGAGTTAAAAACAAATTAGGGTTAATTGTAGATAATGTGAAACAGGGGTATGGCAGCTCGAATGATGGCAACACTGCTAGAGAAGAATTTAAGTGTATCAACTGAAATAACACACAAAGATTTGACCCTGGTGAAAAGTTTTATAATCTTAAGGATAATCGCAAACGGGCACAAGGTAAAAAAATTAAATTTTGAAAATGTACTAGCTGAAACAAGAGGAATTTTATGGAGTAATTATTCCTGGTACCGAATATCATAAACAGTCCATACAATTTTTATACACGGATGTGCAGTTATTTACCTTGTCACTTGGTATGTTGTCTGAAGAAGCTTTGGAGGCAAAGCACAAGGACATACGAAAGCATCCTTTGAGCCGCGCAAGGAAGTTTTAAGGGATTTATCTCATGATTGCAGTTCTTATATCTTGTGCCCGCTTGCGATTCAGTTCTTATATCAGAGTCCCGTTTTTATAGCGGTAACAAACTAAAGTCTTAACATATTGATGATAAAGATATAGCAAATTATGTTTATAATAATGAAGTTCTGCAAGAGGAAGAAGAAGAAGAAGAGAGGGAATTTTCAAATTCTGCTTCTTATATATCTAGCAACAGCGGTTAAGTTTATAAATTATTTTTAAATAAAGGCACATTTTTATAACTGTTATCTAGTTTCATTGGAATCTTAAATTTCTCAGTTATTGTGTGCATGTATTCAAACACAAACCATTAACACTAATTTCAAATCCTTACTTACTTCTTTCGTAAAATATTTTTGATTTTTCTTTTTAGATGCATTATTTTGTATGGGGATGGGTATGTGGTTTGACCGATTTGGCAAATTTTTTCTAAATAATGTTTTAATACGAAATTATATTTTTTTACGAGTATTTATAGCGAAATTATAACCCTTTTAGAAAAAATATGTATGGGAAGTTGGCGAATCCGTTAACCGATTTCAACCATTTTTACAAATTTTCATTCTTTTGTTATAATGCCAAATTTCGTTCCATTCCGATGACGTTTATTATCAATGGCCGCCTGTTGTATAAAAGCGCTCCACTGTGCGACGGTCAGATCTTTGTTATTTTATAAAAACAGAAAGGTTTTCTGTGCATGTCCCTTTTACAGGTAAAAACGACCAGCGACTATAGAGTTTGGGTTGTGGTTACTTAGGCAGGTAACAGGTTTACTACCTGGTGTATAAAATAGTACCTTCAATTCGTTAAAGTATAAAGCTCAATTGTTTTATATTTTCTTCGGGATAAATTTAGAAATCACGTCATCCATTACCGGACACTTATGACAGTTGCTACCCCCTGCCATACACCACCGAACTTTAATAAATTATAATTATACTTTCGTTATAGTATAAAAGCTCAATTTTATATATGTTACTTGAGGACCTATAAAAAAAATGTTACCTCAATAGCCGGATAGTTTTAATGGTTTTTACATCTTGCCATACACATTGAAAGTCCGCTGTAGGTGCGAGTGCTTAGTCGATTGCGATCTCTTAAGCTATCTAATAAAAAAATAATTTTATAACGTTCATGGCCATGTAACATAAAGTAAAAACTGGTATGTTATTGTAAATGTTATGTACATTTTAAAAAGTATTTAATCGTTTTTATAAATTTCATCACTGTCGTCGATATTTTCATTTTCTTTGTCACTACTCCTCCAATCGATGATCGTCGTTAGTATCGCCTTCTTCGTCCGTTTCTGAAAAAATAAGCAAGTTTATGCAATTATGAATAATTAAAAAATTATTTACAATAATTTGTCATAATAATTACATACCAGATTGAGTTTTGAGCGATTCACTAGCATAATTTAGTAGTTGATCCCCTTCAAACTATTTGAACTGGTATTTGTCATCTTTCAATACCCAGCCGTATTGTCTGGTTGATATGTGGTTGGATTTTGCAGATAAGCGTTATTCCAAATGGTACATACATAAATTGCTCACATAAAATGCTGCAATAGCTCACTTTTGCAAGGTGGTAGATTGCTAGCGTCAAAATTTCGCATCTTCTTGCGGTCAAAAGCTTCGTTTACTTCGGAGACTGTATACGAGTCGATGAATATTTTAAGTCTAGCGGCATGAACGTCAATTACATTAGGGACATTGTAAAAATTGGATATAAATCTCTGAATAATATTAAAGATGTTTTGTTGATGATCTAAATCTTCAATTAATTCGCTGTTGCCGAAGTTCTTGAAAACTTACTGGTACTCTGGATACTTTTTTAATGTATTGTATGGATTTAATTTTCCTTTTCTAAAGAACGCAGGATAAAAATCACAACGTGTGATGGCATGAAATCCAGATAAGCTCTGACAAATTAACAGTCCCAACTCTGCATGTATTTTGGTTTGGTCCACATATCTTATATTATTGCCAGTACCCGTAAGCAACAGAACAACCGAATCACTTATAAGGTGATGCATGTTACCAAGCATTATAGCCGCAATATCGGTATCAGCACTTCTTATTACTATTCCTGCTAATAGTTGATGTTACATGCATGGTAACTATCTTCGTAACTGCTTCCTTGTGTGCTGGGCATGACAACTCTTCATCAACCCTTGAGACAACTTTGTTGGAAATATCAACAGTGAAAAAGAATGACATTTTCTTAAATTTATGTATATCGTTTTGTTGCCAATAAATGGCACCACTTCATCAGTAGCCCTATATGAAATAAAAAAATTAACCAGTGCTTCTTGAAAATTTAAATTTTTAAACTCTTTCGCGAAATCACTTGATCGAATTTGTCCAATTGTGCGGATTCTAACCGTTGGGAATGCTCGTAATCTTTGTTCGATGTAGTAAAGTATTTATCGAAGATCATAGCAACTCTTGATTCTTGAATTTGAGTAACCATTTGGAATAACCAATATTTCCAATTGTTTTTGGAACATTTTTCATTGCATTCAATAGGAAGAATCCGTCAATTATTATAACTTCTATATGATGTAGTTGCTCATGCTGGACCTCTTTCTCTAGACATTTCATCAGAGCAGAATTATCTGCCTTACAAATACTGGACCCCTTTTTCTACACATTACAACAGAGTTGGTTTACCTGTCTTACAAATAGCGCCATCCAAATGGCAAATGGACAATGGCACTGAGGTAATTGGGTAAGACAAGATTCATGAATTTGGCCACCTATTTGAACTTTTTTCTTCTTCTTCTTATGATCTGTAGAAGAATTGTGAATTGAATTTTGAGTTTTGAGAATTTTTATAGATTTCAAATCTGGTAATATCTGATTAACATTCGGAAACAAATGTTTTACGAAGATAATCTCCATTTTTTTCAATATTTAGAAGGAATGTCTCTACCGATGGCGATGCGGATTTTCCAGATGAAATATTTATTAGTTGGTCTTTCGGCACTTCTGAACTGAAGGGATTAATAAATCGATCGAAGGTAGCGATAAATTGTCTCAATTGTTTGGTATTTTCCCAGATATTATGAAGATTTATGTCTGTTGAAACATCTTGATGAGTTTGCAGTTCTAGTTCTATATAAACTTGAGTTATTATGGTAGACCGAACATCATGATTACGAGCCCACCGCTTACGTGCCGAAATTGAATTGTTAAAGTGTGAGCCTTCTAGCAGCGTCTGCATTTATAGTTTGCTCTAATACCAGGTAAATCGGTTGTCTAGAAAATGGTAAGGTGGTCCGTTTGATACCAAAACAACCTTGTTTAAATCCTTCGTATAAGTCAGGTTGAGTTTCTGCAACTTTCAGCAGATTATCATAATATTTTACGGTCCATCGTACATAATTTTGTTGGTTGCATATAAAAAATATATTTGTAATTTTAGGTAATATTGTTAAAAAAAAAGCTCAAAATTCCCCGTACGAATGCTCCGTTACATGTTTAAGTAATGATCTATGAGATTGATGTAAATTAAGTAAAATTGTGAAGATTTACCATGCTAACCATTGAGATATTGTTCAGAGATCATCAATTTTTTCAGTTCATTATTTTCAATGTTAAATGACGATATTTTAACAGTTTTGTAGTCTTTTCACTTCCTCTATCATATCATCTGTTAATGTTGTGTTGTCATGTTGTAAAAATGATTCAAAATTTAGAACTTCCAATCACAATGCTACTAAAGGATGCAATCTTTTGCAGCGGTTGAAGTGCTTTCCATCAAGAAACCCATTCACAGAATCTGTCTGCAAACTACTCTCAACCATAATATTTGTTAACCCACAGTCACTAATTACTTTACCGATTGCTTTAAAATAAGCCATCATAAAGTGAAACGGTCCGAGATGTATGAATAAATGATCAAATTTGGGTTTTTCCGTAGATTGTATTTCAAATACTACTTTTGCTATAGCAAGATCGTTGGTTAACTGGATGTAACGTTGATGTAAATCTTCAGCAATTTTTTTACTCGTTCCTCTGTTCACTATAGATGTACTAGTTGGTGACGCATTGATTGGGGTTAAATAAGAACTAAGTTATTGTGTGCTAGCATTGTTACAAATCCGACTATTGAAACCAACCCACATAGGAACGTCAGGTAACTGCAAAACGTGACTGATCAACAATACATTGTCGATTTCGGTGTATAGCTGCGAGTTTTTAGAGTGTATAATTTCTGAATCATCAATTGTTGATTGCAGTTCACTTGTCATTTTCGGTTCTTTAGGATACAGAATCTCTTCTGTAGATATGTCTTCAAAAGTTCTTCTTCTTCTTTTTACCGTTGTTTGTGGTAAATTATTTTCATTATTTGTAATCGGCGCTTTAGACATGTTAAGTTCTTCGGGTGTCTCAGATTCTTCGGTTGTATTGGCCTCGATGTTCTGGTTTCTGTTTTTGACTGCTACCCTAGAGGTCCCGGGTTCCATTCCCGGCCAGGCCATGATCCTTCGCTTTAAATCTTTTGAATTTGCAATTTTCTATCCTCTTTTCTAATCAACTGAAATTAAAAATTGACCAATATTTACGACTTGAAGTTGTAGTTGATGGTAGAGAAGTTTGTGGATGAGATTGACTTATAACTTGAATTGACTGCGGTAAAATTCACAAGTTTCTTTAGCTTTCTACCACGCTTAGAACATCCTACACGTGTTTCACTTGATTAACCTTTCCTTCCCACTTATCTGTCACCCCATTTCGAACCAAGGCAGACTTGACTGAATAGGTATTCCACCTGAAATCCTTGGTTCAAAGCTAAAAAAAAATATAATTCCTACGGTGTCATGTAGAGCATCCTTTCCACTTGTAGTTTCCACAAAACGACCGAAATTATAATATGCCACACCAGTAAAAAGTTCCGGATTTCTTTTAATCGCTTTTGGGTATAAAGTGGATTGTTCAAAAGAAGTATCTAGTTCCTCCATGCCCTGATAGCTAATTCAATGGTCATATCGATTAATAAATTCGCTACTACTTGTTAAGCTCTTTAGAGTTATACCTAACATGATGTGCTTTGATGTTTTTACATGACCATAATGGACTGCAAAGATTACGTCGTGACAATAAGAACGCACTTGGCGAGCACATTTCAGGCTTTTTTCCGTTTTTCATTACATCCACCTAGAAGAGTAAAGTAAAAGTTCAGTAATTGTGGTGGTATCTAAACTTCTTGTGACATTAACATAAATGCTCTGTTGTTATATTTTTTATTGGTAGCTTATTTTTTTCCATTTGCAGTATTAAATTGCTTAAAATTAATTTTATGTATTAATTTTATATTTTATAAAATTATTATTTTATATATTATATTAAATGTATCTCCCATGATAACACTTTTTACTAAAGTTACACTTTTATTTCCAATAATCTGCACAAATATCAATTATAAAACGTTGAGTGTATCTACGCATAATTGTTCAATATATCACTAAACGACAGATGATGCGCAGTAATATATCGCAGTCGACTAAGCGCCCTATCTTACTCGCACCCACTTGAACAGTTGTTACCTCGCGCTCGCACCTACAGCGGACTTTCAATGTGTCTTAGAGATGGGTTGTTCCGAGCCTGTTTAGTTCGCGGAACTATGTTCACAGTCGAACATAGTCCCAATCATTCGTTCCATTCATTTTTAGCATGTTCAAACAGTTCCCGTTTGCAAGATTTGTTTTTTTTTATTAAGCAATGTGAACCGAATTTTGTGATCGACTACAAGTGCAAATATGATGTTTTCAAAAGAACAAAACATGTGTGAAATGGTAAGATGACATTTCGACGTTCTCGTTGCGCGAATTAAGTCGTACCGTAGGTAGAGCGTTAAAAAAACACAACTTTAATCGTTAACAATCAGTTTATTTCTATTTCTTTTTAGTAATATTCTTAAACTAAATACAAAGTTGGCTTAAAATAAATGTTTATGTAAGCAATTTGGCAATAATCTGGACTTTGAACTGAAATTAATAAATTGGCTTAAAATAAATACATGTGTATGTAATTTCGCAATATTGTTATTATTCTGAATTTTGGGAAGAAATTAATATTTGATCATATTGCATTTCCTGTTAGCTGCACTGGTAGCTCCAAGTATTGAAGGTGTAGCGGCCTCTATTGCTGACAAAGCTTATTGTTGGTGTACGTGACTTCTTGTTGGTGTTGTTGTTGGTGCAGTGTACACGTAACTCCTCCCCCCTTAGTCTGTCTCTTAGCCCCTTAGTCCTCCCCCCCTTAGTTGGGAATGCTCGTAATCTTTGTTCGATGTAGTAAAGTATTTATCGAAGATCATAGCAACTCTTGATTCTTGAATTTGAGTAACCATTTGGAATAACCAATATTTCCAATTGTTTTTGGAACATTTTTCATTGCATTCAATAGGAAGAATCCGTCAATTATTATAACTTCTATATGATGTAGTTGCTCATGCTGGACCTCTTTCTCTAGACATTTCATCAGAGCAGAATTATCTGCCTTACAAATACTGGACCCCTTTTTCTACACATTACAACAGAGTTGGTTTACCTGTCTTACAAATAGCGCCATCCAAATGGCAAATGGACAATGGCACTGAGGTAATTGGGTAAGACAAGATTCATGAATTTGGCCACCTATTTGAACTTTTTTCTTCTTCTTCTTATGATCTGTAGAAGAATTGTGAATTGAATTTTGAGTTTTGAGAATTTTTATAGATTTCAAATCTGGTAATATCTGATTAACATTCGGAAACAAATGTTTTACGAAGATAATCTCCATTTTTTTCAATATTTAGAAGGAATGTCTCTACCGATGGCGATGCGGATTTTCCAGATGAAATATTTATTAGTTGGTCTTTCGGCACTTCTGAACTGAAGGGATTAATAAATCGATCGAAGGTAGCGATAAATTGTCTCAATTGTTTGGTATTTTCCCAGATATTATGAAGATTTATGTCTGTTGAAACATCTTGATGAGTTTGCAGTTCTAGTTCTATATAAACTTGAGTTATTATGGTAGACCGAACATCATGATTACGAGCCCACCGCTTACGTGCCGAAATTGAATTGTTAAAGTGTGAGCCTTCTAGCAGCGTCTGCATTTATAGTTTGCTCTAATACCAGGTAAATCGGTTGTCTAGAAAATGGTAAGGTGGTCCGTTTGATACCAAAACAACCTTGTTTAAATCCTTCGTATAAGTCAGGTTGAGTTTCTGCAACTTTCAGCAGATTATCATAATATTTTACGGTCCATCGTACATAATTTTGTTGGTTGCATATAAAAAATATATTTGTAATTTTAGGTAATATTGTTAAAAAAAAAGCTCAAAATTCCCCGTACGAATGCTCCGTTACATGTTTAAGTAATGATCTATGAGATTGATGTAAATTAAGTAAAATTGTGAAGATTTACCATGCTAACCATTGAGATATTGTTCAGAGATCATCAATTTTTTCAGTTCATTATTTTCAATGTTAAATGACGATATTTTAACAGTTTTGTAGTCTTTTCACTTCCTCTATCATATCATCTGTTAATGTTGTGTTGTCATGTTGTAAAAATGATTCAAAATTTAGAACTTCCAATCACAATGCTACTAAAGGATGCAATCTTTTGCAGCGGTTGAAGTGCTTTCCATCAAGAAACCCATTCACAGAATCTGTCTGCAAACTACTCTCAACCATAATATTTGTTAACCCACAGTCACTAATTACTTTACCGATTGCTTTAAAATAAGCCATCATAAAGTGAAACGGTCCGAGATGTATGAATAAATGATCAAATTTGGGTTTTTCCGTAGATTGTATTTCAAATACTACTTTTGCTATAGCAAGATCGTTGGTTAACTGGATGTAACGTTGATGTAAATCTTCAGCAATTTTTTTACTCGTTCCTCTGTTCACTATAGATGTACTAGTTGGTGACGCATTGATTGGGGTTAAATAAGAACTAAGTTATTGTGTGCTAGCATTGTTACAAATCCGACTATTGAAACCAACCCACATAGGAACGTCAGGTAACTGCAAAACGTGACTGATCAACAATACATTGTCGATTTCGGTGTATAGCTGCGAGTTTTTAGAGTGTATAATTTCTGAATCATCAATTGTTGATTGCAGTTCACTTGTCATTTTCGGTTCTTTAGGATACAGAATCTCTTCTGTAGATATGTCTTCAAAAGTTCTTCTTCTTCTTTTTACCGTTGTTTGTGGTAAATTATTTTCATTATTTGTAATCGGCGCTTTAGACATGTTAAGTTCTTCGGGTGTCTCAGATTCTTCGGTTGTATTGGCCTCGATGTTCTGGTTTCTGTTTTTGACTGCTACCCTAGAGGTCCCGGGTTCCATTCCCGGCCAGGCCATGATCCTTCGCTTTAAATCTTTTGAATTTGCAATTTTCTATCCTCTTTTCTAATCAACTGAAATTAAAAATTGACCAATATTTACGACTTGAAGTTGTAGTTGATGGTAGAGAAGTTTGTGGATGAGATTGACTTATAACTTGAATTGACTGCGGTAAAATTCACAAGTTTCTTTAGCTTTCTACCACGCTTAGAACATCCTACACGTGTTTCACTTGATTAACCTTTCCTTCCCACTTATCTGTCACCCCATTTCGAACCAAGGCAGACTTGACTGAATAGGTATTCCACCTGAAATCCTTGGTTCAAAGCTAAAAAAAAATATAATTCCTACGGTGTCATGTAGAGCATCCTTTCCACTTGTAGTTTCCACAAAACGACCGAAATTATAATATGCCACACCAGTAAAAAGTTCCGGATTTCTTTTAATCGCTTTTGGGTATAAAGTGGATTGTTCAAAAGAAGTATCTAGTTCCTCCATGCCCTGATAGCTAATTCAATGGTCATATCGATTAATAAATTCGCTACTACTTGTTAAGCTCTTTAGAGTTATACCTAACATGATGTGCTTTGATGTTTTTACATGACCATAATGGACTGCAAAGATTACGTCGTGACAATAAGAACGCACTTGGCGAGCACATTTCAGGCTTTTTTCCGTTTTTCATTACATCCACCTAGAAGAGTAAAGTAAAAGTTCAGTAATTGTGGTGGTATCTAAACTTCTTGTGACATTAACATAAATGCTCTGTTGTTATATTTTTTATTGGTAGCTTATTTTTTTCCATTTGCAGTATTAAATTGCTTAAAATTAATTTTATATTTTATAAAATTATTATTTTATATATTATATTAAATGTATCTCCCATGATAACACTTTTTACTAAAGTTACACTTTTATTTCCAATAATCTGCACAAATATCAATTATAAAACGTTGAGTGTATCTACGCATAATTGTTCAATATATCACTAAACGACAGATGATGCGCAGTAATATATCGCAGTCGACTAAGCGCCCTATCTTACTCGCACCCACTTGAACAGTTGTTACCTCGCGCTCGCACCTACAGCGGACTTTCAATGTGTCTTAGAGATGGGTTGTTCCGAGCCTGTTTAGTTCGCGGAACTATGTTCACAGTCGAACATAGTCCCAATCATTCGTTCCATTCATTTTTAGCATGTTCAAACAGTTCCCGTTTGCAAGATTTGTTTTTTTTTATTAAGCAATGTGAACCGAATTTTGTGATCGACTACAAGTGCAAATATGATGTTTTCAAAAGAACAAAACATGTGTGAAATGGTAAGATGACATTTCGACGTTCTCGTTGCGCGAATTAAGTCGTACCGTAGGTAGAGCGTTAAAAAAACACAACTTTAATCGTTAACAATCAGTTTATTTCTATTTCTTTTTAGTAATATTCTTAAACTAAATACAAAGTTGGCTTAAAATAAATGTTTATGTAAGCAATTTGGCAATAATCTGGACTTTGAACTGAAATTAATAAATTGGCTTAAAATAAATACATGTGTATGTAATTTCGCAATATTGTTATTATTCTGAATTTTGGGAAGAAATTAATATTTGATCATATTGCATTTCCTGTTAGCTGCACTGGTAGCTCCAAGTATTGAAGGTGTAGCGGCCTCTATTGCTGACAAAGCTTATTGTTGGTGTACGTGACTTCTTGTTGGTGTTGTTGTTGGTGCAGTGTACACGTAACTCCTCCCCCCTTAGTCTGTCTCTTAGCCCCTTAGTCCTCCCCCCCTTAGTTGGGAATGCTCGTAATCTTTGTTCGATGTAGTAAAGTATTTATCGAAGATCATAGCAACTCTTGATTCTTGAATTTGAGTAACCATTTGGAATAACCAATATTTCCAATTGTTTTTGGAACATTTTTCATTGCATTCAATAGGAAGAATCCGTCAATTATTATAACTTCTATATGATGTAGTTGCTCATGCTGGACCTCTTTCTCTAGACATTTCATCAGAGCAGAATTATCTGCCTTACAAATACTGGACCCCTTTTTCTACACATTACAACAGAGTTGGTTTACCTGTCTTACAAATAGCGCCATCCAAATGGCAAATGGACAATGGCACTGAGGTAATTGGGTAAGACAAGATTCATGAATTTGGCCACCTATTTGAACTTTTTTCTTCTTCTTCTTATGATCTGTAGAAGAATTGTGAATTGAATTTTGAGTTTTGAGAATTTTTATAGATTTCAAATCTGGTAATATCTGATTAACATTCGGAAACAAATGTTTTACGAAGATAATCTCCATTTTTTTCAATATTTAGAAGGAATGTCTCTACCGATGGCGATGCGGATTTTCCAGATGAAATATTTATTAGTTGGTCTTTCGGCACTTCTGAACTGAAGGGATTAATAAATCGATCGAAGGTAGCGATAAATTGTCTCAATTGTTTGGTATTTTCCCAGATATTATGAAGATTTATGTCTGTTGAAACATCTTGATGAGTTTGCAGTTCTAGTTCTATATAAACTTGAGTTATTATGGTAGACCGAACATCATGATTACGAGCCCACCGCTTACGTGCCGAAATTGAATTGTTAAAGTGTGAGCCTTCTAGCAGCGTCTGCATTTATAGTTTGCTCTAATACCAGGTAAATCGGTTGTCTAGAAAATGGTAAGGTGGTCCGTTTGATACCAAAACAACCTTGTTTAAATCCTTCGTATAAGTCAGGTTGAGTTTCTGCAACTTTCAGCAGATTATCATAATATTTTACGGTCCATCGTACATAATTTTGTTGGTTGCATATAAAAAATATATTTGTAATTTTAGGTAATATTGTTAAAAAAAAAGCTCAAAATTCCCCGTACGAATGCTCCGTTACATGTTTAAGTAATGATCTATGAGATTGATGTAAATTAAGTAAAATTGTGAAGATTTACCATGCTAACCATTGAGATATTGTTCAGAGATCATCAATTTTTTCAGTTCATTATTTTCAATGTTAAATGACGATATTTTAACAGTTTTGTAGTCTTTTCACTTCCTCTATCATATCATCTGTTAATGTTGTGTTGTCATGTTGTAAAAATGATTCAAAATTTAGAACTTCCAATCACAATGCTACTAAAGGATGCAATCTTTTGCAGCGGTTGAAGTGCTTTCCATCAAGAAACCCATTCACAGAATCTGTCTGCAAACTACTCTCAACCATAATATTTGTTAACCCACAGTCACTAATTACTTTACCGATTGCTTTAAAATAAGCCATCATAAAGTGAAACGGTCCGAGATGTATGAATAAATGATCAAATTTGGGTTTTTCCGTAGATTGTATTTCAAATACTACTTTTGCTATAGCAAGATCGTTGGTTAACTGGATGTAACGTTGATGTAAATCTTCAGCAATTTTTTTACTCGTTCCTCTGTTCACTATAGATGTACTAGTTGGTGACGCATTGATTGGGGTTAAATAAGAACTAAGTTATTGTGTGCTAGCATTGTTACAAATCCGACTATTGAAACCAACCCACATAGGAACGTCAGGTAACTGCAAAACGTGACTGATCAACAATACATTGTCGATTTCGGTGTATAGCTGCGAGTTTTTAGAGTGTATAATTTCTGAATCATCAATTGTTGATTGCAGTTCACTTGTCATTTTCGGTTCTTTAGGATACAGAATCTCTTCTGTAGATATGTCTTCAAAAGTTCTTCTTCTTCTTTTTACCGTTGTTTGTGGTAAATTATTTTCATTATTTGTAATCGGCGCTTTAGACATGTTAAGTTCTTCGGGTGTCTCAGATTCTTCGGTTGTATTGGCCTCGATGTTCTGGTTTCTGTTTTTGACTGCTACCCTAGAGGTCCCGGGTTCCATTCCCGGCCAGGCCATGATCCTTCGCTTTAAATCTTTTGAATTTGCAATTTTCTATCCTCTTTTCTAATCAACTGAAATTAAAAATTGACCAATATTTACGACTTGAAGTTGTAGTTGATGGTAGAGAAGTTTGTGGATGAGATTGACTTATAACTTGAATTGACTGCGGTAAAATTCACAAGTTTCTTTAGCTTTCTACCACGCTTAGAACATCCTACACGTGTTTCACTTGATTAACCTTTCCTTCCCACTTATCTGTCACCCCATTTCGAACCAAGGCAGACTTGACTGAATAGGTATTCCACCTGAAATCCTTGGTTCAAAGCTAAAAAAAAATATAATTCCTACGGTGTCATGTAGAGCATCCTTTCCACTTGTAGTTTCCACAAAACGACCGAAATTATAATATGCCACACCAGTAAAAAGTTCCGGATTTCTTTTAATCGCTTTTGGGTATAAAGTGGATTGTTCAAAAGAAGTATCTAGTTCCTCCATGCCCTGATAGCTAATTCAATGGTCATATCGATTAATAAATTCGCTACTACTTGTTAAGCTCTTTAGAGTTATACCTAACATGATGTGCTTTGATGTTTTTACATGACCATAATGGACTGCAAAGATTACGTCGTGACAATAAGAACGCACTTGGCGAGCACATTTCAGGCTTTTTTCCGTTTTTCATTACATCCACCTAGAAGAGTAAAGTAAAAGTTCAGTAATTGTGGTGGTATCTAAACTTCTTGTGACATTAACATAAATGCTCTGTTGTTATATTTTTTATTGGTAGCTTATTTTTTTCCATTTGCAGTATTAAATTGCTTAAAATTAATTTTATATTTTATAAAATTATTATTTTATATATTATATTAAATGTATCTCCCATGATAACACTTTTTACTAAAGTTACACTTTTATTTCCAATAATCTGCACAAATATCAATTATAAAACGTTGAGTGTATCTACGCATAATTGTTCAATATATCACTAAACGACAGATGATGCGCAGTAATATATCGCAGTCGACTAAGCGCCCTATCTTACTCGCACCCACTTGAACAGTTGTTACCTCGCGCTCGCACCTACAGCGGACTTTCAATGTGTCTTAGAGATGGGTTGTTCCGAGCCTGTTTAGTTCGCGGAACTATGTTCACAGTCGAACATAGTCCCAATCATTCGTTCCATTCATTTTTAGCATGTTCAAACAGTTCCCGTTTGCAAGATTTGTTTTTTTTTTATTAAGCAATGTGAACCGAATTTTGTGATCGACTACAAGTGCAAATATGATGTTTTCAAAAGAACAAAACATGTGTGAAATGGTAAGATGACATTTCGACGTTCTCGTTGCGCGAATTAAGTCGTACCGTAGGTAGAGCGTTAAAAAAACACAACTTTAATCGTTAACAATCAGTTTATTTCTATTTCTTTTTAGTAATATTCTTAAACTAAATACAAAGTTGGCTTAAAATAAATGTTTATGTAAGCAATTTGGCAATAATCTGGACTTTGAACTGAAATTAATAAATTGGCTTAAAATAAATACATGTGTATGTAATTTCGCAATATTGTTATTATTCTGAATTTTGGGAAGAAATTAATATTTGATCATATTGCATTTCCTGTTAGCTGCACTGGTAGCTCCAAGTATTGAAGGTGTAGCGGCCTCTATTGCTGACAAAGCTTATTGTTGGTGTACGTGACTTCTTGTTGGTGTTGTTGTTGGTGCAGTGTACACGTAACTCCTCCCCCCTTTGTCTGTCTCTTAGCCCCTTAGTCCTCCCCCCCTTAGTTGGGAATGCTCGTAATCTTTGTTCGATGTAGTAAAGTATTTATCGAAGATCATAGCAACTCTTGATTCTTGAATTTGAGTAACCATTTGGAATAACCAATATTTCCAATTGTTTTTGGAACATTTTTCATTGCATTCAATAGGAAGAATCCGTCAATTATTATAACTTCTATATGATGTAGTTGCTCATGCTGGACCTCTTTCTCTAGACATTTCATCAGAGCAGAATTATCTGCCTTACAAATACTGGACCCCTTTTTCTACACATTACAACAGAGTTGGTTTACCTGTCTTACAAATAGCGCCATCCAAATGGCAAATGGACAATGGCACTGAGGTAATTGGGTAAGACAAGATTCATGAATTTGGCCACCTATTTGAACTTTTTTCTTCTTCTTCTTATGATCTGTAGAAGAATTGTGAATTGAATTTTGAGTTTTGAGAATTTTTATAGATTTCAAATCTGGTAATATCTGATTAACATTCGGAAACAAATGTTTTACGAAGATAATCTCCATTTTTTTCAATATTTAGAAGGAATGTCTCTACCGATGGCGATGCGGATTTTCCAGATGAAATATTTATTAGTTGGTCTTTCGGCACTTCTGAACTGAAGGGATTAATAAATCGATCGAAGGTAGCGATAAATTGTCTCAATTGTTTGGTATTTTCCCAGATATTATGAAGATTTATGTCTGTTGAAACATCTTGATGAGTTTGCAGTTCTAGTTCTATATAAACTTGAGTTATTATGGTAGACCGAACATCATGATTACGAGCCCACCGCTTACGTGCCGAAATTGAATTGTTAAAGTGTGAGCCTTCTAGCAGCGTCTGCATTTATAGTTTGCTCTAATACCAGGTAAATCGGTTGTCTAGAAAATGGTAAGGTGGTCCGTTTGATACCAAAACAACCTTGTTTAAATCCTTCGTATAAGTCAGGTTGAGTTTCTGCAACTTTCAGCAGATTATCATAATATTTTACGGTCCATCGTACATAATTTTGTTGGTTGCATATAAAAAATATATTTGTAATTTTAGGTAATATTGTTAAAAAAAAAGCTCAAAATTCCCCGTACGAATGCTCCGTTACATGTTTAAGTAATGATCTATGAGATTGATGTAAATTAAGTAAAATTGTGAAGATTTACCATGCTAACCATTGAGATATTGTTCAGAGATCATCAATTTTTTCAGTTCATTATTTTCAATGTTAAATGACGATATTTTAACAGTTTTGTAGTCTTTTCACTTCCTCTATCATATCATCTGTTAATGTTGTGTTGTCATGTTGTAAAAATGATTCAAAATTTAGAACTTCCAATCACAATGCTACTAAAGGATGCAATCTTTTGCAGCGGTTGAAGTGCTTTCCATCAAGAAACCCATTCACAGAATCTGTCTGCAAACTACTCTCAACCATAATATTTGTTAACCCACAGTCACTAATTACTTTACCGATTGCTTTAAAATAAGCCATCATAAAGTGAAACGGTCCGAGATGTATGAATAAATGATCAAATTTGGGTTTTTCCGTAGATTGTATTTCAAATACTACTTTTGCTATAGCAAGATCGTTGGTTAACTGGATGTAACGTTGATGTAAATCTTCAGCAATTTTTTTACTCGTTCCTCTGTTCACTATAGATGTACTAGTTGGTGACGCATTGATTGGGGTTAAATAAGAACTAAGTTATTGTGTGCTAGCATTGTTACAAATCCGACTATTGAAACCAACCCACATAGGAACGTCAGGTAACTGCAAAACGTGACTGATCAACAATACATTGTCGATTTCGGTGTATAGCTGCGAGTTTTTAGAGTGTATAATTTCTGAATCATCAATTGTTGATTGCAGTTCACTTGTCATTTTCGGTTCTTTAGGATACAGAATCTCTTCTGTAGATATGTCTTCAAAAGTTCTTCTTCTTCTTTTTACCGTTGTTTGTGGTAAATTATTTTCATTATTTGTAATCGGCGCTTTAGACATGTTAAGTTCTTCGGGTGTCTCAGATTCTTCGGTTGTATTGGCCTCGATGTTCTGGTTTCTGTTTTTGACTGCTACCCTAGAGGTCCCGGGTTCCATTCCCGGCCAGGCCATGATCCTTCGCTTTAAATCTTTTGAATTTGCAATTTTCTATCCTCTTTTCTAATCAACTGAAATTAAAAATTGACCAATATTTACGACTTGAAGTTGTAGTTGATGGTAGAGAAGTTTGTGGATGAGATTGACTTATAACTTGAATTGACTGCGGTAAAATTCACAAGTTTCTTTAGCTTTCTACCACGCTTAGAACATCCTACACGTGTTTCACTTGATTAACCTTTCCTTCCCACTTATCTGTCACCCCATTTCGAACCAAGGCAGACTTGACTGAATAGGTATTCCACCTGAAATCCTTGGTTCAAAGCTAAAAAAAAATATAATTCCTACGGTGTCATGTAGAGCATCCTTTCCACTTGTAGTTTCCACAAAACGACCGAAATTATAATATGCCACACCAGTAAAAAGTTCCGGATTTCTTTTAATCGCTTTTGGGTATAAAGTGGATTGTTCAAAAGAAGTATCTAGTTCCTCCATGCCCTGATAGCTAATTCAATGGTCATATCGATTAATAAATTCGCTACTACTTGTTAAGCTCTTTAGAGTTATACCTAACATGATGTGCTTTGATGTTTTTACATGACCATAATGGACTGCAAAGATTACGTCGTGACAATAAGAACGCACTTGGCGAGCACATTTCAGGCTTTTTTCCGTTTTTCATTACATCCACCTAGAAGAGTAAAGTAAAAGTTCAGTAATTGTGGTGGTATCTAAACTTCTTGTGACATTAACATAAATGCTCTGTTGTTATATTTTTTATTGGTAGCTTATTTTTTTCCATTTGCAGTATTAAATTGCTTAAAATTAATTTTATGTATTAATTTTATATTTTATAAAATTATTATTTTATATATTATATTAAATGTATCTCCCATGATAACACTTTTTACTAAAGTTACACTTTTATTTCCAATAATCTGCACAAATATCAATTATAAAACGTTGAGTGTATCTACGCATAATTGTTCAATATATCACTAAACGACAGATGATGCGCAGTAATATATCGCAGTCGACTAAGCGCCCTATCTTACTCGCACCCACTTGAACAGTTGTTACCTCGCGCTCGCACCTACAGCGGACTTTCAATGTGTCTTAGAGATGGGTTGTTCCGAGCCTGTTTAGTTCGCGGAACTATGTTCACAGTCGAACATAGTCCCAATCATTCGTTCCATTCATTTTTAGCATGTTCAAACAGTTCCCGTTTGCAAGATTTGTTTTTTTTTATTAAGCAATGTGAACCGAATTTTGTGATCGACTACAAGTGCAAATATGATGTTTTCAAAAGAACAAAACATGTGTGAAATGGTAAGATGACATTTCGACGTTCTCGTTGCGCGAATTAAGTCGTACCGTAGGTAGAGCGTTAAAAAAACACAACTTTAATCGTTAACAATCAGTTTATTTCTATTTCTTTTTAGTAATATTCTTAAACTAAATACAAAGTTGGCTTAAAATAAATGTTTATGTAAGCAATTTGGCAATAATCTGGACTTTGAACTGAAATTAATAAATTGGCTTAAAATAAATACATGTGTATGTAATTTCGCAATATTGTTATTATTCTGAATTTTGGGAAGAAATTAATATTTGATCATATTGCATTTCCTGTTAGCTGCACTGGTAGCTCCAAGTATTGAAGGTGTAGCGGCCTCTATTGCTGACAAAGCTTATTGTTGGTGTACGTGACTTCTTGTTGGTGTTGTTGTTGGTGCAGTGTACACGTAACTCCTCCCCCCTTAGTCTGTCTCTTAGCCCCTTAGTCCTCCCCCCCTTAGTTGGGAATGCTCGTAATCTTTGTTCGATGTAGTAAAGTATTTATCGAAGATCATAGCAACTCTTGATTCTTGAATTTGAGTAACCATTTGGAATAACCAATATTTCCAATTGTTTTTGGAACATTTTTCATTGCATTCAATAGGAAGAATCCGTCAATTATTATAACTTCTATATGATGTAGTTGCTCATGCTGGACCTCTTTCTCTAGACATTTCATCAGAGCAGAATTATCTGCCTTACAAATACTGGACCCCTTTTTCTACACATTACAACAGAGTTGGTTTACCTGTCTTACAAATAGCGCCATCCAAATGGCAAATGGACAATGGCACTGAGGTAATTGGGTAAGACAAGATTCATGAATTTGGCCACCTATTTGAACTTTTTTCTTCTTCTTCTTATGATCTGTAGAAGAATTGTGAATTGAATTTTGAGTTTTGAGAATTTTTATAGATTTCAAATCTGGTAATATCTGATTAACATTCGGAAACAAATGTTTTACGAAGATAATCTCCATTTTTTTCAATATTTAGAAGGAATGTCTCTACCGATGGCGATGCGGATTTTCCAGATGAAATATTTATTAGTTGGTCTTTCGGCACTTCTGAACTGAAGGGATTAATAAATCGATCGAAGGTAGCGATAAATTGTCTCAATTGTTTGGTATTTTCCCAGATATTATGAAGATTTATGTCTGTTGAAACATCTTGATGAGTTTGCAGTTCTAGTTCTATATAAACTTGAGTTATTATGGTAGACCGAACATCATGATTACGAGCCCACCGCTTACGTGCCGAAATTGAATTGTTAAAGTGTGAGCCTTCTAGCAGCGTCTGCATTTATAGTTTGCTCTAATACCAGGTAAATCGGTTGTCTAGAAAATGGTAAGGTGGTCCGTTTGATACCAAAACAACCTTGTTTAAATCCTTCGTATAAGTCAGGTTGAGTTTCTGCAACTTTCAGCAGATTATCATAATATTTTACGGTCCATCGTACATAATTTTGTTGGTTGCATATAAAAAATATATTTGTAATTTTAGGTAATATTGTTAAAAAAAAAGCTCAAAATTCCCCGTACGAATGCTCCGTTACATGTTTAAGTAATGATCTATGAGATTGATGTAAATTAAGTAAAATTGTGAAGATTTACCATGCTAACCATTGAGATATTGTTCAGAGATCATCAATTTTTTCAGTTCATTATTTTCAATGTTAAATGACGATATTTTAACAGTTTTGTAGTCTTTTCACTTCCTCTATCATATCATCTGTTAATGTTGTGTTGTCATGTTGTAAAAATGATTCAAAATTTAGAACTTCCAATCACAATGCTACTAAAGGATGCAATCTTTTGCAGCGGTTGAAGTGCTTTCCATCAAGAAACCCATTCACAGAATCTGTCTGCAAACTACTCTCAACCATAATATTTGTTAACCCACAGTCACTAATTACTTACCGATTGCTTTAAAATAAGCCATCATAAAGTGAAACGGTCCGAGATGTATGAATAAATGATCAAATTTGGGTTTTTCCGTAGATTGTATTTCAAATACTACTTTTGCTATAGCAAGATCGTTGGTTAACTGGATGTAACGTTGATGTAAATCTTCAGCAATTTTTTTACTCGTTCCTCTGTTCACTATAGATGTACTAGTTGGTGACGCATTGATTGGGGTTAAATAAGAACTAAGTTATTGTGTGCTAGCATTGTTACAAATCCGACTATTGAAACCAACCCACATAGGAACGTCAGGTAACTGCAAAACGTGACTGATCAACAATACATTGTCGATTTCGGTGTATAGCTGCGAGTTTTTAGAGTGTATAATTTCTGAATCATCAATTGTTGATTGCAGTTCACTTGTCATTTTCGGTTCTTTAGGATACAGAATCTCTTCTGTAGATATGTCTTCAAAAGTTCTTCTTCTTCTTTTTACCGTTGTTTGTGGTAAATTATTTTCATTATTTGTAATCGGCGCTTTAGACATGTTAAGTTCTTCGGGTGTCTCAGATTCTTCGGTTGTATTGGCCTAGATGTTCTGGTTTCTGTTTTTGACTGCTACCCTAGAGGTCCCGGGTTCCATTCCCGGCCAGGCCATGATCCTTCGCTTTAAATCTTTTGAATTTGCAATTTTCTATCCTCTTTTCTAATCAACTGAAATTAAAAATTGACCAATATTTACGACTTGAAGTTGTAGTTGATGGTAGAGAAGTTTGTGGATGAGATTGACTTATAACTTGAATTGACTGCGGTAAAATTCACAAGTTTCTTTAGCTTTCTACCACGCTTAGAACATCCTACACGTGTTTCACTTGATTAACCTTTCCTTCCCACTTATCTGTCACCCCATTTCGAACCAAGGCAGACTTGACTGAATAGGTATTCCACCTGAAATCCTTGGTTCAAAGCTAAAAAAAAATATAATTCCTACGGTGTCATGTAGAGCATCCTTTCCACTTGTAGTTTCCACAAAACGACCGAAATTATAATATGCCACACCAGTAAAAAGTTCCGGATTTCTTTTAATCGCTTTTGGGTATAAAGTGGATTGTTCAAAAGAAGTATCTAGTTCCTCCATGCCCTGATAGCTAATTCAATGGTCATATCGATTAATAAATTCGCTACTACTTGTTAAGCTCTTTAGAGTTATACCTAACATGATGTGCTTTGATGTTTTTACATGACCATAATGGACTGCAAAGATTACGTCGTGACAATAAGAACGCACTTGGCGAGCACATTTCAGGCTTTTTTCCGTTTTTCATTACATCCACCTAGAAGAGTAAAGTAAAAGTTCAGTAATTGTGGTGGTATCTAAACTTCTTGTGACATTAACATAAATGCTCTGTTGTTATATTTTTTATTGGTAGCTTATTTTTTTCCATTTGCAGTATTAAATTGCTTAAAATTAATTTTATATTTTATAAAATTATTATTTTATATATTATATTAAATGTATCTCCCATGATAACACTTTTTACTAAAGTTACACTTTTATTTCCAATAATCTGCACAAATATCAATTATAAAACGTTGAGTGTATCTACGCATAATTGTTCAATATATCACTAAACGACAGATGATGCGCAGTAATATATCGCAGTCGACTAAGCGCCCTATCTTACTCGCACCCACTTGAACAGTTGTTACCTCGCGCTCGCACCTACAGCGGACTTTCAATGTGTCTTAGAGATGGGTTGTTCCGAGCCTGTTTAGTTCGCGGAACTATGTTCACAGTCGAACATAGTCCCAATCATTCGTTCCATTCATTTTTAGCATGTTCAAACAGTTCCCGTTTGCAAGATTTGTTTTTTTTTATTAAGCAATGTGAACCGAATTTTGTGATCGACTACAAGTGCAAATATGATGTTTTCAAAAGAACAAAACATGTGTGAAATGGTAAGATGACATTTCGACGTTCTCGTTGCGCGAATTAAGTCGTACCGTAGGTAGAGCGTTAAAAAAACACAACTTTAATCGTTAACAATCAGTTTATTTCTATTTCTTTTTAGTAATATTCTTAAACTAAATACAAAGTTGGCTTAAAATAAATGTTTATGTAAGCAATTTGGCAATAATCTGGACTTTGAACTGAAATTAATAAATTGGCTTAAAATAAATACATGTGTATGTAATTTCGCAATATTGTTATTATTCTGAATTTTGGGAAGAAATTAATATTTGATCATATTGCATTTCCTGTTAGCTGCACTGGTAGCTCCAAGTATTGAAGGTGTAGCGGCCTCTATTGCTGACAAAGCTTATTGTTGGTGTACGTGACTTCTTGTTGGTGTTGTTGTTGGTGCAGTGTACACGTAACTCCTCCCCCCTTAGTCTGTCTCTTAGCCCCTTAGTCCTCCCCCCCTTAGTTGGGAATGCTCGTAATCTTTGTTCGATGTAGTAAAGTATTTATCGAAGATCATAGCAACTCTTGATTCTTGAATTTGAGTAACCATTTGGAATAACCAATATTTCCAATTGTTTTTGGAACATTTTTCATTGCATTCAATAGGAAGAATCCGTCAATTATTATAACTTCTATATGATGTAGTTGCTCATGCTGGACCTCTTTCTCTAGACATTTCATCAGAGCAGAATTATCTGCCTTACAAATACTGGACCCCTTTTTCTACACATTACAACAGAGTTGGTTTACCTGTCTTACAAATAGCGCCATCCAAATGGCAAATGGACAATGGCACTGAGGTAATTGGGTAAGACAAGATTCATGAATTTGGCCACCTATTTGAACTTTTTTCTTCTTCTTCTTATGATCTGTAGAAGAATTGTGAATTGAATTTTGAGTTTTGAGAATTTTTATAGATTTCAAATCTGGTAATATCTGATTAACATTCGGAAACAAATGTTTTACGAAGATAATCTCCATTTTTTTCAATATTTAGAAGGAATGTCTCTACCGATGGCGATGCGGATTTTCCAGATGAAATATTTATTAGTTGGTCTTTCGGCACTTCTGAACTGAAGGGATTAATAAATCGATCGAAGGTAGCGATAAATTGTCTCAATTGTTTGGTATTTTCCCAGATATTATGAAGATTTATGTCTGTTGAAACATCTTGATGAGTTTGCAGTTCTAGTTCTATATAAACTTGAGTTATTATGGTAGACCGAACATCATGATTACGAGCCCACCGCTTACGTGCCGAAATTGAATTGTTAAAGTGTGAGCCTTCTAGCAGCGTCTGCATTTATAGTTTGCTCTAATACCAGGTAAATCGGTTGTCTAGAAAATGGTAAGGTGGTCCGTTTGATACCAAAACAACCTTGTTTAAATCCTTCGTATAAGTCAGGTTGAGTTTCTGCAACTTTCAGCAGATTATCATAATATTTTACGGTCCATCGTACATAATTTTGTTGGTTGCATATAAAAAATATATTTGTAATTTTAGGTAATATTGTTAAAAAAAAAGCTCAAAATTCCCCGTACGAATGCTCCGTTACATGTTTAAGTAATGATCTATGAGATTGATGTAAATTAAGTAAAATTGTGAAGATTTACCATGCTAACCATTGAGATATTGTTCAGAGATCATCAATTTTTTCAGTTCATTATTTTCAATGTTAAATGACGATATTTTAACAGTTTTGTAGTCTTTTCACTTCCTCTATCATATCATCTGTTAATGTTGTGTTGTCATGTTGTAAAAATGATTCAAAATTTAGAACTTCCAATCACAATGCTACTAAAGGATGCAATCTTTTGCAGCGGTTGAAGTGCTTTCCATCAAGAAACCCATTCACAGAATCTGTCTGCAAACTACTCTCAACCATAATATTTGTTAACCCACAGTCACTAATTACTTTACCGATTGCTTTAAAATAAGCCATCATAAAGTGAAACGGTCCGAGATGTATGAATAAATGATCAAATTTGGGTTTTTCCGTAGATTGTATTTCAAATACTACTTTTGCTATAGCAAGATCGTTGGTTAACTGGATGTAACGTTGATGTAAATCTTCAGCAATTTTTTTACTCGTTCCTCTGTTCACTATAGATGTACTAGTTGGTGACGCATTGATTGGGGTTAAATAAGAACTAAGTTATTGTGTGCTAGCATTGTTACAAATCCGACTATTGAAACCAACCCACATAGGAACGTCAGGTAACTGCAAAACGTGACTGATCAACAATACATTGTCGATTTCGGTGTATAGCTGCGAGTTTTTAGAGTGTATAATTTCTGAATCATCAATTGTTGATTGCAGTTCACTTGTCATTTTCGGTTCTTTAGGATACAGAATCTCTTCTGTAGATATGTCTTCAAAAGTTCTTCTTCTTCTTTTTACCGTTGTTTGTGGTAAATTATTTTCATTATTTGTAATCGGCGCTTTAGACATGTTAAGTTCTTCGGGTGTCTCAGATTCTTCGGTTGTATTGGCCTCGATGTTCTGGTTTCTGTTTTTGACTGCTACCCTAGAGGTCCCGGGTTCCATTCCCGGCCAGGCCATGATCCTTCGCTTTAAATCTTTTGAATTTGCAATTTTCTATCCTCTTTTCTAATCAACTGAAATTAAAAATTGACCAATATTTACGACTTGAAGTTGTAGTTGATGGTAGAGAAGTTTGTGGATGAGATTGACTTATAACTTGAATTGACTGCGGTAAAATTCACAAGTTTCTTTAGCTTTCTACCACGCTTAGAACATCCTACACGTGTTTCACTTGATTAACCTTTCCTTCCCACTTATCTGTCACCCCATTTCGAACCAAGGCAGACTTGACTGAATAGGTATTCCACCTGAAATCCTTGGTTCAAAGCTAAAAAAAAATATAATTCCTACGGTGTCATGTAGAGCATCCTTTCCACTTGTAGTTTCCACAAAACGACCGAAATTATAATATGCCACACCAGTAAAAAGTTCCGGATTTCTTTTAATCGCTTTTGGGTATAAAGTGGATTGTTCAAAAGAAGTATCTAGTTCCTCCATGCCCTGATAGCTAATTCAATGGTCATATCGATTAATAAATTCGCTACTACTTGTTAAGCTCTTTAGAGTTATACCTAACATGATGTGCTTTGATGTTTTTACATGACCATAATGGACTGCAAAGATTACGTCGTGACAATAAGAACGCACTTGGCGAGCACATTTCAGGCTTTTTTCCGTTTTTCATTACATCCACCTAGAAGAGTAAAGTAAAAGTTCAGTAATTGTGGTGGTATCTAAACTTCTTGTGACATTAACATAAATGCTCTGTTGTTATATTTTTTATTGGTAGCTTATTTTTTTCCATTTGCAGTATTAAATTGCTTAAAATTAATTTTATGTATTAATTTTATATTTTATAAAATTATTATTTTATATATTATATTAAATGTATCTCCCATGATAACACTTTTTACTAAAGTTACACTTTTATTTCCAATAATCTGCACAAATATCAATTATAAAACGTTGAGTGTATCTACGCATAATTGTTCAATATATCACTAAACGACAGATGATGCGCAGTAATATATCGCAGTCGACTAAGCGCCCTATCTTACTCGCACCCACTTGAACAGTTGTTACCTCGCGCTCGCACCTACAGCGGACTTTCAATGTGTCTTAGAGATGGGTTGTTCCGAGCCTGTTTAGTTCGCGGAACTATGTTCACAGTCGAACATAGTCCCAATCATTCGTTCCATTCATTTTTAGCATGTTCAAACAGTTCCCGTTTGCAAGATTTGTTTTTTTTTATTAAGCAATGTGAACCGAATTTTGTGATCGACTACAAGTGCAAATATGATGTTTTCAAAAGAACAAAACATGTGTGAAATGGTAAGATGACATTTCGACGTTCTCGTTGCGCGAATTAAGTCGTACCGTAGGTAGAGCGTTAAAAAAACACAACTTTAATCGTTAACAATCAGTTTATTTCTATTTCTTTTTAGTAATATTCTTAAACTAAATACAAAGTTGGCTTAAAATAAATGTTTATGTAAGCAATTTGGCAATAATCTGGACTTTGAACTGAAATTAATAAATTGGCTTAAAATAAATACATGTGTATGTAATTTCGCAATATTGTTATTATTCTGAATTTTGGGAAGAAATTAATATTTGATCATATTGCATTTCCTGTTAGCTGCACTGGTAGCTCCAAGTATTGAAGGTGTAGCGGCCTCTATTGCTGACAAAGCTTATTGTTGGTGTACGTGACTTCTTGTTGGTGTTGTTGTTGGTGCAGTGTACACGTAACTCCTCCCCCCTTAGTCTGACGCGAAGAGATCGAAGGGATTGTAGCTTCAGTATGGATGTCTTGTTTTCTTTTCTTGGAGTACACTCTTTTGAGGATTAGGATAATCGAAGTGATTAATAGCCACATAAATGAGTCCATTAGACCTTGTAAATTCATTTTAGATGATAACGTGAGGATTTCTTTTTTTTTTTCATGTCGTATTCCGATAACTTGAGGGTGATTATTTTAGTTTCTGTTGAAGCGTGGATTTCGGCAAGTGGTGCTGGTGCTATGTATATGTCTTCCCAGAAGGTTTTGGTATTATCATCGTATGTTATTTTGTTGACTTGAATTTTGCAGTTTTTATAGTGTAGTAAGACTGTTCCTTCGATGGATCTATTGTTGATGTCACAAGTTGTTTCTATTTGTATTTTTGGTGTATGAAGGAATAGAATTAGGTTCGGTTCTGGCTGTTCTATAGACTGTGTTTCACCAATGTCATTGATTACGCAATCAGCATTCTGGTTATTCAATAAGTGGCCAATACATCTAGAGTTTGCAACTATTTCTTCGTTTTTGGATTTTAGGCAATAATATAATTTTTCTATTTTTTTTCATATTTGTGAAAAGTATACAATTTTAAATTAATTATGCAGTATGTATGGTTCTGTAACAATAATTTTTGTTTTATTTATTGGTAGAGGAATTATGTGTAAGAATTGGTAGGAGTTAGGATCAAGGTTAGGTATTTGGATATTGAAGATTATATTGGACCGAAGCCATTGGAGCCATTGTAGTAGGCTTGGAAGCCAAGAAGCTCATATATATTTTCTATGGAGTTTGTTTTAATAGACTGGTTTTCTAAATGTTAGATTATTTGTTCAATTTCATCAGGGTGAAGAATTAATTTAGGGATTATGTTCAGTTTTGCCAATATAATTGCTTCTGATATGTCATTAATGTGATTAGTTATTATATCTATCTTGTAATTTAACTGGTTTATATATTGTACTTCCCTGATTATACTGTCTGTGGTTTTTACTAAAAGGTTCGATTGGTTTATGTTCCTATTCATAAAAAATTCTATCGTACCCTGCATCTCATTAATGTGATCGGTAATGTTTTTGAACCTATCTATCATTTTAAGATTAAAATTGTGTCCATTAGTTATGCTCGTATTTATCTTTTCTTGGTTAGATTCGAGTATTCTTATCTGTTGGTTTATCTCTTGAGCGTCGTATGCGTCCATGTTCCCAGAGATTAATTTAATCATAAGGCCAATTCCGCCCATTAGTCCTCTTTTTCTGCGTTTGGTGTTTCAATTGTTCAATTTTGATTGTAATTCTTTCAGTTTCGTAGTGTTGGTTTCGTAGTTTTGTTGATCTATTTGCCTCAAACAATTTAATTGTTTTTTTAATCTGATCTTAGCATGGCCTTGTTTTATGGGACGAATACCTTTATTTTAAGACAAATCTCGGATTTCGATCAGTTTTGCTGTTGATGATGCCACCCTAGAATGAAAAAGTTTTATGTTTCTTTTTTATCCTAGATTTATGAATTTTTTGATTATTGGTTGTTATGATTGTGTGAAGGTTATCTTTTTAAACTTTCTTCTCTGGTTTCGTTTAACTTGTCAATGCGGTTCGATACAGCGGTTTCTAGTTTGTCTTTAATGGTGGGGTACAAAATTTCTTTAAACTCGTTTAATTTTTTAGGTAATCGTGTTCGTTATTAAATTTTACGTTATTGTCGAATTTGTAGGTCCTGCCATAAAATAGTTCGTATGGGGTGAGTTTTGTGGCAGAGTGAATAGCATTATTGTAAGTTATTAGTGTCTCTAATAGTGTTTCTTAATGGTCTGTTTCTAGTCAGTTTTCCTTTGGTTTGATCAAAATGATGCGGTAGATTTCCGTAAGCGTTGAATTAAACCTTTCTACAGGTGCGTTGCTGCTTGTCTGTTGGAAAGATGTGTAGTGTAAGCTAATGTTGTATTGCTTACAGAAATCCTTGAAAATGGAATTCAGAAATTCTGTTCCCTGGTCGCACACAATCTTTTTTGGAATGCCAAATTGACTTATGAAATATTTTAACGATTTTAAGATGGAAATACTAGTCCTCTTTAGAAGTGTGAAGGCATCGGAGAATTTGGAAAATTTATCAATTATTGTTAGCATTTGGTTATTATTTATGGTATAAAGGTCTAAATGAAATTTGGTTTTTTGTGGGTTCCTATCATATTTCAATGATTGGCATTTTTCACAATTTTTGATTGTTTGTGCTATTCTATTTTTTAGAAAGGGGAAATAATAGTTTCTTTTAAGATGGAAAGTGTTTCATTAATTCCCCTATGGTTGTTATTTGAGTGGTATTCTCTAATGATGCTTTCTTGCTCGTCAGGTGTCTTTACATCTATTAGTTTTTCGGTACACCGTATGATTCTGAAAATTTTGCTATTTGCAAAATATTTTGAATAGGTGGATTGCATAACGCGAAAAATTTCATCCTCAGTAAAAATTGCATATAATCTGTTTGGGGCTAGGAATTTTTTGAAAATGTCCGTCATTATGTTTTCGTCAAAATTTGGTCGCCTTATAGATCGTCTCTGTTTATTTTTAAATATTGTCTCAAGAGTCATAGGTGAGCCTGTATCGGAGTTTTCTAATATTATCTGTAGGTTAAATTCGTTAAGAGCTTTTTCGGAGATGTAAGTGCCATCGTCGAGATTTTCGTCGGATGAGTGCATAGTGGTACCCTGAGTGCCCTGATTTGAAGCAACTTCGTTCATATTGAGGTCGATACAGTCCTTTTCTATATGAACCCTGCTGAGTGCATCAGCATTTATATTTTGTTGACCTTTTTTGTAGTGGATTTCGTATTCAAACTCTTCGAGTTTTAGACTCCACCGTACCAATTCAGAGTTGGGGTCTCTTAAGCTCATAATCCACGTCAGTGGACGATAATCTGTGACGATTTTGAATTTGCGACCATATATGTATGGTCGAAAATACTTCGTAGCCCGAACTATGGCAAGAAGTTCTTTCTCAATTGTTGAGTAGTTTACTTCAGATTCACATAAAGTACGACCCGCATAGCAAATTGCAAATCAGTACCTATTGGACCTTGCGATAGTAGTGCTCCAATTGCGTGGTCACATGCGTCGGTGGTAAGGACGAAGGGCTTAGAAAAGTCTGGGTACTGTAGTATTGGATCGTTACATAACAAATCTTTGCATGTTTCGAACGCATTCATATAGTCTGGATTGAAATCTATTTTCTTGTTTTTCTTGAGACATGATGTGAGTGGTTTTACGGTTTTCGCAAAATCCTAAATTAATAAATTTTCGGTAATATCCAAGAAGGCCTAAATATGATTTGATCTGTTTTGGTGTTCGGGGTAATGGAAAATTTGTAATTCATAGGGTTTGATTTTATGCCTTCTGTAGACACTATGTGTCCTAAGAAGCTGATCTCTTTCTTGAGAAAGTTGTATCTTAAAATTAGAGGATTCTAGTGAAGTTGAAAATATAATAATGTCGTCAAGATACACTAGGCAAATTTTCCCAATGAGATCTTTTAGTACATTATCCATCACTCTTTGGAACGTTGAGGGAGCGTTTTTAAGGCCAAAGGGCATTCTGATAAATTCAAAATGTCCACCCTCGACTGTAAACGCCGTTTTTGGAACATCCTTTGGTTCCATCTCAATTTGATGAAACCCACTGGCTAAGTCCAGCGTTGAAAATATAAGCATTTACCTAGTTTATCCGAGATCTCTGATATATTTGGTAGGGGATACTTGTCGGAAATGGTCTTTTCATTCAACTTCCTAAAATCAATGACAAGACGCCATTTTTGTATTTTGCTAGCGTCTTGTTTCTTGGGGACAATCCATACAGGAGAGCTCCATGGTGATTATGAAGGCTTAATGATTCCTTGTTCTAGCATGCTTTCTATTTGTCTTTGGACCTCCTCTTTGTGTACGTACGGGTATCGGTACGATTTCGTGTGAATCGGTATTTCATCTGTTTTTATTATTTTATGTTTTACTTGATTTGTAAAGGAAAGGTTCTGACTTTCTCTTTAAAATACAGAGTCGAATTGTCTACAAAGATTGAGAAGGGCCTTTTGTTCTTCTTTATTTAGATGGTCTGTTCGTATTAATGTTTTTATGTCTGATTGGTCTGGTATTGTTAGGGGTTCTGGGTTTATACAATTAAGTTCTACGAAGTTGGTCGAGTCGTATAGTTCTGCTTTTATTGGCTGTTCGAGAAGCAATATTTGATCTTCGTTTGATTTATTTCTAGATTACTCAGCCAGTTGTTACCGTTTCTGTGAATACCAAAACATTATAGTGGCATGACTTTGCCTCAACAAAAAGTTTATTAAGTTTGCCACGCATACCACCACAATTGTGATAAAAAATTTTTAGGCTATTGTTTTTAGAAGAAGGTGGACGAAAATCTAGGGGAGTATTATTAGGAGCAGTAATAGTTTTTGAAGTTTGAACGCGATTTGTTCAAATGCCATAGACGCTTTGAAGTGGTGTGTGAGGCATAAGCTGATAAGTCTTTTTCTACTTCAGCTGGTGAGATATTAAAGCTCTCATGGTACTGAATGTAAATTTTTTTAAGTTCAGCTGGTTCGGTTGGAAGCCCTTCCTGTTGTATCAATACCATAACGCTTGTTCTAGTTGAACCGTCGATACAAGTGGAGTCAGATTGGTTATGTAGGTATGCCAAGTAGAGACGCACGTTATCATATAAGCTCCGGTCTCTAAGCCGAGACATGACAAAGCGCCCTTCAGTGCTAGTTTCAGCGAGATGTTTTGTTAATTTGGCTAAAGGTGGAAGGAGAGGATCAATAAATGATGTTGTCATGATAGGCTTAGCTACGGAAAGTGTGGTTGAAACAGGGGACTGTGTGGTTGTAAGAGGATCAGCGGTATTTATTGCTATGGGAGGCGTAACTATGAAAGAAATACTAGTAGTAGCAACGGGAGGAACAGGAGTCTTGCCTGGAGTGAAGGTTGCTGCATTCTTATTAAGGGTGATTTTTGGTAAAGAGGGATTTAGTACATGTGAGCGAATAAAATTTGGATAAAGAACGGATGAGTGATTGTTCTGTGGGGTAGTTGATGGTGATAAGTTGAATGAGACACGTTTGTTTTTAGGATGTGATGGCTGTGATGTTATATTAGTCTTTACTGGATGTGAAGGATTATATTTTGAGAGGGAAAATGAGGGAAAGATATTTGTTTTCAGGTTCCAATTAGGATCCTGTGAATCTGTTTTACTTATTTTAGTAGCCTGTTTATTTCTATTGGTCTTAATTCTATTACTCCTACTCTTAGGGTGATTAGTTTGAAATTTCTTATTAGACCACTCGGATATTCGTATGTTTCCATCTTTAAGTACTCTACGAGATCCGGTCAGGAACATCCAACTGTATTTCGTGGGTATACTCACTTTAAAGCTGCTCATTTTCTTAGCTTTTATAGAAGAGGTCCTCTGGCAATCGTGAATGTTAATGTGGTGCTTTTTGAAGTAGTTTTGTACCCAAATTTCGTTTGCCTTCAGTGGAAATCCTTTAATGAAAAGTACAGTGCTGCTTTCATCATTGCACTCTTTTAGACGTTGTATCCTTTTTTCCCACTCCGAATTGGTCCAGATTGTTCCGAAACGTCCGATTGCCGGTGGAGAAGCTGCGATAGATGAGGTGGAAGTAGGTATTATGGGAGGTGGTGTGACCGGAGCTTCCATTGAAATTTTTGAAGCTTCCAACAATTCTTCGAAGATGGAAGAGCTATCGAGATGGGAACGCTGTAGGTCTATACCTTCATTGACTCTGAGTGGTTGTTGCCTCACAACGTTTACAATCTCCTCTAGTGTGGAGCGGAAAGCACTGAGTTCGTCGCTGATGCCGCTCATTCTAGAGAATAACATATCGACTAGGGAGGAATCAAATAAGGTGTGTGGATGAACTGCTTTATTGGATGTAGTTTGCAACAAGGCATCAAGATCATTCCTTATTGCAATCATATTGTCATGGAGTTGACGATCAGGTTCATAGGTTGTAATATCCTTGATCTTTTCTGCTATCTCCATGTACATTTTTCTAATGTCAGATCCAATTGCAGAACATTTGCAATCTTTGTTCGCCGTATCTCTTATTGCCTTTAGGTTTTCCGACATCGACTTAAGTTTCGATTCAGTTGATTTCTTAGCTGAATCTATGGCCTCGATGATTTCTTCGCCTATCTGAATGCCGCTATCGGGCCTTGTGAGCTGCTTTGTGGTTTTCTTGAAGAAGTATTTGTTTTCTAACGAAACCGCATTCAAAGAGTCACTTATGCATTTTATGGCAAGCATTATATCGGAAAGAGATATATTCTGGCACTCGTCACAGTAGAATACGAAGTTTCTAGTTAGTTCATGTGTATACGTGAGGCATCTTCTCGATAGCCCTACACAACAATCATGAAAAGATTTCCCGCAAATGCCCTTGCAGGTGATAATAGGGATTGTTTTTTCTTCAATGACACAGGTTTGGTTACCAAAGGGTGATTCCATTGTTATATTTTTATTTTTTTTTTTAACTTTGGCACAGATAGTTGTAATTGTTTATTTTTTTTTTTTTTTTTTTGCACGCTTATGTTTGCGGTTGTGAAATTGGGTTGTTTTATTATTTTATTATTTTATTTTATTGTTAATCAATTGGGTAGCACTATTTTATTGTTTTTGCTGTTCATAGAGTTCACTGTACTTGATTCAGTGGGAAATCTGCAGCGTTAGCACTTTATAGTTGTTTTTGTATTTCACGTTTGCGGCACGCTTATATTTTCAGTTGTGAAATTAGGTTGTTGAGGAAGGTCAGGGAAAAAAGTAAATTTTGCGGAGCTTATTAAAAACACGTCTGAACGGTTTGACTATAGACTTACGAAAAAATTAATACCAAAAGCTGTTTTTTTTCTATCCCTTTCGTGCAACAAAATCTGGTGGAATCCCGATTTAAGGTCCAAGGTTTTTTTCCTCCTTATTCCTTGGTATTCCGTGGGTAATCGTTGGGCGCCAATTAATAACACTCTTTGTTATTTTTATAGATTTATTTTTATTTAAAAGAATCCACTATGTGGAAGCTGTCTTACAACTATGAACAAAAATTAAGAACTAACTTAAAACTAACTTCAATATAATTAATCTGCTTAGAATTCTAAAAGGAATTGCATTTACTTGTTGTTGTAGTTGTTACAGTTGCTTTTCTAGTCGTTGCAATTCTTGTTGTTGTTGTTGTAGTTGTTGCAGTTCTTGCTATTGCAATTCTTGTTGCTTGTGCTATTGTTGTTGTTGCCGTTGTTGAATCATGGGCGTCTTATTACTGTTGAAAGAACAGATCGTTGCTGCTGTTGTCAAATTGTAATTTTGATATTGTCACGTACGTTTTGCTAAACTGATCGTCAGCGTGGGAGCGGACCAATCGTTAGCATTTTATCATACAGGCGGCTGCACGTGTTAGATGTGTTAACTTACATATGTAGGTTTGTAATGTAGGTATGTAGGTATATGTAATGTAGGTAGGTAATTTAGGTATGTAAGTACACTACAGTAGTGTCCGGGGCGTAGTTGGTTAAAGTGCGTGACCGCTATGTCAATGAATCTGGAGATCCGGGTTCGAACCCCAGCAGCGACAGAAAATTATTTGAATTAAAATAATTTTTCTGTACGGCCGCCACCTCTCTGCAGACAATGTCAAACCTCAGAGAGTAATCAAAATGCCATGTAAAGCTTCTTGAGAATAAGAACATTCCGTTCATCGCGGTTCGGAGTCGGCGTTAAGCCTGTAGGTCCATTTCTCGGTCAATTGTGTACAAACTTAATAATACGCACAACACAATTGATCATAAGAAGCTACGTCAAAGTCCTTTCAAGGGCTGAAATGGCCAGTTATTTATTATTTTTATATAAGTACACTACACAAGTCATAGTATAGGCCAAGTGCTTGAAATTATGTCAGACATTGATTTGTCGACTCAATAAGTTTCCTTTTGGCAAATAAACTTGCTGCACTTTCAATTTCTTTTGGTGATTTTTCATTGACTAATTGATGAACTTTTCGGCGCTTTGTTCGACTGGATGTTTCTTCGAAATTCACTCGTTTTCTACCCCCTTTGGTTTCAGTTTTTCTAAAATTAGGAGTATCTTCTGTGTTTGATATATTCCGTATGCCTCTACTACGTCCCTTGAATTTATGTAATTAGCTATATACCCAAGTAATTAAAAATTTTAAAAAAATACTATTTTCTATATAAACATTACTCCTTTAACCTTAAAAATTTTTTTCTCAAAATAAAATAACGTGATTTTCTATGTAAATTTTACAAAAAATTACTCAAAAATACCCTTAACGAAAAATTAGGTAAATATAAAACAACGCAAAACCGCTTCTCTATATTTTCAACATATCTTTTGAATAAGTTGATAAGTAACATATAAAAAATTAAAAAAAAAAAAAAAAATTGTTTTTGGAGCTATTCATTCTCAAAGTTGGAAAATAATTTCCGGTTTTTCAATTTCAGTAAATTTAACTTCACTAATAACGCAATCTTTAATGTTGAATAACTTTTGGAATAAAGACTATATTTAAATAATTAAGTTCATATTGAAAATATAATTACTCATAAATTTCTAAAACTATCAAACATTAGGTGCGTTTTTTTGGCATCGCTATATACGCTTAATAACATTTTTCATACAAAAAATTGCTTAGCTAAGACAGGATAATTATAGCCGCTTAGCTCATAGTCGCCGATAGAAACACTTTTTCCAGATCAAGAAAGTGGTATTTTACATAATTTATTGGCAGCACTTTTTGGAAAACAACCATGTTTACGTCAGACCGGTGATAGAAAAAAAGTCTATCTAAAATCAGAAAAACAAATAAAGCATCAAAAAATTAAGCATAAAAAATATGTTTAGCTCCAGCACCCGAAACCTTTTGCGCAGTAGTGTTTTGCATCGTTGCAAAAGCACCCTCGTCGTGGCTGAACACAACAATGATGTTTTGAATCCTGTAACGCTGAATACAATCTCGGCAGCAAAGAAAATCGGAGGCGACGTAGCTGCTGGTAGCAGGCACCAAATGCGGGCACGTTTCCGAAGCTGTTTCTAAGGTGTCTGGTGTTGCAAAAGTTCTCGTGGCACGAATTTTGAAGCTGTCTCTGCGGACGGCGGTAGCGGTGCCATCGAACAGGCGCCCACTGGTGATTTCAAGTCAAGTCTAAGCGAGTAAGTTTCGTCCGAGCTCACAAAGTCTGATCGCCCTGAGCTAGCTAGTGCCAAGGTTATATCGGGTGGTCGTGGCCTCAAATCGGGCGACAACTTCAAAATGCTGTACTATTTGGCAGACAAGTTTTTTCGCTGCTGTCGGTGCTTCACGTGCTGCTGTCGATGCTGGTTTCGTGCCCAACGACATGCAAATCGGACAGACCGGCTAAATTGTAGCTTCGGACCTATACTTTGCTGTCGGAATCTCTGGCGCTATTCAACATCTGGCTGGTATGAAAGACTCCAAAACTATTGTGTGGAGCGACTAAAGGATGCCGAAGTGCCAATCTTCGCTGAAATTGGTCTGGTTGCTGACCTTTTTAATGCTGTTCCCGAGATTACAAAGAAACTGTAAATACGTTTGGTATCGAAAAGTATTAAACAGTAGAAATTTGTGCATTTATTTTTTTAAACAAAAAAAAAATAAAATAAAGGGTGATCCGTTTCGAAGCTCCCTACCTTTTTAAGAAAAAACGCGGAAAATTTAATTTTAATGAGGAATATGTATTATCATTTGAAAGAACATTTTTTGGCATTTATTTTTTCAAGACAATGTTTATCAAATGTTGGCCGCGGCTACGTCTCAGATGGAAGCGGGATTGTCCGCATAAACTTTAGACTATTGAAAAAAGTCTCTCTACTTGGATCACCCATTATTATATCACCCAATATTTGACAGTAACACGCAATGCTGCCAAGTTTTTAAGAAAAAAGTTAAGCGAAATATTAAGCGCCGATGAGCGTTTTTTTGGACAAGCGTATATAGCGATGCCAAAAAAACACACCTATTATTAATTTCTTTTTAAAATTCATCCCACAGCAGACTCACAAAGTATGTATAAATGACTCAATTTTCAAATTTTAATTTTAGGCAAAAAACTGCCATCACATAAAATTGAATTAAAAACAAAAAAAGCAAAATCGGACCTCTATCTTTTTTTCCTGTATGCGTTGCAGATTTGCTGCTATGACTGTAAGTTGTGTGGTTAATGAGATGAAAATTTGGAACATTTTAAATTGATAGTTTGTGTCGTCAAGATCGTGCACTCGCGACCATATCTCGTTAACTTTGTGTCGATGTTGTCAAATTCGTTTTTAATTTCTGCTTGATCTTGTTTGATAATGTTAATGGTTGCATCAAGAATCGATGTTTGATTTTTTAGTAAGAGTTGGAGATGCCCTTCATTTTCTTTGATTTTTTCGATAGCCTTGACCATTTGCTCAGCATATTCAGAGTCTTAAACTCCAAATAATGAATTTGCGATATTTCCTACGATGTTTAAAGCACCTCTTCTAGTTCTATTGACTTTAAGACGATTGGTGTCTGCAATGTCGATGCACTTCTTTTGGATTTGTTTATGGTAAGAAGATTATTGTCCTGTTTGAGTACTTCTTCAAGATTGTCAAAAGTGTGTTCAATGGATTCGCATCCACTCTTTCGTTTGAGTTCTTGATAAAGGTGCCGCAAAGCTGCTGTTCCGTTTATGAAAAAATCAGTTTCTTTCCGATAAGGGCTTAGAACGTAATACACAATAAGTTGCCATTTTGTTCTAGACGTTTTCATTGATGCAATTCCTTCGAAGTGGATACCCAAGTTGGAGTCAAATTCATAGTTCTTGACTTCGGTTGCCAATATAAGAGGTAGCATGAGTACTAAAATTAGTAATACCGACGCTAGGTTGAGTGATGATGATCTCCTCCTTCTACGTGCTACATCTGTGTCGTTGTCGTCGTGATGACTGGGTGCATTGTGATATGTAGACCCAGTAGTGACAAGGACCGCTACTTGGTTGCCTTCTATTGGCAGGGGAGCTAATCGATGGATTGGGCGTTTAAATATTCCTGACGCTGTTTTGACATCAACTACACGTACAATGTCATCTTCTCCCTTATACGTTCTCGTGATTCGTCCAAGTGGCCATTGAAGTACCGGGGAGTTGTCCTCCTTGATAATGACAATGGTACCTTCCTTGATGTTGTTTGCTTGTTCCCTCCATTTGTGTCTGTATTGAAGTTCGTTAAGATAGTTACGAGACCACCTTTGCCAAAAGTCGTGTTTGATATGTGACACAGTTTTCCATCTGGTTCCTGAGGATGACTGCATCTCCACTGCTCTTGCATCGACTTGTGCTGTAAGTGGTTCGCCAATCAAAAAATGCCAAGCAGTAAGAGCACTTAAATCATTAGGATCGTTTGACATGGGGCTGACTGGTCTCGAGTTTAGTATTGCCTCAATCTCTACTACAATGGTTTCGAGCTCTTCATAGGTGAGAGATGCCGATGCAACACTTCTTTGAAGCACGTACACTTCTTTGTTGACGTAGCCATTCAACCAAAAATGAGCCTCATCACTGAACAAAATTTTGCGATGAAAATCAGCATCGAGATCAATCTCATTTTCGGCCCATACACCAAAATCACGACGCATTGCATGGTCTCGCGGCTTTAATTCTTGCACAAGCTGGATCTTGTAAGGTCGCAAGCCAAGATCTTTGCGCAAAATCTTCCATAAAGTTGATGGACAAAGCTCCAATTGCTGTGCACGGTGGCGAATCGATTCATTCGGGTCCTCTTCAACATTTTGCTCTACAGTGGCAATTGTTTCTTCGGTGCGCACTGTTCGACGTCTCTGCGGATGCGTATTATCACATAGAGTAAACGTAGTGCGAAAACGACCCATGTTTAACCGAATTAATTGCTCTGATGGACGATTATGTCGACCATAAAATGAACGGAGCTTGCGGTAAACTTCGCGAACTGAACCATTATTTTCGAAATAAATTTGCACGATTTGCAAGCGTTGTTCTTTTGTCAACCTGTTCATGATGAAATGGCAAACCAAACTGAACATAAATGACATTAGAGTTGCCAGATTTGACCACAAAATGCCAGTTTTATCTCTATTCGAAAAACAAACCCCTAAAAAAAACACCCATTATAAGGGCCATCTCTTTTCGGAATGAATTTTGAAGTTCTACCTTTAGTGGCGTTGCTTAGAACATGGGTGGTCACTAGTACTTCGGAGCCGATGTCAAAATCTGATTGATTTCGTCTATGGTTGTTACTATTTTCCTTGCTTTTGTCCTGCATCTTCTTCTTTGATTCTCGAACGTTTCTATATATGTCGGCTATAGTTTTTAAATATGGTGTTATCTCTGCAATGAAATTTTCGGACTCAAATCATGTTGAACGTCATCAAGAGTGCGCATTTCTCTCCCAAATGTTAGATAAGCCACTGTGTAACCAGTGCTTTGATAGTAGGATGAATTCATCGCAAATCGTATGGCTGGTATCTTCTCTTTCCAAGATTGATGATCAGTGATAAGTTTTACTTCAGCTCCCTCAAGATAGCCTCGAAACTTATGTTCTGCCCAAAGAATTGCCAAGGCTTCTCTTTCAATATTTGAATAGTTTCGTTCTGCATCGGTCAGAAGCCTGCTAGCATACTCAATGGTATGTTCCTCAGGGCCCTCCCCCTGGAGTGAAACTGCTCCGAGTGCATATCTACTGGCATTTGTTTTCAATATAAATGGCAAGCCATCTTCAGCTTGCTTTAAGATCGGTGTGGTCGTAAGAAGCTCTTTTAGTGTGTCAAAAGCTATTTGTTGTTCTTTGAAACGCGCTGTGCAACGTGTAAAAGTACCTGCTTTAGTGTTATCAGCGTTGACTGCCATTATTTGTTGAAACTGTTCTGTGGAAAAGGTTGCCATAGTTGATGCTCTTTTTATATAGTTAAAATCTGTAGAGCTAGCGCTGCCAAAAGGAGTGACGTCACTGCCGCTAGACGTGTTGTTGTTAGGATAAGATGAACAGTTCTTGTTTATAACCTCCAAAACCCGGTATGCTGGCACGTGGATGCTTTGAGTGATGCTAGCTGATGTTGGGCCGGTGGCGGCTGATGCGTTGATGCTGTTGGTTGAAGATGTGATGTTTTCCAGTGTGAAATCAGAGATCCAGTCCGACTTTCGTACGTGGATGCTGTTGGTTTGAAAACTGCTTATAGATGCGATGGCTCTTGCTGATTCCGCTTTGCTGACTGAAGATGCGTTGCTTGCATGTGTTAAATCAGAGATCCAGTCCGAATTTCGTACGTGGATGCTGTTGGTTGAAGATGTGACGTTTTCTAGTGTGAAATCAGAGATCCAGTCCGACTTTCGTACGTGGATGCTGTTGGTTTGAAAACTGCTTATAGATGCGATGGCTCTTGCTGATTGTGCTTTGCTGGCTGAAGATGCGTTGCTTGCATGTGTTAAATCAGAGATCCAGTCCGAATTTCGTACGTGGTTGCTGTTGGTTTGAAAACTGCTTAAAGATGCGATGGCTTTTGCTGATTGCGCTTTGCTGGCTGAAGATGCGTTGCTTGCATGTGTTAAATCAGAGATCCAGTCCGAATTTCGTACGTGGACGCTGTTGGTTGAAGATGTGACGTTTTCCAGTGTGAAATCAGAGATCCAGTCCGACTTTCGTACGTGGATGCTGTTGGTTTGAAAACTGCTTATAGATGCGATGGCTCATGCTGATTGCGCTTTGCTGGCTGAAGATGCGTTGCTTGCATGTGTTAAATCAGAGATCCAGTCCGAATTTCGTACGTGGATGCAGCTGGTTTGAACACTACTTATTAACGCGTTGGCTTTACCTGAATGCGCGTTGCTGGCCGATGATGCGTCGCTGGCAATTGTCAAATCAGAGATCCGGTCCGAATTTCGTACGTGGATGCCGCTGATTTGAGCACTGCTTGTTGACGTTTCGCTGCGTTCTTTTTTTTTTATAATTATATTTGCGCATTGAAAATGCGGGTAGTTTTCAGCGGAAGTGAGGTTTTTATTTATTCAATAAAATAAAACTTAAAAACATAAACTTGACAATTATGGTTAATTTTGCCTTCAGAATTCTTAATTCTTAATTTGTATTGATCCGGTCCGAACTAGTCGTACTCGTATACAATCCAGTTTAAGCGCTAATAGTGAATGATCTATCTATGCAAGCTTGAGCTCCTTTTATACAAAAATTCATACAGGGTTGCATTTATAACATGGTTAAATTATTACAGCATTGTAGTTTTGACAAAGCTTATAAGGGTGAACACACAGGGTAAAATGGTACTAGAGGTGCTTCAATATGTATTTAAAACGATGTGTATTTAAAACAACGTGTATTTTTATATTCAAGACTTAATTAAAATAAATACATACATATGTAAATTAACTATAAAGTGAAGTGTTTTAATTGGACATATTAAGTGTCCAAGACCTTCTGCCATTTTTATGGCAGAAAAACGATTTTTTTGTTGAGCTGACTTTTGGGAAAAGTTTATTTTTTTATAAAATTTTCTTACCTTTGTTTTCTGCATATTAACAATAACTTTAAAAACATAAATTTGTTCATCGTTATTATCAGACATCATTGCAAATATGCAGAAAACACAGTGGCGGATTTACATACGGGCTGAAAGGGCTTTAGCACACCACCCCCTTGGAGAATTTTTTGTATGGAAACAAATGAAAAAAAGTCCAAAAACATGTTTCAGCCTCCCCCCCCTTGACATACAAAACTGTAGTTTCAGCCCCCCTCTGACGAATTCTAAATCCGCCACTGAGAAAACAAAGTGGAGTTAATCTGAAGTAGAGGGATATAATTTTCTTGTGGAGCTGACTTTTAAGAAAATAATTATTTTTGAATAGATTTAATTCACTTTTTTTTCTACAAATTTGAAATGATGTCATTCTTTGTTATATTATATGGTTAAAGTTTTTGGTGTTCCTCTACCACCTGCAAAGTCAACTGTTTTTCGGATTCTGAGTTAGTAACATTTGTATTGAATCGTGTTATTAAATTTATTGTGCTTTCAGCACAATCGTTCACGACAGCAAATTTTGCTGACCATTTCCTCAGCTCGTAAATTTATTTCGTCAATGAGCCAACAACTTGTATCGATGTTTAGAAAGCTCATGGGATCTCCTTAGTTGTAGACTCCCCTATAAGTTCTTTAAGTTCGTTTTTTGCAGTATTTCGGTGCTTTCTGCTTTTACGAAGATTTTAATACTCCAAATGCAACTTTTCAACAAAAGTTTTTATTCTTGATTTCTTCCCCGTTATGATGGATAAATTTGACCAAACTTTCACTAATTCACCGACGCTTGATTCAACGTCAAATTGTCCAGTACCTTTAGATGCAACAAACGGCTTAGCACATGCTCGCACGTTGGTAATGTTACTTTTTGAAAGAATCTCAAAGTACTTTCTATAAACATTAATACGCGAAAATTCATTTCACTAAATACGACACCAAATTCGTCATAAAATAAAACTCAACAATTAAATATATGATATTCGATATTTTTTTATTCGATACAAGTATCCTGAACTGCTTGCTAAATTACCTCAAAAGATAAATGGACTGAAACAATTCTCGATTAACTGTCCAAACTGTATGGCAGTTGTCGGACTGGTTTCTGACAACGTATTTCCAACGTAGTGAAACCATAGCGTGTCAGAATGACTATTATTCCATCCTTGCCTAAACGTCAGCTCAACAAAAAAATCGTTTTTCTGCCATAAAAATGGCCCGATTTGAATAATTTTTTTATTATTCTTAAACTTCATAAAAAGGCCAACAATAATGCAGTATTTTATTTTAAGAAAGTTGCTGCGACCTTGGCGAAGGTAAAGCTTCTTTTTCAAAATCGAAAGAAAAAATTAGGAAATTCTTAATAAAGTAGGCCAATTTTGGGTCAAGGACTAATTTTTTTACGAATCTGATGACAGATTTGCGTTCAGCGGACGATTTTACATTAGGATATGTTATAGTCAAAAGTTTTTGTAGGACTTAAATTTAAATGGGAAACTCGATTTGAAACATCCATTTTATACTTCTTCAAATTCACGTTTTTTAACGGCGCGAATTTTTTGAATTTTTTTTTCATGTCACATGCTTATATTACATCCAGGATTCCGAATCTGGCCTTGCAGGGAGGTTCTGGAATACTTTTGGAAAAAAACCCATCTAATATACATATATAATTATCCATATCATGTATATATTATATTATTACACAGCAGGAAAATAAAAAGCGCTCCTTTTTAGTACACAGTAGAATTGTGGAGCTCATATTTTTATATACATTTTGTTCACAAGTAGTCAAGCAAGGAAATATCAGAGCGGTAAAACATTTGACTGTGATGCCAGCAGTCCGAGTTCAATCCTCGAATGTGACAAAGATTAAAATTTTCTCGCTTTGTTTTTATGTATTTTTTTTTTTCACAGCGCTCCTTGGTCTAACACATAAAAGAGCTTTTTTAACTATTTGTTGAAGCGTGTTTTAAACGGTTTTTTAGCTGCACTTAAGAAGCGCTTCCATCCTAGGACATCCAATGTAAATTTTTATATGAATTTGGTTTACTTAAAAAGCGCTCCAGATGTGTTAAACGCTATGGCAGAAGCGTTTGCTAGGATGGAAGCGCTTCTTAAGTGCAGCTAAAAAATCGTTTAAAAAGCACTTCAACAATTAGTTAAAAAAGCTCTTTTATGTGTTAGTGTGTCCAAGGAGCGCTGTATTCTCCTTGGACTATACATGAAAACAAAGCGAGGAAAATTTATTCTTTGTCACATGCGAGGATTGAAACTCGAACTGCTAGCGTTATAGTCAAATGTCTTACCGCTCTGCTATTTCCTTTCTTGATTACTTGTGAACAAAATACTTTTACACAAAAATTGAAATTAATGCGAACAGCTGATTCATTTCAATGAAAGTGTCAAAATTTCGGTGTAATCATGCTCCAATAGAAAAAGCAATTTTACACCACAGCTCAACTGAAAATGTAAGTAATATGTAATGTGGCAAAAAAGTTCAGTTGAGGTGTCTTAAGTCACGTCAACTTAAGTTGAGTTGTCGTACCTAATAAGGACCTTAACTGATGTTCCAGAGTACGGATGTCACGCTTGTAAGTATAGTGTAAGCTTAGCACCCTTTTTATTTTGCTCCAATTCTCTTCAACAATGTTATAAGAGATTAGTGCTGAATCGGCACTTCCTCTTATTTTCTGTCGAATATGAAGTAGGATGGCTCTATATATGGGCTTATCGCGCAAAATTTCGTAGTCCTTCAAAATAGTCTCAACACTATGAATCCATGACACGTATCTCGTTGGATCCCCCTCAAGTCTTCAATTTTTTCACACTGTCGGGTAGCCTGCTTATATTCCTAAGTTCGGCTTCATTTTGCGGACCTAATAGCGGTATCTGAGCACTTACTTCTGCTTCTACTGTCGAACCTAAGACTCGAGCTTTTAGGATGGTTATCCGACCCTCAAGGTTCTGTGGCGAACCCTTTTCTAACACAGTGAGCCTACCTTCGACATTGCGCAGTTGATCTAGCGCAGCACTAATTGCCCCCATAAGATTTGTTACTGCTTGTTGTAATTCTTCCATGTTTCCAAGTATATAAAAATTGTACAAAGAAAATATTTTATTCTATGACTCAATACGATTTTACTGCTTTCTGGGATTTAGTTTATTAAATCAAAAATAAAAATTGTCACTCACCAAGTTTCAATATTATTTATGTCTGCTTACTGCGTTTTATATTACTCTGTTGTTATGATAGGCGTATTTTGATATTCTTTTTTATATTTTTATTCCGGTTATCGTTTGGTTCTTTTTTATTCTAGTCACTCACTGCAATGCTTTTCATTTTTTCACACTTGCCCACCACTTCCGCACTATTTTTATGGTTGTCCTTTACAGATCTTATAATTTATTTAACCCCTCCGGGTGGATCACTTGATTCTTTTTGGAGACACGACTTATTTTGATCCTTCAGGACAAAGTTAAAAAACAAAAACAAATTTTGTTTTGTTCAGTAGAACGTCTTTATTTGATGAGATGTGTTGTTGTGTTCCTTTAAGTGTTAATATTAAATGTATGTTTGTTTAGGTGAGAGTATTGTGTGAGTGTTTATGTGTTGATAATATTATTCTTACTTTATCCTTACTTCTTCTTTCTTTTATTTAAAAAAAAGAAACTACACTTGTTTTTACTATGGTGTCTTTCACCTCACAAAAAGAACTCCCCTTTATTACATTTTGTTCTTATATTTATAGCTTTTTTCATCATACTAATTGCTATACAAACTTACATGCTAAATAATATACAAACTAACATGTTAAATAATATACATACAAACCTAATATTAAACAACTTAAAAACTTACCAACTTACATATTTGCAAGTTGCACATACCGACATATATATTCAGTTGCTTACCAACCTACATTGCATTTTTGTCACCTCGATATTTGACACCGTTTACTTTCGCGTGCTACATTTGGACATAAGTTCGTCAACAGTGCGGTTTATTGACCTAGAAACATACATAGAACAACGCAATTCGAAACGCAAGCACCATGCATTCATTTATTTCCGCGATAATGTTAAGGGTTTAATAACAGAGACGCAGCCGAAATAGTTGGCTTGCATTTGTTTCGATCTTTTCCGCTAACCGTTGCATTTTTAACGCTAGCCGGTGCTTGCGCTTGAAATTGAACTTCAATTTCGCGCATTGCTTATCAACGCCGATCGCTTCATATTCTGAGGCAGGTCAGTGTTTCATTCAAGTGGCATAGAGTTATCTACGTCCCTTGACTGAACCACAACATTCCTCCCCCCTTCGGAAGAAAAACTTATGCTGTTAAATTAGCGATAATTTTTTTTTTTTTTTTCATGCGCGCTTAAAGAATCTCGATATTATTGTTTTACTATTAGTTTTTACTTCTGCACTATGTATGTTTGTACGTCTCTTTTTTTCAAATTTTAGAATGTTTTGTGCTTACTTAGGTATTATTCAAATTTTCTACACATTCCTTTTGGTTTTGTGATTCTTAACTGATTTTTCTCTTTTGCGAGGTTTTTTTTTTTTTTTTTTTGGCAACAATTTTTCGTCTTCTTAACATTAATTTATTATACATGTAATTTTTTCCAATAAACAACTTCAGTTTGCAATGCATTCTTGTCATGATCTTCTTTATTCTTACTTTTAATTGTTATACTGTTACTATTGGATAATTAAAAAACCGATTCTTCAGTGGGTCCCAGTATTTTGGCTGAGCGGATAGATGCTTTTCGCTGTGGCGTTGTTGAAGTCTCTCTTTCCTGCTCCTCTCCTTGACTCATTTCCAGAATACGAGATGCTCCCCTGTGAGACCGTATTTGACTTTCTTTACCGTACGAACCGGCTCTCGCTGTGATGCTGTGTGATGTTCTACATGTATATCTTCTTTCCGGATTCGCTGCGTTTGTCTTGCTGGCTCTTTATTAGTATATGTTATTGCAACTCTCCTCTTTCTACATATGAATACCGCTATGATAATAATCAGGATGACTGTTGATGACCCAAAGACAATGCCTGACCCGGTCGTTATTCTGTGTATTTGAAATAGGCTATCATTGTTTTTCCTTTGTTCGAGAATCGTCTTTAATTCAGACCAACTGCGCTGACCGTCCTGTAACTCCGTTTTCATGCTCTCGTGATCAGAAACAACAACAGGCAAGTGTGTGGATCTCGAGTCCGTTTCATTCAACACCTCTGTCCATTGAGACTTTAATGTTTCTATGAGTGATGCACTGTTTACTACGCGTTGTGTTATGTTGTAATTGTGGAGTCGTGGTGTCTCGTATGGCAACATCATCTCTTCATTTCGGATTGTGCACCGTTGTGTTATGGTAACGTAGCCAAATCCTGTCAGAGTGAGTGTACCCACTTCGTCGTCGCACGTCACTTCAAATGTTTCCGGTACTTGGAAATTGTATAACCATCTATTTGACACTGTCATTTTAACCAGAAATCCTTTAACTGGGGGAATAGCCGCATACTGGCAGAATTCTTCTCGTCTGTTAAGATTTTGTAGTAGGCTTACCTCACAGACAGGACTATTCATCGTGAGTACCTTTCCCGGAAGTCGGCATAGTCGTATTTCACTCATGTCGGCCCCTATCATCTGGATACATTTCGACATCTCTTCCTTCGAAAGCCCGATGAACTGCCTTCTATTCCTAGACTCCGCCATGTAGGCATACGTTGTCTTCGCCATTAGGTCCCATCGCCCCTTTGTGAATATTGGAATTGGGTATACTTTGTACATGCTGAACCGCATCCGCTCGGGTAGAGGTAATTTTGCCACTACCACAAAACTGCCATTTGCAGGAAACGCCTTCACCGTTGCTACCTGATGTACCTCAAATGACTTGTCCATAAACCATTTTGCTTTTCCTTCCATTGTAAACTGACCCATCAATTTATGCACATCCTCTGCGTTGAGTATTGTGGGATGCAAGGAACCTCTAATCAACTCGTCTAATATTGCAATTTCCTGCGCCTGCTGCCCCTGAATTTCTACCAGCTTTGCATTAATTACCGCCTGTCTCTCCAATAACTCCATTTTGAGCGTTACTTTTCCCAAAAGTCTGTTGGTCTCGTTATTTTTCATGCTTTGTTCTTCGTATGATTTGCTCATGATACTCTGCAAACCTTCTACCTCCTTCATTATCGTCAATAAAGGTTTAGACACGGCCTTATAAGAATTCTCCATTACAGTGACTTGCTTCTTAAGTATCTCATAAGTCTGGCTTTCTCTGTTTTCTATGTCCCTTAGATGCTCCGAAATTTTCTCTTCGTCATTGTGGTCCATCACTCCAAAAGCCCAATGGAGCGCCTCTCCAATAAAATTAACTGATCGCCGGCTTCTGCGTTGGTTTTTCATTGTTGCCATGACTTCTTCGTTTTTCTTCAGTGTTACTAGTATTGCTCTTGTCTCCCTTAGAGGAGCAACACAGGGTAAATAAAACTCTTTTGCTGCGAGCACTTCTGTTAAAGTTCTGCACATGTTCTCCTCATCTTGCAAATACTTCTCCGACGTCTCTAGCACCTCATCCAATTTAACCGGTGTGAACTTAGTTAATATAGTCCATTCCTCGGAAAAGAACATCGCCTCGTGTATTGTTTCTAGGAAAACTGGTGTTGTCTCCAAGCTGACCACCTCTGCATGTTGCGCTCCGGTGCATCCAATCCAAATAAAACCTAGGACCCATATCATTCGTCCTCATATTCTCGTCGTGCTAAATCTATTTTTATATAATTGATTAACTTAACATTTATCGATATCATAACATAATTTTATATATTGCATTTTGTTTTTATAACGTATTTCTATACATAATCATTATTGGTTATATAGTTCTAAAATTTTATTTTTTTTTTTTTTTTTTTTTTTTTTCGTATTCTCTTCGCGTTTACGATTACGAATAAACAAAAATCTCAATATAACGCGTGGTCATCAAAATTTTAACCTCCAAATCATATTTATTCGATGGAATTTTCTTTCTTTCCCAGTCTTGTCTTTTCGAATTAGCTTAATTTTGTTACTGTATTAAATCAGATTTAACTTTGTATTTTATTAAAATAAAATAAAAAAAATCTTTTAAATTTTTTAATTGTTCTTAGTTTATATTTTACGTTATAAAATAAAAAAATTTAACTAATTTTCCTGATTGTTTTATGTATTATGGAAAACCTTTAATAAATTGTTATGTACCTTCTTAGGTTTTCCTTTTATTACGATCTCGGTAGTGACTGGACTTATTATAGTTCTGACCTCATATGGCCCTAGCCATATTGGAGAGAATTTATTTTTCCTTGCCTGATTTTTCATTAGAACCTTTCCCCCCACTTTAAATTCTACAGGGTTCAAATAGTTATCATAATGTTTTTACGACATTTCTTTCGCTCGTTCCTGGTTCTGTCTTACCAGTTCGTGAGTTCTTTGTATCTGGTATTTTAAAATTTTTGAAGGATCTTCGGTGTTATATACCGGACTACACTTACGTGTGAGATTCGTTGGCATTTCTGAATTAAATCCATACAAGGTTTTAAAAGGTGTTTGCTTTGTGCTCATGAGCGGTGTATTATTGTGCACATGCATAGCAGATACTAACCATTGATCCCAATTCGACCCGTCCTCCTTAGCAAAACTTCGTAAGTATTCTGCTAATGGACGATGGCTTCTTTCCAACGAGCCATTCGCCTGTGGATGATACGGTGTTATGTGTAATTTTTTAATCCCTAACACTTTACACACATCCGAAAATAACTTAGACACAAAATTTGAACCGTTATCAGTTATAAGTACTTTTGGAATGTTGTGACGAGTTATAATCTCGTCGAAGAATGCCTTTGATACTGTACTAGCTTCAGCATCTGGTATTGCAACACATGCCATGTACTTCGAAAAATCATCCTGAAAGGTTAGTATGTATTTATTGCCCGACACAGTCTCTGGTAGGATACCCACTATGTCCATGTAAACTTTCTCAAATGGACGTGTGGGTGTGTCCGTTAATACCATGGGCATTTTTGTTAATTTAGAGCATTTATTGATCTGGCATTTTTGACATTTTTTAACATATTCCTTAATCTGTTTCTGCATCCCCTTCCATTTATATTCCTGCCTTATTCTGAAATATGTTTTTAAAGCTCCTTGGTGCCCACCTAGTGGCAAATCATGAAAATCTCGCAAAATTCTATTAATATCTTTCGGATCGGTTAAAATGACTCTCTTTTCATTCCGTTGGTCTAAAAACTCATCACATTGTTCGCTTGGTTTCTCTGAATTTACTTCCGTTTCAATTTCCCTTTCCTTCTCTTGTTTTTTTTCCTCGGTTTTTGATCTTGTTTGAACTACTACTATGTCCTCTTCCTGTTGGGGTATCCTGCTTAGGGCATCTGCATTTAAATTTCGCTTACCAGGCTTATAAATAATTTCGTATTCATACTCTGAAAGCTTGTGCCTAAATCGTGCTAACCGCGATGTTTGGTCCTTCAGATTTGCTATTCCCCTCAAGGGTTGATGATCAGTGTATATTTTAAATGGTCTTCCTAAAAGATATGCCCTAAAATTTTTGGTTGCCCAAACAATGGCCAAAAATTCTTTTTCTATGGTTGAATAGCGTTTTTCTGCGCTATTTAATGCCCTACTCGCGAAAGCAATTGGTCTATCCTCGCCCACTTTTCCTTGTGATAAAACAGCGCCCAGTGCCTCTCCACTGGCGTCTGTAGTTAATAAGAAGGTCTTTTCAAAATCTGGATAAGCTAAAACTGGGGATGAGGTAACTGCTTCCTTTAACGCCTCAAAAGCTTGCTGACAGTCATTCGTCCACTGAAATTTGACGTCCTTTTTAAGCAAATTATTTATTGGTAAAACGATTTTCGACATATTTTTTATAAATTTCCTGTAATAATTTACTAAGCCTAGAAACGCCTGAACCTCCTTTCTATTTCTTGGTACTGGAATACTTTTAACACATTCTAGTTTTTGCGGATCTGGCAGAGCTCCTTGTTCTGAACATTTATGCCCTAAATACGCTATCTCACGACGCAGAAACTGACACTTTTCTGTGTTCAACTTCAAACAATTTTCTCTAAGTTTTTGGAATACCTTCCCCAATCTTTCTTCATGCTGTTGTAAATTCTTACCGTATATAACAATATCATCTAAATATACGAAACAATCTATCCCCTGCAGCCCTGTAAGTATGTTATTCATTAACCGTTGGAACGTAGCTGGTGCTCCAGTTAGTCCAAATGGCATTCTATTGAATTCGTAGTGCCCTAATGACGTGCTAAAGGCTGTTTTTTCTCTATCCTTGTCATTTACGAGTACTTGGTGGTACCCACTTGCCAAGTCTAGAGTCGAGAAATATCTGCAATGACCTAGTTGGTCTAATATTTCGTCGATACGAGGGATTGGAAAAACTTGTTTAATGGTAGCATCGTTTAACTTTCTATAATCAATGACTAATCTCCAGTTTTTGTTACCATCTTTCCCCGCCTTCTTTGGTACTAAGAGCATGGGTGAATTCCATGGCGATCTGCTTGGCCTAATTATGTCGTCTTCCAAAAGTTTTTGTACTTGTTTTTGTATTTCCTCCCTATGCATGTGGGGCAATTTGTATTGCTTTTGATTAATTGGGGCTTGATCTACTTGCGTTTGAATATCATGTTTCAATGCAGACGTACATGACAACTGATCTCCTTCTAACAAAAAAATGTCATGAAACGAAGTCACTAAAGTTTCAATTGATGCTTTTTCCTCTGAATTTAAATTTACGTCTAATGTAATTGACTTTTTCAGTCTTTCAATTCTGTTACTTATGTTTGTTTCTTTCACGCTAAAAATTGAACTATTGTTAGTTTTGAACTTGTTGAAATTTGAATATTTTGGTTCAAAATATTTGGGCATTACAAAGTCAGCTTCTGTTGAGTTTAGAACTGAGACGTGTGTCATTTTATTTGTAACATTTACTATTACTTCCCCTAAATATACCCCTGGTGCTATTTCCTGCTTATGGATGACAACTACAGGAATTTTTGTTTTTAGTGGAATCTTTACTGTTTGTATCGTTCTTGCTTTTATTTTTATTTCGTCGTTGTAGTTTATGGAACTCAACTCGTTTATTTGTTTTAAAGGTAATGTTAAAATATTTTCCCTACATGAATCGTATATTGTTAGCGTTTTTTCCATCGCATTAATAATGGATTTATTCCAAAGGTTGTCACGCCCTAATATGCCATCCGCAGGCAACCCTTGTTCTAGTGCCACTATGTGTAACTTAAAACTGAGGTGCTCTACTTCCTTATGTTTAATCCTCAAAGAACCAAGTGTTTTCACGAAGCCTCCAAATGCTCCGCTTAAATTTTTTATATCACTTGTATCTCTATTAAAAATGCTCTTCAACTTGTTTTGTTTAACTAAACTTGTATCAGCCCCGGAATCTACAAGTAAAATGAGTCGTCCGTTAATTGAGTCCCGACACGGGATCTCTACGAACACATCATTCACATTGGAAATGCCAAAACATACCCCTTGTTCGACTTTTTCTTGGAATGTTAAATTCGCGTGACAAAATGAGTTTTTCATATTTTTGTAATAGGATTTAGAATTTTTCATTAATTCTATCTTGAGGTTTTTCAGTTTAATTTCTATTAACTGCACTAACGACCTGAAAAAAAATTTGGCGTTATTTATGTACGACTTTTTCTCTAATAAACTTTTTATACTTTTATTTATTATAGTTATTATAGAATTGCTTATGCAAATTGTGATGCATGCTATCATCACTAAAAAACTGACGAAACTCTGCGATGTAGTTATTATTAGTTTAACTAGATCATCTTTTGTTATATTAACTGCCGATACTTTATCGGTTGGCTTAGTAGTCCAGATATTTACTATCTCCTCCTCTTTGTTTTCCACACCACCTCTTTGTTTTCCACATAAATTCTTCTGCTATCCCTCCTACTTTGGCTGTTATTCTGGTTGTTATTGTTATTCTGGTTTTTATTAAAATTGTTATCAATTCTGTTTGCGTTATTTGTATTTGAATTTCTGCCAGCTGAACTGTTGAAATTACATTCATGCCCGTATTCTCTGCATTTTTGACAATATGCTTGGTTTTTCCATTTAAAGCACTCATCTCTCGTGTGACCCACTCTATTACAAAATGGGCATGTTGGTCTAATACTCCTACTTCGTTCCTCCTCAAATCTTCCTAACATTTGTCTCACTGGCAGTGAATTAGCCCCTGGCACTGGATACTCTCTGTGCTCCTCTTCAACCCTATTCATAGTTGGTCCAAATGGCCCTTTATTAAATGCAAATTTCCCTGTCACATTTGTTCTTCTTTCTATTATTCCAAATGCACTTATTGCTTCTTCCACTATGTCCTCAAATGTTTCTAAGTTTACTCCTAACATGTGTGTCCTCAGTGTAGGATCTCTCAGACCAACCCTGAACGCTGTAAGCATGGTTTTCTCTAACTCAGTTAACAGTGCCGACACACCATCTTTATATCTGATTTTTATTATTTCTTCCGCTGTTATTCTAAGACTACTCAGCCTTCTAGCAAACTGCCTAATTTCCTCTCCTGGTTTTTGCACTGCCTGTTGTAATTCCTGCCATATTGCATCTAATGATCTTGGTTTAAGGTACGTATTTTTTACTAGTAGGTGTAATTCACCTAACGTGTTAAACTGCCTAGACCGAATCAACTCAAAAGCATCTCCATATAATCTTAACTTTACGCATTGAATAACTTTATCTAGGTTCTCTTTACCTACGCCCTGAAGAGCTAATTCTGTGCCTTGTATAAACTTATATACTTCTGCGTGCAATTCACTGGATTCCGCCCCGGAAAATAGAGGTACGAGACCCGAAACTGTTTTTGATATCTCGCATATGTTCATTATGCTGGATTTTATTAATATATTTTTAGAAAAGTTTGCGTTAGTATTCAAATTGTCCTCTGAATCCCCTGCGTCCTTATGGTATAATGATGTTTCTGCTGCTAGCTTCAATTCTTCTTGCAAGTGTCGATTCTGTACCTGTAATTCTCTTATTCTAGCGCTAACTTGTTCTACTGTTTCGAAATCTTCCCTTGCTAAATGATCAATGTATTTCTCGACGGTGTCGTTAGAAATGTTTTTAGTTTTCAACAATTTTCTCAGCCTTTCGTTTTCTTAATTTAATTCTTGGGCTCTCTCGGTTTCCTCTATATGCTGTCTTTCCAATTCTGTCAACTTCTTCTTTAATGCCTCAAACTCTGTTTTCAAATCTTCAAAATTTTCCCTTTGGCTAGCTAATTTATGCTCGTAAAATGATTCTAAATAATCGAAGACAACGTCTAGTTCCTCTACTTTTGTTATATTTCTCTCACTTACTTTTGACTGTAATAACGCAAAATTTTCTTTATTCCCAATAATAATTCTTGCCCTGTTCCATAAATTTTCTGCGAATCTACTAATTTCTCCTGTTAATTCTGTATATTTTCTTTCTGATCCGTGCTGGCACTCCATTAAACCCTGACGAATTTCCTCATCTATCAAACAAAACCATCAACAAAAGGACTACCGGCTGCGCCATAAATGTTGTGTTCCTTTAAGTGTTAATATTAAATGTATGTTTGTTTAGGTGAGAGTATTGTGTGAGTGTTTATGTGTTGATAATATTATTCTTACTTTATCCTTACTTCTTCTTTCTTTTATTTAAAAAAAAGAAACTACACTTGTTTTTACTATGGTGTCTTTCACCTCACAAAAAGAACTCCCCTTTATTACATTTTGTTCTTATATTTATAGCTTTTTTCATCATACTAATTGCTATACAAACTTACATGCTAAATAATATACAAACTAACATGTTAAATAATATACATACAAAACTAATATTAAACAACTTAAAAACTTACCAACTTACATATTTGCAAGTTGCACATACCGACATATATATTCAGTTGCTTACCAACCTACATTGCATTTTTGTCACCTCGATATTTGACACCGTTTACTTTCGCGTGCTACATTTGGACATAAGTTCGTCAACAGTGCGGTTTATTGACCTAGAAACATACATAGAACAACGCAATTCGAAACGCAAGCACCATGCATTCATTTATTTCCGCGATAATGTTAAGGGTTTAATAACAGAGACGCAGCCGAAATAGTTGGCTTGCATTTGTTTCGATCTTTTCCGCTAACCGTTGCATTTTTAACGCTAACCGGTGCTTGTGCTTGAAATTGAACTTCAATTTCGCGCATTGCTTATGAACGCCGATCGCTTCATATTCTGAGGCAGGTCAGTGTTTCATTCAAGTGGCATAGAGTTATCTACGTCCCTTGACTGAACCACAACAGTGTAATGGAACTGACTTTCTTAAAACTAACAGAATGTCTGATACTTAAAATATATGAATAAAGTTAACTGATACATATTTGCTCTTGCATAATTTCTTTACAGAATAATTGATATGTAAGACTTACTAATACATACATATTGTTTCTCTTCTTTCTTCGTTGCATTCTTGTACTGCAGCGAAACATTTGAAACTGTTGGTGCAATTGAAAATGTAATGTGGTCTTCTATTTGTTGTTGCCGATATTCGGTCAAGCTGACAAATAGGATTTGCAATAAAAATAAATGATATGGGTATGTGCAATATGCAATGTGACACTTTTGTGAATGAAATATGGGTTAGTAAGAGTTGAGTAATTAATGATTGAAATGTGGGTTATTAAAATCAAGTGTTAAGAAATATATTTAAAAATGTTTATGTTGCCCAATTGATTGGCATTTTGTAAGAAGTATAGAATTTGTAAGTGACGCCGCTGATGTCAACATGACCCAGGCGTTGATTATTGTGTGTTCCTACTTAGGAGCGATGTACACCACTTTTTCACTAGCCTCCAAACTTATCTCTCTTTGTGGGAAGTCGAGTTTTCTTTAAGACAATATGGAGCTATGAGTTACTTGGAATGGTCCCTGCTCGGGGGCCGTTAAAGATTTAACCTTTGATTTATATTAAAAAAATATTTTTTTCACCACAACTTATCGTTGTGGCACCCAAATACAAATTGAATATACAAATCAAAATCCCTAATATTAAATAACAATAATTTCAATAAGCTTAAGCTAAATATTTCATATTCTATACTTATAATTAAGGTTGCACGCTGACGTTGCATTCAATGCACGGCGCGTGCAGTGAAATTGGATCTCTTTGCTTTCTAGGCTGTTGAACTGTTGGAAAGTGCTGACTCGAACCCCTGGACGGCGTTAACTTTGATGTTGGCAGTGTGGAGAGCCAACAACACTCCTATCCCTTTTGGAGTAGGATTGTGAAGTGGCCGAAGCGATGACTGGTGCTTGCTGTGGTTCATAATGAATGACTCTTTTATACTTTTATGTTAATATTATAGCAGTTATGACTGTTATTCCAAGTAGTCCCATAGAAATGTGAGTATATGACATCTTTTTCTGCATTGTTTCTTGTAGTGTTATGACGGCTTTCTTGTTGTGAAATTGATGCTCTTGCCGTTTTTCTAGATTTAGGACTTTTATGATGGATTTCGATTAAATTTTTGTGTATATGGGTGGTGCAATATGAATTTCGTCACAAAATATGGTGGGGTCGTCTTCGTAGATGATTCCGTTGACGGTAACGTAGCAATTGCTGAAATTTAGTAAAGCTGTTCCTACAATTTCATGGGATGCTTTACTGCAATAAGAGCTTATTAGTAAATTTGGAACATTTATGAGCAATATGTAGTTTTGCTCGAAGTTTGCCCACATCTTTTAAGATGCATTGGGGAGTTTTGTTGTGGATAAGGTTGCCTATGCATGATGAGTTTGATGTAGACTCCTGATTTTGTGATGATGTGCTAAGGTCTTTAATTTTTGTGTCATTACATTGTATATTTAGTATTTCAAAAATTTTACTGAAACGATTTTGTGGGTGTATAGGTCTTTTGCTGTCGTAATTTAAAATATCATATTTATTTAAAGAATCGGTTTCCAACTGAATGCCATTCAAAATCACTTCTTCATTTGTTGTATTTAAAATTTTTATGTGTGTCATGTCGTTTTTTTGAGCTATTGAGTTACTAAGAAAAATACCTTCTTGTATTTCTTTATTTAAAATTACTTTGTCTTCCGTTAGTTGCAGTCTAATTGGTTGAATAAGTTCTTGGTGGTACTTTTATTATTAATGTTTTATGCGGTTTTGAGTGCAAATTAATTTATTCTATTCGGTTAGAGCTTAAAAAAATAAACTTTATTCATTCAATCATAATACAAGACTGTCCTCATTATATTTCTTAATTATAAACGAAGCCTAATTTATCTTATCATTATTGTTGTTGTTGTCAACGTTTCTGCTGCTGTCGGCGTCGCACGTGTCGTTGACGAGTTCAGCGGAAGGCAGGCGTCGGGTTGCATCTGGACTGCTTCTGGATTTTGGTTCTTATATGCATTTCGTGGGAAAATGCATGGTTGGCAGTTTCTTATTGTTAACCATCGGTTTCAATTGGGAATTCGAATTTTACTAGTTGAAATTTATGTTTACAGTGTTTCTCTCCAAAATTAAGGTTTAGATTAATGCTACCTAGTGAAAAAGTTTCTTCGGTTGTAATGCGTGTTAACTTGCATTTTTCGTCTGGGTTATAAAAATCATCATTTACCTTTTTACTGATTTTGCATAAAGAAATATCAGCACCTGCAGCAATCAGAAAAGTCATAAAGTTATTCTTGTATTTTATTTTAAAAAGTTAGAATTTACCTCCGAAATTTTAAAAATTGTTTCTGTTTCGGTTGAAGTTGTTGTTGTGGTTTAGATTTCTGTTATTGTAAGTGTTTTGATTTTGGTTCCTAATAAAATTATTGTTGTATATTCTTGGTTCATTGTACCTATAGTTTGTGTTTACGTTTTGTCTTGAAATATAGCGGGTATTATTATTGTTTTGATGCTGGTTGAATGACGTTGAAAGTGCATGATTGCATTTGGTGAAGTCAACGACTCATTTTCGAGTTCGAGTGTTAATCTTGTGCTTCCAATAAGTTTATTGGTCGCGCAGCGAAAATAGTTGATTTCAAGTTTTCATTTAGACCTTTCTTAAATGCGTCGAGTGCAATTTTGTTATTGCATTTTATTATGACGCTTTTTTCGAGCTCTGTGGCTTGAGTTCCTAAACTTTCGATTCCTAGTCTATTAAGCCCTTCTATTACATTAAGTAATTGTTCTTTGTAAGTATGTATTCTCAAGTTCCGTTGTTGTAAATTGTTAAGTTTTGTGCGTAGTTGTGCTATGGTTGTGTTATCTTTGTATCTGGTTTGTAATTGTTGTTTTAGAATCTCAAAGTTTGATGGTTTCGAACAGCTACCTAATGCGGTGCGAACATTAGCCGTTAATTTTGCGTAGTATATGTATTGTAAGAAATCGATCTTACCTTCATCGTTTAACGTTTTGTTAATCAATTCGGCTGTAATCAGAAAACTTTCTAAGTCTCTGAAATTGCCTGAAAAAGTGGGTAATGCCTTTGAGGCGGTTTCTAGACTAAAGGCTGCCATTATTTTTATTGGTTCTCCTTGTTCTTGTTCTTCTTCTTCTATTCCTATATCACTGCTGTTGCTTTGCAATTAGTGTGGCTCTTGTGTAGCCCCTAGCATAACTTTTTCTTATGTTTTTGAATGTTCTATCTACTTCTTGAATAATATATTTTCCATCTGTTTAAATTTTTTTTTATATCAGTTTGGTTTTTTTCTTTTTTTTTGTTTGTTATTGCTTAAACCATTTTTATATATAATAAATGTTTTTTTGTTAATAACTAAAAAGTACAACAGTATTTACAAAATAATTGTTTTCACTTTCTACGAACTGAAATCTACTTAACCTAATTTTACATGTAGCGCATCTAAAACATTCTTGGTGCCAATTTCTGTTGTTGTATTGAATTTTATTATATAATAATAAAATAAATAAATAATTTATATGAATCGAGTTTTAATAATTTTATTTTTTTATGTATTATTTTTTTTACTACACCCTGCGCAATGCTTATTAAACAATTTTCTATAACAACCTTGGTATTTACAGAGTAGTACTCGATTCATTATTTGAGTTTGAATAAGTTTTATTTCATTTAAGTTTTTTTTTTTGTTTTTTTTTTTTGCAAATTAAATTTTGTTTTCAAATTAAATGTATTATTTTTGTTTGTTGAGTTGCTTGCGGATAGTGTCAATTTCTAACCATATTGTATTAGCAACGTCCCAGCTTGGCTGCTCTTCTTCCCTTGTTAACGCCAAAAGGTACGCCAAACGTTTGCTGAGTCTTACTTTTGACCCACCGCGTCTTTTCTGGGTTTTTGGGATGTCCTCTGCTGTTGCTGTTGTTCTCTCCTCAGTATGTTGGACTTGTCGTTTCCTGTATTCCTATATGGAGATTGCTTTTGGACCAATACGAAGCGGTACGTATATTGGAACTTGGCCCCTTGTTGTTGTTGTCACGGGCTTTGGTACATATTCGTCCATTTATGAGAGTTTTTTTTTAATTAGTTTTTTTTTTTATTTAGTTTTTTTTTTATTTTTATCAAAACAATTTGCAAGATTTTTTAAGGATATCTTCTTTTCAAACTCCAAGTCGGAGTGGCAGGATCACCATGTAAGGTGTTTTAGAAAGTTAATAGCGCCAGGATCGCCATGAAAGGTGTTTTGGAAAATTTAAATCAGATTTTAGTTTATAGCGGCAGAGTTTGTCTTCGCTATAGCTATTTTCTTGCCGACTTGAACAAAGTTCAAGGCAAGAAGAGAATTGTTCAAGACTCTATGCCTTGAGCAGCGAATGGGCCTTTGAGCACTTTAACTCAAAGGTTGTTGAATATTGGTTGGGCGTTTGAGCACTTTAACTCAAAGGTTGTTGAATATTGGTTGGGCCTTTGAGCACTTTAACTCATAAGTTGATGGAGCGCTTGAACTCAAAGGTTGATGAGGAAAATAAGTTGACAACCACTGGGTTTGGATATCAAAATAATTATTAATTATATTAATTAAACATCGGTGATTTAATACTAATATAATAACAACGTTAACAAAAAATAAATTACAAGCATAAAACGTTAAGTTAAACTAATGCAATTTTACAACAATCGTAAACAAAAGAAATCAAAAGCAAAAAAAGTGCAACATACAAACATTTACCTAAATAAGCTAAAACGACCATAAACGGTGATTGAACTTAATTCAAAACATGAGAATTAATCATTATTTGCATTAAAAGCAAATCAGCAATCTAGCACTTTTGCAGGTAGCTGAAGTTTAAATAAATGTTTGTTTGTTGATGGTACAATTTGTGTAGTATTATTTATGTATGTCTGTACAATTGTACAAGAATATTAATATTAAAACAAGGCAGAGATCTGCCGACTTGAATTTGTAGTTAAATTCTGATTTATTGTTTTCCAAGACCGGTTTTTTATATCTTTACAAAAACTGTTATACTTAAAATCTAGATCTATAGTTTATCTATATTTAGATATTAAAATACTTATTATTAATTTTGCGTTTCATTCTCGCACTTAAATTAGTATCTCCAAATTTCATATTTTGGGTTGACGAATGAAATTTAGGCACAGTCACAAAAATTGAGTGAGTATTGAAAATGCACTCAATTCCGATGCGGAGTGTCTACAACATTCGCATGCATTGAGTGCAGAGCACGTCGATAGTGCAGTGTAAGCATATTTGTCACTCAATGCATTGCCGCTGGTTTACGAAAAGAATTGATGAAACGTAGGGTCGGCAATGTGTACATGTATGGGCTACAACAGTGGTGTCAATTTATGGGTCTAAGGAAAGTTTTGGATATAATTATGTCGCGGTCTAAAAATTTAGTTGCGCCAAAGTAGAGTACGAAAAAAACTACAAGGCGACCATTTTATGTTTAGTCATAAAATGACGAATTTTTTTTGCCCTGACCTAATCACTGTGCGTTTGGAGTCGCGCCCGACACACACATGCACTCCAGTGGTCATTAAACCACTTTATTTATTGTTTTAGTAACTCAGTCTGGCTAAGGTTTCTCCTTGCGCTCCATGTGTGACGAAACTGAAATCCCACGAGTGACTGAACGCACGGAATCCCGCGACAAGCAAAACGAGCAGGACTAGGACGATTTTTATGAAGAAAGTAAAAATCGCTTGGCCAATTCACAATGAGAATAGGCATTGTGGGCTGTTGAAGGTTGCCACACCAATACTCACATACATAACGAAAAATTCATCAATGGGTAAAGTACTGCGAACGTGTAAGACCATAGTATGGGATGAATGCACAATGGCACACAAAAAATCTTTAGAGGCCCTAGATCGCACATTACAGGATTTCAGAAACAACAGGCAATTATTTGGGGGAGCACTGATTTTGTTAGCCGGTGATCTCGCCAAACACTACCGGTTATTCCAGGTGCAACCCCAGCTGATGAGCTTAACGCATGTCTGAAAACATCCATTCTTTGGCACCTCGTTCGCACACTAAAATTAACGACAATTATGCGTGTGAAACTACAACGCGATGCATCAGCTTTCCGATTTTCAAAGCAGTTGCTGGATTTTGGAAACGGAAGAATGCCATCGGATCCAACAACAAACTGCATTACATTTCCACCCGACTTTTGTAAAATTACACTGTCCATTGAAGAATTAATCAATTGTGTATTTCCCAATATTGAACTTCATTTTAAAAACAAGGAATGGCTGTGTGAACGAGCATTACTTGCTGCCAAAAACATTGATGTTAATTCCATAAACTGTGCTATTTTGAACAAAATCGATGAAACTGCATCAACGTACAAGTCCATCGATACTGTAACGAGAGAAGAAGATGCCAGGCTTTCCACCACATGTGCTACAACTTAAAATTGGAGTGCCCATTATTTTACTACGTAATATCGATCCACCACGGCTTTGCAATGGCACTCGACTTAAAAACTTAGAAATAATTTAATAGAAGCGACCATTATAACAGGAAAATATAAAGGGACAGATGTACTTTTGCCACGCATTCCAATGATACCAACAGATTTACCATTCGATTTGAAATGATATCAGTTTCCTGTTCGGCTAGCGTTTGCGATGACTGTTAACAAAGCTAAAGGCCAATCTCTGCAAGTTTGCAGCTTAAATTTGGCAAATCCATGTTTCTCGCATGGACAGCTTTATGTCGCATGCTCGCGTGTAGGAAAACCCTCCGATTTATATGTATATGCTCCTGATGGGCAAACTAAAAAATTGTATATCCTAAAGCATTGCAATCATTAAATTTAAATTAAATAAATAATTTTTTGTAAATATATAAATACTTTTAATTTTATTTTATAACGAGAGGGGTAGCGAAGCACACCGGGTTCAGCTAGTATATATATACATATATATAGATATATTTACATACATATATATTAGCGTGGCCGTTATTTTTTTTTTTTATTTCTTATACTCTCTCCCCCCAAATCGGTTCAGTTTTATGTAAAAAAAAATACAAAAAAGTTTCAAAGCGATAAGTTGTGTTTAAGGGGTGTCGCCCGCCCCCTCAAATTTCGCCTTCAAGCCCATTTATTCAAATATAATTTGTTTGTATATGAGTATCTTTTTAAAAAAACATTTTACAAGAATATGATGTATGGCAATATTTTAGCTCTTTTAGTCAACAACATTAGCCTCAAAGAAAGTTTTTTGCTAAAATCAATATTTGAGAAAATAATGAAGAAAATAACCAACAAAATACCAAAAATTATATGCAACAAAATTATATTTATATGGAAATTATTTGTTCTAAGCATGTGCGGTAAAAGCTTATGTCTATTAAATTATTTCATACATAGCTATACTACGTATAGTCAAAATAAAACCAAACAAAAACAAAATTATTGAGTTATATTAAAATATTTATAACTCTTGACTTACAGTACATTTCTTAGAGTTCGAAAATTTCTTGTTTGAGAAGAAAAAAACTGCTCAAGCCCACCACTAATGAATTTTGAAACTGTTTGTTTTCCCATTGTGGCGCGGTTAAAGTTAATTTGTTTTTCTTTTTCAATATTCAACGCAGCGACCATATTTTCTTTTATGAAGTTTTATGAAACGACCACATTCATGAAGTTGTACTGAGAAGTGTGTTTGAGGAAATATTTCAAAATCATTCAAGCCCTAACGTAACAATACTTGAAAAATTTAAAAATGCATGGCCAAAATTAAACGTTAACAACTGGCAGCAAAGAATGCAAGATGAAGTGGAAAATAATTATTTGAAAAACAAAAAATCTCGAGTTGTAAGTTTTGTTAACACAATCTTACAAGAAGTACAACCTAGAGAGGATAATAAGGAGTTACTAGAACTTACCTTGCTATTCCTGGGTGAGAACCTAAAAAAACCGCCAAACAGTGTAATAATTTGTTCACCGGGTGCCTATCATCATGCGCGTTGGATGGGAAAAGCTATTTACAGCTTGAAAATATATTTGTTCCGTGAAGAGTTTAACTTGACAGAATCTGAAAGCATTGGACTACGTCAAATTTGCATTTTTATTGTCGCCGTATATGTTGAAGCCTGGTTTTCTGCTCCCTTAGCAATTCAAGCACCACACACCGACTTAAATTTTTTGTCAAAATTAAAAGATTTTGAAAATATTGATTTAGGAATCTCGCAGGTTGCCGTCAAAAAATTCAAAAACCATTTATGGTATTTAAATGGGGAGGCTATTGCATTTGCGTTTTTTGACAACAATGTCGTAGATGCAACAAAAGAAAATATGGTCGCTGCTTTGAATTCTGAAAAAGAAAAACAAATGAACTTTAACCGCGCCACAATGGGAAAACAAACAGTTTCAAAATTCATAAGTGGTGGGCTTGAGCAGTTTGTTTCTTCTCAAACAAGAAATTTTTTTGAGAGATTTCAAATTGATACGTTTTTCATGACATTAACTCCGTCCGAATGGCCTGCGCAGGATTGCTATATGACAGCGGTAAAAACATTAAAAAAATTAAGAGTCGTCAATGATACCACCGAAAGAGGAGTGAAGTTGATGGAGGAGTATAATAAGCTCTTTACAAGAAATGAAGAGCAAAAACAATTTGTACTGCAGGTTGTTACCGACTATCGTCGCCGGTTTTCGAACTCTAAGAAATGTACTGTAAGTCAAGAGTTATAATTTTTTTAATATAACTCAATAATTTTGTTTTTGTTTAGTTTTCTTTTGACTATACGTAGTATATGTATGAAATAATTTAATAGACATAAGCTTTTACCGCACATGCTTAGAACAAATAATTTCCATATAAATATAATTTTGTTGCATATAATTTTTGGTATTTTGTTGGTTATTTTCTTCATTATTTTCTCAAATATTGATTTTAGCAAAAAACTTTCTTTGAGGCTAATGTTGTTGACTAAAAGAGCTAAAATATTGCCATACATCATATTCTTGTAAAATGTTTTTTTAAAAAGATACTCATATACAAACAAATTATATTTGAATAAATGGGCTTGAAGGCGAAATTTGAGGGGGCGGGCGACACCCCTTAAACACAACTTATCGCTTTGAAACTTTTTTGTATTTTTTTTTACATAAAACTGAACCGATTTGGGGGGAGAGAGTATAAGAAATCAAAAAAAAATTTTCTCCATACAACTAACGGCCACCCTAATATATATATATATATATATCTACATAAGTGAAGTGATTCCGAGGACGCTGTCGAACCCCACTACGACCGACGTACTCCGTGGGATTTGTGGCCTCGCCGCTGGACCAAGGATAGGCCTGGAAGGCCAGGAACTGAGGACCGGAAGATATCAGGGAGTACCCTTTCATTTTTTTATCTTTCTTTGTGTGTGTTGGTGCGCTCACCACACCCAGTGTTTTACTTTTGAATTGTCCGTTTGGTTTTCCGGAATAACCGCGCTTCTTTTTTTTCGTTCGTTTCTTGTCCCGTGTAGTTTTGCTCCGCGGTATTTTGACGCGTTTCCCTTATAAGGCCCCTCTCACTCGAGCCTAGTTCCGTCTGGAGCAGGTGAAATAAATTAATTCCACCGGTGGAATTGTGAGAGGGTCCAAGTCATCTCCTTGGACCCACAATTCGAGTGCGACCCCAAAAGTTGGGTTATTTTTTTGTGGTATTCTTTTTTTTAAATCTATAATTATGTTTTGTTAAATCTTAATATTTTAATAATAATAATATTTATTTTTTATCGTTTGTTTTATTTTGTTGTCCCACTTGTCATAAGTTTGATAAGGCTTTGATTAAAAAGTCTTATCAAACGCACCTGCATCGTTGCCTTTCGCGATAATAACTTCGTAGAATAAATACCTACACCCGCTTCCGCAGAGCCCGCAGAACCCTTGCCGTCGGCACTATTGTGCACTTAGAATCCACAAAAACAACCAAATCAGCTGTTCGCGTTTTAACTAAACTTAAATTTAAGTGTCTAAATTCCCGATCGCGGAACATTAAATAAACTTTAAATCAATCTAAAGTGCCGCGACAATTATTATGTTTCGATATAGTTGCTGGGTGCAGCAACGCCCGCCGGGAAAAAGCTAGTATCTACATAAAAACTTTAATAAATTAATAATCCAGATGTTATATATGCTTATTTGTGAAAAAAATTTACAGTAAATTCAACCGATTGAAAACAAGCCAAACGATAAAAATTGTGACGATAAACGATAAAGCTCTACCGCAAAAGTTGTTTAACAACAATTCTTACAGTACATGTACTGACTGATTGATTTTTTCAATTGAAATCAATTTTTTTGATAAATACAATATATATCTTTCACAATATCTTTTTAAACGATCAGACATTCAGACGGATAAACAGGTTATGTATACTTTTCTTATCTATAGTTGTTATTATTATTTATCGTAATAAACATGCAATAATCCAATCCAACAGTGCTTCATATCAATCACTTTATGATTTCTTAAATTAATTATTAATAAATTAAATTGGTTGGCGTAGTTGGTTACAGTGCGTGGCCGCTGTTTATGATTAAACACTTAAATGAGACAACGGCACTTTAACCGTGACTCTTGACGAATGATTGAATTATGCAATAAATGCTTAGTGGAATCTACGGCACTTGAACCGTGACTCCTTGAGAGAATAATTAAACACTTGTTTTGTTGAAGGTTAAAACTATTCTGATTTATTAATTTTAGTGCAAGATATTTATATAAAAGAAAATACACCAATTAACTACAATAATGAAGACAAAGAAAAATATGCTTACGTTAATATAAATTATAAAAAGTATAAAAACATCTGCTTGCATAATTGTTTACAATATTTGTAGTTCAATGTGTTGTAATATAGAACAAGAAAAAAAATACAGTTAAATTTAAGGTGTTGAAAGTGTGCCAAAAAACATAAGCAAGACTTAGGTAGCAAGTGTTCTGACGAACAATAAATAGGTCAATTGTCAAGCGTTGACTTGTAGAACGTTAGCTTTCATAAAAATTGGTCATTAATGCAATTTGTTTTTTTTGTAAAACAAGCAAAAGACCAGTGCAAGTAATTATATTTTAACATGCTGCCCGACTTGAATAGACAATTCAAATAAACAATTGATGCACACCGCTTCTTCATAAGTCGATTATTATGACGATCTAGAAATTAATTAGCACGCCGTGTCTTGGATGGAGTAACGTGGCATCGGAGTAGGTTGAGTTGATGTCTTCTTTAGGCTTCGTAGTTTCCATAAAATCCAGACCATAATGCAAAAGATTACACCAACAAATGCGTAACAAGTAATCAAGGTGTGTGTAGTTTTGCTTAAGCTGTCATCTGGTAAGGTTGACGAGTTGATTTGAGCTAGTTGTCGTTGAATGAGTTCAAGCTCATGAATGCTAGGTGTGATGGATACTTTGCTGATATTGTTGCTGGCGTATTGTTTTGTCCATCCAATGGACATTCCTAGGCTGGTGCTGTCATGCTTGATTGATGTGACAATTTTGTGGTTACCTTGTATTCGTATCCGATTGGTTTTGATTGTGCAATCAGAACGAAGTTCAATCAAGCCGCTGTTTTTTAAGTTTAGTTGAAGAGTGTCATCACCGCATACTGCGTTAAGTTTAATGGTATCTAAAGTGGCATATATCCATTTGTTTGGGTTATTCAAATGGAACCATAGAATTGTATCGTCAATTTTATACAGGATGCATCTGGGATGGTCTTGGTTAATTAACAGGTCTAGTTCACATTTGCTGACTTCAGATAACGTATGGTATGTTGCCTGTCTAAATGTGCACAGGAGTTCATTGTTGTTTAGTACTAGGCAAGCATCCACTTCAGATTGAGGCAACGGGACATACTCGTCATGGTGCGGGCTGATTGCTAAATACTCTGTAGATAATTGTACTGCTCACAGCGAACCGTTTATAACAGCTATGATGGGGGTGGGATGTAGTAGCTGAAATTCTCTGGAACCTGCTAAAGGAAGATCAATACTGAATACCACGTGGTCCCTTGCAACTACTCCAGTAGTCTTGATTAGTTGGTAGAACTTGAGCAAGTTATCCTGATGCATCGGCAGTTGCAAGTGTAATGGAAGATGAGCCTTAATCTTCAATACCTCATTATGCCTCATTATTATGGTGTAAGCAACAGATGGTTGAATTTTCCATGATGGCTGTCTATTAGAACATCCATAATTAAATCGTGCGTTCGTTGCAAATTGGATGCTATGATGAACAATTGAACAGATAGCATGAGAATCGCCTGTGCTATGTGTAGTTCGCTAAGTGGCCCAGTTGAACTGTTTCCATAGAGTAAGGTGTGGATTTGACTGTCGATTTCGTCAAACTTTGCTTGTGTGTTTATTTGGTTTGTCTTAATAATGTTGATTGTGGAGTCAATCAGCGATGTTTGATTTTTCATGAGTCTTTCCAAATGTATGTCGTTCTTCTTGAGTCCATTAATGGTTTCGGACATAGTTGTTTCGTAGTTTGAATCTAGCACTCCAAACAGTGAGTGAGCAATATTTCCAACTATGTCGATGGCACCTCGTTTAGATCTTCGAAGCGACAGTATGTTCAGTTTTTTGTTCAATTCGTCCCTTATCTGATCAAAGTAATTCAGCATTGGTTGGCATTTTGTGTCATTTGACGCATTGTCGCACAGTTTTTGCAAGGTTACTGTGCCATCATGTAGAATGTTGAGTTCGTCTTGATATGGTTTGAGGTCATAATAAACTAATATGTTCCAATTGGCAGCTGTTCGTTTAATTGTGTTGAGTTGTTCAAAATAGATTCCTGGTTTGTTTGTGAATTCTGTAGTGTGAATGGGGCTGCATAATGCAATCTGCAGCAGAAGAAGGGCCAAAATGGCAAACAATAGTCCTGGATTGAGACAAGATCGTTTTCTTGGAGTAGCTTCAATGTCAAATAATGTTGTTTTCTTTATTCGGTGACGGGGAATTTTGATGATTAATGAGGTTTTTGAAGAATCTTGGATGGGTTCTTCTTCATCGTCATTGGATCGGTGTAGATGAAGGTTCTTAGTGCGCTTCACCTGATTTTCGGCATCTTCATCTTCAGGAAATAAATGAGCTAACCGATGAACTGACCGTTTAAATATTTCGTTTTGAGTTTTCACGTCGCAAACTCTCACTAAACCGTCGTCGCCCGTATAAATCTTAATGATTCGACCCAGGGGCCATTTTAACACTGGAAGGTTATCATCCTTAATGATAACCATTGGACCATCGCTGCCAGAAGCTATGTTTTTGTTCCGAAACTCTTTGCCATCGTTCAGTCATCTTTCCTTTTGGAGTCTGGGCATAAACGTCAACATTTGATGTTAATTCTTCTCCGATGAGGAAGTGTCCAGGAGTAATCGCATTTAAGTCATTTGGGTTGGATGAGCTGGGCGTAAGAGGTCGTGAGTTCAGGATGGCTTCGATCTCTATGATAATTGTTTCAAGTTCCTCGTACGTGAGAGAAGCAGTGGATACGTTTTTTACCAATAAGTGTTTTGCAGATTTTACTGCAGCTTCCCATAAACCTCCAAAATGTGGAGACCTTGGTGGAATAAAATTAAATTCAATTCCTTTCTCACTGCAAGCTCCGATAATTTCTTCTTTGGATGATTTTTTCTGAATGATGTCCTGTAGTTCTTCAAGCTGGTTTTTTGCACCAACAAAATTTGTAGCATTATCACAATATAATGCCTTGCAATGCCCTCTTCGTGCAACAAATCTTTTTAATGCCCCAATGAAAGCATCTGTTGTTAATTCCGATACGAGCTCCAAATGGATTGCCTTTGTGGCAAAGCAGCAAAATACAGCGATATACGCCTTCTGAGGTCGTTTTCCACGAGTCTTAAAATGAACCCAAAGTGGTCCGCAGTAATCAACGCCAGAGTTCAAAAATGGACGAGCCGGATTAACGCGCGTTGATGGAAGATTCCCCATTACTTGTTGGTATAATTTTGGCCGTGTTCTTATGCATTTAACGCAATGCTGGACTACTGCTCTGGCTAAACTTTTGCCTTTCAGAGGCCAAAAACGTTGTCTGACTTGCGCTAGTAATGCTTGGGGACCGCAATGGTAGTTAACCTTGTGTATTCTTTCTATTAAAATTTTTACAAGTGGATCGCTGCCTGGTAAAATCATCTGATGTCTTGCATCGAATTGCTGTGATGATGAACTTATTCGTCCTCCTCCACGAATTATTCCTTCTTCGTCGAGGAATGGTGTGAGAGAGCTTAAGTTGTTTGTTTTCGGCACGAATTGTTCTTTTGTTAACATCCTTTTCAGCTCTGGAAAATCAGATGTTTGAATCTGCCGTATGATAACTTTTAGTGCTGCATCAAGTTCCAGTGGTGAAAGCTGAAGATATTCTTGCCGAGCGCCTTTATGTTGTTTTGCGTGTAGTTTGACTGACTGATTGTGTAACCATGACAGCACAATCTGAGAATCAGTCCAGAAATATGAAACCTTGTCCTGACAACCTAAGTCAAGCCTTACTCTGGCCATGAGTTCGGCAGCTAAGAGTGCTGCACATAATTCCAATCTCGGAATTGTTTGTGTTTTGATTGGTGCTACTCGTGAACTTGAACATAACAAATTTAGTTTAACTGTGTTATCCTTTTGGACTGTCCTGATATATAACGCTGCCCCGTATGCCTTCTCTGACGCGTCCGAAAACGCGTGTAGTTGAACATCCTTGCAGTCTTGGTTGCACCAAACATGCCTGGTAACGGTTGCATTATCCAATGTAGATAGGTCTTCTCGATTCTGGACCCACTGGGTTTTTATGTCTGCGGGTAGTTCTTCATCCCAATCGAGCTTTAGTTGCCAAGCCCGTTGCAGCTGAATTTTTCCAGTAACCAAAACTGGGCCAATTATGCCGAGTGGGTCGTAGATGTGTGCCAAATCAGAACTCACTGTTCTTTTGGTTGTGTTGATTTGGCTGCATATGTTGGCCCTTATGCAAAACGAATCTGATTTTGGCAACCACAACTGACCTAATGTTTTAGTAGATTGTCTCTCTCCAGATTCGAAATTGAGGTCAATTTCTTGATTTTCTGGTGCTATCTCACGCAACAGTTTTGGATGATTGGCGCACCATTTTTTGATGTTTATTCCTGCCTTGCTGAGAATGGTAATCAATTGTTGTTGGATCTGTAGAGCTTCATAGAGTGTGTCTGCACCGATTAGCCCATCATCTACGTAGAAATCGTTCTTCAGAGATGTCGCTCCGTATGGAAATTTATTCAAATTTTCATCTGCCAGTTTTGTCAAACAGTGCGTAGCTAAGTATGGAGCTGCTCGAGTGCCATATGTAACTGTATTCAACTGATAAATCTTCATCTTGTCTGTCGGGTTTTCTCGCCAAAAAATTAGCTGTAAATTTCGATCCTCCTTATTGACCCAAATCTGCCGATACATCTTTTCTACATCAGTTTTGAGAACGTACTTATGCATTCTAAAACGAAGTAAAATGGAAAAAGTTCACTCTGAACCTTGGGGCCGTTGAACATTATCTCATTTAATGATGGTCCTGACTGGTTGTGTGCTGAAGCATCGAAGACCACTCGTAGTTTTGTGGTTGAGCTGTCTGGTCGAAGCACACAGTGGTGAGGTATAAAGAAATGAAGAAAAGTGAACTCATTTGTTCTGACTTCTGACATGTGTCCTAACGCCTCATATTCTCTCATGAATGAAACATATTGCTCCCTTAATGAATAATCCCTTGCAAGGCGTTGTTTAAGGTTTGTAAATCTTTTGTATGCTACTGCCTTGGAGTCTGCCACTTCTGACGGATGAACTTTTAAGGGCAATGTCACAACAAATTTTTCGTCACTTGCTCGAGTGGTATGCTGCAAAAAATGGGACTCACATAGCACTTCATCTTCAGTAAGTGGTCTTTCTGAATCCGGTATTTCTTCCGATTCCCAAAATTTTAGAATTGCCTTTTCTAACTCCTTGGTTGAACAGATACCACACACTGCCTTGCTTGAACGCGCAATGTCCACATTACCAGCCACAATACATCCAAGCACGGAGTTCTGCAAACTTGGAAGATTGCCTGGCAATTTAATTTTTCCATCAATGAGTAGCTCAAAAAATATTTCTGCTCCTAACAGACAGTCAATTCGACCTGGCTTGTGAAATTCAGGATCGGCGAAAATAATATCCATAGGTCGGTCCCAGCCGTCGATATTTAGGTGATGACCTGGTTGGTCAGATACAATTTTTGGTATTATATGCGCATCTACCTCCTTGGAGAAGTTATTTAACGTCGATTGAACCTGAATCGTTGTCTGATGTCGCATTTTTGTTTCATTTGCTCCCACGCCTTCTATATTCATAGATGTTGGTCTGGACCTTCCGCCCAATTTGTTCAATCTGTTTGTTATTAGATTTATTTGGGATCCTGAATCTAACACTGCTCTGCACTCGATACTTTGGCCATTATTTGCGATTAGTTTAATGCGTGCTGAGTAAGACGTAGTTAGCATCACTGTTGGTCAATAGGCTGACTGTATTTTTTGATTGATCAGCTGATCAAACGATGTTTGATGACGATGGGTTTGGAGATTGATGCTTCAAATTCTGGAAAGAAGAGTTTTGGTTCCTTGAATGAATTTCCTTCTCGTTGTGCAGTAACGTGTTGTGCCTTTTTGAACATTTAGTACAGTGTCACGATTTACATGCGTCTGCTTGATGTCCAGGTCTGAGGCAGTTGACACATAGTTTGAATTCCTTGACCCAATTCCATTTTTTATTTAAATCAGCAGTGCAGAATGAATTGCATGCATATATTTTGTGGTTTGCCCTTTTACATATAAGGCAATTCTCATTAACTGATTCGGTCTTGGTCGCGGATGCACATGTCCTTGTTGTCGATGATTCTCCTTTTCCTCGGGCTTCGAAGGAATGGAACCTGCGTTCTACGAACTTCAGAAACTCATCAAGAGTGACCAATCGTCTGTTGTTATCCAAGCTTTGCTCAAATGCTATTTGAGAGTCCTGATCCAATTTTTGTATCAATAAATGAGTCAATACAGCATCCCAATGTTGAACTGGAAGTCCTTGTGCTTGGAGTCCATGAATGCATTCTTTCGTTATGTCATGAAGTGCCTTTAATGAAGATGATGATTCTTTTCGAATCGCTGATTGCGACATTAGCTTGTTGAGCAATGATGTCACTAGAAGTCTTTTATTGTCGTAACGACTAGTGAGGATTGCCCAAGCATTTGGATAGTTGCTTCCTGTTGATGGAAGGTGCTTTATCAAATTTCTGGGTTCACCATCCAGAGATGTTGTCAAGTAATGCATCTTTTTTGCATCACTTATAGCCGCATTGTGAACTAGTTCTGTGTACAAGTCCTTGAATGTTACCCATTGCATGTAATTGCCATTAAATCTTGGCAATGTTATTTTTGGTAAAGCAATGTCTGTGTCTGTTGACGTTGATCTTCTAGGAGATTGAAAGGTCTGCTCAACTGTCATGTGTCGATGGAGTTCGATCAGTGCTTCTTCTGCCCTCGCCTCGAGTTCATAATAGGTCTGGAGGGTGTAGTCTCCAATGATGTCTTCATCAGTTAATTCCCACAGAGCCATATTATTTTTGGATAGATCCATCATATGTTTCTCGATTATTGTTGATTTAATTGTGTAATACGATGAAGGATGCTCTGTATGACGTTGAGTTAGCACTTCATCCAAGCTTTGTCTTAGTGCTTGCTGATTTCTTAGAAGCTTCCGACCTTCAGCGCTGTTAATTGGTGGTTGAAGATCAGGATTCCTTGTTGCTGCTTGTGGTGCATCCTGCATACCCTTTGATTGACTGGCCGCACCGTTGTCCAAATTTACGAGTTCCATTGCGTTGCTTTCAAAAAGTCTAGTGTATGTCGTGACCATATCCTGAATCCTCTCATAATACCTTCTTGTAAAGTACTTTTCGTCGTCAGGCTTGCTTTCCAACGCCATTATCGCTTCATGATTGGAGTAAAATTCATCTCCCCAGTTCTGCAGCCTATCCAATCGCTTTGAATAGTAGCTTGATGTTTTTCGATCCTTGGAATCTTTCGAAAAATTGATTGTCAGATTTTCAATTTCCTTCCCCAGCACATACTGGGCTTGGACCAATTGTTCAAATTTCATTTTATGGAGGTTCAACTGGTGCTCCTGTGACTTAATGTTTTTAAGTTGCTTAACGGATTTATTCGCGGCGGACTAACGCGGTCACACGACTAACGAATTTAACGAATTTAAAATTTTACGCGTTTAAGTTAATCCTTCGTAGCGTTTCACTAAAAGGATCACGTCGGGGTCACCAAAAATGTTTATGATTAAACATTTAAATGAGCCAACGGCACTTGAACCGTGACTCTTGACGAATGATTGAATTATGCAATAAATGCTTAGTAGAATTTACGGCACTTGAACCGTGACTCCTTGAGAGAATAATTAAACACTTGTTTTGTTGAAGGTTAAAACTATTCTGATCTATTAATTTTAGTGCAAGATATTTATATAAAAGAAAATACACCAATTAACTACAATAATGAAGACAAAGAAAAATATGCTTACGTTAATATACTGGCAACCCTGGCCTCATTCGTCAAAGTTGTGCGCTTTTTTATCTCTGAAAAAAATTTTTCTAAATTCATTATTTTTTCAATTAAAATCGTCTTGAAATAAATCGGTTTCGGTTTTTTTTAAGTGTTCAATACTCAAGTTGTTATTAAAGATAAGTAACTTTTCACATTTATTTTGTTTATCAAACTTTGTTGCTTACATATTCATTTGCATTTTAAGTGTTTCTTTGGTTTGCTTTGTTTATCTGAAGTTTAAGACATCTGCCTAGTTACAGTGTTTTTTAAACTGTGGAAATAATTATTGCCATATATTAAATAAAAAAAAAATAAAAAAAACTTTGCATACTTTTAGTCACTTTTGAATTAAACAGTGTTGGCATACTGCATAGTTCATTTTTAATAGCTATATTTACTTTTTATTTACTCTTTATTAATTAATTATACATTAATACTATTCTTATTATTTTTTTTGTTTTTGGTTTTTCTAAAGCATTTTTTAAATTAGAACATTATTGTTTACGCTTGTTGAAATCACTTGTTGTTGCGGTGCCTCCAAATAAATCAATCTTTGTTTCGCGCTTAGCTGCAGATACAACGGAAAATGATATAGACTTTTTTATTAAAGCAAAGTTGAAGTGCTCTTTGTCTCTTTCGATCCAAAAATTCAAATATTTAAATCCGAGACTGACTACTTCGTTTAGATTGACTGTTCCGGAAAACTTATTTAATACTCTTGTGGATGTAAACTTTTGGCCTCGTAATACAATTGTTCATGAATTTGAATTCAAAAACAAACCGCGTATTGCAAATGTTGTACACTTGCCTCGTCCTTCTAATAATCCTCAGTACCATAAAAAAAACGATTAAAAAATCACAAGTCTAAATTAGAGCTTGTCTATCAAAATGTTAGAGGTCTCAATTCTAAACTTTCCGATATTTTCATTAACAGTTTTGATTTTGAATATAACTTTATAGTTTTTACTGAAACTTGGCTTCGCTCTAACGTATTAAATTCTGAAATAATGTGCAATAAGTACCAAATTTTTCGTAAAGATCGCTATGATAAGATCGGTGGTGGCGTTCTGATAGCTGTCCATAACTCCCTTGCTTCTGAGGAATTAACAATTCCTGGCACCAACGATCTGGAGTTTATTTGTGTTACAGTTAAATTTAATAATAATACTATTTTTCTTACTTGCTCTTACATTCCACCTAAAAGTGATTTATTAATTTACTTAAACCATATTAATGCCATCGAAATTGTCCATAATATGCTTAAAAATATGGATACTATCATTGTTTTAGGTGATTTCAACTTACCTTCCGTGTCCTGGAGTTTGTCCGATGATTCCGAATTTCTTACTCCTATTTCTGCCTCTGATTGGATAAATGATTTCTTAGATAAGTTGTCTGATCTGTGTCTTCAACAGGTTAATAATATTCTTAATAAAAATTGTAGATCTCTTGACCTTGTATTTGTAGACAGATGCACTTCTGTAAATCTCCGTCGTTCGAACCCAGTTTCTGTTCCGGAAGATGATTATCATCCAACTCTTGAAATAACAATATTACTTGCCAACGAAAGTGAAAATAAATTAGCTCCAAATACGCGAAATAATAAAATGTTTAACTTTAAAAAAACAGATTATGTTAAACTTAATGCTCTTCTCGCGCGGATTTTCTGGTCCCCAATTTTAAATAATAGGTCTTCGTACTCTTTTTATGATGTCGAATCTTCAGTGCAGTTTTTCAATGATACCTTGCAAAATTGCTTTTCATTATCTGTGCCAAAACAAAATAGTAATTTCAAGCCTTTAAACCCTCCTTGGTTAACTAGTGAGCTTAAGTCTTTAAAAAATTCCAAAAATCGCATATTTAAGAAATATAAAAAGTCAGGCTCTAATTTAGATTTCGCTTGCTATTCCTCTTGTCGTTACAGATATCAACTATTAAATAAACAATGCTACTCAGCCTATATAGCCAAAATAAAAACTCAATTCAAAGATAATCCGAAACTTTTCTACACTTTTGTCAATTCAAAACGAAAAACCTCCAGCTTCACACCTCTTATGAAATTCAATCATGAAGAAGCATCTTGCGACATCGAAGTTTCCAACATGTTTGCAAACTTCTTTAAAACAACCTACTCCGATATACCATTGAGCACGAGTTTTGAATATCCCTACCTACCACCAGTTAACTCTTTTGAAATCCCCGTAATAGATTCTAATATAGTTATGCATTACCTTCGACAAGTTAAATCTACTTTTACGACTGGTCCTGACGAAATACCGAGCTGCATTTTAAAACATTGTTCTATTAGTTTGTGTACTCCCCTATCAATCATTTTTAACACATCCTTGCACAGTGGTCATTTTCCCTATATATGGAGAAAATCTTATATAATACCTCTTCATAAATCTGGCTCAAAAATTGATGTTTCCAATTACCGAGGTATCGCAAAACTAAGCGCAATCCCTAAGTTATTTGAGAAAATTATAACTGATCAAATAACCCACGTCGTATCTTCCTCCATTTCCACCTCTCAACATGGTTTTTTAAAGGGAAAATCTACGATAACTAACCTCTTGGAGTTTACTACGCGTGTCATTAAAGGTTTTACTTTAGGACGACAGACTGACGTTATTTATACAGACTTTAGCAAAGCTTTCGATAGTGTTAATCATTATCTTCTTCTGAAAAAGCTTCATCTAATTGGGTTTCCCGTCAAACTATTACACTGGATTAAATCGTACTTGTCGAATCGTTCGCAAAAAGTTTTATATAAGAATTCTATGTCAAAAAATATTTTGGTCACATCAGGTGTTCCTCAGGGAAGTCATCTTGGTCCGGTTTTATTTTTACTGTTTATAAATGACCTTCCTTCTGTAATAAAACACTGTAACGTCTTAATGTACGCCGATGACGTAAAACTTTTTCTAACTTGCAAATCGCCTGAAGAACAACAACTCTTACAATCCGATTTAAATAGTCTAGTGGAGTGGTGTAATTTAAACCTTTTAAAATTAAACTTAAAAAAATGTAAGCAAATGACATTCTCACGTCGAATTGCTAATAGTATAAATTACACTATAAATAATACTAACTTAGAAATTGTACACAGTTTTCTTGATTTAGGTGTAATTATGGATCCTAAACTTCGTTTCAATCTTCAAGTTAATTTGGTCGTAAATAAGGCTAGAGGTGTCCTTGGTTTCATTAAAAGATGGGCTAAAGAATTCAACGATCCTTTCACTACTAAGATACTTTATACCTCTCTTGTTAGACCAATTCTTGAATATGCATCCGTTATATGGAACCCTCAATACAATGTCCACATCGATGCATTAGAATCGGTCCAGAAACAATTCTTACTTTTTGCTTTACATTATCGTTGGAACCCCAACATTATCCTACCCCCTTATGAAATCCGCCTTAAAATTATTTCCCTGCCTTCCTTAAGAAGCAGAAGAATTATGCTCAATGTCTCCTTTTTATACAAACTTCTCAGTGGCGATATAGACTCACAATACCTTCTTTCTTTATTAAACTTCAACATCCCTAGGAGCGGAGCCAGACATTTCCAGCTTTTTAAGTTGAGTCAGTGCACTTCTAATTATGCCCTTCACGACCCTTTTCGATGTATGTGTAGTGATTTCAATGGTAACTTGAACTTGATAAATTTTTCTGACTCGGTGGATGTCTTAAAACGTAAAATGATATTTCATTTGAATAGTTAACACATTCATTGTGATAACAAATACAACTCGCGATAATTGTGTAGATTTTACGATTTAACAAATTTAACTCGCGATAATTGTGTAGATTTTACGATTTAACAAATAAGCATCATCGAATATGTTAGATACTTTAAGTTTTCGCTTTATTCAGTTTCGTTGATTTATTTTTTTTTTTTCATTAAATTATTTTAGATCTTTAGTTCTATAGCTTCCCAAGTTTGAAATGGGACTATGAAAACCGTGTCTCTCGGCTTGGTGCGTCAGAGTTGATCTCTTTTCCATACAAGTTTTTACCTGCGTTGGCCCAAATGCATATCCAAATAATAACTTTAGCTCGGTGTTCCCTTATTTTAGTGACCCGAATATATAAATATATTGTGCAGGCACAATATATATCTGTGCTATGTTTGGTATTGGTTTGGTGTTTGAGAGTTGCATCTCTTTTCCACGTAGGATCTTGGGTTGGACAGTAGCCCCAAGCCGAATGACAGCAGTTATGAACGCGGTTATGTATGGTCTGGTGAATTACTTTGGATGTTGTCTTGTATATCTTCGTATTATGAAGATTGTGCTTTTATTCGATGATGTTTATGATGTTTACATAAGCACAAAAAATACTCAAATTAAAAATGTTTCTTTACTTAATTTTGATTTCCGCTGAAAGGCCAAGCAATTGTGCTTAGTGCAGGCTTTTATTTGCCAATAGGTGGTAAGTTTTAGCACGTAGGTGCATTCTATTCAGTCCGGCTGATCCGGGAACTTCTTAGAATGTAAATCGTGCATGCGTATGGCGCGGGTCATACGTATCTATGAAGATTTCTTACCTCCGGGCGAATCCAAAAAAAAAAATAATATAAATTATAAAAAGTATAAAAACATCTGCTTGCATAATTGTTTACAATATTTGTAGTTCAATGTGTTGTAATATAGAACAAGAAAAAAAATGCAGTTAAATTTAAGGTGTTGAAAGTGTGCCAAAAAACATAAGCAAGACTTAGGTAGCAAGTGTTCTGACGAACAATAAATAGGTCAATTGTCGAGCGTTGACTTGTAGAACGTTAGCTTTCATTATGCAGCGGCAGAGTTGATATGATTGATCAGCATAATATAAGTTGTTGCTAAACTGCACGTTAACGTTTTGCTTTGGCATTGTTTTGCAATATCAGATTATTGACATTATCAATATTAAAAATTGGTCATTAATGCAATTTGTTTTTTTTGTAAAACAAGCAAAAGACCAGTGCAAGTAATTATGTGTTAACAGCCGCTATGTCAACGAACCTGGAGACCCAGGTTCGAACCCCAGCATCGACAGAAAACTATTTGAATTAAAATAATTTTTCTGTACGGCCGCCACCCCTCTGCAGACAATGGCAAACCCCAGAGAGTATTCAAAATGTCATGTAAAGCTTCTTGAGAATAAGAACATTACGTTCATCGCCGTTCGGAGTCGGCGTTAAACCTGTAGGTCCGTTTCTCGGTCAATTGTGTACAAACTTAATAACACGCACAACACAATTGATCATAAGAAGCTAGGTCAAAGTCCTTTCAAGAGCTGAAATGGCCAGTTATTTATTTTTTTTTTAAATTAATTTTGATTAATAAACTTTTATTTTTTAAAATCGTGTTCTAATGCTGTTAACCTGATATCTGAACTAAAAATAATTTTAGTTTTAATGCTGTTAACCTGATATCAAGTTACCTTGATGGAAGTATGCAACTGGTGAATGTAGGTAACGCCTTCTCTTCTCTCAAACCTGTTGTAAGTGGAGTGCCTCAAGGATCTATTCTAGGACCACTCTTATTCTCTGCCTTTATAAATTATGTTTTTTTCAATATGTAAGTATGCAACTGTACATGCATATGCAGATGATATGCAATTCTATCTTTCGAGACCTACTGGACTTTTAGAGGACTTAACTTATAGAATGCACTACGATTTGACGTTGTTAAATAACTGGGCTGTTTCTAACTTGCTTTTAATAAACCCCTTAACCCTGCAGTAGTCGCGTACCTAAATGTGACGAGAGTGGTCGCGCGGATTATATATGTAATCCGTTTTTTAAAGTTTAAAATAAGAGATGGCAATTTGAAAATGCTTAGTTATTTGTTTTAATTTTTATTATTACTTTATTTTATATTATATTTATTTAAAAAAACAACATAAACGTAATTCTTATAGTACGTAAAATCAATGAATATTGATTGCAGACAATTGTGAAATTCATAATTTTGCATGACTGGATTACATATGTAATCCGCGCGACTACTGCAGGGTTAAAAACTAAAGTATTGCCAATTGCGAGGAGTGATTCATGCTTCATTGATATCCCTCCGCTTTTTGTTGGTGATAAAAAGGTTGATTTTATCCTTAAAGCTAAAAACCTAAGATTTATTATAAACTCCAAGTTGACTTGTACAGACCATATTAATTCCACAATAGGTAAAATATATGGGACGTTACGCCACCTTCGCATTTCCCAGAACTTTACGCCCATTGAAACTCGTCGCAGACTTTTTGTGCTATTAATCTTACCGCATATTACATACTCTTCTGTTGTATATAGCCAGCTGGACTCCCTATCACAGCATAAACTCTTGGTTGCATTCAATAATGCGGCAAGGTATGTGTATGGAATAAATATTTCTTATATATATATTTCATAAGGAGTAAAGGAATTCTGGGGTGTGGTTTACTTGATTATTTAAACATTCGCAACGTTATATTTTTGCACTCGATTTTACATACTCAAAGGCCGGAATACCTTTATGTGAAACTTCAGTTCCTTCAGTCCCAACGGTCAACTAGCTTTATAGTTCCTAGGTTTAACTATCTTAACAGCAGCAGGTTCTTCTTCATCAGCACCATTAGACTGTGGAATGCTTTACCCAACTCTCTAAAACGGATAACCTCACGAACTAACTTTAAACATGGCATATTTAAATATTATAGCACTTTAAATCAATAATCCTATGCTTTTCTCAACTCTATCCTATTATTCTGCAACATATCTATGATTCTTTAACTTACCTCTCTGTTATCTTTACACTAATCAATTTGCCAATGGTATTATTATAAGTCTTTATTTTTCTTAGTTTAAAAAAAATAATTTTGAATTGAAATTGTTATGCTTTAAAATGTTTTATTTCTCTTATATTAAGTGGATCTTAAAATGTTTAATTTAATTTCATTTTAAATTTATTCTTAAGTAAATTCTAAGTCAACCAGTGATAATTTCTCTCGTAGTACTAAAAAAGACAAAGTTTTATTGTACACCTCAGTTCTTAATAATAATAAAAAAAATGATAAAAATGTTTACATATTGTGATATATTTATCTTCGAAAAAAATTTTAATCAAAGAAAATTTCATGTAATTTTATTGGTTATTAAGTAACTAATTTAAATAAATAATAAATTAAATAAACATTTTTTTTATTACATTGCAATATTGTAAATTCAATTTAATATTGTAATTTATCTTGTAAAAAATTAATTAATTAGGGAATTTAAATTTAAGGTTATTTCCACAACTTTATTTGCATTAAAATAGAAAATTAAACTTATTATATCATATTGAATATAAAACTGTAACGTACATTTTTGTAAGTATTTTTAATATAAAATATAAATGTAGATTTAATTGTACAGCTATATACTTGTAATCATATTGCCCTTAAATGTCTTTGATTATATCTACATACATATATACATGAAATAGATAAATAATTATTTATAAATACATCACAATTAATAAGATAATTTCGTATTATGTTCTTATTAATTTTATTTTAATAATGTTTTGTAATTTTTAAAATAATCCTTCTAAGAATATCATCATTTTAAGAGCATATTTTTTTGTTTGATAAAGTTAGTGTTTAACTTAGGATTTTAGCCATCTAATATAATGCAATAAAGAAATGTAACATCGTGCAATAAGTAAATAAAAATTATTAATATATCAAATAGTTGAAAATAAAATGACAAAAAATATCAGATACTAGTTTTAAAAAAAAATAATAAAAAAAATATATTAAAAGTTTAGATTATTATAAAAGATTTTTCATCAAAATATATTCCAGTCATACATAGCTCCAAAATGACCTTTAAACGATTTCCGCAATGTCTTAGGTCAAATTCTTTTGGGTCTTAAGGCATTTTTGTTCTTAAGGAAAACAAAAATTTCCATTTTGGAACTTTCAGAAAATGGACGTGCACCGAAAAAAAAAAGAGTCGCAATTTTCCTCATATATTTTTGGACAAATCTAATAGACATTCACACATATAATATTCTTATTCAAGAAGCTTATAATATTCCTTCAAGTAGCATTGCTATTAGCATTGTAGCTAAATTTCTTTAATAACTGATCTAAGCTATGGATCTGTTTGCAAAGGATACCAACAACACAAAGCAATCCTCAAAACAACAACACAAAGCTAAGCTAAAATCAACAAAAATCATGCCTAATGTACTAAAGGGCTGCACAAATGCATTTGAATCGCTTTACAAATCATTTGTGTGGTGCGCAATTACTTTCGCTCTTTTACTCTCAATTGCGGATAGCGTTGGCGTGAGCGCAAATACTTGGTAGTGTGCGTAAATAAAAAACTACGTGAAGGCAAAACAAATGAGTTATTGACTCTCACTCAATATTTTTGTAAATAAAAAGAACTTGCAAGAGGAGTACAAGTAAGCAAGTAGTATAAGTATTTCACTATTTTAGAAGATAAATTTTCATTGCATGTGTGGTTATAAGGGAGGGCAGGAGAGGGTTAATATGTATGACCAACCCCCATTAATTTTGCAAGAGGAATATGTTTTCCTTTTGGGACCCTGTTCAAGTGTAAGTGTAGGGTATAAATATACAAAAATCATAAAATTTGTATGGGAACACACCTAAGGAGGGGTCGGAGTGGATAGGTCCCAAAAGGAAAAATGTTCCTATTTAAAAAGTAGTGGGGGTCGGTCAAACATAATAACCCTCTCCGACCCCCCATTTAAGCTGAAAATACTGATAATTGTAACTGGTTAAGCACACTGAAAATGCCTTTTGATTTTAACATACGCAAGTATTTGGAGTACAAGGTAGAACTATATAGTTATTTTTTCATTTGCCCTGATAGCGTACGATAACCTTTAAAATTGACGAGAGCAAGTTGCGTATGCATTTGATCCGAGAGAGAGTGAGTTAAAATATTAATTGTTCTCTGAGCAACAAGTAACGCGCTTACGCTATATCTTTGCTGAATTATTCTACAAGTGATGTGCGTAACTTAAAGTACTTGGTGTAATCAAAGAAGCAAATGCATTTGTGCAGCCCTTTATAATGTACTGAACACATTGACGACTACAGCGACGACAAGCTGTCAAATTAGGAATAGTTTTATATCGACGACACGACATTGCGACATTAGACCAAATTCTCTCCATAATAAATACATGAAAAAAAATTTGACAGTCGTAAAGTCGCTGTCGTCGTCAATGTGTTCAGTACATAACAAATAAGATCGGAAAAAAGGTCAGATATCACAAATTTATTTTATGCCAGCTACGAGGCGGACACACATACATACATACAAATGAAAAACTGTAAAAAAAGTGGAAGTTTCATTCATGCATTCGTCTCAAGTTCTAGCCGCCACTCTCAAAAATTTTTGATGCGCTCGTGGGAGAGTGAAAAAATGCCATTCACGGTGGTAGCTTTCAATTAGCTGCCATCGGAACTAAACTCGATCGCGTATAATTAAAGTTAAAAGTGCTCTGTTAAGTTCATGAAACCTCTTTATCATATATGCCCTTTACAGTGGCACTTTGTCTTATTTTAACTTCCTTTTATTTTATTCTGCAACAGCTAATGTTAATGGCACTTTATCCTTGACTGAACTTTTTTGTTTATATATTTCTGCACAGTAAAGTTAGTGGCAATTTTTTTTTTCAGCTGAACTTTTTTATTTTAGCTCGGGCGCCAATTATGTTTTTACGTTCTATTTTCAGTAAGTAAGAACAAATTGTTTTCTTGCTTACTATTTCCAGTAAATTAGAACAACTTCTTAAGTTCCAAATAAAAAAACAAAACTGCTATTCTATTTTGTGTTGTTTTTATTTATTTGGTTTTACTATTAGGTAAGTAAAAGGTAGATAAGCTTATTAATTAAATTTTTTTTATTAGATGAAGTAAATTATATTTATAATAAAGTGAAACCGAACCGCATTGCACATTGATGAAGACTGAATTTTCGCTGTGCAGTTAAGCTACTCTTTACTTGCTTGAATTAGCCCATGGTATAATTATACAAGGCGTCCGTGTGGCGTCCGTGGCGTAGTTGGTTAAAGTGCGTGGCCGCTATGTCAACGAACTTTGGAGACCCAGGTTCGAACCCCAGCAGCGACAGAAAATTATTTGAATTAAAATAATTTTTCTGTACAGCCGCCACCTCTCTGCAGACAATGGCAAACCTCAGAGAGTAATTAAAATGCCATGTAAAGCTTCTTGAGAACGAGAACATTCCGTTCATCGCCGTTCGGAGTCGGCGTTAAGCATGTAGGTCCGTTTCTCGGTCAATTGTGTACAAACTTAATAACACGCACAACACAATTGATCATAAGAAGCTAGGTCAAAGTCCTTTCAAGGGCTGAAATGGCCAGTTATTTATTTTTTTTTTATTTTTTTATAATAATACAAGGTAGCATTAGCAGTTGCTTGGGAAAACATCTCCTGTCAAAAAATATACTCAAAAAGAGAGCGTTCACAATCCGCAATTGAAAACACAAACAATGTTGAAAACGTTGAAGTGAAAAAAAACAACAACCTCAGCAGCTGCAGATGCATTTTCACAAACAGCTGTTTTTGATAGGAGATGTTTTCTTGTAGGAAAGAAAATAAGCAGTTGTCAATGCTACCTGGTATTATTATACCATGAGTTAGCCTTTCCCTACGGAGAAAACAGGGTCAATTGCTCTTAAGTGGTCCCGTGACTGGTCCCGTGACAGCTTAAATGTAACCTATTACAAGACAGGTCTGATATAACTTGTCACGGAACAGGTTCTTTGTGCCTTATACGGAGCAGATTTTATTTTACTTTTTACTTTACGGGACCAATTTTACATAATATAAGCGGAGTCAGATCGATTAAAACTCAAAGCTGTATTTGTATAGTGTGGAAATTCAAAGTTTATAAGATAAAAATTTGCATCTGTCACAGCATAATTATTTAACAAAGTGAAGGGCAATATTGAATGATTGTTTAGCGAACAAACTAAATTGCTCAAAGAACTACTCGTTATTCGGGGCTGGGCACGGACAGGTCCAAGGTGACGCAGCAGGTGGCAATTGACCCCTGTCAATGACAGCGCCGTGTAAAAATGACCGGTCGGTTTCATAAGTTGATGACAGAATTGGGACCGATCCCTCTCCCTTAGGGACTTATCACGGGATAGGCTTAGAACCGGTTATTTTCTCTGTAGGGTTACGTGTGTTACCAACACAGGTAAAGCTCTGCAAACTACATAGCCAAACGCATTGTCAGCGCTTTTGCCGCACGCTTTTTATGCTCTTCTGTGCGCAATTATTATTTAAGCAAAATTTGTGAACTATTGCAGCAGGTGTGATGTCAGCATTTTTATTATTTGGATAAAACACGATTTAAAAGACTGTGGGAAACAATTCTGAGAATTATTATTTGGATAAAATATGAATTAAGAACATTGCGGAATCAAAGCGAAATATTTCCGAGAACTATTTAGTAGGTAAATAAGAAGTTTATTTTACTTGGAAGGAAACAGGTTGAAATTGATATTTAATTGATGAAATATTGGGTAAGTATTTATATGATGCAATATTATATTATGCTAATATTATGTATGGTATGGGGTACGCAGAATTTTTTGCATATTTGAGCCTATATGGAACGGACTGCGAGAACATAGCAAAGAGTTCCATATAAAAAAATTGTATGGAATCATTAAGATTATTTCCATATATATACTCTAAAACAGTGATCATCAAAGCCTATGCCCGCGGTCATTTGAGCTTTTGTGCTTAAAAGCTTTCTGTATACATATTAACTCACGGACGAGCACTGAACTGCGTCAGTATCTATTGAAATTTCTTGCAGAACAAACCTGCGACACATGCATGCTTGTTAGATTGTTTTTTTTTTGCTGCGCATACGCAACTTATGCTACACTCATAAAAATATTAGTTTTTGCTATTTCTATGAAAAATGTCTCTACCTGAATGGGAGTTGCATTTCTTTTTTGCAGAAAATATTTTTTCTGAACCTTAATTATGGTTAAATTAAATCAAAAACGAAAATAAACCTAAAGAAAAAAAATAAAAAACAGAAAAGCAAAAAAAAAGACACAGTTTCGTATAGTAAGTATTGACACTTCTAAATAAAAAATTAATTTTAAAAATTGAAATTAAATTATAAAATTAACCTTTACTATTTTAAAGTTTTCTCCTCTTTTGTAACAGTGCATAAAATAGTGAATGTTAATATGTTTTTTCGATATGAATTATGTTATTATGAACAGTAGTAAGCATACGTAAATCGCAAAATTTTTTAAAAACATTTCCCCCTCACGCCTCTCCCATAGATTTGTGACAAGATGAAAATTTTTTCCGGCGCCACTGAATAATCAAACCAGCGAAGTATTTCCAGTAGTATTTTTTTTCAGTGCAAAGCTTTCAATGAGCTTTTATAAATAAACAAAGTATGCTTGTATAGAGTTTGATGACCACTGCTCTAAAATAACATTAACTCGGATAAGCCCGATTTTTGTTTTGTAAAAGTTTGAAATTTTTTTCTTACAAAACCTGTTTATATAATGGGTGTTTTTTTTAGGGGTTTGTTTTTCGAATAGAGATAAAACTGGCATTTTGTGGTCAAATCTGGCAACTCTAATGTCATTTATGTTCAGTTTGGTTTGCCATTTCATCATGAACAGGTTGACAAAAGAACAACGCTTGCAAATGGGCCGAAAATGAGATTGATCTCGATGATTTTCATCGCAAAATTTTGTTCAGTGATGAGGCTCATTTTTGGTTGAATGGCTACGTCAACAAGCAAAATCGCCCCATTTGGAGTGAAGAGAATCTACATGAGATCCTTGAGACGCCATTACATCCACAAAAACTGACTGTTTGGTGTGCTCTATGGGCTGGTGGAGTCATTGGGCCATACTTCTTCCGAAATAATGCTGGAGAGTCAGTTACCGTTAATGGAGACCGGTATAGAGCCATGATAACCGACTATTTTGTTCCCGAATTGGATGGCATGAATGTGGATGAGTTGTGGTTCCAACGAGACGGCGCTACATGCCACACAGCGCACGTCACAATCGATTTATTGAAGGAAACATTCGATGAGCGCATAATTTCGCGGAATGGACCTGTCAATTGGCCACCAAGATCGTGTGATTTGACACCATTGGATTATTTTCTTTGGGGATATGTGAAGTCGCTCGTCTACGCCAACAAACCAGAAACGTTAGGGGACTTGGAGGCCAACATTCGTGGTGTTATTGCCGACATACGGCCCCATATGCTCGAAAAAGTGGTTGAAAATTGGACCTGTAGAATTGGCTTTATTCGAGCCAACCGCGGCGGCCACATGCCCGAAATCATATTTAAACATTAATGGCATAAAATTATCCTTCCAATAAAGCAAATTTATGGACATTAAAACGATTTTCTTGTGTTTTATTTCAATTCGAAGTTCTATACATCTAAAAAAAACACCCTGTAGTAAAAATAACCCAACAAAATTAAACCACATGCAAAAGTATATGACGTGTTTAATTAAAAAAAAAATTCAATTCGAAAGCATATTTTTCATATTATTCAACTTAGAATATATAAAAAATTAGCAAATCTACACATACATATAAAACTATCAATTTTTCCTGGTGTGAAAATTTATGAAGCAATCGATGTGCAAAGTAACATTACATTTAACACATTTGGTTGTCGATTTTTTGGAGCAAATGCGACATTTTAATTGCTGCTTTTTTCCTGATGTTAATTCTGGTAGGCTACAAATAAAATGGTCTATACAATCATAGCGACTGTCTATCAAAGCGTTAATGGGACATCATCGCTAGGTTGTAACTCTCGTATTAGACTCCAAAATGCTGCAGACTAATCTTCTAAAAGATAGATGATCTAACTTCTCCTCGTGTCTGCAATAAAACTGCCATGAATTTTGCTCGCAGAAGTCAATAAGATGTGTAATAAGAGGAAAATACAATTTTTTCCCCCTTATTCCACATCTGTAAATCTCAATATTTTGATATGCTCTGTCGATTCCACACATAAATTGGTTATAATTATGCAAAACTTTGGCTGCAGAATAGAAATAGTCTTCTTTTTCTCTCGAGAAAATCGTTCCACATATTTCAATGGCGTCACTGAATCTTTATCATAATGGGTGTTTTTTTTTAGGGGTTTGTTTTTCGAATAGAGATAAAACTGGCATTTTGTGTTCAAATCTGGCAACTCTAATGTCATTTATGTTCAGTTTGGTTTGCCATTTCATCAAGAACAGGTTGACAAAAGAACAACGCTTGCAAATCGTGCAAATTTATTTCGAAAATAATGGTTCAGTTCGCGAAGTTTACCGCAAGCTCCGTCCATTTTATGGTCGACATAATCGTCCATCAGAGCAATTAATTCGGTTAACCATGGGTCGTTTTCGCACTACGTTTACTCTATGTGATAATACGCATCCGCAGAGACGTCAAACAGTGCGCACCGAAGAAACAATTGCCGCTGTAGAGCAAAATGTTGAAGAGGACCCGAATGAATCGATTCGCCACCGTGCACAGCAATTGGAGCTTTGTCCATCAACTTTATGGAAGATTTTGCGCAAAGATCTTGGCTTGCGACCTTACAAGATCCAGCTTGTGCAAGAATTAAAGCCGCGAGACCATGCAATGCGTCGTGATTTTGGTGTATGGGCCGAAAATGAGATTGATCTCGATGCTGATTTTCATCGCAAAATTTTGTTCAGTGATGAGGCTCAGTTTTGGTTGAATGGCTACGTCAACAAGCAAAATTGCCGCATTTGGAGTGAAGAGAATCCACATGAGATCCAAAAACTGACTGTTTGGTGTGCTCTATGGGCTGGTGGAGTCATTGGGCCATACTTCTTCCGAAATAATGCTGGAGAGTCAGTTACCGTTAATGGAGACCGGTATAGAGCCATGATAACCGACTATTTTGTTCCCGAATTGGATGGCATGAATGTGGATGAGTTGTGGTTCCAACAAGACGGGAAACATTCGATGAGCGCATAATTTCGCGGAATGGACCTGTCAATTGGCCACCAAGATCGTGTGATTTGACACCATTGGATTATTTTCTTTGGGGATATGTGAAGTCGCTCGTCTACGCCAACAAACCAGAAACGTTAGGGGACTTGGAGGCCAACATTCGTGGCGTTATTGCCGACATACGGCCCCATATGCTCGAAAAAGTTTTTATAAATTGGACCTGTAGAATTGGCTTTATTCGAGCCAGCCGCGGCGGCCACATGCCCGAAATCATATTTAAACATTAATGGCATAAAATTATCCTTCCAATAAAGCCAAATTGATGGACATTAAAACGATTTTCTTGTGTTTTATTTCAATTCGAAGTTCTATACCTCTAAAAAAAACACCCTGTAGTATTCGATTCAGTGACGTAATCGTATACTCCTCTCTCTTTCTTTTTCATTTTGTCTATGTTGAGTTGAGTGCAGCTCTTGTCTATACGATTTGCTCGTATTGTTCCTGTCGCTTCGATACCTCTTTCTTTCAGATCATTCAGTAAATCAATACTTGTAAATAAATTGTGGAAAAATATTCGAAATGGTAACTTCGTAGGAAGTTGATCGGAGTATGTCATTACAACACCATATCCTAGACCTTTATGTTGGTAAATGCTTGTTTTGGTGTTCGCACCTTGATAGGCTCTAGCCAATATAAATAGCCATTCGATGTGCCACCGCACCAAATTTCATGCCATGAATCTGATGGGCTTACCTAATAACACATTTTTAAATTTTTAATTCTGGCTATATGACATGTTCCAAAACCTACCTTTGGTAAACTGTTTCGCTCCATGACTTCCAAAATATGGCACCATCGACTCATCAACAGAATGATTTTGTTCATGAGGAAGAAAATTCATACACCTTTCATTTACCATATCTAGCTATGGGCGGATTTTAGCGAAACGGTCAGTTTTATCACGTATGTCATTGTCACATACGTTTAAGTTAGGCATTATATGTTGAAAGCGATTTCGAGACATTGCATCTGAGACTAACGAATCGTGGCTGTCAGAGTTTGACTCCCAATACATTCGCTTGCTTGGAACTTTTATGTAGCCACTTAGCAACAAAATTGGAATGAAGACAAGTATTTCATTTCCTGTGCAATTACCGGATTCGTTACGTTTTGTCGCATATAAATTAGTGTACTCAGTAAAGAGTTGCGAAACTTCTTCATCTATAAAGTGTTGGAAATAATCTAAGGCGTTTTTCCTTGTTTTTAGGGCGCATGTCATCACTGTAGGCCACATTTTCCAACTAGAATCCTCCAACTCAATTTTCCGCCAATTATAAACACGTACCTCTTTCTTTCGTTTGGGTTCATGAAGCTTTAGTGGTGGTGGCGGTGTCCTTTTACGGCTTGATTTTGGCAAATTTACTACGGATCCAAATGATGTTGGTTCCAGTTCTTCAATCAAAAAGTAATCGTTTTGTTCTGTGGCAATCTCAGCAAGACAACACAGCTGAGATCCTTTCAAATTGTTTATGGAATGGTTGTCTTCATCTCCAGAGTCCTCATCAGTAACATTTGTATTACTATGATTTAGCGGAATAACTGCAACATTTAATCCATTTTCAGGGATATCATCATCGTCAGTGGATTCAATAATTTCTAAAAGCTTATTGAGTGTGATTTTTCGCCTAAAACAAAGAGATGACGTTTAAGCCCAAAGTCCTTCTGGAAGGTTCGCAAAGTTTGCAGCTCTACTGATAGCAAGCAAACATATTTTAGTAGTCAACTCCGATGTAAACACGTTTCACAATAATATCTTTATACTATTTTAATAGTTTATGTTGTTTTTTCTTTTTTTTTTTAATAAATAAAACTCACCTGTTTACGATAATATCCACAAATTCAGCCATCGAAAATAAATCTCACTGTTCACTGTCTAAAACACAACTAAACAAGTGAAAACAAAAACAACTGATGCCGCCAAATTAAATTTATGTTCATACGGTAGCTAAAAACAATCGTTCGCCTACTGTGTTCTAATTGGATAATTTTTAAAAATTAAAATCTGACAGTGATGCTTGAAAACCTTCTGGAAGGACGTTGGATCTATCTGAGTTAAGTTTGTTATGAAGTATCATTTACTCAACCTCATAAAGTCAGCTTTTTTAAAATTGAATTCATAAACTTTGTCTTTCGAACTCGAATTAACTGTTTTCTCTCTCTGTCCGATTTATACCAAATGCTCAATGGTGGATGGTATTCATCAACAGTTGTCAGAGCATGAAAGGCCCTCTTAACAATGACATTGTTACTGTCTGTAGTTAAGCCCAGGTCAAGAAGTACTTCAAGACTGTTATAAATACAACTAACTTGTTGCAAGTCAGAACAAATATTGTCAACGGGTCTTCGAATTTGATGCACAATAACATGTATCATCGTTAGAAGAATGCCATTTTAAGTTAGGCAGATTGAAATCTCCCTATAATAAAATGTCGTCATTAATGTCAACTCACAAAGTAGTTCCATACAGCTAAAAGGACACCACCACCGACAGAAAAACTATTGTCAGTGAATATGTCCCTTCTAAATACTTGAAAACTATTGTCAAACAATTCCTAGTCAGTAATGCTTCCATTCAGCCACGTTTCTGTCATCGCAATAATATTCTCAGAGCAATTCTGTGACGACAGAAATATGTTCTGCGTCTTTAAACGCAATCCCCTTACATTTTGATAGTAAAGGATTAGCCTATTTAGTTTTTTTGGGTCTGACGGGCGGCTGCGGTCGTCCTACGGGACTTATTTTTAGACTTAAACTCACTAACGAGAATATTATCGGCCCACATTCTAGAGTTTAGTAAAGTTGCAAAGTCTTCAGCTGTTACTGTAAGAATAAAAGAGGCGTGGGAAGGCTTATTACCTATTTTCTTACATGAGCAGAATGCATTTGAAGCAAGTAAATTGTTTTGTTTAACAAACGCCACAATATTTTCAGATGATGTGTCGGGCTGTAGACGTGAAACAAAAATGTCTTGGTCTTATTAGGCGCAGTTGGAATTGCATTGGAGCTACTTCACAAAGGAAGAATAGTAGGAGGTGTAGAAGAAATTATGAAATAATTAATTTCTGGTTGTTGAGGTGTTAGAGGCGTTGCTGAGGGGTGCTTTGCCGTGGATGACCTAAGGGACGCTTTACGGCATTTAATATTATTCTTTTTGTTTTTCATCTATGCTTTAGAATTAATTGGGTCTTCTCCTAATGAAACCGGCAAAGTGCCAGAAAAAGCATTCTCCTATGAGAGAGGCGCAATATTTTCCGATGTAGAAGTTTCACTAGTGATACTGTCATTAGGTGCAACACTAACTTCGCTAAAATATTACAAAATTTTTCTAAAATCATTATTCAGCAATTTAAGACTTTCTCCAAAAGTTTTTCTTTTTAAAAATATCTCATCAGGAGAAAGAGCTCTGCACGAAGGACAGTACCAGCGAAGCCTAGAATGGGCAGACAATAAACTGTCAGCATACGACCTTGAAATGCCAACACAGGAAGCATGGAACATTTGCTCACAAGGACCAGAACAACTCAACATAGGGTACAGTATATTTTTGCTCTTACACTGCTCGTTCAAAGAACAAGCACCAATATTGTCAACAGAAGAATAATCCATTGAAAAAAATAAATGAAAATTTACATTTCTGAGTAAATGTTTTTAAATTCAAAAAGTGCTTCTAAGTTTGACTTAGAATGTGCTACTCGGTTTAACTGAAAAGAGTGCAGTGAACGAAGACAGTTACGAGTAGCAAGAACAATTGAAAACGTTCACTACGCTTAAGAAAAACAACACTGCAGAAAGAGGAATTAAAAAAACAAGACAGACAAGCAAGCAATACTTTGTTGTTGTTATTTTTATTAGGAAGTATTACAAAATGTACGAAATTAACATAAATATAAAACAAATAAATTAAAATTAATTTAAAATATGCACAAATTCACTGAAAACAGTAATAATACTTAGCATATTTCTCTAGATTAGATTGATAGTCATTTTTTTAAACAATTATTAATAAACACTAAACACTTTTCACAGCAATACAATAAACTACACCGACACCGGCAATAAGACGAGATCAACTGAAACTGGATTGTGGAGTGGTGGCATCTTTGGACCATTTTTCTTTGAAAATGAGGCTGGGAACAACGTTTCGGTCAACGGTTGAAGTAACAGAGCATTGTTAACCGACTTTTTTATACTGAAATTGGAGACATGAATTTGGACGACCTCTGGTTCATGCAGGATGGCGCGCCATGCCGCAAAGCCCATGCCACAATCGATCTTTTGCGCACCAAATTCCCAAATCGTGTTATCAGCCGCCTTGGCGATGTCAATTGGCCGCCTCGGAGCCGCGATTTGACCCCTTTGGACTTTTTTATGGTGAACCGTGAAACACCGATGTTATGCCAACACTCCGGAAACGATTCAAGCACTTAAGACCAATATCATCCAAGCAATCCGTGAGCTCCAGCGTTACAATACAGCCTGTAACCCTACCAATAGACAATAATAAATTACAATCTAGTAGAGTATACTTTACACAAGTCTTGGTACACTCTACCGGATATATTTCAAAACACATGTTACGTATATTGTATTTCAAAACACATGTTACCATATATTTTTTAAAACCCATGTTTGCTATTTTATGACCCCACTGGTTGTGTCGCAAACACGAAACGTTATTTCACACACCGACTTGTGTGGTATTTGCACTTGAAATTAATATTTATTACAAGTTCTTATTTGTGTTGCAATGCCAAATACTTCGAACCCACTTGAACAACTAAAATCGGGTGACAAGAGCATTCGAAAAATTTACTACCGCATTAGTAATATTCCTAAGACAGTAAAACATAAACAAAATTGCGGAAGCGAACACCTACGCTTACAGTGACCTAAAGAAAGAAGCGCAAGCAGAATTATGCAAGCGAGTCGATCGAAGCGCAGGCAAATTAAATGCTGACCAATCACTTTTCAAAGCAAATACCACAAAATAAAGTGAAGGGAAATAATTTAGAACCAATGATAATGGGAAGAAAAGATTTATACGAATATTGAGTCACTTTTCTTTCCTACCCGGAAGATTCTGCTAAAAGAGCAGATGACGTTATTTTGAGACATCCGAGTATAACAATTATTTTTCTTTAAATACCAATGTAAAAAAAAAATTAAGTTAGTCTTAAGGTAGATTAAAAAACGATCCGAAAGATAACACAATAAAACAATTAAATACAAATAAGAATTTGTTTTTATTAAAAAGTAATATTGAACGGAAAGTTAAAAACTACAGCCCGAAACCATCAAAAAGGTCTTGGAAAATTGGAGTGACAGAATGCGCCAGCCGAGGCAACCAATTGAATGACGTTGTGTTCCATAATTAATGGGAATGTTTGATCTTAATAATAAACTCATAATACATGAAAAAATTAAATTTCGTTCATTTTAATGCATTTTTAAAAAACCTTGTATTTGTATACAAGGGGGATACACTTTTCTGTAACTACCACGCCTCCTTTTGAGCGTTTCAAACGGAGTAACAAAGTTAATATACCTTATATTTATAAGGAAAGGTGGGTGTATAAGTTAACGAAATATTAATTCAACAACTTCAACTACACGAGCATCCGCTCCCACGAAAAATGCTGACGTATTTCCAGACAGCCACCTGACATAATTCTACAGAAAAATTCAATAGAACGATAAACAACAGTAACGCTGGCAGCAAACATTAGCAGAGACGGCAGCAGAACAGTTTTAATTTTAAATTATAAAAATTGTCAAGCTCAGTTTTAAGTCAGAACTCAATAAAGAATAAAGCACATCAGAGGTTTCCTCTGATGTTCTTTTTTAAAAACAAAAATAATAATTAATTAATTTAATTGGCGCCCAACGTAAAAGGTCCGCGTGTGTAGTGTTTTTGAAAGACTTTTTAGTAAATCTCCCCAAGTGGTAGAAAAAAAGTAACCGCAAAATCTCCCAAAGTGGTAGAAGCGACAAAAACAAACAGTTGAAGTGAAAAATTGCAAAAGTCTCCCGAAACGGTAGAAGCAATTCAACACATAATCAAAGCCGCGAGACCAGCAGTGCAGAAACCAGTGTGAGCGAGGATCCTAAGTCACCGGAACACGGACAAAAGGGAAAAAATCCAAACCATCGAGGGAAAGATGCACCTGCAGATACTTTTTATTATACAAACCATATCAGCATGCATTGCAGAAGTACACATCCTAGACTACTCCAATTCACAGGTCATAACGATTAATACAGGTACTGCAAAAATCCAGACCGGTACATTTAAACTCATACACCTAATTGACACAAATTTTTACCAAACAACAATTGACAGGATTAATCGCACTGTTCAAGAAAAAATTCCAATCCATAACCCTATACTACCTTTCCTTAAACATGAAATTTCCCACATAGATCAATATATTTCAAGACTCAAGCCAAAACTACGACTCTCAAAAAGATCCATAGATATGCTTGGAACAGCTTGGAAATAGATAGCGGGAAGTCCCGATAGTAATGATTTTAAAATCTTAAATGAAAAAATGAATAATGTTTTAACAAATAATAATAATCAAGTTGTAATAAATAGACTTATACTTAGGAAAATAAATGAGTTAACAAATGCCACAAATAAGGCACTAGAAATTTATAAAAATAAAGATAATATTCAACACGAATTAGCAACTAATTTAATGTATCAATTGCAAATTTTAAAGGAAGAAATAATTAATATTAACTATGCAATACATTGGGCAAAAGCTGGTGTAATAAATTCTTATATATTAGGTAATGAAGAAATAAATATGGTTAAGCGAATAATAGAAAAAGAAAATATTCCTTATGTTAACTTAGAAGAAACCTTCCAATTTGGTGAAGTAAAAATTGCTTGTAATAATGAAATATTAATTTATATAATAAGTTTACCAATTACTGATGAAACAACTTGTAAATCGTTGTTAATGAAATCTTTAAAGAAAGGGAACGAAATATATAAAATCCCATTCGAAAATCTTTTACAATGTAAAGAAAAACTATTCCGAATAAGAGAAAAATGCGAATACTTTGATCAATTTAAATTGTGTCGAAATAAGAATATTATAGACATAAGTAACACTACCTGCATACCAAATATACTAAAGAGTGCACCGTCAACTTGTGCCAAGATTAACAGTCAACACATAGCATCAGTCGAGAATATTAAGCCAGGAATTCTACTCCTCAACCAATATAAAGGTACAATACTCCTAAACAACGAGCCTTTCAATATTTCTGGATCATACATTGTGGAATATCAAAACGCAACGATTACAGTCGACGGACAAAGTTACAGTCTAAACGAAACATTAAATTTTAAACCTTTACCCGCCATACTGCAATCAGCCTCAATCGAAGGAAGTTATGAGGAAATGTTATCCTTAGAAATGATGAAGGAGCTTCACATTAATAATACGCAAACCATCAAATTATTGACAAAAGAGGCCCGAGTAAGCTACATAGGACTCTATTTCTTTCTCATTTTAAGCCTTGTCATAGCAGTTAAAATTTACCTAACAAATAGGAAAAGATCTACCGATATTACAACTATAATAAATAAAAAATATTCGACAGAAACTTCATTGTCTCAGCCCACCGTAGAAACCAATCCTGAAAACACCACATCTAAGACAATAGGAATTCAGGATATTCCTAACTCATGGGTATTGAACGAGGACGTTCAAATTTGAGAAGGGAGGAGTTAACGAAATATTAATTCAACAACTTCAACTACACGAGCATCCGCTCCCACGAAAAATGCTGACGTATTTCCAGACAGCCACCTGACATAATTCTACAGAAAAATTCAATAGAACGATAAACAACAGTAACGCTGGCAGCAAACATTAGCAGAGACGGCAGCAGAACAGTTTTAATTTTAAATTATAAAAATTGTCAAGCTCAGTTTTAAGTCAGAACTCAATAAAGAATAAAGCACATCAGAGGTTTCCTCTGATGTTCTTTTTTAAAAACAAAAATAATAATTAATTAATTTAATTTATATAAAGCAAACATTATAATACTATTAAAAGCTTTTAGGAAGTTTTTCATTCAAATTTAAAAGCAAGTATTTTGTGTTTATGTCATAAAATTGTTTTTGAGCCATTTTTAAATTTTAAAACCCAAATTTAAATTCCGATTTTGCAAATCCAGAATCCCAGATATCAGACTTTAATAATCTGGTTGCGTAAAACCCTTAACAGTAATGAAATTTCAGTTTATATGTAAAACGTAATGTTTATTTATTGATATGATTTTAATATAGTGAATTCTATTGTTTGTAAAATTAAAGTTCACATATATTTATATATATATAAACTTAAAACGAACTCTAACAATCTATACTTAAAATTTATTAATTCAATTAGTTTAGATATTTTTAATACATTCCTTATTTTATATGAAAAAAAAAACATTTGAATTGATGAATGACATTTATTGGAATATTGTTATGTTGTATAAATTTATGTATTTATAGTAAATTTTCAGAAGTTATCCTAGTACAATAAAGTACCAATTAACTAAGATTATTTTTTTAATACTGGGTTGATGCAATACTTATTAACATTTATTTATATTTAAAACAAAAATTAGATTAGGCGTGTTTCAATTTTGACATACTTATAAATCTGTCCGAATAACTGAAATAGAAAAATTAAAAGTCCTATCATTAGAAAATGTTTCAATAATTTATAAATTTTGGAAATATTTCTTTTTGAAAAAACACTGACTTTTTAAAAAATGCCCATCTAAAAACTTCAATTTCGGTTCAACTAAAAATATAGTCCATTCAACTAATCAAAGTATGTTGTAAGGTTATCAGTAAGTAAATACTTCAACTTCAGTTCATAGCTTGAAATCTCAATGTTTTTACGACTTTTAATGACAAAACTTATATGACTGTCAACAGTATGCAGAAATAAATACTTGGAATCTCACTTCAATTCTTCGTCTCATTCCTTCTAGCATAATGCCTGGTGCACACCATCAGGCTCATATGTTATACGGCCGCCATCAGAGAACTGCATAAGCCTACTTGAAACCTTTTTCAAGTACTTGCCATAAATATGAGTACCAGCTTGCTTGAACTTGATAATTTTCAATCAATTAAAGCTTGTACTTGAATATAAGTAAGCCCACGTCAGCTTGTGACTTACAACTACGCTAGCTTACAAGCGAACGACACGAAGTACCAAGTAAAGGAAAAACTTGATGTGTTCGGCAAAAAGCTTGAAATTAAAAGCAAGTATCCAATTAATTCAAGTATCCAAATAATTCAATGAATTGTAGGAAAAACTTAAGCGTATGAAGAATATTTAGGGTTCTATAGATTTCGTGTTTAGCAGTTTTAGAGGGTAGCTGATTTCGAATCCAATGTCAGAATTTTAAAATTTAAGATGGCTGATAGGGTTGCCACCTAATTTTTTTTTATTTTTACGAATTCGATGCTGGGGCAAACACTAGGTAAAAATGGGTCGCTGAATCCGAATCCGTGGTCAGAATTTCAAAATTATGAAATTTTTAACCCTGTAGGGTTGCCACCTAAAAATATGCTTTTTTAAGAGTTTTAAACATTATCCCACAGTTTTAGGGGGTCGCTGAATCCGAATCCTTGTCAGAATTTCAAAATTTTTAGGTGGCAACCCTAAAGGGTTAAAAATTTCAGAATTTTGAAATTCTGACCACGGATTCGGATTCAGCGACCCATTTTTACCTAGTGTTTGCCCCAGCATCGAATTCGTAAAAATAAAAAAAAATTAGGTGGCAACCCTATCAGCCGTCTTGAATTTTAAAATTCTGACATCAGATTCGAAATCAGCGACCCCCTAAAACTGTGGGATAATGTTTAAAACTCTTAAAAAAGCATATTTTTAGGTGGCAACCCTACAGGGTTAAAAATTTCATAATTTTGAAATTCTGACCACGGATTCGGATTCAGCGACCCATTTTTACCTAGTGTTTGCCTCAGCATCGAATTCGTAAAAATAAAAAAAAATTAGGTGGCAACCCTATCAGCCGTCTTGAATTTTAAAATTCTGACATCAGATTCGAAATCAGCGACCCCCTAAAACTGTGGGATAATGTTTAAAACTCTTAAAAAAGCATATTTTTAGGTGGCAACCCTACAGGGTTAAAAATTTCATAATTTTGAAATTCTGACCACGGATTCGGATTCAGCGACCCATTTATACCTAGTGTTCACCCCGGCATCGAATTCGTAAAAATAAAAAAAAATTAGGTGGCAACCCTATCAGCCAAATTAAATTTAAAATTTTATAAAGACATCGGATTTGAAATCAGCTACCCCCTAAAACTGCTAATCACGAAATCTATAGAACCCTAAATATTCTTAATACGCTAAAGTTTTTCCAACACTTCATTGAATTATTTGGATACTTGAATTAATGTGGATACTTGAAATAATTGGATACTTGTGAGCTTACAAGTTTTTGCCGATCGTTTCAAGCTTTTCAACTTTCAGACACGACAAAGTAAGTCATAACAAGTCAAGTCAACGAAAAAGCAGGGATATGACTTATATCTGTTTGCTATTTTTGTAAGCAGGCTAAAGCTTGGTTTTTCAAGTATGGATAAATTCAATTTTTCAAGTACTTGAAGTTGCTTGAACTTCAAGTAGGCTTGTGCACTTCTCTGGCCGCCATAGTGATATATCGCTTATATATGGATTTTTTCGATTTTTAAATTTTTATTGGGTTATAAAAAAGACACAATAATAAAGGTTTATCCATTTCGGTTTTCGGAAAATGCATTATACAATATTTGCAATGCCATTTTACCACTGAACAACGCGTTAAATTTGTTGCATTGTTCTACAAAAATTGTGATTCTGTTGTGACCACGTACTGCACTTTACGAGAGGATTTTGGCTACCATAATATAGTGAAGAAATTTGAAGAAAGTGGTTCGGTCACAGATATTGTAAGGTGTGTGCATCATCGTAATGTACCATCCACCGAAAATATCACTGCTGTTAAAGAAAATTTGTCAATTCCACGGCGCGGTTAGCAATTGGGATTGTCTTACGGCTCGTTATGGCGCATTCTGCATTTAGATTTGCATTTTCATCCAAAGACCAACTCACACAAGAACCATTTGGGTACTGGAAAACCAAGCATTAAATGCTGACTTTTCGAAGAAACTTTTCTTCAACGATGAGGCCCATTTCGCGCTAGGCAGATGCGTGAATGAGCTAAATTGCCATTTACGGGGCTCTGAAAATGCTCAAGCGATTATGAAGAATCTATTGCATCTGCAAAAAGGGGTGTGCATTATCGTTTGGTGGAGACATTTAAGATATTGATCTTGACGATATATGGTTGGGAGTACAACATGATGGGGCCACAACAGCCTCAATTATTGCTTTGTTGCAACAGAAATTACCAGTAGGACTTTTTCCTAGATTAAGCAATGTCAATTTGCCTCCGAGCAGGCCCGTTTTTACACGTATGCTAGAGCATGTTGAGCATATTCTGAAATTGTTTGAGCATGCTCTAAAAAATTTAAACTGAAAAAATTGAAAATTTTATTTAAAAAAAAAAAAAAATCATTTTTTTTTAAGCAAAGTTAAGATCATTATATAATCATACCATGTAGGAGTGACAGTTTCTTCGTCTTGCACCAACTGTTAAAAAATAGAAAAAACATTTTGTATCTGCTTTATAAAAGCGTTTTCCACAAATAATACGCAATTTTGATGTTTTTCTAATTTTTTTTTAATTACAAAATTGAATGTATAAAATTCACAATTTCACTATTCGTTGTTTAACTGTTTTGAACAGTCGGTGCAAAATGCTGGTGTGAAAATAGCCAACTGTCAAGGCTTCTTTGTAATTATTGTATCATGGTTCAAATAATCAAAATTGAATTTTAGGATTTTTCTTCAGTATCAAATTCATATCATGCATCATCCATTGAAATCTCGGGTGAGTTCCTAAATGCATTTATGCAAAGCATCAGTGTGTTTTTCCTTGAACTGCTGCTTACCAGATTCACCAAAACTGCACAACCAAAGCGTGCTTGAAAATAACAATCTAGTTGCGCAGTTTTGGTGAATCTGGTAGCCATATTCAGAGAAAAATACACTGATGCTTTGTATGAATGCATTTAGGAACTCACCCCTCCTTTAATGTTTTATGTGCAAATGCCATTAAATGGTAGAATTCACATATGTTTGTTAGTCATTGATAATCGAGATGGAATATTAATGACCGCTTAAACAGAGAAAGATACTAACGATATCATAAAAGATGGTTTCTGTTCATTTGGGTTCTAATTTGATATAAGAAGTGAACAAGAAAACATGACGTGTTGATGTATATAAATACAATAGTTCACAGTTGACTTTTATTTCAACGCTAACTGAGCCGGACTTCTATTATTTATAGCAAACAAACTAGATTTCGTTAAAAAATGTTTAACTTAATAACTTTAAAATTATCTACATTTTCAGGGAAAAAAATTGGATGCTCAACATGCTCATAATTTTCCGTCAAAATTAGAACCGTCAAGTTCTTGCGATTTAACACCTATGGACTTTTTTTTTTTGTTTTTGTGAGGCTACGGAAAAGATCGTGTTTACGTGAATAAACCTCAAATTCTTGAGCACTTTAAAAACAACATTCGTCAAACCTTGGCAGAGCCCGAGTTGTGCACAAAAATCATCGAAAATTACCTCAAAAAGATTGGATCCTGCACAAATCCCGTGGAAAACATTTGAATGATATTGTCTTCCACATATAATGGTCCAAACATTATAAAGACAAAAAAATTTTATCAAAATCTGCACTTTTAATGTGTTTTTTTGCTTTAAAGGAGAAAATGGATGACCCGTATTATGTATGGATTATAAAACCTTTCAAAGCAGCCAAGAACCAGTTGGTTAATAATGCACCTTTGCAACCCTACACCTCTGATTGATACACCGTTTGGAAATGCGAAATACTCATGAACAGACGACGTTATAAGGCAGGGTTAACTAGTATTTTATATTTTGCAATTATCTTTGTGTTCATGCCTGAATACCCGCATTATGAGAAAGTGTACCAGCAAAATAGATAATTTTGATGCATGAAAAATTTACTAAATATTAACTTGCCTTAACTCTCTAATTTATTTGTATTTAAAAAAATGTATTTAAAATATTTATAATTTTATAATAATTTCACTATTTTACACATAATTAAAATGTTGCAAATACAATTCTATGCTGCTTACGAGTACAACAGGAAATTCTTTAAAATTTATGCTCTAAACAGAGTTTTAAAGTCTTGAGTTATATTTATAAGTTGCTCATAATGAAGTTTTAAAAGAACACGCCTAATTAAGAGTTATAAAAAATATATGCAGGTACTAATACAATATCAAAAGTGGTACCTTGTACAATTCTATAGAATTAAATTAATACTTATGAAAACATAATGCAATGTATCAAATGCCTTAAATTTTATATGTACAATAAAACTAAATAAATTTAAACTTTTTATAGTATGTACAACTAATGACTTAGCTAATGTTTATACTTAAATTCCTATAATTATATTTAACATTTTTATGTCATAAACAATCATAATCTTAAGTGTCATCGCATATTTTTACAGAAACAAGCCAGAGTTTTAGAATAAAAAATCAAAATAAGCTTAGATGGTTTTGTAATTTTTTGTATTAAAATATAGGTGCGGATGCAGATCTCTATTAGGGTTGACCCTTTGCAAGACGGTCCAAATTTTTTTTTGTCATTTCTCCCTCAACTATAGAATTTAATAGTTTTTTTAATTTCAAGCAGTTTGAAAATTCTTACATCTCATTAAGTTATTGAGATTATTAAGAAGTACTTTTAAATAAAGAGTGATTTTTTAAGTGCCTGATAACTTTTTTTTTAAAAAAAACGCATAAAATTTGCAAAATCTCATCGGTTCTTTATTTGAAACGTTAGATTGGTCCATGACATTTACTTTTTGAAGATAATTTCATTTAAATGTTGACCGCGGCTGCGTCTTAGGTGGTTCGGAAAGTCCAATTTTGGGCAACTTTTTCGAGCATTTCGGCCGGAATAGCCCGAATTTCTTCGGAAATGTTGTCTTCCAAAGCTGGAATAGTTGCTGGCTTATTTCTGTAGACTTTAGACTTGACGTAGCCCCACAAAAAATAGTCTAAAGGCGTCAAATCGCATGATCTTGGTGGCCAACTTACCGGTCCATTTCTTGAGATTAATTGTTCTCCGAAGTTTTCCCTCAAAATGGCCATAGAATCGCGAAATGTGTGGCATGTAGCGCCATCTTGTTGAAACCACATGTCAACCAAGTTCAGTTCTTCCATTTTTGGCAACAAAAAGTTTGTTAGCATCGAACGATAGCGATCACCATTCACCGTAACGTTGCGTCCAACAGCATCTTTGAAAAAATACGGTCCAATGATTCCACCAGCGTACAAACCACACCAAACAGTGCATTTTTCGGGATGCATGGCCAGTTCTTGAACGGCTTCTGGTTGCTCTTCACTCCAAATGCGGCAATTTTGCTTATTTACGTAGCCATTCAACCAGAAATGAGCCTCACCGCTGAACAAAATTTGTCGATAAAAAAGCGGATTTTCTGCCAACTTTTCTAGGGCCCATTCACTGAAAATTCGACGTTGTGGCAGATCGTTCGGCTTCAGTTCTTGCACGAGCTGTATTTTATACGGTTTTACACCAAGATCTTTGCGTAAAACCTTCCATGTGGTCGAATAACACAAACCCAATTGCTGCGAACGGCGACGAATCGACATTTCACGGTCTTCAGCAACACTCTCAGAAACAGACGCAATATTCTCTTCTGTACGCACTGTACGCATTCGTGTGGTTGGTTTAATGTCCAATAAAGTAAACTGAGTGCGAAACTTGGTCACAATCGCATTAATTGTTTGCTCACTTGGTCGATTATGTAGACCATAAATCGGACGTAAAGCGCGAAACACATTTCGAACCGAACACTGATTTTGGTAATAAAATTCAATGATTTGCAAGCGTTGCTCGTTAGTAAGTCTATTCATGATGAAATGTCAAAGCATACTGAGCATCTTTCTCTTTGACACCATGTCTGAAATCCCACGTGATCTGTCAAATACTAATGCATGAAAATCATAACCTCAAAAAAATCACCCTTTAGTATCATTAAGAACTTTTATATATTAAGGGGGGAAATATACCCAGAGGCCGAAGAAAAGGGTATGTTTGTGAATTTTTTTAAGGAAACCTAAGGAATATTTTTAAAACGGGGTTTTTATATCTTAACTGACTTTCGATTCACTGAGGTTCACTGAGTTTCGAGAAATCTTGGTCACCGACTTTGAAAATATGGTTTCGAGAAAAACGCGTTTGAAAATTAGTGCCAGCACTGCGCGCTCTAGAAGGCGATTCACTCACAAGGCTATAACTTTGTTATTTTTTGAGATATCGACTTGAAATTTTCACCCCGTATTTTTGAGACTTAAAGATTTAAGAAATTGCAAAAAAAATTTTGAAAAAAAAAGTTCTGAGTATATAACTCCCCTTAAATATTTAAATGGATAAACATAAATCAGCAGTTACTACGTTGACTTTAGAAACTACTGAAAGAAGTTTTGCAATATTGAGAAGACTGAAAACCTATATAACCCTTTTGGGTTGCAAATCGGCTAACTACTTTAACCCTTTCAAATATTCACTAAGAAATGGAAATCAGCACAATAAATTGCTGACCATTCCTGTAAATGGAAGAACTCGCCGTATCGACAAGATAAATTAGAATTTTAATAAAAAATCAGATTTATATATATACATATGTATAAATAATTGTCCTAACAAAATATCCTAAAAAAATAACCTGAGACTCATAAAAAACCACACGCAATAACGGTTTTTGCTTTGTTTTTGAAATATTAAACTGAAATTTTGTGATTCTACATTCTCTAATCACCACCTTTTATAATTTACCATGGACCAGAAACGCCTTTGGAATATAACCCATCTAACGTAATATGTATACTTTATGTATATAAATTCTCCTAAAAACTATTGTTTTTTTTATTTTGCTTTTATTTTAGTTTATTCTTTCATTACAATTAAACTTGTTCCAGAATTGCGATCGGGTGTTGAATTACCTTGGGTCAGTGTGTTGAATTAAATGGGTCAATAAGGTAATCAGATTTTTTTAAATTCTAGGGAATAATTTTTTCAAAGGCTATTATTGACTATTTTTCCTATCCTGTGCAATTTTTTTTTTTCAATTTTGTCTAATTAGTCTAAAATAAAATAAATAAATAACTGGTCATTTCAGCCCTTGAAAGGACTTTGACCTAGCTTCTTATGATCAATTGTTTTGTGCGTGTTATTAAGTTGACCGAGAACCGGACCTACAGGTTTTAACGCCGACTCCGAACGGCGATGAACGGAATGTTATTGTTCTCCAGAAGCTTTACATGGCATTTTGATTACTCTCTGAGGTTTGCCATTGTCTGCAAAGAGATGGCGGCCTTACAGAAAAATAATTTTAATTCATGGGGTTCGATTCGAACCCGGGTCTCCAGGTTCGTTGACATAGAGGCCACGCACTTTAACCAACCACTCTAAGTAATGAAATAATTGTAGCATATTTCTCGGGGTTGTTTAATAACTGCGGTATATGTGAGTTTTGGTTTTTCTTACTGAGTCTTATGTGGAAAAAGATTTATTTTCCTTGCCTAATCATTTTAATTTAATTAAGGACTTTTTGGCATTTAATTATTTTTTAGGAATTATTTAAAAAAAAGAAATTGTTTTTCATCCAGGCAGATAAAGTTAAATATTAAAACAGAGTTAATTTTATTTATTGAAGTAAAATAAGATGAAAGTAAAAACAACGTGTTCACACAAAGAGCTTTAAAAACGGTAGAAGAAGTTGACATTTTTTAATACAAAAAAAGAAAGTGGAGCAAAGGATAAAAATGAAATGAAACAATGTTGCGTATTAAAGCTGCAGGAACGGTGTTGCATGTAATATGTTCGAATAACTTCGTAGTTCTAACAGTAAATGATGTCGAAATCAGCGGATTAAATTGGTTTTTTTGTTTTCTTTGATAAATTTATTCGGGTATCATGAACTTAAGCGATTGTGACTAGATGTCGAAAAATAATGAACGTTTCCAATATCATTCTATTTAGGACAGTGGTAAAAAGAACTCAAACATATCATTGTGCAAAGACAAGTAAAATGTCACCTTTATATGACTGGAAATATGACTTCTGTTTTTAATAACACTCACAACACAATTTGATCATAAGAAGCTCGGTCAAAGACCTTCCAAAGGCTGAAATAGGCAATTCTTTTTTTTTTTTTTAACTGGGCTTAGAAACTACTACTCCTTGAAAATCTTAAAAGAGTTTTTTAAAGATAAGAAATCATAATGTCTCGCATAGGTTATGCAATTATTAGAAAGTTTTTAAACTTTGTACCGATTGCGCATTGCAAACATCAAAAAAAGAATAAAGTTTGAAAATTGTTCTCATGTTTTTTTTTTTTGTTTTTCCGCTTTCTTATCGTAAAAACAACATAAACGCTAATTAACATAAATGCTATTAACATAAACGCTAATTAACATAAACGCTATTGACATAAATGCTTATTAACATAAACGCTAATAATATAAATGTAATATTATATAATAATATTAAAATGCATGTAAGTTATGTTGTTTTTTTACTGAAAATAGACTTTTTTACTAAAAACTTCCTATGATTAACAGTGCACATGCTCAACTAACTGCTGTTTTTATACCACATAGATTCAATAGTCACAAGAACTCTTAAACTCACATCCGTAATATGAACCGAGATAAAAATCAACTTCCCAACTTTTACCTAGTTACAGACTTGTGCAAAAAGCCCGTTAGTTATTTGAAGAGTTACCAATTAAATTGAGAACATGAAATTTTTTCAAATCAGGTAGCAGGATAGTTCTTCATTTCGAACTTTATTATTTTTCTATCGAATTGATTTTAAAATGTGATTTTCTAATTTTTGTTTTTAACTACATTATGTTTTCTGCGTTTATGTACATATGCCTTATATCTATCTTACTTTTATGGCTACGAATATTTTCTTTACGAAATATCTTAAGTTTACTGATTTGAATAGTATATGCAACATTCATAATTTTTTTATTCTTAATTTATTTACTACTTAAGAATTTAATGTTAAAATTTGATTTTTTTTTCTTTTTGTGTACATTGATCTGTAGCTATCTCTTAATTTAAAATAATAATATCGAAACATATTTCTTTTCTTTATATAAAAATTCGTATAAAAATGTCAGCCAAGAAGTTGAAATATTTATATTTTTTGTTTTTTTTTGCAACCACTGGTTTGCATTTCAAGTGCATTTGGAAGAGTATAGATGACTATTTTTAACTACATCCTATACCCAAGCACAATGTCAGAGTTGGTATGTAGTGGATATAGCTTTGCTTTTGATACAATCATCTACAGGTTGTTCTACTCGTTACACTTAAAGTAAAAGTGTAATTAACTAAGTCATGCCTACTTTGGATAAGTATTGGTAAATGGTAATATGTACAAGAATATGCAAAAATCCAGAATCTAAACAGTAACTTTTGTTATTAATGTCTTTGTTTTGTATTACTTTGAAGTGTTAATACATAAATGACCGAAACATTTACATGGAATTATTCACTAATTTCCATTACATGCAGTTAATGGCCACATTGAAAGTTATTTTTAAATTTTAATATATTCTGCGCCAGCTGAAATGAAATACGGACATCTGGATACATTTACGTAAAGGTTCAAACATTCACACCTTCAGTCACGGCCCCACAATGAAATTATCTTTAGTGGGGGAAAATAATCCCCAATTTAAATGATATAAAGTTCGAACGTTTTCCATAAAATTCTAGATTCTATTTTTTATTATGATAGAATTAAAGTTACACCGAGTCTTGAAATTTTAAACTATTTGGGCAGTGATGTGGCATTTTTTCCCCACGTTGCCACATTTATAAGAATCCACCTGAACCAAATAACAAATTCTTTTTCACAAATAAGTCTAAAAATTTGTAATTTCCAATGTATCATTGGAAGGAAACAAAATTAAATCCACCGATCGAATAACACAGCGCAATAAAAACTTTCTGGAGTAAACCAAACCAATTTCAAATGATAGTAGTTGGCATCAGTAACAAAGGCCTGAATCTCTTTTTGCTCACTACGTCACAATTATTTTTTTGGTCAAAAATCGAATAAAACAATTTTAAAAATCATTTGTAAAACTAAATTCAGATTGGTTCTTGTCTTCGGGAACCTATATTAAAATTTTCCGATGTATATATTATCGCAACATTTTTACCCTCTAGCTCTCACCTGTATGAGTCACTTTGGGCCTTTTTGAAAAACTTCCTTTAAAGTCAACTTTGGAGGGTTAAAACCTTCGATAAAAATTATCTTCAGAATATTTCATAAGGGGTCATCGAAGACAAATAGCCTCTACGAGTTAAAGGTTACACGTAAAAATTAAATGAAATGAGAAGAAATTTATTTTCAATTTTCTCCATTTCTATCAAGTTGGTTTAGCTAAGAACTTTAAATTTTGATGGATTTGGAGTAATTTGATTATAATGTTTAAAGTCATGGTATAATAATATAAGGTAGTATTGACAGTTGCTTGGGCAACGACCATCTGTCAAAAAAAATGTCTAGAAAGAGAGCGTTCAATTATTTCTTATGTTTTCGCCATTGTTTATGTTTCAGCGCTTGCAAATAACCAAACATTTTCTTACAAAATATTGCCTATTTTATTTAATCAATAGTGAATTATTATTACTACAACGAAGATAACTTGTGAACTTTGTGTTATTAAGTGCAAACATAAGAAAAAATGTTGAAAACGTTCAAATGTAACAACCTCAGTAGCTGCAGATGCATATGGACGAAATTAAAGAAGTTTCCAATTATTATTAAAACACCACGGCTGGAAAACGTTAAACACATATCACACATAATTTTTTCACAACTTTCATTATTATAATTGTGTATTTAACGCATATATTTTGCGGAATTTATTTATTTTTATATTCGTTTAATTCTTGTTGCACGAACAACTGTTTTTGACAGATGGTCGTTGCCTTGTTGCTGAGAAAATCTATACTTGTCAATGCTACCTGTATAATTGTATCATGGTTTAAAGTGAAAGTGAAAGATTTTGAGTAATTTTATTGAAATAATGAAAGCTAAGTGCCGTGATCTTTATTTCGTAAAATTGGAATTTGCAATAGAGTTTTGCAAAAACATACGAACATTTTATTACATCTGCGTCCATTTCACACCATCCCGACGCAGTCAATGGTCAGAAGTTTATTTCCGATGGTCTGTAAGTGAACTTAAGCAATTTACAAGAGATGCTACACCTACTTGTTGGGAAAGTTACATCACAAACTCAGATCGATGCCGTTAAGTGGATTTACCCAATTGAGTGTGACCCATCGAATATAAATACATTCGTTATATGTACGCTCCTATTTCGTCAGATGTTATTTCACCAATACTGATTACACAGACAAAATTAGATTTAATTGCTCCTAAACTCCAATTAACACAACGGAAATCAAAGGAACTTGGTTCATTTCTAAAAACGCATAATTTGTTGGTACCAAATACTAAAGTACAGACAGCATTTCGCAAACGTAAAGAGGACTAACAATATATGTTTTCAGTTAATGATGCAAAAACACACTCGTACTGTAATTTTTTCAATGAACATTGAACACAAACCAGAACAGTGGAGGTTATTTATTGAAATTTTATCAAGAAGTCTAAATGTCGTCGTGGTTCATAAATTGAATTAACTGCCGTCCATCCCAATTGCCTATTCCATCGAAACAAAAGAAACATGACATTTTAGAAAATATTTTGGAGTTTGGAGTATTGATTACGCAAAGCATCAATGGAAAATTTGTAGAGATTTGAAAGCAGTCACAAAGCGGCATGCAAAGCGGTTATACAAAAAATATAAGCTTCTTTTGCGACTGGGATACTAAGTTCAAAGGAAACCAGTATAATACGAAAAATTGGTCAATGAAAAGTGAAAAACAAATATAGGTTTTCGTAACGTTATTCGTGAGGCGTTAATCCAGAAGAAAAAAGTTCTACTGTCACCATTGCACGTGAAAAACTTTATTACAACGATAGCTGAAAGATAAAAAATGCTGGCTTATCTTAAGAAACATTTCCTTGACGGAGTCCAACTAAGTTAATTAATGATTCCCGTAATATGCATTAAAAATTATCATCTCCTCTTCAATCAAAATTGAAAAAATTTTTTCCTTAATTCATTTTTCATGTCTTGACAGTACACCTCAATATAAAGAAGCGAATGAAGTCCGAATATTTTGATGCAGCCTAGTAGGCAATGAGCTGATTGGATGCAATGCAGTGAAAGGGGCTATACGTGGGCTTTTAGGCAAAAAACACTCCAATACCTATAAAATGGCTGTAACAGAGATGTTGGATGCGTTCGCGCAATTTGGAGTCAATATATACTTAAAAATTGATTTTTTGCACTTTCATTTGGAATATTTTGAGAGACAACTCGCTACGGAATCAGATGAGAAAGGGGTGCGATATCATCAGGTATCCTTGCCATTTGAAATGTTGTCATTATAAATTTAGTATTACTTATGACTCAACTCTTTTGTACCAGGTGCGTTTATTTCCTTTTTCACAGATATAGTGGAAAGAAAACACCAGTACTGACTGAAATTTGTTAGTGGTCCAAGACCATATTTCAAGAAAGGAAGAAAGCAGTGTGTGAACACGAATTTTAAGAAATTCATATGGATGTCGATGCAGAACCATTCGATTTTTCATCCCTTGATAGTGATATTGATAATGATTTGGACATTATATAAAATTCGATGCTACTGCAAAGTGCCAACTTGAAATAAATAAGTAAAAATGAAAAATAAATTTCATTTCAATTTCGTTTTCCAAGTATTACTTTTATTCGAATAGGGTCCTTGTCTTCGATGACCCTCAATGATATTTTCTGGAGAAAATTTTTATGGAATGATTTAGCTTTCCCCAAAGTTAACTCCAAGGAACTTTTTAAAAAAAGACCCATAATGATCCATACGGGTGGGAGCTAGAGGGTTAAAATGTCGCGAAAAAATATTCCTCTGAAAAATATCCCTGGGTAAGAATAGGAAATGTACAATCCCTGCAATGGCTAAACAACTACATATATGGATTGTACATTTCCTATTCTTGCACCGTGCAACGGCATATGGTGGGCATAGAGAATACCCCTATTGTTTTAGTCGATTTCTGAACAAAAAATTCAAATTTCAAACCACTGTAAAAAATAATTGTGACGTCGTGATGCAAAAATGGATTCGGGCTTTTGTGACTGATGTCAAATACTATCATTTCAGATTCGTTTGACTTACCGCCGAGACAATGACCTTCAATTTGTGTGACAGTTTAATGTGTGATATTTTTAACTCACTAAAAACCAATTAAATTTGAGTACTTTTTCTAGTTCATTGTGTTCTTTGTAAAGATTTTGTTAGTTACTTCATTTTAAATTTGGCCCTTAATGCATAGTTTGGGTTTCGGTGTAATTTCCCGTGAAGCCTTCAATGCACATTATTATTAATATATGAAAAGACAAAATAACCAAAAACCATAAAATATAAATAGAAAAATATTCCGAATGTAAATGGATTAGTATAATTTAAGGTTAAGTGAATTCAATATTCGGTACTCTATTTGTTCCAAACTTATGTTATTGTGTTAAATTTTCATTAAATGACATCAATCATTTACTTGATAGTATTTATATGTATCTTATACGTTATGTTTTCATAATTTTTGTATATCCTAAAATTAATGAATTTTTTTACCTTAAATTATTATACCAAAAATAAGCCATCAATACTAGTCATAAAACAACCTTAGTTAGCTTTTCTTTACTATTCTAAAAAAATTATAATAATTTGACACACATAAAAGTTAAAAACCATTCTTTAAATAATAATATTGAAATCATACAAACAATTCGAAAAGAACTTTGCGCGGTAACTACATACATAAATATTGCGCTTATAATTATCCGTTGGGTTCTATTTAATCTTAAAGGATTTAATTAATAAATAACCATTTTAATTCTAAATTAATTGCTAATATGAAGTTTTAACAGATTGTCCAGAAGGAGAAATTTATAATGTTAATCAAGGAGTTATACTGGTTATATATATGTACGTATGCATTTTCATACTTACGAATGAAATATTTTTAAGTATAAGGCACATTTTTTAAATAAGTGATACTTAAATTATATAAGCATTTAAAACATTAAAAGTAAACGCTCTTAATTTTAAGTACAGCAATCAAAAATATAATTGTGACTGAAGAATGACTATTTATGTCAGCTCTGGAAATTCCCATTTTGTATTCCATATCAATGTCAAGTAGCAAGTCATGATTCCGTGTGTAAAACTGGTGTATATCACTTATCTGAAAATATATTAAAGTTTACCTTCATAAAACCATTTTTAAAGAAATTTTTTAAATAATAAAAAGTATATTTTTTGATCGGTGCAATTACACTTCCAAGATTTTGCTTTCAAGTTGATCACATGCTTGTCAAAATTCGTGAGTGCAGTAGCAAAAAAGTCTGAGTGTGTTGCAACTTGAACGCAAAAATTTAACGAATATGAAAGTACAATAATTGTGTTTATATTTGTGTGCGTCGTCTTCTCGCTGGCGAAATAAATTTTAAAAAATATGCAAATTAAACAATGACGTAGCCGAAATGCGCATCTACGTCACGATAGACTTACGATATGAGCTTACGATTTACGGCTTTCTGTCAAGTCTTGTTCAGAATGTGAACAAATATGAAACAATGGCAAAAGATTAAAGAAACAAACTTTGTTCGTAGCTTGAAATGTCAAAATAAAAAGCAAACAACATAACAGAGCTGCGCAATGCGTAATATATTTTTCTATCATTCTTGGTATTTAGTGTTGCTTCATAAGAACTCATTGTTTCTACTCTACACTAAGGGAAAAAAATATTAAATTTATCCAAAAACTTTTTTAATTTATCCAAAAAGCGAGTCATTTTTGCACAAATAACGCATTTGCATAAATTGACTACGTAAATATCTAAAATTTATTTGAATACTGTTTTAATTAAATAAAATATTTAAATATTTAAACAGAATTAATAAAAAATATATTAGAATTATGCACGAATTTATCGTTTTTATATATATATATATATTTATATATATAGATATTTTAAAATATCTTTCATATATTTATTTACTTTTTGAAAATAAAACTATCACATTTAAAGAAAATTTATATAAAAATATTGAATTTAAAATACAACATATTTAAATTGAATATGTTATTAATGGTTTTATAGTATTATTTTCTTCATATTGTGTCCATCAAATGCCATTTGCCTCTATTATTTGTTCTCTGTTTCACTTTTTTCGTTCTCTAATTTATACTATTTTTAACAGTTGGTTCAATATTAGGGCACCAAATGTCAAAAATAGCATAAACTAGAGGAAGAAAAAGTGACAGAAAATTATAAGCATAATATGTAGGTAAATGACAACTGGTACAAGATATTTGTGAGTAAATATCAAGTTGTCACTCCACCCTACATCATTTCATTTCTTTGCCAAACTTCCAGGCCCTTGCAACAATAACTAAACGAGAACTATAAGAAACCCGCAACTGCATGAAATAAACTACAGGAACAGAGTGCGATGTTGCTGCTTGTGGGAATATGTGTGTACGTGTGCGATGCCTTTTTCACAAAAAAAAAAAAAAAAAAAAAAACATAAAATCAAATATCAATAGTTATTACAAAATAATTTAATTAATTTTGAAAGAGAAAACAATTAAGGCAATTCACAAGATGTTCTAAAGTTGTATGTTGTAAGCCAAAGTTGTATAAAAATACAACCCTTGTGGACACAATCTTGGAGTTGTGTGTCATATCTGCTTCCATCTTCTGTGGCCTAAGCTTTATTAACTCCGCATGCGTTTGCATGCGTATCCGAAACAGTTGTCATCGAAATGCCTTTACTTAATTTTACTTTTCTCAAAATAAAAAAATAAACAAAAAAAATGTATATATATTTTTCGTAAGTCCAATTGCAGTGAAATTTTTTCGTGGAAATAAAACCTTTTTTTTTAAGTTATATGTTCAGTTAAGTTATAAAAATTAAATTAACAAATATTTGCCTTTGAATTAGTTTCCCAGTGAAGTTTTAAGCAAAAATGGTTATGTTATTTCGTTAAGTTAAAGTTTCTTTTTTCTTGTAATAAATTAAAATATAAACTTTTTTAAAACGAGTACATGAATCATACAAGAAGTCTTGTGTGAATGATTGTGCGATATATACCTTAGTATCATCAATAAATGTCCTAGCTAACAGCCGTTATAGAAATTCTTGAAATTCACTCAACCTGTTTTTTAAATTTTTATTGAAAATAGTAAAATTTTGCTTCTAAAAGTAATTTTCCAAAAGAAACTCTTTATTCAAAATTGTTTAATAATTTTAATAATTTTTTTTTAAATATCAATTTTGGTTATAATAGCATAATTTAATTAATTAATTAAGACTAATCAGAAGCCAATGTTAAAAATATGAATAAAGAAAGCCGGAAAAGAAAAAAAAATAGTTTCTCTAAAGATTTGAATTTACTTCGCAACTTTCAATGAAGCCTTTTTTTATTGCCTTTCTATGATACCTCAAGTATATTTTAATTTATTTTAAAACTTGATTATTTCAATATTAGGATGAAAAAGTTTTACATGTATGTTTAAATTTTTATGAGCTATGGTGAAGATGTATATATCCAATGGCATCCACAGGGCGCAGCAGGGGGGCAAGTGCCATTTACAATTTTTTTGGACCGGAAAAATTGTATGTATTTTTATTTCCTATGTGTATATTACATTTTCATATATGTAAGTACACCCCAATGCAAACCTTTGACCCCCCTCGAAAAATTCCTTTGGGCGCCTATTTATATAACTATCACTACTACTTTCAATAATTTTTTGCATTGAACAAAAAAAAATACGAATTTGTATTCGTAATTTAAGATATTCGTATATTAAGATAAACCTGTTAATTTCAATAAAATGGGTAAAAAATCGGCAGGTTTTATGCCTTATCTTTTTATTTACAGTCATAAGCAAACAAAAAACATTTATTATGTTCTTTTACGAAACTACTTATTATCGAGTTCTTACCTCATTCCACCCATAACGGTTCTTAGCTTGGACAATAGCTTCATAGACTGCATTATGTTCCAAATTTTTAATTACATAGGACATAATAAAATGCGCGTTATCAATTCTTATCGGGATAGGCTTTATATGGAATTCATGCCATTTTCCGGGATGTTGGTAGGTTTCGTTCATCTAAAATTTTATAAAAATGGTTAATATATGAATTAGTTTGTTTTGTTTGATAAATGAAAATATTTTGCATAAACTACTCCTTATCACAAGTCCTAAAATATGTAAAAACGAAATTACTAAATGAATTCAAATAAAACAATAATTTTGTGAATACCAAGCGTGAATATCCGTAAATGTATCAATGTTAAGATAAAAACTTCATTTGTTGCATGCTTTTTATTAAATACATATTTTTATTGCCGAGCGTACTACGACTTAGGGTTTTCAAGACATGATGTAATTACGAGTATAATGATAAGGGTATAAAGGATTAAGAAATACCCTTATCATTTTTCATTGACATATAAATAAAGTTTTTTTTAGAGGCGGAGAGCTTTAAATTGAAATAAAATACCGGAAAATGTTTTTAAAATCCATAAAATAAAGTTTATTTTAAAGATAATTTTTTGACATTAATGTGGGAACATAATTCCGCCTTGGGTGGCGCGTGCATAGCGTAATCTGTTGGCCTAATTTACACACACTCTTCGAAGTAAATCAGGCTGTATTTAGGCAATAACGATTCGAATGTGGGCTTCCAAATGCTCAACTGTTTCTGGTTTGTCGACATAGACAAGCGAATCTACATATCCCCAAAGGAAGTAATCGAATTGCCTAAAATTATTAGTACCGCGCATTGTGTGACATGTGGCGCCGTCCCGCTGAAACCACATGTCTGCAACATTAATGTGCAATTGCAATTGAGGCCCGATAGGGCTATAAGGGCTTATTGTTCTGGAGAGTTAGTTCTGCCATCTATTATAGCTCCGCCTGTTCTCACGAGCAGTCTGTCCAAAGCCAGGATAAAGATCGCAAACAATATGTTCGCCCTGTCTTCTGTAAAAGTCGCCAATTTGGGGAGTAGATTGGACCGCTGACAAGATCAGCTGGAACGTTATGCCTTATATATGTACTTAAATGTACTTACTTAAAAAATTGTTACATTACACGCGGATAGTCTTTATCTCGGCAGACACACGAACGCTATCCCACTGACATATTTACAATTACATGTCTTATGGATAGACTTAAATAAGGCTGAGTAGTTTTTACTGCAAAAAAAAGAGGTGTCAAATTTGGGTACTCCGAATTGAAAAGTATACCGTAGTTACGGGGAAAGTCGTCGAATAGTCTTTTTATGGCTGGTTAAAACGATGATAATAATGGTGTACATGAGATGTCAGAGTTGGGTACTCTGAGATGAAAATAGATGGGTATCGATTTCCGAATAAATGTTGGTTACTCAACTAATCATCCATAATCATCCCAACTTATCATCCATAAGTGTTGCGTTCCAATATTGATTACTATCCATACAGTATATATATTAATTTAAATAAACACTTAAGTATGGTGTGTGTTGGGCACCAATTCCATGAACCTCGACTCCTTGTCAAGGGGCAACATAGAATTAAGCCGAACAGGCAGGTGTCTGCGGAAAACACTAAAAGACTTCTTCTGCCATCAATTCTATTTTTGATGAACAAAATATTAGCCATTACTCGCTTTTGGGTAATGTTGTTTCGTGAAAGGCTAGTGTTATAATATGAAGGCAAGTAATGATAATCTTTCATTCTTGTATCCTTCCAAATAGCTTTGTTTATATCACAACCAATGAGGGCAATATACTCGATGGCTATCACACTAACCTAGTCGTTTGATAAATACAAGCGCAGCAATATTTCTTAATCGAATTTGACAAAACATAAATGAGTGAACGAAAAACAAAAAAACAAAAATAAAAAGAATAATGACTCAAATTTCTTAAATCAAAAATATGCTCGATTGATTTTAGAATTTTGAGGAGAAGCTTAGGAATGCAGTGAAATGAAATAATGTTATTTCTCTTACATAAATTTATTTCTCATATAAAGTGCAACAAAATTTAAATAAATACAGAATTAATTTAGAGACAAAAACATCTCTTTTAATTTTTGTTTTTACAAGTGCGGCATCTTTGCCATCAAAAACATATAGCCGAAATTGGCATTTAGGGAATCAAATAAAACATTAAACCACCACAATAGAGCTCTCTCATAAATACAGAAATAAATTAAAGTAGTTTTCGTGGCTAGGGTTGCTGTGTCGTGAAGGTCCTGCGGCGCTTTACCCTCCAAGTCCAGTATCGCAAGCTTCGAGACCGGACGTCTCAATGTTCCACTGCTAGTTTTTACATCAGCCAATCGAATCAGCCCATCCTTAGCCTTTATTGCATTTACCACCCTTCCCCGCCTCCGGCAGATTCATCGCAGATTATAACCAAGTCCCCATTTTGAATCGGCTTTTGAGGAACCACTTTTTGCACCTGGTTATTGTCGGCAAATACTCTCTGACCCAACGATGCCAACATTTATTTTTTAATTGCTGGCTAATTCTATACTACTTCCGTGTACAAATCTGTTCATCGTCTCCAGGTGTTTGAGTAGAATTAGTAGTGCCCAGAAGAAAGTGGTTCGGTGTCAAGGGGTCTGAATCTTCGCAAGCCACAGGTAAGTTTGTCAGAGGGCGGCTATTAACTCTATCAATAAGTTGTGAAGCGTACATGCTTGTTTTTACAAAACTGACATGTCAACTTAATTCGTTTAACTGCGGCGCGTAAATGAGGAATCCAAAACTTTCTTCGGATTTCATTAACCACGACTTCATTATTTTGATGAAAATATTTTTTGTGATAGTCTTTCACCACGAAGTCAGTCAGAACATCACGGCTTAGAAGTGTGGCTGGGTGTCGTGTCGACTCAGGCAATGCCAAAGCTTAGTTTAATCGTCCGAAAACAAACGCATAGAACACCATATTCATTTAGCCCTGGGCTAAGTGTAAATATTTCGCTGTCTTTTGATACCCTTCTGTTCTTCTGTAAATCACGAATTTCTTTATCGTAGTTTTGCTTCTGCACGTAGCGACATAATGCTCTCTGCTTCATTCAGCTCACTCACTGTCAACACACCTTTCACCCAATTGTCTTTCTTTTTGCATATATTATTAATAAATCTCAGGCCGCTTGCAATTCCAACCTTGGCACTGATAAAAGCTTTAAAGGCGCACATTTTGTTTTACCCACGATGAAGCAGATGCCAATTTTATCTGTCATGACAATGCGCCATTACGCTACTGCGGCGAATGCTGCTCGCTCTAATAATAATATCTTCGTCCCAATTAACACCTGATCGGATGCATGGCGAGTACAGCATTACTTTTCCGTAAATCAATAAGTTGGCAAGCATCCTAAAGGGATCATAAACGGGTATGACTAGGCTTAAAAGCAGTCATCAGTCAAGGCAGAAATGACCAAAGAGGCAACTTTTTGTAGGTAAAGCTTAAAAACAAACTTATCATCGAGACTATCCAAATACATTCCTAAAATCTTGTCTACTTTGTCAGTAGAATCCATTTTCACCGTCGTCTGCTCACATGGTACATAGCCATTTTTGTACTAGTGGAGAATTTGAAATAAAACCACGAAGCTCAAATCTAGCCTGTAGATGCATATTTTTTATAGCTTGTCCAATTTCAATCGCGTCTTTTTCGCTGCAAAAGCTGCTCAAAAAATCATCCACGTAGTGGCTATTCACAATCTCCTCAATGACTTTCGACTGGCGAGGGGTACTCTCTAATGCGTTTTTATTTTTAACAAATTGTGCGCTGCACAATTGAAATCTTGAAACCTAAATAGAATGGTATTAAATGTTTGGTTTTCATCTGGCCTTTTTAATAATTGCGAATTTAGAGATATTCCATCTACCGCTGCAGCCGCATCAAACACCAGCCTTAACTTCTTGGGTTTATTTCAATATACACAGCAAAGTGTGGCAAATACCACGTGCATTTACTAGTAAGTGCCGCTTCAGTTCATGACATCTTTCTTACGTAGCCTTTTGTTATATAATTCTCCATCAAATTTATGTAAGTTTAAGCAGATTCTGGATCTTTAGCCATTTTACTTTCTATGGAATATAAACGACGCTGAGTCATTTTATAGCTGTCTGGCAAATTTAATTTAGACCCATGATACAATTATACAGGTAGCATTGACAAGTATAGATTTTCTCAGCAACAAGGCAACGACCATCTGTCAAAAACAGTTGTTCGTGCAACAAGAATTAAACGAATGTAAAAATAAATAAATTCCGCAAAATATGTGCGTTAAATACACAATTATAATAATGAAAGTTGTGAAAAAATTATGTGTGATATGTGTTTAACGTTTTCCAGCGGTGGTGTTTTAATAATAATTGGAAACTTCTTTAATTTCGTCCATATGCATCTGCAGCTGCTGAGGTTGCTACATTTGAACGTTTTCAACATTTTTTCTTATGTTTGCACTTAATAACACAAAGTTCACAAGTTATCTTCGTTGTAGTAATAATAATTCACTATTGATTAAATAAAATAGGCAATATTTTGTAAGAAAATGTTTGGTTATTTGCAAGCGCTGAAACATAAACAATGGCGAAAACATAAGAAATAATTGAACGCTCTCTTTCTAGACATTTTTTTAGACAGATGGTCGTTGCCCAAGCAACTGTCAATACTACCTTATATTATTATACCATGATTTAGACCCGTCTCATATCGTTCTCCGATTTTTTTTTTGTTGTATTAATCAAAATATTTCGCGCTCAAATATTAGCATTAGACTCCAATTATTTATTTGGGACAGTAACTCGGAAATTTTCAGTCGGAAAATAATTATATGTTAAATCTTCCATAATTTTCTCTCTTACAGTTGTATGCAGTACACGGATACTTGTTTCTTGAAGAAAATTCAACTCCTGATGGCCTTCCATATATCAATCATCCGAGTGGTGTTTCAACAGCTATAATAGCTAGTTCACATCTTAGACCTTTCAAATTGGCAGTCAAATGACAGTTGTCTAGTCCTATTAGCAACTGTAGCTCTGCGTCAATATAGTCTGCTATTGAAATTCTGTAGTTAATCATGTCTCTCTTGTAAATCCCTAAAATTTACAGTTTGCTTTGGTAGTTCTAAATCTTGTACGGTGCTCGCGTGAATATTATACCATTTATTTTTTCCTATACCTTTGATGTCGATATTTACTGTCATTGATAACACCTCAGTTGACTTTCCGCCAAACCATTGGAGAGAGAGTGGTCGCCTTTTTTCTTGAAAACCTAACTCATGTGCCACTGACTTATTTAATGAAGTCGCAGATGAGCCCTTATCCAAGAACGTTTTCGAAGTTTTCGACTTGCACTGATGTATAGTGTGGCCCTAAGAGAAACAGCTAAAACACAGTTTATTTTGTTTTATAGTTTCCCATTTTTTATCAATATTCTTCTTCGAAAATTGCTGGAATTGCGTAATATGGTGATTTTCTTGACATTCATAACACACGACTACTTTTGGTTTCTCATTCGGAACTTCATCTATCAGAGTTATAATAGGTTTGGTGCTCCCACCTTGCGTAAAGGCCTGTGTTCTTGCAGCGGCCGGTGCCGTGAGCTGCATAGTAACCGTTGCTTTAGATATGACCCTGGCTACCTGATTTATCCAGTAAGTGAAATGCTCGAGAGTTGGATATGGTTTTATCTGTGTCGCATATAATGTCCACTCTATTCTTTTCGTCAAAGGCATCTTGGACGTAAGCTCCTCTAATAATGTTGTATTCCCTAAATGTTGAACTGCATTGGCATTTTTTAAGTAAACCGTCAAATTCTGAACTTTAGTAGCAAACGGCACTAAACGCTCCAAATGGCTCTCAGGTATGATAGGAATTTCTTTCGTTTTCAACAATTGACTTCGAATAAGAAGTTCAGGCTGACCATATTTAAATTCTAGTAAATCTTGTGGCGTCCGTGGAGAAGTTTGTTAAAGTGCGTCTCCTCTATGTCAACGAACCTGGAGACCCGGGTTCAAACCCCAGCAGCGACAGAAAATTATTTGAATTAAAATGATTTTTCTGTACGGCCGCCACCTCTCTGCAGACAATGGCAAACCTCAGAGAGTAGTCAAAATGCCATGTAAAGTTTCTTGAGAACAAGAACATTCCGTTCATCGCCGTTCGGGTCGGCGTTAAACCTGTAGGTCCGGTTCTCGGTCAATTGTGTAAAAACTTAATAACACGCATGCAGTAGCTGACACAGGCGGGAAACCATGTGTGGCAGCAACTGTCTCATAGGACAAAATTGGTGTGGCGGCGGTTGGCGTTGGCGCCGAGTAATAAAGCTAAAGCTAGCGTGGCAGTTGCCACAGGCGGTAAATTATATGGGGTAGCGGCTGTCCACACGGGTGGCGATAAATTTTCATCAATATCTGACACAGGCGACAAACAAAATGTGTCCTTCTGATTTAATTGTACTAACGTGTCGTTAGGGTTGGCATCACTTATACTGGTTTCTCGATCTGAATCGTGTTCTGGCGTTGATGTGCCGGACATGTTAAGTTTTTTTGTGTGCCAAACGTTCTCGAACTATCTTTTCTTTTATGCGCTCGCTTTTGCGCATGGCCTTGAAAACTTCTGCAGAAAGTCGTACGTGACTTCAGACTCACCGACAATGACGCTCCAATGCAACACAATTAAAATAAAATTGTTCAGCTGGTAATAAGTTACCCAAAAACAAAAGAAATAAACTTTGCTTTATCCTGTTGCGACTTAGCTTTGTTTATTTAACTAAAAAAAAGAATACTTTAGTTATAAATTAATATAAACAAAAATTCTTACATTTTGTTCTGTTCTGTCGTTAATTCAAAATTAGATTGTGGAAACAAAGAAAATGCAATTGCTTACAACAAACAGCGTTGCCAAATGTTATCGATAAATACAAAAATAAATTGTAGTAGTTTTCATGACTAGGGTTGCCGTGTCAGCGTCAGTTAACGTTATCTTGACTATTTGTTACTTTCCATGAGGACTGTTAAGACGGACAGTTTATTTTAATTATTCGAATCGATTTTGATTTGGGCACAATGTCTAAAACAGGCATCGAGGACTTTGGCCATACCAGTCAGAGGAATTGTGTTCAAATGAGTATAATGACAAAGTCAGCCCTATTATGGATAAAATTTCGTCAAACTGAACTTTTGGAAAACTTTAACACAAATGTTTGCATTCATCGCCAATTTTTAAAATCACCAGAAAAAAAAAACTTTAAAAGCATCCTATGTCTAAAAATTAAAATTCCCTTTTTTCAATTCCGGGGGAAATTTTATTCATAAATTCCTTTTTTCTGTTGTTTTTGACAAACCGGAAATGAGATTCGATTCCGATCCAATTCCGGGGTGGATTTTAAAATATACCTTAATTCATTATATTTAACTTAATATAATAAAAATATTTTTTAATAATTAAAAATATAATTCTATTGAATAAATGTTGTAGAATTGCAGCACTATATTTATAATTGATGTAATCTTTGCAACAATATACTCACAACCTCTTCAAGAATTTATTTCTTTCGATAATCCAAGAAGTGATTTAAAAAAATAAAAAGATTTTTTTTTAAATATTGTAAAACTCATTTCAATACTTGTAAACTAACGAGGGCTTGACACTCTTTAATGAGCTGTATTTATCTCATGATTTTGATCTCTCTGTTTAAAAATGTTGTTAATGAAATTGTCTTAACATAGTAAATATTTAAATTATTACAATTAAATTTAAGTATTTTATTTATTTATCAACTAAATCAAAACTGAGTTAAGTTTTACATACGAGAATGGATAGACTTCGATGGGACAAATTCGGTACCCAATTCTGGTACCAAAGTTAAATAGTACCTATATAAAAAATCCTTTCGATTGGTACATTTTTTTTGTTTTTATTTTATCAAACCAATTTTGGCTTCCCTCGAATGCATTTTTATGTAAACCTTTATTTTTTTTTGTTTAAATGTAAAGTGGAGTGAATTTTGAAACTGTTAACATTAGTTAACAAAATAAGACCAATTATTTTTTTAGATTTTATAAAGGAATTTCGAATTTCGACCATTTTGAACGTTCCTCCAACATAAAAACATTATTTCTTTTCTTCGTTCTGCAGAAGCAGCAGCCACTGACTCCTCCGTGACTAGCTTAATATGCCTCTCAGCAGAGCTGTAAAAGTGTGAATTCATTTTCACTTTTCATTCTCTTGTTAAAAAATTCAAAAGCTGAAATCTTTTTTTGTAGTGTTCAAAGTGTGAACTCTTTAGGCTTAAGCCTTTAAGCTGATTAAAATTGTTTTTAAGTCATAAATTGCAAAACGTAAAGAATGCATACTGAATTGAAATTTTAACGAATGCAGCCACCGATGGCTTCAGCCGCGATGGCTGCAACCATCGATAGTTGCAGCCGAATTGAAATTTTAGTGAATACACCCGGCGATGGCTTCAGCCGCAGAGATTTGGTGTTGCGTCTGAAGTTGTTTTGTGTGTATTTGTGTATGCGTGTGTGACTGTTGGGCATGACTGTGATGTGTTGCCATTGGCTGATATCATGTATAGAAAAAGTATTATATACAACAAATTGTAGAAGTTAATTTTTATACATTTTGTTAATAATATTTATTGTTAATAAGCACTTTATTTTTCTAGAAAATGTCAAAATGTCGATCTTAGTGACAGAAGCATGTCACTAAGATCGGCCGTCGAAAACAAATGACAACAAAAATGCACAATGCTGCTTTATATTTAGTAGTATTTAATGGTAGTAAATAAAATGTTCAGTGTTTCAGAGATAAAACTGAGTGCATTCATCAGATTTTTTAAGCCAACAAGAATGGAATTGATATTTCCATAAGTCCCATTCCTTAGAGAGCATTGGGTGTGCATTCTTTTATCTTCAAAGAATGATGAATTGTGCATCTGTAATTCATTTACTCTACAGAAGCATAAGATTGCAATCTGGTTGATGCAGCTTTTGAATGCATTAAGAGTGTGTGCATTCCGAAATGATTCAATCTTTTACAGCTCTGCCTCTCAGTGGCCTGAATGTGACAAGGTACCGTGTCACCAGAAACGACTAATTATTCAATGGTTTTTTCGGTGATTAACAAGTGTACGGTGGTTCTGTGAAATATTCGTCCCAGTCAACCAGCTTATATTATTTTTCGCATTTGAACGAAATATGTAGATTTATAAAAGCGAATTTATCCGTACTCTTTTCTCGAATTATTGGGTGCTTACAGTATTTTCTTGTAGCCAAGGTGTCGCATTGCTCGATTGTCGTCAAATATCATCGCCAAAATAATGTTATCGCCATGTGCAAAATAAATGTTGTTGATATACGTTTCTTCGATCCCGATGCAATACTTTTGAGGCAAGTAACAAAAAAAAACCAGTTTTGACGAAAAAATGGGTGATAGAAAGTTGGAGGATGAAAAGATAAAGTAGTATCGGGAAAGATTTGTTTTAAATGAACATAGATCAAAACTGCCGGGAAACACACTCGCAGTGTGACATTTTTGTAAAATGTCTATGATTTCAAATACACATGTACATGAACTGAGTCATTAAAAAAATAAATGTTTCCTTGAATTTTTTTACTTTTATTCTTTGTACGTTATATTATAGCTTCATTAAGGAATTGTTATTAGTTTTTGTTTAGTTTTATTAAGATATATTTATTGTTATGTACCTAGCAAACTTGAATTCTAATAACTGCGTATCTAAATAAATTGTTTTTTTCTGAAATACATTTTTTTTAAATAACTTTCTGTTTATTTATTGTCCCATAAAATTTTCCGAAATCCCGTTTTTTTACATATTTTGCATTTGTCGCGTATTGTTCGAAAACAAATCTGGCAACATTAGTTCCCATGGTAGTACCTGTGCATAAGGCTTAGGCAACCAACATTGCGTCGATGCCCAAGAGAGTTGAGAGAAGATGAAATGTTTTCATCTCCAATCAGATATATCGCACGTCGTTGTATTCGGTCTATAAATAAGTGGGTCTACAGTACAAATGTTGCTCAAAACTGCAATTCGGGGGACACCAAAATTGGTTCAGACAAAAAAAATGTATACCAATCTAAATGATTTTTAGCATCTAAGCATTTTTTTTTTTTTTTAATCTAAATGATTTTTATATACTATTTAATTTTGGTGACGATTTTCGATACACTCTAATATATGCATCCAATGACTTAAATAAGTAAACAGACATTTTTTCAGTTAATGACGTCTTTGGATTTAGCAGAATATGAAACTTTCGATTTATTTCATCATCCATCTGAATTGTTTCAGAAATATTTATTTCCTCGTAAACAAAATATTTCAAGAAGGCATTTTTCTTTTTGCGGGCTATTTTGTTCACTTGGTTTTACTGAAAAATAATCTAAAACAATATTTTCAATCTACCTAACGTTTCGGAGTTTATTTGATTTTATTTTTGTTTAGATTATAACTAACTTCACAGAATTGAAAAATTTGCACATGTTCTATTAACTTTAAACATTTGGAAACCAACAGAAATTTTAATTTAAATGTTTAACAAGTAAAACAAGGCTGCACTATATTATAAAAAAAAATCAGCTCATTTATGTTTTAAAAATATGTTTTAGATTATTTTTCAGTCAAACCAAGTGACCAAAATAGCTCGCAAAAATGAAAAATACCATCGTAAAATAAGAAAAGAATTGGTAAAAAATCCACGAAATATTTCACATTGATAAACCTCTCTAAATATATGCCTGCATGCCCTATATCTATAGACAAAATATATACAGTAAATCTTTCGTTTTACACCTATTTGTTAAACATAGATGTACTAGTAAATTTTTTACTAAAATTATTTATATACTTTCAGAATATTCTTTCACGAATAGTGTGCTAAATTATTCGAAGTAATTTTTACTAAGGGCTTACGCCTAAGATTTAATTTTGTATTTTTTGATAAAATCCTTACAGCCTTATCGTCAATGTTCAAAAATTTGAAAAATATTGATCAATTTGAAAGATATTGACTGACGCTAGCGCAGTGGTGGGTTAAAGCTAGTAATTGTTTAATTTATAACGCCTAAATGTCCTTAAGATATGGCGTTCATTTAAAATGTTAGGATGCTCGAAAGATGGCAAAACCAACAAAATGTTCTCTCTCTATTTTATTACAAACCAGAAGTCTCCTGTATAACAGCTTTATTTCATCCAGAGATGGAATAGATTCAATGGTCCAAGTTAAATTATAGTGATCTAATGCTCCACTTAGTGCAGGAGATATGAAATCTGCAGGTCCAGGTCGTCCCGAAACTTCAATATATTTTTTAGTTCTTCCTAATGCGTTATCTGCAACACAACTATAGTTCCCAAAATCTGATGATTGGAAGTTTCGAATAACTAGACTATAACGATCATCTTTTGGGTGCATAGATCTTCTATCGGTTGGATCCAGCAAGAAAGAGTTTTGATACCATAGCATCTATGAATAATAATAGTCATAAGTTTAACAATTTTATGCATTATTAAGTGTAATATATTGATACCTCAGAGTTAACATCGCCGTGAACGATACAAACTAATTCCACATCGTAACTCTCTGCAGCATGAACCCACGATTTCTCAACAGTTATTTCTGGAGGAGCTAGTAGGATAATAAAAATATGCATTTTAAAATTCTTTTCAAGAAATTTATATTATAATTCTGCATAGGTACAATTTAGCCTATGAAATTGTTTTGAGAGCTTGAAATACAATTGGAGCAAAGAAAAATTTGCATAAATTAATACAAGTACAAACAAGTACAAAAAAATTATCTTCGACTGGGCCGAAGGTAAAATACCCCCACGGCAGAACCAAAGTATATTCAAATTCTTAAGCAGTCAATAAAAAGTTTATTTGTAAAAACATTTTCGTCATAGTTTTAACAGAAAATATTCGCTTTTAAAAATTTAGGTTTTTTTAATCTTTTTTGATAATATTATTCCTTATATATTTATACTATTGCTTACTTACACAAAATTGTTAATTGTATATCCATAGAAACGCGTTCCTTGACCCCATTATCTGCAGAACATTGATAAACACCGGCATGATGACGATCCACGTTTTCTAGAATTAGTGTGGAACTATCTGATAAGTGCGTTGGTCCTGAGAAAACATCCTTTTTGAACCAATAAATCGTTGGAACTGGATTCCCTGAAGCCTTGCACTCAAGCGTTACAGTGCTACCCTTTCGAGCTGTGACTTGTCCATTGTGTGGTAGCGCCCTTAAGGTTGGAGGAACTATTTATGTGATTAAAAAATGCATAATTATTAGACAAGTCACACGCAAAGAATATAAATTAAGTCATTAACAAAATTTGCACAAACAAATCTAGTCGGTTATACTTCAAAGTTGGCTTTTAGTTATTCCCGACTTTAACTAACATTTAAATTATTAGTTTATTGTAATCATTCCAAGACTAAGCATTTAGTCAAAATAAGTCTTGATGTAGCTGTAGTCTTGATGTTTGATAAGGATGTTTGCCTATTAGGGTGTATTATAAGAATGTAGCTTACGCAATAAACCATCTAAATTTTCTGTCCCTGTATCTGATTCTTGTTATGATGTTGTTAACTTGACTGAGACCCGGCTGCAGCGAGATATTACAATAAATATGAGCGGTAGAATATTTTTTAAGCAATAGAGGGGTTTTCTTACAGTTCGCTCTGTCTATTCTTGTCAAGAGATTAACCTACTACAGGGCACTAGAATAATAGCAGCAAATCTGTGTGAAGGTTGATGTTCCTGTATCTGCTGGTGGAGATGATAAGTCAGGACGAATAGGTATTTACATTTTCGTTTCATATGCTCCACCGAGCGCAACTTGTGAAACTTATGGAATATCCAAAATAACGCAGTTATAAATGGGTTGAATAAATTCCTCGAAATAGCTTTTACTGACATAGAGATCAATATAGTATGTAATGAATCAGAATTTACATTGTCCGTTAATAGCGTACATCATAAAGGTCTTTTGATTAATTTTGATATAATTGCCTTAAACAATCCCCTTTTGTATGAAAACATTTATGAAAATTATGCCGCAATATCGGATTACTTACATTTCCGATTTCCAAAAGAAAGGCGATCTCACCATTTGCGCCAACTACTGTGGGATAAGCCTTCTTAATATCATATATAAGGTCTTGTCGAGCGTATTATGTGAAAGACTGACACCCATCGTAAACCAGCTGATTGGACCTTATCAGTGTGGCTTCAGACCTGGCAAATGTACTATCGACCAGATATTAACGGTACGACAAATTTTGGAGAACACCCTAAAGAAACAAATCGACACGCATCATGTTTTTGTCGATTACAAAGCTGCCTTTAGCAAATCCAATAAGGAATCACCTTTACTCCACCATGCCTGAATTTGGTACTCCTGCAAAGTTCATAAGCCTGTGCAGTATGACACTGAGCAACACCACCAACACAGTCAAAATTGGGAAGGACCTTATGCCTTCATTCGATACCAAATGAGTTTTCAGACAAGGTGATTCCCTATCGTAGTACTTTTGCAATGTTATATTTGAGAAGATCATCCAAGCTGCTAATCTGAGACGGAGCTGCACAATATTCTACAAGAGTATAATGCTGTTGGCGTATGCTGAAGATATATACGCTAAGTCAGTGCAGCATTTTCCAGATTAGCAAAAGAGTTGAGCCGAATGGCTCTTGCAGTAAAAGCAGATGAGGTAAAATACCTAGTATCTGCAAACATTCAGTCCCAGAGTCTTGGAAACTACGGTTCTGTTGACAACAACTCCTTAGAAGTTGTTAAGAACTTTGTCTTCAGCGTTAATTCTTCCAACGATGTTAATTTGGATTGAGTAGGGAATTGAGAAGCAGAGCCGTTTTTCGACGAACAAATCGCACTCTTTATAAGAGAAAGATCCTTCGTAAGATTTTCGGTACAATCTGCGTCAATGGCAAGTGCTGAATTCGATGAAACCACGAGCTGTATGAGCTAACGCCGACATCTCCATAGTTAAGCGCATCAAAACTGAGCAGCTCCGTTGCCAAAATCATGTTGAGCAGAATGGGTAACGACACTCCAGCGAAAAAAAATGTTCGATTCGGTGCCCATATCTTCGTTGGATAGATTTATTGTTGGACAATGACGCTTGGTGTTTCCAACTTGCGCCAGCAAACGCAAAGCAGAAATTTCAGTATTAACACATATTTAAAACGTGAATATTTTTAAACTCGAAAAAAATATGAGGCACTTAAAGGATTTTTGTATGTGGTCATTTGCATTTTAAGAGTCAAATATTACTATATGTAAGAGCAACAAAAATTATTTTGGACTTATTTAAATAACAAAAAGAATTCTAACGGTTTACCAAAAAGTTTGTTTTTCACGGATAGAAATTCCGACAACATTGAAAAACAAGCTATCTTTTTTAATTTTATTTTCAGTCGAATTTTGTTTGATATAGCAATTGATTACTAATATTCCCTCTCAGTGTAACGATGCTCCTATTACTAATCTAGGTTCTTTAACCTTATCTGGAGAAGTGGTTTATCGAGAATTTATTAGTTTGGAATAAGATAATATTTCCACAATTTATATAAAATATAGAACAATGGCAATATTTTAGTCGCTAACTTTTCTTTTTAATCAAATCTTTTTAGATATATGGGAAAATATCAGAGATTACTCCAATATAACTATCGACCCATATTCATATTACCCTTGTTCTAAAAATATTCAAAGAAAAAAATTAAATTGTAAAAAACAATTTAATGCATCCATTAAAAGTGCTATATCAGATTGCCAACATGGTTTTGTTTCTACTTCAACAAATCTTACGCTATTTACTCATTAACTCTTAGTAAGTGAAATGGGGAGTCAACAAATAGATGCAATTTTCGATAGAGTCCAGCACTCAGTTTGACTAAATATAATAAGCAAATTGGGGTTTCCTTCTTCCTTGCTTACGTGGTTTAAGAATTACCTGTATGGTCGTAGACAAGCGGTTAGGATGAGAAATAAATTCTCTAAATATATCGACAATTGTTCTGATGTCGCCCAAGGCCTTGGCCCTTTTTTTTGTGTTGTTAATTTATGACCCGCCGGACAATATTCAGTTTTTGAAATGACTCCGATATATTTTAATGTGGCGAAATGTAATGTCATGTTATTCACCATGAAACATGAATTTATAGCGAGTAATTATGCTTTTAACACCGAAAGCCTTTTCAGAGTTGGTCTTAAAATGGATTTGGGAGTTATGTTTAAAAAAAAAGAAAAACTTTCAGCAAGCACTATGATGCTATTGTTTATAACTACATCTCTATCTCTATCTATATCTATAACATGTCCAGTACTGAGAGCATTTTTGAAATATACATGCAGAAGTTTTGTTAAGTGTTCATACCACAAATTTAAGCTGGTAGAAAAAGAAATACTGCTTATTAGAAGATTCTGAGATAAGATTTGGCAAAAACAAAAAAGAGAGAACGACTTTATTTTGTTTTGCGTAGTACACAAGCGTGTGGAGCAACACTTCGTCTTTTTGCGTATACACGAAAGAGTAAATGAGACAAATGTTGCTATGGTCAACACTGTAGTAGACTCATTATATGGTTTTAAAAGAAAAATTTTGAAAAGGTTTATATGTCGGTATGAAAAAAAAATGTAGTATGAGAATTTTACATCTTTAATGACGATCGATATACAGTGATTCCAACACATGCATTACATACTAAGTTCGTATTTCGGATATTAGGATTTTTGTCATCCTAAGTTAGCATCATGAACCTATTTTTCAGTACCTAATTTTTCAAAAATTTCCGATGACCAAAATCTTATACGTGTATCGTTGGAAAGTTGCAGTTGTGGTATATGTAGCATACCAAGTTGGTTTTTCGGATGTAAGTTTCTTTCATCCAAAGCTAGCTTTAATAACCTTCATTTTACTACTTTTTCTAAAATTTCCGGTGTCCAAAATTCTGAGTGTGCACAAATAATTCATATATCATTGGAAAGATACGTCAATTACCGGTTCAGTGGTTTATATTCAAAGTTAATACTATGAACCTTAATTCACTTCATTTCAAAACTTTTTTTACGAAAATACGTAGTCTGTACGATAGAATTTTTTGGTTGCCCGTTTGGGATTGCATCTTATATAAATTATCTTCGGAAGTAACGCGTTCTTTTGTTTCAATTTCTAATTCGCAAAAGAGCAACACACGACTCAAAGCGACAATCGTTTAATATTACTCGCATATGATGCAACAGAGTTGCTTCTTCGTTGTGAGATCTTAATTGTGGGTATTCATGACATATATTATTTCCTCATGCTTTTTTATTGTGAAAAATAGGCATGTCAATGAGATTGAAGTTTTCCAATCACGGAACGCCGGGACTAAATAGAAGTATTTTTCAAAACTTTTTTATAAGTAAAATAGCCAAATATAACCATGGTCCAATAAGCCCCGAGATTAACTACTAGGGGGCACCTCTAACGAAATATCGATATAATATTTCGATAGTTCCAACCTTCAAACAATACGTGTAAAAATGGCATGACAATCTAACGTTTAGTTCAGAAGGTGCAGTGATTTAAGTGACGCTACTGTTGATATTTTCAAAATAATGGATTCAAAGCCATTCCGTGTGTTGATTTATCACTGTTTTTTATGGGAAAAAAATACCGCCCAAGCTGAGCAATGGCTTCGAAAGTGTTATTCGGACTCTGCTCCGTCAAAAGCAATCATTTGGCGATGTTATGCTGAGTTTAAGCTTGGTCGTACAGACACAAATGATGCTGAACGTTTACATGCCGAAATGAGGCAGTTGTTCCACAAAACATAAAAAAAGTACACAAAATGGTATTGGCCGACCGTAAAGTGAAGGTGCGCGAGCTAACTGAGGCTCTGAAGATATCGAAAGGCAGTGTTGGAACAATATTACAGGAATATTTGTCGATGAGAAAGCTGCTTCGGCAATTAGCTAAGTGGAGAGCAACCGATGAAAGCAGGCCAAAGCGACCAAAAATACAACAGTCGGCTGGAAAGGTTATGGCATCTATATTTTGGGATGCCGCATGGAATTTTTTTCATCGACTATCTCGAAAAGGGAACAGCAATCAACAGTGATTATTATATAGCGTTGTTTGAGCGTTTGAAGGATGAAATCGCGAAAAATCGGCCCCATTTGAAGAAGAAAAAATTATTTTTCACCAAGACAGTGCACCGTGTCACAAATCGATGAAAACGATGGCAAAAATCCACGAATTGGGCTTCGAACTACTTCTTCATCCACCGTATTCGCCAGATTTGGCCCCCAGCGACTACTGGCTCTTTGCTGACCTCAAATGCTTGCCGTCAAGAGATTTGGCTCCAATGAAGAGGTGATGGCTGAAACTGAAGCGTATTTTGAGGCAAAACACAAATCGTTCTACAAAACCAGTATTGAAAAGTTAGAAAAGCGGTGGAATGAATGGATTGCTCTTGAAGGAACCTATGTTGATGAATAATACTTGCAAAAAAAGTTTTTTTATTACTTCGTCTCGGGGACTTATTGGACCATGTGTTACACTAAGAGAAATAACGCATGTTAACATTATCCACGCCTGAGTACAAATTTTATTTAAATATTTACGTGGATAAATCAAATATTTTCCTTACAACTTGTTTTTTCCCGTATTTAAATTTTATTTAAACCACACACCTACACACCTATTTCATACAGCTGAAATAGCCGACAAGCAGCAACATCCCACTCTGTTCCTGCAGTTATCAATGAAGTTTTTAGAATTAATTTTCTTGCTTTCGGTTTCTTATAGTTCTCGTTTGCTTTTTGTTATGAATATTTTATAGCCTAGATGTTTAGCCAAGATAATTTGTGAGTGCGATGGGTGGTTGCATGATACATTTATGTAAGGTAAGGTAAGGTGACAATCGGGCATTTTCTCACGAGTGTCTTGCACCGATTGTTATTTGCCTGCATATTTTACTTTTTATTTCCTTTTCTACTTTTTCCTACTCTAATTTATACTATTTTTGACATTTGGTGCTATAAAATTGCATCAACTATCAAAAACAGTATAAATTTGAGAACGAAAAAAGTAAAAAAGAAAATAAAACATACAAGCAAATGGCATTTGATGGGCGCAGGTCGTGAGAAAACAACCAGTTGTCAAGGCTTAGGCTATATAATCTATATTACAAAAACTAAGCGAGAACTATAAAACCATTAATAAGATATTAGGGGTATTCACACCGAGCTCGTTAATTTGTTAGTTGTTACTTTTTTACATGCATTTTGTTTTTGTAAAAGTATCAAACTATCGAACTACCGAGTGACAAAGTAACAACTTAGCAACCCTAATAATTTTTTCGTTATTTGGCAAAATACTAGCAGCTTCCATATTTTTAACTCCATGGAATTAAAGCGCCTTAAAAAGGATAATCTGAACACAAATTAATTTGATCAGCTGTTTTTCACAACAACTACCTGGCTAACGAGATTAAACGAAAGGGTGTGTTCACACTTCACAAACGAAGTAACAGCTAACCACATAGCAAACTAACGAGTTCGGTGTTATAGCTATTGAAATGAATCGCTTTTTGGATAAATTAAAAAACTTTTTGGATAAATTTAATATTTTTTCTCTTAGTGTATCGTTGGCAGTCGAAAATTTTTTGACAATATTTTTCTTTCATATTTAATGAATTAACCAAGATCTATTTTACATCTATTCAACAAATCTCCTTGTTATCTTTTGTTAATAAGAGAAATATTTTGGCCGATGTTCGAATCTGTTTCACTATAACTGTAAGTTAAAATGTAATCTATAAAAAATAAGTTAAATTAATTTTCAATTAATGAATTGTAAATAAAAAAAAATAACCAAAACTAATAAAATGCTTTTATTGAATTGTAATTCAGAATGAACCAAGTTTTTTATTTTTATTCAATATACATATTATGGATAGGGTAGAGAACAACAAGTAACTCGGGTATGATTAGAGTATCCGATTTCTTTCAGAAAAAAGTCAAATTTTAACTTTTATTTTTAACAGAAAAAGTAAAAGTGATATTTTATCTTATTTTTGACCAAAAAAATAAAAGTCAAACTTTAACTTTTATTTTTGACCAAAAAAAAAATTAGTCAAAAGATAAGTATTATTTATTGAAAAGTCATAACAGTTACGGTCCCTAAAAAATATACAATAGTTTTAAACGCCGTACATACCCAAAATTTCAACAGTGTGAACTTGATCTCGATTTTCTTGATCTCCAAGTTGGCAAATATAGTCTCCGGCGTCTTGAGTTTTAACTCCGTTTATTTGTAAGTTATAGTCACCAACAATTTTAAATCTCGGATCTCTCGATATTTTTAGATGTCCCGCTGTCAATACAGAGGATCCTTTTCTCCACAATAAAACAAAAGATCCCAGATTTTGAACTTTGCATGGAAGTTCAATTGTTTCGCCTACAATTACTTTGTATAAATGACCTCGGGTTAAGAACTTAGGAGCAGTTGTGGGTATATCGCTATCCGATAACAAAAATGAGCCCTCAGGTTGACAATACACTGAAAGAAAAACAAATTGATTTTAATATATATCAATCATATATTTGTACACTAATTAAAGTATATTATCAATTAATATTAAATTATCAATTAAATTATGTTTAAATTAAAGGAATTTGTGTTTAAATCAATGAATAAAAACTTAATATAAATAAAACAATTTTGCATTCTAAAAGACAAATAGGATATCCTTTTAATCGATATAATATTTAGTTTGAGGAGAAATTTAAGGTTGATCGAATTTTTAATTTATTTCAAAGTTCGCAACAATAAATTTAGTTCAATGCATAAAACAAGTATGAACATTTTACAATATAGATATTTTATATAAAAAACTACATTTCTATATATAAAACTATACTTAAACTAAAATCACAAATTTTTACTTTATACATAAATAACTCGTTTTCAATGATTTTCTAAAAGTTTGTTCATTTTCTTGCAAATAAATTCTTAAAAAGCAATTATTGTCTCAGTTTCGGTAGGTATATTTAATTTTTTTTAATTATTTGACGTGTATTTTAAGAATTGCCTAAAGCGCGAAAAACTTTCTGATAATGAAAATTCTGAATAGATTTCTTAAATAATTGATCTTTCAACAAGAAGTGTAATTTTAAAATCCCCAAAATTTTTTCAGGTGGTAACATACAACTGTCATTTGATGCCGTTTAATAAAGAAAAACTAGGAGGTTCTCAAATATGGATTGATACACACTCGCACAATGCATTTAAATAGTGAAAATTCACTATAAAAACGATGAAAATATCGGGGACACGATTCGTAAAGTTTGGCCATCATCAATACGAAATAGAACGTTTCGAACAAGTTAGTATGTAAAGACCGCAACCCATGCTCGTTCGGCTAGGTCAACTGAAAATATTGCAGCTGTAGTTGAGAGTGTGGCTGAAAACTCTGGTTTATCCATTTTGAGACTATCACAGGAATTTGGCCTATACACAGCCACTTTGCACCATATTTCGCATAAAGATCTTGGCTTATATGCTTATAAGGTGCAGTTGTGAGAAGAAATGAAGCCTTTAGAAAATTAAAAACGCCTTATATTCGTGATTGGGTGTTGGAAGAGACTACGGCATCATATCCTGCGATTCACACCTGTGAACGAGCGACTTGCCATAATCCGTGTCAAGGCAAAATTTTTCAATATAAGTCTGATATGTGCGCACGTTCCGACAGAAGACAATGACGATGAGATCAAAGACAGCTTCTACGAGCGCCTTGAAGAGGCCTATGAGCACAACCCCCACCACGACATGAAAATCGTCCTAAGTGACTTCAACGCCAAGGTGGAAAAAGAAAATATCTTTGGTCCAACAGTCGGAAAGTTTAGCCTCCACGACAATACCTCCGATCACGGAATGAGGCTGATTGACTTTGCCACAGCGCGAAACATGGTCGTTAGTAGCACTAAATTCAAACATCTCTATATTTATAAAACCATTTGTCTGTCTCCTGATCAAAAGACGCGTAATTAAATTGAACACTTTTGATTGACGGAACGCACTCTTCCAACGTTTTAGGAATTGGCGAAATGTAAACAAAGTTAAACAGTTGAAGCTGTCTTGTTGTATTAATTAAAAATTGTAATAAATGGTTCTTTCTCGTGTTTTTATTGATATTAAACTAATTTAAAATTGTTTCCAGGTAAACAGCATTGAAAATAAAATTCAAAAACTATTAACTGCAAGCAGGGAGCACAACTAAACAACAACAAAAGTACAGCAGTAAGTACATATTCGCCACACAACTGATTTTGACAATATCGGCAGTAATGAAAAAGAGAACACAATCATCGCTGCACTCCTGCATCGCCTGCGCACAGTGGAATCACATTTCCTACTCTATGCGTACGGCAGCCGAAAAGGTGATTAGCTATCACCGCCCTCGCCGAAACCAGTGGCATGACGAGGAGTGTTGCGACGTCACTGTAGAAAAAGACGCCGTCTACAAAGCCACCCTGCAGTCGGTTGTAACGCCTTCTGCTAGAAGCGATACAAAGAGAAGAGGAGGTAAGAGAGACACAATTTCAGGCTAAAGAAAAGGGAAGCAGAAAAGCGTGAGTGTGAGAAGATTGAGGTGCATGGTGACAGGAATGAGGTCCGAAAATTTTTCGGAAAAATAAGGTGCCTGACCGATGGTTTCAAGACCGGGACCTCTTCCTGCAAGGATGAAAACGGGAATCTAGTGACAGATATCCAGAGTACACTGACAACGTGGAGGGAACATTTCTGTAGGCTTTTGAATGGTGACGTCGACAACAATCCCGCCAATAGAGATGATATTCCGAAAACCCCAATTTTTTACGACAGTGTTGAAGTTCGGATGAAAAGCAACAAAGCCGCAGGAGCCGATGGCTTACCTGCTGAACTCTTTAAGAATGGAGGCAAATAATGACGTTCAGGCAAAGCTGAAAGAAAAAGTCCCAAAACTTCTCCTCAATGCTTACATTTGCCACAACCTAAACTTAATTGCAATGGAAGCTGCAACGAAGTTACCAAGTGATATTGATAAACTCATAAGAGCAATAAACCATCATTTTTGCAACAATCCAAGTCGTAAAACTGATTTTGAAAAATTTCGGGTAAGTTTCGGAAAAAAATTTCACACAATTGTAAAATATGAACCTACTCGTTGGTTTTCACGTCAGGTTAGTCTTTATTCTTTTTCTATTTAGACAGCAATCGATAAAATTTTAAAGCAACGGACTGCGCTGAAATATTATTTTGAGCTTAGCGATTTTGAATCTAGCAACGGTAATAAGTCCATAAGTTTTATTATCTCAAATTTAAATGATAAGAATTTTAAAATTAATTTTTTATTTTATCTTATCTTTTTTATTTTTATTTTATTTGAAATTTTTATTCAATCAGATTGTTCGTAATTTAGTGAAAAATCATTGGTTAAATGATAATCATATTTCCAATCCGAATATATATTTTGGGGTTCTAATTGTGAGCTTTATTATGAAGCAGAAAAAAATAACTGAAAGTGGTGTAACTTATGTTAAATCTAATATTTAGAAATTTTACATTATATTTTGTGAAGCTCTAGTTAGAAGAATGGATTTTGGTAACCAAATTTCGAATTATTTAAATAAATTTTCACCTAATCTCGTCTTATCATGCGAAACTACTAATATAATCCCTTTAATTTCAAAAATATTTCCTGATAAGAAACTAGACTTGGCAGAAGTAATTAATTCTGAATACAGAGCATTGGCCGATCATGAAGAGGTACAGTTTTTTGAGAAAAACTCAATATCGGAATTCTGGCTAAATGTTGGATCAATTAAAATTGAAAAATAACTGTTGTTACACATTTAAAATTGGTCATGACATATCAAAAAAAAAATCTGCCAAATGAAAACCCAGCTGAGGAAGAGCTATTAACTTAAAACAAAAATTGGAAAAGGCAGATGAAGTAAATTTCACTCCAATTGTGAACACTATTGAAGAGCCGTTTTTTATGTGTTAATCCACACTAACACAAATCCACACTAGCTGCTACGAAACTGCTAATATTTTCGCAATTTTGAAGATTTAGGAGGAAATTTAAATTTTCTATCTTAATCATAAGTCACTCAAACAAAGACGTCGAAATTCTAAAGTGCCGCCTTAATTCATATTCGATGTAATGAGGTACCACATCTTTTAAATAATTTTTGATGCAGTTTTTCTTTGTGTTTGAAGTTTTTGGCTTACTACGCCAAAATCAGTTCGTCGTCACTGTCAGAATCCTCACATAGCATTTCAAAAATGTCCTCGTCACAACTTTCAGATTAGCTGAAAGCATCTGGTAACAGTATATTTAAAAGATCAACACTTTCATTTGCATTCATTATAGTTCTTTTAACTTTATTTGTAGGGTGCGGTGGGGTGAAGCGATTCGTTTTTGACGTAGAATACGTCATTCTCGGAGGTAAGTAGGGTGGATGATAGTGATCAAGTGGGGAGAGCAACGAAATCCCCAAACACAAAATCCCCAATATAATTTAAAATCCCCAAATACATAATCCCCAAAAAAATAATCCCCAAACACAGAATCCCCAATCACATTATCCATGAATCCATAATCCCCAAAACAAAATATTCAAGAAAAAATCCCCAAAAAATCCCCAAAGGAAACCCAAAGAACAAAAAAGCTTATGTTAATCGCCAAAAAAATCTCCAAAGAACAAAAACGCTTATGTTCTAAGATTATGTTCGTAACCACTTTGGTGTTTTTATCTAATTTTTTTTTTAAATATTTTAGTTTTTTGCTGTTTGAAACTCATTAATTCATTTATATAATAATCATTTTAAAATCACTTAAAATTATTGCAGCTGTTTTTACACATAATCTTTTTGGCAGGACTTTAACATATATACATACATAACATAACAACATTGTTATATAAACATATTATGTTTGGATGAGGTCAAAAATCCCCAAATTTTGTTAAATATGTTTGGATAAGGTTTAAAATCGCCGCGATTTTCAACCTTATCCAAACATATTTAACAAAATTTGGGGATTTTGTGTTTGGGGATTTTGTATTTGAGGATTTTGTGTTTGGGGATTTTGTATTTGAGGATTTTGTGTTTGGGGATTTTGTATTAGTGGATTTTATATTTGGGGATTTTGAGTTGGGGATTTTGTTTTTGTGGATATTGTACCCAACCCACATATTAACTCTTTCCGGCACTCTTTTAAAGGTCATATGCTCAGGTGTATGGAATTAATAAACAAAAACCATAAAATTTGTATGGGAGCCCCCCTAAGGAGTGGTCAGAGGGAACAGGTGTCAAAGGCAAAAATGTTCCTTTTGCAAAAGTAATGGGTGTCGGTTATACATATTAACCCTCTCCGGCACTCTATTAAAGGTCATTTGCTCAGGTGTATGGTATTAATAAACAAAAACCATAAAATTTGTATGGGAACCCCCTTAAGGAGTGGTCAGAGGGAATAGGTGTCAAAGGCAAAAATGTTCCTTTTGCAAAAGTAATGGGTGTCGGTCATACATATTAACCCTCTCCGGCACTCTTTTAAAGGTCATATGCTCAGGTGTATGAAATAAATATTTTGCTAAATATCTTATCTTGCTTAAATCGCAAGAATGGACATTTTTCTTACATTTTTTTCTATGCGATCGGATTTGAACATTTTCGATTTCGGCCACAAATTATGGGGATACTTCGAAAATGTTCGTTTTTCGATTTTTGAAAAATGGTGGTTTAACGCGTTTCAACAAAAGAATCTTTTTGGCAACAGATTTTATGAAATATTTTTAAATGTTTTGATATTTTACAATTTTTTTATATAATTTGACTAATTTTAGTTATTTTCTGTAACTTTTGTGATCAGATGAGAAAAAAAATAACTTTAAAATTACTTAGTAAAAGTTTTATAGACATTTTTTTTTCTTTTTTTTAATTTTCTCATTTATGAAGGCTTTTATATGAGGTTTTGTGAGTCTTATTTCAAAAATTTTTTGATATGTGATAAATTTAAATATTTTTTGCAATTTGTATAGAGATTAGAACAAAAAGTTAAAAATGACTTTATAATGGCAATTCTAAAGTTTTAAAACCAATAAAAGTTTCAACCGTTTTGAATCTTCTCTCATTTATGAACCCTTTAAAAAAGTTTTTATCGCTATTGATGAATAACTTTTTCAATATTTTTCTTATAAAAGTTTTATGAGAGGTTCATAACTTTTTATGAATATAGCTGTGAAAGTATAAATTTTATAAGAAATACTTTCAAACGAGTTTATTATATGAAGTTCTTTATTTCGAAATTTACTTTTGGATAGACTAAAGTTTTTCTAAAAATTCTTATCTTAATTATATTACTGTAATTACTAAATCCGAAACTTCATATCGAACGAAAATTTAATTTTTTTATATACTCCGTGATATTTTATTAAAAGGTGCTATTTTATTTTTACAGCCGCATCCATACAAATATTTTAAAAGAGCTTTAAGACGTTCAATAGTTAAAAAGCTTGTTTATGTTAAAATGACTTTTAAAATTTTCACAAACATGTTGTTGCTTCCGTACAGTTCAAATAGAAACTCTAAATTTAAAGGGGGAAGAGTATCTATTAATAATGCTTTGTGAATTCGATAAATTTTATAACATTTTATTTATTTTTCGGAATTTTTCGAATTTTTAATATTCAAACAACCGAAGTTTTCAATCTACACGCTGCGCCAATGCAGTTGATATGTTTTTTTTATCTTTTTTGTATATATTTTTAAATATTTTGATATATTTTTCATTTTTTCTCAGATGAGAGTAAAAACTTTTAAAACTGCTTCATAAAGGGTTTGCAACGCGCATTTCATCCATTTCTTTAAATTATCTCAGTTAAGAAGATATTTAAGATTTATCCCATTTAAATTATCTCATGTATGAATTATGAATTATATAATTTATAAATGTTTTACAAATATAATTCCAAACATTATATTTTATATATTTCTAAATTATTTTCAATAATTTTGATTTTGAATAACATTCAAATAGTGTGTACATTAAAAATACCCGGAATTTCCCATTCAAACAAACCGCGCTTGAGATATTGTCAAACAATTTTTTTCTGGGCTGGTGCATATGTCATCTGGAGCTCAAATAGTTTGTTGCTCAGTTTGTTTGTGATAGCTTTGTAAACAAGTCTGTGTTTGTTGTGTTCTGCGAATTTAGCAATGTCAAATATAGTTGAGCAAAGAGTTTGTCTGAAATTTGTATCTCTAACAAAATATCATGTGCGGAAGCGTTGAAAATGTGGAGAATTGTGGAGAAACACCTCGTGGTTTGTACGCGGCTATTTGATCAAAAACAACGTCCATTCCGTTCCGCAAGCTCCGTATTCACCGATATAACATAGCTCCTTAAGACTTTTTCCTATTCCCACGACTCAAGTTACTACTTCAAAGTAACCTTTTTGCAACGATTGAGGCGATAAAGGAGAATTCGCACAAGGCGATTTCAAAATCACCGTTTGAAAAGTGTTTTCAAGATTGAAGGAATCGTTGGAATTTGTGTATTGTTGGCAATGGAGATTACTTTAAAGCTAATAAAGTGAATATAGATGAATAGTTGAACCGTTTCCGTTTTATTGAAGAATTCCGGGTATTTTTTGATCAGAAGATATGTTTCAACCATTTTTAAACTGCTTTCATTTACAGAACCTTAACAAAATGTTTTTTTTATTAAAGTTTTTTTTTTACAATGAACCTTGATATTTTTCTAACAAATGCTGTTGTTCATACATTTTAATAAATACTGTGGTTATTATTTTTTATTGCATTATAGCTATATATTGATGTATGTTAGTAGATATGTATGTAGATATGTTAGTTAACAAAGGTAATTTAAAAAACCACGTTTGAGAAAAGTTAGCCTTTTAGTTCGGGGATATCAGGCGCTTTTTACTATCCCGAATCCCGGAATTAGATCACCTGAATTCCTTAATAATGAAAACAAATTTGAGCTTTGGCCAGGTATGTTGACAACAAGACAACATGAAAACAAAGAAGGCAACAACCAACAACAACGGCTCCGTATGTAGCAAATCACGCAGCTGGACTATACAGACTGTTTCGTTGGCCGCTAAACCAACTCATCAGTAGTCTTGCATAACTTTTCACTGTGATCGACTCAAGCTACTTAGGTTCTACCTATACTGCCAAATATGCCGAGAAAGTTACCCAGAAATTTATTTTTGACAGAGAGAACGTTTTTTATATTAGTAATAGTAATAGTAATAGTAGATTTTATTGAGACTTGAAAATTTGTACACAAAGATTTTTTACACACTAACACAAGAAACACTTAGAACTATAGAAGTATTATTCTAATAACAAAAGAAAATAGATACATGCTGCATGCAAACACATAAGAAGTTACACAAGGACAACAATAGTCAGAAAAATTAAATGAAAAACAATGCTTGCTCCCGGCATTTTACATTAGTAACTGAGTTTTTATCTACTTCGATGAACCCTGTGTCAAGGTCCTTGATCTTATCATACTTATAGGCATAGCCTTAAGGTATAATATACGTGTAACAACCAAAAACAGGAGCTGTTTTCAAAAAATTTTTTGAGATATAAGAAGTTATTATTTTTTTTTAATTTATACAGGTTATTATACATAAAAAATACTTTACAAAAATATTTGTTTTTTTTAAATACAGTTCTGGCTTTTATATAGAGGGCGCTGAAATGGCATTGAAAATAAGACATCCAAAACGGTTCGATGGATATGGCCTTTCCCATGTATCGGAAACAAAAAAATCAAATGACATTGTAAAGCATAGACCTTATATTAAGCATCCCCCCTACGCAAGACCCCCGGGGTTATTTTTTAATTATGGCGGAAGTTAAAGTAAAAAGTTCGAAAAATAGATACATTTTCGCGCGCTTTTTTGTTTATATAAAAACAACAAAATAAAGTAGATACTTGAATTTTTGAGGGGGGATGCTTAAAGAACAAAATAACGAACAAAATGCAAAAAAATTTCGAGTTATCTATCGAACCGTTTTAAAAAAACTAGTTTCGAGGAAATCGCGTTTAAAGTTTTTTATTTGTTGTATGGAGCTTAGACATAGGTTAACGAAAACCGTTATAACTTCTGTTTTTTTTTTAAATTTCGATTTAAAAATGTGCATGTACATACATATATTAATACCCCATATGGAAAAAAAAAATATTTCAAAAGACCGCCCCTCATTTGAAAGCTTATGTTAAGGGGATTTTAGTAGCATACAAATTTTTTTTTAGGTGGACCCGAAATCTGCCCCAAATGGTATTTTTTGTATAACTTCATCAGTTTTTATCCGATCGTAAAAAAAAGTATGTCGTGGGATAGATCTCAACAAGGACTATAATTCGTTTTAACAACATTTTTACCTCCGATTCCATCTTTGACCAGATATTTCAACTTTTCGTCTTATTTCCTCACTAACCCCAAAACTTCCATTTTTGTTTTTAAGAAAATAAAAGTTCGTAAAAAATCATTAAACTTTTGCGAACAAACTTTTTGATTTCATTCGTAGGAAAAAAAGTTACAGCGAATTTAATTTTCGGTCAAGTTTGGCTTCGTTTTTATTATTTAGCTTTCGGTTCATCTTCGTTTGCCTTCGTTCATCTCCGTGTTTGTTCGTTAGTCTTCGGTTCAGCTTCATTTGGTTTCGTTTTTAATACAAAGTTTCTTTAAAATCGGTCCAGTCGATCAGGCACTATGGAGTCATATATATTTTATTACTTGAAGCGCCCTCTATCGAAAGTTTTTGAAACTTCTCATAGCCTATCTTTTAATCTTGAGTCAGGAGAATCTTTATACTTAATGCCAACAAAATTGCTCCAGCCGTTTAGTCTGCAATTTATTATTGCATATAAAAACAAATCAACAAGCAAAACAGCAACTAGAGGAAAACCACACAACCTCACACACAAGTAAACAAAATATTTTTATCGAAATATTATATATATATATAATATTATATTATAATATGCCGATCGATTAAAACTATCGGAAAACTGATGAAGTTATACAAAAAAGACCATTTGGGGCAGATTTCGGGTCCACCTTAAAAAAAAAATTTGTATGCTACTAAAATCCCCTTAACATAAGCTTTCAAATGAGGGGCGGTCTTTTGATATTTTTTTTGGTGACCCACCTTAATTTATATTCTTAAAACTATAAAAAACACATTAACCAAAAAAAATTTTTTTTCGAAAAATGTACATATGTGCATATTCGAAAATTTAATCACAGTGGTTTACCGCTATTTAGGGTTCAGCTAGTTTAACTGATGGCACACCTAAAATGGTGTGGTGACCATTTTGTTATGAAAAACTTTGTGGTTTTTGTGATAAACACACAACTAATAATATTTTTTCTAAACATTTTAATATGGGTGTGCTCTCCCAGAAATCTTAAAATTTTTTTTTTCATATTGCAATTTATTATAAATTTTTAATGTTGCAATTTCAGCAAAAAATGTATGAAAAATTAGTTTTTTTAATTTAAAATTATTAAAGAATTTTTTGAATATGACCTTTCATTGTTTAAATTCTGTGGAGGCCCGCAAAACGCACTTGGATCAGTTTTTCGCTCAGAAAACCCAGAATTTCTACAGAGATTGAATAATGTCTTTAGACCAAAAAATGGTGAAAGGTTATCGATTAAAATTCCGAGCAAATTTTTCCGGGATCCCGGTTTTAAAATCTTGAATCCTGCCTTACTTTCAATGTTCTTAAACTGAGTTTATACTTATTTTGAATAACCGGAAAAAAAAGCAATTTTTATTTTTCTTTATTTTTATTAACTCATTTTAAACAAAAACAAGTCTGACTCACGATTTTAAAATTATTTATTTGCGAACAGGGCTGCGAAATCGGTTCGAAGATTTCGCCTCCGACTGCGACTCCAACTTCGAAGTGCGACTTATATAATGAAATGTTTCGTTTTTATAAAGTGTTTTTGACCCTAAATATCTTCATAAGAAATCTCTAGCAGATTCATTTATGCAACGCGAAAAAAAAAATTTTAAAAATATGTTTTATTTCAAATAAACGAGAAAGGTCATGTGTTATATTTAATATTTCAAATTGAACGGCATTGAAAGTTTGTTTTCGAATATCTTATATTGCCGAAAATGCACTATTCTACCCAAAAAGTTTCATAAATTAATTTAATAAAGATGCACTGTGTTATTATCAGTTCATTCTTGTGTCAAAAACCTACATAAGCGATAAAGCAACGATAAAATAAAAATGTTATCTTGAAAACTAACACAATTAATTTCAATATATAAAAATATTAATAAAAGAAAATAAAAATGTTATCTTAAAAACTAACACAATAAATTTCAATATATAAAAATATTAATATTTGTTAAGAAAATCATATTTTATTCAACTTTCTTACCGAAGTGGATAATCAGCAATACAAATGTGAACGCTAGAAACATTTTACGCTTGGCTTGCATATTTTTTTAGTAGCTCTGCGATACAACCTGAAGAAGTAAAGGGAAAAAGAATAACTTAAAAATTTAGAAATAGAGTCATTCAGTAAAATTATTTAAACTTGTAATGCTAAGACATTCTTGAATTACTAGAATTCAAATTTAATTTAATTCTATAAAACTTTTTCACATTATTGTTCGGCTCTTATTTATTTATACGAATAATTGTGTATGTATCACATCTGCAAAATTGTATAATATGCAAAACTTAGCCCATATATATCCTTTGAAATCTAGCATAAATCATTTAAAAGCTTTTATTTCCTTGCAGACTATGTGTTCTATCTATATAAATTTTCTTTTTATAATTTGAATCCAAAAATTATAAATTGTATTATTTATATTTTTTCAATCGAAAATCGAATTTAACTTTGTTTTGTTGTAAGTCAAGTTTATAACTTGAATATTTCCTTCTTATTCTTTATACTCACTTCGACTTCAAAAATACTTATTGTGAGTCTAGACAATTGAACTTATATATTTTGTTATAAAATATTTTATTATAAAGAATGACTTTCAAACAATCCGTTCTTATTAAAAAGTGTCTTAGATATTGTTCCAGTTTAGGTTATGGAATTTTCGTTTATCCATACAATCTTCCACTAACAAACGCATGCGCTGTTTGTAAAATGCATTCCAAGAGATTTTTCATGTTTACCTTTTTCTTAGGCAATGTATCAATATTGAGCAATTAACATGTTGCTAATTTAGAACAGAACGTTGATAGAAATTTACAGTGAATCTGAAACTGTTGATTTCTTTCGATAGATTAGAACATGGTCGTCTCTCCCACATATGATTGGGATGATAATATAAACCACAAAATCAAATGTGGATTAGTATTTGATAAAACATTTCTTTGTTTATGATTATCTGAAAATTCAAGTCTATATGAGTCTATGCATATCAAAGTTGCCTTACAGACCTATTCTGGCTGTCAATTTACAAGAAATAATTTGTCAAAATTTTGTCAACCTGACTTGTAAAACCTATTCAGACGAACACTTGACAAATGAAAAGCTTTATTTATTCACCACAGGAAGGTTAAAAGCATGTTGTCAGAAAGCAGCTGTTAAGTGTTTCACTTTTATTTAAAAATTACCCCAATTTTGTTAAGTTCCTTTTTTAAAATGAAAATATGAATAGATCGTTGAGAATTTGTTAGTTCTTTTGATATTATATATTTGAATATTGAAACCTTTAAAACAATGGCACAAACAAATGTCTTTCACTTTTCTTTTAGAAGTTATATTGGTTCAAAGTTATTTCTTAAAAGTATGATAACTCGGAAAGTTTAACAGTTACTATAAAAACTATATATCAAATTGAAGGAAAAAATATGACTTTTTCATTATAATAATATAAGACTTCCATTAAAATGAATTTTTTTCTTTAAAATAAGTTTATTGAAAGAACAAATCTTAAAAAAAAGTAAAATCGTTATGTCTGAAAAACCATGACATTGAAATTGCTATTGACAACAGTGTCAAGAAAGGAGCTTTTAGAATTGAACGAGAATAGGAAAAATTTACAGTTGTCAAATCTACACTAAGGGAAATAATGCATATTAACATTATCCACGCCTGAGTATCAATTTTATTTAAATATTTACGTGGATAAATCAAATATTTTCCTTACAACTCGTTTTTTTCCCGTATTTGAATTTTATTTATACCACACACGTACACACATATTCCATACAAGCAAGCAGCAACAGCATCGTACACGTACACACATATTCCGACAAGCAGCATCGCACTCTGTTCCTGCAGTTTATTTCTTTCAGTTGCAACCTTAGTTCTTATAGTTCTCATTTCGTTTTTGTTGCAAGAGTAATATAACAGAAATATTTGGTCGTACATATGAGCGATTGCTTATGCGATTATGTAGGTTGGAGTAACAACTCGACATTTTCCCACGAAATTGTCGCGTAGATTGTTATTTGCCTCCATATATTGTTTTATAATTTTTCGTTTTATAGTTTTATATTATTTTTGACATTTGGTGCCATAATATTGCGCCGGCTGTCAAAAATAGTATAAGATCAAGGAACGAAAAAATAAAATAAAGTAACCATGCTAATGGCATTAATGGACGCAGCTCGTGAGAAATATTTGAATATATTGTTTTTTAATTTCAATATTTTTTATATAAATTTCCTTAAGATGTGATAGTTTTATTTTCAAATAGTAAATTTTTAAAAGATATTTAAAAAATTCGTGCATAATTTTAATATATTTTTTTATTATTTCTGTTTAAATATTTTAATATTTTATTTAATTAAAAAAGTTTTTAAATGCATTTTAAATATTTACGTAGTCGATTTATGCAAATGCGTTATTGGTGCAAAAATGACTCGCTTTTTGGATAAATTAAAAAAGTTTTTGGATAAATTTAATATTTTTTTCCCTTAGTGTATATTATTATTACGCAAGCGCTTTTTTTGTGATGACCATCAAATCTATACCGTTAATGCGATTTTCAAAAATGAGGTATTAATAGAAAGGTCTTGATCTGCAGATGTGCAATAGGGTCTTACTTTTTCTAAAGTATTGTGTATTTAAACAAAAAAAGCAAAACAATCTTCTGCAAAGAAAGTAAGTTTTCTATGGGATGCCTAAAAGTACGTGATATTTTTTTCTGAAATTTTCCAAAATCTTTCTTTTGTATGTATCAATTGAGCAAAGCGATAAACATTCAAATAAATGTTATAAAGAGTGATTTTTTAAGTGCCTGATAACTTTTTTTTTAAAAAAAACGCATAAAATTTGCAAAATCTCATCGGTTCTTTATTTGAAACGTTAGATTGGTCCATGACATTTACTTTTTGAAGATAATTTCATTTAAATGTTGACCGCGGCTGCGTCTTAGGTGGTCCATTCGGAAAGTCCAATTTTGGGCAACTTTTTCGAGCATTTCGGCCGGAATAGCCCGAATTTCTTCGGAAATGTTGTCTTCCAAAGCTGGAATAGTTGCTGGCTTATTTCTGTAGACTTTAGACTTGACGTAGCCCCACAAAAAAATAGTCTAAAGGCGTCAAATCGCATGATCTTGGTGGCCAACTTACCGGTCCATTTCTTGAGATTAATTGTTCTCCGAAGTTTTCCCTCAAAATGGCCATAGAATCGCGAGATGTGTGGCATGTAGCGCCATCTTGTTGAAACCACATGTCAACCAAGTTCAGTTCTTCCATTTTTGGCAACAAAAAGTTTGTTAGCATCGAACGATAGCGATCACCATTCACCGTAACGTTGCGTCCAACAGCATCTTTGAAAAAATACGGTCCAATGATTCCTCCAGCGTACAAACCACACCAAACAGTGCATTTTTCGGGATGCATGGCCAGTTCTTGAACGGCTTCTGGTTGCTCTTCACTCCAAATGCGGCAATTTTGCTTATTTACGTAGCCATTCAACCAGAAATGAGCCTCATCGCTGAACAAAATTTGTCGATAAAAAAGCGGATTTTCTGCCAACTTTTCTAGGGTCAACCGCGGTCAACATTTAAATGAAATTATCTTCAAAAAGTAAATGTCATGGACCAATCTAACGTTTCAAATAAAGAACCGATGAGATTTTGCAAATTTTATGCGTTTTTTTTAAAAAAAAAGTTATCAGGCACTTAAAAAATCACTCTTTATTTATGTACCAGCCGCAAGAGAGCAAGTTCATGCAAAATCGCTATTCCAGTAGCCTTTACTGGCATTGCCGCTAGCTTGGTTGAATGTGGACATACCTTGCACAGACAATTCAAACTTCCTAGACCTCTACTGGAGATACATCTGTATCAGGCGTTACGCCCAATTTTGAGCACCGTATCTACTTTGATTATGCCCATTTTATCATTATTGATGAATCAAGTATGATTCCTGCAGTAGCACTGACAGTAATTGATCATCAGATATTACCCGACATCCGTAAACTGTTTTTTGAAAAGTTGTTGTATTTTCTGGTGATTTTAAGGAAACAGTTCCAGAAAACTCTTATTCTGGACGCGTTGTAACAGTAGAAAATTGTGATCTTACGTAAAAACAATGAAGCTTGAAAAAAACATGCGAGTTTTTGCAAAAAGGCGAAAAGGAATTTTCAAGTTATTTGCAACAAGTTGGCTGTAACACACTACGTCGTACCGGATAGTACCGGACAATTAATTCTTGATCAGCTCCTTTTGGATCACGGATTGTGGATTTATTTTATTAATGATGATCTACAAAACGACATAAACAATGATATCATTCAAGAAAACGCTATTCTTGCACCAACAGATAAAGTATGGTTTCAAAATGAATTTGTTAGTAATTGAACTATAATCTTATCTAGAAGTTTTGTATAAAAGCATTTGCACAACCGTTCCTGATGAAGTGACGCACAAATATACTTCCCAACGAAGTTCCTTTATAGCACTAAAGTAAGTAAGTGGTCTTTCGTGACACCACTTAACGCTCAAAACAGTTGCAATTGTTGAGGAGTCTTAATACAGTGAAAGGACTTATCAATAGGACCCGACTGCAGATTTTTAATCCTTACAATAATACTGTCGAATGCATTTTACTAATCGGTGCAAGCATTGGTTAGCGAATTCTTATACCAAAAATTAAGCTCAGCCCATCGGAAACATTTTTTTTCCATTTAAAAAGCAACGTTTTCAAGTTCCGGTCTCTGTTATTTTCTATGACTATTATTAAGAGCCTAAGGGCCAGTTTTTCAGTGCGGGTTTAAACTCTAGTCAAATTAAACTGAGCTTAACTCACCAAAAAGGTACGTTAAAAGTCGGTTTAACTAAATATTGTAGCATTCGTTTAAGTTGAATTGACTTAAATTATCATATGATGTGCTTTTGTTTTGCTTAAACCGAGTTTAAACGTCCAATTTTGGTGAGTTAACTTCGGTTTAATTTGACTAGAGTTTAAACCCGCACTGAAAAACTGGCCCTAATACAGTCGTTGAGAAAAGTTGCCAAGTTGCAAGCCCGAGAATTCGCACATGACTAAAAATATTTGACATTAAGTCGAATCCGCTCTTTTGATGTCGTGAAAATTTTTAGTAAAGAAAAGAGTATGCAGCGCATCCTACCCAACAATGAAAGTTTCGCAACATCAAATGGTAGTTTACACAGAAATTTGTGAAAAAATGATAGCAGTTCTAATAATAAAAACAAAACAATCTTAAACTAGATTTTTTTTCCCCATTTTGGCGTTTTAACGCCATACGGGTTTACTCGTATTTACTATTGTTAATATGTTGAACTTTGTCAACTCGCCGGAATAGGTCTGTTAGTCTATTGTGCAACATTTTTCAGGATTGTATTTAAATGCACAGGGACTAAGGAAATAAATATTATTTCAAAATGAAATAATCCTTCATGCAATTTACAAGGGTTTTCTTTGTTAAAACAATAAAAGTCAATTTTTTTCAAGCTTGAATAAGTCTTTATGTGCGCACAAATCAAATTTTTCTACGTCCATTTTAGTTAACCTTAAATAATGTTATTCTTAAGTGTTCTAAAGTTTTCTAAATTTTAGAGTTTGTAGAGTTTTAAACTTCTAAAGAAATGTTTTAATAAAAACACGGTGTTATAGAAGAGAAGTGTGACCATTTTCGATTAATTTAAATTTTAACCTAAAGCGAACATCTATATTATTATTACGCAAGCGCTTTTTTTGTGATGACCATCAAATCTATACCGTAAATGTGATTTTTATAAAGAGGGTATTAATAGAAAGGTTTTGCTCCGTAGATGTGCAATAAGGTCTTACTTTTTCTTAAAAATTGTGTATTTAAACAAGAAAAACCAAAACAATCTTCTACGAAGAAAGTCTGTTTTCTATTTAATGCCTAAAACTATGTGATACATTTTTTCCGAAATTTTCCAATTTCATACTATTGTATTATTAAAACAGTTGAGCGAAGCGAAAAACGTACAAATATATTTTATCTTGATACGCTAGCCACAAAATAACAAGTTCATGCAAAATCGCTATTCCAGGAGCCTTTACCGGCATCGCCTCCAGCTCAGTTGAAGAAGGGCGTACTTTGCACAGCCAATTCAAACTTCCTATACATCTTCTTGAGACATCCGTATTAGGTGATAAGCACAATTCTACGCACGGAAGGTCAGGTCGTGAAGACGGCAGTTTATCCAACAGAAATTTAATATCGTTGCATCATAATTCGCTCAGGAGACGTGTTACGGTAAATTTAAGCTTACGACAGAATAGATGTGCTATGAAGCCTCACAACGAGGATATTGTGAGCGCATTTTGGCGTTTTAACGCCATACGAGCTTACTAGTTTTGTTTACTTTACATGTTTTTTGTACAGGGCCGATACCAGTTATGATGAAATAGGTCTATAAGTCAGTTTTTAAAATTATTAAAGCAAATGAGGGAAGAAATTATTACGGAACAAAAGAGAATTTATAATTATAGTTTTAATGTAATATGAAAGAGGTGTACGATTTGTTTTTTGAATAAAACGAACAATTGTGTGAATGTCTCTGTTTTATTGGATTATAAAGAAGATACATGGAGATTATGTATGTATAAAACACAATAGGGGTTAATGCGAAACGCAAGTGCGACGATTCGAAAATGCAAGATTGGCCCTTATTCCACGTGAAAATGTCAAAAACCATTAAGAGTGTGAGAGGATGAACATTTTTAACGGCGAGTAAAATATGTTCATTCTTGCAGGGTGTCGATACGGCGTTCACCGGACAAAACACTGTTGCTGAGTGCTGAAATTAAATAATTTGGGAGTTAAAGTAGCTAAAAAGCACATTTTTTGAAGAAAAGTGGTACTATTGTACTATAACAGTATGAAGAAAATAGTTGTAGGAAACCCTTGTTGGAATAAAATGTAAGAGAAAAGTAATGGAACTGAATGAAATGTCAAAAGTTGCTCGCCGTTCTTTTTCTGTCGTGTAACATACCAACGTGCAAAATGTGGAAGAGAGTAAAAAAGATTCATTGCACGCCGGGCAAACGGTCACCGTGTTACACCAGCCATTGCGAACTTTTCGAACAATAAACACATTGAAAGCAATTTTGCAACTCTTCTTGAAATACGCACTACTAAAACCTAATGCGGAAACGCTCAAGCAGTGATGCTAAACAGCTGATTGATGTTTTGGTTGTTTTCAAACATAGTTTCCATCTGGGTAAAACTATAAAAAGGCTAAGTTTGTACGTTGTTGTTGATAACTTTTTATGCTTTTGAATAAGGTGACAATACATTTCTTGAATTTTTTTTACCACTTTTTTTAACTTTTGATTGACAGTTGTCATATAAACAGAGACATACCGACATATTCTGGCTGTCAGTTTTCAAGAAATAATTTGTCAAAATTTTGTCAACTTGACTTGTAAAACCCATGATACAATAAGAAGGTAGGGTAAGGAGCTTTGACAAGATCTAGTGCTTATGTCAAAAAGCATTTTAGCAAATGCCACTTTTCTATATTTTTCTTAAATGTGGGACAAAAACTTAGAAAAGGAATTATATATAGGGCAAATAAGAAAAAAATTTAATCAATGTTTATATAATTGAAACAATGATTGTTGTAGTAATTTTAAAGCTTTATTTTCACTAATTTACTATTGCCCATAATTTTTTTCTTAGCTTTTTGAATTCTTGATTTCTTATTTAAAAATTTAACTTAACTCATTGCATAACCTTACTGAGTACTTCCCCGTTTATCATAATTTTAAGCAATGCATTTCATATAAAACGCTTACCTACTGAAACCATGAAACCTGGATTTGTCATGGTATCTTTTCTTTAGATATGGTAGCACTGTATTTTAAGATTTTGACATTAGCAGTAGGCACGGTTGCCACTTTGATCATTTGTGTCCAAATTTGGTAATTTTTGTTTCACTTGGTCGTTTGGTCATTTTTTCTACATCTGGTCACTTTTTATAAAGAAGTTCAATTTATAAAGAAATGAAAAAAGAATTTGATGCTCTCAAAAATTAAGTGCATGAATTCAGTGCAGTAGATAGATTTTTGCAATGGGAGGGGATGAACTTTATTTTCGTGACAAACATAAAAAAAAATTTGTAAAAATTAAAAAAAAGTTTAACTTTTATTTTTATATACTTGTTAATGTTTTTAAAGCGAAAAAATCAGCTATCTTGGATTGTTTTCTTATTCAAAGATTTCTTCAGCTGATATAACTATTTCTCGATGAATCGCCAGTGCGTCGAACTTTATTTTGAAAAGTGCTTGCAATGGTTGAGATCCTTGTCCACCACCTTTAGCAAACAATACACAAGGAATGCAAATATGCAAGCAATAAAGCCAGATATATGCAACCAACCATTTGTATTGTATGGAAATATTAAACACCGAGTCTTCAAATTTTTCCAGAAAATAAAATTTATAATTATAACGCGTAGCCCACACAATAAATTTCTTCTACCATCTTCACTTTAGACTATTTTGTGAACCAGGGGGGATCTATCCCCTAAATTCGCCCTATCTACGCCACTGCATGAACTGTAGCTGCATAAATTAAAACATATACATATAGCAAATTTTAATTTTGTGTGCTGTACTAAATTTTCAAATTTATAATGTTTTGGTCGCTTTTTACTGTATTTGGTCACTTTTTCAATCTTGATCTCATATTTTATTTTCAAGTGGCAACCGTGGCAGTAGGTCTTGTCAAAGCTCCTTACCCTACCTTCTTTTGGTATCATGGTAAAACCTATTCAGGCAAAAACTTGACAAACGAAAAGCTTTATTTATTTACCGCAAGAAGGTTGTTAGCTGTTAAGTGTTGCACTATCATTGAAAAAAATACCCCAATTTTGTTTTTTAAAATGAAAATATGAATTTATCGTTGAGAATTTGTTAGTTCTTTTGATATTATATCGCCCATTTCAGATTGAGGTGACCTATCAGTCACACTGACCATCTCCGATTTGGCTCAAAATTTGTTTTTATGTTGTTTTTTTTGTTAAGAAAACCAATTCCGGAGTTTAAAGTTTCAAAATTGTTTTTGCGGAGCCACAGACATTCGAATGCCAAAATAGGGCCTATTTTTAGACAACGTAGCTCAGTCAATTTAAATCACATTTTATTAACCAAGGTATAATTGGAATAGTTATCTCCTCTTTTTTAAGGATAAAATATAAAACTTTTTGTTAATTTCAAAGTTTAATGCCATGCCAACAACACACGCTAGAAAAAACTACACATTCAATTTTCATCCAATTTTTTATTTTTTTTTTTTTATTTTTTACAAACAAAAATATAAAAAGTCGATAGCTAGTTGAATTTGTATTGATAATTCTTTCACACTGCACGTTTTACGCTATAATTTCTGAACCCTTCAAGAGCACACATTAATTTTATATCGTTGAAAAGGTATTAAAACGTACAAAAACCCAAAATAAAGAAACTAAAAAAAATTATAGCGTCTGTTGATGGCATCGCATTAAACTTTGAAATTGAGAATGGGCCAACTTACTGCAATTTTTCCAAAAGTTTTATATTTTTCCCTTAAAAAAGACAAAATAACCTATTCAATGATACTTTGTTTACGAAAATCGGATTTAAATAGACTGGGCTACGTCGATTCAAAATACACCCTATTTTGGCCTTGAAAAATGGTTCTAAAAATTGAAAACTTCGGATTTGGTTTTCTAAGCAATAAACCACTCTAGGAACAAAATTTGAGCCAAATCGGAGATGGTCAGTGCGACTGATAGGTCACCGTGGTGTAGCCAACTACCGCTGTGGGGTCAGGTACCGCCACATTCTCCCTCCTATGAGAAATTTTTAGAGAACGCATAATATCTAGGAATTCTGAATTCATTTGGCAGACATGTTCACCCAGTTTGACCGAACCTGATTATTTTCTATGGGTGTTTCTTAAAGATCTGACATGAAGTCAGAGTGATAGAACCCAATACGTGTCAGACTGTTATGCAAAACACCGTTTTAAAAGCCCATTTGTGTACAGATTCAAATGGTCATCTGTCAGGCATTGTTTTTCATGCTTCAGAATTAGACCCTACTATGTTCAAATTATATTATAAACAAAAAATAAATAAAACAAAGAGCAGGCGCGACTTCTGGCCTACCGTCACTAATCGTGCTCGTCACATGCAGCAAAAGCTTTAATGTTGTGTAATTTCGACCAAAACAAAAATGGTCTGAATCCATTTCCGTAAACATCTCTGAATTCCGATATAAAGACTTTGGAAGCCATTGAAAGTAATCCTTCGAAAGATCCAAAGTCCAATCTGCACCAATAGGATTTAACGAGGATGACCCGGGGCGGTAACCTGGGTTAAAATAAGAAAAAATTCAAATCTCCCAAGAAGCAATTATTGGACAACCTACCAACGCTTGGAATTTGTGGTTCGACCTACCACAAAGAGGCTGGCGCTAATTCTCAGCTGAGGCAAAAAACCGACCTACGGTTGTGATAGCGCCTACTTAATAATGAATAAATTGAAATGTTAAAACTTAATCTATTGTAATTTTACCACACGCAGCAAGGAAATTTATTAAGTTCGTTTTTTATACCCCCACCTTGCCACGTTCGTTCATAAATTAGCTTTCAGATGCTAACTACGTCCACCTCCCAAGCAAAGTAACTATTAAAATTGTAACTCTTAAAATTCTAGAAATTTAATCTAATGACTTGAAATGTTTCACTTAGCCTTGGTTGTAAATATTTACTCTGAAATTAAAAACTTGGCGTAATTGAATTAATTTTCCGCATCCATCATAAATTCCCCAAAAAAAAAACAACTTGATATTTTACACAAAACCTTTGATGTTTAAAATGTTTTGTGAGTTTTAAATAAAGCAAAATTTGAGGAAAGTTCTTTCTTCCCCTATGCAGAGACGTCATCAAAGTCATAAAATAAAACCAGAAATCACATGCAAACAAAGCTATTACTTAAATTTTTTACTAACACGTACGCATAAATATTGTATCTGACTATTTTACGTGGTTTAGAAGGCTTCTTATTATTTTTCAAGATCATAAAAAACATTTATTTTTAAAATATTATTTAAACATGATGAATGTAATGAACTTATTTGAGTTATTAAACTTAATAAAGTTTTGAAAATAAACAAACTTAATATTTTTTCAATTTGGTTTCACATTAAATTCAGAATAGGTAAAGATAAGTTGAGTACCCAATCTTGGTTTGTCAATTTATAAGAGACCGACAATTTATGATACCATGATATCATTCATCTTCTGTTAGTGTATTTTCTGGCATTAATTCATCAAACTCTTTTTCATCCCTGCTGTTAGTTGGGATTAATGCATAATCCTGGTAGTCATGCATTTTTTTCTAGATATATTGCTTTATATCTCTTTTCATTAAATTTTTCATTTCTTGACATGAACTTTTTATCGTATTTTTGTTCCAAAGACGATATATCTATCATTCGAATACCATAACACACTCGAAACACTTTTTATCACATTTTGTATGCTCTTCCTTTGGAATCCATACATAAGCTCGATTTCCAAAAATTTTTAACTTTTCTTAATTTGGTTTAACTTTGTACCACATTTTGTATTTTTATAGCATTCATAGGACTTCGATTGCTTAAAAAAGTGGCTCTATAAATCGCCACACTCCACATTTCTTTATACAAATTAGCACCATAAAGCATAGCGTTTACCTTTTCTAATAAAGTCTAAGTTGTAGACTCATAAAATCTCATAATATTCTCATAATAATAAGTCTATATATAAATATATATAACTAAGGTATAGAATATCATGATATTCAGTTGCGTAAAATTCCTTGAATTTCTTCGATGTATATTCTCCGCCTTGATCACATCTTAAATGAGGCAATCGTGTTTCATTGAAACTTCCGGCCATTGATTTATATTCTTGAAAGCAAACGAATACTTCTGACTTTTGAGCAATGCATTAAGTAGCTACAATATGCGTGTAATCGTCAACAAAAATGACAAAATACCACTTACCTCAGCTTTGCCCACATACATATATCGGTATGGACAAGCTCTTCGCTTTCCTTTGAATGGCAAACGAGTCTGTTTCACGTTAACAAAACTCCCAAAAAATTCCAATATATCTGTCAGTTTATATTTTATACCTCAGACCATACCTGTAATAGCACATAGCGATTTCTTATGCAGGTGTCCTAATCTTTTGTGCCACAAGCCGTTCTGACTTAAACAAACATAAGCAGAGTCTTCATGTGTATTAAGCTTTAACCAATAAAATCCATTATGTAACTCACCGACACCCACCCCCTCGTTGTTAACAAATTATTTTTGCTTGGCCATTTCCAAACGCAACTTTTCCACCTTTGGCATCAATTTGACTCACAGGCAACAGGTTTTGATGCGACGCAGGTACCACAAGCACTTTCTCGATGGGCATGTACTTCTCTTTCCCATTGACGATGGTCGAAATGTGAATATATCCAGAATTGATAGCTTTCATAGACTCTCCTTCTTTGGCAATGCTGATACTTGAGTTTTCTCTCAATATACGTGGACACGGTAGTAACTTAACATCGTTAACAATATGATCGGTGCATCCAGAATTAATTAAACAAACAAGATTCTCTGTACATACTACTAACAGTAATGGACAACATTGCGAAAGGCTTCCTTTGGCCATCCTTCTCTCTGCAAAAAACATTAGCAGCTGAAGCATTTTTCTTTTGATCATTGATACAATTTTTTGCTTTATGATTGCGATAATAGCAAATCATTTTTTTTTTTTTCTCTGGAACTTTTGGGTATGCAGTGATACCGAACACGATTAATCTTGCTCCATAGATTTGCTGTGCCCCTTAAGTTCGACTTTCAGTGGTCGGCTCTTTACTCTTTCAAGCGTCAGCTCGTTCTCGTTCAGAGTTTCGAGTGCTGTTACAACATGCTCATAAGACTTTAGCATAGCCATGAGCAAATCGACAATGATTTCAAGACTATTTAAACTTTCTTCACCGGATTTGTAAGCGCGTACAGCAGTCTCGAACTCTTTAAAAAAGTCAGTAAAAGGCCTTCCCTCCTGGCATTTCAGCATAATTAATCTCTTTTTTAAGTAAATCTTCGTTCCAATTGTTCTCCTCTCGAAGCACTATCCAGCGCTTTAACTCTGTTAAAAGTAGACGTCTTGTCTTGGATGTATTCTAAATGAGAATCAGCCACATATCGCTATCGCATTTCTTGGTTGCTTTGCTTGCGGATGTGTGCCTACCTCGATTGGTTGAAATTCGATGTACGGCAGCAAATCCAATTCTCTGAATAAAGCCGCGTTTCTATGCTATCTTGTATGATCTTCTCCTATCCCATATCAAAAACGATTGCTATAATGAGCGAGATGGAATTACGCCACTCTAGCTATAAAAGTTTGATATTTCGAAATATTTGTAAACAAATCATGAATATATGGCCTTTCCACAAACTAATAAAGCCAAAACAAAAAGTTCTCCCAAGCTCAACATAGATGGGACAAAGCAAAATCAGGCTCAGAAAAGTGTCTGAAATAAAATAAAGTTGTGCAGCGGTGTTTTTAATTTTTTTTTTTTCAATCACGAAAGAACTCTCCTCTCTCCGATGTGTACACCAACATTAAATAAAGCTATGACAAGATATGATATATTGCCATTATATATGGCCATCTCGGTTTGGTGCTGAAGAAAAGCGCCACATCCGTAAAACATGAATAAGAATGCAATAAATGCGCCGCAACACGTCGTTCTATTCGCGATTGTTAAATTCTGAATGTGTAAATACACAATTCGCAAGTAAAATCGATATTCAATATTTATTCAATTTAGAAAAAAAAATTATTTATATAAAATTGTCACAAGAATTGCACAATAAATAACAAAAACTTAGAAAAATGTTTAAAAACTTTGTGCGTGATTTCAATATTGAAGAAAATTTGTTTAATTTTTTTTTATGAATTCTAAAAAATAAATATTTCACAAGCAACAAGTATTAAAATGGTAGTCAAATTTATAGCAATTGATACAATTTTATAGCAAAAATTCAAAAAGCTGAACTTTTTCTATGACGAAGCTTGGAGGACGATCCTCCAGTGAGGGTCAAGGGAGCGATCTTCACATGGCAACGTGTCTGACTGCCTCAACCTGGTGAGGCCAGCATTATCCATGTCGAACTCGTCTCAAGTCGACTCAAACCTCTACGTGGTGTCCTCTAGAAACGGAAAACTGGCATACGTTAGTTAGACGGCTAATCTGAGCGGCGGGCTTCCCTGCCTTTAAAACAGTGTCGGCCAAAAAAATACATACACAGTTCTTTCAGTTTTGTAGTAGTGTGCACCCAAGTGAGAGCAAAGAATCTCTCTTTGGCTTACACTGTGAAAATTTTACTTCGCAGGAGGGTTAAAGAAATTTTTTATTATTAACATTAAGCGGCATTCTAAATGAATGCAGGTATATGAAAGTGAATTGAAATTAATGAAATTTCTTATTAGGTAAATAATGTGCAAAATTATTTATTGTCTAGGGGCCGCGTTATTAATAATAATTAATAATAATTAATAATAATTAATAATAACATTAATATTAATATTTTATTAATATTATCAATATGCATATATTTATTATTAATATAATAATTATGTAATATTTTTCATATTTATTTGGAAAGTAATCTTTTACAAAGGCCGTGTGCTATTCGGAAACTTTTCACTCGTGGTAGGAGAGAATTTACCGAGTTGAATACAATTTCTGTCTGTTGAAATAAAATTGTAATTTTTGCTGTGCCAAAAGAACGATGAAATTTTGACAACTAGAAATTTTGAAGTTTTAGATTTTGGTAATGCATTAGCACAAGAATTTAATTTAATTTGCGAAATTGTCAATATATATTGAAAATTAGCAATTCTGGTTGCTATGCTGTCGGAAACACAAAATTTAGAACTTCGTTACGACTCTCAAATTCACAAGCGTTTTTTTTTTCATATTTGCTTGTGTCAAAAATTCTCTTTCCGATTGTTAAAATTTATACTAGCTCCTGGGGCTACATGAATTTTTGACAATCATATTCACCAAATATTCAAGTGCCAAATATTCTCTTTCAGACTGTCAAAATTTCATCATCCGAGTGAAAAGTTTCCGAATAGCACACGGCCTAATAACATTTTACCGACTCCTAATAGTACTAATTTTATTTATATTGCATATTACTTCAAAATATAAAACCACTGGTAGCGCACCCCTTCTTCTGACAAATTAAGTTTTCGCTTCCCCAAAACAATTTTTAAAGAAAAAATATGCTAATTCCTACATTTGGTTCAAAATTTTTTGTACGTGTAAGCATTTAAAATTACGTATTAAACTGCGCGCATAAAAGCGTAGTGTTAACTAGCCAAAAGCGAAACATCGACTGAGCGCTCTTGCTACGAATAATCGGCAGCGTTGGTGTAAAAGCACGACAGCCAGTTTTATGTCGGTGTAAAAATACGAAGTTTCACGAAGCACGCGTGCATAGGCGTCGGCCGACACTGCTTTAAAGGGTTGTGCGTTGGGTTTGAAGCCCGCCACGTAAAAACACATTTCAATGAAACGCAAAAGAAAAATTATAAGAATGATCCCCAAATCTGATGACGACTATCGCAAACGAAAAACTGACAACGATTTACGTATATGCACTTGGAACGTCCGAACCCTTAACTGGGATGGTGCCTCTATCCAACTGATAGATATCTTAGAAAGATACAAGGCTGATATCACTGCAATCCAAGAAATGCGATGGAAGGGACAGGGTTGCTTACGGCAAGCATCCTGTGATATCTACTACAACGGCCATGCGGCCGAAGCACGAATTTGGATGCGGATTCGTGGTTGGCAAGAGACTACGGCATCATGTCCTGCGATTCACACCTGTGAACGAGCGACTTGCCATAATCCGTTTCAAGGCAAGATTTTTCAACAAAAGCCTGATTTGTGCGCACGCTCCGACAGAAGATAAGGACGATGAGATCAAAGACAGCTTCTACGAACGCCTTGAAGAGGCCTATGAGCGCAGCCCTCGCCACGACTTAAAAATCGTGCTTGGTATGGGCATAACACTTGCCTCAGATTCAAATTCACGTTTCTTCGGCTTTCCGCCATGCTTAGAACATTCTACACATGTTTCACTTGCCCCTTCCCTCCCACTAATCTATAACCCCTTTTCCAAAGCAGACTTGACTGAATAGGTATTACACCTGAAATCCTTGGTTCAAATCTAAAAAAAAAATCAATCTACAATGTGAATAATTAAATAATTAATAATTAAAATTTTTAATAAGATTAAAAAGAATGTTTGTTTCCTTACATTTTCTTCCTTCGGGCGCTAGGTCTTACTTTTATTAGAATTTAGAAAACTTTTTATTTTTTGTTTTTATGAATTATTGTTTTTATACGTATAACACGACGATTCAAATTTTTTGGGAAATAAACCAAGACTCTTTACAAAATACGTTGACGACTTATTTTACGTCACTAAATAAAATGCAGTAGACAATACGCGACAAGCATTTAACAACTTCTACCGACAAATACAATTCCCACAAGAATTAGAAAAATGAAACAAATTACCATATTTAGACTAAATGATAATAAAGACACAAAGTAGAATAAAAATTGACTGGTACCAGAAACCTACAGCCTCAGGACGAATTATTAACTTACATTCGAACCACCCAAGACACATAATAATAAACACAGGACAGAACTTCGTTAGAAGAGTGCTAAAAATAAGCGATATACAATATCAAGCGGATAACATAAAAAGGACACAAAAAATATTACAAAAGAACAGCTATCCTTACAAAACAACGATGTATATAATTAAAAACGTGATAAATAAAATCGACAAGGAAATCGCTGAAAAACCTACAAAAATATACAAAACAATGACAACCGTTCCAGGCTTCTCCAATAGAATTGTCTACTCAGACATTTACGACAAAGTCAAGCACGGTATCGCACTAACAAAATTACACATTAAAACAACTATATTCGAACACAAAATCAAAATTAGACAAATTGAAAAAATCAAACGTGATTTACAAAATACCCTGCAATGATGACGGATTCAACATACAGCTGCGGTAAAAATAATAGCACCATCATCAAAATTTATTTCTTTTAAGAAGTTAAAATTAAATAAATCGATGCAAACAACTTTTGAAGGTATCAATAAATACAATTAACCTCAAAGAAAGTAGTTAAAAAGGAGTTGCAAAATTTATTAACTTTTTTTGGAAAATATTTCAGATTTTTCAATATAGCTTAAAAAATAGGCGGTAAAAAAAATAGCACTATTATTTCATTATGCATTAGCACTATTATTTCATTATAGAGTTTATTTAAGATCAAAGCTATTATGGATAAAAAAGTGTAATGAGCCAAAATTAATATTTCCTCGCATGTCCTTTGTTGGCGATTACGGCTGCACAACGTCTTGTCATGGAATTGATCAATTCCAAATCTTAATTGGAATTTTGATCCAGGAGTCTTGAACTGCAGCCCAAAGGGTTTGATTGTTGGTCAGTTTTGCAATAGAAACTGCTTTTTTTACATCAGTCCAGAAGTTCTCAATTGGATTGAGGTCGGGCGACTGCGCTGGCCAAGCCATGACATTCACCGAATGATCCTCAAACCACTTTTTAGCTTTCTTGCTGGTATGCTTCGGGTCATTGTCCTGCTGGAAAACCCACAATAACGGCATTTCTTCCTCTGCATAAGGCAGCATTACTTTATCGAATATATCAACGTATACGTGTTGTTCCATGATGGTCCTAATCCAATGTATGGGACCAACTCCATAATAGGAAAAACAAGCCCATATCATTATGCTTGAACCTCCGTGCTTAACTGTTTCAGCAGTAAATTTAGGGTTGTATTCCGCATTAGGAGGTCTCTTAACGTAAGAACGAAAACCCTTGCCACCATAAATTACAATTTTACTCTCGTCCGTCCATAAAATATTTCTCTATCTCTCTACTGGCCAGTTCAAATGTTGTTTTGCGAACTTCAAACGCTTTGTTGCATGCTTAGCAGTTAAGAAAGGTACTTTTCTGGGACTACACGCCTTTAAATGATGATCTCTAAGACGGCTACGAACAGTTTCAACACATATTAAGTTCTGTTTTGAGCTCTGTTGCTGGCTTAAACAGCTCCTTCTACTTTGCCTGATTAATCATTGGACGAGTAACGGCGACATAGCGTGCTTTCGTCCACGAGTTTCAAGTTTTGGTGCATATATTATGGCATTACAAACCAAATTATTAGAACAGCTAACTTCATGTCTAACTTCTGCATACGTTTTACCCTCTGCAAACATTCTTTGAATAATTTCACGTTTTTCGGCACTGCAATGCTTTCTGCGACCCATAGCTTCGTAAATAATTTAAGAATTTAATTTTTTTTTGTATTAAAACCACTTCCACTAAAACAAACTGAAACACTTTGATGCTACCTTTTGATAAATTGAACACAAAATGGCTTTTTTCAACAGAAACGTAAACGCAGTGCTATTATTTTTACCGTACCAATTCGTACTCCTCTCTCAAAATTACTTAACATAAAAAGAACCGTTACCCTTTTAATACTAATGATCTTGCTTTCAGAGAGTGAATACTCTCTAAAATATTATATAATAGTAGCATCTGAATAAGTTGCTTCAGATGAGGTTTTTTTTTAAATAATAGTTGAACTGTTGTATCCAGTGCTATTTTTTTACCGGCACTGTATGTAAGAAAATATATTTTGGAAAAACAAAATCAAAACTACGGACAATAGTAGCCGCACACAAATCAGACTACAAAACAAGAAAAGGAATAATTGACAACAAAACAGTGTTCGCGGACCACTGTGTTTTCACTGAACACTCGCCGAACATACAAAACGCACAAATATTACAACAAGAAACAAAAATATAAAAAACGATACAAAATCGAGATGCTACATATAATAAACACGCAAATCAACGAATTTACTAAAAAAAAAAAATAACTAGCAAGAAATGATCTTCGACTGGGCCGAAGTTGAAATACCCCCACGGCCGAACCAAAGTATATTCAAAGTCTTAAGCAATCAATAAAATTTTTATCTGTAAAAACGTTTTCGTTATATTTTTAGCAGAAAATATTCGCTTGTGTTTTTTGATAAAGTCGCTTTGTATGGAAGGTGGGCGTGGTTTTCACTCAATTTGGTTGAATTCCATACTTAGAGTGTAGTTTGAACATCAAAACTCATACGCAAAATTGCAAGTCCATATATTAATTTTTGTTGAATTCTAAGAGATTTTACCGTTTTCATAAAGTCACTTTGTATGGGAAGTAGGCGTGGTTTTCATCCGATTTGGCTCATTTACGAACTTGACCTTCAGTTTTTAGATAAAAGCTTAAATATTGAATTTTGTGATAGCTTTAAAATTACGGCTGTAATCGTGATCACAGACAGACGGACATGGCTAAATCAACTCGGGTGGTGATGCTGATCAAGAATATATATACTTTTCATTACCTACCACGCCTCCTTATGGGCGTTACAAACGGAGTGACAAAATTAATATACATCCATTTATGTTTTTTAAACGTGGGGGTATAAAAATGCGCACATACCTAGACACATAATAACAAAACATTAACAAAACAAACTTTAGTAATAACTTGACTTGCTTAACAACTTGACTAGCTTATTAGTAAGAAATTGGTAAGAAAAATAAGATTTTTTAGTTTTAAGTAAGTTTATTAAGTAATTAGTTTTGTCTAATAATTTTCAGATTTACCGAAGATGTCCCAAATATTGAAAAATAAAAACAATAATTCACAAAAACAAGAAATAATAAAGTTTTTCTAAATTATAATAAAAACTAGTAAGAAATGATCTTCGACTGGGCCAAAGTTAAAATACCCCACGGCCGAACCAAAGTATATTCAAAGTCTTAAGCAGTCAATAAAATGTTTATTTGTAAAAACATTTTCATCATAGTTTTAACAGAAAAGTTTTGCTTTTGTTTTTTTATAAAGTCACTTTGTATGGGAGGTGGGTGTGGTTTTCACTCGAATTGGTTGAATGTCATATGCAGAGTGTATAATAAATATCAAAGCTCATACGCAAAGTTTCAAGTTCATATTAATATTAATTTTTGTCGATTCTAAGGGCCAGTTTTTCAGTGCGAGTTTAAACTCTAGTCAAATTAAACCGAGGTTTACTCACCAAAATTGGACGTTTAAACTCGATTTAGGCAAGAAATAAACACATAATACGATAATTTAAGTCAATTTAACTTCAAGAAATGCTAAAATATCTAGTTCAACCGGTAAAATAATAAGACCTAGAGCCTGAAGGAAGAAAATATAAAGAAACAAAAAATACAAAATTAAGGCCGAATAAAATAGAACAACTTACATATTAAGAAAAATTGAGCAAAAACCCTTCTTGAGATTTTTTTTCTTAACACTAGATTAAATTCGTACAAAAAATAAATAGAAACATTTGTTTTATTTTAAATACGACATTTGGATATATTTTTCCCCAAATTTTTATTTTTTTAAGTTTAAATTTTCGATATGATAGGCAGTCAAAAAAATAATCACTTGGGTTATGTTACATGTTTTGTAGTATTAACTTTTATAAATACTTTTTATATATTTATATATATCTATATAAATATATTATGTAAGCATTACAATAATTCCAGTTTTGAAAGACGAAAAATCTAAAGTAAATTTAATTAAATAAAATGCATACAGTTGACTTACAGTCCTATTTAAGTGCTTACCTTAATTTTTAAATTTTCGTATTCTGGTGATAATTTAAAAGCTCTTTTCTTCACTATTTTGTTAAATGACAGAAAACATTTTAACAGCGAAAGACAGTGTTAAACCCAACAATTGCTGTGCAAATAAAATAAAATACACCTAATTCTGTTTTTACGCGGTAGATTGGTTCCAGAAAAGACCGTGTAAAAAAAAAGACATTGATCGTATGAAAAAATAGGTGATTGGTTCCTTATCTCTAAAACCTATTAAAATTAGCGAAAAACAAGGATATTTTAAGAACAATTATTCATGTTTATTTTATTAAGTCACATATGTAATGTGTATTTACACAAGCATAGTTATTAAAAGAAAAAAGACTAAGCTTAAAAGCAATTGAACTTTAGAGCTTTAAAATTGTTAATGATTTGCCAGAATACGAAAATTTTCTTTACATTACAAGAACATTAACAAGAGCTTCTTTACAATTCTTTGATATGTTAACAAGCAGATTAGAACTCTTAGTCCATCTTCCAGTTATGACAAATTTCATTGATGTATTTGTAGATTTTCCCAAAATATTTCGAAGGATTTTGTAAGAGCTTAAGTTCATTGTGTATGTTACATAAGTGCACGCAAATGAGGAAAAAACGGTCGAATATACTCTTATCCTTGAACATTTTTAAATGCAGATATGACTTCCGTTTAATAAAATTATTTTAATTTTCTGATTTTCTGTCCATTCGAACCGATTTCCCAGTTTTCGAATGGTATGAATAGTCCTAACAAAGAAACTTTCTCATCCACGTATCACCCATTTACTTAAATATAAAATTATTTAAAATATTGTATTAATTAAACAATAAATAAAGCTTTGGTTTTTTATTATATATGGAATTTCTTAATATTACTGGGCATCCGTTAAGAATTTTCACGAAATAAAGTACTAACGGCTCGAAGAAAGTTCACTTCAAATTCCTTTTCCGAAAATCGTTCAACAGATGCTCTGTAAAAAAAGTTATAATTATTATAAGGAGTTAAGTTAGGTGTTTCATTAGAATTAGAATTAATGTTGAAAATAATGTGCCAGTTATTATTTTTAGTAAAAGGTTACACTTCTCATTTTTGCTATATTTGACATCTTCAAATATAAGCGTCAAAAGCAATGATTGGTTCCATTGAAAACATTTTTCAGTAACGAATTCAAAAATTGTGTCTTAATAACCGAAAAGAAGTAATAAAATTTACTATCAAATAATGAGTTTTTTCTTCCAGCACTATGAATTTAAATACAAGCGTTCTCTTACCTAGCAGCGTTACAAATTGTTTCATTTTCTTCTTGTGTGTTGTATATTATATGCAAAATGCAATTCGCGTAGTCATTCGCATCTACAGCAAGAAATCCCGTTTGACATCCTTCAGATGTTTCAATTATATCTAAGAGAGGTCCTCCAGATCGATTAGCAACCATAATTAATCCAGCAGCCATGCATTCCACAATACCTATACCAAAATGTTCATTCCACATCGTATGAATTCCTATTTTAGCAGATTGATAATACTGCAGTAATTCTTGATAAGGAATGTTGACTTTGAATTCGACAGTGTTTTCAAGAGATAAGTGTTTTGATAAGTCTTGCATATTTTTTAATCTTGTGTAATCCTCTTCATTTCGACAGGATCCAATAATAACCAAGCGAATTTTGTTCCACAAATCTTCATTGTTTCCTAATAATGTTCTTAGCTCGTACATTGCCTGTAACTGCAATGGATGATCTTTTTCTGGACGGAATTGACCAACGGAAAGTATGGTTATATTGTTTTCATTGTCATTACGTGGAAGGGATTTAAGATGACTGACTTCGCATGGCGGATACACGCGATGGGTCTTAAACGGGGCCTCCCACAAATCAAGAATATGATTTTCTGTCCACGAAGAATTGACCATTACAGTTTGAGAACTGCGTCCAACCCAAGAATAAATCTAAAAATAAATTCGTAAAAACATATTAAATTTGATATGCAAACAAACACAAACATACATTTCCGAGTAAATAAGAATAAATTAAATATTGAACAATCAAGGCATTGATAGAAATTGGCAATTATGGAAAGTAAATGTTTATTATAGAAGTTATATACTAGCAAATATACGCGGTTTCACCGGGTTTCGTTAATAACACGATGCCTTACTTTTTCATTATTGTAAGTAAATTTTTCGTGCAATCCAGCACAGAGAAGGCTAGACGTTGAAAAGCTGCAATCAAAACGAACAGCCGAAGACTTCGCTACTCGACTCTCACTCCTGCTTCAAGAAAGCACTCCTCCGATAGACGATATATGCGCGCAGTAGAATCATATTTCCCGCTCTATGCGTACGGCTGCCGAAGAGGTGATTGGCTATCACCGCCCTCGCCGAAATCAATGGCACGACCAAGAGTGTCGCGAAGCCACTGCAGAAAAGGACGCCGTCTACAAAGCCACCCTGCAGTCGGTTGCAACGCGTGCTGCTAAGGAGCTATACAAACAGAAGAGAAGGGAAGGGAGACGCATTTTCAGACGAAAGAAAAGAGAAGCGGAAAAGCGTGAGTGCGAGAAGATTGAGATGCACGGATACAGGAATGCAGTCCGAAAATTTTTCGAAAAAATAAGACGCCTGGCCGATGTTTTCAAGACCGGGGCCTCTTCCTGCAAGGATGAAAATGGGAATCTAGTGACAGATATCCAGAGTACACTGATGATGTGGAGCGAACACTTCTCTAGGCTTCTGAATGGTGACGACGACAACAATAGAGATTAAAGGGCTGCATGAGTGCATTTGAAAACAGTTTCAAGACATTCACAATTTTTACACAACACTGCAATGTCTTGCTCTCAGCAAACAAATCAAATGAGAGACTGCAGCGAAGACAAAGAAAAGAAATGGGTGCAAATCAAATGAGTACAAAGACATTGTTGCTTTAAATCATTATTGCTAGAGGCACACTAAAAGCAATTCACAAGCAAGGCAATGAAAAAAACTGCAATAGCAATGAGTGCAATAGATCATTGTAATGAAAATCTGTACAGGCATTTTTTTATTCTGTACTCCGCAATGAATCAAGAAGTGTTCGACGGATTTAAGTAAAATAAAATTTAACGAATTTTTTAATGTTATGAGTCGGAAAAAACCATATATAATTGCCCACACTCACCCACAACGCCCACTTGGTTCAACTAATGTCTTCAAAAGGGAGATTTTAGCATTTATTTGTGACTTTTTATAGCTTAATTAATGGTTTAAAATTTATGTTATGGTTGGTTTTGTCATATTTTAATCTGAAAATAGTAAAATATACCAAGTTTTGTTATTTAATGTCGTTAAAATGCTAATTTATTTTAATTAAACTGGGATCATAACATCCCAATCTTTTGTGTTGTGTATGTCCTTTTCTTTTGCTATAACTTTTTTAACTTCCTAAATTAATTTTTTTGCCTATAAAACTTGCATATTATTAAAAATAAACTTTTAAGAAGCTAAAAAGAAATCAAGTCAAATTTTTGTACGGCTTATTTTGACGTGATAACAATACGTTTTCCCGAGCAGATTTTTAAAAATGTTGCATCGGCGTTTGATGCATTTGTTACTCGCTAATTATAGGTGACATGATTTAAATAATGGTACGACCCCAGTGCTAATTTTTTGACTTTATGACAAATATAAAAACAAAATTAAAGACGTCTCTAGACTTGGAGGGAGCTTTTTAAGCAATGGAACAGTAAATTTGTTACATAGAGTTATTACTCGCTGAGTATTAATGCTAGGGTAAAAACTATGATACGACAATAAAGGCCTGTTTAAGCCCATGCAATCAAATTAAACAAACAATTTCTGACGTCTTGGGGATACAGAGAGACTAATGCAACATTGAGCTAAGACAAATGTTTAAAAACCAAAATGAAAGATGTATACATCGCCTTACGACAAAAATAAAAAAAAAATTCTAACTTCATTTCAGGTCGTGAAGATAGCAGCTTATGCAACAGGAATGTAATATCGTTGCAAGGAATTATTACTCGGTCAGGAAACGTGCTATGGAAAATTTTATTTTACGACAGCATAAATGTGCTTTTAAGCCTCATCACGAAAATATTAAAACAATTTTTAGAGTCATGACTTCGGGCAGGTAACCACTTAATTCAGTAGAATGCAACAACAATAAAACGTTGCATGGAATTTTTAACTCTGTGACTACTGACGCAACGGTAAATATTATAGAACGAAAATGAAGGTTAATTCTTTGGCTACATGAGGGCCCACAGGAGCCCACCTAATGTAACGTAAACACATCATTGTTGCATGGATTAATTGTATGGAGCTAAGGCAGAATTAATGCACCACAGAAAAGCACAACTAATAGAGAGGCAAAAGCAAAAGCAAAAACAAAGACAAAGACAAAGACAAATACAAAAGCAACACCAACAACAACAACAACAACAACAACAACAACAACAACAACAACAACAACAACAACAACAACAACAACAACAACAACAACAAAAACTACTAACGAAGTACCAACAAGCTAAAAACAAAATTTGTGGCGACCCAAAAAACTTTTTTTCGTAAAACATGTTTTTTTTTTAAATATTCAAGATTATTTATTTTGATTCAATATTTTCAATTTATTTGATTTAATTAATAATAAGATGACTAACATCATCCAAATCATCTCAGTAATAAAATTAAGCCTTCGCAATCTCAACTGAATAAATGATTTATTGCATTCAGTGCATTCAGTGCTTTTCGTCTTGTTTGTTGTGACAAAGATTTGTTTGCATTGCTTTTAGTGTTTATGAGCGAAAGCAAGACGTGCATTGATTGCCGAGAGATGAATGTGAGTATTGACTGTTGTTGTCATTTTTGCTTCAGTGTTGATCAAGTATAACTCTCTCACTGTAATGAATGAGAGCAAACTGTGAACACTGCAGTAAATCACACTGTGTGTAGGAAAGAATGAGTGCACTCATGCAGGGCTTTAATAGAGATAATATCCAGGAAACCCTAATTGTGGACGACAGCGTTGAAGTTCCGCTGCCCGACCGTAGTGAAGTCTTGAAAGCTATAGCTCGACTTAAAAACAACAAAGCCGCAGGAGCCGATGACTTACCTGCTAAGCTCTGCTAAGCTAAGAATGGACGCGAAGCTCTATTTAAATGCATTCATGAGCTCCTATGCAGAATATTATCGGAAGAATGCATTCCAAACGATTGGAACCTTAGTGTGCTCTGTCCAATCCACAAGAAAGGTGATCCCACAATTTGCGCCAACTACCGTGGGATAAGCCTTCTTAATATCACATATAAGATCTTGTCGAGCGTATTATGTGAAAGACTGAAGCCCATCGTAAACCAGCTGATTGGACCTTATCAGTGTGGCTTCAGACCTGGCAAATCTACCATAGACCACATATTTACGCTACGACAAATCTTGGAAAAGACAATAGAAAAATAAATCAACACACATTATCTTTTTGTCGATTACAAAGCCGCCTTCGACAGTCCATCAAGGAATCATTTTTACTCCACCATGTCTGAATTTGGTATTCCTACAAAGCTCATCCGTCTTTGCAGAATGACACTGAGCAACACCAGCAGCACAGTTAAGATCGGGAAATATCTTACTCCTCCATTCGATACCAAACGAGATTTCAGACAAGGTGATTCCTTATCGTACGACTTTTTCAACCTTATGATGGAGAAGATCATCCGAGCTACGGATTTGAGACGCAGTGGCACGATATTCCACAAAAGTATTATGCTGCTGGCGTATGCTGATGATATCGATATCATTAGCCATAATACGCGCGAAGTCAGTGCAGCATTCTCCAGATTAGCGAAAGAGTCGAGTCGAATGGGTCTTGCAGTGAACGCAGATAAGAACAAATACCTCGTGTCAACAAATAAACAGTCCCAGCATCTTGGAAACCTCGTCACTGTTGACAACATCTCCTTTGAGGTTGTTAAGGACTTCGTCTACCTGGGATCCAGTATAAACTCTTTCAACGAATTCAGTATTGAGATAAAGCGAAGGTTAACCCTTGCCAACATTTGTTACTTTTGGCTGAGTAGGTAATTGCGAAGCAGAGCCCTCTCTCGACGAACAAAACTCACGCCGTATAAGTCACCAATCATGCCCGACCTATTATAAACAGCACAAACCTGAACGTTGAGCGTTTCTGATGAAAATACTTTGGGAGCCTTCGAGAGAAAGATCCTTCGTAAGATCTTCGGTCCAATCTGCGTCAATGGCGAGTACCGAATTCGATGGAACCACGAGCTGTATGAGCTGTACGCTGACATCGATATAGTTAAGTGCATTAAAATCGAGCGGTTCCGCTGGCTAGGTCATGTTGAACGAATTGAAAACGACGCTCCAGCGAAAAAAATATTCGATTCGGTGCCCGGTGGTGGTCAACGCAGAAGAAGACGCCCACATCTTCGTTGGAAGGATCAGGTGTTAAATAACCTGACTACGCTTGGTGTTTCCAATTGGCACCAGCAAGCGCAAAACAGAAATGACTGGCGCAATTTCTTATACGAGGCCAAAACCGAACAACGGTTGTAAGCGCGAGATAAGTAAGTAAATTTTTAATTTCACATTTGAATTTAATAAATACAATAGTATTTTATATACTACTAGCTTTTCCCGGCGCGCGTTGCTGCACCCTGCAACTATATGGGAACATAATAGGTGTATTCAAAACTTTTCTTAGACTCATAGTTTGACACCACTGTTATTTTCCACTGCCCGTTACAGTTTCCCAGTAGCAGGAGATCACCAAATAGTAACTTCATTTTGAGTTTGTATGTAAGTATTGCTACTTTTACTTTCAAAGCTATTCGATAATACAAATTTTAACTGTATGGGCGGAGCCACACCCTCTTATATAATGCTCATCCCAGTTTTCTAGTAGATGGACATTACCCTGTTTTAGTACAGTTGCCGACAGTAAGACATACAGACTAAATTACCAAAATGTAGCCCAATCGACGAAAACCGTAGGAAATATAGCATTTTTATTGATTTGTGGGCGGTAAAAGGGGGTGTGACAGAAATTTAAGCCATCTCGTACTTGAAAAAATGTACTGCCAAAATTTCAGCTCTATCGGCTAAGTAATTTTGAAGTTTCCAGCCATCACACAAACAGCGTTTTGCTTTTTGTATATACAGTACTTTTTGCTAATAGCGAACCCGTTTAAAGCGAACTTTCGCCTAAAACGAACCAATTTCAAAAGTACGCGTTTTTATTCCAATAAACCATGCATTTTTGTTCGCTTATTACGAACTCGCTTAAAGCGAACTTTCGGTTGTAACGAACTTTATTTGCATGCAAAACTTGTTTATTTTTCGGTTAAAACGAATCAAAAAGTGCCGCTATGTAAAAATAATGTTTGCTGTGACAAAACTGTAACACAGTGTTTAATTTTTCCTGTCTCCAATCCGGGAATTCCCCTGCTTGCTGGAACACGATTACATATGTTTTGATGACGACCTTTTAAATACGGAAAAATTGGACGAAAAGCTATTGTGCTGTCTGTTTGCGTTGGTGATGACTACCTTGACGACGATATAGACAACGTAGAGCCAATCCAAGTCGCAGTGTGTAGCGTAAGCTATGTAAGAAATTTTCTTCAGTCGCGCGACACTCCACAACAAATTCTTGACCACTTGGCTCAAGTGGAAGTGTATCTAACTGAAACTAATATTGCTACTAAGGAAACTAAACTAACTGATTTTTTTAAAAATACATTTTTTAAATTAAAACATCTCAACATGTTTTTAATAAATTTACAAAGGAGTTAATGTGCACATACAATTGATTAATTCAAGTCTTCATTTAAAGCGAACTTCGTTTAAAACGAACCATTTTGCCCGGTCCCTTGAAGTTCGCTTTAAGCGAAAAGTACTGTATTTTTTGGATAAACATTATTGGCTATAACTTAGATAGAGATACTTAGATTATTTTTTCTAATAAATTAATTTTTTAGCTTGTATATTTTTTCAAAAATATAAAAACACAATATTGGAAAAAAAATTTTGTTCGAAAAATTCAAGGGGTTGGCCTTGTTTTTTTTTTAAACACAAAAATGGTTTTTAATTTTTGCGTAAAATTGAAATAGGTTTTGCCTATAAATGTTATAACTTTTAAATAGAGTTGAAAATTTGCGAATTTGAATTTAAATTATTTTTACAACAAAACCAAATTTTGAGCCTTTTTTTGAGAAAAACTCCAAAATTTCAGACCTTTTTTGAAAAAAATATTTAAAATATATATACTCAACTAACGGTATTTTTGCAATAGGGTTTTCATAGTACTTTGATGAAGCTTTAAGACAAAAAAAAATTTAACAAAATGAATACAAAAGCAGCGCAGATATTTGACTCGAAAGTCGCAAAATTAAATTTCTGATTGTTTTTTTCTCATTTTTGAGCAACGATGCATTAAATATATCGTTGTAGTAAAATTTTTCATAGTTTTCAAGATATGTTCATGTTTTTGATGTGAAAATAACGGAAATTATTTTTATTTCACTAAATTTAAGAAATATTTAATATTTTGTAAATATTTGCACATGTAACCTAAGAAAACAAGTAAAAATATGCGATTTTGTAAAAAATTTGTGCTACAGCACCATCTGGTGTCCAAGGTGGTTCAAAGAAGATAGTGCTAAAAAATCGTACCTGAAAACTACTATATACCAATTTTCATTCTAATCGAATGAGCGGTTTGTGAGTTTTAGGCAGTTTTGTAAAAAATTTGTACTACAGCGCCCTCTGGTGTTCAATATAGGTCAAAAAAGATAGCCCACAAACACGCACCGTACCAAAAAACTTCTATACACAAATTTTCATGCTAATCGGATGAGTAGTATAGGAGTCTATTGCGGTCTTACAAACATAAGCTCCTTTTTTATATATATAGATTGAAGTATATAAAGAACTTATGTAAACTCTAGATAAGTAAACTTATGTTTCGTAAATATAAACTCATCTATGTTAGTTATTATGAGATCATATTTATCATATGCACATCAAAGGTGCCCTATGATGCTTACCACAAGCAGAAACTTTTAATTCAGGGACGTGAAACCGGCACGGGACCAGCTCTGCTATATACCCTATTTGACACACGGTATCTATTGTGTTTTCACCTTAAATTTGATTGCGATTGATCATTACCGTCGTGTAAAATCGGCGAAATGTATTTCGAAAAATCTAACAACTTTCTAATATTCATACGAAAACGTTTCAATATGATTGGGTAGGATAATAATCGTAATTGACCAATAGTATAAAAATAAACCGGCCATTACAGCCCTTGAAAGGACTTTGACCTATCTTCTTATGTTCAAATTGTGTTTTGCGTATTATTAAATGTTTGTACACTAATGATCGAGAACGGGGCCCACTAGTTTTATGGCGGCTTCGAATGAGCTAAATAATGATAAGAATGCTGTTTAGGCGTATTTGGATGTTATACTTCAGTATAACATAAAATATATATACTCCTATAAGCTAAAGTTCCAGCAATAGAAATTTTAAGATATTCTCGCATGGATGTACTGTTCAATTTAAGGACCGATTTATTTTGACCAACCTTCCGCTTCTTTAAATGACACACAAATTAAATAGAAGTTGGTCCTATTTTGCCACATCACACGGTAAAGGTACTGTTGGTGGGCTAGGCGAAAGAACGAAGTTGAACGTATGAATCGGCATTAGGTCCAGACGCATATAGATAGACTTAGCAAGTGACCTCGCCGAGTATGAAACGAAAACGGGAACAGGAATTATAATATTATGTGTTGACAAACAAAAAATGTATGCTAATCATAATTTGTTATCAGCTGAATGGACAAAGGCAAAAAATCCCCAACCAACAAAACCAACATAATTTTGCCTTTTAGAGTGGAGGTTATTTGTTATCATCGCTTACTAAAAGCTCTAAAACAACTAAAGAATTAAAATAGTAATAAAATATTTTACAAGTAATATTAACTTTTGTCATATTTTTCAAAATACGCAACCACAACGCAACCACAACGTGTTAACTCCTACTATATTAATGAGTTTTTAATATATAAATATTTGCCGAAAATTGAATTTATTCCGCAGGTTCTATTTATTTTCAGTGAGTCAGAAATGTGGGAAAATTTCTGTCCACCGTACGCAACCTGGTATAGTTATTTATAAATTTACCTGGTATTGTTATTTAGCGTAAATTTAAAAACTACATTCCAATATGATACACATAGTAAACAAAACTACTTAAATAAATGAACTGAATATATATATTGTTGCAATTAATCTCTTTTAAATTTTATTAAGTTTTAATTTTTTGGTAATCTGTAAGGGGAAAAAACCTGGAAGATGAAATAAATTAAATTGAAATTTAAATATTGAATAAATTAATTTCATTTTCGGCACAATTTTTTGAGCAAACCCTAGTAAACCAGTATGGCGTTTAAACGCCATAATGAGAAAAAACATCTAGTATAAGATTATTTTGTTTTTAGAATTAGAACTGTTATCACTTTTTAACATATTTCTGTATAACTATTTTTGATGTAATGAAACCTTCAGTGCTTGCAACGGTTAGTAAAATACAGTTGACAGTATTATTGTAAGAATTAAAAATATGCAATCGGGTTCTAATTATTAGTATAATAATTTCTATATTTTTCCGATCGAAAAAATAACGATCAAAAATGATTTTTATTTCTGCTTGAAAAAATATCGATAAAAAAATAACTTTTATTTCTGATCGAAAAAATAACGATCCCAAAATGGTTTTTATTTCTGATCGAAAAAAATAACGATCAAATACAATTTATATTTTTGATTGAAAAAATAACGATAAAAAAAATAATTTTTATTTCTGATCGAAAAAATAAAGATAAAATATAATTTCTATATATGATCGAAAAAAGAATCGATCACAAATAATTGAATGAAGATGATTTCTATCTTAAAAATCATGAAAAAATAAATCATGCCAAAAACGGAATCTCTGATTCACTAGCTTCATATTGCTACATTTAAAATTACTTTACCTCTTTTATGATGATCTTTTGATGTAAAAATTAAAAAATAACCGTTATTTTCTATCCCTACCTATAATGCTATTTTCTATTGTTACAACGCGTCCAGAATAAGGGATTATAGGAACTGTTTCCTTAAAGTCACCATAAAATACAACTTTTCAAAAAACAGTTAACAAATGTCTGGTAATATGGTATCGCGAAACATACGATAAATTACTGTTAGTGCCACTGCAGGAATTATATTTGCTTCATCAATAATGATAAGATGAGCATTATCAAAGTACCTTCCGTGCGCAAAATTGGGCTTAACGCCAGATACAGATGTATCTCAAGAACAGGTCAAGGAAGTTTAAATTGGCTGTGCAAGGTATGTCTTCGTTCAACCAAGCTAGCTGCGATGCCAATAATGGCTACTGGAATAGCAATTTTTTTTGCATGAACTTGCTCTTTTGCGGCTGGTACATCAAGATAACATCTATTTGAACTTTTTTGCTTTGCTCAACTGCTTTGATTATACAAAAGTATGATTTTAGAAAATTTTTTAAAAAAATCTTTCTTTGTAGAAGAATATTTTGGTTTTTTTTTTTTTTTGTTTTGTTGAATACATAATACTTAAGAAAAAATAAGACCGTATTGCACATCTGCAGAGCAATACCTTTCTATTGATACCCCATTTTGTGAAAATCCCATTTACGGTATAGTTGGTCATCACAAAAAAATCGCAACTTCTTCATTACAAATATGAAGAAGAAACGTTTTTTTTTACCATTGCATCCTATTGCTTAAGGCTAGAAACTCACTGCGACAAAACAGTTTCAAAACAGTTTTCTACACGGTTACAGTTTCCGTAAAGTTCCAAAACGCCAGACAAATAAATTTCGTCTTTAAACAGAATGAGCAGTTCTAGTGTGTAGAAACTGTTTTGAAACTGTTTTGTCACAGTGAGTTTCTAGCCTTAATGGAGCTATATGCTTAATGTAGTTGTCAGTTGAAGCACAGTTGGAATCGACGTTCGGCATAATTCAGATTTAATAACATCTAATGTTTTTACACAGTTGCAAAGTTTTCTTACACTGACTCCGGCAGCTTAAGAACATTCCTGTGGTCTTTTAAAACTCTCCTCCATCAACACAAATGCTACCACTCCTGCACTCATATTGCCTTTCCAGAATTTTTTATTGTTACTGCAATAAATACTTATATGCTAACTTAAGTTTTGCATTTGTCACAAAAGAAACACAATGTTTTGTTGACAATAAAGGACTGATTATAATAGACGGAATGGAACGTTGCAGAACGCTGAGAAATGTCATTTTCCAATCTATTAGATAGATAGATATAGATTTTTGATTTCACCGCTTACCGTTACGTTTTGACGTTTTAACATGAAATGTCACTTAATAATATAATTTCTTCTTACAAGTTCAATGATTACTTCCGTTTCTATTATAAATGCTACTACGTATATAGCCGTTCCGTCAATTTTTTATGACATTTCACTCCGTTCCGATCCGTCTATTATAATCAGAGCTTAAAGCAGAACAGCTATTCTGAATACCGTTTTCGTTTATGTTTGAAAAGGAAAACCAGATTCCATGACACCATTTGACAAAAGACAAATCAGACTTTGCTTATATGACAAAACCATGTCAATAATGATGACCACGGCGAATTGCTGTTGAGTAAAAATTTTATTTTTTACTCTCCTGAAAAGTAATAATTTCCAGATTCGCAACTTCACATTTGTAACGACGACATTTTGAATAATTTTTATACAAATTTTTCGTCTTATTTGCAAAATCTAAAACTATACACAATTAAGCAACTATTCCTTTTTGATCAATGCGTCATAGTTAAATAATAAATGATTGCATAATTTTATAAAAGTTATACTTGCCTTCGCAAAAATACGGTAATAAGCCAATTTAAGCCATGTTAAAAATGGGTTCCTTACTACATAGGTTTGATTATTGTGAGAAATTTCACGGTTTTTCACTCTGCAAAGCATATCCGTGCTTATTGTAGGATAATGAACATAACAACCAACCTTACACTTTCCCAAAAAACGAAAAAGTGGAAGAACAAATGCATAACCCATCGTATCTATAAAAACATCCGGTTGAAACTTTTGTAGGGCTTCCAAACCCAAAATAAGGGAGCCAAGACTTTGACCCAAGAGTGTGAAGTATGGGAACATCTTAGGCTCAATCCAATGTCGGTTTTTAAGATATATGAAGCTTGTATTGTCTTCATCGACTGTAACGTTGAAAAGCATTCGCGCTTTTTCTATTATTGCACTTGGAGAGCAGTCCACATCTCCTGTATAAATAAATATTTTTACATTGTCATATTTCGCCTGCAAAGCTCGAACTGCACACCATAGAACTCTTTCACCACCACCCCCAGCATTACAGTAAGGGTGGAAAATACCTATGTTGACAACTGTCTCATTCGGTTTATGCATTTTGCGCTTTCGAATAGACACCCATTTCCGTAATGCAAAAAAGCCGACGACAAGCACTGATACCACAATCGACAATAGGCTGAGAAGAATGTAGAATCTGCAACAAAAATAAATTCATACAAACGTTTAAATAATTTTTCATTGACTTACATTTGCAGTATCATATTCAAAAATTCTGTCGATAAAACTATTAATAATAAAACATTAGATCCACGTATTAATCTATTTTGAACCGCATAGAGGTGACAAATCTTAAAAACATCATAACTACACAATCGATTTTATTTAGTTCCTATTCAAGTAGTTGTTTACACAATGCCTTTTTAAATTGGCTTTTCAAACCATAAAAGGGCTTACACATCGGCGAATCTGTTCGTCGAACAACATGACGGCGCGAACGTGTGTGAAAAAGCTAGCGTTCAAATTGAACGAACCTGTTCGTCACACAAGCCATTGATTTTTGTTGTTTTTTGTCATCATTTTCGGCAGCATCCCTTGTTCGACAGAGAAAACCAAAAATTTTTGTAAACATAGCCAACCGTGTGACAAACTGTCGAACATCGCTTCTTAGCTAGTGTGAACTTGTGTGAACATGGCCGCCGTGTGACGAACAGATTCGCCGATGTGTAAGCCCTTTAAGTATATAATTTAAAATCTAGGAAATATTTGAAGACAATAAGATCCTATAACGCCTTTGCGTCATAGGAGGAATATATATAAGGAAATGGTGTTTTCCCACATACAGCTGACATGTGTTGAAGCATGATACAATAAGATGGTAGGCTATCTTAACATGGTTGCTCAAAAATGAAATTTTGCAACTTTTATTGAATTAAGTGCGGTCTGTAATCAGAGCTGTAAAAGATAGCATCATTTCGGAATGCACACACCTTTTATGCATTCAAAAGCTGCATCAACCATATTGCAATCATATGCTTCTGTCGAGTTAATGAATTACAGATGCACAATTCATCATTCTTTGAAGATAAAAGAATGCACACCCAATGCTCTGTAAGGAATGGGACTTATGAAAAATATCAATCCCATTCTTGTAGGCTTAAAAAATATGATGAATGCACTCAGTTTTATCATTCTTTTCAACTCTGAAACACTGCATATTTTATTTACTACAATGAAGTACTACTAAATATAAAGCAGCATTTTGCATTTTTGTTGTCATTTGTTTTCGACGGCCGATCTAAGTGACACGCTTTTGTCTTTCCTTTGAAATTTTCAATAAATATTATTAACAATATGTATAAAAATTAACTTCTACAATTTGTTGTATATAATACTTTTTCTATACATGATATTAAACCAATGGCAACCCATCACAGTCATGCCCAACAGTCACACACGCAGACACAAATGCACTCAAAACAACTCCAGACAACAACAAATCTTTGCGGCTGAAGCCATCGCCGTCTGCATTCACTAAAATTTCAATTCGCTGCTGGGGTTCGAACCTGGGTCTCCAGATTCGTTGACATAGCGGCCACGCACTTTAACCAACTACGCCACGGACGCCACTTCAACAACAGTACTTAGACAAAAAATATAATATGTTATCCATTTCAGGGGAGCTATCTTCACAATACGTTACACCGATGCTGAATTTGGATTCAACACCAGCGCAGCTAGCTGCGCGATACGCCATACCCAAGGAATTACCTGCGTTCAATGGTGATCCAGAAGAGTGGCCATTGCTTGTGAACAATTTTGAAAACAGCACCACAGTTGCTGGATTCTCAAACGCAGAGTATCTCTCGAGACTTCAGTTATCTCTTAAAGGAAAGGCACGTGAGATGGTCAAAAATAAACTGCTCCTACCAGCGATGGTGCCCGAGATTATGCAGACGCTCCGCATGTGTTTTGGCAGACCAGATCTCAACTTGAACGTGTCATTAATAAGGCGCGTGCCATGCCGGCAATTAAGGACAAGTTAGAGGCATTAATAGAATATGTTTTGTGCGTCCGTGGCGTAGTTGGTTAAAGTGCGTGGCCGCTATGTCAAAGAACCTTGGAGACCCAGGTTCGAACCCCAGCCAGCGACAGAAAATTATTTGAATTAAAATAATTTTTCTGTACGGCCGCCACCTCTCTGCAGACAATGGCAAACCTCAGAGAGTAATCAAAAATGCCATGTAAAGCTTCTTGAGAATAAGAACATTCCGTTCATCGCCGTTCGGAGTCGGCGTTAAGCATGTAGGTCCATTTCAAGGTCAATTGTGTACAAACTTAATAACACGCACAACACAATTGATCATAAGAAGCTAGGTCAAAGTCCTTTCAAGGGCTGAAATGGCCAGTTATTTATTTATTTATTTTTTTTTTTTTTTTTGTGCGTCCGAAATATTTTTGCACAATGGAAGGTTGTCAAATACAGGCACATCTTCATAATCAACTTTGAGTGAAAGAGTTGGTGGTCAAGCTTCCAAATACTTATCAGCTTACTTGGGCAATGCAGCGCCGCGATTAACAGGTTCTAATAGTCAAAGCCTTTAGTGACTGGATACATATATCAAATGTCAGAGGTGGCGAGTACGGTAGTGTCACCGGTAACCAATAAGGGAAGTTTTCTGAACACACACACACACATGCAGAGGGTCTATCCTGTTAGAAACATGTGCAGCTTCTGTAAGGATAACGACCACAAAGTGCTACAGTGTGACAACTTCAAAATTTTGGCAATAATAGCATGTTTCCACGGCACTCTGAATCAAGTATTTTGACTTACGAATTAAGAATGTGATATAGCCTGTTCCCACGAAGAAATCTTAATTCAGTTTGACAGCTGAAACTATGTCGAGCTGAAAGCAATACTCACTTTGACAGAGGTCTTTGACTTTTTGTTTTGTTTGTCTTTCTTCCATTGCTGTTTTCGATTAATTTTCGATAAAAATTAGAGATAAAACCGATTTCTACTTGATTCGGATGTTAATTCAAACTGAATCAACTTCGAATGAGGTTATTCAGCTTGTCAAATGTTGTATGGCGAATTAGTTAATTCGGAACATAATTCAGCCTCGAAAACGAATGAGAGCCGAATTACGTTGTTCAGGGTGCCGTGGAAACATGCTATAAGCTAAAAGTGGGAAGCCGTGAAGGCCAACAAATTCTGTCGTCAATGGTCGCATTCTGGCCGATACATTCTACGCAACTGTTGCTCAACTTTCCGGCTCAATGGTATGTAGCATAAAGCGCTCACACAACATGTTGCCTGAGCGGTCGCCATTTCAGGTAGCGAAAATATTTTATGCTACCTCGATTCAGCGGTTTACGCTCACTTGATTTTGACAGATGAAAAAAGTGTTTTGTTGTGAAGTTGTGCTGTAAAATTATAAGGTAAGTATTTTAATATAAAAAAATAAAAAAAAAATAAATAACTGGCCATTTCAGCCCTTGAAAGGACTTTGACCTAGCTTCTTATGATCAATTGTGTTGTGCGTGTTATTAAGTTTGTACACAATTGACCGAGAACCGGACCTACATGCTTAACGCCGACTCCGAACGGCGATGAACGGAAAGTTCTCGTTCTCAAGATGCTTTACATGGCATTTTGATTACTCTCTGAGGTTTGCCATTGTCTGCAGAGAGGTGGCGGCCATACAGAAAAATAATTTTAAATCAAATAATTTTCTGTCGCTGCTGGGGTTCGAACCTGGGTTTCCAAAGTTCTTTGACATAGCGGCCACGCACTTTAACCAACTACGCCACGGACGCCACAAAAATTACCCTTATTTAAAAGGACTGCCGATAAAGTCTTACAGTAACGCTGACCAACAGTGTTGATTGGCGCTAATAATTGGAAACTGGCCGTTCCTATGAAGATACGATAAGGTTCTTGGAGTTAGCCAATAGCTTCTGAAACAAGTCTAGGATGGACACTTCAAGGCTGCAGCGAAAGTAAAACACGCGATCTTAGATTGAATATACACACTTGTGACTGTCGCGGAAAATATGAGGAGCTTCACGGGGCGATGAAAACCTACTTCAACTTAGACTTGCCTAAACCAACAAAGCTTATGTCCTCGAATAATAAAAAAGCAATGGCCATATTGGAAGACACCTGTCAGCATGTTAACGGACACTATGAAGTTGGGTTGCCATTGCGCGATCAAGACGTTATTCTGCCAAACAGCTACGCAAATGCTTTTAACCGATTATAGTGTCTTCGTAAAAAGTTCAAAACCGACTTGGCACTCAAATCAACTATTCAGTCTCAAAATTATAACCTTCTTGCTAAAGGTTATGCAAAAAAATTATCGAAAGATGAGATAAAGTTAGATAGATAGATAGATAGATATGCTTGTGGCGAGCTAATTCAGCTCTGGCACTGCGGCATCTTGTGATGCCTATTGTGCCATACCTTTTCTTTTCTTAAAGCAGTTCGTTTGCTTTAGTTTTTTTCAGAAAACATAATATATTTTCGAGGTTGAGGATCGCAAGGTGTCCTTGAGAGACTATTTCGCTATTTAGGATTCTCTTTCTTATATGGAGAAGGGCTGGACATTCTGTGAGAATATGTCTGGAGGTTTCTTCATCCTCAAGGCATAATCTACATAATGAATCAGTAGCGAGATTCATTTTGTGTAGGTGATTCTTTAGTTTGCAGTGTCCAGTTATGATTCCGGTCATCATCTTTAGGTCTTTCTTCCCTAGGTTAATAAGAAATTTCGATTTCTTGGGAGAAAGTTCTGGGAATATTTGCTTAGTGCATATCTGTCCTAAGCAGTTCTTCCAGATGTCTTTAGATTCGCGGAATGAGGTTTTTTTGACGTGTTGCTTGAACAGATTCTTACCAACCCCACAGAACGGTTCCGGTCCTGTGAGTGGTGATGATGCTCCCTGTTTGGCCAGGGAGTCTGCTCTTTCATTCCCGTCAAAACCACAGTGGGCAGGAATCCACTGTAGAGTAACTTTATTGTTTTGCGCAGCCAGGTCGTTGAGGACGTCTACAGTCTCCAGCACTAGCTTGGATTTTATGATAGGTGATGTCAGAGCTTTAAGGGCAGCTTGACTATCAGAGAAGATATTGATTGCCTCTAACATTGTTCATACAGTTCAGTATGACGCATCTGTTAATGGCAAGGATTTCCGCTTGAAAGATTGTGGTAAATAGACCTGCACTGAAGAAGTGGCTCTCATTGGAGTGTTCTCCAAAGACCCCTGCTCCCGTGCCTTTCTCCATTTTGGAGCCATCTGTGTACCACACAAGGTCGTTTTCGGACGGGTTTAGTTTCTCGTGTTCCCAGTTGGATCTGGGGGGGATAACTACGATGAAGTTTTTGTTAAAGCGGCTTTTGGGAAGCATGTCATCTAATGGCATGCAGAACTCCTTTTCTCGATTTAGGGTTGTGATTAAGATTAGGTGTCCCTTTAAGGGATGGTTTGGGACAGTGTAACCCAGATGGAAAAGTCTGTGAAGGCTGAGCTTCGCCTCCATCTGGATGTGTATGTGGATTGGGGTGAGCCCTAAGATGACGTTGAGGGCTGCTGTTGGCGTAGATCTTATGCAGCCTGTCATACATATCCCTGCACATCTTTGAACTCGTCCTAACCGCTTGATGGTTGATCCTTCTAGCGTTTTCGACCACCATACTACAGACGCGTATGTTAGTGCTGGTCTGACGATCAAAGTATAGAGATTGTACATCATCTTAGGGCTGAACCCCCAGTTTTTGCCGCAAATTCTTCTGCAGGTCCACAATGAGGCTGTTGATCTGCTGATGATGCGGTCTATGTGGAGGTTCCAAGACAGTTTGCTGTCCAGGATCACTCCCAGGTATTTTGCTGAGTTGGAAAAATCTACTTTTTCCCCAAAAAGTACCGGGCAAGTCAGATTGAGCTTGCGTCGTTTTGTGCCCTTCTAGTGGACTCGTATGACGTATTATTGAAGGCTCCTTCGACGTCAAGGAAAGCGACAATACATATTTCCTTGCAGTCGATAGATTTTTCAATTGTGGTTATAAGGTCATTAAGTGCTGACTCTGTTGATTTACCCGTTTGATAGGCATGTTGTGCCTTACTTAGGGGGTGTATTGACAGGGCATTCTCCCTGATGTATTTGTCAATTATTTTCTCCATGCTTTTCAGTATGAAGGACATAAGGCTGATGGGTCTGAAAGATTTTGGATTACTCTCTGAGCCTTTGCCAGCCTTAGGAAGGTATTTTACTATCACTTTTCTCCATGCTCCAGGTATATGGCCATAGGCTAGGCTGCAGCTGAATTGTTTTGATAGTAGTGGTATCAGATGTTCTGAACCTTGTTGTAGAAGAGCTGGAAAAATACCATCTCCACCAGCAGATTTGAAGGGTTTGAAGGAATTTATGGCCCAATTAACTGCTGAAGTATTGCAGATCTGTTTGCTGATTCTCCAATCTTCTCTACTTGGCAGATTTGTCTGTTCGTAGTTGTAAGATTGGTTTGGGTGGGGACCGTTTTGAATGACGGAACCCGGGAAGTGAGTATTGAGAAGGAGTTCTAGGGTCTCTTTCTTTGTTTTTGTCTGAACACTGTTCCCATGTAATAGACTACCTAGGGATTGTGGTCTGACAGTTGATAAGATCTTCTGAAGGCGACAACTCGTTGGAACATCTTTGATGGAGCCACAGAAGTTCCTGAAAGAGTCCTTTTTAGCCTTCTTGAACTCCTTATTGTAATAAGTAAGAGATCGGGAGTAGGATAGCCAATCATTATTGCGCTTAGCTCTATTGAACAGCTTCCTTACTCCTTTTCTGAGGTCGTTGAGATGGTTGTTCCACCAGGGTGCTTGTCTCTTGAACTTCTTCAGTTTAAGACGGCAGTTGTCCTCAAAAGATTGAGTAATGCATGATTGGACATAGTCTGCTGAGTATTCCAATTTGCTTATCGTATCGATTCTGAGGGGAAGTTTATCGGGGATGAGCTGACCAAGCTGCTCTTTATAGGAGTTCCAGTCAGTGTCTTGTTTTCTGCGATAAAAGAGGTTTTGTATAATGGCTGACTTTATTTCAAACCTAATGTGTCTGTGATCCGAACACGAAGGTTCTTTTGAAACATACCAGTCAGCTATTATATCATCATGAGCTGATGTGGTAAGAGTTAGGTCTAGAACCTCTCTTCTATTTGCGGTAATAAACGTTGGTTCATTTCCAACGTTGCATACATACAAGTTATTACAAATAGGGAAGTCTAAAAGGTACTCACCTCTTTGGTTTGTGTCTGTGCTACCCCACAGTGTATGATGAGCGTTGGCATCACAGCTCAAGACAACTTCTGTCTTGTGTTTGGCAGCAAATTTAAGCAGATCAGCTATGCAGTCCGGGAGACAAATGGGCTCGTCTCCCGCAAAGTAAGCTGAAGCTACAATGACTTCCTTTTGATCATTGAGCTTCATCAGGCCCGCAGTGAGGTCTTGGTTGATGAACTCTGTTAAAGGAAAAAGAGAGATATTATTATTATGAACAATACAGGTTCTGGGTCTAGAAGATGAGTTGGAATATATAATCCTACCTGCATTATTTAGACCCAGGATATCGCCGTTTGTGCTGGTCCAGGGCTCTTGCACAAATGCAATGTCTACTCCGTGTTGAAGCATTGTCTGGACCAGAACTGCGGAAGCTGCTTTGGCGTGGTGAAGGTTGACTTGTACAGCTTTCACCATTAGTGCCTTTTTTGGGGATTCTTACTAAAGGAATCCCCCTTTTTTCCGCCACGTCCCCTTCGTTGCGGTCCTCGGTTTTCGTCCGTTGGTCTTGTTGGCGGTCTTTTAGTGTATTTGTTCGTTCTTTTTGGGTCCGTTTTTTTGCCAGCCGGCCGTGCAGGGGCAGATGATTTTGCCTCTGCACTGGTGGATGGCAGTGGAGGTGGTGTTGTTTTGTCCGAAGGAAGCTGACCAGTCAATCTTCCCTCCTGACACACAGAGGCTACTGGTGGACCTGGAGCAGGATGGGTGCTGGTCATCCACCTTAGGCCCCGGAGTCGAGACTATCGTCTTAGTCTCTTGACTCGTTGTGGCGGAAGGTCGATGATCAGCCTCCTTCCCCCCCACGTTTCCACTCACCTTAGCCTGGGGGGATGGACGAGAGTGCGGGTTCCGCTTGATGCGAAACTGTACCCTGTTCATATCATAATATGGCAGATTGTCCAGTTTCTCAAGCAGTTTTACCGATCTCTCATCCATCGAGATGGTAAGGGCAGTACCTTGAGGGTTCACGACCTTCCTCAATACTTTCCTTTCTGAGGTTGGTAGCGTATTATTTTGTACGCTTAGTACGCGTAGTATTTCCTCAGCACCGCAGTCTGCTCCAGGAAAGTATGCAGTGGCGACGCACGGCTTAGGAAGGTCATCTCCTTCCAGCATGCGCAGCTTAGCATCCTTCCAAGGGGCCATGACTACAACTGCCTTCTTCAACCAGTCTCGCGTTGCAACGTCCGCACACTTGACAGTCATCCAGCCCGGTTTGAAAGAGCAGCCCAGAAACCTAATCTGTGGACCACCGGTGGGGAGCTTATGCAGCTCCTTTATGATGGTTTTCTCCACTACTTTTTGTTCATCCTGGGTTAGATGACTGTTGGGAAAGGCCAGCGGAACTACAGCCACCTGGATTACACCTGCCACCTCAGCGAAAGAAGGTATTTCTGGCCTTGACTTCTTCTTCACTGTCACAACTGGTGAGTCGTCACTTGGCCTTCTTCTCTTTCCAGAGGGGACAGATGCACCAGGCGATGGCACTGCCAGGACCTTCTCTAGTGCTTCTTTGTATGGCATCTTGTCAGCCATAAGGCGCTTGATCATTTTTTTCTGCGATGTGCGCAGTCTCTTTCTAGAGAGGTTCAAGCTGCCAAGGTTCAGTTCGCTCACTGACTCTCCTTCATAGGCAATTGCTCTGTCTATGCAGGTTACGTCCGAGAGTTCAGAGCCTGCAGAAGTGACGGATTCTCTGTCACTGTCAGAGAGCACGATCGAGTAGTCAGACCGCTCGATTAGCTCAGGTTTTTCAGCCATAGGCTGACAGACAGAGATCGATGAAGGATCTCCGTCAGGTTTTAGAGTTGTTGCGTGTTGGTTTTCTATTTTGGACCCACGAGAAGCTAGGGAAAGGGTGGTCCACCACGCCAGAGCCCCGCTTGACGTGGTAAGGCCAAGGTTACTCACTGAGGTGGCCAGGTGTCAGTGAGGCTCCGTTCTAATACAGCCGGAATTAACCCCTGGCTGCAAACCATCCAGTAGGCACGGTACGCTTGACACCTTGGATTAGGGGTTGAGATAAAGTTACATCACGACAAAATTTGGTACCTTCCAATATTTGTTATTAAAAACCCGAATAAGCCAGGTAAGATACGATTGGTGTGGGACGCAGCTTCTAAAGCAAATGGAGCCCCTCTGAACGACTTCTTGCTTACTGGACCGGATCTTCTTAACACACTTTTGGACGTTTTATTAGCATTTAGAGTTGGCAGAGAGATGTGGCGATATTGCTGAAATGTTCCACAGAATAAAAGTCAGAGAAAGCGATATGTACGCTCAACGTTTTCTGTGGTGGAATGAAGAGAAGTTGCAGCAACCAAATGTATATGTAATGCGAGCCTTAACTTTCGGTATGAACTGTGCGCCATATATCGCTCACTTCACCCGTGACAAGAATGCAGATCAATTTAAAAAGTCATTTTCTCGAGCGGTGGAGGCTATTCAAAGATATCACTATGTCTATGATTTTATCGATAGGGAAGACAACGAGCACTCTGCTTTAGAATTGGCAAATCAAGTAAAGAAAATCCATGCGGCAGCAAGGTTTAATAAACGCAACTGGGCCTCAAACTCTTCACATGTCCTTAAACAGCTTCTTAAACATCCTTTTTAAACATCCTACAGAAAAAAACAATAGGGAATGGGGTCTGGCTACAAAGGTGTTGGGTATGGTTTGGGACCCTTCTAATGATATTTTTAAATATTCTTGCAGATTTACAAGACTTAGCCGCGAGGTATTCGAATTGAATGTGGTGCCGACAAAATGAGAGACCCTACAAGTTTTAATATCTATCTTTGATCCACTGGGTTTTTTATCATGCTACACCATAGGGCCGAAAATCCTACTCCAGGACATATGGCGCCCTGCCATCGAATGGGACGAGCCACTGACAGACATCTTGTGCTCTAAATGGTGCCAATGTAAATCCGTTCTCAAGCTCTTAACGGCAGTCGACATTCCACGGTGTTATTCACAAATGCTGAAAGACGCTACAAATATTCAAATTCACATATTCGTGGACGCTGGAGAGAAGGCTTAAGCTGCCATCTGCTATTTACGTATTGAACAAGATTACAATGTGACAGTCGCTCTGGTGCTAGCTAAAGCTAAAGTAGCACCACTTAAACCACTGTCGATCCCCAGATTGGAACTGCAAGCCGCTATAATTGGAGTCAGACTAGCTAGTAAGTTGATGCATGTTCCTTCATCGTATTTAAATAAATGCGCAATATTGGTGGACAGTGGGGATGGGTACCTTCAAAATTGAATCTAGCCGATCTTGCGAGAAAAACAACACCGCAGTCGAGTTTTCGAAATTGGTTCTCAGGGCCGGAGTTTTCAGAAACCGGCACAGATATTTGTGATGAATTTGGACCAACTGATTAGAGTGAGATAAAACACTGCCTATTATTTATTGGAAACGCACAGCTTGCGAGCATACCGTTGAATGTAAAATATTTTTCGAATTGGAAGCGACTTTACCGCGCTACCGCTACATTCATTTTGTGCATCAAACGACTTAAAGCTGTTGTCGTAACTGGCGCGTTTTAAAAGGAAGTTGACTCTGATATGGTTTCGAGAGCCCATCAATTACTCTTTCAACAGGCGCAGCTTAGCGAATACAGTCAAGAAATGTGTGATTTAAAAAGCAGTAAGACTATTGCAAGACCTAGCAAGTTAGTTTGCTTAAATTTATTTAGATAATAATGAACAAATTTGAAGCAGAGGCTGAGCAGAAAATCTCAAAAACCATGAGGATGCAATTGTATTGCCAACGACACATCATATTACCTTTCTTTTAGTGCGGTCATTTCATGAAAGCTCACATCGTCAACTGCATGAAGCTAATATTAATCAAATAAAAGGACAATACTACATATCCCGACTTCGAGTCTTATACTGACAAGTACGTCGCATGTGTCTTACTTACTTACTTACTTATCTAGCGCTTACAACCGTAAGTCGGTTTTGGCCTCGTATAAGAAATTGCGCCAGCCATTTCTGTTCTGCGCTTGCTGGCGCCAGTTGGAAACACCAAGTGTGGTCAGGTTATCCAACACCTGATCCTTTCAACGAAGATGTGGGCGTCCTCTTCTGCGTTGACCACCACCGGGCACCGAATTAAATATTTTTTTCGCTGGAGCGTCGTTTTCAATTCGCTCAACATGACCTAGCCAGCGGAGCCGCTCGATTTTAATGCGCTTAACTATGTCGATGTCAGCGTACAGCTCATACAGCTCGTGGTTCCATCGAATTCGGTACTCGCCATTGACGCAGATTGGACCGAAGATTTTACGAAGGATCTTTCTCTCGAAGGCTCCCAGAGTCTTTTCATCAGAACTGCTCAACGTCCAGGTTTGTGCTGCATATAATAGGACGGGCATGATTAGTGACTTATAGAGCGTGAGTTTTGTTCGTCGAGAGAGGGCTCTGCTTCTGAATTGCCTACTCAGCCCAAAGTAACACCTGTTGGCAAGAGTTATCCTTCGTTTTATCTCAATACTAACATCGTTGAAAGAGTTAATGCTGGATCCCAGGTAGACGAAGTCCTTAACAACCTCGAAGGAGATGTTGTCAACAGTGACGTGGTTTCCAAGATGCTGGGACTGTTTATTTGTTGACACTAGGTATTTCGTCTTATCTGCGTTCACTGCAAGACCCATTCGACTCGACTCTTTCGCTAATCTGGAGAATGCTGCACTGACTTCGCGCGTATTTATATTTTTTTTTTTTTTTATTTGTTTGCTAAGCCTTTTAGGCTTTATAGCAATTAAAAAATTTTTAAAATTTAAATTAAGAATACAATTTTACTAATACTAATAATGCTAACAATAATACTAATATAAAGAGCTCAGTTCATTTCAAATGCAAAAACAAAACCAGTGTAAAATAAGTTCAATTGTAATGTAATGTAAATTAAAGTATGAGCGTATAAAAATGTACAGACTAATAGATAATATGAATAAAGGTATTATAAAACAAAAAATAAATAAATTAATAATAAATCATCCAGAGGGTCCAAGGCGGTGGTATCGAGAATTAGAATATGTATAAAATATATATCGTTCTGTCTTGAAGCCAATGAAGTTTTGGCTTAACAAGTTGGTAATCCGACGAATTGGGTCGTATTTACCACACCAATTTCCTTGTACGAAAAGAAAATGGTTGCGAACGCAGGCACTAAGACAAACTGGGTCTCATTGGCCACTCATATTAATATACATATAACACCTCGAAGCGGAAATGTGGTACATAGTATCAGAGTGTGAGATCTAGAAAAATGTTAGGTATCAAGGCAAACAAGGCCCGGTACGCCATACTGATAGTATATATACAATATTATTCATTCTGTGATTTTAAAGCCGATGATGTCTTGATTCATCTTTTGTTTATCACACCAAGTTCCTAGCAAGCTAAGACAAAGGTAACGAACGCAGGCACATAGACAAACTTGGTCTAATAAGCCACTTATATTAATATATATACTATGCAGATCGTTCTCAAATTCTATATAGGAATAAGTCCGGCAAGTTCAGGTCCATTCAGATGTAAATGCGTAGATTGATTACCATCCAACAGTAAAAATTCCGTATCCTTGGAAGAGTATGTTGAGAATCAGGTGCGGTGCTGCAGATAATCTATTATTTTAAGTTTAATTGAGTATAGGGTTTCATTAAAAGATATAACATCTGAAACATAATTGAAGTCTCCGCAAGCGCTTCTTAGTGGTTCATTTTGCAAGTAGTTAGTTCTACAAAAGTTCATAAAAAGTAGCTCAGAAGATCTTCTTGGTCGAAGAGGAAGATTAAAGTAAATTTTACTCAGTAAGTATGGACTGTCAACAAATCCATGTATAAGTTGATAAATCCAGCAAACATTAAGCATGATTCTACGATTTCTTAGAGAAGGTAGGTTAACAAGCTTTAATATTATGGCTAATGATATCGATATCATCAGCATACGCCAGCAGCATAATACTTTTGTAGAATACCGTGCCGCTGCGTCTCAAATCAGCAGCTCGGATGATCTTCTCCATCATCAGGTTGAAAAAGTCGCACGATAAGGAATCACCTTGTCTGAAACCTCGTTTGGTATCGAATGGAGGAGTGAGATCCTTCCCGATCTTAACTGTGCTGCTGGTGTTGCTCAGTGTCATTCTGCAAAGATGGATGAGCTTTGCAGGAGTACCAAATTCAGACATGGCGGAGTATAGATAATTTCTTATAGGACTGTCGAAGGCGGCTTTTTAATCGACAAAAAGATGGTGTGTGTCGATCTGTTTTTCTAGGGTCTTCTCCAAGATTTGTCGTAGCGTAAATATCTGGTCTATGGTGGATTTACCAGGTCTGAAGCCACACTGATAAGGTCCAATCAGCTGGTTTACGATGGGCTTTAGTCTTTCACATAGTACGCTCGACAGGACCTTATATGCGATATTCAGAAGGCTTATCCCACGGTAGTTAGCGCAAATTGTGGGATCGCCTTTCTTGTGGATTGGGCAGAGCACACTGAGGTTCCAATCGTTTGGAATCCATTCTTCCGACCATATTCTGCATAGAAGCTCATGAATGCATTTAAATAGAGCTTCGCCTCCATTCTTGAAGAGCTCAGCAGGTAAGCCATCGGCTCCTGCGGCTTTGTTGTTTTTAAGCCGAGCTATAGCTTTCAAGACTTCACTATGGTCGGGCAGCGGAACTTCAACGCTGTCGTCCACAATTGGGATTTCCGGGATATCATCTCTATTGGCGGGATTGTTGTCGTCGTCACCATTCAGAAGCCTAGAGAAGTGTTCCCTCCACATCATCAGTGTACTCTGGATATCTGTCACTAGATTCCCATTTTCATCCTTGCAGGAAAAGGCCCCGGTCTTGAAACCATCGGCCAGGCGTCTTATTTTTTCGAAAAATTTTCGGACCTCATTCCTGTCACCATGCATTTCAATTTTCTCGCACTCACGCATTTCTGCTTCCCTTTTCTTTTGCCTGAAAATGTGTCTCTCTTCCCTCCTCTTCTCTTTGTATCGCTCTTTAGCAGCACGCGTTACAACCGACTGCAGGGTGGCTTTGTAGGCGGCGTCTTTTTCTGCAGTGGCGTCGCGACACTCTTGGTCGTGCCACTGGTTTCGGCGAGGGCGGTGATAGCCTATCACCTCTTCGGCAGCCGTACGCATAGAGTGGGAAATGTGATTCCACTGCGCGCATATATCGTCGATCGGAGGAATGCTTTCTTGAAGCAGGAGTGAGAGTCGAGTAGCGAAGTCTTCGGCTGTTTGTTTTGATTGCAGCTTTTCGACGTCTAGCTTTCTCTGTGCTGGATTGCGCGCATTCTTCGTTGCGCACAGGCGTGTACAGATCTTGGCTGCGACAAGATAATGATCCGAACGTCGCATGTGTCAGCAATGTAAAAATAAAAACGCTATGCTGCAAGTAGCACAAATGTCCGTGCTTCCAGCCACGAGGCTTGCAGTTTTCGAACTACCATTCACATACGTCGGAATCGACTATTTCTGACCTATATTCGTAACTGTGGGAAGAAGACGCGAGAAGCGATGGGGAGTTATTTTTACCTGCCTAACGATGCGAGCTATCCACATAGAAGTAGCTCATAGTTTGATACTAGCTCATGCATTATGTGCATTAGAAACATTGCTTCCAGGCGTGGCACTCCAAAAGAAATATTTTTCGACAACGGCACGAATTTTAAGTCCACAGAGAAGATCATTTGTGACAATATAAAAAACATTGGCCCTTAGTAATAGAAACGTAAAAACTCGCTTCTAAACTCAAATTTTGTTAGGTGATTCTAAGCTACTTTTAAGGTTTCATAGTAATAAAATAAATCTAACAAAAGTCGACTTCAGTGCTTCTACTGTGAACTGATCTTAAATTTCATCTCTGAACGTACCCTTTGTTCTGTTTGCTTTTGACAGCTGATTTTATTTATTAATAATTTTTGCATACATCAAGCAAAACAAATGGAAGCCGCTATAAAAGTAAGTTGCTTCTTTTGTTTCCTTAAGCTCTAAATCATTTATTATTTATAAATCTTTAAATATTCTTTCATGGTCCATATTTCCTGCGATAATTTCAAACGTCACTTTAAAATTGACTTAGAAGCCGGTGAGCCATAACTAGATATTTTCTAAATTAGAAGTGACTTTTTGTTATTATTACTACCGATTGAACCTTAAAGTTGAGTTTAAAATAAATTCGACTTAGAATTTCTTTATTACTAAGGGCCATTAATTTTGCATTAATCTCTTCCACGTTCGATAAAATAAAATGGAGATTTAACCCGCCAGCGGCACCACATATGGGTGGCATCTGGGAGAGGCTCGTAAGGTCTGTAAAAACGGTTTTATACAGCATATGTCCATCCATGAAATTCACCGACGAAAGCATTAGGAGTGCTTTATGGGAAATTGAATTTATAATCAATTCTCGCCCACTTACTTTTGTCTCACTCGAAACTAATGACGACAACGCTATTACCCCAAATCATACACTGATTGGCTCATCAGATGGCTATAAGCCTATAACAAACGACAATATGAACCTTCGCCAGCGTTGGCATAAAACTCAAATGTTTGTGGATAAATGTTGGCGCCGATGGTTACAAGAGTATGTTCCTATAATATCAAGAAGAAGCAAATGGTTTTGTAAGCAGCCTCCATTGAATATCGGCGATATTGTGGTTATCGTGGATCAAAATCTTCCAAGGAATTGTTGGCCAAAGCATTGGATGTCATCTGTGGGTAAGCTTACGGGTTCGAACTTGCTTATGGCAATGTTACCGACAATTTAAAGCTGAATGCGAAGAGTTAACATTTAAGAAGCAGGCTGTAAATATTTCACTTTGTAATTATATATTCATATGTATGACGTGCATATTATTCTAGTATGTGCAAGCTATATATACATTTATATTCACACAAACCAGCCAGTTACTTTAAATCAGAAGTTATAACAGGTCGAAGCTGGTCTTCTTGGGTATTTTGTATATCTTGTTTGTTTTCATCTGTACAGTTTTGAACAAAGTACTGGCGGTAGCAGACAAACAATTTTAAAGCACGTCGTTTTCTATATTAAACATGAAAATTGTATTTTGAATAATTAAAATTAAATAAACTGAATACATTGTTAAAGAAAACGAGAGCTTTTAGAATTTGTCTCATGGCATGGTACAATATAAATAAGAGTCACGTTCTTAACAGTCCAACTTTAAATAGTGCGCTTCCGTCGTTAACTAACCGAGCGTTTCCACTGTCCGAACAGTGAATCCGATTTGTTCGCGATGAATTCTTCGCTCGGTCCAACCGTTTCCACTGCACGAAAACAAGTTAGGAACATTGGCAAGTCGTGATGTTGTTTATTCATGCAGTGGAAACACAAAAGGTGTGTTTTTGTACACAATGTCGAGTAAAAGTGAGAGAGAGAGAGTAAAATTAAATTTGGGAATAGTGTCAAAAGTACGGGAACGACTTCTAGCTGGTGTTAAGCACAAAAACAGCTGATTTCCTACAAAACGCTAACAACGCCAAATTTATTAACACCAATTATCAATTATCAACTTTCAAATTAATTTATTATTCATTAATTTATATTTGTTTGCAATTTGTATTTCACTATTTGTAAATTTATTTTCTGCCACACAGGAGCGCTCATCCAAAAAGATCTAGCGTCAGCCGATCAGAAGGAACGAAGAAATCTTTCGCGAACATTCTGTAAAAAAATCAATGTTTTGCCTGAACGAACGAAGGCACCTTCGGGATATTCACGATTCAAAGCATTTGCCAATGCAGTTGATGACACAACACTTTTGATTGGGAAATTTATTGAAGTATGTCTTGTTTGTCAGAATGAGCTGTTTGTTATTGTTATCGGGAAGCAAAAAATAATTTCATAAAGTAAATATAAACATGCCAAAAAAAGTTTTTAAACAAAAATTATTAATTTTGGGAGAGCTTGCCTTTTATTTTTGCCATCCATCTCTAATTGAATATAAATAACACGCTGGAAGACAAGTCTTATCAAAACTAATAAATTGATACAATTTTCGATGCAACCCAACACAAGCGCACGTGATTTGCTTTATTGATTTGCTTTGTTGCATGTGAGAAAGTGAAGTTTCAGCACCTTTTACGAGCTACACTTTGTTATGCTCGTGAGAAAGGGACAAAAAAGATTCAAATTCTGAACACCAACTAAAGACGTGGACGCAACAAAGTTTGAAGCTCATAAGTTCGTAATGATACACTGCCTCAAAAATATTTAAAGTTTTTAAAAGAAGTGTATTTTGTTTTAAGAGGCTCACAAGTCCTGGTTCACCCACGGACACTGGAAAAGAGTGCTCGTAATGTTTGCGTGACGTTGAAATCTAAAAAATTATTTTATTTTATGTATAACTTACTTTCAATTGCTTAAATTAAATTAGTTATTTTAATAAATGCATTTTTTATATGATTTATATAAATACTAACTAGGTGAAGTACCTGACTTTGACCGACCTGTTCTTATTTTTTTTTCTTCAAATAAGCACAAATTTTCTATCAACAAACATCTTCGATTTACGCACTCTTTGACACCACCCCTCCAGCTAATCATTGTCGATTCTATGCAGCAATAAAACAAGAAAAACAAATTAAACCTTCATTTCAACAACAAAAAAGCCATCACCACACCCCTCCACTTGTTCTTTGTCATAGCTTTACAGTCAGCAACAACCTCAATAATAACAACAACATACGTTTTCGCTTCGATCGCAATGCAGTAAAAACAACAACAACAATCATCGTCGAAACCGTCAACAACAACTACTGTTTGGCAGACTTAGTAACAGAGCTAGAGTCTGTCTATTTTGTTTTTACATTTTTTTTACTTTGTGTTTACAGTCGATTTTCCGTTTCATCGATTTTCAAATCACAACGGTGCTAAGAGAAGTCAAAACAATCGATTTGTAAAAAAAATTTTTGAATTTCTTAAAAGTTTGTTATCCGTAACCCTCTCTTAAAAATTCGTAACCGATAGCAAAAAACCGCAATGTCATCGACTGAGTGGCTCTCAAGTTAAAACGTTACAAAAACTTGCAGACAGACAGACATAACTTGGGCTGTATTTTTATATTGTTATAAAAGATACTTTTTAAGTTATTTCTTTTTTATAAACAGGGTGGGCCATCTAGTGTTTTTTTAAAATCATAGGTTATTTTGATACTGACAGCTGTTTCACACTCGAAATCTTGACACAGAGTCAGTATAATACCTCCTCGGAAAGAAATGAGTTGCTTTACGCTTGAACAACGTTGGAAAATATTGGAAACTTATTTCCAAAGTGAGTGCTGTGAGAAGTTTTGGCCGAAATTGAGCATCTACCACTCCTGCTGTACGCAAATTTGTGCAAAAATTTCATGAGACAGGTATGCTAGTGGACAACACTCATGGTCACCGTCGTTGAATGGGGCGCACAGATGAGAATGTGGCTGCTGTAATCGAGAGTGTGAGACTCTATTTACGAACATCAACTCTCCATCGATCTCAACAGCTCAACATTTCACGCACTAGCCCAAGGAGAATTCTACACAAAGATCTCGGATTATTCGCTTCGTTGACCATCCGCTTCGTTATCGCTTCGCAGTTTGGGCCATAGAGGAGCTTGAATTGGACAACGGCTTAGGGTGAAAAATCATCTTTTCTGATACAGCTCATTTCATCTCGGCGGCTACGTTAACAAACAAAGTTGCCACGGCTGAGGCTTGGGAAACCCGCACGCTTTTGTCGAGAAGCCTATGCATCCACAGAGATTGAATTTGGACACTTGCAGCAAGTAGATGTCAAAAAGGGGATAAAAGTGTCATTTTAGTTGTGCTTTTTTGGATTTTTTCCGGATTTTCTGTAATATCTGAGATTTTATCCAAAAAGCAACACTCAATTTGTTTACGATTAAAAACAGAAATGGCAAAAGTATTAAATAATACAGAAATTTTAATGTTAATCTCTTTATATTGCGAACACGAATTGTTATGGATCATTAGTAGTCCCTTCTTTATACTCTAGCTCCACTCTTCTCTAATTAATTGCTTCATCTCCTAGCTTTTTCAGCTCAAACAATACTGCGATTGTGTCGAGAAGCTTCATATTTGACATCATTTTGTAAAAGAACTTGTACTTGCAAATGATGCCGCTGGCGAACTTTTTCAAAGATAATATAAATTCTCTACTTGCACATATGTTCACAGTGTTACAACTTGACTGTTAGTGATGTCACACATATTTTAACAAATTTTAAGCATAAAGAAAATGTTGTCTCCTTTAAATAAAATATTTATAGATTTTTATTTATGAGTACAAATAAATATCAGAATTATACCTACATTATACCTAAATTAGCGTTAAATCACTAAATTTATTTATCAAGTAATTGGTATATAAACTCTCAAATGATGCATCACTATTTCAAAGCTGTCAAATTTTTTAACTACACAACTGCTTAAGTACTAGAGCCCTGCATGAGTATAATCGCAAAGCGAATAGACTCTGCTTCACTGCTAAAGACTACACTGTAACTATATAAAAGTTAAACAACAGGTCGTGTAGTGAAGAGCAAATCTGCGCACGAGCTTCACTGCTTATACCTTATCTGTTCTTTCACAAACACTGTACGCACTGATCTGAACTTTAAGAGGTTTGCGTTATTTTTGTTTCTATTCGGTGTACTCGCATAACATACTCTCACATACACTGCAAGCACTGATCTGCACTATGAAAGCTTTGCGTTATTTTTGTTTCTGTTCTGTAGTTCATTGATGCTAAGCGTTTAACCAAACTGGGTTTGTTAAACAAAGGAGGTAGGACAGGCGATTTATTTGTTTTTTTTTTTTTAATTTTACTCATGAACTTATTTCTTCATTTTTTTCAGTACTATACTTTTTATTGATTACATTAATTGTAACTTTATTTATAACTTAATTTATAACTTTATTCATTAAATTTAGACTTGAACAATAATTTAATATTGTTATTAAACTATATTTTTAAGCTTCCTGCTGTGAATTTGTAATAATAATTTTTGGAAAACGAATCACAAACTCTAATAAAAACAATCAATTCTTGGAAAACTGTTCAAAAAGTTTTATTTCTTTAATACTTCACTAATCGCACTGGAAAACAATGAAAAAATGCATGTCTACATATATATTGTTTGCATCCCATTTAAAGTCACTAGTAAAACAAAATATTCTTGCTAATGACAAAATAATGTGCGATGCGAAAAAATCGCATAATAGCGCAATCGGCAGTCCGTTATGCTATAACCATGTGCGATTTGCTATTTGAATGCGCATCGCGTTTCATTTTCGTGACGCATTGATTTACACATCGCAATACAGAGTAGGGCCCCTGGTCTTGCTATTATAAGTTCAGCAGAGTATTGTTACTCTCGTCGTTTCATACTTTCTCATAAAACAGAGTGGGAGTATGTTAACATACGAGAGCTTTGCTGAAAAAGGTCTGAGCAAGCTTTTTATCCGACAACAAACGATTGTATCTGAGTAGGCAAAAAGCATACTCATGCAGAGCTCTATTACCGAGCGTTTCCACCGACCGAACGAACGAAGAATTCATCGCGACGATTTGTTCGGTCCAACTGTTTCCACCGCACGAACACAAGTTGCGAACATTGGTAAGTCGCCATCTTGTTCTTTCGTGCAGTGGAAACACTTAAATTCAATGCTTGCGAGCATCAGCGTTGATCAATATTTGTTTATGCAAACGTACTAAATTTGATTAATTTTTACTACTTTTATGCCTTTTAATTTAGGTTTTATGTAAGTATTTATGTAAAGAATTTATTATATAAAGAATATTATATAAATAATTTGCTTAAATAAAGTGCTAATAAAATAACAAAGTAAAACATAGCTCTTTTGCGTTAAATTTTCAATATATTTTCTTTCTTTTTTGTTTTTCCTATGTTATTAACTACAATTTCAACAAATATACTACCTATGCGCAAATAAGCACTGGATTCGCCCAAAAAGATCGAGCGTCGGCCGATCAGAGCGAACGAAGAAATCTTCGTTCGTTCGTGCTGGAAAAGTGTTTACACTGCGCGAATAGCGCTCGCGAGCATTTTGTAAAAAACCAATGTTCCGAGCCTTGGTTCGGACCAAACTGTTTACGTTTGGAGATTTCTTCGTTCGTTCAGGCAGTGGAAACGCTCGGTCGAGTACCCAAGATTAAGGCTATAGTAGGGGTATTCACGATGCAGTACACTTGCCTTTATTTTAAAATTTAAAAAAATTGGGCTTTAAAATAGCTAAAAAGTACATTTTTTGAGGAAAAGTGGTACTATTGTACTATAACAGTATTAAGAAAATAGTTGTAGGAAACCCATGTTGGAATAGAGTGTAGGAGAAAAAGTAATGGAACTGAATTAAGGCCCCTATTAGGTACGACAACTCAACTTAAGTTGAGTGTGTAATTTGTAAATTTGTATTGTCTATTACACATTTGAGGTACATATGTGTCTATCGACTGACAAGTATGTATCTCAGAGATGTGTATGTATTTTTTGTGGTATTAGGTTTAACAATGCAACTATGTCTCGAGTGTAAAAACTGTCAAAAACTTACATCTGCTTTGAGCTAGTTGTATAGCGTCTTTAGAGGTGCCCAAGCCCTATGCACTTGGTGCACATTTGTTTTTGTAAAAGCACTTAGGCATAGGCTGTGTATTCTAATATACACACACAGCACTCCGCACTAAGCAATACAAAATACACAAACAAATTTGTCTTTTTTGTTTTTGATCTTTTTTCGTTGCTTATACCGAAGTGCAAGCAACAACACTTTCGTATGCTTTGTTGGTAGATTTTGGTGACAGTGATCTTCTACGTAGATTTTGTTGTTGTCTAACATAGTATGCTTTCGTTTACGAAAGGTTGCAGGATTTTATATGTATTAGTGTTTGTACTTCCATAAGAAAGTTTTGGGCACTCCTGCTCTATACTATTATTTCCTTGCTTTATTACTTGTGAACAAAATACATATACACAAAAATTGAAATTAATGCGAACAGCTGATTCATTTCAACGAAAGTGTCAAAATTTCGGTGTAATCATGCTCCAATAGAAACAGCAATTTTACACCACAGCTCAACTGAAAATGTATGTTATGCGTAATATGGCAAAAAAGTTCAGTTGAGGTGTCTTAACTTACGTCAACTTAAGTTGAGTTGTCGTACCTAATAGGGGCCTAAATGTCGAAATCTGTCCGCTGTTCTTTTTCTACCGTGTAACATACCAGCGTGCAAAATGTGTACGAGCTTAACCCGGCGTCTCGACTACCAATAGTTCATTGCATGCCCTCTGTCACAATCCATTGGAAGCAATTGCAATATTTCAAGGATGGGTTTTGATGTTATTTTATTTTCATTTTTAAAATTACGCCGAACAAATAAGTAAGCTGCTCTCGCGCGTTTGATGCTTGAAATCAGCACTCAAATTGCCGGTATAAATTTATTATTTTACTTCTCCACATCACTCCATTTTCAGGAACTTAATTTAATTTTTTAAATGTCAAGCTGCTTTAATTTTCAGCACATATAAAAATGACTATAAAACAAGAAAAATTACAGCTCATTGCCAAGTTCGTGTTGACAATATATCTCGAGAAATATTGCAAGCCATAGATTTCCAATGCGAACCTGGCAATGAGCTGTAATTGTTCTTGTTTGGCAGTAATTTTTATATGTGCTGAAAATTAAAGCTGCTGCAAGAATTAAAGAAATGGAATGTAATGCTAGAAATTTTATAAATTAATTTAAGTTCTTGAAAATGGAGTGACGTGGAGAAGAAATTTATAAAATAATAAATTTATACCGGCAATTTGAGTGCTGATTTAAAGCATCACGCGCGCACGAGCAACGTACTAATTTGTTCGGCGCCACTTTAAAAATTAAAATAACATAACATCAAAAACCCACCTGTTGATCCACCCTGTATTCTTCTATTCACTTCTCTTCATTTTTACTTCATCTCATTTGGTTAGTTGCCAAAAGTAAGCCGCCGCGAAAGCATCAAAGAAATACAATGCAGTAACATAAAAGTCTAAAGTTGATTTGATTTGCATTAATGGCCAAAACATTAAATTGATTTCATTTGTTTTAAAAAGTGTTAATTTACGAAAAACATTTCAATATAATTATTAATAAACATAAATATAATTTAATATCTGCCAGCGTCTTGTCATTGAATTTCTTCGTCAGTTTGTCGCAGTTTTTTGTCGTAGTTTTGAAAGTACAGTTCAATAGAATTGAACAAAAAAGAAAAAAAAAAGTAAAGCGTCGGTCGAATATATGTGTATATACTGAAGTTCGAGAAATTTCTGGAAACAATAACTGTACATAATTTTTGAAGTTAAGATGGCAGAAGCTAACGTGGAAAACATTGCGGAAATTCTTGCTGGCTTTAAAGCCTTAAAAACATCTGTTGCCTTGCTATAAAGTAGCACTACAGAAAGTCAGCGTGATATTGAGAGACTGCGCCATCAGATGGAATCTCTATATAACCCATCAGGTGCTATTGATGTGGATCATCTACAGTCATCAAACCTCATGCGACAAAACCGACAAAACCTCATGCGTTCAGCTAGAGAGGTAGTAACTTCAATGCTTATTTTTCCACAAGACGTGCCTAAAGCTATTGAAGAACTAGAGTTTCGTTTTGGACGTCCCGACTTAATAGTACGATCGCAACTTGATAAAATACAGCAGTTTCCGGACATAAGTGTGAAAAAGCTTTTGCAAATTGTTGCATTTTGTACAAAGGTTAGGAACATTGTCGCATTCATTACGTCAGCAAATTGCAAGCAACATTTATGCAATACAAATTTAATGGAACAATTGATATCTAAGCTACCAGCAAGTAAGCAGTTTGATTGGGCAAAGCATTCTGTTTTGATCAGGCCTTTTCCTACACTCGCTGATTTTTCGCCATGGCTTAGTGACCTTGCAAGAGTCATAAGTTTGATGCCGCCTTCAGGTCCAGCCAGTTTGAGAAGCTATGCGCCAACATCCGATCCAGTCATCAATTCGAAAAATTCTGTACAGCCGCAACAGCCAAGGCGCATTTTGGATTTGACTGATATGGAACAGAAAAATAACCTTAAATTTCATCAGTGTGGAGAAGGGCACTATATCAAATGCTATATCAAATTGTAGCATTTTTAATTCAACGTTAGCTGTTCCTGCTCGGTGAGAAAGAGTCAAAAATTTACAACTATGTTTTTCCTGCCTGCGTAAGGGTCACAACACTGGAACTTGCCGTGCCAGAAAATTCGGTGGAATTGAGGGTTGTCATCGATATCATCACAAGAGCCTTCACAAAACAATTAACAGTCAATCAGTGCAAAAAGCAGCGGGAAACAGCTTAGAGCATTCAGAAGAGGGAGTCAACACAGTATATCCAGTATTAAATTGTGACCAGTCACCAGGCACTAGCAGCCAATTGTTTAAGGTATTGCCAGTGACTTTATATGGGCCAAACGGAAAAGTGAATATTTTTGCAATGTCTGATGTAGGTTCAGCTATATCTGTACTAGAAAAAGATGAAGACCTAACTAAAATGAATAACATCAGCTGGTTGATGATTACTTTTCAACGGAGAATTTCAGTATGAAGAATACGCCAACGTTGCCAGAATCAGAGAACAATAAAAGAGCTACACGAATGAAACAGTTCAACGTAAAGGTCAACATTTTGAAATAAGTTTACTTTGGAAGAACTATCCACCAACATTTCCAAGTAGTCTGGAAATGTCAACAAAGCCAAACGCTTTGAAAATGAATAATAATTTCGAGTTTGCTGAAAATTACCATAATGAGATGGCTAAATATTTGCAAAACGGTTATGCAAGAAAACTGCCAGAACAAGAACTGTGCAACGTTTCATACGTTTCAACGTTAATCATACCGTTTGATACTTACCCCATTTTGCCGTCTATAGTCCACACAAGCCAGGGAAACTGAGAATAGTTTTCGATGCCGCTGCTACCGTTGCAGGTACTGCTCTTAACTCAGTTCATCATAAAGGACCGGAGCAAGCAAAGCCGTTAAAAAGAATCTTATTCAAATTTCGAGAAGGAAAAGTGGGTGTAGCTACTGATATTCGCGAAATGTTTTCGCAAGTCAAGATTCGCCCAGAGGATCAACATGTACAGCGGTTTTTATTTAGACATAGCGACAAGGACAAAATTGAACATTATGCAATGGTTTCAATGATTTTCGGAGCCGTATGTTCGCCGTGCTGTACAGAATTTATTAAAAATCGTAATGCCGATGAATTTAGAGATCAATATCCAGATGCTGTCACTGCTATTGTGGAAAAATTTACAAATTAACATGCCGTTAAAGAAACAACACCATAAAAATATAGCAGCTACTTTAAATGAAATACGTCAAAAATTTTGAGTTCTGATATTAAATCGATTCTCAAAAAGATTGAGCGCACTTGCATGGAATGTAAAATAGATAAAGCAAATCCAGAGCCACCTTTGATGGGACAACTTCCAGAAGACCAGATCACGCCATTTGCTCGTCCGTTCACATACACTGGAATACATTTATTCGGACCCTTTAATGTCACCATTGGTCGACGCCAAGAAAAAATATGGACTGTAATCTTCACTTGCTTGATTGTCAGAGCTGCTCATCTAGAACTAGCGGAAAGTTTGTCAACTGATGCTTTTCTTGTATGTCTGCGCAATTTTAGTAACCGTCGCGGTACGCCTATTCCATTACGTAGTGACAATGGTACTAATTTTATAGGAGCGCAAAAAGATTTAAAAGGTGCTGAACATTTATTAGATGTTGATCTGATAACGGCCGTTTAACTGATGAGGCCGCTAACAGACACATTGAATGGATTTTAAATTGTCCATCAAATCCAAGTTCTGGTGGTAGCTGGGAACGTTTGATTCGTATTGTTAAAAGTGTATTACATAAAACTCTCCGGGAAGTTGCACCTAGAGTAGAGACCCTCCAAAGCGTGCGAATTGAAGCCGAAAATACTTTCAACTCACGACCACTCACATACAATCGATTGGCATCTGAAGACGATGAACCTCTAACACCCAACCATTTTTTGTTATGTTGCGGAAATACAACACAAACGCCACATCCAACTGACGAAAAAGTTAACGATCTGGATATTATATGCGATCCGAGTCAGTCACGTAGCCGTTAGGAAAAAGGACGTGTCACAAAGGTTTTTAAGGCTGAAGATAATTGATATATATGTTGGTATTGAACTTTTAAAACTACGAACTCTTTCACTTATGTTAAAATCACTCAATCTCTATAATAGTTAACTTTTTGTACTATGTATTCAACTACTATTAATTATTGCTATGTTTTAAATAAAACAAGTTTGAAATTAACCGTCTCCGTGTACGCTTCTCGTGTTAGACATTTCAACTGGCGACGAGGTAAAATCGGTAATTTGTTAGTACCGAAATTTCAACGTTATTTAATTGTTGAATCATGCCTCCTGAATCGAAAATTTTTATGAAAGATTTGCTGGATCAACAGCGAAAATTTACAGAAAAATTTTTGAGAAGGTTTTAACGAGCCAAACTGGTAGCACGCAAACTACCAGCGCAGTTCCACAATTTCATCATTTCGACAAAGAAAAACAACCGTAGGACGCATATCAAGAGCAAATGAATCAACATTTTGCAGTCTACGGGGTAGTTTCTTTGGAAAGACAAAAATCATTTTCTTTCTTGGTGTGGGACAGAAGTTTTTGAGCTCTTGAAAAATTTATTTGGAAGCGATGACCTTCAGCAACAGACTTATATTCAGCTAACGGCGAAGCTAGAGGAACATTTTAAAACTAAAACACATGTTGTAGCAGCCAGTTTTGAGTTCAACAAATGTATCATGATTTGCGGGGAATAGCAAGAGACTGTGAGATTGTTTGTAGTGCAGAAAATTATGCTCACAATTAGGTAGATGACATATTAGAGATCAAATTATTCTCCATACCGCGCATGATATGGTACGTACAGCCTCTTTACAGAAATTACAGCCGGCTCTTGTATACGTTTTCTTAATCGCCGAATCATTCGAGTCGACAGCAAAGACTGTAGCAGCCATTAAAGACAACGAGAGCTTTCCTTTTGTGAACGCAGTTTATCATAATAAGCAAACGTTGCGCGGCACTGCCGGCACTCAGCAGAAGAGCCCAACTTTAAACAAATACAATTCATGCTTAGGATGTTTCTCTTTACACTCACGAGAGCAATGCAAGTTTAAGAGTGCGATTTGCAATAAGTGTGGTAAGTAAGAAAGGCCACATTGCGGTAGTTTGTTTGTCGAATTTAGAAGGAAGGCCTGGTGGAAAGAAAAAGAAGAAAAGATATAAAAATAAATTCAATAAAAATGTGTATACCAATAATAATGTAGAAGTGCTAGAAAATATTTTTAACGTTACAGATACTATCAAAAATGAAAATAATAAAAGCTTTGGTGGTGTTATTATTTTCAACAAACAAATAAGCTTTCAATTGGACAGTGACGCATCAGTCTCGCTTATTACCGTGAGCACATATGAGCAACTTGGTTCACCACCACTCGCTCATAGCAATAGAAAGCTAGTTGGGTTTGGCAATAAAGCAATTGATATACTTGGCGAGTTTACGTCAGATGTAACGTGTGGCAAATTAACGAAAAATGTAGTGTTGATAGTGGCAAACGAGCGGGAAGGCAATAATTTATTTGCTGCAGATTTATTCAATGTGTTCGGTTTCAAAATTCAGCAAATCAGTAGCGCCTCTACTCTTACACAAGTGTCCGAAAACCTGTGCAAGAAGTATGCAGATGTGTTTGAACCAGCCTTAGGCACAGTGAAAAATTGAAAAGCAAGCCTTCTATTAAAAGATGAAGCGAAGCCGAGGTTTACGATGCTAAACAAATTTTAGTTGTCAACACTCCTATAGGAATGTTTCAGTACCAGCGATTACCTTATGCCATCTTCCAAAGGTTTTTAGAGCAACTGCTTCACGATATCGAGAGGTGTGGAAATTATTTAGACGACATTATAGTTACTGCTCCTTCCACCGAAATTAATGTAAGCCGATTGGAAAAGGTTCTTTTTCATTCTACAAAAAAGTGGTATTAAATGTAAGAGGGAAAAGTTTTTTTTTTGTTTAGACTTAAACAACGCTCAGGGGATGCCCCCTATGAATGCGAAATCATTGTGTTGATTCGGAAGACGGGTGATAGTTAGTTGGAGGGTGGAAAGATAGAGTAGAGTCGGTGAAGATTTGTTTTAAATTTACACAGCTCGAAACTGTAGGGGAACACGCTCGCAGGGAGATTGTTCCACAATTTTGCTGTAGGACTAAAGAACGAATTATCCCGGTAATGCGAGGTTCTATTGAGCATCAAGGCAATGGTAAAGGTATGGGCTTGGTGAGCTGCCCGAGTGGACCGGGAAAACACACGAGTTGATGGCGTCAAGTCATGTATCTCCCTTGAACACTTCCCATGGTAGTACCTGTAAATAAGGCTTAGGCAACCAACATTACGTCGATGCCCAAGAGAGTTGAGAGAAGACGAAATATTTTCATCCCCTATCAGATATATCGCACGTCGCATAATGGGGTATTTTATGCCAAAAGTGACGATTAATTTAAAAAAAAACGTTGAAGGTACATAGTGATGTTAGGTACCCGATGAAAGAAGATAAAATTCTGCATCACTAGGTGAAAGAATAGTTGAAAAATATTCTACTGTTTACCCGCAATGCAGTTTGAAAGTCATAATTTTTTTTCTCTTTTCGAAATTTAATTCGAAATTTTTAAAGTTTTTTTTTGTGTATTATTTTTTAAAAATTACAGAAAATTAGGTTCTGATATTGGTAAGATATAAATTCTTTGCCCTGCAGTTTGCAGGATACATGTGAAATCAACATCATTGTTTATGTTTATTAACTATTGTTATTGCAATCCTTTGTTTTTGTATAAAATGTCGTTCAAAGCTTGTTTGCGCAATTTGTAGTAATAACGAAAATTATGTTCTATAAAGGTATATAGCTAATGATTACATTTTGAAGCCGCCATTTAGAATGAATTTTTGACTTCGGATTCATGATCAGCGACCCCACAAACTTCAGTATACAAATTTTTACCTCCATTAAACGTTTTTTGCAGAACATAGCTTGTTCATGGCCGCCATTTTGAATTTCAAATTTTTGACTTCATATTCTAAATCAGCGACCCCACAAAACCCTGTATACAACATTTTAATTCCTTTAAACGTTTTTTGTAGAAGTTAGCTTGTTCATGGCCGCCATTTTGAATTTCAAATTTTTGACTTCAGATTCGTAATCAGCAACCCCACAAACCCCTGTATACAAAATTTTACTTCCATTAAACGTTTTTGTAGAAGTTAGCTTGTTCATGGCCGCCATTTTGAATTTGAGATTTTTGACTTCAGATTCGTGATCAGCGACCCCAAAAACCCCCAAAGTACAATTTTTGTCTCGATAAGTGGCCCCTGTCAATTAATCGTCACTTTTGGCATAAAATACCCCATTGTGCGACGTTGAATTCGGCCCAGAAGCTCCAAATAAGATCTTGAAGCCCCTGCCCAAATGTGCGGATTGTACTCCATTTTCGGCCTTATATATGAGGCCGATCACTCGTAGATCAGTTGGAGTGAAGTATTTCTTACACCGTTTTTAAAAACCTAGGCACTTGGCCGCTTCTTTCGACACATCGAAAATATGATCATTCCAACGGAGATCAGATTTGGTCGATATGCCCAGAACATCAAGAGCATCTGACTCAGCAAGATCAACACCATTTATATTGAGGGGAGCTAAGGGACAATTCATTCGTTTGTGGGTTAACAGGCAACACTGGGTCTTGCTAGCATCAAACTCAACTCTATTAGCTAGCCCCCACTCAGAGATTTTTCCTAAGTCATTAAGCAGTGTATCATTCATATTTTGCCTCTTTCTCTCAATCTCCAAAGAGCTCGGCCGTTTTTTTAAGGAATATGAATGACAAATGCTGCTGTCGTCCGCAAACGAATGAATTGGGTTATGAGTCAATGACAGAAGGTCGTTGATAAAAACCAGAAACAAAGTTGGCGATAGGACTGAACCCTGAGGTACTCCAGCACCGATGGCGTGTTCACTAGACGAAATGCCGTCAATCACGACACGAATCGACCTGTCTTTTAGAAAACACGTGATCCATCGAGCAAAGTTACCACCAACACCATATGCCACACTCGGTCAAATGCCTTAGAAATATCCAGAGCAACAACCCTGCTTTCACCAAAGAAGTGAACACATTGGTTCCACTTCTCCGTGAGGAACGCCATGAGGTCGCCAGTAGACCGAGCCCTACGGAAGCCATATTGACGGTCACTAAGCAATTCGTTGCGCTCCAGATAATTCATTAGGTGGAAGTTTATTACACTCTCCATGACTTTGGAGAGCGCAGAGCATATCGCAATGGGTCGGTAGTTCGTGCCACTCAACTCGCTCACTACCAAGAGCACCTTCCATTGGTTCTTTCCGCTGACGCTTCGTTATTTGGGATCGGAGCTATGTTGTACCATGAGTATCCGGACGGGACGGCACGACCGATCGCCTTCGCATCTAAAACGTTAGATGTGCACCAACGCCGGTATAGCCAGATTGAGAAAGAGGCTCTCGCCATAGTTTACGCTGTTCAATACTTCCACCAATATATTTATAGCCGAAAGTTTACTCTTGTCACGGATCACAAGCCGTTGGTTAGTATATTTAGCCCTAATAAGCAACTCCCGGTAATGACTGCAAACCGCCTACAGCGCTGGGCTTTAATTTTAATTTATCAATTTGACATTAAACATCGCAAAACAGCTGAGCATGGTAACGCTGATGCTCTTTCGCGCTTGCCAATAGGCCCAGACCTAGATTTTGATAAGCAAGAGTCATGCTATAATGTGTGTAACCTCAACACTCCAATCAACTCTGACTTGACTAGTAAGCAAGCTGCGCTTGATTCTACACAACGATTATTTTATTGAAAATGGTTGGCCTAAACATTTAGATGATAATGACCGCTACATTCTTTCTTATTTTCACCGTAAGCTTCAACTTTCGTGATAGGATAATTTGCTGTTCCTGTGGACTAATTCCTGTCGTCTGGTTATACCTAACCCGGCGGCCACACGTGACAATTTTGCCATGACAATAACAATACACTCACACTTTTTCACCAATACAAGCAAGCTCTGGCAATTGCCAATCTATTGCCAGGCAGTTGTCAGCATGACAATAGGCTGGCAATTACATTGGCAATAATTTGACGTTTGTATTGAAATTGACATAAAATTTGACGTTTAGATTAGAATTGGCGCAAATAATCGTGGTTGATGCACAAAAAAGAGTGAATTTGGCGCAAATTGTGTATACATTTTCAAAATTAATAGATAAAAGCAAATAAATTGAATTAAATTTGCCACAAATTGTGTGTAAATTTACAAAATTAATGAATAAAAGCAAATAAATTTAACTAAAATAGTGAATTGCGTTTAAAATAGTGCCGGCAATCTTCGTGCTATCCATGAGCCATCCAACGTTTGTGCCAGGTAAGGAGTCATCGCTGCATGCTCATTTGCAAAAGTGGCATTGAAAAAAGCCATTAGTCTTCTTTGAAGCGCTCATCTGCGTTTCCCATAAAGAGCACATGTCGGTGTTTGCAAATCATCCTAGCCAAAGAAATGATCGTATACAGTGCCATCGTGCGATAGAAACTTTGAATTAATGGTCAGATTACGGCGATTCGCATCCAGTTACCAGTCTGTGGTGTACTGCACTTCGGTTTGGCGCCCGTGGGTGTGCAGATCGATATGTAGGGTTCAGATTTGGACGCATTTCAGCCGGAACTCCACGCTGCTGCGTTAGTTCAGCCGTAGACAACATTCGTTGCGGCGAGCTCGTTATATTCATTCACATAGTTAGCTTCAGCAGACTTAGCTGAATTTTAATGATTATGGAATAAGACATATTGACAAGATTTTATATGCTAATAATTCTAATGTACCTATTTAAATATCTTATAAATATCAAATCATATACACTTTTATGATTTGAAGACGAGTTCTAATTCTAATTGCATTTACGTAACATTTGCAGTAACAGTTGCGTGTCATTTTCGCCAAAGAGATCCAGCCTAATCAATGCATCGGCAGTTAGCCATCAGGATGTGCGCAACATAAACAACATCAACAATATACAATAAAAATAACAGAGATCCAGCCTAATCAATGCATCGCCAGTTAGCCATCAGGATGTGCGCAACATCAAAAACATCAACAATATACAATAAAATTAACAGAGATCCAGCCTAATCAATGCATCGCCAGTTAGCCATCAGGATGTGCGCAACATCAAAAACATCAACAATATACAATAAAATTAACAGAGATCCAGCCTAATCAATGCATCGCCAGTTAGCCATCAGGATGTGCGCAACATCAAAAACATCAACAATATACAATAAAATTAACAGAGATCCAGCCTAATCAATGCATCGCCAGTTAGCCATCAGGATGTGCGCAACATCAAAAACATCAACAATATACAATAAAAATAACAGAGATCCAGTCTAATCAATCCATCGCCAGTGAGCCATCAGCATGTGCACAACATCAAAAACATCAACAATATACAATAAAAACAACAGAGATCCAGCCTAATCAATGCATCGCCAGTGAGCCATCAGCATGTGCGCAACATCAAAAACATCAACAATATACAATAAAAATATTTGAGGTGTATAAGTTAACGCCACATATATTAAAAACTCCAAAGTGCATTTCAAAGTTACACGCGCATCCGCTCTGGTAGAATATGCTGACACTGCGTCTACCAGCGATAAAGCAACGGACTCGTGAATACAGAAAAACAACAACAACAACAACAACAACAACAACATTCAGCAGCATAATAAAATCCATAGAAAAACAACAAGAACAGCCGGTCGAGTTGCAGTTGATAATTTAAGATATAAAATATGTTAAGTTAGTTCTAAGTTAATGTGTGAACAATAAAGTCAAACATCGGGGCTTGCTCCGATGTTGTTTTTTTAAAAAATAAAAATAATAATATAAAAATTAACTGGCGCCCGAGCAGGGACCCTAAAGTCTTTTGAACGAAAGCTTTGGGGACACCTCTACTGGATTACTTTAGACGGAAAAATCTATTAAGTATCAGAGTGAGGACACCTTTACTGGATTACTTTAGACGGAAAAATCTATTAAGTATCAGGGTGAGGAAATTCCAACGGAGTCATCAAGGATAAAAAGTGATCCAACGGCTCCCTAGTACAAAAGGAAACGGATACAGCTGAGGATTCAAAATCTAATTGATATCGTCGGAATGTTTATTGTAAGTTAAATCTAAGATATATTTTTATGTGAAAAAGTGAAAGTTAAGAATTTTAAAGAAAAATTAAGAAAAATTTAAACGAAAAAAGAAAATTTTAAGAAAATTAAGAGTGAAAAATTTAATTAAAGAAAAATATTTAAAAAGAAAGAATTTTAAAGAAAAATTAAGAAAAATTTAAAAGAGAATTTTAAGAAAATTAAGAGTGAAAAATTTAATTAAAGAAAAATATTTAAAAAGAAAGAATTTTAAAGAAAAATTAAGAAAAATTTAAAAGAGAATTTTAAGAAAATTAAGAGTGAAAATATTACCAAGAAATTCTATAAGAGAAAAATAGCATTAATAATTTGTTTAAATTTGCTAAATATTTTTTTTTTTTGTTTAAAGTGATTAGGAAAAGAACAAGTAAAAGCATAAGAAAAATTGAAAATTGTTTTTCCCTTTGTGTCCATAAAAAAAAGAGGGAAAAAATGCAAGACGATTTAGTTGAGAAATTAGCAAAGCTTAGCGTTGGCATGGGACCGGCTACCTCTGGTACAGTTCAAGCCCAAACAATGAACGAAAACTTAGCTAGGGAGATAACTGAGTTGGTTACTACCACTATTAGAAATATCAATAATCCATTTTTAGAAACAGATACCGAGTCAGACCAAGGTTACTCAATTCAAGTTAACTCAACAAACGCTAACGAATTAGACAAGATTCCAGACATAGTTAAATGCCTCAGGGAGTTCTCTGGAGTTCCAGGAGAATTTAATTCATGGCGGAAAACTGTTGACCGCATATTCACGGTCTATGACCACATTAAAGGAACCCCCAAATACTGTGCTATTCTTCACATGGTTAGACACAAAATTGTCGGAGAAGCCGACACAGCACTGGAGTCATATAAAACTCCCTTAGAATGGGGTAAAATAAAGAAGTGCCTTATGATGCACTACTCTGACAGAAGAGACATTGGAACTTTAGAGTACCAACTAACCACACTTACTCAGAGAAACTCCACAATACATGAATTCTACCAAAAAGTCTACCAGCATTTATCTTTAATCCTAGACAAGATTGCTTGCCTAGAATTAGGTGAAGAATCACTGCGAGCAATGACCAATTCGTACAGAGAGAAAGCGTTAGATACTTTTATACGCGGACTTAATGGGGATTTACCACGGTTGTTAAGTATACGAGAACCTACTTCATTGCCACAAGCACTAAATTTATGTCAAAAATTAGACAATATGCTATTCAGAATGAATTATGCTCAAAACAACTCTAGCAGTTTCAGAAACGCACCACCCAGACCACCAAGACCAGTGAAATTTAATTTTCCCCCACAGAAAACGAACTTTTACCCAGAATTAGTTCACTGGCCACCAATACAAAATCACAATCCTTTCATTAGAAATAACAATAATAATCCTTTTTTCCGAAATACGAATAGTTTCCCACAGAACACAAATCCCTTTTCACAAAATAGACATACAAACCCATTTACAAACAATATTTACAGACCAAATCAAAACGGATTTAACAACAGGCCAAACTTCCCTCCAAAACCACCGCAACCAATGGAGGTCGACCCATCAGTTCAATCACGTCAAGTAAATTATCAGAATAGGCCAAACTTCCAAAATAGGCCAAATTTTCAAAATAACAATTTCACCCAAAAGCGACCTTTGACTCAACAACACTACGTTCCAAATAAGATACAAAGAACCTTTTTTACGAATACATATAACCAAATTTATCCTGAAGTCAATTACCAATATCCATGTTACGACCCCTATACACATTTTGCTCACCAAGAGGTCAACTTTCAGAATACCCCTTTAACTCCATATTACCCTTACAATCCTGACACAAATTTCGCGGATCAAGAAAGCAACTTCCAAGATATTTTTTCATCACCCAACAATCCTTATGATCCCAACGACATATTCGCTTCCCAAATAGAACAATGGGAAGCTAATGAAGAAAATCCAATGGACTTACAGGAAACAAACCCATTCCAAGTTACTAATGTTAACCCAATCGAGACCAATGATAACACGCAGAATAACTCTCGGCAAACCGACAGTATCCATTTTTTAGGATAAAACCGTCTTCACTCCCCTACTTTGAATTTATTACCGGGTGTGGAGATGTACTAAAATTTTTGATAGACACCGGTTCTAATAAAAATTACATCCAATCCACAAGAATTCAGTATCCTATACCCAACGACGAGTTATTTTCAGTAAACTCTGTAGCAGGAAATATTGAAATATCCCATCATACATTTTTAAAAATTTTCGGACCACAGACGCCAGAACTTAAATTCTTTATATTACCTGGATTAAAATCATTCCACGGAATTGTTGGTAATGATACTTTGAAGCAACTAGGTGCCATAATTCACACAGATAGCAATTTTATGACAATATTTTCTGACCTAATTATTCCATTAAAGCAATACATAGCACAGGACGTTAATAACCTTAATCTACGTACGTCACATTTGACCGAGCAACAAACAGAAAGACTTAAGAAATTAATCGAAGAATGTCCAAATTTACTTTGCGATCCTAATAAAAAACTGACATATTCAACTTCTGTAAAAGGTGAAATAGGAACTACAAATGACACTCCAATTTATTCCAAAAGTTATCCGTATCCAATGGCTTTAAAAGAAGAAGTCGAAAGGCAAGTCGAAGAACTTTTAGCCGATGGCATAATAAGACCATCGAGATCTCCCTATAACGCTCCCGTATGGATCGTCCCGAAGAAAATGGATTCATCGGGCGAAAAAAGTATCGTATGGTAATTGATTACCGTAAGCTTAATAAGATTACCATTCCGGATAGATATCCAATTCCGGAGATACAGGAAGTTTTCGCCAACCTCGGCAGAAATCAATTTTTCTCGATCATTGACTTATAAAGTGGATTTCACCAGATACCTCTTAAGATATCTGATATAGAGAAAATGTGAATTTTTGAAAAAAGAGGTAGAGTTTTTAGGTTATGTAGTTGGAATAAATGGAATAAAGACTAATGGGAAGAAGGTAGAAGCAATAGCGAAAATGCCAATACCAAAAACACTAAAAGAACTTCGGTCGTTTCTTGGTATGTCCGGGTACTATAGACGATTTATTAGAGACTATGCAAAGATTGCAAAGCCCCTAACAAATCTTCTACGAGGGGAAGATGGACGCGTGTCCAAACATGCCTCGAAAAATAAAATAATAACCCTCGACGAAGACGCCATTGACTCTTTTAACAAAATTAAAAATGCATTAACTTCAAAAGAAGTAATCCTTTCTCACCCCAATTTTAATAATGAATTTGAATTAACTACCGATGCTTCCAATTTCGCGATAGGAGCGGTATTATCTCAAAATGATAAACCAATAACCTTTATCTCTAGATCGTTATCAAAAACCGAAGAGAATTATGCCACAAATGAGAAAGAAATGTGGGCAATCATTTGGTCATTAAATTCACTCAGAAGTTATCTCTATGGTTCTAGGAGAGTAAAAATATATACGGACCATCAACTACTTACTTACGCTTTAAGTACAAAAAATGCGAACAGTAAGATGAAAAGATGGAAGGCTATCCTAGAGGAGTATAACTATCAACTTATCTATAAACCTGGCAAAGCAAATGTTGTAGCTGACACCCTTTCTCGGATACCAAACGAAATTAATTCATTAACACCCACAATCCATAGTGACGAAAGCTCCAACCATAATTTAGTGCCTTGCACTGAAACTCCGATCAATGTATTTAAAAATCAGATCTTCTTAAAAATCGATGACACTCCCTTTTATCAATTTAAAATAATATTTCCCGGCTATCATAGACACATAATAAAGGAACCACGCTATACAGAAGAAAAACTTTTAACTCTATTGAAAACATATCTAAACCCATCTGTCATTAACGGCATTCAAACCGAAGAAAGAATTATGGGTAGCATTCAAAACATTTATCCACTTCATTTTGCAAATTACAAAACACGATATACCCAAAAACTTGTGGAAGACGTAACAAACGAACAGGAACAAGAAAACATAATTCTGGAGACGCATAATCGTGCCCACCGAAACGCTCTCGAAAACAAATCACAAATTATTGATAAATACTATTTCCCAGGAATGCAATAAGATCAAGAACATAACAAAAATTTGTAGGACTTGCAAAGAAAATAAGTATGAAAGACACCCGAACCAAATCAAGTTAAACGAAACACCATTACCGACCTTTCCAGGACACACAATTCACATAGATCTATTTTTGACAGAAAACAAAGTAGTGATGACGGCACTTGACAAATTCACAAAATATGCACAGACCAAAATAGTAAAGAGTAGATCAATAGAAGATTTAAGAAGGCCCCTTAGGGACATTATATTTTCATTTGGCGTACCGAAAGCAATAATCATTGACAACGAACCATCTCTCAATTCTAATTCGATGAAATTTATGATGAAGGACGAATTAGGCATTAACATTTATACAGCACCCCCATACAAAAGTCAGGCTAACGGCCAAGTGGAACGATTCCACTCAACGTTAGTAGAAATAATGCGTTGCCTAAAAGAAAGCGGAGCACATAGAAATTTCGAGGAACTTTTAGAGCGCGCCGTATCCGAGTACAATTATTCAATACACTCGGTAACTGGCAAGAAACCAGTTGATTTATTTTTCAGAAGAAACGTAGGTTTTACACCAGAAGATTTCGAAAAAGTTAGAGTTGCGAATTTTGAAGCATTAGAAAGGAAACAAAAAAAGGATCTCGAATACCATAACAAGTACAAACAGGAACCTAAACGATATTTACCTGGCCAATTAATATATGTCAAGAGAAATAGACGGTTAGGAACAAAATTGTCAAAACCATACACCAAAGAAATAGTTAGGGAAGATAGAACCAGTACACTCGTAACAGAAACCGGACGAATACTTCACAAAAGTCTAGTTAGAAACTAAATCATTTCAGTTAATATTTTTTCTGGCAACATGCAGAGCCGACTCGCAGATACTGGATTACTCAAACTCACAATTAGTCACAATAGAGACGGGAATGGCAAAATTACAAATTGGAACGTTCAAAATAATTCACGTTATGGACTTACGACAATATGAAAACGCAATCAACGACCTTGAGACGACAATCAGAACTAAAGTTAACACAGGACACTCCTTCTATCCATTTCTTTTGTTTGAAATCACCAAAATTAAAAACCATCTAGGTAGACTCAGGTCGAAGGGAAAAACAAAACGATCACTGGATTTTATTGGTACCGCATGGAAGTGGTTAGCCGGTAGTCCCGATCATTCAGATCAAATAATCCTTACAGAAAAAATTAACAATGTTCTCGCAAACAATAATCAACAAGTGGTTATCAATAAGATGACACTTGATAGAATCAATGAAATAACTAATATGACAAATACAATTTTAAAAGCTGTTAGATCCGAAAATAATGTTGAAGATCAATTTTATATGAAATTAAAATACAAACTAGACCTCATAAAAGAAGAAATTACAAATATCGAATATGCCATACATTAGGCTAAAGCTAATGTTATAAATTCCTACATATTGTCAAATTCAGAAATCGATATTGTAAAAGAAATTTTTAGTAAAGAAAATATGCCGTATCTAAGCATAGACGAAGCATTAGAATTTTCGGAAATAAAAATAGCTTCGAATGATGATACGATAATTTACATTGTAAGTTTGCCAAAAACAAATAATGAATATTGTAAAACTTTAATTCTTAAACCAGTAAAAACCAAAAATCAAATTACTAAATTCGACTATAACTCTGTACTTCAATGTCAAAATAAACTTTTTGAAATCAAACAAAATTGTAATAGTTATAATAATTTATCAATTTGCCCAGACAAAAATGTAATAGACATAAGTAACTCCTCATGCATTCCAAACCTACTCAAAAGCCGTATGCCAACTTGCCAAAGGATCAACAACCAACATGTACCGGAAATAGAAGAAATCTCGCCTGGACTCCTATTTTTAAATCAATTTAAAGGACCCGTTAATATAAGAAATGAAACAGTCATCCTAGAAGGAACCTTTTTAATAAGATATCATAACGAAACGATACAAATTGGAAACAGAACGTATTCCTCAAACGAAACAAAAATGTACGCACCATTACCTGCCTTGCTACAACCGAAACCTACATCAGAAAATATGGAAGAGGAATTTCATTAGAAATGATGAAAGAGCTGAACACAAGAAATACAGAATACATCGAATTACTGGACGCACGCTACAAAATATCCATAGCCGCCGCCATAACAGTAACACTCTCGGTAATAGCATTAGGAACAGCAATTTTAGTGATCTACAAACGTAAAATAACACAAGTTAAGGAAACCCATCCAGAGTTATTAAAGGGACGAAACCACGAACTTTCGGAATCAGCCATTGAAGGACTCAACCAAATTTTTGATAAAAAAACAAACGAGGACGTTTGAATTAAGGAGGGGAGGAGTTAACGCCACATATATTAAAAACTCCAAAGTGCATTTCAAAGTTACACGCGCATCCGCTCTGGAAGAATATGCTGACACTGCGTCTACCAGCGATAAAGCAACGGACTCGTGAATACAGAAAAACAACAACAACAACAACAACATTCAGCAGCATAATAAAATCCATAGAAAAACAACAAGAACAGCCGGTCGAGTTGCAGTTGATAATTTAAGATATAAAATATGTTAAGTTAGTTCTAAGTTAATGTGTGAACAATAAAGTCAAACATCGGGGCTTGCTCCGATGTTGTTTTTTTAAAAAATAAAAATAATAATATAAAAATTAACTTATATATTTAACAGGTATATATTAAAAAAGGGAATTTAGTAATTTAATTAGACTTAGTACAATTAAGTAAACTAGTATCGCCTTTGGTCGAATTTCGAGCATTTAAAAATTGATTTTTTTTTTTGTATTTTTATTGACGTCCCAGTACCCAGTACTTACCATATTATACTTTCTAGAAGATGAATATCACCAAGTGAGAACTTCATATATAGATTAATTGTTATACGGCAGCTGCTTCCAAAGCTATTCTATATAAAAACTTGTTTGGGTGGTGCCACGCCTACCATATATATTCGGTGCACTCCTTCTCCCTAATTTTATTGATTTCAAAAACAAATTATCAAAATCGGTTGAGAAACACGGGAAAAAAGTTCTTAACTGCTCTGCCTGCGCCCATTAATATATAGATACTCCTATTTAATTGTAATTTTGTGAAACTAAATTGACCACTACCTGTTCTATAAACTCAACAGCTATATCTCCAAAGGTTGCTGATAAAAATGGACAAGAAACGAGAAGACATTTTAAAAATAATTTGTTTTAAACTTAAACGCGAAGTGCTTTGGAACATGAACTGCTTCGCGTATCGGCGAAATGACCTCAAACAGAAAGCTCTGGAGGAAATAGCTGACCTAATGAAGCTTTCGGTAGATTTAATTTAATTTAATTTATTTGTAGTAATTATTAGCATACAAGATTTAATCTTTTAAATGCAACAATTTGGATAATTAATAATAATAACAATTGGGATAACAACATATTAAAAATAGTGCTTAAGCAATAATTGTTTAAAGTTAAGAACATATTAGAATTACATTTTATAGTTTAAATAACATAAAAGAAATCAGCAAAGCGATATGATTTGAAATTGAATTAAATTAAAAAGATGTGTATCCGTTGTAGAATAAGAAAGATTAAATTAGAGAATTTATTTTGAGAATTAGAGAGAAATTTAAAGAAGAGTTAAGAGAAATGTTCATAAATTAAATGTTTAAATTTTGTTGTGTTGTTAATGCGTTTTATATGATTTGGTAGGAAATTCCATAGTCTTATAGCGCTAATGAAAAATAGTCTACTTGATTCGTTGTACCTAAAATGGGGAACTATGATAAATAAGTTTCTAGTGGATCTACAGAATTGAAGTTTTTCGAACAAATAGTTTGGCCTTTTTAAAGTTATAAGTCTATGCAGAAAAATACAGATTCTTGCATTGAGATAATGTGTGATACTGCAGCCAAGTATGCGATTACTAAACGCAGATATATGGTCAAACCTTCGAATACCGTACACGTATCTAGCTGCATTATTATATACCACTAGAAGTTTATGCGATGACCTTGAGTCGAGCTTACAATAGACAACATCGGAATATGTTATTAGAGGTAAAATTAATTGTATCACCAATTTACGTCTAGTTTCTGTGGGAACAAACGGGGCAGATTTCCTTAAATTTCGTAGGGAATAGTAAACTTTTCTAACCATACTATTAATATGGTCTTCACACGTGAGTGAAGAGTTCATAACGAATCCTAAATTTACTACTTTATTTACAAAGTCGAGCTTTGTACCACTTAGGAAAATAGGAGGCAGATCATTCAAAGGAAGTCTAGATTTGACTACTGGTAAGACATGCGATTTTAGAGGATTCAACCTTAATTTATTTTCCCCAGCCCATCTGCTGATTGCAGCCAAGTCCTCATTAATTCTTGCACATAGATCTTCAATGAGGCATGAGGGTCGGGAGAGATAGAGTTGCAGGTCATCCGCATATGCATGCATTGTTACATTCTTACATAAAGAAAAGATGTCGTTAAGGAACATTGTAAACAGAAGTGGTCCAAGTACAGAGCCTTGAGGTACCCCGCTGCCAATAGTACTGTAGCTTGAGTATTTATTCCCTACCTTGACCCTTTGTTTTCTTCCAACCAAATAGCTTTTCAAAAAATTTACAGCAGGAACCGAGAAGCTGAAGCAGATTTCCAACTTTTTGCAGAGCATTATATGGCTTACACTATCGAACGCTTTAGAAAAGTCCAAGAGACAGACTAGGGTGAGATCGCCTTTGTCAAAATAAGTTCTGATATCGTCCAGAATTTTTACTACAGCGGTGGAGCAGCTATGGCCAGTGCGAAAGCCAGACTGAAGAGGAGACAAGAGATTGTGCACACTAAGATACTTGGAAATCTGTTCAGCAATAAGGGATTCGAGCACCTTTGACAAGGACGAGAGAAGGCTTATTGGACGGAAATCACTGGGTACAGCTGCCATTGGCTTTTTTCCAATAGGTATAATCGTGGCGACTTTCCAGATTGAAGGAAACGTTGAACTTGTAAGGCAGTGATTGAATATGTGAACGAGAGGGCTAATAATAAAGGGTAGAATAAGCTTAATAAATTTGATTTCAATTCCGTCTTCGCCAATAGCATTTGATTTTATCCTTGAGATACATCGCATAACATCTGACTCATTTACAGCGGTAAACTGAAATTTTTGAAGCAGATTGGGAGTAGAATTATTAATGTAGGTGCTAGAGTTGGTGGTTTCTGTCAGAGGACTAGATACGAAATACAGTGTGCAGCAAAAGTACCCCAGCCGCAGTATAAAATCATTCGTTCTTTCTTAAAAAAATATATCGCAAAAGATATGATTCTTATTTTTATTTAATATATCCATTTATATACTACAAAAGACCAAAACAATATTTCAAATATTTATGTAAACAAAAATAAAAAAAATTAGAGATCACGTTAACTTCAGTTTTTTGCCCAGCAAAAGTAATGGTACCCCTGGAAAAATATTTAAATTTTTATATTAATTTTACGATTCTTGACTTAAATTTGCTTACCTAATACTTAGTAGGATATCTCTTTAGTCTGAGAACTTCATTTAATCTGTTCGGCATTGAGTGCACAAGTTTTTTAGTGTAATCTTCGGATATTTTACCCCATTCATTCAAAAGTATTTCTTTAAGCTGTGTTTTATTTGAAATAGTATGATTTCGAATACGTTTTTCTAAATGATCCCACAAGTGCTCAATAGGGTTTAGATCTGGACTTTGAGGAGGAGTTTTTAGCATGTGTGGTGTATTGTAAGCGATCCACATCTTAACGTCTGCAGCGGTGTGCTTAGGATCATTGTCCTGTTGAAAGTAATAGTTTTCGCGAATATTTAGTTTTTCAGCACTTTGGTTCAGATTTTCTTTAAGAATATTCATATAAACCGTTTTGTTCATCGTCTCCTCAATGAACACTTAATTGCTAACACCTTCTGCAGACATGCAACCCCATACCATGACTCCACCTCCTCCATGCTTCACAGTTTTCCGTGTATTTTTTGGATTAAGCTCTTCGCACTTCTTCCGCCACACTAATGCGCGTCCGTCCGACCCAAAAATGTTAAATTTTGATTCGTCGGAGAAAATTACGTTCTCCCAAAAATCATTTCCTTTATTTATATATTCTTTGGCGAAGTCAATGCGTTTTTTTTCTATTTATTTCACTAACGTGCGGCTTCTTACGAGCAGTGCGAGCATTGTACCCAGCCTTCTTGATGAACCTACGCACCGTATCTGCAGAAACATCTTTCCCAAATGATTCTTTTAACTCTGTTGCTATTTTAGGTGCACTTGTAAATGGATCTTTCTTTACAATGGCTTCAATTTTTCGTTCTTCCCTTTTATTGAGCTTTGGTGGACGGCCTGTTAGCGGTTTATTTTCAATAACGTTATCTCTTTTGAACCGATTAATAACTTTTTGCACAGTTGGTTTACTTCTGTTTATAATTTAAGCAATTGCAGAGTAAGATTTACCCATTTCGTGGTTATTAATTATTATTTTTCTTTCTTCAATTGATAATTCTTTTCTCGACATTTTAAGAAATAATTTGACTCTCCTTCTTGCAATTATAAAAAACTTTTTTTGCTGACTGGAAATTTGGAAAGTACCGTTTTATTTTTAAAAGAGAGCAAACAAAAGCTTTAAGGGTTGCCAACAATTAGTACAAATATTTAATCGGGTAAATCAAATGTAACTCTATTTATGACCAGGGGTACCATGACTTTTGCTGTGCAAAAAACTGAAGTTAACATGATCTCTAATTTTTTTTATTTTTGTTTACATAAATATTTGAAATATTTTTTTGGTTTTTTGAAGTATATAAATGGATATATTAAATAAAAATAAGAATCATATCTTTTGCGATATATTTTTTTAAGAAAGAACGAATGATTTTATACTGCGGCTGGGGTACCATGACTTTTGCTGCACACTGTAAGTATTAAGGAGATCTGGGTCTAATACACATCCTCCAACTTTATTCTTGTTTCCTATTCCAATTTCCTTCAAGTTATTCCAAAGTTTTTTCGATGGCAGCGACGTGCTTAGCTTAGAGAAAAAAAACCTTTTTTTAGATAGCTTAACTGCAGATGTAGCATAATTTCTAGCCCTTCTATACTCTTCCCGATTGATCTCAGTTGGATTGCGCTTCCATCTAGAATAGGCTTTATGACGTTTTTTCAAAGCTTGTTTTATGGAATTCGTGAACCATGGACATGCGCTGTTGATAATTCTAGATGAACGCAAGGGGACGTGAATGTCAAAGATAGATGCAATTTTTCTTAGAAAAAAGTTTAATTTATCATCAACAGAATAAAGATACCAACATTCTTCCCAATTCACTCTAGAAAGATCAGCATAGAGAGCATCAAAGCGAATTGATTTGTAGTCACGATACATAAATATTCTGCTTGTATCGACACGCGTAAGATGTATATCCAAAGTGCAAAAAATTAGGTCATGATCGGAGATAAAGGATATCTGATCAAACAAAAGGACCGTCGAAGTATCAGACACTGCATACAGATCAAGTAGACTTGGGGTAACATTGCTGCCAAAACGAGTTGGCTCCTCAGGATTGACAACAGAAAGACCGACTGCAGACAGATCATCAAGAAATTTTTTTGTTAAATTATCTTTGACAAGCAGATTAATATTGAAGTCACCACACAATATGAGATGGTCAAAGTCGATTAGACAGCTGGATATAGAGGAAAATAACGGGTCGAGGCTATGACTGCGGTTAGGATTGTAGACACATGATAGAAAAACTTTAACTCTGCAGTCATGAATTGCGATATTTAGAAACTCAACATCAGATCCACTAGATTTACTCAAAAATTTAACATTTAAGTTAGTTTTGCAATATATTGCAATACCTCCTCCCCTTTTGCTCTGTCTATCATGGCGGAACAGATTATAGTTGCTTATTTTTACTACTGAATCCTTTATACTATTACATAACCAGGTTTCAGTGATGCAAATTATATCTACGGAGGAGTCTGCAAAAATATATTTGGCACAATCTAATTTGAAGTCATTTAGACTTCTTGCATTAAAATGAGCTATTTTTAATCCGGATTGCTGTTTGCATAGTAAAGGGTGATTTTTTTGAGGTTATGATTTTCATGCATTAGTATTTGACAGATCACGTGGGATTTCAGACATGGTGTCAAAGAGAAAGATGCTCAGTATGCTTTGACATTTCATCATGAATAGACTTACTAACGAGCAACGCTTGCAAATCATTGAATTTTATTACCAAAATCAGTGTTCGGTTCGAAATGTGTTTTATCGACAAATTTTGTTCAGCGATGAGGCTCATTTCTGGTTGAATGGCTACGTAAATAAGCAAAATTGCCGCATTTGGAGTGAAGAGCAACCAGAAGCCGTTCAAGAACTGGCCATGCATCCCGAAAAATGCACTGTTTGGTGTGGTTTGTACGCTGGTGGAATCATTGGACCGTATTTTTTCAAAGATGCTGTTGGACGCAACGTTACGGTGAATGGTGATCGCTATCGTTCGATGCTAACAAACTTTTTGTTGCCAAAAATGGAAGAACTGAACTTGGTTGACATGTGGTTTCAACAAGATGGCGCTACATGCCACACATCTCGCGATTCTATGGCCATTTTGAGGGAAAACTTCGGAGAACAATTAATCTCAAGAAATGGACCGGTAAGTTGGCCACCAAGATCATGCGATTTGACGCCTTTAGACTATTTTTTGTGGGGCTACGTCAAGTCTAAAGTCTACAGAAATAAGCCAGCAACTATTCCAGCTTTGGAAGACAACATTTCCGAAGAAATTCGGGCTATTCCGGCCGAAATGCTCGAAAAAGTTGCCCAAAATTGGACTTTCCGAACCACCTAAGACGCAGCCGCGGTCAACATTTAAATGAAATTATCTTCAAAAAGTAAATGTCATGGACCAATCTAACGTTTCAAATAAAGAACCGATGAGATTTTGCAAATTTTATGCTTTTTTTTTAAAAAAAAAGTTATCAGGCACTTAAAAAATCACTCTTTATATCAATCATTATCTTATGATTTCCATTAGCGTCAAGGTGGTTGTTATTCCCAACCATTGAGGCTTATGAAAACGCCAACACAATAAGCTGTAGAGGTTAAAAAAGTTAATTTGGTAGAGATTAAAAGAGGAAAAATATGAAAAGAAGAAAGAAAAGTGTGGTATAAGAAATAAGTGTAGCAGAAGAGAATTAAGAATTTGGGTACCGAGAAGTGATAAAATATTTTAAAATTTAACAAATATGAATTAATAAACAAATGAAATAAAATAGATATTATATAAGAAGTCCAATTAGTCAATGCAAGATTCTGGACCTCCGGCAACTCTGCAAACTGCATTTTGCAATTCATCCAAGCTGCAAATGCGAAGGCTCGTCTCATTTTTTCCCAGCCTGATGTGAACTGTGCCGCGAAAGGTAAAAACATTAAAAATTTTTTTCTGGCGTTTATGGGCGATCGCAGCTTGCAAGATTTTCCTGTTGATCGCATTAAGACTTTCGTGAATAAAAAGTTGTTATCAGAGTCAAAACCTGCAGCTTGCAGATTTACAGCAGCTTTCGCTCGTCTGCGATAATCGCCGAAAGCTTTCAGAGTGCGATTGCGATCGAATTGGGAGCAAAATTAAGCTATTACCACCGAATTATGATTATGCGGGCTTGGCTTGACACGGAAAATATCTTTAAGCTGCGGCGGCTGGAAATCAACGAAGTGACAGATCCTGTTAAAAATAATTTTTAGGTTTTCATCTGCAGAGAGCGGCACTCCAAACAAGATAGCATCCGATGAAATATCTTTGTTGCTCGAGTTATTGCTGTTGAGGTGCTCAATTTGTTGTTTCTCTAATTCGTCGCACCGTGAAGTTAAAGCTTGCAGTTGATTATTGAGCAAGATGAATTTGTTTTCACACTCGCTGACGATAGATTTGAGTGCGTTTATTTCGACATCGATTTTAATGGTCAACTTATCTTCGATGCTAGCTATTTCTGCGGTTAGGCGCTTAGCAGAATTTTCATACTGCTCAAAAAGACGATCTTCCAATATCTTTCTTTCTGTCTTTATGTTATTGCTCAGTCGCTGTTCCATTTCTAGGAGGTAAGTGCGTAGAGACCGCGGTATTGAATCCCCACTCTCATTCAAAGACGTACCTTCATTATTGTTGCTAATGCGAATGCTGTTTTGCTGTTGTTGACGTGTCAATCGGGGGGACGGCGACATTGGCTAGCAGGGATCAACAGCAGGAGGACACTAAATTGATAATGGAAATAGGTACAGCAGCACAGACGTGATCGCACGTTAACGACAGCAGTGTTTCAGGCAGAGTAGCAAAGCAGAGAGAAGGTGAAGTAGCCAGGCTTAAAACGTAAAAATAGGTAGTATAGTTAGTTTGCTAGCATACTTTAAGGCACCACGTGTAAAATAAGCTTTAAGATCGAAGACTGTAAAAGTTTTTGGTTCAAAGTGTACTCCAATTCAATTCTTGTCCAAGATAACAATACGATCAGATGTTTTGTTTACGATTGCACGTTTGAGACATTTGAGAGGAAGAGCAAAACACAAATGATAGAAGTCAACACAGGACAGCTGATTTTTTGTAGTCTCAATATAATTGGTACATATAATAGGTTATGGACTCACAAATTTTCTTGAGTTAATCTGCTTTATTACGAATCCAAGTATGACAGAATCCGGCCAGCCGATCACACATAGAGCAGGATTGCAATTACTCTCAGCTGACAGACACACCTGGTACACCTTCCAGCCCTCCTATATGTTTGCTTTGGATCAAGCAGAAACCAATCCAGTCAATAGCGAGTGGACAGAACAGGTTTACTCATCTTATTCAAACACTGGACAGTCAGGGCAAAAGCTTAACGCGCGCTTGGATTTTTAAAGTTAACAAATTCCGCGTATAAGACAAAAATTTGATAATTTAAGCGCACCGAATAAAAATTTCCGACTTCTTAGTAGTAGAGTTGCCAACACCAGATGAAACAAAAAAAAATCCGATCCTTAAGAAGTACATATATAATTGAAAAAAAAAATGGACAGCAGCAAAAGATCCGGGTGCGACATTGACAGCGTCTATGAGCCCAGTCTTTATTGGTTCAATGAAATGACATTTTTAAACAGTTCGATTTGCATAAGGAAAGCAACAAATAACGTCAGCAAAGTAAGTATTTTGTTGTTGTCGTATTACCACATAAACTGTAGTTTCTATTAAATTGGTACTTTTGTAGCGGTTGATGTCAAGCCTTATGCTATGCAAATAAAATTATCTCCTTAACTCCTTAAAACGATTTCGCGATGTGTTAACCCTTAGGCTTCCTGGAATTTTTGTAAAAAAGTGCCTTTTTTGGTGAAAAACCCGCTTTTTGTATGGACAAGTTTTTTGTTTCGCTGTATTTTTAAAATAAAAAAAAAATCAAAATTAAAGCTTCAAAAATTACTGAGTGCATAAAAATTTTGACTTGAAATTTTTGTCCATAATTTTTTTAAATTAACAAGTAAGCCCCTGATATGTTAACGATATTTTATTACCTTTTCACCATTGGTTAAACGACATCAATCGGATGAGATATAGCGTAGATATGAAGAATAAAGCCGAAATCGCATCCAAATGTAAAAATTCTAAACATAAAAACAAATGTTTTTTAAATGTATTTTTATTACTGTTTTTAAAAAGGATTCTATTTTATTTTTAATTTGAAATCACATTTTTATATTTAATTTCTGCCACTGAAAATCTACATTTCCTTCCGAAATGCAATAGTTTGCTAATGCATCTCTTATTCTAGTGGCTAATCTATAAGAGTTATAGATCTGAGTCCCAATATTTGAGAAGGTCGTGGGTTGAGTTGTATTTACAAAAACATCATGTGCAAAAGGCACTGTTCTGGTTTTTGTTAAATAGTTGTGTAAGCAGCAACAAGACAAAACAATAAGGTCCACTGTGCTAGGTAAAACTTCGATTGGTCTCTGGAAAATACTGAAACGCTTTGATAGTTTTCCAAATGCACATTCAACCACCATTCGGGCACGACAAATTCTGTAATTGAAAACCTGCTGTGGCACAGTAAATTTTACGTTCCGGTTGTATGGTTTCATCAGATTCCTATCGAGGCCAAAGGCATCGTCACCGATGAAGAAGTAAGGAATTTTGCTGTTAGCTTTTAGTGGCAAATCTCTTGCGGCAGGAATGTTCAATGCGCCTTCTTTTAGTCCTTTATAAAGGTATCCTTCTTGGTAGATAGTACTGTCCGAAGCCTTGCCATTACAGCCAACATCTATGAAATTGAATTTTCCATGAGCATCGACCGAAGCAAATAGGACAATGCTATAAAATCCTTTGAAATTATAAAATTGCGATCCTGTATTAGCTGGAGCTTTAATCCTTATATGCTTTCCATCCAGAGCACCCAGAGTATGCGGGAATTGCCACAATTTGTCGAATTCCATAGCAATTTGCAGCCATTCTTCTTCGGTTTGTGGCACCTGTGAATATATGTATTAATACAATGATATTATGTCGATTTATATAAATTAAATAAAGTTATATATAAATTCTTATAAATATACTATAATAAATAAATTATAATAACTTTATAATTTCTATTCTTTCTGTTTTTAGAACTCCAGAATTTATGAAGAAACAGACGACGAAGCATATAAAACGCCTCCAAGCAGACCACAACAATGTATTGATTCCATTGATGAAATCTGTGAAGCTTCAACAAGCAACTCACAACAATTTTCTACATCAACACCAAGGACGTCTAAAAAAAGAAAAATTGATGATGCAACATCAAAATTCGACGAAGCGTTAAATTCTATCGTCAACCTTTCCCAACCTGACAAAAAGGATGTATATGACACATTTGGAGAGAGTACGGCTTACCAGCTACGGTCTATGACCGAGGAAATGGCATTTCGAACCATGACAGACATACAGACTATGCTGTACGAGAGGAGGTTTGGCAATGCAAAGAGTTCTTCTACGACTTCAAGACTGTTATCAACATATAGCATCACCGGATACACGAAGTTCAGACGTACTATATGTAGCGTTGTCTGATGCAGAAATTTTGCCTGAAGAAGAAGAGTCAGAAGGGATGTGGTGATTTGTTTTTTTTTTTTGTTTTTATTTACTTAAGGGGCCATATAGGTTACAAATTTTTAAAAGAAAATTTTTTTCGGGAATTTTTTCTCATAGAAGGAAAAAAAATATCGTTTCCAAATTTTGCAAAATATCGTTTTTATTTTAAATATTTATAATAATAATTATAATTATATATTATTATTATATTTATCGTTTTGTATATTTATTAACATTTAAAGAAGACAAAAAATTATTTTCAGAATTTTTAAATGGGTTTTTTTACGTTATTTGATTTTCTTAAAAAAATCCCAAAAAATTTACGGATATCAGTCTGGAACATCTGAAGAAAAAATAAAAAAAAAAACCAAATTAATCCTTGTTTAAGTGGCTATCGCCTGAAGTAGGAAAATTTTTTGTATTCTTAAAATGTTAATAAATATATATGTAAAATTTGAAAACGATATCTTTTTTCCTTCAATGAAAAAAAATTCCCGGAAAAAATGTTCTTTTAAAAATTTGTAACCTATATGCCCCCTTAAGGAGGGAAAAAACCCGTAACAAATCGTTATGTATTCATCGATATATCGGTGATTCAATGTCAAACCGGACACTTTTTGAAGCATAAAATAAAAATATTTGCATATTTCTTTTTAGTTTTTTAACGTTTGTGATTTAAACTAAACAATATCTCAGTTCCTTGTCAAGTGGCCAAAAATTAAATTTAATTAACTTCAATTTTAATTTTAATGTGTTCGTAAAAGTAATAATTAATGTATGTTTTGTTAAATGAATATACTTTATTTTATAAAATGAATTTTGTGAAATGAATGAATATATATATATATATATATAACTTCAATAATAAATAACACGCCATAACTCTTTTTAGTATATAAAAAAAAACATGTTTTCTTTTGCAGTAAAAGCTTTAGGGGGCCTTATGAGTTAAGTTTTTGGAGCCTTGTAATTAAAATAAGCACTAAGTTTAATTTGAACTCCTTGCTTATCTTTAAATTTACCTTTAAATATTGCAATCGGAGGCTATCGTAAATGGATCTTAAAACCTCTGGAATAAATGCTCCAATAGTATTTCTGGAAACTCTTGATAGGTATTCCAAGGATCTGTACGAATCTCCTGTTGCAATGTACCTCAATGTTATCGCCAATTTGGTCCTAGGAGCAATTGATTGCCGCATCACCGTATGCTCCTTTTTCAAACGAGAGTTCACTTAGTTAATAGATTATTAAATATCTGGGTGAAAATGCAATGCCATACAATTGACTTAATTTGCAGTTATTTTATTCTAAGTTCATCTGCATTTTGGAACAATTAAGAATGATAACACATACACACCGGGGCAGTAGCAAAACGATATGATATGTTCCATTTTAAGAAAAATTGAGAAATGATTAAAATTCACTTGAGAGGGCAACATTTATTATTGTTAATATGACTTTGAAAAAAAGGTATAAAAAAGGAAAACGCTGGAAAACTGAATTCGAAGGTATAATATAACTTAAATAAAGGTGTGTACTAAGTTTCATTTTACTCCTTTATGACCTATTTCTGTGTTTACGAAGTGAACATAGACAGACAGACGGACGGACAGAATTATTAACTATCTAACACTGATCAATTAGGTGAAAACATATCGATGGCTTAATTTCAGAGTATGCTTAGTCAACTTAGCATGTTTTGAAAGAGATTGTTTGTTTGGATTCAGATTGATGTAAAAAAACATTTTAAAGTCGAACATAGTAAAAAAGTTCTGCAATAAATATGATTTTAACATCGAAAAAATTTAGTTTCTATCTTATACGGCTTATGAGAAATTCCAAATAAACTCTGAACGCGTCTCCTGCAAAATTCACTTTTTAGACTTAGCATAATCTGGAATTAAGCCATCGATATGTCCTTACCTTTGACATCCCTTATACATACCAAATTCAATATATCTTCAAAATCTGCAATATTGAACCGAGTAAAATTTCTGAAGTCGTCTTCTTTCCATAAAAGGTCTTTTAGCAAATGTGCTTCTAAATCATGCTCCGACCTTTTTATTAAAAATGGCTTCACCCAAAACTTTCGTTGTATTTTTCTTTTGTCACTAGCCATCTTCAATTTGTACAACTCACGTAACAAGAATATTCCAGTAATTTGCTTTTGCCGCAATGCCATAATGAAGAAAGTGCTGATACTTTATCCTGGATATGATTTGTTTTGTGGAACTGGAAATAGATCGGGTGCAGTTTGTAAAGGTTGCTTTTATAGACATTCCAAATAGACATAAAATATACAAATTCCAATTCATAGAAAATAGACATTCCAATTCAGAGAGCAGCGATAAGTGATAAAAAAGTCACAAGTTTTTGATGTCCATTTTCTCAACTTTCAAGTACAATATCTTCTAATATGTCCGCATTTGAGCGTAGAAGGTCTTAATACATATATTTCACAAAAATGTGAAAATTTTGAGTTTTCAGTATTCATCTTTAATTATACCAAAAATTTTAGGTTAGAGATGGTTACTTACAGCGACACAGAAAAATAATAAATATGTATAATGAAATGCCATTCATTGTCATGCTATTGTCAGGCCACCTACGTCACAATCGACAATTGCTTGGCTGCCGACAATGATTTGACAGATTATACGTATTCTCAATTGTCATGGCAATACTGTCTCGTGTGGCCGCAGCGTAAGGTTCTACAAGCCAAGGTACTGCGGGTCCTTCACGATGGACACTGGGGAGTTGTTAAAAAGAAACAACTAGGGCGACAATATTGCTGGTGGCCCAATATTGACAAAGATATTGAGCAGCTCGTAGCCAAATATCCAATTTGTCAGGTAATATCTTCTGACCTGCTAGGGAATATAGTGCCTGGCCGACGCCATCTTTTCCCTGGGAAAGAGTCCATATTGACTTCGCGGGTCTAATATTTGGCTCAATGTGGCTAGTATGTATAGACGCTTTTTCCATTCATTAGTCGGCTTTCCAAAACTACAACAGCTGATACTATCGCAGCATTGTCAGTGATCTTTGCGCTTGAGGGATTGCCAAAATGCTTGGTAAGCGATAGTGGACCGCAGCTAAAGGCTGAAATTTTCGAACAATTCTGCTCTTCAAATGGAATAAACCACATCACCAGGGGGTCTATTCTGTATTTGCGAGTTTTCAAGTGTACACTCAAAAAAGTGTACATTCATGTTTTTCGATTCAATAACAGTGAGCGTGAGTTTTTTTTTTTCAAAATTGTGTACACAAGTTGTCAAAAAAACGCACCAAGTTTCGGCCGGTGAGTTTTTGAATATATAAATTAAAAACAATTGTTTTCTTTTGGAAAAATGGAAATAAAAGCAAAAAAGCTTCAAATGAGCAAAAAATATGCTTAATTGAGTATATGGAAGCTCATATCCAATTCGCAAACGATAAGTAAGTATATATTTAGCAATATTTGCGATATGTTCCTTTTTTATTATATATATATACATATGCATATCTTTACAGATTTGAATCGGTAGATGGCGGACACCTTAGAATAAAAAGGTGGGAAGAACTTGCTGCGATGCTTAACAGCTTAGGAGGTGCAATTAAAGACGCTTCCAAATTGCGCAAGTTTTGGTCCGATCAAAAGTAAGTAAAAAATTTTATTTTTATAAGAGATGCTTATGTAATTGTTTATGATAGAAGCCATATAAAAGACAAGGAAGTTATACGAAGGGCGGCATTAGAAAAGAGTGGTGTCAACGGCTTAGGACGTATAAAGGAAGCTTCAGATTTTGAGTGGAGAGTGCTGCAGCTAATGGCCCCCGTTGTGATTGCAGGCGATAAAAATGTTTGCGAGTTGCTGACCGTGACGCAGGTAAGAAGTATGTCTTAATAACACTGTACAACAATTTGCACCTTTTAAAAAACCCCGCCCACTTTGTTATCGGTTCTTTATATTTTCGTGTACGCTGATCACGAATATGTAATTATTTTTTTCGGGTCACCTTTAGTTTGGTCCCTACATGACTTCGAAATTTTAAAGGATAACTATCTTTAAATAATTGTTTACTATATGTATACGTAATGTATATGCCGTGAGGTACATGTGCTGTTTTGATAAAGTCACTTTGTATAGGAGGTAGGCGTGGTTTTGTACCGATTTGGCTAATTTTCGAACTTGACCTTTATTTTTTAGATAAAAGGTTAAATATTGAATTTCGTGATGATAGCTTGAAAATGACGGCTGCAAACATGATCACAGACAGACGGACAGACATACGGACGGACAGACATATGGACGGACAGATGGACATGGCTAAATCGACTCGGGTAATGATGCTGATCAAGAATATATATCTTTTCTATACCTACCACGCTTCCTTATGGGCGTTACAAACGGAGTGACAGAAAGGGTTTTTTTTTAATCGTGGGGGTATAAAAATGATGCGCTAAAGATAGGTTTAGATATACCACGCAATGCGGAATTGAACTACGTTAACAGATTTGCATTTCGAGGTACTAATTTTAAACCATGAACTATAATGTGTAATCAACTACTGAGGCACATACGCTGTGTCTCAGAGCCTACGTGGACATAATATTGAGGCACACCGTATGCGCCTCATTAACGTGTTAAATTACATTGAATATATACAGTGGCGTTCAGAAATATTTTCTAAAATACAAAATATTATTTTTTATTTTATGGTGTGTAGTTTAGATTCTAAATAAAAAAAAAAACTAGGAATGGTCAAAAACGATTAAAACAACACATAATCTTGTAGATTTCACCATATAGCAAAAAACTGTAATATAAAGTAACTCATACGACATGTTGCACAATTGCACATCTGAAATACTTTAAGAATTGATTAAAAATAAATTAATGAAGCGATTTTAATAAAATTTTGCAGAACTATCGTAAATATATTATATTTTATCAACATTTTTTTTTTTTTTTTGTTTTAATTAGAAAAAAAACTTCGAGGATATAAACGATTAAAGAATATCAATTTTTTCAATTAATATGTTTATAATTTTCTTTACTTTATTCTTTCTAATTTAATACCAAATTTGTTATGATAAGACATAAACTTCTATACTAAACAATTATTCAAACATAGATATCCCTTAAAATTTCCTGTAGGGACCAAACTAGAGGTGACCCGAAAAAAATAATTGTATATTCGTGATCAGCGTACACGAAAATATAAAGAACCGATAACAAAGTGGGCGGGGTTTTTTTCGTGTTGTACCGTGTAATTTAAAAATTGTTACTTTAACATGTTTGATATTCTTTGACTCTAGAGAGCTCTTTTTAAAATGTCATAAGTGTATTGAAAGATACCATGAAAATTAGTTATTTTTAAGTCCAATAAGACCTAGTGCATTAACCCTTTAACGACCGTTCCTGAACCGCTGAAAAATTCGTTAATTCGACAACGGATTCGTGTTAAGCGATTCCAAATTACTAAAAAAAAGTGTCGCAAAAAACAATTTTTTTTTACCTGCAAAAGTGTGAAAAATCATGGGACCTATATGTTCCAATGATCGTCAACGGTAAAAATGTATACCACTATTTTCTCTCGTTGACAGTATGCGAACGAAAAGTTTGAGGTTGAATTTTGATTTACTTCATGAGAACTCGTTGTTTTTAATCTGTTTTAAAGGTTTACAAATGAAAGTTTAAAAAATAACCTTTGCAATAATGGTACTTTGACCTCTGTGGTAATTGAATGCATTTTACCGTATTGACTAAGAACGAGTTTACTCTCTCACTGTATAAAGCGTTTACATCTAATTGCATTTACTTGGAACCAGTTAATCTTTCAATATATAAAGCAAGGCATTCAAGAACCATCGATGCGTACCTCTCGAGTCAGTCGTTAGTTCTCTGCAGTCACCTTCACTTCATATTGTCCGACTAATAAAATAAATAACTAAACTAATTATTCTAATAACAGCACGTGTTTTATTGCAATACTCTCGGTTACTACAACCTCTATATGACTATAGGTTTTGGAGATACTCCCAAAATATTTAAAAAGATTATTAAAAAACCCCAAAAATTCTATCATAATATCTTCGACTTTGGGGTGGTGGTCTGGTAGGCAAAGGGATGAATCTACCCTTGAAAATTAAGTACTTTCTGGAAGCCACAATCATTCCCTGTTGAATGATACCTTCTTAGGAAAAATCGTTTGCATAGTTTTTCTAGGAAAAATTCGACAGTAAAAGGGTCACCGGTGTCCCAATGGTCGTCAAAGGGTTAAAGTTACATGCATACGAATTATGTAATTTTTTCGTGTTTTATTTTGTTGAGTGTTTAAGATGTATGCTTAAGACCTATTCACATTTATTACAGATTACTGAGGAACAAATGATTCAACAAATTTTGGAAGCGGATAATGAAGAACCTTCGCCTTCTCCACAACAACCGTTAATTTCGTTGATGTCAACACCTCCTTCAGCGCCTTCTCCGCCTTTAGTGCGTTCAACACTGAGACTACGAATAAAAGAAAATCTGCCTCTCAATTCTCCTTAGAGGCAATTTATTTAGAAATGGAGCAAAAAAACTCAAGCTAATGGAGGAAGACAATGTTTTAAAAAAAATGAAATTTGAATTAGAGCAGAACATTTTTAAAGCCAAAGAGAAGTGGAAAGACAGGGAATATGAGTTAGAATTAAGAAAGTTAAACATTATGGAAAGACAATTAGAAATACAAAATAAAAATATCTAAATGTAATTACTTTCTTGTCCAAGTTCTGTATTGTTTATGTTTGTGTTGTGTTGTGTAGTTTTTGTAACCTTTTTTAAAATTATAAACTTAAAAAATTTACAATGGTTTTTTATTTTATTAACGGTTGAAATAGGTGTTTACTAATTGATTTCGTGTAGTTCTGGCTACATTTTGCATAGCACTCTGAGTTGTTGCATCTATCTCTTCATCGACAACATTTTGATCTTCCTCTATGACTTCGGTTATAGGCAAATTAACTTTGACTAAGATGTTATGTAGCACAATACAAGCGTTTATTATTTTTGCAGATTTTTCTGGGGTGAAGCATAAGCATCTTTGACGAGATAAACACCGGAAACGAGCTTTTAAAAGACCTATACAACGTTCAACTATGCAACGAGTCTTTTTGTGGGCAATATTATAGCGTTGTTGCGCATCATTCGACGTTTCTGAAAATGGTGTCATTAACCATGGCTGAAGAGGAAATCCACTATCGCCTAGTAGCCAGAAATTGCGTTCTCCACTTAAGTATTTAGCTCTCAAGTAGTTCTGTAATTCTGAACAACGCCATATATATGCATCGTTAGATGTTCCTGGAAATTTAGCATTCGAGTACCGTATTAAATATTTCGTGTCGCAGATTAGTAATGCATTTATAGAGTGCCCTCCTGAAAATTTCAATTTTATAGGTTTATTTTAATATTATCAAAACTGCATTAAATTATACCTTTGCGACAGTAGTAAACACTTTCAATATCATTTATGGGTGCAACAATCTTTATATGACTGCCATCCATTAGTCCCAAAATGCCTGGAAAGCCAAACACTTCATAAAAATCTGCTTTTGTAGAGACTTCTTCAGCACCACTTGGAAAAGTCACGTACGCGCTTTGAACTCGGTTTAATATAACCGCAACTTCCTCGACGCAACGACTTACGGAAGATTGAAATATGTTTGCAAGGAAGTCCTGTCCAATATCTCGTTGATAACTTCCCGTAGCAAAGAAATGCAGCGCAGAAAGAAAACGTATATGTGCAGGAATTGCTGTGATGCGCTGCGAGGAATGAAAAAGTGGCAGCAATTTATCGAAAGTGCGCCAAAAAATTCTTTTCGGAAACCGGTAAAGCTCCCTGAATCGGTCTTCACTTATCGCAAATGGGTCTTGGGTGTCATGCAGGACTCTTCTCTGCACCTTCATTGCATATCTAAGTGAAATAATTAACAGTTTATGTTATCAATATTTTTATCTTAAATATTTACCTTTCCCTTCTTTGCAATTGTCTCAAAATAATAATATTTGCTTGCATGTTGTTTATTTTGCTTTTTTTCAAATAATTTAGGTTGTTTGCTTAAATTTTTCTCACATTTAACGTCAAATTGTTTTCAGCAGTAAATTTATTACATTCAGCACTGAAGTGTACACTGTAGTTTACAGAATCACTTGAGAACACAAAGTGCAAACTTTGTGTGAAAGTGAGTTTTAGTAGAAGTGTACACTTTCAGTTTTCTCACTATTAGAGTATAGAGCTCCTGTCCTCCATTCAACCCAGCTTCTAACGGACTTGCTGAGCACTTTGTAAGGTCTTTTAAGACAACGGTGAAAAAGAATGTAGAAGATGGTATGTCCATCGACGCAGCAAGGAAAAATGGTTTATATCGTACAAACTGCGAAGGGGGTTGTAAAGCGCCATCAAAACCAACTTAATCTACGGCTTGTGCAAGATACGCAACAGCCTACTGCATCAACATCAGGTTGCGTGGTTTTACTGCCGCTTGAAGCATTTTCAGAAGCAACGTCACCGTCCGCGCTGTCATCAATTGCAACACATACAGCTCAGTTAACCAATGGAACCACGCAGCAGAACAGTGAAGAACACAATCAAGAAGTGACACCGCTGCGTAGAAGTGAACGACAGCGCCTCCAATTACAGCGATATCAAGTAGAAGATTTTCGCAAATAGTTTGAACTTTATCTGAATGAACTTTATTAACATTATCTGAATGAATTCTATCATGATTAAGTTTGCATAATCAATTTTTAAAGGAGAGTAAATGATATATTTGTATGTTGGTATTGAATTCTTAAAACTACGAACTCTCTCACTTATGTTAAAATCACTCAATCTCTATAAGAGTTAACTTGTTGTACTATGTATTCAACTACTATTAATTATTATTATGTTGTAAATAAAGCAAGTCTGAAATCAACCGTCTCCGTGTACGCTTCTCGTGTTAGACACCAATAATCAAGTTCGATTTGCTGAAATTCAAACATCACATGGAATAATTCGTCGCCCAGCTTCAAGACTAGCTTCGGCAAAAAACGCAAATGTGATGCGTAATGAGAAATATTATTAACAATTAAATATTATTTCCCATAGAAATATTAATTTTAATATCCAACTCATTTCAGCTCATTTCAACGAAATGAGTAGCAAATGAGATAATTTTACGTTAACAATTTCACAGCTCTGAGCATATTAAACTGCTTTGTGAACATACCTTTCAAAGCAAAATGTAAGAAAAATTTGTACACAGAAAAATTTTATCAAAACAAAATATGAAAATACAACAAAAACAACCGCCAAACAAAATGAGATTTATAAGTGTTAACACTTTTTAATGAGATATTCAAATTTGCTCATTTCCTCATTAGGTGTGAACGTAATATTAGAATCTAAAAAGGTTTGCATGTTTTGGTGCGACGAAAAATCAACCCTGAATTTTACTCTTGTTCTTCATCGGTCGCAAACTCTCAAAGAAATCACTTTACAACCCCTAAAAATAATGCATATAATATATTTGTTATGGTTTAAATATTTAAGTTGAGCTGCAATAAACTATTTCCAATCGAAACTGACTACTAAGTCCCTTTATTTTAGTTCATACGTGCGTTTAAAGTTTGCTAATTTCTTCAGTTGTTGTATTTGTCAACATTTTTGAAAAATTTTAATTTTACTCAAACCCCCGCTATTCGAAGTGAAATATAAAGTAGGAACGCTCTTGTTCTTCTTCCGCTCTTTTTTGATGGAACTTCGTTTGCAAACAAGAAAAATAATGTATGGATTGAGTGTTTTGATATTTAAATCTTAAAGTTGTGTTACAGGAATCTGTTTAACACTCAAATAAGTACATGTATTTTCTTATTTTATTTTTTATCGCCAAAAAAAGTTTGCAAATTTTGGCACTTGTTTTTGTAAATGGCTTTTTATTTCACCACGGCTGTTTTGTAAAAGTTCTGTTATATTTCATTTCATCAGAGTTGTCAACTATCATTATTTTCCTTTAAAATTTGCTTCGTTTAAATAAATATTGCGTTGGTACGAACTAGCATTTGTTTTATCTCTAAAATTTATAAAAGTGCATTGCATGTTATTTCTTAATATTGAGACTTTGAATCAATTAAGTTTACCAACTTATATATTTTGACTTCTCGTAGACTCAATTGATTTCCTATGATCATCGTAGTGATCATAAGAGAAATTTATGCGTAGCTAATAACAAGCTTTCCAATTATTTTAATTTGGTGGCTAAAGAGGTCGCCGCATTACTTAATCAATATCTTATGTTGGTTTTTCCAAATTAAAAGCTATCCTAAAAAAAAAGATAAATTGGCAACACTACTATTAACAACAGAATGGAAAAACTACATTTCATTCATAAATTGACCAGCTGATAATAGGTCTGTTTCCGTACTTTACCCTGTGTAAGATTTGTGTAAGATGTGTGCAAGAGAGTAAAAACGAAATGTGAGGATAGTTGCAAAAGTACGGAAACAGCTTCTAGTAAGTTTCAAGCACAAAACAGCTGATTTTGACTGCAGTCGGCAGCACAAAATTTAAAACACTTTCACTCGAATTATTAAAAGCCATTTTTAATGCAAAACTGAACAATTACTTAATTTGTATTCATTATTATTTATTTATTGTACGTAAATTTCTTTTTAGGCACACAATTTGTGCATTTATTTATCGCAAAACATAAACGATTATGAAATGTAATTTGACATTTGCTTCTTCTTATTGATGCTTATTCTTCTTGATGCTTTCTTACTTTACTCGAAGTCTCGAGTTCTAGCACTCTCTGTGCACTTTGTGTGCTCGAGAGAGCGATTTTATGCTTGTTCTTCTTCTCCCATTTTAAGCACAGAAAGTACGGAAACAGAAAATAGTGTCCCACAAGTTACATAGTGTGCGTACGGAAACAGACCTATTATTAAACTTTACATTGCCGAGCGTTTCCACTGCCCGAACGAACGAAGATTTCTTCGTACGTTCAGGCAGTGTAAACAGTTTGGTCCGAACCAAGGTTCGGAACATTGGTTTTTTACAAAATGCTCGCGAGCGCTATTCGCGCAGTGTAAACACTTTTCCAGCACGAACGAACGAAGATTTCTTCGTTCGCTCTGATCGGCCGACGCTCGATCTTTTTGGGCGAATCCACTGCTTATTTGCGCATAGGTAGTAGATTTGTTGAAATTGTAGTTAATAACGTAGGAAAAACAAAAAAGAAAGAAAATATATTGAACATTTAACGCAAAAGAACTTTGTTTTACTTTGTTATTTTATTAGCACTTTATATAAGCAAATTATTTATATAATATTCTTTATATAATAAATTCTTTACATAAATACCTTAACTTATTGTGTTGAGGAAGAGTTTCGCGAGGCATGTGATTCATACAAAGCGCTTTGTAAGACGCAGGCAAAGAAGAACGTGGCAGTGCATGCATTTGGTGAAATGATTGTTGCCACTGTGAGTAGCATGAGTTCTAGAAAGCAAACAATTGCCATGCAAAAAGTGACTGATCTAGTGATGACCCTGAAATCGGAAGATGAGGGCGATCAGATCAGTTATGAATTTGATGAAGATTTTCAGCCACTTTAAACATTTTATAATTTTTTAATTTTTTTTTGAAATGAATTGAATTATAATTTAATTAAAAGTACGGTAAGTTTTTATCTAAAAGTAAATGTATTTCATCTCTAAGAATTTTCCCAAATTTTTTACTTTTTTCTACCTTTTATTTTTTCTAACAGTTTCTTATTATTTTTTTTTCAGAAATGTTGGTACTTAGCACGCGCGGAAATTTCGAAATTTGACACTTTCGAAATTTACCACAAATTTCGAAAGTGTCAAAAAGCCAGCCCCATCTTCAACGATTTGGACTGGAAAATGTGCTTTTGAGCTTTGGTATAGTATACACTCTGAGTATGAATTACCACCAAACCGGATGAAAAACACGTCTACATCCCATACAAAGTAACTTTATTAAAAAACGAAAACGAATATTTTCTGTTAAAACTATGAAGTAAATGTTTTTACAAATAAACACTTTTTTTAATGCTTAAGACTTGGAATATATTGTGGTTCGGATGTAGGAGTATTTGAACTTCGGCCCAGTCGAAGATCATTTCTTGCTAGTTTTTAATAAAACTGATTTTTTTTTTATGAAAATGAACCAAATTGGATGAAAAACATGATTAAACACACCTCATATATAAAGTGACTATAAAAAAACAAAATAGAATATTTTTTTTTAAAATATGACAAAAGTGTTTATACAGATAAACATTTTATTAGCGGCTTAAGACTTTAAGAGATAAAGCATAAAATAGGTATTTATAAAAAAAAACATATCGTCCCCTATGCGCACAATTATCTAAAGCTAAAATGAAAATTTTACAAGAAACGGTTTTCTGTGTTTTTGTTTTAATGTGTGTTGTTTAGACTTTAAAGTTTACTTTTAATTTTTTTTTTTGTTTTTTATTCACTATTTCTATAATATAGGTATGTGGAAAGCTATATCTGATGCTAAATTAAAAAATGGAACAAAAAAATTTTCGAAAAATTGGCGCTTACGATAATTGGCCCTTCAAAAGTGACACAACTCGAAATTTTGAAATTTTCAGGAGAGTCAAAATTATTTTTTAAAAATTAACCAGCAATTAGATTAAAACAAAATTTTGACAGTCGGTGGAGATGAGCATTACAAACTGATTTATATTAAAAAGTAAAAATTGCAAAATTTTGAGTTGTGTCACGTTTGAAGAGGGTGTGCGATATATATAAAAAAACATACATGTAAAAAAAAACTATAGCTGTCTGAATTGAAACGGAACTGCTCCTTCATTCATGAAAAATTCCGCTAGCTTATCTCTTTGTTGAAATGCAGCCGTCGATGCATTTCGACGAGAAGATGTTATCGAATGCAATGGTCCACCAACATCCACTAAATCACTTCGCCAATTTCCATTTTGAATATTATATTCTGCATTTTCCCAGTCGGTATATTCGTCAGGACAGTACCAGCGTTTTCCATCCGTCAACATAATGAAGTTATGCAGAGCAATACAGGCCAAAACAATCTTTTCGCAGTTTTCTGGACTGCATTCTATTACAGACCGGAGAACGCGCCACCGAGCAGTTAATATACCGAAGCTATTTTCAATAACACGTCATGCACGTGATAATCTGTAGTTGAATACATCTTTATTTAAGGGTAGTTTTGAACCGGGATATTTGATTTAAGAGATTAATGGATTCTGAAATATCCATTCGGTGTCCGATCTCTATTAATGGGTCGAACAGCCCAGCGCCTCACTTTTTGTTATTTTTTCCATTTGTTAAATATCCTTAAAACATTTAAAAATGCTAATTTAAGCAACAATTTTTGCTCCATTTCTTTTTTTAATTTTGCCGCCAGATATAAATTTTTTATTTTTTGTAAACAAAACCAGCTGATTTGATATTTTGTTAAGTAGATGTACGTCTGCATAATCAACACGGGACTTGCTACGTGCAATCTGCCGTTTGCTACGGCCACGTTACGTCACGTTACGCGAACATAATTAGACCATAAGACGGGCAAACGGACACCGTGTAATATGGGCCTATAGCCTTAAAGGCCGCTTTACATTGTCCCACTGTGTGTTACGACATCCCAGCCGGACACCTAACTGTTAGATATGCCATATACATGGCATATACCTAACGCCAAAGGCGTTAGGTTCATATAAAACTCTCCATACAAATTACGTTAGGTTTGTTCTAGCGTTGGGAAAAACCTAACGCCTTTTTGTCTATCCGTGTGATCTGGCATCTCTGTCTGCCACATATGTTTTAAGCATTGCAAAAAGCTACAGCTGCTCTGCTCACACTAACAACAAATTCCGTAAAGAATTTAATAACAAACTCAGCTGTTTACTTAAGTACACAGTTAGCGTTCCGCAAAATTTTTCCACCATAGTGTAGTGGTTAGAGCGCTGGCCTTAAATGCAAACAAACGCTAGTTCAAACCCTTCACCAAATAAAACCAAATTCTTTTTTCTTATAATTTTGTTTAGAAGTGTTTTTTTGTTATTTTTATTAATGGGTAGTATTTACAAAAGGTAAATTTAGTCAAAACATTTAAAGAAAATAAAAAAAATATCTCTCAAATATTGGATTTTTTTTTAACTCTAGCAAGGAAAACTTGCGTTTATTTAGAAAGGAATTTTGCCATTTTTAATAATCATATTTCTCTTTAGTGTATTTTACATATATATATATGTAAAATGGCATATTTTTTTTTTTTGATATGGCAACTCTGTGTTCGAGTAGTACTTGAAATTCTGTCGTCGGTCAAATTTAATGTCTATAACTAAAAATTGGCTAAACTTTTTTGCTTCTGCGTATTTAAAAACCTAATAAAACACTCTGCCATCGGTTTTCAATAAAAGTGCACAAAAGAAAAGGAAAATAATGAGCATTATTCTTATAAACTAAAAGTGACTTTATTACATGCACATGTTTGTGCCATCTTTAATTTTGTTGTTGCTGCTCTGCATACATTGAACTGAGAAACATGTAATATGGCGCTTTATACCAAATAATCAGCTAAAACTTATAACTATTGCGTTACTTAATCCTAATAAAATCATCGATATACGTGAAAAGTTTCAAAAGTAACTAAAAAGGATTTAATAGACTAAAAGTACATTAATTTTATGCACGTGCTGTGTCATCTTTGCTGATTGTTGTTGTTGCTGCTTTGTCTGTACCTATTAGCTGTTGCTGCTGCAGGTGTTCTAACTCTAACTTTGTTCTAACCTTGAAGCGTACAATATGGCGCCAGCGAAATCATCGAACTGTGGCGAATGCAACAAAAATGTTGGTAAGCAACTTCCAAGCTGTGGATGCGGTATCTGCGGCACATGGTTCCATATCTCATGTGTCAACATTACTCCGGAGCAACACGCCTTTTTGCTAAAGAATCGAACTATATCTTGGACTTGTGAAGAGTGCAAATCCAATCCCCCATCCAATGATGGAATTGTCTCTATGGTTCGCGCTGAGCTTCGAGAGGGCATGGCTGAAATGAGGAAACACTGCTCTACCCTTATTGATGAAATTAAGTTGGAGTGGACTGCTAAGCTGAAGGATGTGGAATCTGATATTCTGCGTTGTAATAGAAGGATTGAACGCGTTGATGAAGTGGTATGCAGCAAATTCAAAGACCTTGAGAATGAAAACAACACGCTGCAGCGGCGACTAAACCGCGCGGATATTATGATTACTGGCTTACCTTCGGGATTGGAAAACATTTATGATCCAGTCCATGCTATTGTTAAATTCTTTGGTCTATCCTATAGCGACAATGATATTCAGCAGTGCTTATATATACAAAATAAGAAGTCAATTCTAGTTAAGTTCAATAATGTTCGACTCAGAGACAGCGTAATGAAAGGATATTTTAAGACTAGGAGTTTAAAGCTATGCGACGTTATTGGCGGGGAGTTGCAGTCACGTGTGTATCTTAACGATCATCACACTCCTGTTGCTAGTAAGCTGAATTATCTTTGCCGTAAACTATTGCGTGATAAGAAGATCTTAAGATTTAAAGTACTGAATACTGATACCCCAACTTGTAAGATCACTCTTGCTGATGGAAATGAAATGAGGTGTACTATACAAGAATGCTCAGCACTATGCGATGATGTTATTGAATCTTCAAACTATGTTCGTGGCGATGACTAGGACTCTCCTTGCCTACATATCACGGCAGTTTTTCTCTCTTTTTCATATCTAAATCAAGTAATTTGTCTTAACATGGTTTTTAAATAACGTAATTATAAAATTGCTACTATTTTCTTTTTTCCTTTTTTTCTCTATACTCCATTAAATTTTGTCAACTTAAATATGAATTTAAGTAATAATTAAAATTTAAAATGAGATTTGAAATGTATCACAAAACTTTGGAATTTTGTTTAATATTTTTAAGATTTTTATGGTTTATTATCCTAATGTACTGTACCTACACACTATGGTTTCCCTTTTTGTTTGCTAAAGGTAGCTGTCCCTGACGATAATTTTGGTCCCGTGATCAGTGACAACTCATTATTTCGTTCTAAATTGAAAAAGCAATACCTCAATGTTGGTCATGTCAACTGTCAGAGTCTGACACCGTCCCTTAGATCCTCTACATTGGATGAAATTAAGTGTATTTTGAGTGGTGGGTTCATTGACGTTTTTGGAGTCACTGAAACATGGCTTAAGCCCCACATTGCGAACAGTGCTGTTGATATTCCGGGCTACTCATTTTGTAGAAATGATCGCCCTAATGCGCGAGGCGGAGGTGTCGGCTTTTACATATCAAAAAATATCAGCTATAATATTATTCATCGCTCGTCCGATTATGGAATCTGTGAGTCACTTTTTATTGAGTTATCTTATAAATCACAGCAAATTTTACTTGGTGTCGTTTACCTACCTCGCGGTGATATTGTGGCTTTCGAAAATTCTTTATGCCATTTGTTTGTTAAATATTCCAATGTGGTTGTTGTTGGTGATTTTAACCACAACCTTTTCGATCTTTCTAAATCTTTGAGACTACGCTCTATGTGTTTGCGCTGTAATCTTTCATGTGCTCATAACTCGCTGCCTACTCACTTTGACTCACATCATAACTCTTCTTCCTTAATTGACTATTTTTTGATAAGTAATCCTGACGACGTTAAACTTTTAGGGCAATTCTTTGCACCGGGCATTTCCCATCACGCGCTCTTGTATGCTTCCCTTGATTTTCCTTTTACCCGTGAAAAAAAGTACGTCGAATACCGCAACTATAGCGCTATTGACCATGGCCTACTTAGTTACTTTTTGGCTAATGTTGATTTCGCTGATCTGTACCTAACAAACGATGTTGATCACCAATTGTATGTCTTGAATAATGCTTTGTCCACTGCTTTTTCCCTAGTTCCAATTACCAGATTTAAAATAAAATCCAGAATTGATATAGAAATGACTTCGAGAGAAGTAGTCTATGCCAAATCACTCCGAGACTTGGCTTTTAAGGCATATTTAGAAAATAAATCTGTAGGTAACTGGAAAATATTCTGTAAGCTCCGTAACCGTACTGAAACAATTATACGTAGGAAGAAAAGAGAAGCAGGATGCCGTACCTTTGAGGGTCTGGGCTCGAAACAAATATGGAAAATATTGAGAAATACAGGATACTCTAGCTCTGATTCATCTGGTGGCGAGTTTGATGTAAACGAGGTCAATGAGCACTTTATAAATAACCAAATAGCTAGACCTGCTAATCCAGTATCAGTCGATGCTCAGCATGATCAGCGGGATAGCTTTTACTTCAGAAATGTCTCAGAGAATGAGCTTATTGAAGCTATCTACAATATAAAATCAAATGCTGTTGGCAATGACAACCTACCCATTAAATTCATAAAAATTATCTTGCCTTATGTACTAAGACACCTGCTATTTGTCGTTAATAATATCTTAACTACCTCAACATTCCCGTTAGCCTGGAAAGTAGCTAGAGTTGTACCTGTGCCTAAAAAGGGCTCGTCTCCATCATTAGATAATCTCCGTCCGATTAGTATATTGCCATCACTATCCAAAGTCGTAGAACATCTTATAAAAATTCAAATCATGGAGTATACGAATCGTATGGGCGTTGTCGCTGACTGCCAGTCTGGGTTCAGGAACAGCCACTCTACCGCTACGTTGCTACTAGGTCTTACTGATACTATTCGCGAAAATATTAATTCAAATAAAACAAGCGTGCTCGTCTCATTGGACCTTTCAAAAGCGTTTGACAGAATTGATCATGACAATCTAATTAAAAAACTGAAAGAAAAATTTAATTTTTCCGGTCCCTCGTGCATGCTTATGTCATCCTACTTGAGTAGACGTCAACAATTTGTCTCTTCAAATGGATTTGAGTCTAGTCTACTAAATATTGTTTCTGGTGTCCCACAAGGCTCTGTGCTCGGCCCATTCTTGTTTATGCTATACATTAATGATTTAGTCGGAGTCCTCGATGATGGTACATGTAAACCATTCATCTACGCTGATGATATTCAACTATTGTTCTCGAATCATGCTCAGTATCTAGATGTCCTTGAATCCTCTGCAAACTATTATCTTTCACTCGTATCCTCGTGGATGTCCGAAAACTTCTTGAGTATCAATCCCTCTAAAACCAAATGTGTCGAGTTCAATCCATCAAGGTCTGGTACAAGTGGGTTAAACATTACACTGAATGGTGTGCCAATTTATTTTGTTGATAAAATGAAATATCTTGGTGTTATGCTTGATAGTCAATTAATGTTCGAGTCGCACATAAATGCACTTAGCTCTAAAGTCGGCTTTACCTTAAGAAAACTCTATTGCACTAATTTATACTTGCCGTTAAAAGTGAAATACACTCTAGGCCATGCACTACTCATGTCTTGTGTAACGTACTGCCTCGAAGTCTACTCTGGCACGCTGGCGTATAACATTAAACGTCTTGAACTTATTGTTAATAATATTGTCCGCTTTGTGTATGGACTAAAAAAACGGGATCATGTATCTATGTATGTTAAAAAATTTTTGAAAAGCTCTTTTCGTAGTTTTATAAACATCAGGCTTGTGTATTCGTTCTACAAACTTATGAAAGCTAGCGCTCCACGCTACTTGGTGAGTAAATTTAGTTTCAGTCGTTCTACTCGTAATAAACAGATTCTCATACCGAAAATATCATCAGCAACATATGAACGATCATTTCTAGTACGAACGGCACGCTGCTGGAATAAGTTACCTGCTAACTTGCGTACTTTCCCAGTAACACCAAAGACTTTCAAGAGCAAACTTATCAACAACTATAATTGACAGGTCATCTATCTTTGTTCTATTTTTTCAAAAAAATAATAGGTTGCAACGGAAAAGAAGGAGAGGAGTGCAAACTGGTATACATAGGAACAACAAAGCGCGCGCTTGGAATCAGACTCAACGAACACAAAGCAGACATAAAAAAAGAGAGACAAACGACGGCACTATCCCAACACATTGCAGAAAGCGGACACACAGCAAACTTCGGCGACGTGAAAGTTATCGACAAAGAGAGAAGGGAAGGCAGAAGATACATACTGGAAAGCTTACACATACAGAAAAAGGCAATAACAACAATGAACACCAAAGAGGACAATGACAACATCAACTCGATCTACTCTCTAGCTTTAAGATGTACCTAACCAGCTGTTTTTTGTTTATTATAGAGCGCAGTCTTAATTGTTATTTGTTATAGAAATCTCGGTTTGTTTTAAATGTTCAAAATCAGTTAAGTTTATATATAAAAAATTATTTAAAAAACGCAGTGATGTTAACTACAATCTAAATGTAAATATTGTGTTGCCTTTATGTTTTTTTGTATTGTATAATAATTGTATTTTATATTTTAAAAAACTGTTGTAGAAAAACAAATTAAAATAAACCCCTGATGAAGGAAGAAAGCCGCTTCCGAAACGTTGGGAAAAAAGGAAAAATATATTTTTAAAATTATTTTTCAAAATATTGTGACCAAAATAGCCCATAAAGAAAATAAAAATATCTTTGCTAAAAAAGGAAAGAATTGGTCAAGAATAACAAAAATGCACAAAAATTACACCGGAGGGCCAGCCGTGATTAGAAAGAATTTTTTCGTAAGAAAATTTAAAGAAATCTCAAGATGAAACTACAATTTTTTCAACACATAAAGACAAAATATGGCACACATACTTGTATAACGCTCAAACATTATTGTAAACAGAACGACAAACTAATTCGACAAAAAGAGAGACTTAAGTTTCTGCTCACATGTAGAGAGTATGGCATCATACCAAGGCATTTGAAGAATACAGTAACAAAATTCGACAGCAATCACATAACAGCCAAGGTTGCCAAAGCAATAGAAAATACAACATACAACTATCAAGTCAAAATACTCAATTTAGAAATCAAACAGACTCACATAACAATAAAAAACATCCAAAAAAACATTTTTCACACTGATATAACGTTGAAAAAAACACTCAATGACGAGGAATACTCCAAATTCACAACTACACAAAGAAATATATTCAAAGCTAAAACTACAAAAATACAAAAAACACTTACTTCAAAAATACAGAGACTTAAAGAACAACATTTCAATAAGCTTAACATTTTTTACAATGAGGACTGGTTTGACAACAGAACCAACATCTCTTTCCTGGAAGAAGTAAAATGGATGCTTTCCTTAGGAGACAAATTTGCTTTGCCGATAAGCAAAAATAATTTAATGCCAATAAAAATAATAGCGGACATAGAACAAAGCATACAAGCCATAGAAGACGAAAAACAAAAAGAGACCGCAAGAACAATAATAGCACAAAGATTATCTGAACACAAAAGAAAAATCAAAAACACAATGCATGAAAAACTAATTCTTAAAATATATGAAAAAACGAGGATATTTACAAGGAAATTTAAAGACAGAATAATAATAACAAGAGCTGACAAAAGCAACAAAACAGTGGTGATGTACAAAGAGGAATATGACACAAAAATGGAAGCACTTCTAGAAGACAGAAACACCTATAAGACAATGAGAATGGACCCAACACCAAAATTGTTAAGAACCAATAACACAATAGTAAATGATTTACACAAAAACAACTTGATTAATCAAAGACAAAAAACACAACTTTATTGCTCAGCCGCACAAGCACCAAGGCTTTATGGACTTCCCAAAACGCATAAGCCAAACCTACCTTTAAGACCAATATCGTCTTCAACAAACATACCATGCTACAAGCTTTCGAAATACATAGGAAACATCTTAAAAAACATAATTTCAGATACGTACAACATAAAAAACTCCATTCAACTCAAAGACAGATTAAAAACCACAATATTACAAAAAGACGATATCATAGTTTCATTTGACGTAGTATCCCTGTTCACCAACATACCCATATACTTAGGTATAAAAATAATAATGAGGCATTGGCAAAAAATTGAACAGCATACTAATATTCCGAAAAAGCAATTTTTTAAAATTCTGGACTTTTGTTTAAACCAAAACAATTATTTTAAGTATGGACAAAAAATTTACAAACAAATTTTTGGTATGCCGATGGGCAATCCACTTTCACCGACGATTGCCGACATAGTTCTGGATGACCTACTAGAAAAATCCATAGTAGACTTAAGTAAAGAAAACATAAACATCACATTCATCACAAAATACGTAGATGACATCCTGGCAATAATCAACAAAAATCACAAAGAACAAATTTTGAAAACACTGAACAACTACCATGAAAAACTGCAATTCACCATAGAAACAGAAAACAACAACAACATTCCATATCTTGACGCGAGACTTTATCGATACAAAAACAATATTTTATTCAACTGGTATTCAAAGCCAACATCATCGGGGAGAATGATTAATTTTTTGTCCACACATCCGACAAGACAAAAAATAAACACAGCATACAATTTAATACACAAAACTTTAACAATAAGTGACAAAAAATTTCAACATGAAAACATTGAAAAAATAAAGTACATATTAGAACTAAACAATTTTCCAAACCGAATAATAACAACACTAATAAAAAGATATTTCGAAAAACAAAATCAACAAACGACTAATAACATGAATAAAAAGACAGATGGTAACCCTACAAAATATTTCGGAATAACATACATACCCAACCTAACAGACAGCAGAAACTTACACAAAACAATAGAGCAAGAGAATTTCTCCTTTGCACACAAACCCAATAAAACATTGAAACACTTATTCACCAACACAAAATCAAAAATAGAAAAAGAGCAACAGCAAGACGTGGTTTACGAAATAGGTTGCAACGGAAAAGAAGGAGAGGAGTGCAAACTGGTATACATAGGAACAACAAAGCGCGCGCTTGGAATCAGACTCAACGAACACAAAGCAGACATAAAAAAAGAGAGACAAACGTCGGCACTATCCCAACACATTGCAGAAAGCGGACACACAGCAAACTTCGGCGACGTGAAAGTTATCGACAAAGAGAGAAGGGAAGGCAGAAGATACATACTGGAAAGCTTACACATACAGAAAAAGGCAATAACAACAATGAACACCAAAGAGGACAATGACAACATCAACTCGATCTACTCTCTAGCTTTAAGATGTACCTAACCAGCTGTTTTTTGTTTATTATAGAGCGCAGTCTTAATTGTTATTTGTTATAGAAATCTCGGTTTGTTTTAAATGTTCAAAATCAGTTAAGTTTATATATAAAAAATTATTTAAAAAACGCAGTGATGTTAACTACAATCTAAATGTAAATATTGTGTTGCCTTTATGTTTTTTTGTATTGTATAATAATTGTATTTTATATTTTAAAAAACTGTTGTAGAAAAACAAATTAAAATAAACCCCTGATGAAGGAAGAAAGCCGCTTCCGAAACGTTGGGAAAAAAGGAAAAATATATTTTTAAAATTATTTTTCAAAATATTGTGACCAAAATAGCCCATAAAGAAAATAAAAATATCTTTAAGAAAAAATAAATTGTCACTGCTCTTTTTTGGGACTTCTAGACTACTAGATTCCAAATTAGTTCTTCTTTGTTATTAGGGAAACCATTTTGTGTTATTAGGTACATTAAAACTCTTTTTTTTCTTTTAGCTTTTAAGTTTACTCGAATTCAATACGCTTTGTAATATGTTTATTGGCCAATAGGGCTTATTTATTACACAAGAACCAATAAAATAAATAAATATATTTAGATTTATTAAATTAAACTAAATGAAAACCTTCCTGTGTCGGTTGGACGGTATTTGAACCGCGGTCTCTGCCACATAAGCTGCGCATTCTACCCAACGCGCCACGGACATCATATTCCAAAGGTATTATTTAGGATATTATTTTATTGCTTGACTTACACTTGCATCGCTTAAAGTTTTTTCGCTACTTTTTTCACATCCTCAGCTTGTTTGCTGCGTAAAGGAGCAAGCTATGTAAGCACATACAACTTTCCTTGTTTAACATGACATCAAAATTTAAGAGTGTATTAGTGAATACCAAATTTTGTTTCATTGTGTTTGTAACTACGTTAGAGCTGTCTAGCTGGGATGTGAGATAGAAAGTATAACCGAATCTTATCACACTGTCCTTTTTTAATTTTTGTATAAAGAAATTACTTTTTGTCTTTTAGACTATCTCACAGAGTCACATCGCACTTTCATTCAATAAAAATTTAAAAAATGAAAATTCTTAAAATGAATCGGGACATAGCAGCTATTGTAAGCATTATAAGTGTAATTTGTGCATTAAAAATAAAAGCAGTCATTATTTTGCTTGCTTTTAAACATTGTATGAAATGTAGCTTGCAGCTTGGTGATTTCCAATAAATTATATTCGAAGAAATCTTATAAAACTCATCTCTGGTCGGATAGAATGTGTGATGGAATTAGAACCAAACCTAAAAATGAAAATGTAGAACGACATGTCAAAAAAATCAAAACAGGTTCGAACACACTTTGTTTTTCGTTGGTTACACCATCCTATATTCTATCACACATGAAAATTTTGACATGTCGTAACACACAGTAGGACAATGTAAAGCGGCCTTAATTTGCTGTCTCCAAATCAAGAAAAATTGGTCTTCATATAAAAACATGCGTTCAATGTGTTCATATTAGCAATGTTGCGTTATTTGTGTCTGAGTTAGTGTATTCGATAATTTGATCGGTTTATAAAACTCAAGTTTTCCATCACTGATAAGTATTAAGACTATTTATTTTAGTATTAATCTGCAGTTATGAATTCCTTAAATTCGTTACCCAATATATTTTTTAATTCATGCAAACACAGATTTGTTGGGCTGAGGTGGATTTCGCAATCAGTATCGAATTCAAATTTAGAAGTAGAAAAACCCTCATCAAATTCTGATGATGGAACCAATGACCCCAGACCGATTAATTTCAACAAATCTGGACTGCTTACACAACACAGGAATATATTAAAGGAAACTGTTCCCTATACCGAACCACATTCTATAATTCATACATCTGAGAAGTACCAAAGAAAGCTATTCGGTCAATATGGCTTCGGCAGCGGGGTGGATCCTAGAATCTGTTTCAAAACCAAAGAGGATTTAGAGGCACTTGCGGAGTATAATTCATTATCTGAACTTCATTCCCTGTCTGAAATGATGGATATAGTTAAAAAAGAAATAGAAGAGAAGAAAGAAAAGGTGAGGAAACGCGAAGATGATATTGCCGCAAAGCTACAGAAACTTGATCAATGGAAGAACGAATTGAACGCAAAGATAGCGAAAAAAGAAGCCGACTCAATTAAGGCAAAGGAACGCAAGGAAAGGCTTATTGAAGAGGTTCGAAGGCATTTTGGGTTTAAAGTTGATCCACGAGAGGATAGATTTAAAGAGATGCTTGAACAGAAAGAACGTGAGGACAAAAAGAAGCAAAAGGAAGAAAAGCGCAAAGCTAAGGAAGAAAAGATTATGAATAAATTAGTACAAAAAACTTCGTCGACAAACTAGCAAATACTTTGCAAAAATTATATTGAAAATAAAATAACTAGAAACAAGTGATTTATTTGATATTTGGTTTTGTTCTTTCAGATGGATACACTGTTCACTTTTGACTTTCTTGTTCTGAGTAAACGAATGTTGAAAAGTCCGATTTAGTGCCTTGTAAACGTCCAGCAAGCATGCTTTTTCATTTACGTTTGCTTATAAAAAAAAAATTGTGAGATTAATTTTCGATTTCGTCAATGCCGCTGAAAACATTCAGCAAGAATAAACCCAGCAGTTATTTTGGAGTCAATTGAAAAAGTGAACTAGTTCATTTCTAGCGCAGTTCGCAGTAGTTCTGAAAAAGTACAAAAGGCGTTCAGTGTAGAACAGTTATCTTTGCTTTTGTTTTCAAAAGTATTGCTGACAAAAATAAACGCGTTCTAGCTACTTTTTAAAATTTGCTAGCACAAGAAAGAATAATAAAAAAAAAAATGTTTATAGACAAAATGTTTTCTGGATTGTGGATGGAAAAGATGGTACAAATGAGATCTTTAGGACCTTTCCATTGCACTAAATTTGTACACTTTTGATATGTTCACTTTAAAACTAGTTAAAAAAGAACCACTTTCAGGCTACTGCGAAAGCAACCAGTTTAAAAATGTTCCTAATGCAACTAGTTAAAATATAGGGAAAAAGGAGTGTTTCTGGGGACAATTGTCTTTTCCTATGACATCAACCCGCATAAAGCGTCAGTTCGTTCAATGTTAAAGGGTATTGTAGTGGAACTTGTACTGGTCCTTTTTGGAGCTAGTTCAGAACTATTTCAAATTTGGTCCACTTTTCTGTTGGGAATTCAAAGAGCTTTCGTCTCGAGAGAGAGAGAGCGTACAAAATCCACATGGGAAACCATATTGATTCTGAGGATTGACAAAAAAAAACATTCCATATGTGGCCTTTGCACACTATCTTGTTACATTTGCAAATCTGTAGAATTCTTCATTTTTGTAAAAGATTTTCTATGGTTTAGGGCCAAAAATAATATATATGCCCATATCACACGATGTCCGTGTGGTGACTCAATACCACCACATATAAACACCGACACCACAACATACAAAACAACATACAAACTTTACAAATATTCACTTACACATTTATTTAAAAAATTATTATTTAAGATTTCAAAATTGTCAATTTTTATTTATCAAAAATTTTGTATTTTAAATTAGTTATAAAATTGTGTTCGATGTAATGTTATTTGTTTGGAAAAAAAATAATTAGTATAGTTTTAAAAGCTTACTAAGCTCTGTAGTGTTGGCTAAAAAGCCGCTCTTACATTGGTTTTGGTTTAGTTTATTTTGCAGCTAACCAAGCTACTTTTTAAGAAAAAAAAGAAAGACTTTTAAGTTTTTCTGTTTGTCTCTTCAAGAATCAGAATTATCGAATGCCTTTATTTTGGGATCGACTCTGCCTTTTATTGGCAAATCGATCACATTCCAATACATATTTCTGGAATTCTCTTTCCAGAAACTCTCTTACAAATATTTCTTACATTCTAAATGTAACATGTAAATATCTTAATTCTAAGTTCTCACCAATACATGAATCCCCATTCCTATTGGAATAATGAAAGAATTATGCAAACGCAGCATAATTCCTTTGTTACAAGCTTCTGCTTGGACTTTGAGTTTGCGAGCATTTACAATGTGTCAATGCTTCGCTTACTCATGACTTTGTTTACAAAAGTCTAAATTTTCTGGCTGAGCGTGACTAAACGCTGCAGTGGGTCATTGGGTATTTTACAAACGTATACAAATGTATACAATGTTTATTAATGACTAAACTACATTGTGGTAGGTTAGTGTGTAAATTAAAGTGTGTGCAATAAGTACACTACACCCTTGCCCTTAAGAAAAAATTTATATTCGAATGAGTGTTCATGTATGAGGAGATAAATTTTTAAAATAATTGTGATGATCTAGTGGAAAATTAAATTCACTATTTTAGTTCTTATTATTATTTTTGGTAGACTATTTTAGATGTAAAATGTAGGATTAAAATATTACTTAATTCTTATAATTATATAAACATTTTTTTTTGTTTTTTTTTTTTTTTTTTTAATAGTTCTTGTACATGAATAAAATATATGTTTTTAACTGTTAAATTTGAATGAATATTTTTATTTTTGTTCCCATAATAATAGTTAACTTATGTGTCTATTGTATATTTAATCAAGTTATTATTATGCATTTTCTTTATTTGTCCCTTAATTTCTATATAAGTATTTACTTCTTCTGTTTCAACTACTTTATATGGTCCATGGTAAGGACTTTGGTTTTTCTTTCTATTACCTAATTTTACTAAAACTAAGTCTCCTATTTCTACCTTTAACTTATTTGTTTTTATATTGCTATCTTTTTTTCTTTTGTCTTTTACATTGTTTATGAATTGTTTTGCTTTATCAATTGATGTTTTTAATCTTATTTTGAGTTCATTGGCATATGAGTCAATGTCATATACCGGTGTATTATTAATTTTTGTATCAGTTGGCATATATGGTAATTTGCCAAAAACTAATTCATAAGGCGAGTAGCCTGTGTCTATATTTGGAGAAGTATTGAAAGCAAAAGTGTAAAAAGATATCCACTTATCCCACTCATTATCTGTTGCAAAGTTAAGCATGTATTCATTGAGTACTCTATGGTTACGTTCTATGGTTCCTAATGTCTCGTGGTGGTAAGGTGCTGAAAATGTTTGTTTTATATCTAAATATTTGCAAATGTTTTTCATTAGTTCGTTTACAAATTCAGTTCCTCTGTCCGATTTTATAACTTTAAAAAAGCCATATTTAAGAATGAAATGATTTACTAGTGTTGATGCAACTGTTGCTGCATCTTTGCTTTCCATTGGATAAGCCATGACAAATTTTGTCAGTTCACATTGTGCTGTCAGTATATATCTGTAACCGTTTGAAATTTTTAAAGGACCTACAGTATCAATTGCTATAACTTCAAAACTAGTGTTTGGTGTATCTGTAATGACTAACTGTTCCTTTGTATGTCTTATCTGTTTATTTATTAGACATTGCTTACAGTTTGAGATGAATTTCTTTACCATTTTAGACATATTTTTCCAAATATATCGCTGTTTTAATTTTAAAATTGTCTTCCTAACTCCTAAATGCCCTCCACAAGGCGAGTTGTGATATTCTTCAATTAGCTTGTATTTTATTATATCTTCTTCTATTCTTTGGGGACTTTTATATATTAGTATATTTACTCCTGAGCGATTTTTCTTTATTTCATTATGTTGCAACATATTATACTTTTTCTTAAATTCATTCTTCTGCACGTGCTTAAATATTTCATCTTCTTCATTTAGCGCTAATTCTTTGATGTTTAGTTTGTGCATTTTTGATGATAGTTTCTCCAAAGACAAATCGAGTTTGTTTAGATTATCACTACATCTCACAAGTACTACATCTTTTAATTTAATTTCTATTTGGGTACCCTTATATTCGCTCTTTATTTCAAATTTTAATTTCTTTATATTTCTGACGTCAGCTAAAGATGTGCAATCCCATATGTGAAGGTGGCCAGTCTTCTGTGGAAAGCTACAATTATCTTCTATTTCCTCTTTGTCTGCCATATTTCTTGCAGACATGCCCCTTGTTATTACTAAAGTCTTCTTCGCGGATTCATCGTTTGTTTTTGGTATCATTGTTTTCAGTAAGTCCGAGTCTATCTTTATCCTAGATAATGCATCAGCATTTGTGTTTATCTTGCCTTGCTTATAAACAATTTCATAATCGTAATCTGAAAGTTCTAAACGTATTCTCGTCAATTTAGAAGATGGATTTTTGTGAGAAAATAATGAAACTAAAGGTCTGTGATCAGTTACCACTATAAATTTGCGTCCAAATAAATATGGTCTGAAAAAACTAATTCCCCAATGGATGGCTAGTAATTCCTTTTCTATCACTGGTTTATTTAGTTCATGTTTGTTTAGTGTTTTGCTGGCATATGAAATTGGTAGATCGTTCCCTATATCTCCTTGTGACAGTACTGCACCTAATGCATAGTCGGATGCGTCTGTCGTTAAAATGAAAGGTTTTTCAAAATCGGGATATTGTAATACTGGTGGATTGATAAGTTTTTGTTTTAATGTTTCGAATGCATTTTGACATTCTTCTGTCCATATGAAGGGTTGTTTCTTTTTAAGCAAATTATTTAAACTTTTAGCTAAATTAGCAAAATTTCTTATAAATTTTCTATAATAATTACAAAATGCTACGAATCTTCGAACTTCATCAGAATTTTTTGGTATTGGATACAATTCAATTGTTTTATGCTTTGCTGGGTCTGTTTTAATACCATTTCTTGTAATTAGGTGACCTAGATATACTACTTCTGGTTTCAAAAAATGACATTTATTAGGATTCAGTTTAAGATTATATTTATTAAGTCGTTCAAATACCTTTATGAGATTATCGTTGTGGTGTTTTAAACTACATCCAAAAACTATTATGTCATCGACATAAAGAAATGCTCTTGATTCTAAACCTGATAATGCTATGGTTAACATTCTTTGAAAACTATTGGATGAAATTTTTAGTCCGAATGGTAACCGTTTGAAATGATAATGTCCTTTTGCTGTTGAAAAGGCTGTCATATGTCTTGAGTTTTCATCTAGAGAAATTTGGTGAAATGAGCTTGTCATATCTAAAGTTGAGAAGTATCTAGCTCGTCCTAGTTGGTCTAATACGTCTTCTAATCTAGTTAATGGAAATTTGTCATTTACGATCTTTTTATTTAATTGTCTGAAATCAACTACTAATCGCCATTTTTTCGAATTATTGTCACTCTTTTTTGGTACTAATAATAAAGGTGAGTTGTATGCACTTGTTGAAGGTTCAATCAAGTCGTCATCTAATAATTTTTCAACTTGTCTATTTATTTCTTCATGTTGAGAGTGTGGTAGTCTGTAGTTCTTTATGTATACTGGTGTGTTGTCTGTTGATTGTAAATTTTGTGAGTAAAAATTGTTTACTGATAGTTGTTCATTGTCCAAATGAAAAATATTCTGATATTTTTCAAAAATTTTGAAAAGTGAAGTCTTTGCTTCATTGTCCATACCGTCAATATTGAGTATTTTTGTTAGTTCTTTCAGTCGTTGGTTGTCATTTGTATTTTGTTTTGATTGGATTCGTCTTACTATTGAATAATTTTTTAAAGGTTCCGTTCGAATGTCTACATTATCTATTATTGCTTCTTTATCGGTTGTGTTTAAAATTTTAATGTGACAGTGACCTATTGCAGGTGCAATTGAATTTCCTATAAAAATGCCTTCCTGTATTTCTTCACTTAAAATTACACTATCTTGGTTTAGCTTTAGATCTATAGCACATATTAACTCTGATCTTGGTGGTATATAAAATGTTCCTAGTTTTGATTGTTGGATGTTTATTGGTATAATTACTTCTTCTTCATCTATTGTCATTTTAATTGTGTGAGTTTCGTAATCGATAACGCACATATGTTGTTTAAGAAAATCTGTTCCAATTATTCCATCTGTGGCAATTGGAAAATCTGTGTCTACAACTTGAAAATAATGTTTCGTTATATTGTTTTCTATTTTTAATACTATTTCTGTTCCTCCTAATGATTTAACTTCTTCTTTTGTAATCCCTATTAATTTGCATGTGTCGTATGTTAAAATTTTCTGTTGTTCAGGTAAAACTTGTATTTTGCATATTGAAATATCTGCTCCTGTATCTATGAGAAATGTTAATTTGTTTTTTGAATTATTACATTCTACCGTTATATAATTAGTTAGTTTGTTTGTAATATTGAATATTTTTAATGGTTTCCCGGAGGTGCATTCCGTGTGTCCTCCGGGGCTTGTGCGTTTTCCGAAGCATTTACTATATTAACTCGTCTGTAACTTCCTTGAGTGTTTCTGTTGTTGTTATTATTTCTTGTATTTCTATTGAAATTTTGATAGTTTGAACCTCCCCTTTGATTGTTGTATGATGTTCTATTGTAATTGTTTTCGAAAGATCGATTGTTGTTAGTTTGGTTGTAATTTTGCCTAAAATTTCGATTATTTTGGTACCTATTTGAATTGAAATTAGTGTTTCTATTGTTAAATCTATTATAATTAAATTGTCTGTTGGAATTTCCTCTAAAATTATTATTCCTTGGAAAAACTCTGTTTATGTTTAAAAGTTGTGAAGCGTTGTTTTGATTTGAGTCGTTTTCTAGTTCTGATGCTATATTTACTGCATCTGTAAGTGTCTGTGGTTGTGCTGCATATACAGTCGATTTATACTTTTCATTCAAACCATTCTTAAAGACTGTGAGTGCATATTTGTCATTCATTTTCATTATAACTTGTTTTTCTGTCTCAGTCGCTGTTGTAGATAACTCTTTGATTTGCATATTGCTTAAATCGCTAATGAGTGTTAATATAATTTCATTAAAATTTTGTATTGAACCTTTTTGTGTCAAATTTGACAATGTTGTGTGGATAGTAGGAATACTTTTGTGACTTTTATACCTTCCTTCCAATTTTTCTGTTAGTTCAATGAAAGTTTTTGGTTCAGATACCGCGCAAATCGATGTTTTTACACTATTTGACAGTTTGACATTGCAAATGAACTCGATTAATGACTTTTTACCTTCTGTATTTAATCCATTATGGATTAATTCCGATATTTTTAAAAATGAAGATAGTTCTCTATATTGCCCATTAAATAAAGGTATTGCCTTAAGGGCCAATTCTAAATTAAAAGTAGTCATATTTACTTCTTGTTTGTTTTCTTTTGGATTTTCCGCTTTATTTTGCAACTGTTCTAGCAGTTGTTGTTTAATTTCTGTATATGTTTTATTGAATTCTATTTTCAATGCATTATTATGTGATTCGTCGGTAGTGACAATAGCAAGTGATGCAAATTCTTCTTTATATTTTTCTATTGACTGTAATTTTTGTAGGATGGTCTCATAAGAGTATCCCCGTACCGAACTTTTCTTTAGATTTGTAAGTATAGCTAATAACTTTTCTATTACCGTCTCCATTTAATTATCTGTTTATTAATTTGCAAATTTGTCTATCATTCTTAATGTTTCTTCTGTAGTGTCAGGGTTAGTTAAATCGTTAATAGTTGGTGCCCTAGTCATACCTATATATTCCCAAAATCTAGTAAGAAATTGTAGTTCCTTAATTAGGTCGCGTGGTTTTGGTATTTGTAATACTTCATTAGTTTTTAAAGAATCTAGTGGATTTTTTTTTCTATTTGTTCTTGCTTTCTTTTTTGAAAATTCATTGTGTTCATAAAATTTAAAAATGGCTTATTTACATTTATGATTTTATTCTTAATATTCGTAATTTTTATTTATACATTTATACTGTTTTTAAACTTGAGTTGATACATTTTTATGCAACTGCTTCTGTACATATTTCTTATAATAGCTATTTATTTTAAAAATCATTAATATTGTTAAAATTATTACTACTACATATAAAAGATTGTGGTCGGTCACCACGATGCTGCTGCTAGTAACATTATTTAATAAATTTGAATTTTCGGATTTCTTGCTTTCCGTATTTCCCATTATAAATTTAACTTATGAAATTTTTATCATTAATATTTTTCTTGCCTAAATTGTCGTTCTTTTAATTTCTCTAATTTTATTTGATTTTTAAAATATTGTTTCTTTTCTTTATCGTATGTGATGTTTGCTATGCGATGTAGCTCGGCTATCTTCTGTCTACTTCGCACTCGTCGTCCAGCTCGCTTCCTTTTTGCTGGTTTTGGTTCTTCTGAAATTTTACCTATTGTGTTCTGGTGTCTTCTCCGGTATTCTTCGATATTTATAGGTTTCGGACCAGCATCCTTAGGAGTTGGCTTGTATTGAGCTGCATTTACTGCTGTTGGCTCTGGTACGTACTCCTCTTGCTGTTGTTCCTTTACCAGATCCTCCCACTTTTTGAATATTTTGTTTATATTTTCTTGACTGTCAGTATTCATCTATATTTATTTTTTTTTTTTTTTTTTTGTGGGGTCGTCCGCAGGATCGCCATGTTTTGTTTGGAAAAAAAATAATTAGTATAGTTTTAAAAGCTTACTAAGCTCTGTAGTTTTGGCTAAAAAGCCGCTCTTACATTGGTTTTGGTTTAGTTTATTTTGCAGCTAACCAAGCTACTTTTTAAGAAAAAAAAGAAAGACTTTTAAGTTTTTCTGTTTGTCTCTTCAAGAATCAGAATTATCGAATGCCTTTATTTTGGGATCGACTCTGCCGTTTATTGGCAAATCGATCACATTCCAATACATATTTCTGGAATTCTCTTTCCAGAAACTCTCTTACAAATATTTCTTACATTCTAAATGTAACATGTAAATATCTTAATTCTAAGTTCTCACCAATACATGAATCCCCATTCCTATTGGAATAATGAAAGAATTATGCAAACGCAGCATAATTCCTTTGTTACAAGCTTCTGCTTGGACTTTGAGTTTGCGAGCATTTACAATGTGTCAATGCTTCGCTTACTCATGACTTTGTTTAAAAAAGTCTAAAGTTTCTGGCTGAGCGTGACTAAACGCTGCAGTGGGTCATTGGGTATTTTACAAACGTATACAAATGTATACAATGTTTATTAATGACTAAACTACATTGTGGTAGGTTAGTGTGTAAATTAAAGTGTGTGCAATAAGTACACTACACGATGTTTTCACAACATTTAAAATAAATTGTTAAAAATAAAATTAATAAAAATATTTAAATAAAATAAAAGTTCATTTTTGTGCCCACCACAACTGGCGATCCTACCAGTGCAAAAAACAAAGGAACATTATTAAGGTTGCAAGAGCCAAAAGTTGAAATCACTCCAAGGCTTATCCGATCAAAGTCCAACTCACCAAAAAGAGAAATTTCACCTATATTGAAGAGACCTTTTGAACCGAAGGTCGGAATATCACAATCACCGAACAACAACAGCAGCAGCAGCTACAAAAACTAACGCCACCCAGTGATTTGGTAGTTCAGGCACAGCAGCAACAGCATCTAGAACAACAGCAATTACAGCAACTGAAACGCTCGCCACTACCATCGTCAGCATCAACGACATCATCGTCCAACAACAAACAAGACCCTATATCTGCCGGTAAGATAACGGAACAACAACGTCATAACAACGACAACAAGCAAGACCCTACACCTGCCGGTAAGGTGGAACAGGCAACAACAACAACATTAACAATAACAACAACAGCAGCAAAATTAACAACAACAACAACAACAACAGAAAAATATCAACAGCAGCAACAACAATCACAACAGCATCAGGATAAGTTACAACAACAACAACAAGAACAACAAAAACAACAATAACATCAATAACAACAACGGCAACAACAACAAAAGACTGGCATATTCATTATTTTATTATTTCAAAAAAATTGTATCAAATTTTGTAATTTTTTTTTTGACATGTTATAAAATTTTTTACAGGTTGCTTTTCAATTTAGTTTATCACGAGGCACACAACGTAGCTTCTGAAACGTACGTAAGAATATAGGGTCGGAAGAAACCTAGATTCTCACATACGTAGGCACTCCACTGCACTAGGAAACACATTTTAGGAAACACATTTTAGGAAACACATTTTAGGAAACACATTTTAGGAAACATTCTTTAGGAGACACATTTTGAGGTACACGATGAGTCTTTCACACACACCACCACCCCACCCCAGACAACCCCCCACTCCCTTACATACTTCTAACCCTCTCTCACATCTCTCTCATTTCGGCGAAGATGACCATCGCCCTCTCATACAACTCCAAACGGATCTTGTCAATCCATTTGATGCACCAATGCATCCTGAAGTACAAGCAACGTCAGTAAAATTGCCACAATTTTGGACCACTTGTCCCGACGCATGGTTCGCACATGCAGAAATACAATTTCATGCAAAAGGAATTACTACTGACAAGACAAAGTATGAGTACCTCGTAACCGCTCTACCTCAAGAAGTAATTATAACAGTGCTAGATTTCATACAGAAACCTCCTTCCTCAAATTTGTACGAAGGCTTAAAGAGAACTTTGATTGACCGACACTCTTTAAGTGAAGCCAAGAGGTTCGACAAAATCTTGTCTGGCACCGAGATGGGTGACCAAAAGCCATCTCAATTTTATAGGGCACTAATTATGTTAGCCGGTACTACAGTCGATAGCGACTTAGTTTATAAAATTTGGCTTCGCAAGCTCCCCAAAAGCCTTAATATTGCTTTGACCGGATCTAGTCATAGAAAGCTAGAGGAACTATTGAAACTAGCTGACAATTTGTGGGAAGTTATGTCAGAATCCGAAGTCGCTTCATTTGGCAATAATGCCCAGCGCATGACAAAAAACACCCAAAACTCCGAGCTTGCGATGATAACGCAATCGTTTGCTGACACAACGTCAAAAATTCTAGAAAGTTTCAGCAAACTAGCAATTGAGGTCCAAGAATTAAAAAACGAACGATACCGGAATAATTCACGTTCGAACTCGAGAGAAACTAATTTTCGAAGATTTTCAAGACGTAGATCCCCGTCAAGAAGTGTGTCACGACAAGGACCTGCCAACTGGGTATGTAGATACCATTTTAGGTTCGGAAGGGCAGCTAGACAATGCGAACAACCATGCTCATTCGGTCAAAACGACACCCAACACAACACAACACAACATAACTCAACAAACTAAGTGACTCCATCATTGCGACGGCTAATGATGGAAGTCAAACAATACTCACACGCCGCCTTTTTATTTACGATAACGACAATCATATAAACTTTTTGATAGACAGTGGAGCAGAAGTTTCCGTACTTCCAGTAAATAAATTCAAAGCCCACAAGAAAAATTCTGACTTAATTCTAACAGCAGCTAACGGTAGCACAATCTCAACTTTCGGCAAGAAATTACTCAACGTAAATTTAAAACTAAGACGCGATTTTCCTTTTACATTTATACTAGCAGACATTACAAGACCCATCATAGGAGCAGATTTCCTTACGAAATATGGACTCTTGATAGACTTAAAACACAAGAAACTCATTGATCCACTTACACAACTATCAGTTAACGCAATCACAGCATTTACAGAAACATCACTACCCAAACTAATTACACTAGACAACAAATATACAAATATACTAAAAGATTACCCATCACTAACAGCAGAACCCGACTACAACAAACCAGTTAAACACAAAACAGAACACCACATAACTACAGAAGGACAGTTACCTTTTTCAAGACCAAGACGCCTTGACTCCAACAAATACAAAATTGCCAAACAGGAATTTGATTTCTTAATCAAAGCAGGTATCTGCCGTCCTTCAGACTCCATGTCAGCTTCTCCACTACATCTGGTACCCAAAAAAGATGTGAACGACTGGAGACCCTGTGGTGACTATAGAAGACTAAACGCCATTACAGTTCCAGACCGCTACCCTCTACCACACATACACGACCTATCTATAGACTTACACAATAAACACATATTTTCAAAATTAGACCTAGTTAGAGCATACCACCAAATCCCCATGGCCACACAAGACATACATAAAACCGCGATTACAACACCGTTCGGAATGTTTGAGTTTCTGATAATGCCATTCGGTTTAAGAAATGCAGCTCAAACATTCCAACGATTTATCAACGAAGTATTACGAGAACTAGACTTCGTATTTGTATACCTCGACGACATTCTTGTGGCCAGCGAGACAGAAGAAGAACACGTTAAACATCTAAATTTAGTTTTTGAACGACTAGACAATTACGGACTAAACATCAAACCAAACAAATGTATTTTCGGCGTAGACAGAATAAATTTTTTAAGTTATGACATTTCAAACAAAGGCATACAACCATCTCCCGATAGAATTCAATGCATTGTTAACTATCCAAAACCAGAAACAGTTAAACAAATGCAGAAATTCATCGGGATGATTAATTACTACCACAGATGCATTCCAAAATTAGCACACACGCTTACACAAATTTACGATATGATAACTTCAGCATCAAAAACAAAGGACAAACACTTAACATGGACAGAAAACACAACAGAAGCATTCGCAACGATAAAAGAAAGTTTTACTAAGGAAGTGCTACTTAATCATTTTAATAGCAAAGCAAAACTTTCTATCGCTGTGGATGCATCTAACACTGCTATCGGTGCAGTTTTGCAACAAGAACACAATCAGGAAACAGAACCACTAGCTTTCTTTTCAAAGAAATTATCTCCATCAGAGACAAAATACAGTACGTTCGATCGCGAACTTTTAGCAATTTACCTTACAATTAAACACTTTAGACACTATTTAGAGGGACGAACATTTACTATATACACAGACCACAAACCACTTACTTCAGCATTACATTCAAAAACAGAGAGAAGCCCAAGACAAACACGACAACTAGAATTCATTGCACAATTTTCCAACGACATCAGACACATTAAAGGTACCGATAACACCGTAGCGGACGCACTTTCAAGAGCTGAGATAGAGGCTTTCACAACCTCTGAGATTAACCTCAGAACTCTACACAAAGAACAGAATACAGATCCAGAACTACAAGATATACTAAATAAACACACTTACAAATTCGAACAAATACACATCCCAATACTTAACATTAAAATTTGGTGCGAACAAACAAGTTCAGGAACACGTCCATACATTCCACAAACATTACGCAAACAAATTTTTGAACAATTACATAATATTTCACACCCAGGTACACGAGCTTCTCAACGTCTCATAACACAAAGATATTTTTGGCCCAAAATGAACACACAAATCAACAAATGGTCACAAGAATGCGTTAGATGCCAACGAGCTAAAATACATCGACACACGAAGACAATCCCACACAAGATAGACATACCACACGGTCGTTTTGAGCATGTTCACGTTGATTTAGTTGGCCCTTTACCAATATCTAAAGGTTATAGATATCTACTAACCTTAGTTGACAGAAACACACGTTGGCCCGAAGCGTATCCAATTAAAGATACCAACGCCAGTACTATCGTAGATACACTTCAAAAGGAATACATCTCACGTTTTGGAGTTCCTCTGGAAATTACTTCCGATCGCGGTCCTCAATTCACGTCCACAACATTTCGAAACTTCGTTAAGACACTAGGAAGCAAACACATTACCACTTCTGCTTATCATCCACAAGCTAACGGGATTGTAGAACGATTTCACCGCCAACTTAAGACTTCTCTAATAGCGAGTAACAACCACACAAATTGGTACACAGAGTTGCCACTAGTTCTTCTAGGACTTAGGTCCACGGTCAAAGAAGATATTAAGGCTTCACCAGCTGAAATGGTTTTTGGTCAAACACTCAGGCTACCACAACAACTAGTAATCCACAGCAGTCAGAACTTTAATTCGTCGGACACCTTGTCCAAACTTAAAGAGGTCGTAGAAGATCAAAAGTCAAACATTGCGCATCACAGCACTAACTTTCAACAATATATACCTCGAGCCCTTAGTACTTGTAACTTTGTCTTTGTCCGTAATGACACAATTCGTAAAACACTACAAGAGCCGTACGATGGTCCCTTCGAAGTTATTGAGAGAACACCGAAATACTTCACAATTCGTAAAAATAACACTAACATAACAGTCAACATTGATAGGATTAAGCCCGCCACCTTAGACACCGAAACAGCACAGACACATTCAACCAAACATAAAAATACTAAAAAAGTACACTTCAACCTATTAGCCAACACGACCAAAATTTTTCAGAAGGGAGGGGGAATAATGTGGTGACTCAATACCACCACATATAAACACCGACACCACAACATACAAAACAACATACAAACTTTACAAATATTCACTTACACATTTATTTAAAAAATTATTATTTAAGATTTCAAAATTGTCAATTTTTATTTATCAAAAATTTTGTATTTTAAATTAGTTATAAAATTGTGTTCGATGTTTTCACAACATTTAAAATAAATTGTTAAAAATAAAATTAATAAAAATATTTAAATAAAATAAAAGTTCATTTTTGTGCCCACCACATCCGTTTGTCCGGATTACGCTAGGGCAGACAAGCCATTTTGTTGTTGCATCCGCTCTCACTCTCACTGTTTTTTGATAGTTTCACATGGAAAGCAACAACAAAGGTCGGACAAACGGACATCGTGTAATATGGGCAATACAAGATTATGCCATCCTCATGTCTGCCTACGTCATGATCGACTCATTGCCAAAATCAGCTGTTTTTCACTAGGGGCTTTCAGACGAACGTACATGTCAGCCGACATTGTACGACGACCAACTAACGGGAATATTTTGTTTGAGCTTTCAAATGATCGGACATGTGCGACGACTTCATTTTTTGCAGACTCTCGAGCGTAACACATCGGTAAATACCGAAGTAAAAAACCTTTTTCGCTTTGCATAAGCCGATGTTTACTCGATGAAAACTTTATAGAAATGATAAATGCAGCGAGTCGGACCGACATGCTTTCTCACATCGGACATGTCGGACCGACCAGCAGAAAAATCATAAATTTTTGATTTTCTTCCGACATGTCGGTCCGACCGTCTAATTTGCTTTCGAACGATCGTACATGTCGTCGGACATGCCCAAGTCGGATGACATGTACGTCCATGTGAAAGCCCCTACTGGGCAAAATATTAACAAACGGAACTGTAACTGAAAAATAAATCGCACAGAACTATTTCGCCTCTTCTTGCACGAACAGTGGGAAAAACAAAAAGTGTATTTTCCTATCTACATCACGAAAAACCAAACGTCTTGCGCAGAACAGTGCAACTTTTTTTGCCCCTGTTGGCGTAATCTGATTTCTATTATTTTTGGTTTAAGGCCGTTATTGTTCACTTCTGGATATCTTTGACCAGTGAGTAAACTACAGTGAGGCCTCGATTTTCCGTGATTCGATTAACCGGCAACATCAATCATCCGTGAAAGAAAAAGACAATTTTTTTTTTTGCTTCGATTTAATTTTTTTTTGTATCGTTTAACCGTGATTACCTCTAGTATCCGGGATTATAAGCACAATTGTTTTTTCGATTTCTTTTGAATAATCAAACACGATGTGAACATAGCGAAAACTTATCTTTAAAAGAAGCAATACATGCTTCCAGTACATTACTGGACTTCTTGGAGAGTTCTGGCTGCTCCGGCATTTCAGAACAAGATAAAATCCAAGTTTACCGCATCCAAGAAAAGCTTGTAAACGAAAATATGAAATTGAAAAAGACGAGACAGCAACATTGCATGATTTTTTTTAAAAAATTACTTAACAATAAATTCTTATGCTTGTTTTTTTCTGGCAAAATACTTTTTTTTTCTTATATTATTTAAATATGTACATTAAATGCTTGAATTTGTTACTGTAAAACTATGTAGAACAATATTCCTTTATTAATTAAAAAAAATATATATAAAAAAACTACTAAAATTTGTTACTCAATTAACCGGGAAAATCGATTATCCAGAATGCTTCCGGTCCCGACCATTACGGATAATCGAGGCCTCACTGTACTATATTTTCTGTAGGTTCAGATAGCAGCAAATATCCACTGGTTAGAGATATGCAGATAGCCTTTAGGGCAGTATTGTTCACCTCTGGAAATCTTTAATCAGTGGGTACAGTACTAGATTTTCAGTAGTTTCAGATAGCAGCAAAATAGCAAATATCCACTGGTTAAAGGTATCCAGAGGTGAACAATAAGGCCCTAAGAGTCTTTTTAGACACAAACCTTACGAACTTGAGCAACGACTGTGTTTATGAATAACAATTTCAGCAAGGTTGCGTAGAGTCTGCGTAAAGCCTTAAGCTGTGCATAACTAAATAAGCGTTGAACGGTTGTTTAAGGAAATCTATTGAATAAGGCTGTTAGGGTTTTAACTTTACTTAAGGGCACATATGAATTTTTGAAAAAAGGCACGGTTTTTTTAAAGAAGCTTACATTTATTAACAATATTCTTTTTGGGCATTATTTAATATAAGGTGAGGTAAATTAAAAAAAATTTGTTCGAGTTTAATTCCTCTTCACTGCGTAGAGAGCGTCATTCACTCTGTGAATCTCCTATAGCAAATTTTCGTAAAATTTAAAATGGATTCTATTTTCAAGACACAATACTAGACAATAAGTCTTTAAAATACATACTTTATTATATGTTGATGCTTTTATATGAAAAAATAAAAAATAGCCTTTTTTTGCGTTGAATCACCCCTATATAAAAAAGAGGGTAATTTTTTGAAGTTTTAGAGGCTTGTCTAGTTCATGATACAATAGGTCTGTTTCCGTACTTTACACTGTGTAAGATTTGTGTAAGATGTGTGCAAGAGAGTAAAAACGAAATGTGAGGATAGTTGCAAAAGTACGGAAACAGCTTCTAGGTAGTTTCAAGCACAAAACAGCTGATTTTGACTGCAGACGGCAGCACAAAATTTTAAACACTTTCACTCGAATTATTAAAAGCCATTTTTAATGCAAAACTGAACAATTACTTAATTTTTATTTATTATTATTTATTTATTGTACGTAAATTTCTTTTTAGGCACACAATTTGTGCATTTATTTATCGCAAAACAAACAATTATGAAATGTAATTTGACATTTGCTTCTTCTTATTGATGCTTATTCTTCTTGATGCTTGTTATTACTTTACTCGAAGTCTCGAGTTCTAGCACTCTCTGTGCACTTTGTGTGCTCGAGAGAGCGATTTTGTGCTTGTTCTTCTTCTCCCATTTTAAGCACAGAAAGTACGGAAACAGAAAATAGTGTCCCACAAGTTACACAGTGTGCGTACGGAAGCAGACCTAATTATACCAGGTAGGAGTGACAGTTTTTTCGTCTTGCGCCAACTGTCAAAAATAGTATAAATTGGAGAACGAAAAAAGAAGGAAATAGAAAGCAAAATATACAGGCAAATGACCGTCGGTGCAAGGTACTGGTGAGAAAAAAGCAAGTTTTCACTCCTACCTTGTATAATTGTACCATGGCCTAGATATTCTTATCAATAATAAAAAATTTGTTGGTTTATTAAAATCATTTTTAAAATAAAATTCGGAGAAAGGAAATGTCCTAACAGTTTGGAAATGATACTTTCGAGAAAAATCCGTATAGTTTTTTTGCTACTATATATTCATGCGCGGTCGTCGTTACAAATATAACTTTTTTTCTAGTGATAATTTCTTTATAAAATGTATGAGCCATTTTTTTAATGTAAAGAAAATCAAAATTAGTATTTTTGAAATTGAAATTTATTTCTTGAAAATTATTCATAAGTCCCCTTAAATTTGGCATTCAATTGTAAAAATCAATTTCAAGTGACAGAGAAATGCAGAAGCTGGTTGATAATCGCCACGTTTCTCTCACCAGATACTGGGCATTATTATTTAAAACAAGAACTCCAAAAATAAAAGAATGTCGAGAATTGCGCAAGGAAATACTTTTTATTAACACCCGTCCAGAATTCTCAAAACCATTTGGTTTGTTTTACAAATTTTGCGAATTCATGTCAGTGACATTTAATGTTATCTCGGCTTGAAGTATTCCAAAATTCTATTTTTAGCAATAAATTAACAAACCTTGAACAATTTTTAAAATACCTCCAAACAATGAACTCCATTGGCAATTTGTTACAAATAAAGGATTAATAGTTATTTACATAGGTGTTATGCATATCTTTTTAGTAAAACTAAACTTATTTAGCAGCATCTTGGTTTGTGGCTCCAGAAATAAACACAAGCAAAACGACTGGCACGATGTACATCCACTGAAAAAATCAATTATATTATTTAAAATTTATACATTTTCTGGGGGAAAACCCACATATTTAGCGAAGAATCCACGATTATCTTGCACATCGCCTTTTTCACGAGCTAATCTTTCTCGCTCAATTTTTTGAATGAAACTAGCAGTATCTGGAATAGGAGCCTGATCCATATGCCGTATCAGAACATCTGTGTTAAAATCTTCAAGACCAGAAATAGATAAAATCGATTCAGAGCAATCTCCTGAACCACCAGTAGCTGTAGTCTCTGTGATGGAAGTAACAAATCCTGATCCATCAATTGAAATCCAGAATATATCGTTGAGTTGCGAGAGCAATAAACTGCATGCTTTGATCGAAGTAAGATATGATTGCTTAGCACCACTCGGATAAGTTACAGTCGCTTGTAGTCTATAAAATTCATCTCCAAGAGCTAACATCTGGAATCAGTATAGAATTTGACGATGTGTAATATACAAAATTGAAACTAAAACTTTACTTTAAGACTAGATCTCTGAGTGTCCGAAAGAACTTCCTGCACTGTACTTGAAAGGCCAGTGTTAAGGCTAGGAATAGATATATTTCCGCGATAATCGAACTTATCCGGACGGGAACTGTCTAAAGCATGATGAAGTTCAATATTCAGCCATCCATCGTATTCCAAATAGCACTAGAATGATATTGTTACTTAATATATAAGACTGTTATTTTTTACAATTACGTTTCCAATCGATAATATTGATGCAAAAACTACAAATATTTTTGTAATTGAAGACATTTTCCTACAAATCAATGCAAATTTTAAAATTTTCAATAACACAAATTAGTGGTGTAAAAAACAAATGATATCTATGAAGATAGATGATAGTAGTACATCAATGAGTATGTTTACACGTTGATTTTTCCATTGCATCTTATAATAATCGGTGCACAATGGCGAACTCGTGTCTCGAACAATATGGCGCCACCATGATACAATTATACAAGGTAGGAGTGACAACTTGCTTTTTTCTCACTAGTACCTTGCAGCGACTGTCATTTGCCTGTATATTTTGTTTTCTATTTTCTTTTCTTCTTTTTTCGTTCTCTAATTTATACTATTTTTGACAATTGGCGCAAGACGAAAGAACTGTCACTTCTACCTTGTATAATTGTATCATGGGCGCCACGAACATGCGTGAAAGAGCGAGCTTTCAAGTTATAATACCTGCGACACATTGGCATAGGAAACCTTGATTATCTTTTGTAGTTTAAAATATAACCATTGGGGATGACACCATCAATATTTTTGTTTAGGTTAGGTTAGGTAAGACCGGTCGCCTCTCGTAGAAGTCTCACATAGACCATACAGGTCCTTAGTGGCACCGGTTAGGTGGAGGCTGTGTGGGTCAGGAGAATTTATTAAAGATTTGCGTCGTATTCACGAATTTTATAAGGGATTCAAGAGGGGTTTTGGCTACTTCTTTTATCTATTTATTTATTTATTTCATCAAACAGAGTATACTCTTACTGACTACTTAAATATAAATTAGAGAAAAACAGTTATGTAATACTTAGATAAATTAAACTAACCAGCTTTTAGAAAAAGGAATTAAACAGTGGCATAAGTTACTATATGTAAAGATACCGATAACAGAATAACAAGAACAAGACGATCATAAAGAAAATTATTCTAAAAAAAAAAAAATATAAATTTTAAATAACATCAAATAATAGAAGCAAAATGCAAACAAACAAAAATCACGAATAAAATTTAATTTGATTAGTTAACAAGATTGATTGAATACATTAGCAGGTATAAAATAATGGAAGAAGTTGTAGATTAATTTTAAAACTAGTTCTAGTGGTCGAGTTAAAAATGTCAATAAATGGCAAGACTAGATTTGTTTCAGTAATGCAACGTGTTGTGAATTTAGCCTATGCCGGCCCACTGTCATCGATATTGCAGTTCAATTATTATGTAATGTATCTTGTTATAGTATTCGTTTTACTGTGTTCATTATATGTTGATCCATCTTACCGTATCTGCTATTTGGTGTTAGTATAGTCTACTTCTATTTGTTAAACAATTATATCTGTAAAAATGTATTTTTGTAGTTTATATTAAGCTGGCTGTTTTGGACTGTTGCTATATGATGTTAAATTCTTTTAAGTCCAGCAGCCAAGGAAAGAAGTAAGGTTTTAATAAATTATATTGTTTTTCTATTTGCTAATTTTATGTTTAAACATTACATATATATTTAATTTAAATAGAGAATAAACCATTTGTCATAGAAACATAAATTAAACTTCCGCCTTTTTTATTAATTTGGTTCAAAACTGACTGGTTTATTCACGACTGTTGGGCATAAAAGCAACAATTTTATTCTTTCTTTCATCGAAATTTGCTGAACATTATTAATTATTTAACACCACTAAGTGCACCAAGCTTAAGCGTTTTTGAGCCAATAGCTTCGTCGTCTGCCGGGATCATATGCCTCTTTCCCAGGACACTCAACAAAAACGAATAAGCAGCCGCTCAACAAAAGGAATACCGCCTAGTAGATTCGAAGAAATAGAAATGCCTCTGAACCATTCACCAGCGAAAAACTCGACGGTTAAGGAGACATCAGCCAAGCTTTCGACAATTTCAGTGTCATCGCCCGCTCAAGCCACGTCAATGCCCCCTGCCGCCAAGCCTGGATCATCAACCATACCGGGCACACCAAAACCTGTCGAAGAAGCCAGCACACAGGATGCCATCACTCGCGATTTCGATCGCAAAATGACCGCAATGATGAACGAGTTTAAACGCCAAGTGCACTCTATGCAAGCCCTGGTAATCACCAACAACCAACAGCTCCAAGAAAGTGTGCTTCAGTTGTGAAGCGAAATCAACCAGGCACCTCAACAAAACACGATGACGTCACTGTCTACTTCATCGTCAGCGATGCAGTCGGCGCAGCAGTCAACTATACCAACGCCGATACCGCCGCCAACGATGCCGCAAAACAAAAATAAGCCGCCACAGCAAACGCCCACAACGACTACACAAATGCCACCATCCAAGCAGATGACTTCGCAGCCACCAGAATCGCACCGAATTGAACCGACGACGCCATTTTCTGCACAACCGATGCTCCTAGAATAGCCGCCAACATCGCAGCGGACGCCTCAAATGGATCCGCCATTTTCAGCCCAGCCGACGTCACAGAGAATGCCACCATTAATAGACACCATGCAACCTACATTTCAAGCAATGCCACATATGCCACAATTTTGCACACAGCCGCCGCCAATATCTCTACCACAGTCAGCACCACAGCCAACATTTTCGATGCAGTTTTCAACACAACCACCTTCTCAAGCACAGCCACAACTTTGCCAAAATAGAGCCACTCCGAATTCTTCTTACGAAGACAGCGTTAGGTTTAACCGAATAAAAAAAATATATCCGCTTCCTATTTTTTCAGGCTCACCAGAAGATTGGTTTACGTTCGCCGAAGCTTTTCAGAGCACTACCATGGAGTTTGAGTACTCCCCACTCCACAATATAATGCGACTCCGCGACGCACTCAAAGGCATAGCCAGGGAGACAGTCGAAAGCCTCCTGTCTAACTCGGCCAACGTTCCAACCATCATGGAAATCCTAGCGGAAACCTTTGGACGACCGGAGCAGCTCATTAAGAGCCAAATTCAACGAGTACGCGCCATACCACCTGTGGCCGAAGACGATCTGAACGCGATGGTTATCTTTGCCAATAAAATGACGAATATGTCCATGTTTCTAAAGAACGCGCGCGGCGAACATCACCTAACGAACCCGACGTTACTAAGCGAGTTAGTTGCAAAGCTGCCTGTACAACGCCAGCTACAATGGGCTGAAAGATGCCTTTCCATAGCAGGCCCGCCATCAATAGAAGATTTCAGCCAGTGGCTCAACAACTTGCAGCGACTTATCAACATGGTAACTGACTCGTTACCATCCACGTCATCGCAACACATGCGTGCCACCCTTCCACGCAAGTCTTCAAATTCACCTGCCACTACTACGGGACGCCGATACGCATGTGTGACTGTTGCACCTTCAAAATGCCCACTATGCGGAGGTGAATGCAAAAGCTTAACAGTCTGTCAGGTATTCTTAAATTTTTCAGCGGACGAACGTTGGGAAAGGATGAAGCAACTACGCGCATGTTTTTCATGCCTTAAAAGAGGTCACCACGTCAACAAATGTTATGCACGAAAACGCTGCAATACCGACGGATGAAGCCACGTCCACCACCCACTGCTTCATTGCTCCGCCACGGATCGCCAAGTAGCCTCGCTGCATAATGCCTCCAACCAGCCGCCACGCAGAACTGAACGCGCACCGAGTCCAAGTCGCCCATCCACGTCCCATGAAGCTCTTCAAGACAGGCACAACTGTCACGCCGACCGCGGCCCCGATGGCACCGTTTTATTTCAAGTAATGCCCGTGGTGCTGTACGGCAAGCAACGAGCTATCAGTACTTATGCCTTTATCGACGATGGCGCAAACGTTTCCATGATTGATCAGGAGCTGGCAAACGAACTAGGATTGCGAGGAAAACCCGAGATTTTAGAACTCCAATGGATTAATGATCAAAGCACGAGTTACATACAATCCTCAGGCTGAACATATAATGCTGCCTATCACGGTACCATTATATGATCAAGCTAAGAAACGTGACGGAATGCACAAAGTCAGCATATTCTAACTGATGTGTATTCCGCCACAGTAATAACAGATACATATAATAGATACATAAAAACAAAACATAGATGTTTAAGCAGAGGCTGAGATTAGCTTGATGAACGAAGGCAGTCTCAGTCGGAGTTTGGAGCTAAAATAAAAAGTACACAAAATAAAGTTGCTGTGTTGTTTTTAATAAATATATATATATATAAAATTATTGGGAAAAAGTTTGAAAGAATATAACTGGCGCAGTCGATGAGCGATGCGAGCACTTATTAAAGTAAATTAAAGTACACGAAAAAGAATTGTGAAATTCAGAAGTATAAATCGGATCAACATATCAACATACTTGCAAGCAGAAGCAGAGTATACTACAGAATATAAGACGGACATCATTGTGAAATTCAGAAGTATAAATCGGATCAACATATCAACATACTTGCAAGCAGAAGCAGAGTATACTACAGAATATAAGACGGACATCATTGTGAAATTCAGAAGTATAAATCGGATCAACATATCAACATACTTGCAAGCAGAAGCAGAGTATACTACAGAATATAAGACGGACATCATTGTGAAATTCAGAAGTATAAATCGGATCAACATATCAACATACTTGCAAGCAGAAGCAGAGTATACTACAGAATATAAGACGGACATCATTGTGAAATTCAGAAGTATAAATCGGATCAACATATCAACATACTTGCAAGCAGAAGCGGAGCATACTACAGAATATAAGACGGACATCATTGTGAAATTCAGAAGTATAAATCGGATCAGCATATCAACATACCTAGGATCAGTTTGAAAATGAGGATAAAAGTAAGAATGCATTTTAAATCGTAATAAAAATCAATTTTTGCAACATAAATTGTTAATTGTAGTTAATAATAAGATTTGAATTTTTTAATGTAATTAAAATTTTGCCGTAAGGTGTACAGATTTTGTTTTAGCTGTGAATGGTTAGTAGTGGTGTTAACACAGATAAAAAAAAAAAAAAAAAAAAAGAAATTGAATAAAAACAAATAATACAAAAATGGCAAACCAACAAATAGAGCGTTGTTTAGTGGCGATAACACAATTGCTACAACAGAATGCAAATCATCAAAGAAATACACTTAGGCAGCGGGTCGAAAAAGATTTAAAGCATATGCAATCTTTTGAGGGTGATTCGAAAAAGTTACCAGCATTCATGGAAGCTATAGATAGAGTTTTGTTAGATTATGGAGGACAAGAGGAGGCAGTTTTTCAAGTAGTTTATAATATGAAAATACTTGGTTCAGCTAAAAATTATTTACAAACAAATCCACCATCAACATGGAATGACTGTAAAACAAAGTTAAGACAGCACTACAAGCCTACAAAGGACCAAATGACAATTACAAAAGACATAACGACACTAAGAGTAGGTAATATAAGGGAACTTAGTAGAAGAATAAAGGATTTAATTGATAATATTACAGAATTCAGTGCACTAAGCGAAAACGGAGAATCAATGAAGGAAATTTTTTCTGCTTTGTTATTACAAAGAATAAAACAGTTAGCGTCTGGTACTTTGGCATATACCATTATGAGGGTTACATCATTGTCGGAAATAATATATAAAATAAACGAATTTGAAGGGTTAGATGAAGGCAATTTAAATCCAAACTTTATTTTAAAAAATAATTATTGGACTCCGAAACACAAAAATAAAAATTATGGTCAACAAACTGCTACAGTAAGTGAAACCAATTATAAAAACAAATGGAAACCAAAAAATAATGTTTCAGATCAAAATAATTTACCTAGGCAAGGCTATAACAATAATAATCCACAAAATAGTTCTGCACAACGTTGTTTCCGAAATGTTTCAGGGCAGTATCATTCTAAAAATTTTTCAAATCAAATTAATTACAGGCCCCAAAATCAGACAGGTCCTTCAGGATATAATCAAAGCCGTCAATGGAACGGTTATTCAGCTAACACTAGGCAAAGTTATCAAAACAGAACACAACAGTCGAGACGCTCAGCTCAACCAGAGCCTATGGAAGTAGATACTATAAGTAGGTCCGAGGAGGTTGAAGAAGCAAATAATAATGATTTTTTTATAAATTAGCCTCGGAAAATCAAAACAAAATTATAATATCTCTAACAATATTTAACAAAAAATGGCACACTTTAGTAGACCCTGGATCCACTATCAGCATCATGAAAAAGAAAAGTTTTTTAAAATACAAATTGCCCATAGTAGAACGTAAAAATACTATTATAAGTACAATAGGCGGAAATATCGAGAAGCCAAATGAGAAAGTAAAAACACCGTGTCCCTCGGAATTTTCTTTCCCTACAAATGCGAAAATGAGATGGTTAAAAATGGATTTTGATAAGCCATATGATCTTCTTTTAGGAAATGATTTCATATTCAACAATGTAAAAGTAATTGATATCGGAAATAAAGAAATCATCCTAAACAATGGCGTTAAGCTTCCTTTCCAATCGAAGACCTTGCAAGAACAGGTTTATTCATTGGATACATGTGAAGTAAAAAATATTCAATTAAACCATTTAAATCCGAATGAAAAAAACGAAATGCAGAAGCTTTTAAAAAAATTCAATAAATTAATTTATAAGGAAGGGGACGCTCTTACAAACACAAAAGCAGTGGTACATAAAATAAAAACCACAACTAATCAACAAATCAATTCACGAATTTATAGGTTGCCGCCAAAGCACGAAGATGAGGTACGTAAACAAATTGTTGACTTAGAAAATCAGGGAATCATCAGAGAAAGCAGGAGCAGATATAGCTCTCCGATTTTAATAGTACCGAAGAAAATTGATAATTCGGGTGTACAAAAGTACAGATTAGTGGTTGATTATAGGAGATTAAATCAATTGACTGTAGATGATAAATACCCACTGCCAAATATTGAAGGTATTCTTGATAAATTGGGCAAAGCACAGTACTTTAGCACAATTGATTTAGCCAAGGGTTACCACCAAATATTGATGGCAGAGGAAGATATCGAAAAGACAGCTTTTGTAACTCCGGCTGGACTATATGAATATGTTCGTATGCCTTTCGGGCTGAAAAATGCCCCAGCCACATTTCAGAGAATGATGAATGAAATTTTAAGAGAATACATCAATAAGATATGTGTTGTCTATCTGGATGACGTTCTCGTATTTTCAACCTCATTAGAGGAGCATATAAGTTCTCTTGAGAAAATTTTTTCTACATTAGAAAAACATAATCTTAAAATTCAAGCCGACAAATGTAGCTTTTTAAAAAAAGAAACACAGTTTTTAGGGCATATACTAACTAAAGAAGGCATTAAGCCTAACCCTGAGAAAATTATGGCTATTCAAAATCTGGTGGTGCCTAAAACGGAAAAGCAACTTAAAGGTTTCTTAGGAGCTACGGGCTACTATAGAAAATTTATTAAAAATTATTCTAAAATAGCGTATCCTATGATCAAGTATCTGAAAAAAGGATTTAAAATTAATCCTAAAGATCCACAATATATAAGCAGTTTTGAAAATTTGAAAGCCTTAATAATATCACACCCTATCTTAAAATTCCCAGAGTATGACAAGGAATTCACTATCACTACAGATGCTAGTGACTACGCTATCGGTGCTGTCCTTTCTCAGCAGGGACAACCGGTATGTTATATCTCTAGAACCTTAAATAACCATGAGCAAAAATATGCGACTACCGACAAGGAATTTTTGGCTATAATATATGCTGTCACGTACCTAAGACCCTATATCTATGGAAAGAAGTTTAAAATAATAACTGACCATTGCCCAATTAAATATTTAAATAATAAATATAAAGGGAAGGAATTCTCCCAACGGCACCAAAGGTGGCTTTTGAAACTCCAGGAGTATAGCTATGAGATAGAATATTTGAACGGTAAAGATAACATTGTGGCAGACTTTTTGAGTAGAATTGAGAACTCGCCTAAAATAAATGAAAATAATGATCATGAATCAAACTTAGAACTGACAGATACTATACATTCAGCTGAAGAGGAATTGTTAGAGCATTTTTTTATAAAAGAAGAAATAGTTAATAAATACAAAATACAAATTATAATTACATATAGCCCAAAAGGCGAATTGCAAACACTCCATAACAGAAAGATTATTGAAATTAATCCAATGGAGGAAGAAAATTATATTAAAAATATTTTTAAACGTTATATAAAAAAAGGGAAAATAGGCATTTTTTCAGAGGTCTCTGAGTCAGATTATCACAAAATACAACTGATACTTATATCTATGTTTTCACATGAAAACCAAATTGAATTCGTAAAGTGTACAAAAAAGGCTTCCGAAATAGAAGACGAAGAAGAGTTGCACAAACAAATTTCATTGTATCACAGTAAGGAATCAATGCATAGTGGCATTAACGAAACCTATAACACATTAAAAGAAAAAATATATTATCCAAAATTCAAGGAGCACATACAGTTAATAATTAATAACTGTCAAAAGTGTCAAGAAATCAAATATGATAGGAGACCGATTAGGCCCAAATTTCAGTTAACGGAAACTGCAATCGAGAAGAACGAAATCATTCATGTTGATATTTTTCATTTTAAAAAATTATCATTTGTAACAGTGATTGATAAATTAACAAAATTCGCAGCAGCTTATAACATTACTGATAGAAATTGGAGATCAAAGAAAACAATAATAGTAGAACATTTTGCCAAATTTGGGAAACCTAAAAAAATCATTATGGATAATGAATTTAGAGCAGAACAACTAATAGAATTTTTGTCTTCAGAAGGTATAGAGGTACATTTAACAAAGCCCAACAACCATACAGGGAATGCAGACATTGAGAGGCTTCACTCAACTCTGTTGGAAAAACTAACAGGCATTGATGATCCAAGTCTCTCAACAGAAATGAGGATACAGATCGTTATAGGTAACTATAATGATCGCTATCACTCTACCATCAAATGTTCTCCTAGGTCCGCCAAAGAAAACATTTGCTCCACAATTTTGCAAGATAGAATAAATCAATTCAAAAATCACATATTAGAAAAAAGAAATAGAACCAGAGAACAATATACTGAAAATAGACCAAGCGGCTTTATAAAAAATTACCGTAGAGTTAGACACAAAGACCAACCGTATTATAGAAGTAATCCATTGAAAAATGTCCATATTGCCAATATAAAAAGACCATATAAATTCGCAAACATTGAAACCTCCAATAATAATGAGGATGATGATAGATTTAGTACTAGGGCGATGGCTGGTGATCCTATTCATTGAAAAGTACAATGAAAATATCCATTCAAATTTAGTTTATAAGTATCGAATCATTTAAGCTGAGTGATTATATAATTATAATTTGCAGGTAATATTGACGATCGTGATTTTAATTGCAACAACAATTACAGCAAGAGGGCGCTTACAAGTAACCCCAATAACCGAAGAAGCAGGCTATACCATAATACAAATGGGGGTGGTTGAAATAGTAAATGAGGTAAATACAGTGTTACATGTTATACGACCACAGGAAATAGCTAGAGTAATAGATCAGTTTAAGGAAAACATAATGAAAACCGAAATAAACAATAAAGAACTTCTCCTAAATGAGATAAAAATAATTAAAGCAAAATTAAAATCTATTACCCCGAGTGAGGAAAGAAGAAAGAAAAGAGGTTTAGTAAATGTCGTAGGCTCCATGTATAAATGGATGTTCGGCGTAATGGATGATGAGGATAGGCAAGATATTGTAGATCATATGAAAATAATAGAGGAAAATAATCATAATGCAATTACAAATATAAATAAACAAATATTCATCAACGAATATTTCAATAACACGATGAATATAATGAAAACAACAATAGAAAACGATAGAATCAAAATTTTGAGCTCAATTAATAAAACACAGGCAGTAAATAAGGAATTAATGAAACAATTATGGTTTAATGACCAGATGAATAAACTACGGTATTTGGAAGGAAAGATTAAAGAAATACAGGATAATATAGCTGCAGCAAAACACAACTTAATACATCCAGGAATGCTAACCAAAGAAGAAATAGAATATTTTAATATAGATTTCTACAAGCTTAAACTTGCGAAATTAGGAGTTTTATCATACAAAAACGAGTCAATAATATTTGCTATACAGATACCAAGCAGTTATGTTACTACAGACTTAAAGTTGATAACACCACTACCAAATAAGGAAAATTTGCAAATAGAGGAAAAAGATGAAACTATTGTGACTGTAAATTTTAAAAATTATAAGTACATCGAAAACATGATGTTCAAAAAGTTAAAAATAACAAAAAATTGTATTTTTTCAAATAGTTGTATTTTTAAGTATAATAATCAAACTAAAGTAAAAGACATAAAGGATGATACACTTCTAATAAAAAATGCGCATAATGAAAAACTGATACAGAATTGTGACAAACGTAATTTTACATTATATAAAAACTATATTATTAATTTTTCGAATTGTAAATTGCAGATAAAAAACCAAAAATATTATAACAACAAAATTGAATTTGTAGAAAAATATACCTATCCTGTCAAAATGTTAAATCAAACATACGAAAGCCAAATGAGTTTTGATGAAATTGTATTAAATAACTTTGAAAATATAAAACATATACAGGAATTAAAGTACCACAAAAATGTTTCTTATAGTATAAGTGCCGTATTAATTGGTATAATTGTAATAATATTAGTTTTGTTTTGGCTAAGAAAAAGAAATGTAAATGTAAAAATTTTAAATAAAAGGATTCAGGAGAATCCTAAAAGCAACCTGGGAGGAGTTACATACAATCCTCAGGCTGAACATATAATGCTGCCTATCACGGTACCATTATATGATCAAGCTAAGAAACGTGACGGAATGCACAAAGTCAGCATATTCTAACTGATGTGTATTCCGCCACAGTAATAACAGATACATATAATAGATACATAAAAACAAAACATAGATGTTTAAGCAGAGGCTGAGATTAGCTTGATGAACGAAGGCAGTCTCAGTCTGAGTTTGGAGCTAAAATAAAAAGTACACAAAATAAAGTTGCTGTGTTGTTTTTAATAAATATATATATATATAAAATTATTGGGAAAAAGTTTGAAAGAATATAACTCACGCGTCAATCGGCCGAAGTTGTAAATTTGATGATCAGCGGAACGGAAGAAGATGCGACAAAATACGAGCTGTCAAACATATACACCACGACAAGTTTAGCGCTGCCAATACAATCGTTCAAAGTTGGTGAGTTTCCCAATGAACACTTAGCAGGGCTGCCACTTCACGATTACTGCAACGTTCAGCCAAAGCTTATAATAAGTTTGTTGCATGCCTTTTTGACGGTACCATTAGAAGTTCCTCACACACCTTTAAGGGAAGGACCGATAGCGGTAAAAACGCGACTTGGGTGGATGGTCTACGGTCCCACAAATAAAGCTATTACCACGCATTCAAGGCAAATTTTCCACATGCGTAAAAATTGTGCAAGCGATACTACAATGGAGCAGTTAAATAAAATGATGGCAGAATATTTTGACGTGGAAAACTTTGGAGTTAAACCAGGAGTTACACCAAAACGTTCAGAAGCTGAGGAGAGAGCAGTTTCGATACTTGGCCAAACAGTTAAAAAATCTGGTGACAGATACGAAGCTGGTTTGTTGTGGCGTGACGAAAAGGTAATTTTCCCTGAATCTTTCCAGATGGCGCTTCATCGCTTAGAAAGCATCGAGCGGAAGATGGCAAGAGATCCTAGCTACGCGTTGGAATATCGCACGAAAATTGAAGAATATATTGAAAAAGGTTACGCAAGGCCATTAAGCGATGAAGAAGCGGAAAAGTGGACGAGTAAGACATTTTATTTACCACATTTTGGAGTAAAAAATCCAAACAAAAGCTCCATACGCCTCGTATTTGATGCAGCTTCCGAAATAAGGAACATTTCATTAAATAAAGCCTTACTGCCAGGTCCAGATATGAACCAGCCATTAATTTAAATTCTTTTTCAGTTCCAAGAAGCGCCTATCGCCGTGTGTGGCGATATAAAAGAAATGTTTCACCAAGTGAAAATCATTAAAGAAGACTAAGACTGCCAGCGATTTCTATGGAGGGGTGGGGACCTTGATCAACCTGTGACCACATACGTAATGAAGCGGATGATATTCGGTGCTACCTGTTCGCCAGCTATAGCCCAGCACGTCAAAAACATTAATGCCCAAAGTTTCAGCGTGGAATACCCACGTGCTGTAAAAGAAATAGTGGAAAAGCACTACGTGGATGACTATATGGACTGTTTCCACACTGAAAGCGAAACCATTGACGTCGTGAAAAAGATCATAAAAATCCACAAAGCTGGCGGCTTTGAAATGCGCAATATCGCATCGAACTCAGAGCGCTTAAAAAGAGAAGTTGGCAACGCGGCAGCTGGCACATCCGTCAATATTCAGAGTGGTGAATATCTGGAAAGAATATTAGGGATGCACTGGTAAACAAAAACAGATGTTTTTTGTTTCGGTCTTCACTTCGCAAAAATATCAACAGAAATTATAAATTTTCAAAGAAAACCAACCAAACGCGAAACATTAAGTTCGATCCATTTGGATTACTTGCCAATTTTACCGTGTCTGCAAAAATAATCATGCAGACAGTCTGGAAGGTCGGAATCGATTGGGACGAGGAGTTGCCGGAACACATATTCTGCAAGTGGAAGAGTTGGTTGCAAGAGCTAAAAAAGGTGAGAGATTTCAAAGTGCCCAGATGCTACTTTCTATCTTTAAAATATAGCGACGTCGAGCTGCACATATTTTGTGATGCCAGCGAGGAGGCGTTGGCGGTAGTGGCTTACTGGCGATACCTGGAACAGGCTGGAGTAAGGCTGACTTTCGTTGCAGCAAAGACATCGTGCGCCCCAACACGATATCATACGATACCGAAACTAGAGCTGCAAGTGGCAGTGATTGGTGTTCGTCTAAAGGACACTATCATGAAATATCATGGCGTAGAGGTAAATTGTTGTAGATTCTGGACCGATTCGTACACTGTCATTCGTTGGATTCGGTCAGACCATCGGGTCTACAAGCAGTTCGTGGCAAATCGACTGGCGGAAGTTTTAGAGTCAACAAAGATTTCGGATTGGAGGTGGTGTCCAGGCGACCTGAACCCGGCTGACGACGCGACACGCGCAAAATTTCCAGTGCGCTACAACCCCGAGAGCAGATGGAAGAACGGCCCAGAATTTCTTTTGCTGCATGACAACGAATGGCCAGACGAATCACACATGAAAACCAGTGCTGATAAGAGTTGTGACGAACTAAGAAAAAACATTTTGCTCTTCATATTGGCCATGTGAGTACAACCATTATTCCAAATATTAATAGTTTTTCAAACTTCCAGAAGTACAAGCGTGCGATGGCTTGGGTACTGCGTTTTAAAACGAACATTTTAAAAGCTCGAAGGCAAGAAAAGAAGGGAAGCGGCGAACTCACAACGGATGATATCAGTGAAGCTGAGACGACGATTTGGCGCAGTGTACAGCAGGAGGCCTTTAGCGACGAACTTTCATGCCTGTCAAAAAAGCAAGCGATTTCCAGAGACAGCCCGCTCGTGTCGCTCAATCCTTACTTGGACGATCTGGGTGTTATTCGTGTCAACGGGCGTATACAGAACGCCCCCGGCTTATCTATGTCCTCAAAACGCCCAATTATTCTGCCAAAGGAACAGAAGCTGACGCGTCTACTGGTAGAAAGCTACCACACTAAACTACGGCACATCAACACGTCTACAGTAATCGCTGAAATCAGGCAGCGATTCTGGATTCCAGCAATTCGTTCGTTGGTTCGCAGCGTGGAATCAAGCTGCACATTTTGCAAGTTTCGCAAGGCGAAACCGATCCAGCCTCAAATGGGAAACCTTCCAGTGGACAGGGTGACGCCCTACGTTCGGCCCTTTTCATACACTGGTCTCGACTACTTCGGGCCTGTTCAAGTGACCATCGGCAGAAGGCGCGAGAAGAGATGGGTGGCTCTGTTTACTTGCCTAACGGTACGAGCTGTACATCTAGAGATAGCAAGTGACTTCGTGAATCGACGAGGCGTACCGATCCAAATAAGAAGCGACAACGGTACCAACTTCGTTGGAGTCAAGAAGGAGCTACACGGTGAAAAAGATTTTCTGGACCAAAGTGAAATGGTTTCTAATTTGTCTGCGCTCGGGATAAAATGGATCTTCAACACTGCATCTAATCCTAGTTCTGGAGGAGCATGGGAGCGCCTGGTACAGTCGGTGAAGAAAGCCTTGAATACCATGTTGAAGGAGCATGCGCCACGACTTGAGACGTTCACCAGTCTTTTAATAGAAGCCGAAAATATCGTCAATTCCAGACCGTTGACGCATCTGCCCGTTTCGCCTCAAGATCCTGAGCCAATCACACCGAACCACTTTCTGCTAGGATGCACTAACTCAACACAAACTCCAGCACCCTTTGAGCCGAGACTTCTTTGTTTGCGCAAACAATGGCGAGTCCTCAAAAATTTAAAAAACGGTTTCTGGAAGCAATGGATAAGGGAGTACCTAGAAGAACTAACACGCCGAGCAAAATGGTGCATGCCTTCAAACCCAATCAGCACGGGATGCCTGGTTCTGATATGCGACGACCACGATTCAAAATGGTGCATGCCTTCAAACCCAATCAGCACGGGATGCCTGGTTCTGATATGCGACGACCACGCTCCGACATCGCAGTGGAGGAGAGGCCGTATAATTAATTTGTTTTTCGGCAAAGACGACGTTGCCAGATCAGCATAAGTAGCGACCAGCAGCGGAACCTTGAAGAGGCCTGTCTCGAAATTGGCCATTCTCGATGTGGAAGAACCAAAAACGGAAGAATAAGGTCAGTCTCCCCACCGGGATCGATTCACGGGGGTGGAGATGTTGTGAATTTAGCCTATGCCGGCCCACTGTCATCGATATTGCAGTTCAATTATTATGTAATATATCTTGTTGGATCAACATATAATGAACACAGTAAAACGAATACTAATTCGTTTTACTGTGTTCATTATATGTTGATCCATCTTACCGTATCTGCAATTTGGTGTTAGTATAGTCTACTCCTATATGTTCAACAATTATATCTGTAAAAATGTATTTTTGTAGTTTATATTAAGCTGGCTGTTTTGGACTGTTGCTATATGATGTTAAATTCTTTTAAGTCCAGCAGCCAAGGAAAGAAGTAAGGTTTCAATAAATTATATTGTTTTTCTATTTGCTAATATTATGTTTAAACATTACATATATATTTAATTTAAATAGAGAATAAACCATTTGTCATAGAAACATAAATTAAACTTGCCGCCTTTTTTATTAATTTGGTTCAAAACTGACTGGTTTATTCACGACTGTTGGGCATAAAAGCAACACAACGAGTAATTGGTTCATTCTGGGCATAAGAACATCTATAGAAGGGAGCTCGGAAGCTAAATTGACTACGAAGATATCGAGGTGGTGAAAAAAAGTCCAACATAGCAAGAAGGGTAGGGTCTTGAATATGATGGTGGACCAGGTCACGAATGAAAATAATAGAATGCATTTTGCGTCTGGAAATCAAGGAACTGATATCGATTAGGGCACATCTTGTACTGTAAGGAAGAGGCTCAGGGAGGTTCCAATTTAATTGAAAGACCATAAATCTCGTAAATTTTTTTTAACCCTTTCAATTCTAAGAGCTTGAGTCGACGAGCATGGGTTCCAGACAACAGAGCAGTAATCCAAATGAGGACGAACAAGAGAGACGTACAGAAGTTTAAGGGTGTAGGGATCTTTAAATTCTTTAGCATTTCGAATTAAGAAGGCTAACATGGAGTTAGACTTATTAATGACGAAGTTGATGTGTTCTTTGAAATTCATCCGAGAGTCTAACAAAATGCCAAGGTCTTCCTTATAAGAAATTCGCTCAAGTTGGCGAGAGTCCATTAAATAATTATTGATTAAAGGCAATGATGCTCTAGAGAATGAAAGACATTGGCATTTAGAGATATTAAGCGGCAGTTTATTCATCTCGCACCATGTAACGAAGGAATCAATATCATTTTGTAGAAGATTTGCATCGTCAAACGAGCTTATTGAACTGAAAAGCTTGAGGTCATCGGCGAATAGGAGACATTGAGAATGTTTAACTACAGAATAAAGGTCATTGATGAAAAGCAGGAATAAGAGAGGACCAAGGTGACTACCTTGCGGAACCCCAGAAGTGACGGCGAAAGGGCTAGATAGGCAGTCGTTGATCTTTACTATCTGAATGCGGCCAAACAGATAAGATCTTAACCAAATTAGGAGATTAGAGTGGATATCTAAAGACGCAAGTTTGAGTGAAAGTTGGTTATGGTAAACTTTATCGAATGCCTTAGCAAAATCGGTAAAAATAACATCGGTTTGGAGGCCGGCTTCGAAATTACGAGTCACGTAATTGCAAAAAAGGGTTAAGTTGGTGCTAGTAGATTTGCCTGATAAGAAACCATGCTGGGAAGGTGACATTATGCATTTGACAAGAGATGATAATTTACTGTACACGATTTTATCAAAGACTTTTGGAATGCACGATATTTTTGAAATTGGTCTGTAGTTTTTATATCTTGTTTGGCACCAGATTTATAGATCGGAATAATATGAGATGTTTCCGAACTATTAATAAAATATCCCTCAGTAATTGATTTTTTTTAGTGACGAGAACGTCGGAGAGCCTAAGAGTGTATGTCTTGATCTGAGTATAGCGGGGCATGTGCATAGAAGGTGTTCCAGGGTCTCTACGGTGCCTGGTTCCATACACTTCCTGCAGCTTTCATCCATGATGATGCCCATCTTGATGCGTGGGCTCCCACCATGCAGTGGCCAGTAAGAATATCTACTAGTGTTCTGCAGACACTCCGTGAGTGTGCAAGGATGTATGTGGTTCGTTTCTCGCAGCGTGCCTCGCACATGGTTCTGGCAATTTTGCAGGTTGCCGTGTCTTTCCACCTGCGACTCGCTGTTAGTGCGAATCGTTTTTCTAAGTTGCTGTATAGTTCTTGTAGTGGGATCAGTATATGCTCGGTGAGCTCTGCTCCCAGCCCGGCTCCCTCCTTTGCTAGTTCGTCTGCCATCTCGTTGCCTTCGATGCCCTGGTGGCTTGGAACCCAGTATATACGCACTTCCTTTCTGTCGGACAGAGCGTCTAGTGATTCCCTGCTCGCCAGGGCATTTCTGGATTTGATGATATCGGAACACATGGATTTGATCGCCGCTTGGCTGTCTACAAATATGTTGATTCGAGAGTGATGAGTGTTAATTCCGAGGGCTAATTCTGCGGCCTTCCTTATAGCAAATACCTCTGCTTGGAAGATGCTGCAGTGGTCGGGCTGTTTGTACGGCTGCCTTATGTCGGTCTCTGCACAGTACACTGCCGCTCCCACCCCTGTGCGCATTTTTGAGCCATCAGTAAATATGTTTACTGCCATCTGTGTTTGTTTAGTTCCATTGCACCAGTCGTTCGGTCCTACAAGAGTAGGTACTCTTGATCTGTTGGTTATGCGGGGGGATCATATAGTCCGTGAGACTGGACAAATCTTTAAAGATTGTACAGTGTCCGAAGTTCAGATTCTGTATGTTATCAGCCGCTATAAGGCGTTGTGCCGTTTTTCCGGCTATTAGTTTAGCGTGTATGTCCAGGGGGTCCATACTTAGAATGGTTTCTAGGGCCTTAGTTAGAGTTGTCTTCAACGCTCAGTTATACAGATCGCTGCCTGTCATTGGGATTTCTCCAACGTTTTGAGGTATGTTGATTTGTTTACTGCCGGCCACTACACTATGATTCCATGGAGTAGAATGGGACGAACTACCGATATGTAGATCCAATGCATCAGAGAGGGTGAGAGGGCCCAGGTACTGCCTAGCATCTTCTTGGATGCGTATAGAGCATTATTGGCCTTTTTCACTCTCTCGTTTACATTGAGTCTCCATGTCAGCTTACTGTCTAAGACTACCAATAGGTATTTTGTGTGAGTTTTCGGGCTGAGGTGTATGTTATTTATTTTTGGCGGTGTCCACGGCGGTATCTTGTATCGTTTTGTAAACAGCACCAGATCGGTTTTCTAAGCATTAATACTTAGACCGACTGAGTTAGTAAATCTGAGTACCTCTTTGAGTGTTCTTTCCATTATAGAGCTTATTGTTGGTAGACATTTCCCCACAATTAGAATGCTTATGTCGTCTGCATACGCTGTTATCCTTGGGGCTTTGCCTTCAAAGTATTTGAGTAGTTCGTTCACAACTAGGTTCCATAGTAGGGGAGAGAGAACCCCTCCTTGGGGTGTTCCTCTGCGTGCTTCCCTTTCCATGGTTGTTGTACCCCACTCAGCTTGGACCATTCTACAATTTAGTAAATTGTTTATCCAGTGCTCGATTGCTGGTGGTGTATCTATTACGCGAAGTCCCTTGAGTATTGCATTTGTTGAGACATTATTGAATGCTCCAGAGATGTCTAAGAATGCGCCTAGTGCGTATTCTTTATGGTGTAGGGCTTTTTCTATGGGCGCTACTAGGGAGTGTAGCGCTGTCTCCACAGATTTCCCTTTCGTATAAGCGTGCTGATTTGATGCTAGCACGGATCGGTTCGCACCATTCCTCAATATTTTTGTTTACTAGTTTATAAAAATAACGAGAAATATGGATAAGCGAACAACACTATAATCGTAAATTTCAGAGCGTTTGCTCGAGTGAGAGCGCTATAGTTCTCAACGAAAGTGTAGAAAGAGGAATGTCAAAATCAGCTGCTATAACTCGTTTAACGGCGATAAACGAGTTTCGGGAACTAGTTTTGACTAAACGAATTTTAAACATAGTATAGCAGATATTTAAACGAGAAAAAACACTTAAACGAGTTTAAATGGACCAATGTGTCGCAGGTATTACTGGTAAGCCACACGAACTAAATTACCAAATACCAGTGCAATACAACTAAAACCGCCTGAAATATACCATTTTTATTGATTTGTGTGCGGTAAAAGGGGGTGTGGCAAAATCTTACATTATTAAACTAGATACTAACCTTAATAACATGTGTTCGAAATTTGGTGGCATTTCCGCCATCGAACTAGTAAGTAAAATATAAATGTCTGATAAATTTGACGAATACTAAATAAAAAAAAAGAAAGCTATTAAAAATTTGACAAAAAATACCGCGAAATTTCATTTCAACTTGTGTTTGCTTTACCGAGCGTTTCCACTGCCCGAACGAACGAAGAAATTATCGCGAACAAATCGTAGCGATGAATTCTTCGTTCGGTCCAACCGTTTCCACCGCACGAACACAAGTTGCGAACATTGGTAAGTCGCCATCTTGTTCGTTCGTGCAGTGGAAACACTTAAATTCAATGCTTGCGAGCATCATCGTTGATCAATTTTTGTTTATGCAAACGTACTAAATTTGATTAATTTTTACTTCTTTTATGCCTTTTAGTTTAGGTTTTATGTAAGTATTTATATAAAGAATTTATTATATAAAGAATATTATATAAATAATTTGATTATAAAAAGTGCTAATAATATAACCAAGTAAAAGAAAGTTCTTTTGCGTTAAATTTTCAATATATTTTCTTCCTTTTTTGTTTTTCCTACGTTATTAACTACCATTTCAACAAATCTACTACCTATGCGCAAATAAGCAATGGATTCGTCCAAAAAGATCGAGCGTCGGCCGATCAGAGCGAACGAAGAAATCTTCTTTCGTTCGTGCTGGAAAAGTGTTTACACTGCGCGAATAGCGCTCGCGAGCATTTTGTAAAAAACCAATGTTCCGAACCTTGGTTCGGATCAAACTGTTTACACTGCCTGAACGAACGAAGAAATCTTCGTTCGTTCGGGCAGTGGAAACGCTCGGTTAGACGAATCCAACCTCAAAAATCAGCTGTTTGACAAGATGTAACGTAATGTAACGTAGAAATCCAAAATCCACGGATTCTTACGTCCCGTTCACATTACGTTACGTCTACTATAATCACTTGCATAAGAAATGTATTGGTTGAAACATTAAGTGACAGAACACACTGCTGCAGTGACATTTGCTTACATGACGTTACTTCTAATATAACTACACCTTAAGATTTCAATAATCATCATAACGTTAGGCAACGTTGCGCTACGATGCGTCACGCTATTTTGCGCTGCATTAGGTTTGCATAATCAACCCTTTATATTGGTCAATAATTGAAAACTATTTTTTTGACGTACCGTCAATTATTCCCCCTTTCTTCTCAGCCAAGTCGCCGCAATTAGTTTACAAACTTGAAAAATTGCATCCAATGCTGGATCATTGTAAGTGAGGTCGTACCGTCAATTTTTTACTTTCTTTTCAGACAATGTTTTTCTTTTCAGACAATTCGCTGATATAAGCCCACAAAGTCGAAATATTGCTTTCAATTCTTGAACAATGTAAAAGACAACTTTCAATTCTGTGGCTATTTTAGAGGGGTCATGGTGTAATTAACAAGGTGATCGTGCATTTTTAGCTTATCTCAAAAAAATTTTACCCACGTTTGTCAAAAACAGCTGTTCGAAAATTTCAAGCAGAAGTTGCAAAACAATCTATTACAATTTTTTATTGAGTGCAAACGATTTGACACTTTTCCGCAGATTGTCTCTTTTTTTCTTACTTTCTCAACATTTTTTGACAACCGAAGGGAAATCAGTAAACGTCACGATCACCTTGTTAATTACACCATGAGAGGGGTCATGTTTCAAAACGGTGTTTCTAGTGATCTGAGAACATAGCTCGTAAGTAGTCACATGCAATGTATTTGGTACCCATAAAAAACCCATCACAATAAAAACTTATTCTTTTGAGTTCACAAAACAAATCTTTTAATAAATTAGCGTTTCAGCACTCAAGTTTTTACATTTAAAAAATTATGGAATTTTTGCGGCCTGTTTGGAACTGTCTTGCAACATTTTGTAGTTGCTTGCATTGTTCGGAGGATTTAGGCTCACAAGTATGTAGATTGATTATCTTTGAGGCTTCCTTCATTTACTAATATTATTCAGGGGTATGAGCCCAGCGAAAGGACTCACTTGTTGACCGATCCAGTAAATAACAGCCCTGCTTTAAGATGCACCAACAGTGACAACCTTAGTAACGATTATTCCCAATCGTTGCCCAAAAAGGATGAACAAAATGCACTTAGTCGTCTTGTTCAGAATACTGCAATGTAATTTATTATTTGCATATGTCATAGCAATGCATTTACAATTTCTTATTTTAGAAACATGATAGATGTTGGTGCAATGGACTCCCATAACTTGGAGCACCAGGAGTACAATGACAGAATTAAATTATATTCGCATCGCTTGCAACAGCAATGGAGCAACGTACAGCACCCCGGAACAAAGCTTTCAGGTTTGTTAAATATAGAAAATAAGTCAAACTATATTGTTTGTGGAGTGTTTAGAAGAAAAATTTAGTGAAAATATGAGAAATCATTAGTTTGACAGCGCCCAATCACAATTCGTCAATATAAAGAACAATACGCAATATTGTAACTATGTGCAGTTGCAGAATTTGTTAGTATAGCAGAATATTCTTTGTCTGTTTGTGTAGAAAAGATAAGGCATTTACTGTTTTTGAATAGTACACATCGCTCAAATATATCACACAGAATAAAATGTACAATCTAAATTGTTTTGAAGAAACAAAAATGAATTTCAGGAAATAAATAATTTTCAGGGATCTTGTGTTATTTCAAGTGAACGATAACGGGATATATATAAAAAATTTTAGAGGAATTCCGAAAAATTAAAGAACTCTTTAACCCTACTTGATACAAATCCCGAAAAATTAAGGAGGGTAAAGTAACCTCACTCCAATTTATACAAGTATCCACTTCTTTACGGCAATTGCTCTGGACTCTAAATGTTTTTCTTATCCTACTCGAATGAAAGTATTTATCATACTAGTATTGCCTGTGGTCGAAAGTCGATCATATCAAAATCGATTTTTCTCTTCTTTTCTTTTTATTTTTATTGAAAAAATATTTGTTCTCAAACTTTTTTCATTTTTATCCTTATTATATTTGTTTTAATAATTGTCCTTTTCCGTGTCCAAACTCTTGTTTTAATCCATGTCCAAACTCTTGTTTTAATCCATGTCCAAACTTCTGACCTTATCCTTGTTCAAATCCTTTCCTAATTCTGCTCCCACTTCCTTTCTAAATCTTTGTCCTAAGTTTTGTTTTTAGTGCATTCAAATCCTTGTTCTATTCCTTTCCCATTTTTTGACCTTATCATTTTCCCAATCTTGTCCCAAATATTGTTTTAGTTATGTCTCAATCATTGTCCTTACCGTTGTCTCAGTCCTTGTCGAAGTCATCTTCCCAATTCTTGTCCTAATCCTTGTCCAATTCGTTACTCTAATCTGTGTTCAAATTTACTACCGGTGGCCTCGGTAGTAGAGTAGGTAGCGTGCTCAACTTCACCCCAGAGGTCCCGAATTCGAATCCCAGTCAGGCCATGGTCCTCCCATTACATCTTTCGCATTTGCAATTTTTTATCCTCATTTCTAATCTGAAATTGAAAATTCATCAATATTTACGACTGGAAGTTGTAGTTGATGGTGGAGAAGTTTGTGGATGAGATTACCTTTATAACTTAAATTGACTGAGGAAAAGGCATAACACTTGCCTCTGATTCAAATTCACATGTTTCTTTGGCTTTCCACCATGCTTAGAACATCCTACACGTGTTTCACTTGATTTACCTTTCCTTCCCACTAATCTATCACCCCATTTCGGAGCAAGGCAGACTTGACTGAAATCCTTGGTTCAAAGCTAAAAAAAAATATTTTCTCCCATCTCTTGTTTAATCATTGGACTAATGTGTGATTTGTGTAAACTAAATCCTGTATCAATACCTGTGCTTACTTCAGTTTTCGTTAATTTCATTTCATTTCTTTATTAGTGTAATATAAAAAAGCTTTATTGGCCAAGAATAAATATTAAAAAAAAAAAATAAATAACTGGCCATTTCAGCCCTTGAAAGGACTTTGACCTAGCTTCTTAGGATCAATTGTGTTGTGCGTGTTATTAAGTTTGTACACAATTGACCGAGAAATGAACCTACAGGCTTAACGCCGACTCCGAAGGGCGATGAACGAAATCTTCTTATTCTCAAGAAACTTTACATGGCATTTTAATTACTCTCTGAGGTTTGCCATTGTCTGCAGAGAGGTGGCGGCCGTACAGAAAAATCATTTTAATTCAAATAATTTTCTGTCGCTGCTGGGGTTCGAACCTGGGTCTCCAGGTTCTTTAACATAGCGGCCACGCACTTTAACCAACTACGCCACGGACGCCACAATTTGCCATTCATATTCTTTCAAAAAACTCCCGAGCTCTTTGGAGATTGAGAGAAAGAGGCAACATATGAATGACACACTGCTTAATGACTTGCAAAAAATCTCCGAGTGGGGGCTTGCTAATAGAGTTGAGTTTAATGCTAGCAAGACCCAGTGCTGTCTGTTAACCCACAAACGAGTGAATTGCCCCTTAGCACCCCTCAATATGAACGGTGTGGATCTCGCGGAGTCAGATGTTCTTGACGTTCTGGTCATATCAATCAGATCTGATCTTCGCTGGAACGATCACATTTTTGATGTGTCGAAAGAAGCGGCCAAGTGCCTACGTTTTTTAAAACGGTGTAAAAAATACTTCACTCCAACTGACCTACGCGTGATCTATACCTCATATATTAGGCCGAAAATGGAGTAAAATTCGCACATTTGGGCAGGATCTTCAAGATCTTATTTGGAGCTTCTGGACCGAATTCAACGACGTGCGATATATCTGATAGGAGATGAAAACATTTTATCTTCTCTCAACTCTCTTGGGCATCGACGCAATGTTGGTTGCTTAAGCCTTTTGTACAGGTACTACCATGGGAAGTTCAAGGGAGATACATGACCTGACGCCATCAGCTCATGTGTTTCCCAGGTTCATTCGGGCAGCGCACCAAGCCCATCCCTATATACAATAAAATTGTGGAACAATCTCCCTGCGAGCGTGTTCCCCGGCAATTTTGAGCTATGTAAATTTAAAACTAATCTTCACCGACACTACTCCATCTTTCCACCCTCCAACTAACTATCACCCTTCTTCCGAATCAACACAATGCTTTCGCATTTATAGGAGGCATCCCCTGAGCGTTGGTTTAGTCTAAAAAAAAAAAAAAAAATCGTCATAGTTTGACCTTCATAGAAAAAGTACACAATAATTGAAACACGACTTGGAAGCACTTTTTTCGTTTGCTCGCTAAACTTCTAAGTCACTAAGGGCCAGTTTCACGACCATTAGTTAACCACTGACCAGAGGTTAACTAACAGATTTGAATTTCACAATCAAAGTTAACAAGAGGTTAAGCCACCAGTGGTGGTGGTTTAAACCATTAGTTAACGAACAGCTGATTTCTGTAATAGAAAAAAAGCTTATAAAAAACAAAAAGAGAAACGTGAAACAAATAACAATGGATTCCGATAGGGATCACGGTGTTGTTAGCGATTCGAACTATGAGGAAGTGTGGAGTGTTTTAATTACTTTTTCAGGTTGTAATATTTGGTTAGAGCCTTCAAGCTCCTGTATGTTCGTTCCTCATTCTGGCAATTGAACTCTGATTAAATTTTTTCCCATGTTTTCTCCTTCTCGTCCGCATGATATTTATCGGATTGTTTGCATTCAATTACGCATTTGTATTTTTGCACGACTTCCAAAAGCAAATCAATTTATTTTTGTGCAAAATTGGAATATCTCGCGTTTGTTGCAAAAGAAACGATTTAATGCATATATCAAAAACATATGTTTTATATAGTGTTGCCATATTTTCTTAACAAAATTGCCATTAGTTAACTAAAGCATTGTGAAACCCAAATCATAAAAAGTTATAGTTAACTAACAGCCTTTAGTTAATTAACCAATTGGTTAACTAATGGTCGTGAAACCAGCTCTAACAGTTTCCTGTGTTATTTAAGCGAGTATTGATATTATAGCGGGCGTTTTTTTTGCAACACTCTTGGTAAAAAACAAAGTTAATGTATCCCATGTAACACTTGCAAACACTGTTGATTTTATGAAACATGTAAAATTTTAAAGTTTGGTCTATTGTTGGCATTTATTAAATTATTTATTTCAGTCGTTATGTCATAAGCGTGTATGGGCACCACTACATTTAAAGCTTCTGTATTGTTTCTGTGTTTGTCTTTTGCCTTTGATTTGTTGTTGCCTTTTGTGTTGCTACATAAGCCTTTTCTCTCAATTCTTATTCTCAACGCTCTCAGAGCGCTCTTTGCCCATAGTTGGTCATAAGTCCTTATGAAATGTAATTTGATTTAAATAAAATATTATCTACTATATATAAATAAGCTAAACACTAAAGACGAATTCTCTCAGTAAAATGATGATTTTTGTAATCTAGATACATTCCTTATGCAGAAAATCAGTTTTGTTTGTTAAATTATCGTATGATGTAGTGTCCACGGTCAACTAAAGATGGCGCTTTTTTGAAATAAAATTTTTGTTTATTTTATTTTTATATGACACCACTCAATAAAATTGCCTATAAAATCTTTAATTATAAAACATATTTAATTAAACTTTACACAATGAAAGCTTATTAATAGAAGGTTAGTTCTGTGCATTTTTTTTTTTAAGTTGTTGTTCTTGGGACAGTAACGCATGTTTGAATTTGTGCGTTTTTTGTGTTCTTTTTCTGAAAATTTTTAATTTTTAGTAAGCTGTAATTGTTTTAATTCCACTCAAATCCACGAAAAATCTTCAGAGCCTACATTTCAAACTTTCTTCTTTCTGGTGGTACCAAAATTTTTTGCGACTACTTACGCCTTTTCGAGTATTTGAGCTTTAAACTATAACTATACTACGGAGTATGCACTGAAGCTGAAATGTTCGATTACCCGCTATAGTTAAAGCACTATACATGGCTTGTGTTTAAGCTACAACAAATTTTGCCATATAGTTCTAAGACGTGATAACAAAATGTTTGCCAAAAAAGGGGAGTGGTCCGCCCACTTAAAAGCCCATTTCAGTGAGCAAGCTATAAAATGGATTTTATTCAACATGAAGGAAAATATTTAATATATGGTAAAAAAAACATTAATACTATTTCGTGTAAAGAAGTGGGAGTGACTGAAAGAATACATACATAAAATTCAAAAACTAAAAGTTTAGAGTGCTTCCTTTTTTAAGAAAAACTTGTTGGGATTGTTAAATACGAATTCTAATTATTTGATAGTTTAAATCAGTTTTGAGTTTTAGGTCATGATGTTAGAACAATTAATTGTTTTACCAAATTGTTTCCCAAAGTAACACTAGTTACGTGAGTTAGTCATAAGAGCGACGATTTATGAGATATAATGATGTTCTAAAAAGGCGACGATGTATGAGATATAATGATGTTATACTTAAATTATATGTACGTTTTAAGAAAAATTGTAAAATTATCATTAGAAAACTAGATGTTAAAACATTTGTTATTGCGAACACTGTACTTAATATGTCAGCAAAAATTTCTCTGAATGCAACTGAGAAATGTAGCTTATATAAATGTTATCCGTTCTCCTAAATTTAACGGTTCTTCGTAAAAGATCAAAAATATTGGTTTATAATGACCAGGATAACGACTTTAACAGATAAGTTCAATAAATTTTTGGTAATGTCTGATATGAATGTTCAATAACATTTGGTAATTTTTGGTAATTTTGGAAAAAAAATAAATGGGAAAAAAAACAAAAGATTACCATGCAGATTTTAAAAATTACTGAAAGAAAATTTAAAAAAATAAAAGCATAAATTATCTACATCTTAAATCATAAAATACTTTGTCCTGACATGAGGACACTCACTCACCGATCGATTCCCAGCCTAAACCACTTGACCTAGATCTATAAAATTAGCTAAGTGGTGTAGACGAGTAGATACTAAAAAGGTATTGGAGAAATGTGGTGTCTAAAGTGTGTCTAAGAGTTGGGTAAAAAGGGTTAAAAGCAGGTAATTTTAAATATCAAAATTTCTATAATTGTTTTTGAATACCTTTATAAATGTCTGAAATTAATTTTCAGGATTAATTAAGAAGATAAGGGTTAATTAATAAGGGAAGATAAAACATGATTATTCCCAACTGGGTACAATTTTATTACCATATTTATTAGCTTATGGCTATGAATTACCTTTTAAACTAATACTAGAATATACATTCTGAGATTCTGTTATTTGGTCGTTAAAGGGTTAAACAGCTTTTCTTTAGGTGAGAACAATTTTTACACATTTGAGCTTGAGTCGAAAATGAACAGTAGTAATCTCATGGTTCTTTCAAGTCATCTTTTCTTTCTTTTTGCTAAAGAAAATTGCATAAAAATGAACAAAACGTTAAAGAGTTAATGATGAATTTTTATCAAGTTGAAAATAGTTCCTTAAAATATATTTTGAGGATTCAAAATTAGTTTCTTAAAAAAAATGTATTTATATATATGCTATAAGGCTTGTAAAAGTCTTAACTTCCAAATGTAGGGTACTTAAATTTAAAAGCGAAAATAAGTGAAAAGCTACTTCCAACTATTCTTTAATGCTTTCTAAATAAAATATCAAAAATTGCTGCTTCTACGTCTAACCGTTTAGACGTTACAGCTTTTTTTAAGCGATGCGAGCGTTTTTATCATATTTTTCCCAACGTGCGCCGTAATAATATAGGAAGTCAATGTATGTGTTTGTATGTATCATGATACAATTATACAAGGTAGGAGTGACAGTTCTTTCATCTTGCGCCAACTGTCAAAAATATTATAAATTAGAGAACGAAAAAAGAAGAAAAGAAAATAGAAAACAAAATATACAGGCAAATGACAGTCGGTGCAAGGTACTGGTGAGAAAAAAGCAAGTTGTCACTCCTACCTTGTATAATTGTATCATGGTATGTATTTTATGATTTTGATTTCGTTGTTTGCAAGCGCTCTATTAAAAATAGACATACAACAGCGAAATGTGAGCTGAAAATTGCAATAAAAAACTTGTACCTTGTTTGCGAGCGTTCAGAGCGACCGGCTTGCGTGAGCTTTACATTTTTCTGACTTTCATTACGTTGTTTACAGACGCTCTATTAAGAAGAGATAGAAGAGAGCGAAATGTGAGCAGCGAATAGTTTTGCTCTGAGTTTGATGTTGTTATCAGCTGCTCTATTAAGAAAAGAAAAATCAACAACAACAACAATAATATGCGAACTTTAATACGCTATAACTTAAAAAAAAATAAATTTTTACGAAATTAAAAGTCCAGTTTGCACATCTACAGGTCTAAACCTATACTAATTTATTAAAATTGGACTTGTACTTAAAAAGCCTTACGCCGGACAAGTTTTGAGTTTGCGTAGGCTATTTTTTATTTTTTTATTTTTTTTATTTATTTTTATTTTTTTTTATTTTTTTTAATTTTTTTTTATTTTTTTTTTATTATTCAATCTTTTCAAAAACAATATAACTAACAATGAATGTAGAGATACACTAAAACTAATATAAGATTGACTCAAAAAACTGCTTTCAGATGCCCAATTTGAGCATGTGTCGAAATGCAGAGTGATACACTAAAAGAACAATAGGGGTATTCTCTATGCCTAGGATATGCCGTTGCACGGTGCAAGAATAGGAAATGTACAATCCGCCATTGTTATTTCTCAATTGCAGATATTATACATTTCCTATTCTTGCACCGTGCAACGGCATATCCTAGGCATAGAGAATACCCCTAATATAATAAGTATTGTAGTGGGTGTAAAAGAAATGTATAAAAAAAAAAGTACAAAAAGGAATCAGGCACGTTAAATAAATACACAGTTTAATAAGATTATAACTTATACAAGTACAGAATTTGGAATATCGATAGTTTTGAAATCAAAATTAAACAGCCATAATTTTACTTCTTTGAGAAACAGGGTAATATGACGGATACAACGAACATTTGCCGGGAGTTTATCGAAAAGCCTGGGAGCAGTACAAGAATACGAGTAAAAGAAATGTGACAAGTTATGAGAGGGAATCTGAACAATATGCTGGCTGTTGCTATATTTAACGCAATTTAAATTAGTCAAGTAGCCAGATCTTTTAAAAAAAACTATAAATACTTTATAAAAGGACAATTCCAAGCTAATCGATAACGCCCGTATTAATTCATGTAACGCCCGGCTCAGTACTAAATGTTTAATAAATAAGTAAATTTTTATTCAATAATTTTTTTTTTTGACACAGATTTTTCAATCAATCATTTTTCTAGCGAATTATATTAAAAACTTCATTTTAAATACTCTAGTTTGGCTGAACTTTGCAAAAATTAAAAATATGTCAGGGACGGGCGTTACGATCACACGAATCCATTTCTGTGATGCTCTAGAAAATTGCAAAGTTCAGCCAAACTAGAGTATTAAAAATGAAGTTTTTAATATAATTCGCTAGAAAAATGATTGATTGAAAAATCTGTGTCAAAAAAAAAAATTATTGAATAAAAATGTACTTATTTATTAAATATTTTGTACTGAGCCGGGCGTTACATGAATTAGGACGGGCGTTATCGATTAGCTTGGAATTGTCCAAAAGTAAAGATGCCGGATTGGTAAAATATTAAAATTTTTGAATAACGGAAAGCTACTCTCCATTCTCCTTTTTCTGCAAATTATGCGTATCACATGCTTTTGAGCGATTTGCAATGGATAAATCTTATTTGAGTGGTCACCTCCACAGCAGATTATCCCATATTGCAGTTTTGAATGAAAGATCCCATGGTAGATACAATTGAGCAATTTTGGCGAGCAATATATTATATAAAAAAAATAAATAATAAATTAAATAACAATATATTATTTAATTATTTTGTTATTTTAAATAAATAAATAAATAAAAATATAATTAAACTCAGTTCTGTTAATGCCTCTTAAAAACCATTTAGCAATAAAATTAAAATTATGTTAATTAGAGCGAAGACCGTGAAGCAAGTTCTTGTTGCTCTCTCATTGCGTTTGGGCGAGCAAAAAACTCCATATAAATATATACAATAATTTAATAAATTATAAATAATTATTCTAATAAATTATATACAATAATTTAATTACAATGATTTATAATAGTATAGAAAATAGTCAACAAATACTAATTGAATTGTTTTCTTTTCTAGGTTTATTGAAAGATGTTCCCAATCCCGAGTATTACTTGACTGTGCCATCAATAAAATCCGAAGACTTGCTACAAGTAAGATTAATACGGAAACATTTTGTGTTGATTAATAATCCAATCTATTTTAGATAAAAAATGTCTTAAATAAAGCGCAGACAGCTTTCAATGATATTAAAATTGATCACAAGGAAGCCATTGTGGTCCCTTTTCGTATTCCCTAATAATTAAGTTCTAAAAAAGAGTTTTTTTGTAACACAAGTACATATATAATAAAATTAAATGTTTACTTTTCTTTAAACCCTTTTAATCCTTAATATTTGTTAATTATATTAAAAATAACACATTATTATCTGAAACTAAGTAAATTTTTGTGTTGTTTTTTGTTACACGATTTATCCAATAATCTATTGTGCTATAAAAATATATATATCATAATAAAATTAAATGTTTACTTTTCTTTAAATCCCTTTTAGTCCTTAATATTTGTAAACTAGCGACACCCGGTGCGCGTTGCTGCACCCAGCAACTATAATAATAATTCATTGTGTTCAGCGTATATTCTAAGAGTTTTGTAGTTGTTTGCAAGCGTTATATCAAGAAGAGGCAGAACAAAGTGAAATGTGAGCGGAAAATTGCAATAAAAAAACTTGTATGTCTTGGTTGTAAGCGTTCAACGCGAGCAGCTTGCCTGAGCTTTAACTTTTTCTGAATAGGTTGTTTACAGACGCTCTATTAAGAAGAGACAGAAGAGAGCGAAATTTGAGCAGCGAATAGTGTTGCTCTGAGTTTGATAAAGTTGTGCTCAGGAGTTTTATGTTTATGTTTTTATTTTTAGTCATCGGTACACTTCATTATTTCTTCTATGAAATTAATTAATACAAGTTATACGAATGAATAATGCAAATAATCTAAATGGGTACTATGGGTGAATTATATGAAACCTTAATATATACAAAAAATTATTTTAATATTGTAAAATCTTACAGTGTTATTTATAAACACATTTTAGCGCTTGTTTAACTTTAAACAGCATTTAAACATGAACACGTGATTTATAAACATTTTTCATAGTTGTTGAAGAACTGCGTAACTTAAACGCCAAAATTTGCGTTTAAACACTGCGCAAGTCTAACCTAAAATTTTCAGCAATCAGCTGACCTAGAATGGAAACGATCAGTCAAAATTACTAATTTTCGGTTGCATTTTCACTTAATGCAACCGATAATTGCAATTTCGGTTGCATTTCCTCAGAATGTAAAAGATTATTGTAGTAGAGTTTGTATATTTTTGACATAACACTTGCTTAGTTACACAATGAATATAAATCGTTTATAGATAACAATTTAAGCAAGGTTGCGTAAAACCTTAAACGATGTTTAACTGAACAACTGCTTAAAGGTTGTTTAACGAAATCTAATAAATTAGACTGTTAATATATAATAATAATTAAAATTAATAATAATAAAAAAATAATTATTAAAAAATGAATACAAGAATAATATGTAATAATAATATGTATGTAATATGTATGTATGAATTATATGAAATTTTAATATATGGGAATAATATGAAATTCTATAGAAGAAAGAAATATGTGCATAAATATTATGAATCTACAAATCAATAGAGTGTACATAAAATATGCAGCACAAAGCGACATAGACCTCACAGCATCACCGGCTGCGAACGACTGAATTATATTCTCTTCTGTTGTGAGCTTTGTGTACATGTGAAAAGTTACGCTCGCAGAAAGCTCAGTAAGCTATGGAATGCCCTGCGCTGGTCTTAGCCCATGGTATAATAATACAAGGTAGCATTGACAGCTGTTTGGGAAAACATCTTCTGTCAAAAAATATACTCAAAAAGAGAGCGCTCACAATCCGCCATTAAAAACACAAACAATATTGAAAACGTTGAAGTGAAAAAAAACAACAACCACAGCAGCTGCTGATGCATTTCCACAAAAAGCTGTTTTTGACAGTTTATGTTTTCCTGTTGAAGAGAAAATAAGCAGTTGTCAATGCTACCATGTATTATTATACCATGGTCTTAACCTACCAAACCATACTAAATTTATTAAAATTGGACTTGTACTTAAAAAGCCTTACGCCGGACAAAATTTGAGTTTGCGTAATATATATAAGATAAGGTACATAAAAAACAACACATTATTATCTGTAGATAAGTAAGTTGTTGTGTTGTTTTTATTTCTGGATTTATCCAATAATACCAATATATCCAATCATCCAAGATACCGTTGGAAAGGTGAATGTACAACGCAACGCAAAGATAGTTTGGCGTTTTGATTAAAATTTAACTCTTTTACTGTCAATTTTTCAAAGACGTGATTTTTGGTTCTTTTAAAAAAGTGGCTGGGTTGTGAACCATCTGGCAAACCCCTATAATTGTCTGAAAATACGAAGTAAAACCAATAATTTTATAATATGTTGAGATTTTATTTATTCATAAAGCCTCAAGATACAAAACAAGTTATAATGACGCCACTTAGGCTAAAAAATCGTATTGAATGGAAGTGTTCAATCATAAATTTCTTCATCTTCATTCAAATTGGTGTCGCAATGTTTTCATGTGAAATACGAACGCATTCCCATATTGGCGCACTTCAACTGAATAGACTGGCCACATGTGTTGTATTCGATGGAGTTTTTGGGTGTCAGTTGTTTTGGCAAAACATCAAACAAATTATGCAAAAATCAATATCCTCACCTCATCAGATGGTTTTGGTGGTTCTTTTGCCTTAGGACGCTTGGATGGCGCTAATTGTGCCTTCTTCAGTGATGCTTTTGCTGGTGATTTTGACTTTCCTGCTATTTTTCCCTGCTTCAGATCATCAATTTTGTCTGGAGAAGTCAGCTCGCAGCTCGCCATTGTCTTTCGAAAAAGTTTTTGCAGTCGATTTTCAAACACAATGTCTGTCGCTGGCACAAGCAATACATCTGAACACTTCGGTGTAACTGCAAAAATTGAGTCATGTCAAAAAAAAAAAAGAAAAAAAGTAATGGTTTACAACCCAGCCCTCTCCCCTACTTATGAAATAAACTGTTTATGCCGATATCATATTTGGATGAAGCTCAGTACAAAAAGATTTTAATTTATAAGAAAGCTTGCCTGGATATGTGGTGAGCCACAGATAGTAGAACGATGGATTTTTAAATAGTGAATGTATTCAAATTAACTCAAAGCTTGATGAAGTACCTGATAAAATGCGGATATTCGAAAAACTCTCATTCTATCTACATAGCCCTTTTAGATAACTTTTAATTCAATTCTAATTAACCCTACGAGCCACACCCTCACTCCAGTAACATAGAGCCACATGGGGGTATGTCATCACACCACGTCAAAAAATCGTTGTAAAATCCCGAATTTTGGATATATAAGCTTAAAACTTTACACGGTTACTATTTTTGGTCTTGTTCAACATTTTGTAGTTATTTTCTAATATTTTAAAAATGGCTGACTTTAGGAGCGCGGCCAAGTTAAAAAAACGTGAAAAATTAGCTCTTTTACTAAAAAATTTACAACTTTTACAGTTTTTTAATATAAGACCTTGCTATAAAGACAAAATATTAGTCATAGCGTTAGATACAAAAAACATATTTATTCTGCCAAAAAACTGCACCCACTTTTTCAAAAAACGAAAAAAAAAAATATTTTTTACCAATAACATTCAAACTCGTTCAGTGTTGATTTTAAGACCTGAAAATATTTTTTTTTTAAGTAATTTAATAATATACTTAGAGAAAAAAGTAGTAAAATAGTCAAATTCAGTTAAATTCAAATTCAATAGTTCAGACATTAAACTCATAAATTTTTACACAAAAATACATTTTATATTTTAATTTATCAATTTATATTCATACATACCTTAAAACAAAAAAAAAATAATTAAATTCAATGAAATGAAATATTTCAGTTATTTCTAAAAATATACACTAAGCCACACGTGGGGTATATGAGAGCACCAGTCGATTTTAAACGCATGCCAACGACACACGAACGCATCCCTGACCTTCTAAATTGCTTGAGAGTAAAGCTAGTAAAGTTGTGAACACCCAGGTGGCGTAAGGAGTATGCATAAAAAGTTTTTGATTTAAAAAAAGTGGTTTTTAAAGGCATGGGGCGATAAAAAGCACCAGTGTGGCTCGAAGGGCTTAAGGTTAAATCTTGAGATTTGACTATTTCTATTTTTAATTTGTTTTAAAAAGTTCAGTAAATAAAAAGCGTTTTAATGTTAAACTGCGGTTTAAAATTTTGTTATTTACAAACATAAAGGAACCCTTTTGGTTGAAAGTGAGAAGAGTGGCAATAATGGTTTGTATATTCAATAAATTCAGTGATTTTGTGCATATTTGTCACAATTTTGTAAATATTTTGATATTTCGAACACCTAACAGTTTTTTGAAGCTACTATCTACGCTAAATCGATTGTATTTCGTTACTTTGTAAATAATTGGTATGTTTTCGTACTCGTTTCAAGTAAAGTTCAACTAAAGTTCGAGTAATAGAGAGTAATTTGATTATCTGTCAAAATTTGCCAAAAAGTACGGAAACGACTTCAAGTAAAGTTCAAGCACAACAGCTGTTTTTTGACAATTGAAATAACAAAGTGACTATTACATTGTCACAATTGTCACAAGAGCTGTTTTTTGACAACTGAAATAAAAAACTGAAAACTGTAAAAGTAAAAATTGACTTCTCTGGTTCTTTTAAAAAAATGGAAAATTTAAAGAACTTGAATTGTTCTCCAATTGATTTCTCCGTTCATTTTGCTTATTTGAACTTTATTTTTATTGTTTGTTCTTCTCTTTCGTACTGGAAAATGTATAAAGAAACGCTTTCAAGTAACTTTAAGTTACTTGACGTGAGTACGGAAACAGTCCTATTATGACATGCTTGAAATATTTTTGACAATGGTCGCATTCTGGCCGATACTTTCTACGCAACTGTTGCTCAACTTTCCGGCTGAATGGTATGTAGCATAAAGCGCTCACACAACATGTTGCCTGAGCGGTCGCCATTTTAGGTAGCGAAAATATTTTATGCTACCTCGATTGAGCGGTTTGCGCTCACTTGATGTTGACAGATGAAAAAAGTGTTTTGTTGTGAAATTGTGCTGTAAAATTATAAGATTAGTATTTTAATATAAAAATACTAAATTAAATATCTTTTCAATGATTTCCTTGCGAATTTAATTTTATTATATTGCTTTTAATTAATTTTTTTTTTAATCGAATCACGAACAGCTGATTGCAGTTTGACGTTTCTCAAAAAAACCCATTCAGCAGAATGTATCACTTTATGCTACTTCGCTACCTGAGCGCTTTTTCTGCCAGAATGCGACCAATGTTTTGGCGTAAAACATTTAAAAATTGTTTTATAAAGAATTTACAACACGTTTGAGTCACTTTTTGAATTCTCTCATTTATAGCATGTTCACATTGAGCTAAAATTAAGTAATTTCGTGAGATAATTTCGAAATTGTGGAAAAGTGTTCACACTGGGTTTGGATAATTTTGTTTGACGTTTAATTTTTTTTGTCAATTAATTATAGTTGTATTTGTTATTTGTGATATATGTATACTGCGTAACATTAGCATCTGAGTCAATTTAGCCAAGTCCTTTGTCTGTCCGTTGTCATGAAATTCTAAAGCTATCGTTATGAAATTACAATATATAAACTTTCTTCAAAAAAAGGGATGATCAAGTTCTCCTACCTCCCATACAAAGTAATAATATCAAAATAGTAAAATCTCTCAAAATTTAATTACCCTTATCATCGTCGTCGAAAACGACTAAAAAAAACACGATGCGACTCAAATTGGATCATGGTAAGTCGTTTTACGATTACGACTGTCGAAAAATGGAAAATCTTTTACATTTCTGCACTCGTTATAGTTTTTTCAAATCATCGTAAATTAAAACGATGCGTTATCTGTCAAAATAAATTGATTTCTGTCGCCAAAAATTTTACCAACGACAGCTTAAAAAGTAAGTTTGTTTCTCTTTTATTTAAATAAACTAATATTAAAGTAAAATTTTTTAACTTTAAAGATGAAAATAACAAACGAAGAGCAGTTTGAAAAGCTGGTTTCACTCATGGAGGAAAGAGTTGACTTGGCCAAGGCTTTCTCCAAAAATCTTTCTAAAGTTGATTTAAGAAAAGAGTGGGAAACCGTTGCAGAAATTTTAAACAGCCTCGGACCTCCAAGCCGGGATGGTGTTGGCTGGCAAAAGGTTTGGTTTTTTGTATATGCAACAATCTTGTTCTAAAAGTCTTATTTTAGGTATGGGGTGATTTGAAATTTAAAGTAAAAAAAAAATTACTGCACAACAAAAAGGAGGTAATGGCCACAGGTGGAGGACTTTTTAAACAGCAAAAACTTTCACCGCTGGAAGAGTCTGTGGCCAATTTGTTAAATTTTGCAAAGGTCATAAGCCCAGAAGGTTATTCTATGGGTTTTGTGGCAATACAGACTGCTGCTTGCGATAGTGAATCGAATGTAGTGTTTGATCTCGACCCAGTCCCAAGCACATCAGCAGCTGTGTTTGATGCGGAGACAGAAGAAGTCCCCACTTTGATGGAAACAGAATCTTCCACTATCGAGGTAGATTGCAACAGACCAAGACGAAGTGGCACACCAAAGCCCAAGCAACAAAAGAATGATATGTTAGCAAAGCAGACCGGGATTCAGGAAAAGCTTTTCAATGAAGTTGCTGGAAGCTTAAAGCGCATTGAGTCCCACCTTAAAGAATCCGAACGGTACGACAGAAAAAAATACGAACTGGAAAAAGAAAAACTTAAATTTCTCCAATCAGAATCTAAAAAAATTGAAATCCAAAAAATTAAAGAATATGAGCTCAGAATGAGTGAGTTAGAAATCAAGAAAAGAAAATTAGCATTAAAAGAACTAAAAATAAGCAATGAAAGAAAGGAAATGTGTGAGTAAAAATATGCGTACACAATTTCTTTCTTTATATCTTTACTTTACTTTATATTAAATTAAAAAAAAATATTTTTAAAAACAAAAACATTTGTATGCCTGTATTATATTTTAAATATATTTATGAATTCTGCGCATCTACGATTGAGGTCATTATTCTACTTCTAATGTTAACAGCTATAGCACTTTCAGTTTCATTATGAGTATGTGTTTCTTCATGGCTGGTTTGGAGCGTTTCTTCAGTCGGCATGGTGGGCACTCGATGGTAAATGCATATGTTATGTAAAGCTGCGCAAACGTTAGCAATTTGTATTGCTTTTTGTGGAGTGTAATGCAGCTGTCAAGCACTAAGCAGGCAACGAAAACGGTTCTTGAGAACACCTATTGTTCTTTCAATAATGTTGCGTACTTTTGTATGTGCTGCGTTGTATAAGCATTGCTGACTTCCTTCAGCAACACTTCTGAATGGAGTCATCAAAAAAGGTTCCAATGGCTATCCTGAATCACCTACTCGTTTTAAAATTTAACATTAGAAACATTTCAAATCCATAATATTGAAAGAATATGTACCCAGTAACCAAAAATTTCTTTCGCCGCCTTCAAATTTGGATTTCAAATACTGCTTCAGTTCGCTTGAATTCCAAATAAGCGCATCATGGCTTGACCCAGGGTGTCTGGCATCAAAGCATCGAATTTTCATGTTGTGATCGCAAACCTGCAATAAAATATTCAAACATAAACCAAATATTTTAAGCTTTTGGAATACTTACAATCATCGCATTTAGACTATAAAATCCCTTTCTGTTGTAGTATAAGTGTTGCTCTTCTTTTTTTGGCCCTATAATTCGTATGTGTGTTCCGTCAACACATCCAATGACACCGGGAAAACCGAATTTTCGGAAAAAAAATAGTTTTGCTTCAGACTTTTCTTCGTTCGTCATATTCATCCTAACCCACGTGCGGCATATTGTTGCTTCCAATGCATTTATAGTTTCCTTAAATACGGTGGAGACTGTTGACTGTGCTAAACCTAAATCAAAGTCTTTCCCGGTGCCATGTTGATAGCCACCTTCCGCGAGTATCCTTAAAGTAGCTGCCAGCTTTAAAATTAAGGACACTGACGATGAACGCACTGAACTTGTAATTCGGCTTCGTAGTACTTCAAGCAAGTATCTAAATGCATCCTTGTTCAGTCTAAAGTTTCGCACAAATCTGAGACATATTTGTATATTCATAAGTTAAATGAAAGAAATTTGTTTTTTGGCAACTTACTGTACGCTTGGTAACTCAAAAGGATTTGAGCGTTCCCTTATGCTCCGCCTTAATTTAACTAGCTCGCGTTTTTTAACTTCTTCATCCTCGTCAGAGCTGCTAAAAAAATGCGCCACGCTGTTCATTTTAAAATTTGTAATTAAATTCAAAAATTTAACAAATTCACAAAAAATAACATATTTAAAAACGAACATTTTTTCAATAAATATTTAAATGACAGCTTTTTGTAAAAGATTTTTTATATTCACTAGTCGTTTAAAATACTGCCGGTCGAAAAAACACGGTGATCCAAATAAATTTTCGAGACGACGGAAAAAACGACAGTCGTCGCAAACGACTGACGACGACGATGATAAGGGTAAATATAAATCACGCTTAAAAAGTATAAATATACCAAAAAAAGTGGAAATGGCGTTCTCGGTAGTCGAGTAGGTAGCCTGATCGTCTGTCACCACAGAGGTACCGGGTTCGAATCACGGTCAGGCCATTGTTCTACGCTTTTACCTTTTTGCATTTTCCATCCTCAGTCCTAATCAACTGAAATTGAAAATTCATCAATATTTAAATATGTAAAAACTGCCTGGTTGTGTCACTGCAGGCTGCAGCTGAAAAAGGCTAGTCTGCTGTGATCTGTAGCACGCAAGCACTGCGTGGGCACAGAATGCTGAAACTCTCCTCAGTCTGAAACCAAGGAATTCGACAGTGATGATGATAGTGAAAAACCCACTGAACTCACCCTTACTCTGCTATTTCTTACATTTTAAAAAACTTTGTTTAAACTTTGATCGGTTCACAAAGGTACAAAATTTTGACATTTTTGATAATACAACCCCCCCCCCCCCCTAAGCCCGCACAAGGTCCTCGGGGTCGAAAACTTAGAATAGTCCAAACAACAATTATAGTTCAATTAACTTCAGAATACTTTCCAGGTGAAAATAACTGCTGCACGAAACTATCTAAAATTTGTTTCATCTCAATCGTCTATGATTTTTCATTAAAAATATTTATATAAATAAATAAATTGTTAAAAACTGACAAATGTCCAATAATTTCTTCAAAAATGTCTTTTGACTATAACTATAAATTTTGGGTGGCAACAAAAAAAGATATAAACAATATAATTAAGAGGCAAAATGTGTTAAAGAAACTGAAGCCAATTCAAAATCCATTGATAACATATAAAATATTTTCGGAGCTTTTTGTCCTGTATGTTGAGCTAGTTAACAAATTGGGTTACATCTATAGTAAAACTTTCCAAGTCCAAAAGAGAGAAGTTGTTAGAACCTTGGTAGAATCAGCGACCCGTCGACTGCTGGAATTAAAAAATGAATTAAAAAACCTGGAGTTGAGTGAATATGTTTATACAGATAAAGCCCTAATCGCTAGGAAACTAACGCCCAATGATCTTGTAATATGGCGATCGCCACAATTTCTATTCAGACGCCCGCCTTCATTACAGAATATCATTTATGATAATAAAATTTTCATGAACGATGAACAAAAAAACGAAGATACGATACAAAAATGGACCCAACAAAAAGAAGCCATTATCTTGCTTCAATCTCATGAACGTGCCCGTAAAGCCAGAGTATATCTTGCAGCCATTATGTACGACAAGGCTAATTTAAAGGTAGTAAAGCGGAATGAAGTAAAATATAAGTTTACTCATAAGCCTGACCAGGCCATGAGCATACTCGTTAAACGCACTGTTTTCAGTGCTAACTTTGTCAGAAGTGATGACTGCTGCCAGTACCTCTTGGATGTACATAACCTTGAGGAGAAACCAGGGGAAGGTAAGATTTACTTATTAAGACATTTTTTATTTATAAATTAAAGATAACGTCTAATTTTTAGACCCTGAAGTGCTGGCAGAAATTCGAAATAAGGCTGCTAGGATAATTCAAACTGCATGGAGGAACTATAGGTCTAGAAAAGTGTTAAGAAAAAAATATATTTTTAAACAAACCCTCTATGGCATGAAGACAAAGAGGCGCCATGTAAAGCCAAACCAATACACTGATTCTATTGTGGAGACATATAAAAATGAAGTTCTGAAGAAACAACTCGATGAGGATTTTGTTAAATTGATGACTGATGAACGAACCAGATTACTTCAATTTAGGGCACCTTGGATAATGGAAGATATTTCAGATCATATACGGGCTTGGTTTCGTGAATTGTAGGTGTGGCTGGGTACTTTGACATAATAAGATTTATCTTTTTTATATATTTCAGTTATGATAAGGTCGATTGTTTTCATCCATACCCAGAAGCGGTTAAAACTGGAACTGTGTTAGTTTTAATTGACGAGACAATGACGCCACTAGAGTATCAGGACAGTTTAAAGGCAAAAGCACTAACCAAGGAAGAAAAAAAGAAGTTGGCAGAAAAAGCTGCTGTAGCAAAGCAAAAAGAAAAGGCAAAGAGATTAAAGGAGAAACGAAAAGAAGCAAAACGTAAAAAGAAAATGAAAGATGCTGGTATTTATGATATTGCTGACAGTCTGATAACAAACAAACATATAGGTAAGAAACAAATAGATTCAAAATAAAACGTAGGATAATAAAAAAAAAAGTTGGAGGAAATATTTGAAAACCAAAGTAAAATATAATTTTTAAAGAATATATTTATATAAATAGTTTATGAGATCTTTTGAAGATTTGTATTATGAAATCAAACATTTTGCATTAATATTTTTATGCCCCCACGTTTAGAAAAACGTAAAGGGGGTATATTAATTTTGTCACTCCGTTTGTAACGTTGATAAGGAGGCGTGGTAGGTATAGAAAAGTATTTATGTTCTTGATCAGCATCACCACCCGAGTCGATTTAGCCATGTCCGTCTGTCTGTGATGACGATTACAGCCGTAATTTTCAAGCTATCATCACGAAATTTAATCTTGTATTTAAAAAATAAAGATCAAGTTCGAAAATGAGTCAAATCGGATGAAAACCACGCCTATCTCACATACAAAGTGACTTTTTCAAAACGGTGAAATCTCTTAGAATTCCACAAAAATTGAATTTAAATTCCACAAAAATGTCATACCTGATTATGAAATTCAACGAAATCGAGTGAAAACCACACCTAAAAAAAAAAATAAATAACTGACCATTTCAGCCCTTGAAAGGACTTTGGCTTAGCTTCTTATTCTTTTTTTTTTTTTGTAAAAGCACTATTTTATTAACATTAATTAGAGATTTAACCGTCGATTAAATTGAATAAAATTTTCTATTTTGTTTTTTTTTTAAATCTCAAAAATATCATTTTTCTGGTAATGTATTCACTTTCTTTTTTCCATATAACCACCAGATCAAAAGGTCAATTTCTGAAATGATTGGTTCAAGACATTAACAATACTTTGAAAAATAAACTGCAGAAGGATTTTTGCAATTGTCTTCATTACCAAAGTTTTTATAGAGTCGCATGTACAAAATTTTCAGAATCGTTCCTTTCCTTTATGCCAAAAACGCCAATGTGCACATTTTTTCACTAAAAATGAGCTTGTAACCGCTACTGATGAGATAGATCAATGATTTTTTTTTCTATTTTTGAATAAAGGTGAGGACAATGTATTCTTATAAAAAGTGTCAAGAAAGCTCCATGTCGATTTTAGGGAATTTTTAAATCCTAAAAATGTACCATTCTTGAGAGAAAGGTTAATTCTTAGCTGCTACAAAGTAGGAAGACCACTAACTTTCTTCACTTTTGATGGAAAAAAATTATTCTGAACTTATCCTCAAAAGAAAAATAAAAAAAGTTGTTTAATAATATTGGAAATATTTAAATGTGCACATTGGCGTTTTTGGCATGAGAAAAATATCAGAAAATCACATAGATGGTTTAAGCATGGAATTTTATAATTTTTTCTAGACCGAATTGGATTTTTTTTGTTTTTGGGGAAATATTCTTTGCACTAAAATGCACTAGATGCAATTAAAAATTAAAAAACCATGTGTTTTCACATTGGCGTTTTTGGCATAGAGGGGACGATATCTTATCAGTTTCTTTTAAATTAAAAAAAATTGTTTTATCCATTTGTTTTGAAGTTGTTTGAAATAGATTTTTTGCTTTAAGGGGGGAAACGCAGCCAGAGGCCGAAAAAAGGTCATGTTGTGAATTTTTTTAAGGAAACCTATGGGATATTTTTAAATGAGGGTTTTTATGCCTAAAAACATACACACTCAAGAGTATTTTTAGTTTTTTTTTTTATTAAAATAAATTTAATATTAAGGTCGATACAGCATTTTTTGTAGAGCGCTCTGAATTAAAGGTGAAATGCGGTGACCAAGATTGCTCCTCCTAAATTCATCTGAAACAAAAAAAATGAAATATATTATTAAAGTAGATACTTAAAACTCGTACTTCTCATAGCCGTTTAAATTCAGTATTTTTATATAAATTTTCTTTAATGCGATAGTTTTATTTTCAAATATTAAATATTTGAAAGATATTTTAAAAAAATTCGTGCACAATTTTAATAAATTTCTTATTAATTCTGTTTAAATATTTAAATATTTTATTTAATTAAGAAAATATTTAAATAAATTTTAAATATTTTATTTAATTAAGAAAATATTTAAATAAATTTTAAATATTTAGCTGGCGATTTATGCAAAAGCGTTATTGGTGCAAAAATGACTCGCTTTTTGGATAAATTAAATAAGTTTTTGAATAAATTTAATATTTTTTACCCTTAGTGTACAAATGTAATTGGAACTTTTTTAAAGTTTGATATCCCTCTCAAACTAAATCGATAGAAATTTCACAATGTCAAAAAACATGGAACAATATTAGATTTAGGGCAAATCAAGTTTTAAGTTTCAAGTTAATAATGCACAATACGAGAAAATATTGCAAAATTCTTGATTTCCTCAAAAAGTAAACTTTCTAAAAAAAGAGTTTCCTGTTTCTTTATACTCCTATTTCATGTCCAAACTCTTGTTTTAATCCATGCCTAAATTCTTGACTTAAGGGGACAAGGTTACAAATTTAAAAAAAAAAAGTTTTTTTCGGGAATTTTTTTTCATAGAAGGAAAAAAGATATCGTTTTCAAATTTTGCACATATATTTATTAACATTTAAAGAATACAAAAATTCTTTCAAAAAATTTCAGGATTTTTAAAGCGGTTTTTGACGTTATTTGATTTTTTTTTAAAAAATGTCAAAAAATTGACGGTGTGCAGGATATCGCCAGTCTGGAACATCTGAGGAAAAAATAAAAAAAAACAAATTAATCCTTGTTTAAGTGGCCACCGCCTAAACTAGGATAATTTGTATCCGCCTAAGAAAAACAAAATCGATTTTCGAGGTTACAAAATCGGTCGCCATTTTGTTTTTCTTCGGCGGATAAAAATTATCCTAGTTCAGGCGGTGGCCATTTAAATAAGGATTAATTTGTTTTTTTTTATTTTTCCTCAGATGTTCCAGACTGGTGATATCCTGCACACCGTATACCAATACATTCTTTGCACTTGCAAAAAAGCAACAAATTAGGTTTCCGTCGATGGTGGTGACACTAACATGTTCGCTTTTGTTGTTGTTAATGTATTTTGTTGTTTATTTTAATCAGGCGATTATCTTTCTTAATTAGGCTTTGGCCCTTTTATTCATTTCGCTGATTAGGCCTGCAATAGAGTGTGTACAGAATTTGCCGATCATGCAAACGCTTTGTATAACCGCAGAAGGGCAGATTGCAGTGCTGCATGTTTAAAATACAGAGTGTTAACCAAGAAACACAGAGTATAAAGAGTATATTTCTGTATAGCATTTATTTTCCTTATATACTAATGTTTTTGAAATAAAATTCTACATATCATATAGTTTTATGATACAGTATGACGACATAGGATGATAGTAAGGTATGATGGTATGGTATGGTGGTATGATGATCATGAATGGTATGGTAGGATGGTATGGTATGTGTAGCTGCCTCCTTCAAATTCACTTTAATATTTATTGTTATTTTATAAAAAATTTTATAATTAAAAAAAAAAAAAATTATCTATCAAAAAAAAAAAAAAAGAATATTGAATCTTGAATTGTTTTAGTATTTGTACATTCATTGTATTGAAATTTTGTGAAAACCAAAAATAAAAACGTTAAATAAAAATTTAACTGTTAACGAAATTTGAACGAAATTTAACGAAAGTATGGTATGGTATGGAAGGATGGGTTTTGTGTGATTGCATAACTCTGAAGTTGTTTTATTCGTCTTAACAACATTAAACTTTTCGAAATTGTATTAAACAGATTTAATCTACTCTTGCCATTTTATGAAATTCGACTTTATTAGAAAGACTATCGCCCATTTCAGATTGAGCTGACCTATCACTCGCACTGACCATCTCCGATTTGGCTCAAAATTTGCTTTAAGGTTGGTTTTTTGTTAAGAAAACCAATTCCGGAGTTTACAGTTTCAAAAAATTTTTTTTGCGGAGCCACAGCCATTCGAATACCAAAATAGGACTTATTTTTAGACAACGTAGCTCAGTCAATTTAAATCACATTTTAGTAACTACGATATCATTGTAATAGTTATCTTCTCTATTTTAACGATAAAATATAAAACTTTTAAAAAAATTGCAGTAAGTTGGCCCATTCTTAATTTCAAAGTTTAATGCCATGCCAACAACATACGCTATAATATTTTTTCAGTTTCTTTATTTTTGTTTTTTGTACGTTTCAATACCTTTCCAACAATATAAAATTAAGGTGTGTTCTTGTAGGGTTCAGAAGTTATGGCGTAAAACATGCAGTCTTAAAGAATTTTCAATACGATTTTCAAGGGTCTGTTGTTGGCATGGCATTAAACTTTGAAATTAAGAATGGGCCAACTTACTGCAATTTTTCCAAAATTTTTATATTTTCCCCTTAAAGTAGACAAAATAACCTTTTCAATGATACCTTCTTTACGAAAATCGGATTTAAATTGACTGAGCTACGTCGTTTCAAAATACACTCTATTTTGGCCTTGAAAAATGGTTCTAAAAATTGATAACTTCGGATTTGGTTTTCTAAGCAATAAACCAATCTAGGAACAAACTTTGAGCCAAATCGGAGATGGTCAGTGCGACTGATAGGTCATCTCAATCTTAAATGGGCGCTATATTTAAGAGAAAATCAATTAACCACTTAAAATATCTATTCTTTTGGGTTAAAGTTTTACTTCTATGGTGCGTGTCGGCTAAACACATTATTTTTGAATACACCGAAAGGCTTTTCTGGAAAAATTTGTAAATGATCAAGAAGAAATATCAAATATCTGTTTTTTATCCTTTCGTTGACTACTACATTATGAAACTTGGAGAAAGGTGCACCAAATACAAATTTTCATTTCATAATTGAATATATAAGTATGTATCTATATTGTTTTTAATTTGCTAAAGACTTACTAAACACGATGTTAGTATAGTATATAGAAGTTATATTAATAATAGTTAGTATTAAATAAACTAAAAGATTTTCATCCCTCTTTCAAGTTACAGAAATTGACCGAAGAATTAAAAAACCGTTAGCTTTTGCGATAAATTTTTGACGTTAGTGCTTCTAAAGTTTTTAAAGAGTTGGAAATTATAACTGAACCATTTAGCCCCAAAAAGCTTTAGAAGCTACATGGATAATTTTCCTAACATATACGCGCTATTAAAAATTTTAGCTTCACTGTCAGTGCCCACAAGTACTTCTTCGGCTTTTAAGGGGATAAAAACAATTCAAAGAGAATAAAAACTATATTTCTTTATAAGCAAAATATTTGTAATATTATATAAATTACGCAAACTTAAAATTTATCCGGTAAAAAAAAAATCTCTCGGCAAGGATCTCAATTGAAGGTCTAGCTAAAAAACATCATCAAATTCTGATCACAGAATTTTAACCCAAAGAGAAAGAGTTTATTTCAATACTCCTTAAAGTATGAGTTTAAGAGTTTATTAGTTTGATTGAATTCAAAATAAATATATTTTTTAATTTTTACTTTACGAGTAATAAATTTGTAAAACAATGTTCTTAGTCGCAATTGAAAAAACCATCAAACAATATTCAATTGATTGGCGCTATGTCGATGAATATTTAAATAAAAATCATGAGGCTATTAAGGAATGGGTAACGGAAAGCGAACTCGCTATAATACATCGCGAACTAAGAGAATTAGTCGATGAGTTTATGCGGTAAGTGATACAAGTTTCATCTTTATCTATTAATATTACACAATTAACCTTAGAATTGAGCACGAACTACTTGAAAGAGCACTTGCAAAAGATAAAAAGACAAAATACAAAAAGCCAAAGGTCAAAAAACCTAAACCAAAAAAGGGAAAAAGGAAGAAAAAAGCTAAGGATATAACGGAACATCGTACTATTGAATCTCTCTACTATGAACTGCAAGAAGCTGGAATAATTGAGAAAGTACCAAGAACAACATTTGAAGACTTTATAGCAGAGTTCAATTTTGTTGCTGATGACACTCGTGATGATGACAATTTAACGTAATTATTTCATTTAACTATAATTTACTATTAGTATAAGTACCTATTAGTAACTATTGCCTTATATATTTATCTCTTATAAGGTAAGAGTGAGACTCTTGTATTTTTTTTTTTTTTTTTTTTTTAGACTAAGCCAACGCTCAGGGGATGCCCCCTATAAATGCGAAAGCATTGCGTTGATCCGGAAGAATGATGATAGTTAGTTGGAGGGTGGAAAGATAGAGTAGTGTCGGTGAAGATTAGTTTTAAATTTACATAGTTCAAAACTGCCGGGGAACACGCTCGCAGGGAGATTGTTCCAGAATTTTATTGTACGATCGAAGAACGAATTATCTCGGTAATGCGAGGTTCTATTGTGCATCAAGGCAATGGTATAGGGATGGTCTTGGTGCGCTGCCCGAGTGGACCTGGGAAACACACGAGCTAGTGGCGTCAGGTCATGTATCTCTCTTGAACACTTCCTATGGTAGTACCTATCAGAGATCTGCATGAATGGATTCATTTTGCTGTTTCAAGTTCCTTTAATTTTTCAACTCCCTGCAAGTCGAGGCAGGCAAGCAACAAATTTGCGCGATTCATAGGCAGCAAAAATCAAGTCGGCAAATGTAGAAAACCTGAAATGTAGAAACTTGATATGTAGAAAACTTGAAATGTAGAAACTTGAAATGTAGGGAAAAAGCAATTATTTTGCCTACAAATCGTTTCTTTTCAAGTCTGTTTACGAAGTTCGTGGAATTAACTTCGTGTCGTCAATGCAAACTTCGTTTCTCGAGTTGAGAAACCAGTTTAACTTTAAAGAAGTGTCGACCACAACAATAGGTTTTGTCTCATTTACTCTTTAATATATACGCAAAAAGACAAAGTGTTACTCCCCACTCGTGTGTACTACGCAGTCGACACTGCTTTAAAGCATTGGATCGAAGTATGTTTGTTTGTTTTTTTGTTGTTGTTGTTTATTTTTTATTTTTTTCACTTTGTATAGAAAAGTATAAGTAGACGCTCTTCAGTGGTTTTCTGCGGCAGCGCAGTCGCATAGACTTGAAAACAGACTTGAAAAGTAGAAAGCTTGGTTTTTTCCACCAATTAATGTAGGGTAGAAACAAAATAGAATCAAGTCTGACTTATGATTCGTTTTTCAGAAGCAAGTCGAGGCTTGTAGGGTAGAAACATATCAAGTTTCTACAAGTCAAGTCGAAACTTGATTATTTTCAAGTTACTTGATTTTCAATTGACTTGTTGCAGATCTCTGGTACCTATACAAAAGGCTAAGGCAACCAATATTGCGTCAATGCCCAAGAGAATTGAGAGAAGATAAAATGTTTTCATCTCCTATCAGATATATCGCACGTCGTTAAATTCGGTCCAGAAGCTCCAAATGAGATCTTGAAGCTCCTGCCCAAATGTGCGAATTGTACTCCATTTTCGGCCTAATATATGAGGTATAGATCACGCGTAGATCAGTAGGAGAGAAGTATTTCTTACACCGTTTTAAAAAACCTAAGCACTTGGCCGCTTCTTTCGACACATCAAAAATGTGATCGTTCCAGCGAAGATCAGATCTGATTGATATGCCCAGAACGTCAAGAGCATCTGACTCCGCGAGATCCATACCGTTCATATTAAGGGGTGCTAAGGGGCAATTAACTCGTTTGTGGGTTAACAGACAGCACTGAGTCTTGCTAGTATTAAACTCGACTCTATTAGCAAGCCCCCACTCGGAGATTTTTTGCAAGTCATTAAGCAGTGTGTCATTCATATGTTGCCTCTTTCTCTCAATCTCCAAAGAGCTCGGGCGTTTTTTGAAAGAATATGAATGACAAATGCTGCTGTCATCCGCAAAGGAATGAATTGGGTTATGAGTCAACGACAGAAGGTCGTTGATAAAAACCAGAAACAAAGTTGGCGATTGGACTGAACCCTGTGGCACTCCATCTACGATGGCATGTTCACTGGACGAAATACCGTCGACCACGACACGAATCGACCTGTCCTTAAGAAAACATGTGATCCATCGAGCAAAGTTACTACCAACACCATATGCAATTAGTTTTGACAGGAGCGCTTTATGCCACACTCGGTCAAACGCCTTAGAAATATCTAGAGCAACAAGCCTGCTTTCACCAAAGAAGTGAACACATTGGTTCCATTTCTCTGTGAGGAACGCCATTAGGTCACCAGTAGAGCGAGCCTTTGGAAGCCATATTGACGGTCGCTCAGCAATTCGTTGCGCTCCAGATAGTTCATAAAGTGGAAGTTTATTACACTCTCCATGACTTTGGAGAGCGTAGAGAATATCGCTATGGGTCGGTAGTTCTCAGGGTTCGTGGCATCGCCCTTCTTAGGTACCGGCTGAACATTCGCAACCTTCCAACAAGATGGAAATACTCCTATCCTGTATGAGATGTTGAAAAGGTTACGCAAAGGTCGAGCCAGTGTAGAAGCACACATTTTAAGCACAATTGGTGGTATACCATCGGGGCCAGAGGATTTGTTTATATTGAGGTTTGCAAGGACTCTTTTAACTGCTCTTGTTCGAAAATAAATCTCCCGCATCGAAGACGATCTATTCTCTATAGAAGGCAGTGGCTGATTTCTAACCGGAATTGTGGAATTTTGTGCAAACATTCCAGCCAGTAGGTTCGCTTTATCAGCCGAGTCAGTGAAGATTTGGTCATCCTTTAAAAGAGCAGGAATTGACGAGGATTCATCATATTTCTCATGATGTGAAGTCAAAAAAAGGTCTAGGACTTTGTGGCTTTGCAGACCAACTTTAGGGATGAAAGTTGCCTTGTAATTATATACAAGGCATTGACAACAGCTCTTCTACAAGAAAACATCTCCTGTCAAAAACAGCTTTTTGTGCAAATGCATCTGCAGCTGCTGAAGTTGTTGTTTTTTTCACTTCTACGTTTTCAACATTGTTTGTGTTTTCAATGGCCGATAGTGAGCGCTCTTTTTTGAGTATATTTTTTGACAGGAGATGGTTTCCCAAGCAACTGTCAATGCTACTTTGTATTATTATACCATGGAATGCGGGAGTGACGCAAACATTTAAAAAGAGCTGAGTAGCATTATTGTTGTGGTTGTTGCTTTCTCTTAATTTCTCTCAGCGTTAAAAAACAGTTAAACTGCTGCTTGCTTCTATTATCTTGAGAATTAATTATTTATCTTGATTTATTTGTTATACTTTTCTACCGTTTATTTACTTACTTTACTTTTAATTTATTTATTTACTTTCAATGAATATTATATGTTGAATAAATTTTTGTAATTGACGCATATGCTTCCTTTTTTGTCCTTTGTCACTATTTTCCTCATAGCGTCAAGGTAAGCATTAAGAATTTACATGCAAATTAATAACAATTGATTATGTGAAAAACACCTTGAGTATCGTTACCTTATATATAACCTTATAACAGATGGTCGAATTTCGGCCACAGGCGATACTAGTATAAAATAAATCACCAAATTGTAGCCTAATACGGCCAAACCATCGGAAATATAGCATTTCTATTGATTTTTGGGTGGTAAAATGGGTGTGGCAAAACATTTTCTACATAGTGTCCTTCCTTGGGTTAATACGAATCCATCAAGCTCAAAATTGTAAAAATCGAACGACCCGTTTTCGATTTATGCGCGCACACACGGACGTCAGTCTCTTTTATATATAAGATTCTATCAGGAAATTAGTTTAGTACATTTCAACTTGAATAAATGTACTTTTGATAGCTCAGTCGGCTCAACCATCAGTTTTGAAGCCATCAGGTAGTGGAATCGATTCCCACAATGAGCGGAACAAATGATTTTTTTTAAATTTTTTCTTTTATTTTTAATATTTTTTTTTTATTTTAGGGAAAATGCTACAAAACCAACTTTACCAAAAAGTAATGAAGATAAAAATATCTTTCAGTTGCAAAAGTTACGGTTTTAAAATTAAAAATGAAGAAATTTTTATTCGTTTAGAAGATTTGATTTTGATTATTAAAGGCTAGAAAAAGTTAGTTTTTGCAGTTAAGTATACTGAATTGAATTTAGCTTGTGTGGGCCAAGTTTCCAATGCCCGTGCCAGTTTTCCAGTAGAAATGCCTGACTAATAAGTAACTGCATTCTAAATTTCATTGTTATATGATATTTATTTCCAAAGCTATTCGATATCAAAAATTTGGCTTGTGTGGGCGGATCCACACCCCCTTGTTCAATTAACGTCTCAGTTTTCTAGTAGAAGGATATCACCCAGTAGTCATTCCATACTGAATTTCGTTGTTATACGACATTTAGTTCCAAAGCTATCTGATATCAAAAATTTAAAGTGTATGGGCTGAGCCACACCTCCTTTTCCAGTTTATCAGGATATCACCGAGTGGCAACTCCATACTGAATTTAATTATTATATGGCATTTAGTTCCAAAGCTATTTGATATCACAAATTTGAATTGTATGGGCGGTGCCACACCCGTTTGGGCTATACTTGCTCAATTTTGCTAGTCGAAAGACACGACTAAATAGTACGTTCTAACCGAGTTTCATTAATAAGTGACTTATAGCTTGAAAGTTATACTGAAAATTTGGGCTGCTGAAAAAGTGCCACGCCATACGTCCAACGCCCATAAAATTTTACCAGTAGAACGGCAAGTGAAAATTAAGGTCGAATACCAAATTCCGTTGCTGTGCGACCTATAATTCCAAAGCTATTTATTATATAGCAGATTTGATTTGTATGGGAGGTGTCACGCCCCCTGAGTTTTTCCGATATTTTAATAGTTATTCTGCTATTTGGGATGAACACAAATCCAACCAATAAAAGAATTCATAAAAAGTTATTGAAAAAGTAATATTCTTAGTGAAGTTTATGAATTTTGAACATATTATCCAACTCAGTTTTTCCCATATTGGTGTGAACGAACATTATTTCTTTGACAAATTAATAAACGCGAACAAAATCACAATTTTAAACTCGCATCAATATTATTTTTTTATCATATTTTATTTTTTATTTTTTTTTATTAAAAAATAATTTAAATTCATATTGTATAAAAAATAAAATATTTGAAACATTTGAAGCAAACAACACTGAAGTAACCACCAAAATTCATCGAAACTATTTTAGAGTATTCTCAATACTTCGAATACATTCCATAAAAAAAGAGGTACAAACGACAAAATTATCAATATTCCCCAGCAGTTATTTTGGAGTCAATTGAAAAAGTGAACTAGTTCATTTCTAGCGGAATTCGCAGTAGCTCTGAAAAAGTACAAAAGGCGTTCAGTGTAGAACAGTTATCTTTGCTTTTGTTTTCAAAAGTATTGCTGACAAAAATAAACGCGTTCTGGCTACTTTTTAAAATTTGCTGCGCACAAGAAAAACTAATAAAAAAAAATGTTTATAGACAAAATGTTTTCTGGATTGTGGATGGAAAAGATGGTACAAATGAGATCTTTAGGACCTTTCCATTGCACTAAATTTGTACACTTTTAATATGTTCAATTTAAAACTAGTTAAAAAAAACCATTTTCAGGCTACTGCGAAAGCAACCAGTTTAAAAATGTTCCTAATGCAACTTGTTCAAATATAGGGAAAAAGGAGTGATTCTGGGGACAATTGTCTTTTCCTATGACATCAACCTGCAAAAAGCGTCAGTTCGTTCAATGTTAAAGGGTATTGTAGTGGAACTAGTACTGGTCCTTTTAGGAACTAGTTCAGAACTATTTCAAATTTGGTCCACTTTTCTGCTGGGTCATTATAACTCTTTCAAATAGAATGGCACATTTATTCGCTCTGCAAAATTGATGTTTCGCACTAATTTGTTTCTCTTTGTAAATGACTTGAGAATATGGAATACTCGCATATAATGTATAGAATGGTAAACAAAAGGAATACATTCCTGCAGCTCGTTAACTTGAATCTGGACAGTCAAGGGACCTGAGTTAAGAAATCATTTGTTCACTAACGTACTAGAATTGTTAATAACACTCCTTGTGCTTTTTAACATTGATGTTTTTACTAACCCGATTCCAATTTGTATTGAAATTATTTCTAGCAAAGTATACCCCAGCCTCTTTATGTTTGGCAGTCAATTTCGTCGTTATCTTTTAAGTGGTGTACTGAATTCAACCCGTGCGTTTTAAGGTTCTCCAAACTGTAGAACGCGATATTTTATTGTCTACCATGGCCCTAAGCTGATTAAGAGAGATAGAGGCATTTGAAGATGATCGGACAATTCTTCTTTGTGCGGTTTGGTCTAGCTTCCTTTTCCTTCCAGGTCGTTTTTGTGTGCCGTAAGAATCTAAAAAAAAAAACACAGGTGCGTCACTGGACACACGACAGAAGCGAAGCATTTTCACAATTTCATAGATTGGATAATTTAATGACTTTTTTCGATTCGAATAATTTTTAAATTCAAAACTTGAAAATAACAAGGTAAACTAAAAAACACACGTTTATCTTCACACCAATAAGTTTTATTATATATCATTATTATTTTTTTTTCTGTCACTTAGAAAATCACTTGTCAACGCACTTTTGGTCAATTGTTAATTTTTCCTTCGCGCTATGCAAAAATAAAAAAAAAAAAAAAATAAATGCCCAAACAATAACCCAAACTACTGAACGCTGTTGATGACAGTGTGGAATAGAAGAAGCAACAGTTTTGTTTTTTGCTACTTTTGTTGTTTGGCTAGCCAAGACACAATCCTTTGAAGAATAGTCAACACACAATGCTTTCTTAAATTAATAGATTATAGTGATCTGCTGAAACATAGCTTTAGCTAATGTTTATCACTGAATCAACAAAGCTATGAAAGAAAGGGTTTTAGCGTAATGGTTAGAGGAAAGTACCAACAAACGATAGAACTTTGAGTTGTGGGTTCAGTTCCTGCAGTGGGCAAGAAATTATTTTTAATTTAACATTTTCTGGTTCAATTGATGCAAGCAAAAAACAATATCAATTCTAAGAAAAAAGGTGTCGGCAAAAAGTGTCGTTTTTTCTGATTTCACTCTAGCAAATCGCAGAACGAGGCGTTAAAAGCTTCGCTTCAAAATAAATAACTGGTCATTTCAGCCCTTGAAAGGACTTTGACCTAGCTTCTTATATCAATTGTATTGTGCGTGTTATTAAGTTTGTACACAATTGATCGAGAACCGGACCTACAGGCTTAACGCCGACTCCGAACGGCGATGAACGGAATGTTCTTGTTCTCAAGAAGCTTTACATGGCATTGATCACTCTCTGAGGTTTGCCATTGTCTGCAAAGAGGTGGCGGCCGTACAGAAAAATCATTTTAATTAAAATAATTTTCTGTCTCCAGGTTCGTTGACATAGAGGCCACGCACTTTAACCAACTACGCCACGTACGCCACATCTGTGGATTTCAAATAACACACAAACTTTACGTGATATCTCTCTTGAACCATAGTTTTCTGCATGAAGTGCATTGATGTAAACTTTTCTTGGTCGCTCAGTGTTTTTCCACGTGGCATTTTGCCCAAATTTATTCAATTTAAAAAAAAAAAATAAAAACCAGCTGTAAATTATCACGTTGTTATCGGTATTGCATAATTATCGCAACTGATCTTATAAATATGAAATAAGAGCGTTAATTGTTTATTAAGATAATGGGAATACCGTTAGCTTATAAATACACATTTGTACTCTGTTTTATTTGAACATTTTAGAACATTTTAGTAAACAGTTGTGTAAAAAATAGTCATCCACTTCATATTTTTTAAAAATATCATGTGACCTTATAAATATGAAACGGGCCTTCTTAATTATTCTATTATTCTTAACCTTCGTATACTCGCGTCAAATAGTGTAACTCATATGCCCGCGTACGGTCTGTGAGACCGAGATTCCTAGGTCCAATTTTGCATGTTTTTAGTAACATATCAATATTAGTTAATTAAATTATATTGGCTAATAAAAGTCTTTTAACGTCATTTGTTATGAAAATAATAAGTCAAACGTAAATCGGCGGTCTGAGAGACCAATGCGCGAGTATACGAAGGTTAATGTTCTATTAATATTCGATTTAGTACTTATAAGGTATAATGCTGTTGAACGTTGTAGTCGAAAGTGCTTCTGAAAATCCATGTCTCTGTACTTTTCCACAACCAGTAGATAAAAAATTTTCCACTTTGGGATGTTCCTTAGGACCAGTTCCCAGGCTCCTGCCTGAACTACATGAAGTGTTCAAAACTTCTTCATCATAGCTACTCGCTGCAGATTCGTTGGACGAATCTAAAAGCATCTAAAAAATTAAACTTTAATTAAATATATTTATTTTCGGTTAGACAAATTACCTTCACAAAAGCAGAATCAGCATTCATGTTATTGAAAATTAGATTTTTTATTATATTTTTATTTATTGCTCGTTTTTAGAAAAACGTTTTTTCTATCGTTTTTAGAAAACGGTAATCTTGTCAAAATATTTATTTTGTATTTTTATTTTTATTCAAACAGCTGTTTTAAGACAGTGCTGCCAAATTGTTATAAAGTTGAACTAAAGCTGTTCCACTGAGATTTGATTTGATCCAATACCACGGGAATGCAGTTAATATATTTATATATATACTCTTCTATACCTGCAACGGCCCCTTATAAGCGTTACAAACGGGCGTACAAAGTTAATAAACCCCTTTCGTATTTTCCACACACCTATTTAAGGGGGGAAATATACCCAGAGGCCGAAAAAGGTCATGTTTGTGAATTTTTTTATAGAAACCTAAGGGATATTTTTAAATGAGGGGTTTTATACCTTAAAATATACACATTCAAGAGCAAGGGCGTCCACTTGCCCCTCCCCCCCCCCTCAACTGAAAAATTTTATATATTTTTATTTCCTATGTGTATATGTAACATTTTTGTTTATATGTAACAAAGTTTTAAACTCTTAAGTTCTGATTTCTTATACTATGTTTACATTACCTCGAAACTACACAGTTAACTTTGAAATTGGATACTTATCTGCATAATTTCCCATACAAAATCTTAACTATCTCGCAAAGCAGTTAAGTTGAAACTGCGACCTAAACCATCTCATTTTGCTATGCAACACTGTGTTTTCATCAAGAACAAACGAAAATTAAAAAAATGACAAGGAAATGTCACATAAAAACCGCAAAAAAATATTTGAAAATAATTCCTTTTCTTTTAACAAAAACTCCTAAAAGGCTTTTATCACATATATTGTAATAATTTTAATTTTTTTTTTTTTCATGAAAATTAAATTTTCAATATGTCTCAAAATTATGTGAATCAACGAAAAATTAACGTCAAATAATGACGTTAACAAGAAATAAAGTTAACTACGCTACTGGCAGTGTAAACACCAGAAACAGTTACCAAACTATTATAGTCAAACTGCATAGTAAAATGTGTAATGTAAACATGATATTAGGTGGTACGAAACTAAGTTTTATCTGACTGTTTTTAAAAATTTCATTAACTACTTATGGGCATTTTTCATGTAGCAAATTTGAGTAGCGCTACGACACGCTCCGTTACGTTTGCATAACCAGCCCTGAGTAACGATCAACAACCGATTTTGTTCTTTAATTATCGTCTATTGTGCAACTTTTGTTTTTATTAATTGTGTGTTATATGTGGAGTCTAAATATTATTTGAGAAATCAACACGAAGTTCTTTGATGTATGAATGTCAAAGTGTATTAATAATTTGTTCCTCCCTGATGATTTTAAACAAAGTGTCAACGCACTTTGCCAAAGGGAGCTAGAGACGTGTCGGTTTCAAAAAAGCCACTAAGTCCTGTCCGAGTCCGTTGTCTAGTCGTCTGAGTCTAACGATGTCTGAGTCACTCACTCAAAGTGAGAGCAAAAATAACTTACTCTCACCGAGTATTAGTTTACTTGAAATGAGCTACTATTGCTACTGTCGTAGCATATATAGTATATGTATATGCTACTGTCAATTATTTTTACTAATCGAAATCTAATCTGTTCTTATATATAATTTTGTATATAATTTTATATATAATTCTGTTCTTATATATAATTGTAATAAAATATATAATAAATAAAAAATATATAATAAAATAAAAAATACCAAAAATAGACATAAGTAATACACAAAATAATTTTTAATAAACAACTGTATGATAAAAAATAAGTAGCGATTAAAAATAAATAAAGAAGAAACTTACGAGAAATAATAAATAATATTTTATAAATAGTAAACAATGTATAATAAATAATAATAATGAATAAAAATAGAGACCAAACAGATAATTTACTATCTTAAATAAAAAAATTGTTTGAATAAATATTAACAAAAACCTAGCTCATCTAAAAAAGAGAATGAGGTTTAATGAATAAAAAGTTGGATATTAGGATAGGATTTTCTCATTGCTAAGTGGGAGCTTAACAATAGGAACGAAGGAAGCCGAAAAAATATAAAAAGATATTCAACCCGATGAAAAAAGTGCAAAACGGCCTATTACCTAATGCGTGGTTAAAGCCGTGTAGGCGCGTGTGTTTCCTTTAAGAATTCTTTTCGCTTACCACCAAGTAAGCTCATCAGAAGGATTTAAAAATAAAAATTATCCTACCGACCCTCTATAGACTGAATGTTACACATTCGAAAAAACTAAGGCTAATCAAAAGAAATTTTTAAAATTATAATAAACATTCATGTCTAATTAAGGTACTATTACCGTCTAGAATGCTAAAAATTAACATATATTCAACAATTTCTTTTTCACTTTCTTTATTATATATGGTTATCAAACTTTTTTACAGTATTAAACAGTTCTAGAAGATTACGAAAAAATTTTTTTATTTTTATTTTCTATTAATTGTACGTTTAATATAGGGCGCTGAAATTGTTCTTTTCGAAAAAACACTGCTGCTAAAAAAATGGCGGACATTTGAATATGTTTTTCAAAAATCGCCTTTTTTCAACCTTTTTTCAAATTCAAAAATTTTATATATTTTTTTTTGGTCAAATTGTGGTAAACTATCACACAGGATATAAAAACAAACAAAATGCTGCAAAAATTATTAATAACGGCATAGTAGATCCGGAGATTAACTGTCCGCCAGTTAAAAAAACTAAACTCGTGAAAAATGCGTGTAAAGTTTTTTTACACCTGCGAGCCGAGAGCGCGCTCCAATTAAGTCGTTATATCTCGGCACTGGCTTCGAATTTCGATTTAATATTTTGGACAGTTATTATTGAAGGTATAAAGAATCTAAAAATGTAAAAAAACAAAAATTCATTTTTTGAAATTTCTAGACGGTAATAGTACCTAAAAAAAACATAAAGTATGTTGCTCTGTTCATAACTGAACGAGCATTCAAGAAAAACGAATTAAAAAAATTTTAAAATACAAACACAAGATTATCATGCACTCTTTTTATAAATTATACACACACATTCATACGAACAAAAGAAAAAATCAAAAAAGCTATTTTAAATGATAATGAAATAAAATAAGTACCTTGAAAATATCTTTTTCAGTCTGCACGGATCTTTAACTATATTTAAAAACGAACGACAATTATTTTAAATGTTTTTAAATGGATTTAATAAATGTAAATATGATTTTGTAAACTAAAAGTTCGTTATACTGGAAGTTAAATTGAAAAATATGAATTTTCATATAATAACAATGTTTACAAAGTTTGCACAGAAAATCTCAGGCAATAAAATTTCATAGGTAACATTCCAGGTTCATTTTCATAAACGTGCACACCAATGCATATCTTTTCCCCCCCTCGACAAATTCCTGCGGACGCCCATGTTCAAGAGTATGTTTAGTTATTTTTTATTAAAAAGAAATTAATATTAAGGTAGATACAGCATTTTTTGTAGAGCGCTCTGAAAAAAAGGTAAATTGCGGTAACCAACATTGCTCCTCCTAAATTCATCTGAAACAAAAAAATGAATAATATTATTAAAAAAGATACTTAAAACTCATACTTGTCATAGCCGATTTTGAAAATATTGATTTTTCACAAAATGGCGGACTTTCGAACGTAAATTAACGATTTTCGACCAAAAATTCGTCATTATTCTGCCTATAAAAAATGAACGAAGCTACGAAAAAAAAATCCTATGACAAGTACGAGATTATTATGAGTAAAATAAGCCTGCAAAAAAATCAAAACAATCGGTTCACTGAGTTTCGAGAAATCTTGGTCACCGACTTCGAAAACATGGTTTCGAGAAAAACGCATTTGAAAATAAGGGCCAGCACTGCGCGCCGTAGGAGGCGGTTCACTTACTAGGTTTATAACTTTGTTATTTTTGAGATATCGACTTGAAATTTTCACCACATAATTTTGAGACTTGAAGCTTAAAGAAAATGGAATAAAAAATTTTTGAAAGAAAAAGTTCTGGGTATATAACCCCCCTTAAGTTAATTTGTTTGAGTTAATAAGTTAATTTGTTGAAATAAATTTGATAGGAACCTAAGCATAGTTTTTGAGTAATACTGTCCACCGTTAAAATAGCCTATTCGAGAAAAACGCGTTTAAAGTTTTAAAAGTATTTTATTTAGGTATACATTAATTTTTTCCAACTTACATAGTATCATCTATTCCAGGACCATATAAGATACCCTAATCATCAATTGTTGAGCCTAAAACTTCAACTTGTTCTGTCTTCTCAGGATTCTTACCTCGTGCGCGGCTTTCTGTGCATTTTTGCTTGCGAAAATAATACGCGTGGAATCAACGTTTTTTATAAATGTATGACAGTTTTTGACACAACTGATGCCAATTTCCACAGTGCGTTCACAGAATTTTATGCCAGGGGGAGAAGTTCTTATTATTACTGTTATTTTTATTTTTTGTTTACATAATATAAGGTTTTTCTTTTTTTTGAAGACCAGGGGGCTTTTCCCCTCTTTGCTCTTCCTGTGGATACCTATGCTTATGCAGTTTTATATAAAGAGTGAATGAAAAAAATAATAGACACTTAAAAGAGGGCATTGGAAAAACTAAGACATATTTAAGAGAAGAGTTTTGTAGCAGCTGGTATGAGTAAGGCAAGTACACATATTTATACCCCCACGTATAAAAAACGTAAAAGGGGTATATTAATCTTGCCACTCCGTTTGTAACGCCCATAAGGAGGTGTGATAGGTATAAAAAAGTATATATATTCTTCATCAGCACCAGCACTCGAGTTGATTCAGCCATGTCCGTCTGTCTGTCTGTCTGTATGTCTGTCTGTCTGTGATCATTATGAAAGCCGTAATTTTAAAGCTATCACCACGAAATTCGATATTTAAACTTTTATCCAAAAAAATAAATATCGAGTTCGAGAATGAGCCAAATCGGATGAAAACCACGCCTACTTCCCTAACAAAATGACTTTATCAAAACGGTAAAATCTTTTAGAATTCCACAAAAATTTATATATGGGCTTGAAATTTATGATATGAGTTTTAATATTTAATATACACTCTGAGTTTGAAATTCAATCAAATCGGATGAAAACCACGCCTACCTTCTATACAAAGTGACTTTATCAAAAAACAAAAACGAATATTTTCTGTTAAAAATATGACGAAAATTTTTTTACAAATACACATTTCTATTGACTGCTTAAGACTTTGAATATACTTTGGTTCGGCCGTGGGGTATTTCAACTTCGGCCCAGTCGAAGATCATTTCTTACTAGTTTTGTATTGTCTTCTCTTCAAACGATTTTGCTTATAACTACAACAATTTTTATTCAATTGAATTAAAACTTTCTGAGAATCATTCGAAAAATGTAAGAAAAAAAATTTATTTTTGGTCGCCGAAATACTTTAGGAGGCCCTTAAGCAGCTGAGTGGATCTCAAGGAAATTTAAACAGCGCTGAATTTTTTTTTTTATAAAAATACTTTAACATAGCTCGACAGTAAGTCTAATAATTGAAATAATTTTTGTATTCATGTAAAATATTTAAAAGATCGCAAAAAGGTCATATATTTATTTAATAGGTGACATTAAATGTAATCAAAGTCATAAATTATTATTTGCACTTCCCTCAATTTATTTGTAACTATTTATCAATGTAAACTATGGATCCATGGAGGAATGGAGGAGATGAAGTCCTGTTCACAACGGTCGCATTTTCAAGAACTTATTTCCATTTGAAAATGTTTACTGAAAATTTATCTAGAACTTAAAAATGTAACTTCTTTAGCCGCGATGGGGAGTAAAACCGATGAATCAATTTGCCGATGAAACACTTCGCCGTGAAACACTTCGGCGTGTTTTCAACATAATGTTACGCAAAAATAAATAATTATAATATAGTGTGGATTCAGTAGCTTTTTAACTGCATGGTTCATACATCGAGTAATTATAATATTGCCATAAAAATTCGAAGCATGTGTATCATGTCTTTGATATTCATATTGAAAACATCAACCTTAAACAAAAAGACAAACACTGACTGCTGCAAAGTAACAGAGTTGTAATGTGCAACATTTTGATTCGATTTGATTTATTGATTTAAGTATAATAGGCACACTAAGAGTAAGAGCTAGGCTCTTTTATAGTACAGCATAAACATTAATCATAATAACAACTCAATTCAAAAGAATAAATAATAACCTTAACTATAAGATAAATATCAGCTTAATCTAATGTTATAAAAAAGAAAAAATAAAAATTTAAACAGAATTGAGATATGTTAAATCTTAACATGGTATACGCAGTAGAAGAATAAGAGTTAGAGGATAAAACTATACAGTTGAGAAATAAGATGGAATAGATCGCCTAATTGGCAATCGTCCTTATGATTTCCCTAATACTTCGCGTCAGAGCATTCCACAACCTAATGGCGTTGATGAAAAAGGGGTGAGAAGATATTAACGAGATGTGCCTCGGAACTTTTAGCACATGGCTTCTTCTGGAATTACAAAACTGGACTTTATCATACAGATAACCAGGTGGTTTTTCGTGAATTATCTTATGCAGTTACATACAATTTCCAGCATTAAGATAAGCTGTCAAGTCACATCTAACAATTGCATTTCGGGAACTAGACAGTCGATCAAATTTACGAAGGCCATACACATAGCGCGTGGCGTAAATAAATGGAAGTTGAACCTTTAGCATGGACGAAGAGTCAAGTTTACTATGTACTACCTCAGAGTATGTTATCACAGGTAAAAAAGTTGTATTAGCTACTTACGTTTAATGTTAACTGAAGTCACACATGCAGATATTCTAAAGTTGCGCAAGACATAATAAATTTTTTGACACAGGAAAACGAAGAACTAACATAGAAACCAAGATTTACAATTTTCGACACAACAGTTAACTTGTTTGGACTAGGGATGTAACGGAACTTCGAATTCGGTTCCGAAAGGCCGGAACTTCCGATTGATTTGATACCTCCGACTCCGACTTCGGTTCCGATAATTTTGAATCGGAGTTATAACGAAGATCAAAACGCATTGATTCGATCGATTCGATATGATTTGAAGATTAATTTTCGATCGAACTTAAACTTCTTTCTTTTACTCCGATTCTGACTCCGACTCCGACTGCGGTTCCGGTTCCGACTCCGGCTCCGATAAATCAAATTGAAAAACTTCGGTTCCGTCTTCGGTTCCGATAAACTCACCTCCGTAACATCCCTAGTTTGGACCAATAAACAAATCAAGGACATCATTAACACATGTCTTAACTCTAAAAATGGGAAGCACATACGATTTTGAAGAATTAAGTAGGAGACCATTGCTATTGGCCCACACATTGATGCTGCAGAGGTCCTCATTCATTCTGCAACATAGGTCATGAATAAGTCCAGTGCAAGTAGATAAATACAACTCACCATCATCAGCATAAGCGTGAATAGAAGCATGATTGCAAACAGAAAAAATGTCATTTATGAAGATTGAAAATAGAAGGCCAATAGACCCTTGTGGAACGCCTCTTAATACACATTTATACCCAGATGACAACTGACCAACTTGAACTTTTTGGAATCTTTTACACAAATAACTGGACATAGATTAACAGCACTGTCACAAAACCCAAATATATAATTAAGCTTATTACATAAGTGCTGATGGTTAACTTTGAAAAATAAAGCAAGCACAGAAGAGTCATAGAATCAGCATCATATTCCGGCCGTATCGTCGATAACCTTAACCATAGCAGAAGAACACCCATGTCCTGACCTAAAACTTGATTGATAAGGGGATAGCAGATTTTTATCAATTAAATGATAGGTAATTTGCTGCGCCATAAGTTTCTCACAAACTTTAGCCAATGGTGATAAAATACGTCTAAAATCAATGACATTTTGCTTTTTTGCTACTGGAAGAACGGCGGAACTTTACAAAGGTCAGGGAATGAAGACGACATAAAACATAAATTAATAATATGCGTAAAAGGGTGTATTATGTGCGGCAACAATAGCTTTATAAACTTAATGGGAATTCCATCTTCAGAGATATCATTCGATTTGATCTGTGATATACTTTTACCTACATCTAGTTCAACTACAGGAGAAAAAATGAAAGATTGTCGCATGGACCGAATACTTAGTGGAAGAATATTATTATTAGAAGGAGAAGCATTATCAACAAAAACGTTGTTGAGAACTACGGGATCTAAAGTGCATTCAGTGTTTTTTTTGTTGCAGACTCCAAGTTTTTTAATGTTGTTCCAAAGTGTTTTTGCTGGGAGGGAGAGTTCAAGTTTGGCCGAGAAATACCGCGTTTTAGCCTGTCTCGTTAAAAGAACAGCTAAATTTCTCGCTAGTCCATAGACTTCCTTGTTATGAGAGGACGGGTTTTTTTTTCACCATGTTTTACGGTACTTGTTTCTTTTTTTTAATGCATCTAGAACATATTGCACAAACCAAAATCAAGACACATTTTTAACTTTAAATGAGTTAAGCTTATCACTAATGTCAGTGTGAAGCCAACAGTTAAATCAGTGATACCAGAGAAACATCACGAAATAGACACTGATAACTAATGTGCTTAAAGTCACGATATGAAAAAGTATTAGGCGAGATAAATCGAGATAGATTGACATTTAACGAACAAAAAATTAAATCATAATCTGATACAAAACAAACTTGACTAAAAAGCAAAATTACAGACGGATCAGATACAATAAAGTATCGACTACTAAGTTCTCGACGAAGACTAGGGTGGTGTCATTGGAAAACCGCGTGGCTATTGTGTCATTTCCTACTGATAAACCAAAGGACGATCTTTATACCCCCATGTTTAAGAAACGTAAATGGGGGTATATTAATTTTGTCACTCCATTTGTAACGCCCATAAGGGGGAGTGGTAGGTATAGAAAAGTATATATATTTTTAATCAGTATCACCACCTGAGTCGATTTATCAAAACGGTAAAATTTCTTAGAATTCCACAAAAATTAACGAGCTTATGAGCTTTGATATATAACATGTACTCTGTGTATGAAATTTAACCAAATCGAGTGAAAACCACACCCACCTCCCATACAAAGTGACTTTATTAAAAAACAAAAGCGACAATTTTTTGTTAAAACTATGACGAAAATGTTTTCACAAATACACATATTTTTGATTGCTCAAGACTTTGAATATACTTTGGTTTGGCCGTGGGGGTATTTTAACTTCGGCCCAGTTGAAGATCATTTCTTGCTAGTTCTGTATTGCATTTATTTTCCTTACATGTTTATGCTTTTCATACAAAATTCTACATATCACATAGTTTTATGATACATATAAAACCTCTCCGGTCCTCTCTTAAAGAACCCTGTTCAGATGTAGCGAATAAATATACAAAAATCTTAAAATTTGGTGGGAATAGGTCTCGAAGGGAAAAATGTTCCTTTTGTTCCTTTTGTTCCTTTTGCAAAAGTAATGTGAGTCAGTCATATATATTAACCCTCTCCGGTTCTCCCTTAAAGCCCCACTGTTCAGGTGTAGGGAATAAAAATTGAAATGTGTCAGAAACAAAGCTGTGTGGTGTTTTGAGTTTTATGTTCAAGGAAGAGTCAATCCAAATCAAGTGGTCCAAAAAAACGAAAGTTGGTTGCTCGACCATATTTAAAAACGTTGATATTTTTATTGAAATTTGTTCAATATATTGAGATATCAGAACTGCATTGAAAATAATGGCATTCAACTGTACTTTCAAAATGGCGGCCATATTCAAAATGGCTACCTGTAGAGATTTATGCGTTTGTAAGCGTTTGCGGTTACTTTAATTTCTCAGCTCCTGTTAAACATAGAGTGATGAATTAAAAACCATGACATTAAGCACACTTTAAACTTTAATATCACATACAAGAAGTGATAATTAAATAATTTCTTCATACTAAAAAAAATGGTGAAACTTTTTTGTTAAAATCCTTATAATTTGCAACTTTAAGAATTTTTTTTTTTATAGAAAGCAATTACTTGTCGACTTATTTTTTCTTTTTTAAAGTACATCTTAGAAAATAGTTTAAATATAACTTTTTTTATCTTTCTGACTTACCAAGTTTTTTTTTAACCGCCTCTTAAAAATGGAAATTTTGAGAATTTAAATAATTTTGCGGTCAAATATCTCTGGTGGGCGAATTTGAAAGTTTAAAACTTTCAAATTTATTCACAAGAAAGTACATAATAATATCTTACTTCAGTTAAATCTCTGAGTTTGGCATTCGCTTCGTTTGGAAGATACAGCCCTTCAAACTTAATGATATTTCACCTTATATAATATGTGTTTTTTAAGATATTCTTGAGATTTTTTTCTAACACAAGCTTTAATCTTTCGTTTGGAATGTAACTAAACATAAATATTGAAACATTGAATATAATTTCGTGAATATAAGCTGAAATAACTAACCATTTTCGTACTTTACACTCTTTCGTTTATAATGATGAGCACAAGTTTTATGTCTTTGTAGATTTATTGTTTACTTTTTATTTGCTCATATATATAAATATTCTTTAACATTAATAAAATACTTTAAAGCAAATTGAACATCAACTGAAAAAATTTGAAAAGGAAAATATTTATGTTAACACGTAAAATATTTTAAATAATTACTTTTTAACCTGCCTATTAAGCTTTGATGAATTCATGATCCTCATATTCTTCGGATTTAGAAATGAAAAAGCATCGCCTTATTGTGTCGGAAATTGGAACGAAACGATGGAATTGCCGTGTAACCTGAAGTTTGATAAGGCACATTAAAGAGACTGCACCAGCTGTTCAAAAATTTATTTATTTTTCAGACGGTGCTGCGAGTGAATATAAAAATAAAAAAAACTTCACAAATATCTGCCACCACAAAATTGATTTTGGACTTGATGCAGATTGGAATTTTTTTGCAACATCGCATGAAAAAACGCATGTGCTGGTGTTGGAGGAACAACAAAGGTGAAGTTGCAAGAGCAAGTCTGCAAAGGACAGAAATAAATCAAATTCTTACTCCTGAAGATAAGTTTATTTACTGCAAGCAAAATATAAAAGGAATATATGTATATGTTAAGGGAGAAGAAATTTTAGCTCGGAGATATCAGCTACACATCAGAGCTGCCAACGAATCAGGGAACACGGCAATTCCATCGTTTCGTTCCAATTTCCGACACAATAATCCGATGCTTTTTCATTTCTAAATCTGAAGAATATGAGGATCATGAAGTCATCAAAGCTAAATAGGCAGTTTAAAAAAGTTATTATTTAAAATATTTTACGTGTTAGCATGAATATTTTCCTTCTCAAATTTTTTCAGTTGATGTTCAATTTGCTTTAAAATATTTTATTAATGTTATAGAATACTTATATATATGAGAAAATAAAAAAGTAAACAATAAATCTACAAAGACATAAAACTTGTGCTCATCATTATAAACGAAAGAGTGTAAAGCACGAAAATGGTTAGTTATTTGAGCTTATATTCACGAAATTATATTCAATGTTTCAATATTTATGTTTAGTTACATTCCAAACGAAAGATTAAAGCTTGTATTAGAAAAAAATCCCAAGAATATCTAAAAACACATATTATATAAGGTGAAATATCATTAAGTTTGAAGGGCTGTTTCTTCCAAACAAAGCGAATACCAAACTCAGAGATTTAACTGAAGTAAGATATTATTATGTACTTTAAGGCGGGTCGATTTAAAAATCGCTCAATGCTCTGTGAAAATCGTATTCTAGGGATCAAAATAAGAAACTTCGCCGAAGGAACCATACCTCTAAAACGAATTCTGATGTCCCCCCATTTGGGTCGAACTTTTGGGCAGGGGCAAATTTTGAAAAATCTCACTTTGACCCATTTAGAGTGCTCCAATCGAGTCCAAATGTAGGACCGACCCCCACTAAATTTGGACGCCCGACCCACCCATGCCAGTGGCACACCCCCTGGAACCCCCCTGTGGGCTTCAAACATTTCAAAAAATCACAATTTTTGGCCTTTACATGAAAAAATCAGCGAAATGGCTATGTTTTTTCTTTATTTTTATTTATTTATTTATAATAATATTTATTATTTATTTATAATAATATCTATTTTTTCTCTTTTGAAATTTATTTAATCAGAACATATGTAAATGAAAAAATTAATTTAAGTTAGTTATAGAAAATAAACTAAAAAATTATTGTTTGAAGTCTTTTTTACTTTCAAGTTTGGGCAATTTCGCACGGCTCTCTAATGTCGTCGCCATAACAGCCTCTACATTTTCCGGTATAACCCGTTTGGAAACGCTAGCTAGCAATTGAACATGTCGTTCCGTTCCTTGCATGTGTGATAGAATTTTTAGATCATTAAACGGTGGATCATCTTGATTTAAATATTCTTTCAATGTATCGTACGGAATGCTTCGCGTGAATGGTGGTTCAAATACGTTATTTATGTCATTCATATTGATCATTTCCGTGTAACTTGTGCAATTAAACTTTATATCTGGTTTTTTATAAGCTCTAAGTTGCGTTGGGTCGTCAACATCTGTTCGATAGCGTAGAATTATGTTGATAGCACAGTCGCGCTTTTCTTTGCTATCATCAAACAACATTGATAACAAGATATTTTTCGAATGCGCATAATATGAATTATCTGTTATTACTTGATTGACAATTTTGCGTAAACGAGGTTCTAGAAATCGTGACCAACTAATGAAGTTGAAAAATAATGCACTGCCGTACACGACAGAGCTGTAATACTTGATATTCAAGTTCATTGGCACATAACATTTAATTATAAATTCAACCAGAATTCTTAAATTTGCATCTGGATTTTCCATTGCCACATATAATCGTAATAATCTAGCGGCCTTGGTGAGCCATGGAGAATGTACAATTTTCCCTGGTTTGCTGTTAGCCGGATCCACCGAAACCACGCCGCTAGAAATTGCATCGGCCATGTCGTATAAGTACTTCGAATTGGTGGAAAATTCAATTTTTTTCTGGAGCGGGGGCATATTTTGCAGCTCACTTTTCTGGAAGCCGTCCACCACCTGAAAATATATAATAATAAAATCATTAAAAATGGTTGACAATTATAATAAATGAGTGATAGCAATAACTTACCGGGAGAGTTTCACAAGTTTCGATTTGACGACTCAGTTTTTCGGTTGCCGATCTTGGTCCAGTGCTGGCTGATTTATCCAAAGCTTTAAACAAATGCCGAAACGGAAGTTCGTTGAAGTGTAGAAGGCAAACGAACCAATGCAATGGTCTTTTTAACAGTAATTCGAATCGTCGTATAATTCCACCGTGTGGGCCAGTGTTTGTTGGCTCACCGTCAGTGCATATTCCAATTAATGCATCCAGTGATATATTCTTATCGTTGAAAAAATCATTTAATTTGGTTGTTTTGTATTCAGCGGTTTCATGTTCCAGTCTTACGTAACCAATCAATTCAGAATTGGGTTCTCTCAAAATAACAAGATGAGGTTCTTTTACCATCCTAGTATGATACTTCTGATCAACTTTAGCTGTCGTTAAAGTATCATCTTTTCTGCCATCGAAAGAAAACGCTAACAAATTGGTATGATCTAACCGTTTGCGAACCACTTTTTGTCTGCATTTCTCTTTTTCTCTGCGAACTTTCAATTTATCTACGATGAGAGGTTTGCCATGCTTATCTTTCATTTTAAAATCTTGGAAAAGAGCGGTTCCCAATGCCGATGCTACTCTATCAGGCACACCAAATCTGTCACATACCAAGGCAAAGTTAAAACAATCGTATCTCTCTGCGTATTGTGAACTAGTGCTTCTATCCATATCTTCTTGAACCGGTGGCGGTGCATATGTTGAACCATCGGGATCTTGGTATGTTGGCATTGATGACATAGACGTTGCTCCTTGCTCTTCAGTTTCCATCACAACTGCATCCATTGTTAGTCTTCTCTGATTATGTTGATCGTGCATGAACTCTTTGAGGCGTTTGGGAACCCAGCCGCGTGCACATTAGAGTGTCCCTTATTTTGCGATTTTTGGAAATGTCAAGGGGCTGAAAGGTTTTTTATGCGTTTTTTTATTCTAAGAACGAAACTAAAAAAATTTTGTTTTTACGACAACGTTTACCCGTGCCAATCGGGCCCGAAAGTTTCGAAAAAATGCCCATATTAGACCATATTTGCACAAATTAAAAAAAAATCTTTTCTCTGCTTTTTATAAATGTTTTACATTTTTTGGAACATATACATAAGAAATATGATATCTACAAAGTTTTTTTATGGTGGGAGTGGTTACCGCCCCTGCTGCGTCGAAATTTCTCCCGCAGCCTTTTCCCACTTTTTCATGAAATTAGTGCAATTTAGGTATTAATATCAACAATAAATAAATGCATTTTTATTATGCTAAAAGTATGATTACATTTCACTAAATTTCATAAATTCACAAAAATTAACAATAAATTAAAAAACTAGTATTTTAACCTGCGGCGGGCGCGCAACAAGCTAATACCTACAAGCAGTCTTATTGCGGCTTTTCAACCGAAATCATAGTTTTTTTATAAATAAAAAATATCAAAAACCAAAAATATATGCCCCCTGAAGGGTTAAATTTTAATAAGAAATACAAATTAATTGTAAGTTTTTTTTAAGAGCATGTATTTTGTTTTTTTTTTGACAGTTCGAGTATATTTTTCGAGTATTTTGGGCCACAAAAGTAGGTTTTGTAGCTGCGCTTCTGATTTTGTAAGCTCGAGAAATTCTTGAGCAAGTTGTACCCCACGCTCCGCAACATCATTTACAATACAAAGATCTTAAAATAATTTTTTACACTCTGGTATTCTTCATCTTTTTCCCATTCGTCAGAATCATATTTTAAAAAATTGCATGTCAAACTAAACCTACGAAATAGATTTGTTGTTCGACAAGATGCAAAACAATCTAAATCTTTTTTGTCTATTCATTTAAAGAATTTGGGTTTGCGATTGGATGATTACATGGAAACTTCTGAGCTTGCAATGCTGTCACCATACTGCGTTTTCTCTCAATAGAAACTGCATCATCGAAAAAAGCGAGTGCTACAAGTTCTTCGCCAAGGTACCAAAGATGCCGACCAAATTTTTGACTTGCAGCAATGGATATTTTTTGTTAATTGTCTTGTATGCGACCAAATCTTTTAAAAAGACAGATCCTGATTTGGAGCTTTTATGCTATTAGTAGCTTCAAACCAGACTTTGATGTATAGTAGAACTCCAAAAATACAGACTTGACGGATTCCGATAATAATGAATAGCATAAAAGCTCCAAATAAGGCTCTGTCTTTTTTAATTAATTTGTATTTCTTATTATAATTTAACCCTCCAGGGGCATACATTTTTGGTTTTTGATATCTTTTATTTATAAAAAAAAAACTATGATTTCGGTTGAAAAGCCGCATAAGACTGCTTGTAGGTATTAGCTTGTTGCGCGCCCGCCGCAGGTTAAAATACTAGTTTTTAATTTATTGTTAATTTTTGTAAGTACATAATGTGAATTTAATGAAATGTAATCATACTTTTAGCATAATAAAAATGTATTTATTTATTGTTGATATTAATACCTAAATTGCACTAATATCATGAAAAAGTGGGAAAAGGCTGCGGGAGAAATTTCGACGCAGCAGGGGCGGTAACCACGCCCACCATAAAAAAACTTTGTGGATATCATATTTCTTATGTATGTGTTCCAAAAAATGTAAAACATTTATAATAAGCAGAGAAAAGATTTTTTTTTTGATTTGTGCAAATATGGTCTAATATGGGCATTTTTTCGAAACTTTCGGGCCCGATTGGCACAGGTAAACGTTGTCGTAAAAAAAAATTTTTTTAGTTTCGTTCTTAGAATATAAAAACGCATAAAAAAACCTTTCAGCCCCTTGACATTTCCAAAAATCGCAAAATAAGGGACACTCTAATGCACATGGAGCTGCCTTCAAATCGCATTTACATTTCCAATGTAAAAAATTGTTTCCAGAGATTTTACATACTCTGTAAATTGTTGGGTTTTGTTTCTTCTCTTGATTTGCTCTTGATACTTGTCAAGCAATTTATTCAATTTATTAAATACACTTTTTTTCAGCATTATTTCCATACCAAGTTTTTCCCAAATTCCATTCAACTTATCTTGTACTTGAATAGTGAATGATTTATGGGAAAACATTTTTTGTTCTGTTTTAGCACGTTCGCTTAAGTAAAAATAATATCTCAAGATATCCAGATGGGTTGGTAAATTAAGATCAGTCAAATCAGTAGACACACCAAAAACAGTAACATCGTGCTTGGTTATATGACTCATTGGGTTTTCGATAGTTGTTGATGTTGTTGTTGCTTCATCTTGCGGTGTAGAGGATGGTGGATTCATTGTAAACCATGGTATAATAATACAAGGTAGCATTGACAGTTGCTTGGGAAATCATCTACTGTCAAAAAATATACTCAAAAAGAGAGCGCTCACAATCCGCCATTGAAAACACAAGCAATGTTGAAAACGTTGAAGTGAAAAAAAACAACAACCACAGCAGCTGCTGATGTATTTCCACAAAAAGCTGTTTTTGACAGTTTATGTTTTCCTGTTGAAGAGAAAATAAGCAGTTGTCAATGCTGCCATGTATTATTATACCATGATTGTAAGCTTTTTGATTTGGAATGGTCACTTATTCACTTCACTTATTTTTTTTTTAAATATTTTTTTATCTGAAATTAGCACTTCACACTTTGAGTTCTTCACAACGACTTAATGCATTCACAAAAACTGTTGCGTTATATATGGTCTACGAGACGAGGTAATAAGAATGAAATGGTAATTTCAATTCTACCTGCTGTGTCTTGTGGTGGCTTAAAAACGCACACAAGCAATTTTAGGATCTGCAATTGTGTCACAGTGATACCTTAATTTTTTAAAAGGGTTGCGGTGCATTCCAGTGATACCTTAATTGTTAAAATGGTTGCATAAAACGCGCATTTCTTAAGAAGGTGCCATAAAATACCCACAAAAAGGGTTGTAAAAACAACCTTCAGCACTCTAAATGGGTCAAAGTGGGATTTTTCAAAATTTGCCCCTACCCAAAAGTTCGACCCAAATTGGGGGACATCAGAATTCGTTTTAGAGGTATGGTTCCTTCGGCAAAGTTTCTTATTTTGATCCCTAGAATACGATTTTCACAGAGCAATGGGCGATTATTTTGCCTCGCCACAAATCGACCCGGCCTAATGTACTTTCTTGTGAATAAATTTGAAAGTTTTAAACTTATGCCCACCAGAGATATTTGACCCCAAAATTAGTTAAATTCTCAAAATTTCCATTTTTAAGAGGCGGCTAAAAAAAACTTGGTAAGTCAGAAAGATAAAAAAAGTTATATTTAAACTATTTGCTAAGATGTACTTTAAAAAAGAAAAAATAAGTCGACAAGTAATTGCTTTCTATAAAAAAAAATCCTTCAAGTTGCAAAATATAAATGAAATATATAATATTTTTTTTAGTATGAAGAAATTATTTAATTATCACTTCTTGTATGTGATATTAAAGTTTAAAGTGTGCTTAATGTCATGGTTTTTAATTCATCACTCTATGTTTAACAGGAGCTGAGAAATTAAAACGCATACAAACGCATAAATCTCTACAGGTAGCAAGGCAAATATGGCCGCCATTTTGGAAGTACAGTTAAATGCAATTATTTTCGATGCGGTTCTGATATCTCAATATATTGAACAAATTTCAATAAAAATATAAACGTTTTTAAAAATGGTCGAGCGACAAGTGCTGGACCACTTGATATGGACTGACCCGGAAAAAAAAATAAAGTGGACAAATGGTTCTTATTTTTGAGCGAAAAATAAAAATTGAGAAAAAACTTTTTTTTTGTTGAGCAATAAAATAAAAATCTAAAAATAATAATTAAACTTTTAGTTTTTGAATATCGCTTATAATAATTACGATCCCTGATTAAAACAGATTTAATTTACTCTTGCCATTATATGAAATGGGACTTTTTTAGTAAGACTATATTAAGGAGTTAATCAATTAACCACTTAAAAATAATTTTTTTTGGGTTAAAATTTCACTTCTACCGTGGTGGTGGTCACACACATATATTTTTTTTTTAATTTTAGCGAAAAGCACCAAACCACCCAAAGGAACCTCCTCCGTTTGAAGGCACTGCCACGCATTCACGTTGTTAAAATTATTTTTATCAAATGCTAATCCTTTATGACAATATTTGTTCTCTTATAGCACTTTGGGACCTGCTAAAGGCGACATTAAAATGGTTATTCAGGAAGCAATGGTTGGCATGGGAGAATTTACTGTCGAAAAACCAAAATCTGTTCTTCTTTTCGGTCCCTTCAACAATGGCAAAAAATTGCTCTGCAGTATTATAGCTTCAGAGCTAGGTAAGCCAACTTCTCATATTGAAATTAACTTAATTAAAAAATTAAATTAGAATTTTAATTTGTTTAAAATACGAATCAAAAATCTATCTACATATATACAGTGGTGGAAAAAATAATAGAAACGGTGAGCACTTTAACATTTCGAAGAATGCTATTATGTTCAAAAGCAAACTACATATATGATTGAAACTTACTGTGCACAAAATTTGGATATCGATACACTACTTTGTTTACGCTTTTGCGCATAATTCGGTAAAAATATCAGTTGTGCAAATTCTTAAAGCAGTGAACTCGATTTCGTATTGAAAAAAAATATAGAAACGCATTCTACCTTTGGTAATAATACTGAATATACAAGTATTAAACAATTGTATTCAAATACAGTTTAGAAAGTGTTAAGCAACTATTGAAAATAATTAATAACACGGTGTAACAGTGAAAATAAACTCGGGTCGAGACATAGTAGAGGTTGTAGGTCTGGTTGAACATAAGATAACTGCATACTTAGTTTTTTGAATATACCCTCAAAATCGGGATTTGTGGTCAAAAAACCGATTTAAGGTAGGTGCATTTATAGTTTGTTATGTACCTCCGTTATATCTAGCTCAATTTCAAAAATTTAAACGTTGATAAAAAGAAGAAAAATAGATCTTTAATATAATATACAGACCGTTTTTTTACAAAAAAGAATTGACGAAGTTACAGGTAAAATCATTTGAAAATTTCTCATTTGTTTTTAATTTTTTCAACTTTAACAACGTTTTGTTAACAAATTTAGTTTTGTGACACTATTAGTTTTAGCAGGATTCTGAAAGCTTGTTAAATTTTGCATTTAATAAGCTATCATTTACTTCAATTGGCTGAAATTCAAAAGCACTATTGAATTTTTAGTATTCGTAATAAAATACAAAAAATTTTATATTTTTTTTTCTAAAAATGTTTATTTCACCTTTTTCGTTTATATATATTATCATCGGTTTCATGTTTTAGGGACCAGCAGTAGTCTGCCAGCATGTTTATGGAATTTTTTTCCTGAAAGCCGATTTTTATAGCTTCCATCTCCTAGTGGAACGTTTCTCCTTGTTCATCACTAAACTGCCCAAGGCTATTCGAGAAAAAGTTTATATGAGAGTGCAAAAAATTTTTTTTTGATTGACATATCGCATCCCATTTCTTCGTAGGCACTTTAAAATTCATTTACAACATCTAAGTAATTTCGACTCTTCTTGTTGCCGAGGAAATAAATGCAAAACGAAATAAAACTTTTCCAAGCTCTTTTTTTCAACTGGATTTAATTTAGAAACGAAATCAGTGTCCAAGAAAATTTTCCGAATTTGTGGGCCCATAAATAAACCTCAGAATAACCGAAATGAATAAATAACTTCTATAAAAGATTTGAACGTGCAGGATACTTTCTTTGATTTTGGCCTTACTTAACCTAGGAAACGCTGCAATCAAATGACGAAACGCATCGCTGTTAGTGTTGATTTTCTTGACAAACTGTTTTATATAACCTAATTTTTAATGAAGAGGCGGTAGGATTACATTTTCAGGTCGCACCAGTGGAGTATTCAAAACATTTTTTTTGCCAACTTGAAATGAAGCACGTAGTGGCCACTCCTTTTGCTTATATTTATTAGTCGCACGACAATCCCATTCGCAAATAATGCAAGGATACTTGGTATATCGACCTTGCATTCCAAACAGTATTGTTAGAGCCTTTGGGTCTAATGCATAAAAATGAGATGTTTCTCAGAGATCATTCGTGTGAGATCAATCTCAAGAAGTGAGTCATAAAAACATTCTCAGTCTCACTCTCAAAATTGTATGCATAAAAAGGAGATCAAGCTCATGACAAACAACTCAACATATGTAAGTGAGATCTATCTTAAAGCTTCAGTTGAGCTTTAGTTTATTTAAGGGGAGATACGCAGTCAGAACTTTTCTTTTTTTCAAAAATTTAAGAATATGCCTTAAGTCTCAAGAATATGTGGTGAAAATTTCAAGTCAATATCTCAAAAAATAACAAAGTTATAGCCTACTGAGTAAACCGCCTTCTAGAGCGCGCAGTGCTGGCGCTTATTTTCAAACGCGTTTTTCTCGAAACCATGTTTTCAAAGTCGGTGACCAAGATTTCTCGAAGCTCAGTGAACCGATCGTTTTGATTTTTTCGCAGGTTTATTGTACACATAATAATCTCGTACTTGTCATAGGATTTTTTTTTTTTAGATTCGTTCATTTTTTATAGGCAAAACTATGACGAATTTTTGGTCGAAAATCGTTTTTTTACGTTCGAAAGTCCGCCATTTTGTGAAAAATCAATATTTTCAAAAAGGGCTATGACAAGTACGAGTTTTAAGTATCTACTTTAATAATATATTTCATTTTTTTGTTTCAGATGAATTAAGGAGGAGCAATCTTGGTCACCGCATTTCACCTTTTTTTCAGAGCGCTCTACAAAAACTGCTGTATCGACCTTAATATTAAATTTTTTTTAATAAAAAAAAAACTAAAAATACTCTTGAATGTGTGTATTTTTAGGTATAAAACCCCTCATTTAAAAATATCCCATAGGTTTCCTTAAAAAAATTCACAAACATGACTTTTTTTTCGGCCTCTGGCTGCGTTGCTCCCCTTAAAGCAAGCTAAAGCAATTAATCGTTAAAATTGCTTCTCAAAATTTCAAAAAAATGTCCAAATGCGAATCTGGAAGTGAACAAAACTGTAGTTTATCAAATAATGAAAATAATTAGCTGGCATAATTTCTAATTGATGAGTTAAAAGAAACTCAAATTTTACTACAGAAATCCAATCTGCCGGTGCACAAATTAAAAAAGAAGCACTTGAAAGGTTTCGAATTGTCCTAGAGACTGATGAATTCCCATGTCCTATGTCCATTGTCACCAATTCCATTTTGAAATCCAAGATCAGCCAAAAATCTTAAATATACTCTCATTTTCTCAGAATTAGTAAGAGCTCCACCAAGCGATTCCAATGTTGGCCCTAGGAAATGCTAACCAATCTATGTTTTCTTTATTAAAACGAAATATAAATTTACTGCTAGATTCTTCAAGATGTCTACGCAGCTTATACGTTTTTTTAGGACTATAAACGCGAAAGTATTCTGCCATTTCAGTTGCTTGAAATAACCTGTGAGATCACTTGATAGGAGACTCAACATTTACCGAGAAAGTTCTCAGACATGTCAGCTTCATCTCATGATTATGCATACCATTTTGAGAAATTTCTCACAAAGAGCTTTCGTTTTTTAAGAATTTTCTCAGGCCTTGAGATCCATCTCAATGAGCGAGATCTTTCTAACGAGTAAATAACTTTTTACGCTTACGACAACAAGTAAATTCTCAAAATATCGAGTAAAAAGTAATTTCTCACTTTTATGCATGAGACCCTTTAAGTCGGTGACTATTTGCCATTTAAACGTGTTGTAATTTATAAAACGAAGTATTTTCTCCATTGTCGAATGTGTTTCTTTCATGTTCGTTGCATAAGCTAAAGGAACCGATGGCAACTCATTTTTGTTATGTAATAGCACAGCTTTCAAACCTACATATATCAGAATTTAACATATCAAGAATCAGACAAAAAGTTTTTAAATAAATCATACTCTTGCAAGATCCCTCAATAAACAAACGCCATTCATTCGGAGCGTGTTTGTGGTTGAAAGCTGCAAACAGTTCCGTCACATCCGGGCAATACACTAGCTTTATGATAATATATATAAACGAAAAAGGTCAAAAAAACATTTTTAGAAAAAAAATTTTTCTTCTTTTTATTAACGTTTAAATTTTTAAAATTGAGCTAGATATAACGGAGTTATATAACAAACTATACATACACCTACCTAAAATCGGTTTTTTGACCACAAATCCCGATTTTGAGGGTATATTAAAAAAATTAAGTATGCAGTTATCTTATGTTCAACCAGGTCCCTTCTATGTCTCGAGGCAAGTTTTTTGATTTTTTTTCATTTTGTAACACCGTGTAATTTTTTGTGATATTCTACATTTCGTATCTTTTTTATTGAGAATGGAAAGCGGAGTGCATTGCACAGATGCTAAGCGTCAATTTATGCGAAAATTAAGATATTAAGACAAAATAAAGTGTGAAATTGCAGAGTTATTAAAGTGTTAAAAAAAAATGTATTCTGCTATTAATTTTGAACCAAAGAAGGACAAACGAGGCAGAAAACGATCAACCTATGCAAAGTTTGACGTATTGTTGGTTCGACAAACTAATTTTTTTTAATCGGAAGAACCCATAAAAGAGTAAAATGCACCAGTAACTAGTTACACAATACGGAATAGATTAATAGAAAATGATTTCAAAGCACATTCCTCAAGAAAAGTGCCATACTTGAGCAAAAAAAAAAAAAAAACATTCGCAAGAAACATTTGCAAGAAAGCATCTGAAACGAAAAAAATTGGAAAACGTGTTGCGGCCAGACAAAATATGGTAAATTTATTCGGATTGGGTGTAATGCCTCATGTAAGACGCTCAAAAAATACTACACATAATCCGAAGCACAGAGTTAAAATTATAAAACATGGTGGTAGTAACAAAATGCTATGAGGTTGATTTTCCTTCTAGGTTATAGTGAAACTAGTATACAATATAAAATTGGTAGATTTTTAGAGATTTTTAGAGATTTGTTAGTTATAAGTTTTTTGTTTCTACTATTTTTTCCAAGGACAATAACTGAAATGGCTTTTTTTTTTGTTTTATGAATATTCTGATAGATATTCTCTTAATATTTAAGTCATATGTAAACTTTCATTACAAAATTCCTTAAAAAAAAATAATCAAACAAAAGAAAAACATACAAGTCGTTTCTAATATTTTTTCCATCACTGTATGTATATTGATACTTCCAATGTATAAGTTGATAACTCATACTATCAACTTTTATAGAGACAGTGTTTATCTGAATCTGCGCATTGGACTCCATCTGGTGACGATGTTTTTAACCTATAGCTAAAAATTTGGGGTATTGGCAGCTATTTTTAAAGTTATAACTTTGGTATATTTAGGTGAGGACTCCATGCAAAAACTTAGCACTTTAAGTTAAAAATATTTTGCAAAAAATGTTGTTTTTTTTCTGTTGGCAACTTCATGTATATAGTTATTAGCTATTTTTTCTAAAAAAAACTATGGTTGTAAGTCATGAATACCAACCTAATGCTCCAATATTTGTACCGCAAAATGTTTATACCTTAACATACCACTATAAAAAAAAAAAAATAATGTTGCAGAAGACAAATTGGTAACTTAAGGAACAACTTACATGCATTTATTTTGTCCAAATTACAAGTTTAAATTCTGAATATCTCATGAAATATGTTTGTAAAAACTAAATCACTGTAAGAATTATATCACTGTAATAGTCGATAGACATTCATTTCATCTACAATAAACAGAAATCTGTACTCGATTTTTATTTTTGGTTTTCTTTTTATAACGAAAACAACACTAAAATGGTCATACTGAAAAATTACGATTTTCGAGTTACCAACTTATACATTGGACGAAATTTCCCATGAAAGGTGACGTTAATACCAAAATTTTTATATTTCAGCCCATGGACCCACTAGTTTTAATCCGACTCCGAGGGTCTAATGTGCATGTTCTGAAAAAGCTTTACGTGGTATTAAAACCTGGTCTCGAACTAGCATAAAGAGGCCCATTCACTTTTCTCCTTAGTTTGGAATGATGCATTGTCGGTTTAAACTTAAGTCTATCTGCCATAAATACAGGGTGTGTTAAAAAAAGTAACGGCAATTCGAAATTTCGGCTGCTGTGTTGGTCCGATTGTCGCTTTCACAAATGTTTTTGGTCTAAATTTAGCACACAACTAAATTTTGCTGAAACACTTTTTATACCCAAAACATCCGAAAAAATTTCATGGCATGAGAGGAGTTAGATGCAATAAGGGCACTTTTTTTAATATTGAAATTTGAGATATTCGCGTTCAAAGTTTTTGATGTGTAATTACTTTTTAGTTGTTGTAGTATATAAAAAAAGGTTTCGATATTTATTGGTAGTCATATATTCTCATTCCAATTTGTATATTTACAAAATCTATTTTTCCATATTATTGTTCAAAACTGGGGGAAAAGTCGAAAGCCCTTCTTGCATAAAACAAAGAAATTGAAGGACATCTTAGGTTTTATTTCACAAAAACATGTTTTATTTAAATATTGAAAATTTATTTGAAATAGTTAGTGCCCTGACTAAACAAATTCCCTTTATTTTCTTATGTTACTTCTACCGTTCTAAGCAAGAAGATCACATATCGTCATATGAAATCAAAAAAGGCCGTAAGTTACAAAAAATTCAAAATCTACTTTGTGAAATCAAAGTATCAAAATACATGTTCCTGCAAAATTATACGCTCCTACAACTAAAAACAACGTTAATAAAAAACACCTTGACCTGAACAAATGTTGACAAGATTTGGTTTATTTTTGTTTTTTAATTTAGAAAGTTTTTTGCGTCTCCTGTAATCATATGACGATAAAGAGTTACACATTTTTCAATGTTAAGAAGTCAGTTTAAAAGCTATCAACGAAACAGGAGTCACACAATTCTTTTACGAATTCAGGCCTAAGATTATCATGTTTTTTTTAAAAAATGTTTTTTCCAGATGCTGTTTTTATGAACTTAAGCCCCGAAAAGACTGTACAGTTCGAAGATAATCTTCAATATTTCTTGCATGTAGTCATGAAAGTCGCTAAAGCTTTTCAACCAACAATATTTTTTATAAAAGACGTTCATAGAGTCTTCTGGAAGAAAATCCCCCCAGATCAGGAACAACTGAACCCAAAATTATTACAAAAGTCTTTGTCAAAAAAACTTTTAAAACCAATAAAAAAAGATGACAAAATCATGTTACTTGGTACCAGTGACGCACCCTGGAGTGCAAAGAAGCTAAAAAAGATATTTCAAAAAATCCTTTTGGTCCCTCAAAGTGATTATGGAACAAGTTTCTTAATATGGCTCGAGCTGATGGATAAGAATTTGGGAGATAACAACGTTCCTGACTACGCTATCTCATCTCTAGCAAAAGTTTTACAAAAACTATAACTCTGGAGATGTGACTGATAATATTGCGGAAACATTGAATATTCGGAGGAAAATGCGACTCTCATCAGCACCAATACTTCCAAGTGAATTTGTTGAATACTATTTTGCTGATGAAAATGCTCCAAGATTCCCACTTGAATTAAAGGTTTAAGATCTTAAGTTATTCTTTCTTTATAAGCAAATGTTTAAATAATTTCGTATTTTGTATTATAGATAATGGAGAAATACAAAAAATGGTTTGCAAAGTCAAATAAGATGGCAATACTAAGACGAAAGTTCTTAAGCAAACCAAGAAGAGGACAGAAAAAGGACAAAAATAAGGAAAAAGAAAAGAAGAAATAATTTTCTAAAATAATATGTAATGTACTATAGTACCCTGGATGATGAAATAAATTCGATTCAAAATATTAACAAATTAAAACCTAATCAGACAGCCAATTAGTTTTGGCCAATTTTAATGTATATATAAAATTATACATTTACTGTAGCTTAGCTAGAGTTAACATTGGTTCTTTCCTTACTTTTAACTCTAATTTTTATACCCTCACGTTTAAAAAACCTTAAAGGGTTAATTAATTTTGTCACTCCGTTTGTAACGCCCATAAGGAGGCGTGATAAGTATAGAAAAGTATATTTATTCTTGATCAACATTACCACCCGAGTCGATTTAGCCATGTCCGTCTGTCTGTCTGTCTGTGATCATTATTGCAGCCGTAATTTTTAAGCTATCCTCACGAAATTCAATATTTTCTATCTATTTTGCAGCTTGCATCTAAAAAATAAAGATCAAGTTCGAAAATGAGCCAAATCGGATGAAAACCACGCCTAGCACCCATACAAAGTAACTATCAAAACAGTAAAATCTCTTAGAATTCCACAAAAGTTAATATATGTACTTGCAATTATGCACATGAGCATTAATATACACTCTTAGTATATAATTCAACGAAATCGAGTGAAAACCACGCCTACCACCCATACAAAGTGAGTTTATAAAAAAACAAACGCGAATATTTTCTGTTAAAACTATGACAAATATGATTTTACAAATAAAAATTTTATTAACTGCTTCAGACTTTGGATATACTTTGGTTCGGTTGTGGGGGTAATTTAACTTCGGCCCAGTCGAAGATCATTTCTTACTATATTTTTTAGTTTCGTTTGGAGCTCAAAGAATGAATCTTTGCTGTCGTTAAGGGGGCTTTCTTTCAAACAATTTTTTTGCATTTTCTTAAAGCTTTAAGTATAAGGAATAATAAAAAATAAATAAATAACTAGTCATTTCAGCCCTTGAAAGGACTTTGACCTAGCTTCTTATAATCAATTGTGTTGTGCGTGTAATTAAGTTTGTACACAATTGACCGAGAACCGGACCTGCAGGTTTAACGTTAACACCGAACGGCGATCAACGGAATGTTATTGTTCTCAAGAAGCTTTACATGGCATTTTGATTACTCTCTTAGGTTTGCCATTGTCTGCAGAGAGGTGGCGGCCGTACAGAAAATAAGTTTAATTCAAATAATTCTGTTGAATTATCGCTCGGATTCGAACCCGGGTCTCCAGATTCGTTGACATATAGGCCACGCACTTTAACCAACTACACCACGGACGCCACAGTCTCAAGAATATGTTATTAAAATTTCAAGTCGATATCAGAGATTTGCACAAGCCCAATCGTCATTTTTTGCCACTCGAATAACAATCGTCGTCAGTCACAATCGTACACAAAAATTAATCCACGCATACCGCTCGAGTTCGTAAACAACGATTGATGCTAAGCACAGTTTGTAACGATTGCGAATACATACAAAGGCACCATCCAGACAATGCAGACATTCGGATGCTTCGATAAACACTCGAGTGTCTGTTGCTGCATGAAGTTTTTTTTGCTCGCATTCTTTCCAACAAATACGCATTCTCCCGTTACTTTGAGAATGAGTGTTAGAAGAGATGGGCATTTTTTAGTTCGCTGTTATACTGCGTAATCTAAAAAACAGTGCAAAAGTCTTGCGGCAATTCCAAAATATATTTTTTTCTATTGTTTATAACAGTGTTTGTCATCCCATATCTATGCGTGTACGGCACAAATCGTTTTTTTCACATGAGTTTTTTTCGTATACAAAGAAATCAACACTGCAGACTGCGGTCAACATTTTTTTCTTGGTGCGAATGGACATAAAAGCATGCATTTTCCTTGCTTTTGGCGAATGTTGCTCATGTCTCACTTCGTTGGGTATTCTTGATTCGTAGGCATTCGTAATCGCGACCGCTCGTACTCTATGGTATTCGTATCCGCAGCAATTGGTGCATGTATTCGCGCATTAATTTTCATGCAGAAGGCACATTCGGTGGTCGTATATTGAGGATACATTTGAAACGCCATTTGAATGCAATCAAGTTGTTCTCTGGTCGATTACTCGAAAAATAACAAAGTTTAGTGAGTGAATCGCCTTCTAGAGCGCGCAGTGTTGGCCGTTATTTTCAAACGCGTTTTTCTCGTTTGAAACCAGGTTCTCAAAGTCGGTGACCAAGATTTCTCGAAACTCAGTGAACCGATCGTTTTGATTTTTTTGCAGGTTTATTATAAAGGGTGTTTTTTTAGGGATTTGTTTTTCGAATAGAGATAAAACTGGCATTTTGTGGTCAAATCTGGCAACTCTAATGTCATTTATGTTCAGTTTGGTTTGCCATTTCATCATGAACAGGTTGACAAAAGACGCTTGCAAATCGTGCAAATTTATTTCGAAAATAATGGTTCAGTTCGCGAAGTTTACCGCAAGCTCCGTCCATTTTATGGTCGACATAATCGTCCATCAGAGCAATTAATTCGGTTAACCATGGGTCGTTTTCGCACTACGTTTACTCTATGTGATAATACGCATCCGCAGAGACGTCGAACAGTGCGCACCGAAGAAACAATTGCCGCTGTAGAGCAAAATGTTGAAGAGGACCCGAATGAATCGATTCGCCACCGTGCACAGCAATTGGAGCTTTGTCCATCAACTTTATGGAAGATTTTGCGCAAAGATCTTGGCTTGCGACCTTACAAGATCCAGCTTGTCCAAGAATTAAAGCCGCGAGACCATGCAATGCGTCGTGATTTTGGTGTATGGGCCGAAAATGAGATTGATCTCGATGCTGATTTTCATCGCAAAATTTTGTTCAGTGATGAGGCTCATTTTTGGTTGAATGGCTACGTCAACAAGCAAAATTGCCGCATTTGGAGTGAAGAGAATCCACATGAGATCCTTGAGACGCCATCACATCCACAAAAACTGACTGTTTGGACTGTATGGGCTGGTGGAGTCATTGGGCCATACTTCTTCCGAAATAATGCTGGAGAGTCAGTTACCGATAATGGAAACCGGTATAGAGCCATGATAACCGACTATTTTGTTCCCGAATTGGATGGCATGAATATGGATGAGTTGTGGTTCCAACAAGACGGCGCTACATGCCACACAGCGCACGTCACAATCGATTTATTGAAGGAAACATTCGATGAGCGCATAATTTCGCGGAATGGACCTGTCAATTGGCCACCAAGATCGTGTGATTTGACACCATTGGATTATTTTCTTTGGGGATATGTGAAGTCGCTCGTCTACGCCAACAAACCAGAAACGTTAGGGGACTTGGAGGCCAACATTCGTGGCGTTATTGCCGACATACGGCCCCATATGCTCGAAAAAGTGGTTGAAAATTGGACCTGTAGAATTGGCTTTATTCGAGCCAGCCGCGGCGGCCACATGCCCGAAATCATATTTAAACATTAATGGCATAAAATGATCCTTCCAATAAAGCCAAATTGATGGTCATTAAAACGATTTTCTTGTGTTTTATTTCAATTCGAAGTTCTATACCTCTAAAAAAAACACCCTTTATTCATAATAATCTCGTACTTATCATAGGTTTTTTTTTCGTAGCTTCGTTCATTAGTTATAGGGAAAATAATGACGAATTTTTGGTCGAAAATCGTTATATTACGTTCGGAAGTCCGCCATTTTTTGAAAAATTAATATTTTCAAAATTGGCTATGGCAAGTACGACTTTTAAGTATCTAGTTTAATAATAATTTAAATTTTTTATTTCAGCTGAATTTAGGAGGAGCAATCTTGTTCACCGCATTTCACCTTTTTTTCACAGCGATCTACAGAAAAATGCTGTATCCACCTTAATATTAAACTTTTTTTAATAAAAAAAAACTAAACGTACTCTTGAATGTGTATGTTTTTAGGTATAAAAACCCTCATTTAAAAATATCCCTTAGGTTTCCTTAAAAAAATTCACAAACATGACCTTTTTTTCGGCCTATGGGTATATAGTCCCCCGTAAATAAAATTTACCGCAGCACCGATTTTGCCTTTTTGTTTCATAAGCTAATATTTGTGCGACCTGACGATAATTTTTATTTTTATATTTGTAAAGCCAATTGTAAATACTCCATTTTTGATTTAACATTTAACATTTGCAGGGACGCATATATGTACATTAGAGCAAGTCACATTTGCATGGATTTCGTTAAAGTATCTCAGATCTTCCGTGACCCCCCCGTGAAAATTACTCTCCGAAAACCGAATTTTCGACCAGAACCGGGCCATTTTTGACAATTCTTGGATTCCATACAAAGTAGCATTTGATTTGGTCTAATGTACAAGGCGCCTCACTCTCAATGGAGGAAAAAAAAGTTGTCCGGGTCACCCCCTCAAAATAAACATCATAACATAGATGATTCCCCAAATATTTCAGCCCTACGATAGCCGTCAGCTAGCAAGAATGATTCGAAAAAAAAACTCTAAAAATCGCGTAATGTATGGAACATTTTTTTGCCATGATATTTTTAGTACAAAAAATTGTCACAAATAGTGTAAATCCAAGAATTACAGAGTTCTGCATCAAAAATTTTGGGAAATTTGACCTAACACAAAAGATATTTACTTTTTTGCAGTGATTTTTTTATATATATATAATTATATTTTTTTTTGCTATTTTCATTAAAATATATATAACTCCTCCATCTTTTGCTTGATTTTCAATTTCGAGGTATCATTGGAAAGGTGCTTACTGTTGCCTTTCATTCTTGTCACTAATTTACCCTTATAGGCCTATTATATTATAGGCCGATGCATTTGGGACAAATTGCTTTTTCAACTTTTCTGGAAACCTGTGATGTAAAACGTAACGTCACGTCAAAATGTTTTTCTTAGCAAACCATAAAATTCTTATGATTGTGTGATGAAGTAGGTACTCCTATTATACCACTTTCCTTCATACTCTTCGTTACACTCAGTATGACTTTGTTAATCTGTTTTAAACTAACAAAACAAAATTTTAAAATTCCTTAAACTTAGTGTTTTGTCTTTGAGTCTGAAAAGACCCAAAAGAAGAAAAAGCTAATAAGGATTTTAAAAATCACTAGAAATGTGAGAAATGAAACGTGTCCACAATTTTTTATTCTGAAAGCATGTAGAGATTTTTTCAATAAATCTTTCACCTATCTCTTAAAGACGTATATTTTTTTCGGATCAACTAGGAAAAGGGATATATATAAGTTCCCTTATAAACTACTTTGTTTTCTTCAGTGTTAGCATGATATTAACAGCTTAGCGAATACCCCATTTTTAACTGGGCAGTTATTACAATTTTTATTTATGTTATTCAGTTTCTGGAAAGTATTTTAAGTTAATAAAGTACAATATTTATATACATTCATTTATGAATTAAGTTTTAAACATTTGACTACTTTGTACAACTTGAATTATGAAAAAAAACATTCCTCTATATTAAAGTTTTTAAATAAAAGAAAAATTGTACATAAACAGTTTTTAATTGTATATCCAATAAATTACATTGTTCTTATATATAATACACATAGTTTTAACTTTAAATTTAATTTTTAATCTTATTAAATGAAAATGTTAACAATTCATTTAATTTTATTTAGTTTATTTATCGTTTTAAACGTCTACTAGAATAATTACAAATAGAAAATTTTAGAGTTATCATTTTTTGTCATTGTCAATCTTGTTTTTATCCAGTGATGACGATACCATTCCTCCTCCATTTGACGGATATAATTTATCTAGATAATTTAGCGATTCATTGAGGAATGTCTGTAAAGTGAAATGTAAAAGTTCTTTAATAATTTTTTTGAAACACACATGTCATATTTAATTCAAGTTTGATAATGTTTTAATAAATGCATAAAATTGATAATTTTACCAATAATTTTATTTGATTAAAATTTACAGGAAAAGAAAGAATAAAATATAAATGGAATTTATTGTATTGCATATTATATTGAATAGTTTTGCAGTGACTTACCTGGAATGCGTGTAAAACAGCCATTATGGCAGGGGATCCAAATCCATGAGTTATCAAGGAAAAATGCGTTAGATGGCGTTGCATTGATGGCTCAAGTAAATGTTGGGATCGTGTACCATACTGAGTCGTTCTGTCTTGACCAAGAACTTGCATTAGCTCTTTTGTAATCTTGAATGAAAAGAAATTAATGTTGTAGAATTTTTTTATCGAATAAGTTGAAGTTGAAGTTTACATGGTTATATGTATAACCATGTCATTCTTAAAAAAAAGCTTGAATGCTTTTTTTAATTGATTATTTCTTAGGTTGTTGATAGTGGCGCCTTTTTGGAGCTACAGGCGAACTATAATTGTAGCGCCCTATTCAAACACACTCTTTGCTTTGGGTTGAATTGTTTCTACTAATATATCGAACACGTCTATCAACCTTTTTAGCAAAGAAACCTTTTTAACAAAAAAAAAAAAAAAAAAAACCGACTTCAAAATAATAATTTTAAATTATTTTTCCCATTAATATCTTTCTCCAATTTTAAAAGTTATTTATGTATAGTATAATATTAGAAATCTTATCATTTTAATTTTTTCTAAATTGTTAAAAAGCTTTAAAGCGATTTTTTGTTTCAGTTATCAATTGTTGAGTACGCTGAATGTAGCCAATAGGCCAAAAACCCATAGAGGAATTAGAGGATATTTTATCGTTAATGGTTGCGTTGATGTTGCTTTTATTTCACACATATCTTCTGTCAATGCTTTGATGCCTGCAAAAAGTCAAAAGTTCGCCAATGCTTCAAGCATCATGCATGCGTGCATGCTTTTAATTTGGGTTACTTCATAACAATACGTAGTATATTCAATCACAAATGTCGGATGCTTGAAGCATGCATGCCTCTTGTGTGTTTCAGCCTAATGTGTTGCACTGAACACTGTGCAGCTGTAGCCACTGTATCATATTCAATATGAGCTTTACAAGCTCACCCAAACCAGTAGATTGAGAATGTTAATGTGTACAAAGCTTTTTAAATTACTTTTAAATTAAGATTTAAAATTACTACAGTGTCACCAAGGCTATGCTGCCTCAAATAAAAAAGTTGAAAATAGTACGGGATGGTAAAAGATCATGATTGTGTGACAAAGATTAGCGCCGACTTCAAAGCTTTTATGTTTATAAAGCAATTAATATATTGATGATAATAAAACAAAATAGAAAAAATGAAAATGATAAGATTTCCAATATTATAATACATATAAATAACTTTTAAAATTGGATCAAGAAATTAATGGGAAAAGTTATTTAAAATTATTTTTTACTTTGTAGTAATTTTGAAGTCGGTTTTTTGTTTTTGTTGAAAAGTTTTTATTTCTTGATTTTTATAGAATTTTATGTATTCTTGAGAAAAATTTCAACTTTGTTCTTAAAAATTTCTTTTATTAATTCCTGAAAGTTTGTTGGGTATTTTCCATTTCTGACTCTTTAAAATTTTTATTAATATGGCACGCCCTTTTTCTAATCCCGTCCACTTTATTGGTGGTACTTTATAATAATTTAGTCCTGTGCCAAATTTCATTTCCCAAGTACCAATATTAACCGATATATAGCATTTTTCTTAAAGTGTTACACCCTGTGTGCAATCCCGCCCACTTTTGAAATGATTCTACTTGCCCAATCTCTGTCAATATTAACTGAGATACAGTATTATTTCAAAATTGCCACCCCCTTTTTATAATAACGCCTACTTTATTGACACTCATTTGTAATAACTGTGCCTACCCATGTACTAAATTTCAGTACCCTAGTGTCAATATTATTCGATATACAGTGTTTTTCTAATATTTCCACAACACATTGACAAATAATGCCCACTTTATTGTCCGTAATTTGTAATAACTGTAAATTTCAGTACCCTAGTGTCAATATTACTCGAGATACAATGTGTTTCTTATATTGCCGCACCACTTTGTTGATTAACACCCACTTTCTTTACGGTAATTTATAAGAATTTTGCCTACCTCTGTACTAAATTTCTGTACCCAAGCGTCAATACTGTTTGTGGTACAGTGTTTTTCTAATATGGCCACACCCCTTTGCACAATGAAAAAAAGTTGTTATTCAGTGAAAATGCTACTATTGCTTTTTAAAGTATTTTCCCAAGAGGATCAATACCTTTTCATTAATTTCAACCAATTTTCGAAACAGTTTCGCACTCTGAAGTTGGTACCTATGAAACCAGGTATTTAAAGGCTTCAACGGCCTGATCGGATGAGGAAAACCGCTCGCCAAGCATTTTTTTCTTAATGTGAGGGAACAAGAAAAAGTCGTTGGATGCAAAGTTGGGACTGTAAGGCAAAGAGTGCTCAAGAGCTTTTTTGTTTGAGCTCGTATTGTCGTGATGGACGATGATCTTCCTTCTATGGTACCTTCGGTGGTTGATTGAGATCAGTTCTCCGTTGCTCCGTGGTACAGTTGTGACATGATCGGTTTTTCTGAAAAAAAACTGGCAACCATTTGCTTGGATGTGCTCCATCCGCGGACAACTTTTGTCGGGTTTTGCTCGATTTGAAAGACCCAAACAGTGGATTGCTGCTTTGTTTCGGGCTCACAAGCGTAAATCTATAATTCGTCGTTGACGTGTTTCGAACCAAATCCGCTGTATTTTTTTAGCATTTTCTTACACCAATCTACTCGAGTCTTTTTTTGAGCAACTGTCAAATTATTAGGTTTCAACGGGAATAAATCTTCCTGACGCCCAAACGATCATGTAAAATGGAATGTATGCTAGTTCCACTTATACCTAAGGATGACTCCAATTCACGGTATTTCACATGTCGGTCTGCTTCCAGTAGTTCACGCATATTACACTATGCGCTTTTTTCTAACCTTTTTTCTCTGTATTTTATAATTTCAACGTTTTTCACTTATTTTTGGTATGAGGAATCTCGTGGTGACATTTGTTTTACAATTTTACCGAACACTTTAGAACAAAATTTTTTTTTAAGAAATATAGCTCAGAATGAAAAATTAATCAAGATATGCACTTATTTTTATATCGATAACTCTTGAACCATTAAGATTTTAATTTTTGTTTCTTCAGAAAAGTTCTTCCTATTATGCTTGCCCAAAACTTTGCTTAACAAATAAATTAAAAAAATCGCTTACAGTGCTACAAATCGCTACAGGGTCTTATCGAGTGGGTCTTACACAGAATCACAAAAAGAGGATTTTTTCGTTTTTCAATATTTAAAAGCCCAATAAAAGTTAAGGAACTTGGTATGGACAGCAAACAAACCTCTTTATGGTTGAAATACTTTTTGTGCGTATTAGCCTGAAAGTAAACAGTAGTCGGCTTGTAGGTAGGGTATGCAAAACCGGTTCGAATTATTCGGCGTTTCGGTTTTTACATTTCACTAACTTACGTTTTTACATTTCACTAAAGTTTGTAACATTTCTTATCTCTGGCTTCTATTTAATTTTGTTTTATTTCAGCTCGTTTAAACATGGGCTTTGGTCATTTTTTTTGCTTTCTTTTGTTAAAACAGCTTGTAAATCGGCTGGCGTATTTAAGTTAAACATGATTTTTAGTTATAATGCATTCTTTTTTAAAAGATATATTGAATTATCAACAGTATTATTTTAAAATACCAGCTTAAGGTCACAATTTTATTTTCTACTTTGATATTTTTTGATGAAATTGTTAAATTTCATGTTAGGAAGTATTTTGTTTTTTTTAAGTATCAAAATAGAAAATAAAATCGTGGCCTTAAGCTGGTATTTTAAAATAATACTTTTAGATAGGGTGTTGTTAAAAAATATTTGAAGAATCCAAATTAAGCAAAGTTTCTTCGGTACCATTTCTGGTACCCGAGATATAAAATCTTATATTCATGTTTGTAAAAAGGTAAAAAATTGCATTCAAGTAAACATTTCTCAAAAATAGAAAAATGCATATGCAAAAATTATGCTAATTATTAATTCGGCAAATTTAAGGAATACGTTAACAGTATAATCAATACTACCAAAATTTAGATTATTGGGTAACAATAAAAAGTTCTGTGCTATCTCGATTACAACTTTTGCTTCGAATATCTTTCACACAGGACACTGTGGATAAGAATCGTGAGTTGCATCGTGTTTACCAATATATTGTTAGTTTAAGCCTTTACCTACTTTTGTTTTAAGACATAGGTAGTTTTTGTTATAAAAGTCAAAGCATTTTAAGGTCGTTATTTTTTACTGTTTTCCTCAAAAAACAACTTTGTCCTTGCGGGACAGGAAGACATCCTTTTTTTTCCTTAAAATTTATTTTGGGTGATCTTGACAACCCCATGCAACTTTTGAGACCTCTTAGAATGTGAAATTCGAAAAAAAATTGTAATTCGATACGCCCTACTGTACAGTCCAGACTTGGCGCGCAATGACTTCTTCTTGTTCCAGCACTTCAAGGACAAACTGCATGGACGCCAGAAAAAGCCGTTGATGTGTTCAAAAAATATGTTTTGGAGGTGTCTCAAGCGGAATGGAATAAATTTTATAAAAAATGACTCGAACGCATGCAAAAATGTATTAGTCATAAAGGAGAATATTTTGAAAAACAATACAGCTATTTTCAACACAAAAAATTGGGTCTTTATATTATTCTCGAAATATATGTAGCAACCCTTAAATGCAAAAATATTGTGTTACTACTTTGAATAACTTGGACGTTATGAAATTTTTTATTTTAAGTGTACCTATTTGGAAATCTCGAGTTTGAGTATTTTTACAAAAAAACAAAAACAAAAAAAAAATAAAAAATCCCCAAAAATTTCAAAATGCTAAATTTTAGAAAAAACTTCTCGCTTGGCTATTTTGTCCTAAGCTATTTTGTAAAAAACAAAAATACAGATACAAAAATTCGTTTAAAAAGTTGTAGCTGTTGAAACTTGACTTTTTTTTCAAAAATTCTCAAAGCGCCTATTTCCGGATTTTGGACACAAAAAAAAAAAAACAAAATTCATAAAATCGAAAAAACGATATTTCTCATTTGAAATTACTTCAAAATGAATATGTCTTAAATATTTCTGATTTTCGTATTACAAAAAAGTTGAGTTTTATTACAAAAAAAAATTCCAACTTTTACTAAAACAGCTTTATCAAAGAACTGTTCCAATAATTAAAATTGTCTTAGTATCGTTTCAATTATTTTAAGTTATCAATAAAATTATAATAATAATTTCAATTAATAAAATTGACTTTTGCCAGAAAAATGTAAATTTTTATCGATTTATCAAAATCTCCAAAAATGAAAAATTTCTTATATTCAAATAAATGTATGGATGATAGTGAAAGCTTCACACAACATACCGAGAATTCGCAATTTGCGCTGGTGAAAAATAAATTTGGTTGATTTTGGAGTATTTTGAATATCATCAACACTTAAAGTAGGGTCTGATATGATGGCAGCCCTGTAATTGGAAAATTTTTGTAAACCAGAAATATTAAAAAAATATTAATTTAAAATGAGAATAAACTTTTTTATATAATTTTTTTTAAGTTCGAAATGCCGGAAACTTAGAGGATTTAAAAAAGTCAAGTTTCAACAGCTATAACTTATTTATCCAAATTTTGGTTTCTGTAATTTTTTGTACAAAATAGCTAAATACAGCAGAAAAAAAAAAAACGCACAAAAAAAAAATTGTTCCGATACTTCATAAACACCTATAACATAAAACATTAAGTAATCTAATAAAGAAAATTTTTTTATGCGGTTTCTTATACCGCATAAAAAAATCTCATCTAGGAAACGTTCTGTGAAAAAGCAGAAAAGTGCTCTCTAAGCCAAATAAGTTACATACGGAAACGTTTAAAAAAAGTTTTAATTCCTCATTTTAAATGGGAAAAATACAAAAAATTATTCAATTAAAAAAAAATAATTCATATTAAAAAAGAAATTTAAATACATAAATTCATAAGTTAATCAATACTACTCGTCGTAGTCCAAAACGCGTATTTTCTTGTGATGATCTGGTTCGAAATCGCTTTCGTCACTTGAAGATATTGCAATGGAGTTATTAGTTGTTTCCATTGGAATGGAATTATTATATACGATAACCATATAGTCGGTGATTTTTGAACGGCAGATAGCATCTATGCAGGGATCCAGCTAAGCTGCAAATTGGAAAAGCATTTTCTTAAAATAGATACCAACGTCCGCAGAAGAATGAAATTAAAAAAAAAAAAATCGCTAAAAAATAAAAACCGATGTAAAACGCCTCTCCAACTATCAGGCTCTTGAGCGAGTTCTTAAAGTTCATAAATTGGCACGAAACTTTCTAGATATTAGTTTTATATCAAATTTAAATATTTTTAGCCCATGCCGTCAACATAATTAAAACTTTTGTTAATTAGGACCACTTTAGTGTACCTACAATCTGGCCAATATGAGTTCAATTTCAAAAATGATTTAACGTAAAATAAAGCTTCATACCTATTGCATATCAAGATTATAAATAAGTACATACCTGCTGTGAGTGAAGCAAAAGTTCTTTCCTTCGGTAAGATTCTTGTGGTTCAGTTTGATGCCTCACAATGTATTCAGCTAATTGTCTTGCAGGAAATTCCGTTTCACAAACAAAGTGGAAATCCTTTGCCAAATGTGTCGCTTCACCCTCCACCAATGATGTTAACAAGGTCACATTGGCGGCCTTCCGACGTCCCGCAGGCAAATTCAATCCAATTTTTTCCAGCTTCTCACGAAGCAATCGTCCACCATTTTTACTCTTTGCTCTAAAAATACCAAATAAATTAAATAAACAAAATATTCAATAAATTTCTAAAGTTAAAACGTGATTTCTAACGCTATTGCATAATTAACAAATGTAAGTTGCAAATCATGTGTACGAACCTTCGCAAAACTCCACCAAGTAATGAGGCATTTAAGCATTCTGGTGGCGAAAGGCGACGCTGCACTTCCGCAATCGTTACCTTATACTTGGAAGTACTCGAGAGCAGACTAAGGCGGCCAGGCACAGCACAGAAAACTTCACTTGGAGAACCCGAGCCTATATTTCCGACGTCCTTCCCACTTTTTATGCCTGCAACAAAAGCAAAAATATAAATAAACTCTCACTGCAAGAGTAAAGAAACTATAATAAACACGAACAAACACAACGAACCCTCATACACAAATGAACAAAAAACAAGGGTTTAAGGGCTGGTGCATGGGGGTCATTTTACGGTAATCCCGCCAATTAGATGACTCGCGTTATGTTACAAAATGCAGCAGCATGCTTCATGCCGATTCTTAGCTGTGCAATCCAGGTGTGCTAGTCACCACCTCACAAACATTGAAATTCGAAGCCAACCAAGCAAATGATCTCAATGATGCCAAAATTCCTTTAGAGTTCACAATTAAAAAACTGAGCGTCTGAGTATTATAACCATTTAAATAATAAGCGAGTACAATTGTATTTATATACACGAAATAAGGATGTGTTCTCACTTATTCGAGCGTATATTTTCGCACACATACATTCGAGCCTAAAATAGCACACTTTTATTTCGTATCACAGCATGATAATATCATGAAAACATTAGAATAAGTCGTAACTAACGGACTTATGTATGTATGTGCATTAATGTTTGATATAAAAAAGTATGTACCTATGTATAATAGGTATTGAGAAATTATTGAAGGTTATGGTTTAAAACTAATTGAATGCCAAGCCTTTTACCTATTACGCGTTACATAAATAAACATACACAAATAAACATTAAAATGGCTCTTTTTTTTTCAGAAAAAAACAATTATATTAAAAAAAAAAAATTAATTTTATGAAAGAAAAAATGCTGATAATTCAAGAAATATATCGATGATTCCATATCAATTCGACTATTTTTGAGCAAAACTGACCTTTGTGATTGAGATTTTTTTTTAACTTTTTAGGCTCGTGAAAATAACTTATACTGTATTTTTTTTTCTGCGAAAACTATTTCTTTTCAAAGTTATATACTGTAAAAAATTTCAAAATATCTTAAAAAATACAATTAGTGCATGTATTCAAACAGCTGTAACTTCGTTACACTAAGCAGTAGTAGACCGTTACAACTACATAGATGATATACCCGATTTTACTCGGACGAAACAATTTTAAATTGTGATAATATTTTTATTTTTTTTTTTTTATATTCATTTTGTATTTTTGTAATTTTGGATGTATTTCTAAATTCGTTTCTGAGTTATACTCTCAAATCACCCTTTAAACACTGCCACAGCAACAACAGTGCCACCTACCGGGTTAATTTTAGACATAAACCATCATAAACCATCAGAAGAATTTTATATAAAGATATGAAATTTTCGGTAAAAAAGTAAGATCTTTGGAATCTCAAGCTAAAATTTTGTATAAGCTATAAGAATTGATGTATTATAACTACACTATATTCAAAAGGTGTAAAATTAACTGTTATCACCATGAAAAATGTGACACGAATTTTCAGACTTAAAAAATTTTTAAAAATGTTATGAAAAAAGTTAGAAATAAGTACACCACAAGATGGACTTATTCAAGGTCTTTAAGATATATGTCAGATTTTTTTCTGTACGACTTACGGTTTCGAAGTTACAGCTGTTTGAATAATTATATTTTAAAATATTTTAAAATTTTTTACAGTGCATAAGAGATATAATACGTTTCAGGAGAACTATCAGAACTACCAGAGAGTTTCAAAAATTTTCAAAAATAGTGATGTCAGAAACGTGGGTGTTTTGACGTGGAATCACCGATATACAGTATATCAAACAATTATTAACACTCTCATACAATTTTTGATCTATCCAACATTTTTTTTGGTAAATAACTGTACTGTTGTTTAAAACATCAATAAACAAGTTCATTATTTAATCGCAAAACACAACCGCAATTCATTTAAAGTTCATATGCTTCTAAATTTTTAAAAATATACCATTTTTATAAAACATAGAAGAAAAAAAAAATAATAAATTTTTCACTTATTTGATATAACCGCCTTTAGCGGCAATTACTGCAGCGCACCTTCTCGACATGGACTCCTCTAATGATTTAGTAACACTTGGAGTAATGTTTTTCCCATTCCTTTTTGATACTTTCCTTTAAATTCAAAATATTTGAAGGATTCGCCTTGCAACCCGATTTTTAAAAAATAGATCATAGGTGCACAATAGGGTTAAGGGGATAGTGACAGCCAGTCCAAAACCCTAATGTTGTTTTCTATAAACCATTCAGAGACGATCTTGGCCGTATGCTTCGGATCTCCATTCATTTTAATTTTTTCGGACTCTTTCTCAGTCGATGCATCGTTTTAAGGGTACCCATACTTTTTTTTTCAAAAACTGTTTTGCATTTTCTTAAAATTTCAAGTCGATATCTCAAAAAATAACAAAGTTATAGCATAGTGAGTCAAGCGCCTTCGAGAGCACGCAGTGCTGGCCTTTATTTTCAAACGCGTTTTTTTCGAAACCATGTTTTCAAAGTCTGTGACCAAGATTTTTCGAAACTCAGTGAACCGTTCGTTTTGATTTTTTTGGCCGTATGCTGGAAAATATAATCCGACTTGAGAGCAAGCAAACGGGCGGTTGGTTTCAGTTAAGTGTGCAATATCCTTAGATATTCTCCCTCGTTGTTCATAATCCCGTCAATAAATTCCATTTCTCCACATCCATTCCAAGCCATACTACCCCATATCACGACTTTCCCTAAGAGAAACACAAATCTTAACAACATGACGATTTTCACAAGTTAAAAGAAACAATGTACCTCCACCATGCTTAACGGTAGGTCGCAAGCACTCCTTATAAAGTTCACCTGGCCTCTTCCAAATTCTAATCAGTCCATCTGACCCAAAAAGCACAATTTTTATCTCATCCGACCAAATTACACGCTTTCAATCATCAATAGACCAGTTTAATTTTTGTTGAGCCCGCGCTTTTGATTTCTATTCGAAAAAAAAATTGCAGTAAGAATTTTTCCGTCAAATCCAGCAGTTTTAATCCGGTTTCCCGAAATTTTAGTTTCATTTGAAATTTTAACTTTAGAGGAATTTTCTATATCCCCAGCAAATTTTGGTGCTGATAAACGTCGGTTCTTTTTTATTTCTCTTATAAAAATATTATTTCTCTCTCACACATGTGCATCAATTCGTGCGGTGGTTTTTTTTCCGTCCTCTTCCAGGTATATTTTCTATTTTTTTTTTTATTTTTTATTTTTTATGCTTATTTATTATTGATGCAACAGTTTTTTTACTTATTTGAAGATTTTTACTTATTTTTTTGTATCCATGACCTTTTTTGTTTAACTCCACAATATTTTCTCGTATACCGATAGATAATTCGCATTTCTTTTTCATCTTGACCACTTGGCACATAAAAATCAACTAAAGTTATACCACAATAATTTGTTGCAACTTTAAATTCAAGGTCATGTAAGAAAATCTAGCTACATATTTAACAATTATATTATTACGAATATTAGATCATATTTTGCCACGCTGTGATGCCGTGTTTAAAAAAAATATTAGGTATTTCAATAACTTAGGGGTGTAGGTAATTTTTTGATGTACTGTAAGTCTCAGGCCTCTAAAAATTGAAACTTCGAATCGGTTATCTTTAAACAATCTTATCAATGTTTTTCTTAAGATTTTTATATGGCTCTAGTTTAATATTTACGTGTTAAACCTTCTACAGGTATAAACAATTCTTTACAGAATGAGACAAAATGACTAGATTTGTTTACTTTGGATCTTGCAAAAATATCAATTCTTTTTTTTCACTTTTGTACGTTTTTGCATCTTTTATAGAGTAGTCTACTCATGAAAAACTTTTAACGTAGAATATGTTATACGGGAGTGTTAATCTGGAGCACAAAATTTTGAGAAAATGTTTGTCACTTTCATTATAAGTTTTTAATACTTTATGCATGCATTGAAGAAAATTCAAGTATGGTCGTAACCAGGGGCGGTTCCAGGAATATATTTCGGGGGGGGGTTTCAAAAATATTTATGTACGTTATATATATAAAGGGTAGTTAAATTTTAAAGGCCGATGTTGATTTTGAATAAAACACAAATTATTAAGGAAATTATTGTCGTTTCTTTTTATTATGATAATATTGGTATGGTTCAATTATGCATGGAACAAAATATCGGCTAAATGGCCGCCGCGACCTCGGCGGCACACCACCATCCGATGGTCCAAATTTTCGATGACGCCAAGGCATAAGTGAGGTTCTATGCCGTTAATGTGCCGAATTGGCGGGTTGCAATAAGGCCAACGGCAATAAGGCCGAATTGGCTTTATTTCCTTTTCAAAGAGAAATAAGGCCGAAATTGTGAATTTGGTTTTATTTCCATTTGAAAAGGAAATAAAGCCTAAAAAAAAATTTAGCAAAATGGTAATAAGGCCGAAAAATAATTTTTGCAAACTAAGGATTATTTTTTATAATTATTTTTAATAAAAAGTACGCTCCCTGTAGTCTGTTGTTTGAAAAGTTACTGGACTCAGCGTAGGTACTCAATTTGCAAGAGAACAGTTGCCATTGTCAACCTCAATGTGCTTGTTTTCGTATCAATGCGAAAAATTTATTAGTAATAGTTCAATAGTGAAGGTGAAGAAGTTTTAATATTATAAGGAATGAGCGCCGTAGGCAAAAAATTTTTATTAAAAATCGCGGCGATTTATTATAAACCTGCGGCGCTCATTCTTTATAATATTAAAGCTTCATTAAAAATTTTAGTAAAAATCGCGCATATTTTATAAATTTTCATTCATAACTTTTACGTTTATATTTTACATTTTTTTCTCGACCACTTACAAAAAGATGTATGTTCTTTAGCATTTAAACGATCATATTTTTCGTTTTAAACGGATATATATTTCTATTATTAGAATAAGATATCCTAGTCTTCTCAATAAAAAAATATGTAAATTTTTCAGACTTTCACGACTTTTATCTCCTAAACCATTTGAGACCTACCTATTTTTTTTTTGCAGCATTAGATTTAGAAGTTCCATACACATTTAAAAAACAAAAAAAAAAAAAAGAAGCGTGTACCTAGAGTGCAATTATTCCAAAATATGTATATTTTTCAAACTTTCACGATTTTTATCTCCTAACCATTTGAGACCGACCTTTTTTTGCAGCATGTGCATTAGGAGCTCCAAATGCACATTTAGAAAAAAAAAAGAAAAAAGGAGTATGGGCCCTTAAGTACAATTATTCCAATACTTTATATCTTCAATTTTTCATTAAATAAAACTAAAAAACTTATTTGATGGCGTTTTAATATTGGTTCCTTTTAAAGGGAAATAAGGCCAAATTGGCTTAATTTCTTTTTCAAATGGAATAAATAAAATTGCCGTTGGCCTTATTGCACCCCGCCGCCGAATTATCTCATCCTTTAGCTTTTGAATTGTTGCTGGCTTATCAACGTACACCTTTTCTTTCAAATAACCCCAAAGAAAGAAGTCCAACGGTGTCAAATCACATGATTGGTGGCCAAATGACATCGCCACCACGTGAGATAACACAGCCATTGAATTTGTCGCGCAAAAGAGCCATTGTTTCGTTAGCTGTGTGGCAAGTGGCACCGTTCTGTTGAAACCACATATCGTCCACATCCATATTTTCCAATTCGGTCCATAAAAAGTTCGTTATCATCTCACGCTACCGAACACCATTCACAGTAACTGCCTGACCAGCCTCATTTTGGAAAAAAATACGGCTCGATGATGCCGCCAGCCCATAAACCGCACCAAACAGTCACTCTTTGTGGGTGCATTGGTTTTTCGACAATCACTCTTGGATTATCATTCTCCCAAATGCGGTAATTCTGCTTATTGACGAATCCACTGAGGTGAAAACGTGCCTCATCACTGAAGATGATTTTCTTCGAAAATTTATCATCCACTGTTGCCATTTCTTGCCACCATTCTGACCGTGTAAATGCAAGTCTTTATGCATAATGTTCATCAACGACGAACGTGAGAGGTGCAATTGTTGGACACGACGACGAGTTGAGGTGGACGGCTCTTCAGCCACACTATCGCGAACAGCAGCAATATTTTCTGCAGTACGAGCATGCACTGGTGTTTTCACATCTCCTACAGACCTGGTTTGTTCAAATTTTTGCACGATTTTTCCGATTGTACGCACATTTGGACGATTAAATTGACCGAAAAAATCACGAAGTGCTCGATATGCATTTTGATTTGAAAGCCCATTTACATAATAAGCCTGAATAACTTTAACGGTTCAAATTGAGTTAGTCTGAAATTGAGAAATGTCAATAGAAATGCAGAAAAAAACTTGAAATTTAGGTGTGGCTTATATTCAACATCGGCTCTTAAAATTTAACCACCCTTTATATATAGTAGAGCGGGATAATTTTTTTTTCAAAAAATCGTAGGTGTGGGAAGAAACCGTTAGTCTAAAATCTATTTCGAGCCTCTGGTTTGCAAAAGAAGGTTATAATTTGTGTTTTGCTGCAATATGTGAAAAAATTATTCCACTTATTGGAAAAAACTTTGTTACGAAAAAAATAGCCATCCACATTTCACTCCATATTCACTCCATATTCACTCCATATTCACTCCATATTCACTCCATATGATTGTGTGGTGCTCAGGATTATTTTTTTGTGTTAAATACCACAAGCTGACGCTGGGGCGAAGATAATTACAATAATAAAAGTTATTTCTCTGTTTATTTGAACCGAAAACAAATCTAAAAGGCCAACATGAAACCAACATCAAAATAAATAAAAACTACAAAAACCGGAATTTTTTCCATTACTGTATAAAAAGGAATTTTACGTCACACTAAAAAAACCGGAATTTTTCTCCATTACTGTATAAAAAGGAATTTTAAGTCTACACTTCCGATACTATCGAAACTGTGGGTTTTTAAATTAAGACTGTGCGGTGTTTGGATATATTTTATCCAAAAAATGCGGTGTTTTTGTGATTTCAGGTTAAGATTGTATGTGTGACTGTTTACAGCTACAGGCGCAATATCGCAAAAGCAAACCAAAACTGGAACAGAATTCAGTATTTTAGCAATACGTGTAGAAACAGCTACAAACGTTTACAGCATAGGGGTGTGAATATTTAAAGTAAATTATAAAAAACCAATTTTTTTTCTTTTTGGTACTCTTAGCCCACATAATACACATCAGTACATCACATTTAAATACAGGTTATTTTAGAATTTCGGGGGGGGGGGGGGGGGTTTGAACCCCCAAAACCCCCCTGGATCCGCGCCTGGTCGTAACATATTTAATATGTCTTCTTTTGATTTGTATTTAAATAATCATATTGCTACATATAATTTTTTTGATTCTATAAGTAAATCAAAATTTAACTCCTTCAAATTTTGTATTAATTTTCATATGCTTTGTATTTTATGTATTATAACATCATGTGTAAGAGCAGTACGATTATCGGTGTGTTCATCACAGAACCAGTGTGAGAAAGAGAAGAAGTATAATGACCAAGTAGCGAACGACAACCATGATAAATACAACCATGATTTATGTTTGTCTTTTCTTTTAATATCAAAGACAAGCTCCATATGCGCCCTTTGCAGCATTTTTTTATGCATCGGCCATTGTAAATCCATAGGAATTCTTGATTTTTGTAGAGATTTTCTATAGTTCAGACACAAACCTTTCAATCAAAAAGCCGAGTATGCTGTAGAAACGAAAATTTCTTGGCATATAATTCTACACCCGAAATATTAGTGTTGAGTCAAAAATGTTTGTGTGGAGAAAAAAGCAACTACAGTACGACCTAGCTCATTGCAACTAATAGAAATTCGGTCAGTTGACGTAGTTAATGTTGAAGAAACGCAATTAAACTTCTAAACATAAAGCTTTATGGCTCTGATTCCTAGATATTGTGGTTTTATGTATTAAGATATGCACTTTGTTTCCTTAAATATTGTTTTAAGAGATTTTTCGTACATCAAAAATGTATTTTACAAGAAAAGAAGAACTCAAAGTAAATAATATAAAAGTTTATGGAAGTGTACGCAAATGGAAGTTGCGATAATTGTGCATTTTTTTTTTAAGTTGCGTTTCCTGAGTCAACAATGTAAATTTTTGAGTATTGCGATTATCGAGTGTTGCGTAAAGCGAGGTCGAACTATTTTCTTATTGAAATGTCAAAATTCTGGTGCCAATTAAATGCCCGGACATATAATCGACAGCGAAATTTTGACATTTCAAGTCTCCACATGGTTGTTGTACTTGCTAGCATTGAACAAATTTTTCACCTCTACAGCGTACTAAGTAGCGAAAAAAAATTCCGCTGCCTTTTCGCTGTCAAAAACTCAATGCATTCCATATGGAAAGTTTCTTTCCGCTTCTACAGCATACTGGGCTTAAGCAGAAAACGAAAAAATGTTTATGAATAACAATGTTAGCAAGGTTGCATAGAAGCTGCGTAAAGCTTTAAACAGTGCGTAAGGCTGTTAATGACTAACGTATTCTACGTCTGACCTATGCGCCCGTGTTATCTAACACAGGCTTGAGCTTTTTTATTGTAGCAAAATCCTCCCATCAACTTAAGTTGCTTCTTCAATCATCAGTACAGTCCACGACGAAAAGTTAGCACTAATAAATTTTTGTAAAAAATTACCTTTTGTCACGGACTGTAGCAGTAACTTTGTGCAAAAATAATTTTAGGTACTTGTCCAACGTATCGAACAATAAGGAGTATACCGTGTGTTTAAAATTTGGGAATTTTAAAATTACGCTAGCTGTTTTAGTCCGATGGGCACGATTTTTTTTTGTTATCTAGGCAAGCATGTTTAGAAAGAAACTGTACATTTTCAGCCGTATTGATTGTTTTCCTTTTTGTCAGCTATTTACAATAACACGTGTTTTGGTACTGTTGATGATTTTTCAGTTTTTATAAATACTCGTTTCACAGAATTTGCATTAAATTTTGTTTTAAAAATGGTATAAAGTGCAACACAGTCTTAGAAACGTTAAGTATTGCTTTTGATAGCGTTGAAGACGTTGAAGATGACGAGCACATGGGTCGTCCTAGCACATCAACAACCGATGAAAACGTGTGTATTGATTATGAACAGCTATGGCCACGAAACAAGTTTCGGAGCAAGCTAAAGTGCATTGAGAGCAAAGGATTTCAATGCCTTTTTGAAACAATTAACAAGCTTTAAGTGTATTGGTGCCCATACCCGATTATGAATGATCGCCAAATCACAATTAGAGAAGTTGCTAATGATGCTGGTATATCAATTGGCTCATGCCATGAAATTTTTTTAAATGTTTTGGGTGTGAAACGTGTTATAGCAAAATTTGTTCTAAAATTGTTGAGTTGGATCGACTTAAAACATCGGAGAGTGGAAGTTGCTCAGGAGTTGCTGAATAAAGTCAACGATGCAGAACTATTAAAAGGTATTATAATAGCTGATATTTTCCGATTTTAATGTCGCAGTTTACTATGAGTTCCCACAAGGTCAAGAAGTCAATAAGGAATACTACCTACAAGTTCAACGCCGTTTGCATGAAGCGCTACTAAAAAAACATCCAGACTTGAGGAGAAACACTTCATGGTTTTTGCATTCCGATAATGCACCCTTCATTGCTGGTTAGTGAATTTTTGGCAGAAAACAACACTGTTATCATGCCTTAGCCTCCATATTCGCCAGACATGGCCCCATTTGACTTTTTTCTGTTTCCGTCGTTTTAAAATTATAGATAAGATTAAAAGTGATTCGATGAAAAACCACATGGTTTGGGATTGGAAGAAGCGCTGGTATAAGTGAATATTATTTAATGGGTACTACTTTGAAGGGGATAACATTAATGTCGATGCCTAAATAAATTTTTTCAAAAAATAAAAATTACCGTTATGTTGTTAAAACATCTCGTGTAACAATTTTAAATTTTTTATAAAATACTAGCTTATATTCTCGGTGTTACTCAGGACTGTCTTGTAATATAATTGGTTTATTTTATATTATTTTTGCAAATACAATTTCTTCTATTGAAAATTTTTGCGATTTTGTTCCGAATATTTTTTTTTTGGCATCTTGAGATAAGTATTTAGATTAAATTATGTATCTTTAAAATTGAGTTTTTCGATTTTAAAATTAGGCTATTCAAAGTCTCAAAGGTACTTAAATATGAGTACATATAATATTTGTACATAACTTAAATATGGTTACATTATTATTACATTTTGGATTACATACCGGCATTGAACTTACTTTTTAACAGAGGTAAGTCTGACATAAAAGCCACATTGTCATCCATGCCTTGGTTCTGTCCGTCATCAACAGCATTTTGCAAAGCTTGGTGCAGAGCTAAAGGATCATGCTCATGTGTCAATCTACCTCCGTGACCTGTGGCACCTGATATGGTTCCACCATAGTCAGCCCTTCGGTCTGTATAAGGAAATCCGTGGGAAAGTTGTGCCTAAAATAAATATATAAAAATATAAATTTATTTAAAATTTTTTTTAATAGAAGAATTTTTTATTTTATCATTATTTCAGTTTCGCTAAATTTAAAATATGCCATTTATGGCAAGTTCACTTAAACCTTCTTAATAATATTCAAATATATGGTGATAATTTAAATTTTTTTATTTTTAAGATTTTGTTTTTTATTCATCCAAATTACCCGATTAATACTCCATTTGACAATCCCCAATCAAAACTGCTCAAGTGACTTACTTCAAGTTATTTCAGTTTGTCACGAAAACCTAGATTTTGCCTTTTTAATTCTTGTGCTTTAAAATTTAGCAGAATAATCATTTAATCCCTTATGTGGCGGTCACTTATGTAGCGGCCGTGGTGCAGTGGGAAGAGTGCGTGACCCATACGCCAGAGAACCTTGGTTCAATTCCATCTGACACAGAAGGTTTTTTCAATTGAATTCATTTTCTGTTCGGCCGTCACCTCTCTGCAGGCAATGGCAAATCTCAGAGAGTATATGATGCCATGTAAAGCTTCTTGAGAACATACACATTAGCCGTTCGGAGTCGGCATAAAACTAGTAGGTCCAGTTCTTGATCAATTGTGTCCAAACATTTAATAACACGCGCAACACAATTTGATCATAAGAAGTTCGGTCAAAGTCATTTTAAGGGCTGAAATGGCCAGTTTATTTATTATATTATTATTAATCACTTAATCCCAAAATATCAGATGAAACTTTAAAGACTTAAAAAGGTTAAATATATATACGAGTATATAAGTTTATAACTACCCACTGCATCGAAGTGAAGTTTTGAAGAAAGTGAATTTGCGAATGTTTTTGGGTTAATATTTTTCACTTATAAATTTTTGTTTACAAATTGTGGAGTTAAAAAAAAAAACAGAAAAAGATTAATATAATGCTATTTGTCAAATATATCTTGAATTTTTTGCCAAATAACATTCGTACTTCTTTAATTTTAACGCGTTTGAATAACTTAACATTTTTTTTGAATAATTGTATTTTTATTTTTTAGCTTTACGGGGTAACCCCCACTTGTAAGTTTGAATTTTCATAGATTTTTTGCATATTTTTTAAGTACTATCTGCATATACAAACCGATTTGCAGAATTTCAAACCGATCCGAACAAAATTAACTTAGATATGAACGTTGAAAAAGAGAATCCGTTGCGAAGACGACTAAAGTTAAAACTTTAAACGAAGGATTTCAAAGTTGATTTTTAAGTTGACAACTGAATATTCGTTTGCGGCAAATACAGGGCCTTTTTTAGCTGTATGAGAAGTTTCGGTGGTTGTTGTCTATGGTTTGATAGTTGAGAATGTCAAACTGTGTTGACATTTCTGTTCAGTAAGGTTTGTGGCGTCCGTGGCGTAGTTGGTTAAAGTGCGTGGCCGCTATGTCAACGAACTTGGAGACCCAGATTCGAACCCCAGCAGCGACAGAAAATTATTAAAAAATTATTAAATAATTATTAAAATTATTTGAATTAAAATAATTTTTCTGTACGGCCGCAACCTCTCTGCAGACAATGGCAAACCTCAGAGAGTAATCAAAATGCCATGTAAAGCTTCTTGAGAATGAGAACATTCCGTTCATCGCCGTTCGGAGTCGGCGTTAAACATGTATAGGTAGGTCCAGTTCTCGGTCAATTGTGTACAAACTTAATAACACGCACAACACAATTGATCATAAGAAGCTAGGTCAAAGTCCTTTCAAGGGCTGAAATGGCCAGTTATTTATTTTTATTTTTTTTTTAAGGTTTGGAAATTTATCATGAATCACTTAAAGCCAGAACAACGCTTCCAAATTGTGAAAATTTACTATGAATAAAAGAAGACGCCGAAATGTCGATTCGTAGCCGTTCTCAACTTGTTGGCCTTTGTCTTTCGACTAAAAGGAAAGTTTTACGTAAGGATCTTGGCTTATGTGCCTATAAAATACAGCTCGTGCAAGGATTAAAGAAAAATGACCATCGCTTACGTCGCATTTTTGCTGATTGGGCTAATTTGAAACTGGCCTAAAATTAGCATTTTTACCGAAGAATCTTATTTTGTTATGAAGCTCATTTCTGGTAAAATGGTTTCGTCAATAAGCAAAATTGTCGTATATGGAGCGAAAACAATACTCAAGCCATTAACGAGTCACCATTACATCCATTAAAAGTGATTGGTGCGGTTTATACGTTCGCGGCATCATCGGTTCTTATTTCTTTCGAAATGAGGAAGGAGCTGCCGTAACGGTGAATGGCGAGCGCTATCGAGCCATGCTGACTGATTTTTTTTTTTCCAAAAATTAATCAACTAAACATCGACGACATTTCGTTCCAACAAGACGGCGCAATTTGCTATACAGCGCGCTTAACCATCAATTTATTGCAAAATCAATTTGGTGACAACTTTACTTCTAGAAGTGGTGGTCTTGTTAACTGGCCCCCTCGTTCGTGCGACTTAAAGCCTCCCGATTACTTTTTATGGGGCTATGTTAAGCCGACAAACTAGCAACTCTTGAAGCATTGGAAGCCAATATTCAAGCCACCATTGATGCCATGCGGCCAAATTTATTGGAAAAAGTAGTGAAAAATTGGACTGAACTATGTAACTTCTAGCCGTGGCGGACATATACCGGAAATCATTCATTTAAAAAATAAATACCATGAAATTATCTACCAGATTATAATAGTAAAAAATTCATTCCAACAATATTATTGTCTTGTATGATTATTTAAAGTTCTCAAGCTCTTAAAAAAATCCCTTATACAGTATTGCAAATAAACTTTATCACTCCGTTTGACAAACGCTCATTGAGAGGCGTGAAGAAGGTATATTCTTGGTCAGCATGTCGATGAGACCTCCTCCCCACTGATGTTAACGACACAGTAATTACTGTTTTCTAAAGTAATTTGACTGCTCATACAGTACGACAGTAATTTTTTGAAATATCAAGTAATTTCAATGGCCGGACAAAAATATAAAGTTTTTTTAGAAAAAAATTGCTAAAATCACATTTGTAACATCTTTGTTCTTCTCATAATTTTGCCATCTCTGGAATTTAGTGCAAAATGGAACGTTGCCTTGATAACTATGCAAATTATTACACATGGTTAGCACCAACAACCGTACAATTCCAAAGAAACCATTTTACGCTTTTAGAAAGATCTATGTACGGTCACTTAGATGAATAATATCTAAAATTCTTAATTTTTTTAAATGTTTAGTGTGTTTTTTTTAGGGGTTTGTTTTTCGAATAGAGATAAAACACAAGAAAATCGTTTTAATGTCCATCAATTTGGCTTTATTGGAAGGATAATTTTATGCCATTAATGTTTAAATATGATTTCGGGCATGTGGCCGCCGCGGCTGGCTCGAATAAAGCCAATTCTACAGGTCCAATTTTCAACCACTTTTTCGAGCATATGGGGCCGTATGTCGGCAATAACGCCACGAATGTTGGCCTCCAAGTCCCCTAACGTTTCTGGTTTATTGGCGTAGACGAGCGACTTCACATATCCCCAAAGAAAATAATCCAATGGTGTCAAATCACACGATCTTGGTGGCCAATTGACAGGTCCATTCCGCGAAATTATGCGCTCATCGAATGTTTCCTTCAATAAATCGATTGTGACGTGCGCTGTGTGGCATGTAGCGCCGTCTTGTTGGAACCACAACTCATCCACATTCATGCCATTCAATTCGGGAACAAAATAGTCGGTTATCATGGCTCTATACCGGTCTCCATTAACGGTAACTGACTCTCCAGCATTATTTCGGAAGAAGTATGGCCCAATGACTCCACCAGCCCATAGAGCACACCAAACAGTCAGTTTTTGTGGATGTAATGGCGTCTCAAGGATCTCATGTGGATTCTCTTCACTCCAAATGCGGCAATTTTGCTTGTTGACGTAGCCATTCAACCAAAAATGAGCCTCATCACTGAACAAAATTTTGCGATGAAAATCAGCATCGAGATCAATCTCATTTTCGGCCCATACACCAAAATCACGACGCATTGCATGGTCTCGCGGCTTTAATTCTTGCACAAGCTGGATCTTGTAAGGTCGCAAGCCAAGATCTTTGCGCAAAATCTTCCATAAAGTTGATGGACAAAGCTCCAATTGCTGTGCACGGTAGCGAATCGATTCATTCGGGTCCTCTTCAACATTTTGCTCTACAGCGGCAATTGTTTCTTCGGTGCGCACTGTTTGACGTCTCTGCGGATGCGTATTATCACATAGAGTAAACGTAGTGTGAAAACGACCCATGGTTAACCGAATTAATTGCTCTGATGGACGATTATGTCGACCATAAAATGGACGGAGCTTGCGGTAAACTTCGCGAACTGAACCATTATTTTCGAAATAAATTTGCACGATTTGCAAGCGTTGTTCTTTTGTCAACCTGTTCATGATGAAATGCCAAACCAAACTGAACATAAATGACATTAGAGTTGCCAGATTTGACCACAAAATGCCAGTTTTATCTCTATTCGAAAAACAAACCCCTAAAAAAAACACCCTGATTAAGTATCCAAATATATTTTTTACGTTTGTATATTATAAGCCGTATTCATAAATATATTTTAAAATAGCTTTAAAACGTTCAATAGTTAAAAAGCTTTTTAATGTTAGAAAGTCTTTTAAAATTTTCTTATTCATAAACATGTTGTAGCGGCTTTTGCAGTTAAAATAGAAACACTTTCGATTTGAAGTCGGATGAGTGTAAATGATGGTTTGTGTATTAGATAAGTTCAATGACTTTATATTTATTTGTCACATTTTCGTCTACATTTTGATATTTTAACATCAAAAGTTTTTCGAAGCTACCCTCTGCACAGAAAAATTGTAATTTTATTGTGTTTTTCGTAAATGTCTTTAAATGTTTTGATAAATTTTTTGTCAAATATTTTTAAGTTTTTTTTACATATGTATATAGCAAAATTTATATTTTGAATTATTTTAATAATTTTTGACAATTCTTGTGTTCAAATGAGAACAAATAATTTAAGAAATGCTTTGTGAGGAGTTTATAGCATGTTTCAGCCATTTTTAAAAATAAACAAACTTTTTCAAACATTTTTGACTTTTTGTTTGTTTCGGATATATTTTGAAATAATTTTATATATTTTAGACAAAATTTATGCTCAGATGAGAACAAAAATACAATTCAAAGGGGTTTATTTAAGTTTTCAACAATTTTTAAAATTATCTCGTTTATGAAGCATTTTAAAGATATTTTTAACGCTATTTCACGTTTATGAATAATGTTTTTAAATTTTTTCTTATGAAGGCTTTTTAAGAAGTTTACAATTTTTTATGAATACAGCTGATCTAATAAAACAATTATATAAAAATTTGCGTTTTTATTGATTTCTTATTCGTTTTAGTTATACAGTAATTCCACAGTAATTTTTGTTCCAATTCACTGTAATTTTGCACCACAAATAGTAATTTTTCGTGCCCAACACAGTAATTTCAACAAATTATGTTAACATCACTGCTCCTCCCTCCTAATTACCGCAAAATAATACTTGAAAATATTTCAGAAAGAAAGAAGATTTCGCAGAAGTTAGACCCTATTTCTCTTATTTACTTCATGTGCATAATTTTGTTGTTTCCACTTTAAATAAAAAAAGTAAATATTTGAACAAAACAAATTGAACTGGTACTGTTTATTTAAAATTTTTTTTTGTACTCAATTGTTCTAAACTTCATCAATATAGCTGTGATAGCTATGTTGATATTTCTTTAACCTCTAAATACTGTTGTGAAAAAAATTACTTAAATACTGTTGTTGATCTATGGGACCACAATCATATTGTTGTTTAATAAAAAATTAGTATAATTATTTTTTCATTCTGTTTTTAAAAGTTAAACCAAGACAATAGCATTACAATAAAAAGAAGAAATACAATTCTTCATGTTGGAATGAACTAACTTTATTTAGTTCTTTTGTGAACTAATGAACTAATTTTATTTAGTTCTTTCGTCGATAAAATATACAAAAAATAGCCTTAAAATATTTGGATGTGGTTGCACAGACCAACAACAGTACTTAAGGGTTAATATGTTTTTCTTCTTATATGATGAAGAGTAATATTTAAAACTTACGCTGTTAAAAATGTCCATGGAATTTTTAAGCGGATATAATGTGAATAACTATGATGAACTTATGAGCAGCCAAATGAGCAGGGTTGATATTCCTTACTAGCCAAACCCTCAAATCTTCTAAGGGGGAAAAAACCAACGAATACCATAAAACAGGGCAATGAAAATAACTAATTTCCTTTTACAAAAATTGAAAATTCACATAAAAATCTTCACTTCACAGCTCACACCACCCTGTTCCAAACAAAGTTGTTCCTTAAGCTGAAACTTCAGTTTTGTTTCCATTCGCTAAGATTATGGCAAGAATGTTTCTTGCATAGCAAAATCCGAGCACTGCTTATGCCAAGAAAATTTGTAAAATGTTTGATGGAATTTTATTTTTTGCTTTTAATATAATTTTGATATTCAAGGAATTTAAGAGCTTAACAAGAGATTAAGTTATGCAGTTAACCATTCGACATGGTTTATCTTTATTTACTGTACAAAGGGTTGTTGCAAAAGACCCAGATTTTACATATTCTTGCATATAAAAAGTAATACTTAATAAATAAAAAAACTTGGATATATTTCTATATTTTCTGTAATAGTTAAAAGTATTGTGATTTCATAATTTATTTTCAGTATTTCCATAATCATTTATAATCTAACTAATGGGGAAAAAAGTAGCTAGCCACACACGTAGGTGTATAAAGAAAATTGCTTATATATCAATTAAAATTGGCAAAGAAAAGTAACATAAGAAAACATTGCTCTTAGAATAATTAAAATTGGCAAAAAAGTTGTTGAATTGCCAATTCGCAGAAAGTATACATAGTAAACGTTGAACTTGGTGTGTTTTAATTTTTGGTGCCTTGTTGGATTACTAGTACCACATACATATAAAGCTCAGCAGCCACAGAAAAACATACACTGAACAGAAAAAGTACATCAATTACACACCACAACAGCAGAAAAAGCTCAATTCGATCTTTCATGAATCGGCTATATTTAAGAATGTGGCGTACTCAGTTCTTGCCCAGCACTTCAACATTTTATGAAAAACGAGTTTAAAACTTAAAAATTTCCATGTGAAACATACTAGGTCGGTTCCCGTACTTTTTGGGCTAAAAATGGTAAAACTGTCAAAAACGTGAGAGTAAGGAAAAATCTCTCAAAAATATTGAAAAACACAAAAAAGTACGGGAACGCTTTTTGGACTAAAATTGTGTAAACTGTCAAATAAAATCGTTTGTTTGGTGTAGAGCATTGGTAGTGCAGACGACATGCTAAAGATTTTGAACAATATGACAATTAATTCTCAAATAAACATTTATATTTATTTTTACACAATTTACCATGTTTTTGGTTTCCATTCCAACAGTTTTTATTTATTTCAAAGAACTTTTATTGTTTTGCAATTTCTTTGCTAACATGTAAACATATGATTTTAAGCAGTTTGACACTTTTACCATTTTTGCCAGAAGAAATTTTTTGGACTAAAACTTGCAGGTTTTGACAAGGAGGGGAAATTTTTTACTCTCTCGATTGCACTCTCTTTTACCATTTTTTCGAGTACGGGAACGCTTCTCGGACTAAAACCTGTAAAAATGGTAAATTGGACTAAAACTTTAGAGTACGGGAACAGACCTACTATTAGAAGAGAGCTGAAACCCGAAAAGAATTTTGATTAGGTTCAAATTCATAAGAACGATTTGTGTAGTGTAGCTAAGCTAAACATTTTATTTATTGTTTCCTAAAAATACATTATTTCAAACCTCTTATGTTTTATCGTAGAAAACTCCGATCCAAAATTAATTTTTTTTTAAGGAATTAAAATAAAAGAATAAAAAAAATTTCATCATTAACCCTCTGGGAAAAATTGAAAGATTTTCATATGGAAGTCATTTCAAAACATTCCTCATCGTATCTTTTGGAAACTTATGGGAAGTTGTTTCCAAGCGGTTTGGAAACCTTAAAAATGGCAACGATTGCTTGTTTTGGGGCAATTTCAATTTCAATTTATTTCCAGCAATAAAATCTCGAATAATAAGGCAGCCTCGATAGTCGGGTAAGTAGTGTGCTTGACTGTCACCCCAGAGGTCCCGGGTTCGTATTAGGGCCAGGCTAACCATTTTTAGTTATTTATTTGTTGTTGTTTTCACATGAATTTTTAAGACAATGGAGAGGACAAAGTGATATCCAATGACTTTGTATGTAGTGTGTATAAAAAGAAATGGAGTGTAATGAATGTTTCCCGCTTATATCCGGGAATGTTTCTATTTCACAGAAGGAAGCTTTATGAAAACAAAAATTATTGTGAAGGTTTAGATGTTGAAAATGTTTGTAGTACAATATTATTCTTAGAAAGTTTCTGAAAATTTTGATAAAATTGATTATTTGTTGTTTTGCAAATACCTCTCGCATGACGCAAATTTTCCTTAAGTAAGTGTATTCTACCAGAATATATATAACATTAGAAGGGGGCTTTAATAATACCGTAGAGAGAAATATTTTGGAAGCCCATAAAACGTGTTCCCAAAAAAAAAAAAAAAAAAAAAACAATAAACGTTTGGGGTTAACTTAGGCTTCATAAGTTTTATTGATATTGTTAATTGAATCTTACTAAGTCAATTTTTAGGGTTTGGGCTCGCTTTGTATCGGAAGCTTTTTCTTTGATCGTAAGATCATTTTCTTGCAGTACAAATAATGTTTGACTATAACTTAAAACGAGATAAACTTAGAGTTATTCAAAAAAAAAAAAAAAAAAGGGAACTTATTCCAAATTTATGAAGAAAAACAAATATGTATTAAGAGTTTGTTAAATAAAACGACCAAAGAAGAACTGAGAGCTGAAAAAAGATTAAATATATATATTATAAAAATTCATCTTCTAGTAATATCTCTAAGACTTCGGGGAAGAATATTCCACCGGTTTGCACCCACACAAGATCAAGCTGACTCAAGAACTGAAGATATGGTTTTGGACGACATGTGGTTCCAACAGGACGGTGGCTTTGGGGCTACGTCAAGTCAAATGTCTATGCCAACAAGCTGACGACGTTGGAAGAGCTCAGAGCCAACATTGAACGTGAAATAGCGGCCGTTTCGGCCGAAATGTGTGGCCGAGTTATCGAAAATTGGGTCCAACGAATCGACCACTGCATACATGCCCGCGGTGGCTATATGAACGAAGTCGAGTTCCATTCATAGATGTTTTGACTGTACTTCAAGTCGATAATAAGGTTTTTGAAATATCTCAAATGATTTGCGTTATATTTAAAGAAGTGTTGTTAAGTCCTTAATGGAACACCCTTTATTATAGTTATTATTCATTTAGAATATATATTTTTATTATAAAATTATTAGCTAGATTATTGAACGAAAACTACAATGCCTTGAATTTGAAATAAAAATTAAAGTTATTTCTATAGGGTGTATTCACAAGAGGTGTAAGATTTTTTTTTTAAATTAATCGAACAATTGTTTAGACGACTCTTACGTTTGTAGTAAATTATAAAGTAGGATATTATGTATGAAATTTCAATGAACTGTTAAATAACACTTTGACTACCCTTCACCACTTGTTGTTACACCTTTTATATTATTTTGGTTTTTATCGCTTTTGTCCGGTTCTCGATCTCGTATGTAATTCAGTAGGTTGCAATATTGAGATTGATTTTGACAGTAACGGGAAGTCTAGCAATTTATAGAAATTCAATTTTAATAAGTCTAAATGGGTTATTATTCCATGAGAGTCACGACGAGTAAATGAGGTTGAACTATTTTAAAGGAACTAGTTGAAAACCAAGAGCCGAATGAGTTTGAATCCTGAACCAAATAATCGTGGTACTTTCAGGTAACGTAAAATATACCAAATTGCTGCATATAATATAGTTAGCTTAGCTGTTGAGATCGGTGCCGAATAGAATGGACTACTTCCTAGATATGGTCTATGTGGTCATGTATTATCCAATAATCAAAATTGGTTTTACAATTTCTGATTGTAAGCGAATTTAGCTTTCGGTAGGTCGATTCTGTTGACTTAAGCGCACAAAACACATTGCTCGTAGAACGCTGATTTTGTTAATACGAGTAAAGCTGACTAAATGCAGACGCTTTGCTGGGCTAAGTCTTTTCATGATGAAATGTCAAACAATACTGAACATAATACAATTACAGTTTGACACTATTAACGGGATATCTGTCATAAAATCCCTACTTAAAAATGTATCTCTAATTGGATCACCCTTTATTATACCGGGATGCTAACACCCTAAGAATTCTACAAGTCATTTGTAGGTGAACAGTGAAAATAGGGAAATAATATATAACAATATATACAATATATATGTTAATATATATAATAGTAGCGATACCCGGCGCGCGTTGCTGCACCCAGCAAGTATATTGGAAATGATAAGTAAATTCAAAACTTTTATTAGTCCCTTAGTCTGACACCACGCTCATGTTCCACTGCCCGTTACAGTTTCCCAGTAGCAGAACATCACTCCCAGGTGACAATTCCATTATGAGTTTAAATGTCCTGTGATTTAAGCTTCCATAGCAATTCTGTATAGAGAATCGGGCCACACCCCCTTTTCCAATGCACAAACCAGTTTTCCAGTAGAAAGACTTTGGCAATTAGTAACTCCATACTGAGTTTTATTGTCATGCGACGTTTAGTTCCAAAACAATTCAATATCAAAAATTTGACTTGTGTGGTCGAAGCCGTAACCCCTTTTCCTAAGCCCGTCCCAGTTCTCTTGTTTATTTATAAAAAAACTTATTGAATCACACAATGTCAATTCTATTAAGTAAAAAGTCAGCCGTTTGTTCCTTTTGTTCATTTATAAATTACAGGAAAACCACCCTCAAAACATGTGGAGAAAAGTTGCATGCAGCGAAACAAATAAACATACGTAAATACATGCATACATACATATATCAAGTCGGATTGAATCTCATTCTCATCAAAAAAATCCTCAACATGCTAAAGGTGGTCAGTGAATCCCCTTTTAACAAAACTGTGTTAGATTAATTCTCCACATCAAAACTACTTTGAACATGTTACCGAGCGTTTCCACCGCCCGAACGAACGAAGATTTCTTCGTTCGTTCAGGCGGTGTAAACAGTTTGGTCCGAACCAAGGTTCGGAACATTGGTTTTTTACAAAATGCTCGCGAGCGCTATTCGCGCAGTGTAAACACTTTTCCAGCACGAACGAACGAAGATTTCTTCGTTCGCTCTGATCGGCCGACGCTCGATCTTTTTGGGCGAATCTAGTGCTTATTTGCGCATAGGTAGTAGATTTGTTGAAATTGTAGTTAATAACGTAGAAAAAACAAAAAAGAAAGAAAATATATTGAAAATTTAACGCAAAAGAACTTTAATTTACTTTGTTATTTTATTAGCACTTTATATAAGCAAATGATTTATATAATATTCTTTATATAATAAATTCGTTACATAAATACTTACATAAAACCTAAATTAAAAGGCATAAAAGTAGTAAAAATTAATCAAATTTAGTACGTTTGCATAAACAAATATTGATCAACGCTGATGCTCGCAAGCATTGAATTTAAGTGTTTCCACTGCACGAACGAACAAGATGGCGACTTACCAATGCTCGCAACTTGGGTTCGTGCGGTGGAAACAGTTGGACCGAACGAAGAAATCATCGCGACGATTTGTTCGCGATGATTTCTTCGTTCGTTCGGGCGGTGGAAACGCTCGGTTAGAATGTACTTCGATCCAATTAGCTTTAAGCGCAGCAAAGTATGTCTGTATATGTGTTTGTTTGTTTGTTTTGTTGTTTTGTGCTTGCTGAGAACAAAAAGAGTATAGTAGAGAGCAACATGCAATTTATTGAGGCTCTCGCAGCACAAACGCATGAAAAGCTAATGATCAAGCAATGCATGGCATTGTGGATGATTTTTTAAAAAACTAAACACTTTAATTAAAGATACTTATTATTAAAATTTCATAAAGAAAATAAACAATGAACCTTTTGTAGCATAAATGTGATATTTTAAAAATTATTTCAAAAAAATCGGACCAGTACTTTTGGAGTTTTGCGGACACAAAAAATGTTCACTTTCATTTTATATAATAGCGTAGATGTAGATGTAGATAGATATAGATAGATATAGAAGATAGATATAGATATAGATATAGATATAGATATAGATATAGATATAGATATAGATATAGATATAGATATAGATATAGATATAGATATAGATATAGATATAGATATAGATATAATAATATTAATAATATTTTAATTTCCAGACAAGAAAGTATAAAATTATGTAAACTTTTTTATTAAGTTTTTTATTAAGAAAGAAGATCCACCTTTGCATAGGGAAAAAAAACCAAAACCTATGATATTTCTGAAGAAAAGTTGAATTTTTAGCAAAAGTATGGGTGTATGCGGAAATTTGTTCAACTCTGAAAGTTTCAAGTTTTCAAATATTAAGTAGAGACATGGAGGTTACCTCGACCTTGATTGCGATTCCTTGTATGCGAGCCCTTCATGAAATTTTCAATGACATTCTGGGATGTTTGGTTAGCATGTCGCAAAATCGGGCATCAGTCACCATTCAGCTGCATTTTCGAAGAAGAATTACCCGATGACACCACTACACAATAGATCGCGTAGTGGACAAAAATAAAAAATTGCTAAACAGAGTTTGACAAGATTTTTTTTATTTATTTTTTCTCTCCTCCTTCCTTGTTTTTTTTTATGTTTTTTATTTTTTTATAATCAAAGTGGGCATACACCGCCCACCGGATTGACATGATTTTAGAAAGCATGTCAAGAAGAAAAGGAGGAGGAAAGAAAATAAGAGGACTTATATCTATTCTTAAGATACTATATAAATCTAAGAAGGGAATAGGGAAGAATTGGAAAGTATACGCTTAAATGCTTGCTTTGCCATGGATGGTGAGTAACAGTGGCTAATGTTGCTAAATACTCTACAGCATCTACTTATGGATTCGTTGTCCATAAACGGTGTGGTGTTGGTATTCATTTAAGAGATGTGTATGCCTGGTTCGTCTTACTGGGTAGTTAAATGTGAACTTAGAAAAATATTCAATGTCTATAACACCAGTGATTATATTAAATGTAAAACATGTACTCAGTAACGTTCTTCTTGACGATAGAGGCATCAGATTAAGAAGCCGAAGCCTTTGTTCATATGGGGGTGAGTTAGTAAAATCACGGGGGTCAAATGTCAGGGGGTCTCTCAGCGCAAAAAGCAAGAATTGCTTCTGGATTGATTCGAATCTTTCACTGTGTGTCTCAAAAGCTGGATTCAAAATTATGCAAGCATATGGGTAAGTCCTAGTGTTCGGACGTTACATTCGGATACATTTTTTTATATATTTCGATAATTTTATAAACATTTTTCCAATTAAAATGAATTTAGTTAAATAGCTCCCTTTTCGTAGAATTTAAAATAATTATAACATCAAGCATCTTACCGCATTTTACCCGAAATTTGTTATTTTTGTCGTGCGTTCGGACGTTACAAAAAAAGGAAGTTCTTGTGAGACTAACACTTAAGCTTGGATTAATTCTGCGAAATGGTCGGTCGCACCTCAGAAGTCTAAAAGAACAAATAACTGCAAATTAAATAAGTTTTAAAGAAAATCCTACATCATCTCAAAAATAATTTTTTTTAAGTCACAGTTAGCAATTTTATTTGTTCGGAGGTTATGTGTCGGACGTTACACATTTTCCCCTCTAATTGAATATTCACATGAATGTTTTTAAAAATAACGTAAAGAAATATATTTTACGTATATTAATAACGTAAAGAAATATATCTACATTTAAAAATCAAATTTTTTCATACATTGACTTTGAAATATTTCGAATTGGCAGTTGTTGCTGCTCTCAGAGTTTTCTTATTTGAGCATAAAAGCGCATAACCTATCATCACAAATATGAGTAAAAAAATTGAAAAAAAAAACAAAATTACTTCAATTGACAATAAATCTGGCAGTTTTACTACACTCAAGAGAATATAACCAAAGTAAGCTCTTGTATCGATACTAAGCTTTTTATTTGCAACCAAAACTTTAAGAAATAAGTAAATTTATTTTTTTACCTCTGGTTGACCATTTTCTGGACAAGCCCATATTCAAGTAGAAGGCTAACTAATGCACAATATAGGGCTTTAGTGACCCATTTTTGAATTCCCTTGCACGCCTTTTAATGAATTCAATCTGTTTACAAGCCCTGTATAAAACTTTATCATAGTGAACGTTGAATCTTAACTTGTTATCTAAGACAACATCAAGATCTACAATATGAGTGGCTCTATTCAGTTCGACGCTATTAAGGAAGTAACCATAATTTTTTATTAAGTTTTTACGCGTAAAGCTGATAATATAGCATTTATTAGTGTTAATAGAGAGTTTATTGCTACTGCACCATTGCTCTAGGGAGATTTATTTTGATTGCAAGAAAATTGTATTTGAATTGAATCTTCTTCTGTCCGGCTTAACAACATAGTACAACATTAGGTCGTCAGCATACATAAGATGTGGAATGTCCCCCAATACTATCGATAGGTCAGAGATGAAGATATTGAAAAGAAGTGGGCCAAGGTGACTTCCTTGCGGAACACCAGAAGACACGAGGATTTTTTTAGATAATATACCTTGGAACTTAACAAATTGGGACCTTTCGGACATATAGGGTTTAATCCAATTGAGCAAGATCCCCGTTATTCCAAATTTTTGCAATTTAAGAGTAAGAATATTATGATCAACGCTGTCAAATGCTTTACTGAAGTCTGTATAGACTGCGTCTACTTGATGCCCTCTTTCCATTTCAGTAAGAACATCAGAGACTAAAATTGCAAGATTTGTAACCGTTGAGCGGCCTTTACGAAATCCATGTTGCTGCCCATTAAGTAAGGGATTAACTAGGTATGTAAGCTTTTCTCATATAATTTTTTCAAAAAGCTTAGGAATAGCAGACAGGATAGAAATACCTCTATAATTTACGACTGACCTCTTTACACCATTTTTGTATATAGGTGTAATATGGGATGATTTCCAATGAGATGGAAAAATACCAAGATGCAAGGATCTATTAAAAAGAGTATATAAGGGCATGAGGAGTTGTTCACAGTTTATCAGAAAGCATGACGGTATGAGGTCTGGACTAGGAGATTTATTTGGATCAAAACAAGAATTTGTTAACAAAGAAAAAAGTACGCAAAATCAACAAATTTTCTTTGTTTTTTTGAAACTAAGCATCGTTGTTTCAAAGACAAAGTCTATAAATTTAAAGAATTTTTTCTACAAAATCATATTTTTCTTAAAAATACACACGCTTATAGTTCTCAGTTACTTTGTGGGTAATATGTACTATATAAGGCAATTGATGTATTAATATGTATAAGTTGTAATAAGCACTAGATTAAATCGTATGGGTTATGGGTCAGGGGGAAGGGGGAGGGGTGGGAAAGAGAATGGAGAAGGGGTGAGTAATAGAAAGAAAAGTCGGACATAAAAAGATAGTATTAAGGAAATCGACTTTTTAAATACGTACATCTCTGTCACAAGAATTTAAGTCTTTGATATAAAGTATATTTTTCATAGGAATTTAACAATCTTTGTGCCTTTGCCGTAAGGATGTTTTATCTTTGGGCACAATCTAACCAATAACAGTCTTTGTGGCAAAGTGTATTTTCTTTGGTTTAACGATTTATTTCCCTGAGTGTATAACTTCAGGATTGGAAGAACTAACGTTTCCTTTGGACATGGTCGTAGGGTAACCAGCTGACTTACGCTTAACATTTACAAAGTCGAAGAATTTTTTGGGATCTTCAAGAATTTTCTCTCCAATTAGGTTGGTGTTAAATTTGTAAGCTAATTCTGACTTGATAGCGAACTCTCTGGACAGCTCAATGTATCGCGCCTTTACTTCCTCACTAACATTAAAAAAATAAAAAATAAATAACTGGCCATTTCAGCCCTTGAAGGACTTTGACCTAGCTTCTTATGATCAATTGTGTTGTGCGTATTATGGCATTTTGATAACTCTCTGAGGTTTGCCATTGTCTGCAGAGAGGTGGCGGCCGTACAGAAATAGCGGCCACGCACTTTAACCAACTACGCCACGGACGCCCTTACATGAAGGTTATTATGACTTTGTAAAGCTTGTTGCGTTGATTCCTCAGGTGTCTTAGATCATAATCAAGCCATGGCTTTGAAAGTTAATTTCTTTTCTTTATTTTTGGTAAATGTTTGTCCATAAGGGTTAGAATACGCTAATAGAATAGAGTATCCTAATTTATGGCATTTAAATCGATAATTATACTTTTGTAATCCGCATTTAGAAAGTTATAATCAATTCAGTTATTTGAGGATTGAGTAAAAGGTATATTGGTATTTGAAATCTCTAATGTGAAGGCAGTATGGTGAAGAGTATTGGTAAATAAGTGTTCTGCTTCATTGGCTGGATCAACCCTCACTTCCTCATAGGAATTAGTAAAGATTAAATCTAACCACCTACCGTTCAGGTTTGGAATTGCAGCAACTTTCTGCAGATCGTTGCTGTAAATCGTGCTGAGTAATGTGTAGTCAATCGAATTAAAGAGGTTAACTGAGAGAAGATATTCATCATCTTCATGAGTGACAAAGGAAATGTTGGAACGGTTAAAGTCACCAAAAATTATTATTTTATCTTCTTCATTTAAGGCCGAGGTTATTGATTAAATTGTTTCACAAAGTTAATTATAAGTTATCATTAAGATTGATAATTATCAATCCAAAGAAATAAAATATGTTGATTCCATAACCCTTTAAAATCACTACTTTTGGAAAATTTCATTGCTGTAGATTTTTTGTTTTTGAGCGTCTAGGAAAAAATATTTTTGTAAACAAATTTTTTAAATTATCCAAACAAAAACCTTTATTTTTGGGTGTTAAAAGAATTACAAAAGAAAAAACAATTTTAATTGGGATTTTTATTGGGAAGAAATGAAAATTGGAAATCGGAACAGGATTTTGAAAATGACCAAAAATATAGGAAATTCACAAAAATTTTTGATTGTCATTGCATTCAAAATATAAAATTACATGGTACAACACTTTACTTACTAATAGTAAACACTTACCACATGTCCTTGGAGCTCAGCTTCTCTATGAGATCTGTGAATTCCTAGTTGATCTTGAGTTGACCTCAGGCCAGCTAGTTGATTGTAGTGATGAAGTGGAGCATGATGCAGTGATGACAAGGGCTGTCCGTATGGATCTGTTCCTAAATATTCAAGAGCCCCATGATTCTGTAAGTAGGCAGGTATCTAATTAATGTTAGAAAATTTTTAGTAATTGTTTAACAACGGGTTTTTTTCTTAAATAAAGTCAATACATAAGTATATATAAAAAAAAAATAAACGTATCTATATGCACACTCTTCAGGCACCTTCTAATTATAAAAAGAAACAGCCAAGTTCATTATTTTAAAGCAAAATTGAAAACAATCAGGACAAAACTTAATTTTGATAATGGTGCCAGAGGTTAAATGGTATAATAAGTTGTTACATGGCACGCTGTTTTTAGCCTTTTTTTATTTGTATTTGATTTTTCCAAGAATTTTCATTTCATTTTGGTAAGAATAATCTCATGATGGCACTTTTTGTCACTTTACAAAACACTTTAGAATAAATTTGTTTTTAGATTTATACATAGCCCAGGACTAAATATCAGTCGCATTTTCGTGTGGATGGCTCTTGAAGCAATGGGATTTTTGTTTTGTTTTCTTGAGTAAACGTATTCCTATTATTCTGACCAATAATTTTTTGAACATATTTTTATGAAAAATCGTATCGATTGGGTCTTTTTGTACGAAATGTTTAAAATAGGAGAGTTTTGGGCTTTTAAATTCTATAATTTTTTTAAGCCCAAGAATATGTATGGAAATTGTTTAAAATAGTCAATATCAATCAATACAATAGCAATAGCAATAGTTAATCAGCCTATCGGAAGATGTTATAGTTTTTGCAAATGGCGTCGTGCGTCAATCATATTTGAAATTTGTGAACTAGACAGCTGCAGTATACAAACAGACAAGCAATAGAGCGTGTTACTCCGCAAAAGCGTGGAACAATTATGTTGATTTTTTTGACCAATAATCGTCGATTTCCTAATCGTGTCGCGGCAACTGGGCAAACATTTCGGCGTTTAGCTGTTCGACTCAAACAGACTGGAACCACACGAAACCTTGCAAGGCGTTGCCGCCACCGGACCGGTCGTTCGGCCGAGAATATCGCGGATGTGGCTGCTGATGTTGCTGAGAACGGTGAAATATCAACCAGACTACGGGCCACGCAATTAGGCATCACCAAAAGACTTCTTACTGCCAGAATTGGATGAGCGGAGTTTAGTGAACATTTGGTTTCAACAAGACGATGCAACCGCACACACAGCACGAGCCACAATGAATATTGTGAAGGAAGCGTTTCCTAGTCACGTAATCACCTTTTTGGCGTTTTGGAAGATCGCATGATCGCCTAATTTAACCATCCCAGACTTCTTTCTTTGGGGCTTGAAGTTGGGGGGTTCTGCCAACAAGCCTCAGGCAATCGCAGTCGTTAAGAAGAATATTCGACAGGAATGCGAACAGTTATCACCGGAAATCTTGCGGAAAGTCATGGAAAATGCAATAAAACGGGCACAAATGTGTATCAACACTGGCGGCAGCCACTTAACGGATATCATCTTTTCCCCTTAACAGAAAATATTGTAAAGATCCAAATAATTTTTAAAAAATAATTTTATTATAATATGTAGTAATTCGAAAAAAGATTTAAAAGAGGAATGAATAATATTTGTAAACGAATCAATCGGCCAATTGTTGTTTTATACTAATTACTGATTTTAGCGATGATATTGTTTAAGAATTATTGAAAAATCTTCACAAATGGCTACGTCATTATTAATCTTATTTGATTTTTGACGTTGAAATTATATTAGTTTTTCACTTGAAGGAACAACTTTACCGAAAAAAAGCAAAAGAAAACCGTAACAGTACAGGAGTTATCAACATAAAAATGAGTGTATATCGTCACTAATTTGACCTTGACTCTAAGCAGTAAATCTAAGAAAATTTTTATTCTTAAGGGTTTGGTAAAGTGGCAAAAATATTAGGTTGGTGATAGTTTAACCAAATTATTTACCAATTGATAGGTATAGGTAAAATAATTAGCCAACGCACATTTGGACAGACCAGTCGCCATTGAAAAATGTACATTACACTGTTCGGTTCAGGTGGTGTATTTCATGAGGTGTGGGTGTGTTATGCATGCATGTAGTACGGTGTGATTTTAAATCCCACACTACTTTGGTTGAAGTAATTTTTGGTCGTATTTATCCTTCAAATTTTGAAACGACAGCGTTCGTTAGCGCATAGATAGTCGGTTATAAATTTGATAAACATCATATGGTTGGTTTCATTTTCGGTGGAGCTAATGCTTCCAGCATTTGTTGTGGTGTTTAGTTCTGAATACATTTACTCAAAGTTCTCAATATATGATAAAAGTTTTATTTGTTTTGATAATTCTGATAACATTTCCCAATGATTCTAAATGAATTACATTTTAGCTTGAATGACTACCAAAAAAGCAATTTATTCATTTAAATCGCATGGGAGCTACCAGGCCTCGTTTTTCAATCTCGTCTTTTTACCATATAAACCTTTTCTATTACTAGAATAAGATTTTTTCCAAGGTTAATCTCTCTAGTAGCAACAACCTTTTCTGAAAGTGTGTTCACAAAATTAACACGTAGTACTGGAAGATTTGGTGTTTTAAAATACCAATTACAAGTAATTTATTCCAATGTATATCTCTCTCTCTCTGTATATCTCACGGTTAAGCCCAAGAATGATAGAAATCAGATTACGCGTTCCGCAAATGAGAGAGAGAGAGCATGACGTCACATGCGATATTGTCAGACTTTGGAATAATTTTACTCCCACACCCATGCCTAAATATTTTTTTTCTTATTTTTATAATATGTATATGGACCTCCTAAGCCTATTGGTGCAATAAAATTTTGTCGGTCTTGAATGGTTTAGGAGATAAAAATTTTGAAAATTTAAAAAATTGATATTTTTCTTAAACAAAAATTTTAATTTTTTATGCAGAAGAGTAGATATTTTTACTTTACTTTTTCGAAAGAATTTATTTTCAATTTCATCAATTTGCCTGATAGATCGCACATTCGCATACGTTTTTGTCAAGTAAAAGTACTGTGTGACGTCATGCACTCAGTTGTGAAAGAGAGCATTAGATAACGGGACTGCGGAACGCGTAATCTGGTTTCTATCATTCTTGGGTTAAGCCAAGAAAGATCTAGACCAGCGCAGGGCACTTCATAGCTCACTGAGCTCTCTGTGAGCGTAACTTTTCACATGTACAAAAAGCTCACAACAGAAGAGAATATAATTCAGTCGTTCGCAGGCGGTGATGCCGTAAGGTCTATGTCGCTTTGCGCTGCATACTTAATGTACACTCTGAAAAAAACAAAACTATTCATTTGTGGATTTATAATATTTATGCATATATTTCTTTATTTTATATAATTTTTTAATTATTCACATATATTAAGGTTTAATATAAGTCATACATACATATTAGCTTTTATGATTCTTTGTATTGTTCATTGTATTAATTTTTTAATAATTGATTTCTTTATTACTTGCTTACTTACTTATTTCATTCACTTACTTATTATTAACTTGTTTTTTATTATTAATTTTAATTATTAGTTTATATTTAGATTTTATTATATTAAAATAATTATTCACATATATTAAGGTTTCATATAATTCATTAATATTACCTATTAAGATTCTTTGTATTATTCACTCATAGTAATTGTATTCATTAATTTCATAGAAGAAATAATGAACAATACCGATGACTAAAAATAAAAACATAAGATAAAATCTTACAAATCTAGATAATTGTGACAACTATTTCGCTCAGTGTGCGCTGTTCGAGAGCACACTAATACTAACAAGATAAAATAAAATGTGACTGTGTTAGAATGCCCAGCCCTGATCTAGACAATCCAACTATAGTTTCTATAATTATCACGTCTATCCGCAGGATATTTTTAAAGAGACACATTTAGTGTCTGAGAGACATAGGGATTTAGAACAAGCAAATATATTTAGAAGTAATATTTAAAATTTAAATAGTTACTAGTGTATTCCGGGTTTGTTATGTTCTTCTTATAAAAATTGGTTGGTATTTTATATACATATCTAACAAAATAGGATATAATATATTCAGTTAGCTTAGTTTCTTTTAAATGGAAATTCATCAAAGCTCTGCAGAAGATCCTGCAGAAGATGTTGTATAACAAGTAGGAAAAGTTTCGCGTCCATCCGGCTAATAGTTTAGAAGTTTATTAGTAACATAATAAAATTACTTTTTCTCTTGATATTATTATGAACAAAAAGGAAAAAAAAATATACATTTGCAATGTCTTTAAAGCTCTCTTACAATTCAAAGCCATTCCTTTTATACTTTTTTAGCGTCCACTTATAGACCAAGTGGGCTTATTTATCATATAAAACTTCACAATTAACTTTTTGAATTGTTTTTATTTGTAGAACCTCCAACATCACATTTTTTAGAGGGTTTGAGTGCTATCATTTTCAGATTTTTGATAAAATATATTTTATCCTATAAAAGTGCCTCCAAACTGTTTGTTTTTGTATTTTTTATCACCCTTCAAATTTTATGGATGATAACCGGATGAAATTCTAAATTTTTCTTATTAAAACTTTACAGACGAAAACACGGATAAAATGTCAAATATTTATTTTTCGTTGCTTTAACTCTAGCTAATTTTTCATTCATGAGTACAGTTTGATAAATCATTTGTACTGCAAGGAAACGTATAATGTATGAACTGTTCAAGTGATTTAATTCATCAGTACATTTTTACATTTTTTTTATATATTAACTTCTAAGAAGTTTTCTACTAAATATACCCGAACTTCCAATAAAATATGCATTAAATACGTGTTTATAATGGACCCTTGCACGGGTGCATGGAAAAAATTATGTTGAAATATTTAAGACATACTTATACCAAATATGAGGCGATTTGGTTATGTAATGACCTTGATTAAAGTGGATGAAGTAAAGTGCACCGAGTTACAGTATGAAAGAAATTTCGATGCTGAGTCCCACGTATTGGTAAAATAGTACATACGTGCACACAAGACACTTAGACAAATAGACTGACAACTTGAAGTCAATCGGATATTATTATACATACTAAACAATAAATAAATAAATAAATAACTGGTCATTTCGGCCCTTGAAAGGACTTTGACCTAGCTTCTTATGATCAATTGTGTTGTGCGTGTTATTAAGTTTGTACACAATTGACCGAGAACCGGACCTACAGGTTTAACGCCGACTCTGAATGGCGATGAACAGAATGTTCTTGTTCTCAAGAAGCTTTACATGCATTTTGATTACTCCGACAGTTAGTCAAATAAGTAAGTGTACAGGGGTTTTGCAGAAAGATTTCGTTAAAATAACTCAAATTTTTCTAATAAATTTTGTAAGAAAACAGTTTTTATTCTTTACTTTATGTACTTACTTGGAAAATACGCAAAAACAACTTTGCTTCAGCGTACCGTTATGCATTAGTAAGCTAAAAACGAAAACATCATGCTTATTCATGTTAAATAAATAAGTATACACTTTTCTCTTACTGCATTTTTAAAAAACTTTCAATGGTTAACTTCATTTCAAATATATTTTTAGTATTTTGTTTTAGTAATTTGAAAGGCAAATAACAGCTTTCTTTCGAGACCGCATAGATCTAACTAGCTTCAGTAGCATTACTGCTTACTTTACTCCATTCTTTTCTTAAAACATGATCAAGGTCCTGTTTGTTGCGAATGTCGTGCTTTCGGATTTGCCTAACCAGGTGGCCCCATAAATGTTCTATGGTGTTCACATCCAGTGATTTGGGTGGGTGTTTTAAGTTGTTTCCATGTAGGTTTCCAAACCATCATTGATCCACCTCCACACTTCACTCTTCCAGCCATATTTTAAGGATTCAGTTCACAATTAGCCTTTAGTCACACTTTGCCTCTACCGTCCGATTTAAACAAATTAAATTTGCTTTCATCTGAAAAAATTACGGTTTTCCAAGTCATAGTCATGCTTTTCATGATCTTTGGCGAAGTCCATGCGTTTTTTACGGTTAACCTCATTAACAAACGGCTTCTTTCGCACCATGGTATCCAGCCCTATAGACAAGATTTCGGATTGTTTCTGTGGAGCACTGCTTGCCAGTTTCATTGGTGACTTCAGTTAATACTTTTGAGACGGAAAGCATTGGCTTTGCTTTTATTTTATTAATAATTCCACGACGCTCACTTTCACTAAACTTAAGAGGGGCTCAGGGACGACGCTTATTTTCAGTGGTATTGTATTTTTTAAATTTTTCGATAATTTTTTGCACCATCGCGGGACTTTTATATAATATCTGCTCGATATTTCGGACTGACTTTTCCTCTTTAAAATATTTTATTACTAAGTCTTTTAAATCCTGCGAAAGTTTTTGGCACGAGGCGCCATGTTTAGAAATGTGTATTATTTGTTCGTATAAAATTAGAATAACAATTAGAAATTGCTTCTTCGGACAGCAGTAAAATCGTATTAACCACAAGCGAGTCAGACTCACCGATAAACAAGCTTTTTGATTATGATTGTTCTTCTTGTATACTTACTTATTTGACACGAATAAGCATGTTGTTCTCGTTTTTGGCTTACTAATGCATAACGGGACTTTGAAGCAAAGTTTTTTGCGTATTTTCTAAGTGAGTGTAAAGAGAAGAGAATAGAAACTGTTTTCTTATAAAGTTTATTAGAAAAAGTTGGGTTATTTTAACGAAATCTTTCTGCAAAGCCCCTGTATACTTACTTATTTGACTAACTGTATGTAGTCACAAGAATCGCGTTTGAGGTGTTGAAGTTGTATGGGAAGTGCCATGTTTAATACCACTCATATTTTATTGGTATTAGTTTTGATAAGAGTTACCCTTGTTCCCAATCGAAAGACTTTAACTTTAATAAGTGCCAAGTTACCACGTTAATGTCAATTTTGAGCACCATCTGACGTAAAAATATTGTTCTATGTGCATAATAGACACCACGATAAACATATTCTGAAAGTTTGAAGTCAAACAGTATATTAGTTTCAAAATCTACTATTAAGCATGTACCGATGTTGATGGTGATCGATCACAATTGTGATAGCTGTTCTTCTGACGAAAATCAGCTTACTGCATTTTCCGATCCATCAAGAAATAAAAAAAAATAAATAAATAACTGGCCATTTCAGCCCTTGAAAGGACTTTGACCTAGCTTCTTATGATCAATTGTGTTGTGCGTGCTATAAAGTTTGTACACAATTGACCGAGAACCGGACCTACATGCTTAACGCCGACTCCGAACGGCGATGAACGGAATGTTCTCGTTCTCAAGAAGCTTTACATGGCATTTTGATTACTCTCTGAGGTTTGCCATTGTCTGCAGAGAGGTGGCGGCCGTACAGAAAAATTATTTTAATTCAAATAATTTTCTGTCGCTGCTGGGGTTCGAACCTGGGTCTCCAAAGTTCTTTGACATAGCGGCCACGCACTTTAACCAACTACGCCACGGACGCCATTAATGTCACATTTTGCATCAAAAATTCACCAAAATTCCAAGTGTAGGAATTTTATGAGAGTTAAAATACTAAAAGTAAAATATTCAGTTACTATCTAAATGTTATTTGTGCGTTTACTATGGAGATAAGTAACCGGGCGTTCATCAATTTATTTAAATTTTTTAAAATTCGCCTTGTTTGGGTCTGGGCCTGGATTACTCTGACATTTTTCATGTCTAAACTAGATCCAAAAAGCTTTGGATTAAGAACAACTTAAGACTGGCAAGGGTATGTAATGTTAAGACTAATGAGTGTCGGGTAGACGCTAATATTTTGAATGAGTATTTTATTACAAACACATCATTTACGTTTATAGCGTCTACTGTTGGTATAAGTCCATTTTATTTTCAGTTCGTTGCTGTAGATGAGTATGAGGTTGCTCGTTATGCAAATAAGATTAAATTTTATGCCGTCGGAGAGGATGGTATATCAATTAAATTTATTCAAATCATTTTGCCGTGCATAATAAGACCTTTGATGCACATATTTAATCACTGTTTCGCCATATTTAATCACTGTTTCACAAGTTCTTGTTTTCCAGAGGCTTGAAAAGCAGCGACAATCATTCCAGTAGCTAAAAAAAAGGATTTCTCACGAACCAGCTGATTTTCGTCCAGTAAGTCTTTCATCATCGTTATCTAAAGTGTTGAAGTCTATTATGGCCATGCAAATCTCGAAACACATTAAAAAATATAATCTTATGTCCCCACTTCAGTCTGGCTTTCGATCAGACCACAGCGTTCTACAGCTGATCAGTTGATGATGCAATTCTATGTCGGAAACTAGAGTTAGAATTTGGTTTTTCTGGTTCGGCGATCCGTCTGTTATATAGTTATTTAGTTAGTAGGACGCATAGAGTTAGGTTGAGAAATAGTTTGTCCGCTTTCAGAAATTTAACCTGTGGGGTACCTCAAGGCTCAGTTCTTGGTCCGCTTTTATTTACAATGTTCATTAATGACATTTTCAGCATATGCAATTATGTTACCATGCATGCATATGCGGATAATCTTCAGTTGTACCTGTCTACACCTATTGGTCACGTCGATGATGTATGTATATGTATTTTAAAACGTTTTTATTAGCTTCACTTCATTTGTCTGTACCTTACAAATCTTGGAATCGATTTTTGACCAACTTCCCGATGAGCTAGAGTTTTGAAACTTAATATGTAGCTGAGAACTGGATGACAACACGAAATTATCTAATTTTTTTGTTTGTGCGTTTATTTGTTTGGCTAAAATGCGAAATTATTTCATACATACATACATACATACATATTAAAAATCAAACAAAAAAATTGAAAAGCTCATTGACATTTTGAAATATCAAAAATTCACAACTGAAGTGAATTTATTACCTCATTTAGAATGTATTTTCCTGTTAGTTCTGTAGCTCAAAGCGTAAAGCGTTCGTTCGCCTTATTATACGCTAGGTAGTGAGTTCGAGCCTCAACACTGTAAATGAAATTTTTGTTTTTTTTATGAAAAAAAATTCAAATTTTTTCAAATTCACCACTGAGGATGAAAAAAAAAAAAAAAATTGTAAAAAAAAGTTTAAATAAAATTTTTTTTATTTATTTTTAAAAAGTAGTTTGATTTATTGCTATTTAGAAAATATTTTTGTGTAAGTTCTGTAGTTCAGAGCTTAAAGCGACCGCCTTAGTATACGCTAGGTAGTGAGTTCGAGCCTCAACAATGTGGAGGATTTTTTTTTTTTATGAATCAAATTGAAACCTTTTAAAATTCATCAGTGAGGGTGAAAAAAAAATTGTAAGAAAGTAGTTTTAAAAGAAAAATTTTTAGTTATTTTTAAATAGTAGTTTGATTTATTGCTATTTTGCTATTACCTTTTGTGTGAGTTCTGTACCTCAGACAATTCACCGTTTGTTCGATTTCAAACATATTTTGCATGTACTCGTGCATTGAAGTGAGCATGATTCCTCTTTTTATGAAGCTTTCTTATCTGTATGTTTTTTTTGTTTACAAGTACAAGTTCTGCTTTCGATTTTAAACTGACTTTCCGTTGAACTTCTAGGTTTCTAAAGACCTAGAGGCGGCTCAGATTAGATTGGCGGAGTACGAAAAGTCTTTCAAATCTTTTAAGTGCATGGATGAGGCTTTTGTCTCTCCTAAGCGAAAGCGGAACAGCAAAAACCTTCGAAGCTCTGCCAAATCTATTACTAAATCAGCCACTCCGTCTACAAGTGTTACTCCTAAAGCTAACCCTGAAACTAATGCTGAGCCTTCACCCTTAAACTTAAACTTACACACTTCATGTGAAGCATTTTCAACTGAGAATGTAACTACAGCTCGAAATACTGATGTTGCGGCCCTTTCTAGAGCTCCCGCATCAGTCAGTGAGAATTTACTGTTGACAGAAGCCTCTGCTGTACACACAATAAATTTAATTACTGACTCTCCTTCTACTTCTGATGCTAAGGTAACTTATGCTTAGGCTTGTGCCTTATCAAGTGCTGGCACTTCTCCTGCATTACTCAAAACTAATAACACAGGCGCAATACCAAAACAAATATCGATAAGCAGTTTGAATCAGCCGGTTCACAAAAATCTTGTGATAATTCCGCCTGCAAGATCAATATTTGTATCCCGTTTTGCAGCTGATACGACTGAGGATGACATTCTTTTCTATTTGCAATCAAATTTAAATCTTTTAAATAAAAGAATTTCGATTTATAAATTCAAGCTACCTCATGAACGCGTCACGTTTTCATTTAAAATTACTCTACCTGATGATCTCTACAATAAAGTAATCAGTCAAAGTTTTTGGCCTGAATATACATTAGTTCATGAATACGTCCCTAGATCACAACCTAGAACTGTACTAGCTTCTTTACCTGTTCGCAACATGAACCAAAAAAACTAGATTGCTGCCTTCAGTTCCTAATCTTATATCAAAACGTTCGTGGCATTAATACTAAATTGATTAATTTATTCATTATGAGTCACAACATTCATTATGATATAATTACTTTCAGTGAGACTTGGCAAAAACCCAACACTTTAAATTCTGAAATTCTTTGCAACAAATTTAACATTTATCGCAAAGATAGAAACTCCATTCCTGGCAATTATTCTAACGGTGGAGGTGTGTTGATTGCGGTCAAATCAACACATTACTCTCAAGAAATAGACATACAAGAAGCTGCAGACATAGAATTTTGCTGTGTTCATGTAAAGTTCGGTCCCTTGAGTATCTACATTACATGCTCATATATCCCACCATTTTCTAACTTAGAAGTTTATAGCAAACATTTGCTCGCTATTAGTAAAGTTTGCCTACAGCTTCATCCAAATGATCATATATTAATAACTGGTGACTTTAACCTGCCCAACGTTTCTTGGAACTGTTGTTCCGAAAACCCTACAATATTTTTACCTTCTTCGGAAAGCTCATCTGACAATTGCTTTTTAAACGAACTCTCAAGCCAAGGTCTTTTCCAACTAAACTGTCACTTGAACAAAAATAAACGTTTGCTCGATCTGGTATTTTTTGATGATAGCAATATTGCTTCAGTGTCAAGGTCTGATCCCTTGGTCACTCCTGAAGATTCTCACCATCCGACTATAGAAATCTGTTTAAATTTTCCTAAACCATCTTTGCAGAACCAAACTATTCAACCGCTCACCGAATTCAACTTTAAGAAAACTAATTATGTTACTTTGAAAAATATTTTGTCCAATATAAATTGGTCACCTATACTGAATCTAAATACAAAATTCTTATCATCACAGAATCTGGATGCCGCGGTCTATGCGTTTAACTCAACGCTCATGGATTGCTTTCTTAGATCTATTCCTCAACGAAAAGCCTCTATAATTTCCGGCCCCGTGTGGTATACCAATGAATTACGAAAACTGAGAAACTTGAAAACTAAATATTATAAAAAATATCAAAAAACACATAACATATGTGATATTGCACGTTATACTTCGACTAAATATAGTTACCAACAGTTGTGCAAGCAATCCTATAACATCTACCTCACAAAAGTTAAACTAAACATTAAGTCTGATGCAAAATCATTCTGGAGCTTTGTTAACACAAAACGCAAAATTGATTCCTATCCTTCTTTTATGAAATACAATAATGTGGAATCCGATAACGACAATAGTATCTGCAACCTTTTTGCTGATTTTTTTAAGTCGACTTATTCATCATCTTCTTTTAATAATGGCAGCTATCCCCATTATGTTCAATCTGGTGATATTTGTCTCCCAATAGTTGATACTAGTACAGTTCTAGCCTACTTAAGAGATCTTAAATCTTCTTATAAAAGCGGTCCCGACAATATACCCTCATGCATATTGAAATACTGTTGCGAAGAATTAGTAAAGCCTATCACTTTACTTTTTACTTCATCTTTAAAATCTTGTTATTTTCCAGCTGCATGGAAATCTTCATTTATTATTCCGTTGCATAAATCTGGTAACAGGTCTTTAATTGATAATTATCGTGGAATTGCTAAATTAAGTACTTTGCCCAAACTTTTTGAGGCAATTGTTACATCACAATTATCACATAGTGTAAAGTCTTTGATGTCTCCATGTCAACATGGATTTCTTTCTGGAAAATCGACTGTCATTAACCTACTTGAATTTACATCTAAGACCATGGAGAATTTTGGAAAAGGTCTTCAGACAGATGTCATCTATACGGATTTTAGTAAAGCTTTTGATGTTGTAAATCACAAACTCTTAGTTTTAAAATTATCTCTTATGGGATTTCCCATACAGCTGGTGAGGTGGATTGAATCGTATCTCAGTAATAGAACTCAATCTGTTTTATTTAAACTCGTGAAATCTTACGAGTTCCCGGTTACCTCAGGAGTGCCCCAAGGGAGTCACATCGGGCCTCTTCTCTTTCTACTTTTCATAAATGATTTGCCAACTATAATATTGCATTCTAACGTCTTGATGTACGCTGACGACGTCAAACTATTTCTTTCTTACAAAAATGAAAATGATGCCAAATTCTTACAAATTGACATCAATAATCTTTATAACTGGTGCAAAATAAATCATATGAATCTCAATATGAAAAAATGTAAGCACATGACCTTCTCGCGTAAGCCATGGCTTAGAAGCACGTACAAAATCTGCGACTATACACTAGAATCTCTAGATAGTTTCCATGATCTTGGAGTTACCATGGATCCTAATCTTCGCTTTCATATTCATATAACTAAAATAATAAATAGAGCAAATAGTACCCTAGGATTTATCAAACGATGGGCAAAAGAGTTTAATGATCCCCTTATTACGAAATCTTTGTTCACTTCACTAGTGCGGCCTATCTTAGAATATGCCTCAATTATATGGTGTCCACGATATTGTTGTTACATTGACGACATTGAATCAGTTCAGAAAAAATTTCTTCTGTTCTGCTTAAGCAATTTATACTGCAGAACTGACTTTCATCTTCCACCTTATGAATATCGATTACAGCTATTAAAAATCGATATTCATACTTCCTACTTTAAAAAATCGCAGAACTATGCTTAATGTAAGCTGGATTGTTAAACTTCTGCATGGATATGTTGACAGTCCATATTTATTAAGAACATTTATTTTAATATTCCTATTCGTCCTAGAAGATCTTTTGAATTACTTTACATGAACTTTTGTAGAACAAACTACTTGCAAAATGAACCGCTGAGAAGTGCTTGTGGTGACTTTAATTTTGTTTCAGATGTAATCTCTTTAAATGAATCCATTTACTCAATTAAACTTAAAATTCTAGATTATCTCCAGTACCGAGGTTGATTTGGATTATGCTCTCCCAAGAATACTTTATATTTTCCTGGCTATGTTTGGCAATACTATCAAGCTGATTTATTTTAAACATGATTATCCAGAGCGAGACCACGTCCGTCTCGCCTGGCATATGCCGGAGGTAGACCACGGCCGTCTACCCTTGCATATGTGAGCTTTGCTCTAATCCCTGTTTACATGAATCTACATACATACATCAGAATAGTATTTGATTATCAGCCTCACATATGGGATCGATGCTCTAAATATATGATCCGGAATATGCAACTTCACATCATACCTGGGAATTTTACACCAAGCTGATTAAATTCAAACATGATTATCCAGAGCGAGACCATGTCCATCTCGCCTGGCATATGCCGGAGGTAGACCCCGTCCGTCTACCCTTGCATATGTGAGCTTTGCTCTAATCCCTGTTCCTACACACATTATAGAACTTGGTTATCAGCCTCACATATGTGAGCACTGCTCTAATCAATTGATCTATTAATATCAAGATGTTGATCCGGAATATATACAACCTTACATCATTTTTACTATGTATATTATATCTGAAATCCTTTAAATTAATAATTAAATGTATAATGAATTATATAGTGTTTAAGTTAATCAAACAAATTGTTGAATTTTTAAAATGCTATAAAGCCTTAGGGCTTAGCATCTCAATAAAATAATAATAATAATAACTAGAAACTTCAAATGTAGCTCAGAAATGGATTTTTTTTTTTTTTATAACTGGCCATTTCAGCCCTTGAAAGGACTTTGACCTAGCTTCTTATGATCAATTGTGTTGTGCGTGTTATTAAGTTTATACACAATTGACCGAGAAATGGACCTACATGCTTAACGCCGACTCCGAACGGCGATGAACGGAATGTTCTTATTCTCAAGAAGCTTTACATGGCATTTTTGATTACTCTCTGAGGTTTGCCATTGTCTGCAGAGAGGTGGCGGCCGTACAGAAAAATTATTTTAATTCAAATAATTTTCTGTCGCTGCTGGGGTTCGAACCTGGGTCTCCAGGTTCTTTGACATAGCGGCCACGCACTTTAACCAACTACGCCACGGACGCCACCAGAAATGGATTAAAATAGAATATTATGAGAAATTATCTTTAAGCTCTCGAAAAAATATCGATTAATTTAAAAAACTAACGATTAAAAACAAAAACTGTAGCGCGTAATTTAGCTACAAATTATCAATAAGTTCTCGGGATATATTTTAGAGAATTTGGTGTCCACTTGATTATTTGTTTTCAGTATCATTTCAATTGTACTGATAAAAACATAAAACACTCAAAATCTATTGTAAAAATTGAAAAAGACTAAAAACCTGAAAATAATAATTTAAGTAAAAAAAATTTTTAACATCCAACGTTTTTAAATCAAACTAAAAAGTATAAAATAATTTTTGCTAGAGTGGGGCTTTTAGTTCTCATAAAAACGTGGGGCGCATGCTCTAGGGAATATTTAGGAGTTAAGAAAACCTTGGTTAAGAAAGCCTTTGTACACTAAAATATTAAAATTTTTAATTGCTTACAAATAATTTCTCATAATTCATCAGAGATATGCATAGATAGGCATAGGAAAATTTTTAACAAAAAAACTCGTCAGACTTGTTAACATTAAAATTGAATAATTTTGAAACCCAAGTAGAACTTACTGGACTGAACGCAACAGATGTCTGCAAACTTGAATCTGCCATCCATGCAAGGGTTTCTATCCTGACAGTCAAGGGACCTGAGTTAAGAAATCATTTGTTCCCTAACGTATTAGAATTGTTTATAACACTAATTACTATTCTCTATAGCATGCGCCCAACGTTTTTATGAGAACTAAAAGCCCCACTCTAGTAAAAATTATTTTATACTTTTTAGTTTGATTTAAAAACGTTGCATGTTAAACATTTTTTTTTTACTTAAATTATTATTTTTATTTTATTAAATATAAAAAACAATTTTTTTTTTGTTTTTATTTCAGTCTTAGATTAACAATTTTTTTTTTTTGTTTTTTGCAGCCATATTTACGGTTATACAGCGCGTAAAAGTTGAGGTCGCGAACAAGAGGCATCTTGCGGCTTGCACGATATCATCTCTTCAGGTGGTTTGATACAAAAAAAAAAAAATAAAAACCAAAATTTTATAACAGTTTTGTCTTGTGCGTGAACCAACAAAAAGTGTAAAATTAAAAAAAATAAAAAAATGCCGCATAAAAGAAAAAAAATTCTTTTTCTCATACACGAAATTGGACCTTATAAATAAAATAAAAAGCAAAACAAAATATTTTTTTATTTGATTTTGTTGGTTCACTAACTGCGTATTCAATTATTTTACAAAATTAAGAAAGATTTAAGTTAATCGGACACATACTTTTCGAGTTAGAGTGCAAGCCGTTTCAAAAAATGTCATTTCGCGTTTAAAGTTTAAATGAGAGCCAATATCAAGATGTCCGATAGAACTGCAACAATGTGTACGTCTTAAACGGCTTTCATTCTGAAATTTTTTTTACACATTCTTAGGATGTTTTTGAAAATAATAAAATAAAAAAAAATTCGAAAATTTATCAATTAAAATTTAAACTGGGCCTTAAAGCTAACAAATTTATTCTTAATCCACTTAAATACTTTGTTTTGCCGATTTGTAAATCTGGTTTAAATTGTGTCGAGTTCAAATTTTTTGATAAGGTTAAAAATCTCGGTTTTTATATCAGTCTCGGTTTATATCAGTGATGTAGGTGAACTGCATCATTGTGCCTGCAGGGACTAGAAAAAAAAATTAGTGATTCAGCTGATACTGCCAATTTTTTTTTTTCAATTCAATTCATTTATTAATAGCAAGACATTATTTTTTACATTTACATTTAATTGTGTACAGTTTATACAGAGATTTGGCTATCCTTACATCAATAAAACAGTATTTTATTATTTGAGATCGTTTGTGTAATATTATAGGAACTGCGAAGGAAAAGCTATAGAAAACCTTCGATTAATTTAATTTTTTAAATTTAATATAAAACTTAATATAACTAAAAATGTATTAACTTAACCTAGTCGTTTGTACTTAAACTTGATATCATAGAGTTGTCAGAAATGCTGCAATTGATATTAAATTTAGAGGCTCTTACACTTATCGAGTTTATTATGAGAGAAATTTTATTTTCATCATGTAGTCTTTTAGTAGAGTAATCAAAGGGGAGGTTTAGCATCATTTTCAAGAGTTTATTTTGCTTGATTTGCAACTTATTTATATGGGTTTGCGCACAAGATCCCCATACAGGCGAGGCGTACAGAATGATGGATTGAAATATAGTTTTCGCAATGAGCATTTTGTTATTATGGTCTAAAACAGAATTTCTGTTAATAAGTGGGTAAAGCATTTTTATAGCGATATCAACTTTGTTAATTATATTTGTTATGTGTATTTTAAAAGTGAGTTTAGAATCAAGATGAATACCAAGATATTTGACATTACTAGACCAGGGTATAGCAACACCTCCTATGCTTAACGTAGAGCTGGGAAAGAAGCAAGACAGCCTTTTTCTCGAGAAAAAGATTGCTTGAGTCTTGTCTACATTTATTTTAATTTTCCAAAGATGGAAATAGCACATTACGTCACGAAGAGCGAGCTCTAAAAATTTTCTGCAATCCTCACCCAGTTCATGATACTGCCAATTATTTCCTACTCAGATAGAGTGTATAGTAAAGTTGATTCCCGATCCAACCTTAAGTTACAACTTGTGTTTAATAATACTGTAAGATACATTTTTGGTCTTAGAAAGTTTGACCGCATAAGTCAATTGAGCAATATAGTACTCGGTTGCAACATCTTCAACTATTTGAATGCTAGACTCTGCATCTTTTTACACAATCTCACCTACACTCACACTCCTGATTACTTAATTGAAAAGCAACAATTTTGTAGGTCAACTCGAAATCACAATCTTTTAATCCCTGTTTATAAAATTTAAACTCTATCAGACTCTTTTTTGTGAACGCCTACAGATTGTGGAATGCACTGCCTTTAAGTATAAAAAGGAAAAGTAAGCGCAACTTTAAGCATGTGATTTTCCAAAATTTTTCTTAAGTCTCTCTCTTTCTCTAATTCTATCCAAATGTTTTTTAAACCTAAATTTAATTAAAATTGTTTAACCTTTATCTGTTCTTAATTCTCTTTTGTAATGGCGCTTGTAGCAAAAATGTGAAATCACTTCCATTGTCTTTTTCAATAATCAAAGAAGTTTAACTTCCGGCGAAAGTGCCATCTACAAGTCAAAATTGCAACTCACCACACTAGCTCATCTTCAACATACTCAATAGCTAATTGCTTCTTTCCCAAATTTTTGTCATATTTCGTTTACAAGTATATAATAAAATCCGCTAATATACAATTTTGCGGGAAAATGTGGCGTGGTCGAGGTTTCTTAGCTTAGAAGTAAACGTTTCTCGATCTTTTCTAATTGTGACTGCATAGTGAAAACATCAGTTTTCTTAACTTTTAGTTTTATTAAACTAAAATTAGAAAAAATCTGAAACTGAAAATTAAAGTTTAATTTCAAGTGCTAATTATAAGTAAAGTTTACTTAAAATATTACTACAAATTATATAAATTTAAATAATCCCACCTAAATAAGCTGAATCCATTGGATCTTATTGCTTACGTAAGTTATATTGCAAGTATAAAAAAAAGAGATAAGTTAACTCAGAGAGATTAATTGATGAAATATTAAATTTTAGATTAACTCATTCCTTTGGGAGCTATTTATTATTAACAATCCTGTAAAATTCTTCATTCAATCTGTTCTACAAAATATCTGTGCCAATCCGATTGCGGGTAAATTTAACATATTAGTTTAATTGATTTTTATTTTAAAAATATTTGTTTCCAAACATATAGATTGGCACAAATCCTTCAAATAATCCTTCAAATAAGCCTTCAAATAAGCCTTTAACCGATTCGTCATGAGTGGTTAAAAACTCGAGCTTGTTCGGAAATTCTTTTTGAATTCTTTAAACAACCCTTAAAATTGAAAGAAAATGTTTTATATTAAATCAACATAAATTCAACATAACTTTGTTAGAAGTCACCAGAGGACAAATTTATCGCATGCGATCTTGGATGCATTTGAGTGAAATTTCAACTCTCTCGAGACGTAAAATGGATTCAGGTTGCTAATTGTTACCAATTTAGGTTATCTCAGCAACGTGGTGAGCAGTTCCTTTTCAGCAATCGCGAGCTTAAGACCGGTTTTTTTTTTGAAGCGCGGGTGATAATTTCAATACATATATATGTAAATATATGTATGAAACATGAACATGTGCAAATGAACAATTAGCAAGAAAATTGCGTTCATTTATATTTTGAATTAATATATTAAAGTTAGTAAAATGAAAATAAGAATATAGTGTTTGATATAGAATTAAAGGAAAATAAGTGGAAAACTAATGTATACAAATTTTAACGATGTCTTTAAAAAGAAAGAAAATACAATACGAAAAAATCGAGCCTGAATCAAAAGTAAAAACTTAAATTAAGTACGTAATTAAATTAAATTTATTATATATATAAATAATAACATAAAAAAAATAATGGTGAAAAAAAAACGAAAGTAATAATATAAGCATATTTATTATACGCCATTTTAGATTTTTTGTTGCACACATTCCTCTATATGTATTGCACATAATAATTTCTCTCATGCGATAATTTTTATTTGTGTCAGCATGTTGATTTTTTTTGAGCATGTATAAACTATTATTTCTTGATCTATTATTTAATTAACTTAATTTTAAAATGTTAATTCGTATAAAATTAAGTTTTAAATTTATTCTTAAGACAAAAAAAAAAAAATCAACGGCTGGATTTAACAAAACAAGTAGTGAAAAAAAAAACAAATAATTTTAGTGATATATTTATTTATCTCAGTGCTCTTGAAACATATATATCATGCAATTATTTTTGACATCTGAGTCCACAGCGCAGAAAGATCTTTCTTCGTGGGAATCTCGCATCATAAAACACTCAATAAGGAGAGCATGTAAGTTTTTTTAAAGAAATTTTCTTTTAAATATATATGGAATAAAGTGAGAGAGTGATTAATAACAACAAAAATAGTTGTTCTTAAAACTAGGTCAGAGTAACCTTGAACTTGAATTTTTATATATTGCGAACAGCTGTTTCGGTTATTTAAGCTTAACTTAAATAATGTCTTAACCCTTGCACTCTTACTTTTCTTTTTAATTTTAATTACATTGAATACTACTTATTTTGCGATTTCCGCTTAATTACCATTTAATCAAATAGATATCGATATTTTAATGATTTTTTTTCGATTTGGTGTAAAAATAATATTTTTGAAAAAAAAACTGCTGTAAATTTAAGAATTCAAAAAATATTGGATTATGTTATTAATTTTTTTTCTTTTTCTGTTATTTACCTGTACAATTCTGTAATTATTTACCTACCTTTTTATGAATATTTCTTTTATAATTTAAAAACATTTTTCTATACATACGAAAAACCAAAATATGTTTTTGCTTAAAATTCTATAAATTATGTAAAAATAATAATAACGTAAAAAAAATTAGTATCCTAGAATATAACTTTGTAGCCATGGGTTAAAATTTGAATTTTTTGAGTTAAATAAAAAAATAATGAATTCCTAAATTAACATTTTGATTTTCTGCATGTCAACAGTGGTCTGACATGGTTAAAGGGATCAGAACTGTATTGAGTTGGTTATTAATCTGATCATGGCTGGGTGGGCAAAGTGTTGTTGTTTTGTCATCTATACAACAAACAAGTGTTTCATAAAATGCTAATCTTCTAGATACAATGAGCATTGTCTTTTCTTATTTTGTGTACCTTCTCCTATTCCCTTTTCTATCCTCTCTCAGCACGCAAATTTAAAGTAATAAATTTGTAGTTTAGATATTTTTTTATCTTAAAGAAGGAGAACGAACCACCCCATTAGCCGACGAGCAAGAGCCGAGAGTCACTGCGTGCTACCCTTCCTTCTGACCTGATATAAAATTAAAATCATAAAATCTTTTAAACTGAAAATATCTACTTTTAAGACCGTTACATGCTACATTTATAATTATTTATAATTTATTATTTTTGGCGCCCAACGTGGGGCCATTACAACTGGCCGACACAGCTGGCGTCTACAGCTGTTCTTCCAAATTCAGGATATATTTTTCTTTATATCTCAAATTGTTAGTCCCACGCAAATACGGCTCACATCCTCTGAATTGTTTTTTGTAATCTTCCTTATCTTTTTATTCTTTCTTTCTTTTTATTTTTCTTTTCGATTTCTTAAATCACAGGAATTGCAAATTGCTTTCTTTTAAGCTTTGACCTGTGTTGACAAGTTATCGAAAACTTCGTACTATATTTTCGGATTATATCTTAGCAGGAATAATGTACTCTTTCGGCTTTCGGAAAGTATAGCCGCTGAATTAAAATCCGAGTGAATGTTTATCCTCAAAATTGTATATAAGTAAGTCTATTAAGACATCCTTGCTAATGCTGTTTGGAATTGCAGATATTGTGGATTTTTCAAGCTACAATCTGACCACCGCTTTCAAGCACAGAATGTCATTTTTCTTTATTTTTGTTAGGAACTGTGTTAACTTATGTAAGTAAACAACCAACAAAAAGTTAAATCTTCAACTATTTATTTTCATATTTCCTTCTTGCCATTGTATCTATTATTGGATTTTAAAAAAAAAACCAACACAGGCTCTGTTTGACATGCCAGAAAATTAAGTTACTATTATTTTGATTATTTTTATAATTTTCTTTACTCTCAAAAGACGTAGTACTTTTGATATACATATTCATACATTTTTTAGATATCGCTATAACATTTATTTCCTAATATTTTATTTTTTTAACGCTAACGATTTTCGGTTGTATATTTTTTGTGTTATCGGTTTTATTTTTATCGAAACTTTGCTTTTTAGCTTACGGTAATTCTTTCGATTTCTTTTTCACATTTGATTAAATTTGTTTCTATTTTTTTTGTCTATATTTTTTTACCTCAATCATTCTTTCGGAAAAGTTTAAAATGTCTATTCGTCATAGTAACGAAGATTTGGCGTCGGATGTTCTTTTTCCTACTTGCCCTATTTGCGCAAAACAAATATCAGTTCGATCTTTGTTGCAAACTTCGTGTAGTCATTGCTTCCACAATGCTTGTCTCACAAAATATCTTCAAACGAAAAATAGTTGTCCCGTTTGTGACATTCGAATATCAAAACAAGATCTTCAAGGCTCTTTGCAATTACCAAAGCCGTCGACTCCATCAAAAACTTCCGATTCTATTCGTAATACAAGATCTCAAACGCGTAAGCCAATGGAACAGGAAACCACTGTCGCTGCTAGTACTTCGGGAGCACAAGGCCCTCATGAGCCAACAGTCAGATATTCGCCTGAGCAACAACACAGGGATACAATTAGAAATTTGGTTACAGCTGCTGTCGGTGCCCAACATGCAGAACTGTTAACAACTCTTAGCCAACAATTGACTCAGTTAATTGAATCTAATATGGAAGCATGTTTTAATCGTTTGCGAGTTCAGAATCAATCCGTAGCAAACGTAGAGCAAGGGCAAAGTCTTCATAATTCCCCTAGACAATCTAGTTTTCGAAATCCTCAATTTCAACCTTTGCAGCACCAAACTTTGGAGCAGCTTTTAGGGTTGCCACCTTCAAACGATAATGATCATGTAGATTTAGCTGATGCGGAAGTCCAACCTCAAGCATCACCAGCGACTCACAGCGATAATGTTCGCTCTACCCTTTCGGTTCGGACCGATAAAGTAAGCCAAATAATTTTTAATTGGAAAGTCAAATTCACTGGTGGATCTGATGGATTGCCAGTAGAAAACTTTATATATCGAGTTGAGGCCCTCACCAAACAGACCCTTGATGGAAATTTTGAGATTGTTTGTCGTCACGCAAACATTTTATTTGACGGCAAAGTCAGCAATTGGTTCTGGCGTTATCACAAAGTTGCTCGAGAAATCAAATGGAAAGATTTATGTTGTGCTTTGCGTAAGCAATATAAAGACTCTAGAACAGATATTGATTTTAGAGAAATGATCAGGGATCGCAAGCAAAGGGCAAATGAAACCTTTGATAGTTTTTATGATTCTGTATCTGAATTGATTGATAGGCTTGAAGATCCAATTTCTGAAAATGCTCTTATAGAAATTTTGCGTCGAAATTTGTTGCCAGAAATTCAGCACGAAATACTCAACTTGCATATTTCGTCTGTTTCACAGCTTCGTGAGATTTGTCGTAAGCGTGAATTTTTCTTGCAGGACCTTCGTAGGAAACATCAGTTCGAAAAATCTAATGTTTCACGCAAACATGTTGCGCAAATTGAAAACAACTTTGATTCTGACTCTTGTGTTGAAATGGATTTACTTAATGAAGAAATTGCTGCAGTTTCACTGATTTGCTGGAATTGTAACAAGTCTGGTCATCGCTACCAAGATTGCATTGGTGAACGAAATATATTTTGTTTTGGTTGCGGTACACCAAATACCTACAAGCCAAATTGTATAAAGTGTAATGATCCAAAAAACTTGCGAGCGAATGCACTGAAAAGTGCACACAAACCTCTGTCGATGCAAGTACACAAACATCAATCTACGAACACAGAATAGATTTTTCCTTGCCTTCTAAACCCGTTATTCTTCAGAGAAATCCTGAAGATATAAACGTTAAACATTCTAGTTTTCAATCTTCTTTTAAACCTTATCATATTCGATTAGCAGAATACGAATCGGTTAAAGAAAACATTTTTAAAGATATTTCTAGTTTAAAAAAGTCTCGTTCTAGCTTAAGAATACACAACTTTTGGAGTAGAATTCGCAAAAATCGCAAAAATTTCGTCAATTTTATTAATTCTGTTTCTTCTAACCCTACCGATATCCGACCGTATGCCGATGTTATATTGTTTGGCGAGACGTATAAAGGCTTATTAGATACCGGTGCATCAATCAGTTGTATAGGTGCAAAAGCAGCTCAAAATTTTATATCTTCAAAACTACCTTTTAAAAAAATTTCGTCAAGCGTTCACACAGCTGATGGAAAAATGCAAAGTATCATTGGTCAAGTTGATACACCTATTTCATTTAGTGGAGTTACCAAAAACATTTCCATTTTTATTATTCCTTCTCTTGCACAAGATCTGTATCTTGGCATAGATTTCTGGAAACTTTTTGATTTACTTCCCTTGCAGTTTCTCAGTGAAATTACACCAAACTCATTCGATACACATTCTTTGACAGATTTTCAAGCACAAAAATTAAAAATAGCTATAAATTTATTTCCCTCATTTGCTAAAGAAGGTTTAGGTAAAACCAATCTTATTTCGCATATTATTGATGTGGGTGAAACCAAGCCAATTAAACAGAGACATTTTCCTGTGTCTCCAGCTATTGAAAAACTGATTTATAATGAGATCGATAGGATGTTAAAACTTGGTGTAATCGAAGAAGCTGAAAGTGCCTGGTCTTCTCCGATAGTCCTCGTTAGAAAATGTGAAAAAGTTAGGCTCTGCTTGGATAGTAGAAAAGTTAACGCAGTGACAGTAAAAGATGCATATCCTCTTCCAAATATTGATGGTATTTTAAGTCGGCTTCCAAAAGCAGAATATATTTCAAGTCTCGACTTAAAAGACGCCTTTTGGCAGATCCCACTAGATGCTGCATCACGAGATAAAACTGCTTTTACTATTCCTGGAAGACCTTTATACCGTTTTAAAGTAATGCCATTTGGGTTGTGCAACGCACCTCAAACAATGACACGTTTGATGGACAAGGTTGTACCGGCACATCTAAAAACACAGGTATTTGTTTATTTAGACGATTTGCTTGTCGTGTCTGAAAACTTTGAAAAACATTTAGAAGTATTGCAGGAAGTCGCGTTTCATATACGTAGAGCAGGGTTGACGATTAATATAGAGAAAAGCAAGTTTTGTATGAGGGAAGTTCGCTATTTAGGACATATTGTTGGGAATGGATCAATTCAAACGGATCCCGACAAAGTTTCAGCTATAGTTGATTTTCCGATTCCCAGATCTGTTAAGCAGCTCAGACGATTTTTAGGAATGTCCGGTTGGTACAGAAAGTTTATCAAAAACTATGCTTCAGTTACTGCTCCTCTAACAGATTTGCTTAAAACGAGTAGAAAATTTTCATGGAATGCTGACGCGCAGAAAGCTTTTGACGAGTTAAAGACCATCTTAAGTTCAGCTCCAGTGTTGCACAGTCCAGACTTTTCGCAACCGTTCTTTATACATTGTGATGCTAGCAATACCGGTATAGGAAGTGTTTTGGTTCAGAATAATGCGGAGGGTGAAGAGGTTCCGATAGCATTTATGTCGAAAAAGCTCAACCAAGCCCAACGAAATTATTCAGTTACCGAACAGGAATGTTTAGCCGCAATGCTAAGCATTAAAAAGTTTAGGGCATACGTTGAAGGCCATGAATTCACGGTGGTGACTGATCATGCGTCTCTCAAGTGGCTTATGTCCCAAACCGATTTAAGCACGCGACTAGCAAGATGGGCTTTAAAACTTCAAGGATATAAATTTCAAATTCAACATCGTCGAGGTAGCCAGAATATAGTTCCTGATGCTCTTTCAAGAGTTAATGCAAACGATTTGTCCGCCTTAGACAATAGTGTTTCAATTGATCTTAATTCACCTCACTTTCGTTCAGGTGAATATTATTTACAAGTTCAGAAAGTTAAAGCAAATCCCGATAAATTTCCAGATCTTAAAGTTGTAGATGACTTTTTATACAGACGGACCGAACATGCAACCGGCGAACAGCTGCATGATGACTTCGTATGGAAATTGTGGATACCAAAAGCTCTAGTAGACGTCCTTTTATCAAAAGCTCATAATGATCCGTTAACATCTCATGGTGGGATAAATAAAACCATCGAACGATTACGTCGATATTTCTACTGGCCTAATCTGGTAGTTGATGTAAAAAACTACATTAACAATTGTGAAGTCTGTAAAGCTACGAAGCATCCAAATTTTATAACACGTCCACCAATGGGTAAAACAGTTGGTTCAAATCGTATCTTTCAGAAACTCTATGTTGATTTTCTTGGACCATATCCTCGATCTAGGTCAGGAAACATAGGTATATTTATTGCAGTTGACCATTTTTCTAAATATCCATTTCTTAAACCTGTTCGAAAATTCACAGCAGATGTTGTTGTCAAATTTTTAGAACAAGAGATTTTCCATGTTTTTGGAGTCCCAGAGACAATTGTATCTGATAATGGTTCTCAATTCAAATCAAGCATTTTTAACAATCTTTTAAAGCAATACAAAGTAAGCCATGTGTATACAGCAGTACATTCACCACAGGCGAATGCTAGCGAACGTGTTAACCGCTCAATTATTGCTGCAATAAAAGCATACATAATGCCTGATCAGAAAAACTGGGATGAGTATCTCAGTAATATTTGCTGCGCATTGAGATCTGCTGAGCATTCTACTGTTGGAACATCACCTTATTTTATCGTTTTTGGCCAACACATGGTCACAAACGGAGCTATTTATCCATTACTGCGTCAACTCAATATGCTTGAAGATCGATCTATTAGGTTCAATAGAGAAGATACCATGGAAATTATCAGGAATAAATCTAGTCAACTGACACGCAAACAGCAGGAGAGAAATGAAAAAATCTACAATCTTAGAACCCGTTTGGTTGACTTCTGTAAGGGACAGGAAATCTATCGTCGAAACTTTCAGCAAAGTAATTTTGAAAAAGGATTCAACTCTAAGCTTGCACATTCATGGGTTAAGGCTCGTATAAGAAAGAAGATAGGGACTTGCTATTATGAAATTGAAGACTTACAGGGTAAGATAATTGGAACTTATCATGCAAAAGATTTGAAGCAATAATTTTCATTTATATTTTTCTTTGTTCTTAATACCGCACTTCAGCTACTACAAGCGGGTATCAGCTTTTGTGTGGATTCACTTCCTCATCCCCCAAAATCTGATTTTGGCTGGGGGGAAATGTAATGGCGCTTGTAGCAAAAATGTGAAATCACTTCCATTGTCTTTTTCAATAATCAAAGAAGTTTAACTTCCGGCGAAAGTGCCATCTACAAGTCAAAATTGCAACTCACCACACTAGCTCATCTTCAACATACTCAATAGCTAATTGCTTCTTTCCCAAATTTTTGTCATATTTCGTTTACAAGTATATAATAAAATCCGCTAATATACAATTTTGCGGGAAAATGTGGCGTGGTCGAGGTTTCTTAGCTTAGAAGTAAACGTTTCTCGATCTTTTCTAATTGTGACTGCATAGTGAAAACATCAGTTTTCTTAACTTTTAGTTTTATTAAACTAAAATTAGAAAAAATCTGAAACTGAAAATTAAAGTTTAATTTCAAGTGCTAATTATAAGTAAAGTTTACTTAAAATATTACTACAAATTATATAAATTTAAATAATCCCACCTAAATAAGCTGAATCCATTGGATCTTATTGCTTACGTAAGTTATATTGCAAGTATAAAAAAAAGAGATAAGTTAACTCAGAGAGATTAATTGATGAAATATTAAATTTTAGATTAACTCATTCCTTTGGGAGCTATTTATTATTAACAATCCTGTAAAATTCTTCATTCAATCTGTTCTACAAAATATCTGTGCCAATCCGATTGCGGGTAAATTTAACATATTAGTTTAATTGATTTTTATTTTAAAAATATTTGTTTCCAAACATATAGATTGGCACAAATCCTTCAAATAATCCTTCAAATAAGCCTTCAAATAAGCCTTTAACCGATTCGTCATGAGTGGTTAAAAACTCGAGCTTGTTCGGAAATTCTTTTTGAATTCTTTAAACAACCCTTAAAATTGAAAGAAAATGTTTTATATTAAATCAACATAAATTCAACATAACTTTGTTAGAAGTCACCAGAGGACAAATTTATCGCATGCGATCTTGGATGCATTTGAGTGAAATTTCAACTCTCTCGAGACGTAAAATGGATTCAGGTTGCTAATTGTTACCAATTTAGGTTATCTCAGCAACGTGGTGAGCAGTTCCTTTTCAGCAATCGCGAGCTTAAGACCGGTTTTTTTTTTGAAGCGCGGGTGATAATTTCAATACATATATATGTAAATATATGTATGAAACATGAACATGTGCAAATGAACAATTAGCAAGAAAATTGCGTTCATTTATATTTTGAATTAATATATTAAAGTTAGTAAAATGAAAATAAGAATATAGTGTTTGATATAGAATTAAAGGAAAATAAGTGGAAAACTAATGTATACAAATTTTAACGATGTCTTTAAAAAGAAAGAAAATACAATACGAAAAAATCGAGCCTGAATCAAAAGTAAAAACTTAAATTAAGTACGTAATTAAATTAAATTTATTATATATATAAATAATAACATAAAAAAAATAATGGTGAAAAAAAAACGAAAGTAATAATATAAGCATATTTATTATACGCCATTTTAGATTTTTTGTTGCACACATTCCTCTATATGTATTGCACATAATAATTTCTCTCATGCGATAATTTTTATTTGTGTCAGCATGTTGATTTTTTTTGAGCATGTATAAACTATTATTTCTTGATCTATTATTTAATTAACTTAATTTTAAAATGTTAATTCGTATAAAATTAAGTTTTAAATTTATTCTTAAGACAAAAAAAAAAAAATCAACGGCTGGATTTAACAAAACAAGTAGTGAAAAAAAAAACAAATAATTTTAGTGATATATTTATTTATCTCAGTGCTCTTGAAACATATATATCATGCAATTATTTTTGACATCTGAGTCCACAGCGCAGAAAGATCTTTCTTCGTGGGAATCTCGCATCATAAAACACTCAATAAGGAGAGCATGTAAGTTTTTTTAAAGAAATTTTCTTTTAAATATATATGGAATAAAGTGAGAGAGTGATTAATAACAACAAAAATAGTTGTTCTTAAAACTAGGTCAGAGTAACCTTGAACTTGAATTTTTATATATTGCGAACAGCTGTTTCGGTTATTTAAGCTTAACTTAAATAATGTCTTAACCCTTGCACTCTTACTTTTCTTTTTAATTTTAATTACATTGAATACTACTTATTTTGCGATTTCCGCTTAATTACCATTTAATCAAATAGATATCGATATTTTAATGATTTTTTTTCGATTTGGTGTAAAAATAATATTTTTGAAAAAAAAACTGCTGTAAATTTAAGAATTCAAAAAATATTGGATTATGTTATTAATTTTTTTTCTTTTTCTGTTATTTACCTGTACAATTCTGTAATTATTTACCTACCTTTTTATGAATATTTCTTTTATAATTTAAAAACATTTTTCTATACATACGAAAAACCAAAATATGTTTTTGCTTAAAATTCTATAAATTATGTAAAAATAATAATAACGTAAAAAAAATTAGTATCCTAGAATATAACTTTGTAGCCATGGGTTAAAATTTGAATTTTTTGAGTTAAATAAAAAAATAATGAATTCCTAAATTAACATTTTGATTTTCTGCATGTCAACAGTGGTCTGACATGGTTAAAGGGATCAGAACTGTATTGAGTTGGTTATTAATCTGATCATGGCTGGGTGGGCAAAGTGTTGTTGTTTTGTCATCTATACAACAAACAAGTGTTTCATAAAATGCTAATCTTCTAGATACAATGAGCATTGTCTTTTCTTATTTTGTGTACCTTCTCCTATTCCCTTTTCTATCCTCTCTCAGCACGCAAATTTAAAGTAATAAATTTGTAGTTTAGATATTTTTTTATCTTAAAGAAGGAGAACGAACCACCCCATTAGCCGACGAGCAAGAGCCGAGAGTCACTGCGTGCTACCCTTCCTTCTGACCTGATATAAAATTAAAATCATAAAATCTTTTAAACTGAAAATATCTACTTTTAAGACCGTTACATGCTACACTTTCTCTCCATATTTTTATGGAAATGTTATTAAAATTGTTATGTTTCTGTTATTTGTTGTTATTCTTGATTTTTTCGATTTTTTGTTCTTGTTTTCGATTTTGATTTTGATTTTGAATTTGTTTATTATTTTGATTAGATCTTTCAGTAATTGTATTAAGTTAAATTTTACTTATTTATTTGTTGCTTATCACTAGTTATTTTTTATATGTATCTATACTCTTATTGCATTTAAAAGACTCTCTTATTCGTGAACATTTTTTTAATAAATAAATATGAAATTTGCTCTAACAAAAATATGTCAATGTAGGCTGTCTCCCTTTGATTTCGAAGTTGAAATTTGTTGGGAAAGTAGTTTGCTGTCCATATATGGAATAACGTATGGTAATACATATCGCTTGTTTTCTTCAATAATGTTACAATCCAAAAAACATAAAAATTGAGTTAATTACACAGCAATATTCGTGTTACAATGATCTATGCCGGGTACAATTTTGGTAACGATATCTTCTTTAATTTTTGCAATAGAGTAGAATTTGTGATTCATTTACTTCAATATATTTCCGATTAGATCGTATTATATATCGATAATCTCCAGTTTTTTTGTCACTTTGTATGGTTTAAACCATGTAAATTGCAGTAGTACTTGTATATTTGATGTTTTGTCCATATTTTGAAAATGGTGATTTAATTTCCTTTGTCTGTTCAAAACTTAAAATGCTTCTCCTGAAAAATCTAGTTTTTTGAGTTGTAAGGTTATTGCAGAAAACGAGCGATATGTATATTTAAAATTTTTTAAAAAAATTCACAAACATATTTGTTTTTTTCTTTTTAACTATGATAAAATCATTTAGTAAAATACTGAATGAATAGCAAAAAATGTTTAGGGTTCTCTTTAGCCTCAGTAGACCCATCGATGTTGCAAATTAGGACATTGCATTGTATGCTATAAATGGAAATTTTAAACTCTATTTTCATAAAATTTTGATGTGCTACATAAACACATATCTTCTTTACATAATATCGTTTATAGATTCAAAAATCTCTTAGGTATTTTATTGCTGTCATACTGTATTATTTTATATAAATAGGTACGAGCATAAAACTAATTTAATTTTTTCCGATGAATAATTGAAGAATTTTGAACTAAGTTTGATTATTACCTGTTGTTGTGGCGGGCTTTGTGTAGAATGATGAAACGGAGGCGGGAAATATGGTGGCTGGAAGTCTGATTGTAGTGATTGGTGATGCATTGTGGCAGCCGAACCATGTGAACTACTGTGCCCTCCATGACCACCAGCTGGACCACCTCTTCCTGTGTGACTGCCTGTATGTGTCGTGTAGGCAGGACTACTACTTGATAATCCTAGACTTCCATGACTAGTAAGGCGCTCCTAAAATGAACAGATAAAACAAACATTTTGAACTTTGACTTAAGTTTATTCATACGATTCGGAGAATGTTCAAACAAAAATGAATGTTAAAATATTAATTTTTTTTTGTGATAGTGTAATACCGCGTAGTCAATTCGCAATACAGTTTAACTTCAATCTGTAGCAAATCTGATATCAGGCATTGCCACACATGTTTTCGAAACAATATTTTTCAATGAGCTTCGGGTTTCATTAAATTAAGTTACAGAAAAGGGTCTGTGTTGTTCATATAAATATTACCTTAAAAATATTTGAGGAGTAGATGGGAGGTGTTGAATTTTTGTTTTTGGCGGTAATGTAGTCCCTGATTATAAATTATATATAAAACTAGCTTTTTCCCGGTGCTCTTTGCTGCACCTTATCTAGATAAGTACCGGAAAATGTTGCAATGCCTTCAGCGTTCTTATTTCTAAACCATATCGTACTCGAAACATAGGGGTCGTTCATAAATTACATGACCGATTTTCAATTTTTTTTTACCCCCCTCCGGTACTCTTCGTAGTGCATTTCAAAAACACTCCCCTCCTCCCCCATAAAGTAACGTAATATATGAAATAAAAAAATTAATTGATTAAAAAATATTCGAAAATAGAAAAAATAACTGTCGAGAAGCAAGCAAAGAAAAATAATGCCATTACTACACTTGCCACACACACTAAATGAAGATAAAGGATGAAAATGGATGAAACTTTTTCGAGTTTTTTTTTATTTTTGGTCACATTACTATATCTGAGACATCCTCTCCCCATTCGTTACTTATCGTAGTACATTTTAAAACAATGTTCAATGTTCTGTGACTTTTACTTCTATGGCTATTCTGTATCGTAAATTTGGCTTATATGGATGGAGCCACGACCCGTTTTCGAACGCCCGTGCCAGTTTTTCAGTAGAAAAAATTTCATTGTTATGCGACATTTAGTTCCAAAGCAATTCGATATCATAAATTTGGCCTGTGTGGACAAATTCCCCCTTGTCTAATGTTCGCTAAAAAATATAGAAACTGCCTCTTGGGGCCATAACTTCTACATATCAAGTTTCACTATCAAAACATGTACAACTCAGGAATAATAATGATTTCTAAAAATTGGGCGTATATATATAGTTATACCACGCCCAGTTATAGTATAGTTGCCGACAGTAACCATACGAAATTATTAACCAAATTTTAGTCTAATACGACCAAAACCGTCTTAAATGTGGCAGTTTTATTGATTTGTGGGCGGTAAAAGGGCGTATGGAAAAGAAGGGGTATGGAAAATTTTTACTATGCCTATATTTTTCGCGCAAACTAAAGTGAGACTTGCCAAATTATTCCAATATTCACTTTATTTCCAATTCACCTTTCAAATATTTCTCCATATACACCATATGTGCGCACCTGTATTTGTTCACACCTGTATTGTTGTATAAGTTCACTAAAATGCCTATAATTCATGAATCAATACACATACAAAGACCGTTTATACATAAAAACCTTCTTATTGACGTTACCTTTCATGGGAAATTTCATCCAGAAACAAAATCGGTTCACGCATTCCATAGAACATCAATTTCATACACAATGCAACTTATTTTTATATATATAGATTATATAATAGTTGAGATTTATTATCCTGGAGAAATTCTACAATCTTCGAATTATCGGGATAGAAAATCCGAATAGAGGGAATACTTCGTGAGTGTGAAAATGATTCCATATAGAAGCCAAATTTAGAAAATATTGATATAAATTACGGGGACATATAGGTTGCAAATTTAAAAAAAAAAATTTTTTTTTGGGAATTTTTTTTTCATAAAAGAAAAAAGATATCGTTTTCAAATTTTGCACATATATTTATAAATATTTAAAGAATACAAAAAAATTGTTTTCAGCATTTTTGAAGCGGTTTTTCACGTTATTTGATTTTTTTTAAAAAAATGCCAAAAAATTGACGGTGTGCAGGATATCACCAGTCTGGAACATCTGAGGAAAAAATAAAAAAAAAAATTAATCCTTGTTTAAGTGGCCGCCTGAACTAGGATAATTTTTATCCGCCGAAAAAAAACAAAATGAAATTCCTTTGAGAAAATTTTCTGTATCAGATGGGATTTGGACTCTGGATTTGGTATCCGTTAAATTGGTTTTTAATATTTTTAATTCAATATATAATGAAATATATTAATGTTTTATTGATGTTTCTTATAATTATTTTTTATATTTCTAAATTTTACGTGACTCATTTTTATTATTGCATTATGAATTTATTTTGGGTCTGTATTAAATAATTGTAAAAAGTGCAATGCATAAGGACAAAATTTAGAAATAACTGGAATAAACATTTTTTTTTGTAATTAATTTAAAAACGTTAATCAGCTTATTTTATTTCAACCACCAGGTTACACCAGGTTATACAAAAATGTGCTGTAATAAATTACATTCTATTGATAAAGTATCTTGGATTTAACTCAGAATTGAATTGGTTTTTGGATTTAATATCTGAAATTTAATGGCCTGCATTGAATTCCTTACTATATGGGGTCTTTTAGTTTTTTCAAGAATTTCTAAACGTTTTGGTTAGATTTTAAGTATTTGTGATTCTGTCAAAATAAAATTTTTTGGTTGCCATTAACTCTCATTACCATCAACTTTCAAGAGTTTCCATTGGGGTTTGAATTAATTTTTAGCGCGACTTCCAAACACTGAACATATATTAGGTCAAATAGGTCGAATAACATATAAGCGAATATAAAAGGATATGTTAAGGATAATTAAGGATAATTAAGAACCTACTTTTCTTCTTGCAGACATATTTCTAAAGAAACCATAGGAGTTTTGACAGCGCTACGTAAAGCATCTATGTTTAAAGGTTTCTTACGACTAACTGCGATTTACAGCTCTATTCTAACAAAGTCACAAAAGCCACCTCAGTATCAATTGATACAGAAGTCACAATTGATACAAATTCCTATTCTGAGCACTTTTAAAAAGCTCTTTTTGTATCAATAGTGATCAAAATAGTGACAAGCAGCTAAGAAGGTCACAAGCGAAAAATTCATACAAATAAAATTTTATAAAAAATAATAATAACAAAAAGAAGGGAATATCTTAAGAAGACAGCTTCTAGGACACCGAAATCCTTTTTGGAAGTTCATTTCGACTGCCGAATACAGTGTGTTTGGAATTTCATTGAGGAGCTCCAACCACTTGATGAGCGAAGGGCGTCATACCATTTGCCTAAACTGGAAAAAATTTGTTAAATTGTAATGATAAGTAGATTCTATTCAAATGACCAAATCTAAATAAAATGATGGAAAAAAATAATGATGGCGTTCTACAAAGAGCTAGATTTTTGCTGCATGTACGAGGTTCACCACATATATCGCCGACCCGCAATTATTTTGGCGTACATCCAGAAAATCGAGCTTTGGGAAATTAACTTTTAAGTTTGAAGCGAGATAAATAAAAACTGGTCCGAAAAACTTACTTTGATATTTTAACCACTGCAAGTAGCATTAATAGAGTTCATTTTGACATTGAATCCAAAACTCGTTTAGAACTAAAATCTTGGTTTAAAAAGACTTTTGTTCAAAAACATATTGCCGCATATGCCACTTTTGGCTTAATTTTTTTCAGTTCTATTACATGCGGCAAAATAATGTTTACTTACGGCAAAATAATAGAAACCAAAGGCGTGCAGAAGAAACAAATTCATGTGATTTGCCACCGTTGGACTTCTTTCTTTGGGGTGATTTGAAAGAAAAGGTGTACGTCGATAAGACAGCAACAATTCAAGAGCTAAAGGATGAGATAATTCGGTACATTAACGGTGTAGAACCTCACTTATGCCTCAGCGTCATCAAAAATTTGGACCATCGGATGGAGGTATGCCGCCGAGGTCGCGTTGGCCATTTGGCCGATATTTTGTTCTATACATAATTGAACCATACCAATATTATCACAATAAAAAGAAATGACAACAATTTCTTAAAGAATTTGTGTTTTACTCAAAATCAACATGGGCCCTTAAAATATAACCACCCTTTATATAAAAATATAAGTATTGCAAGTCTTTGTACTGAGTTTAGTTATCCTTCTTATAAATTATTCCAATAAGCAGTCATAATTACTTTAATAAACAGTCATAATACTGCACATCAACTTTTGGAAAGAAACCATGAAGGCTTTTTATATCACTTTTTTTATCAGAAGATATTTTTTTGCAGGTATAATTTTTAAATTTGCTTCAAATATATTATTTGGCGTTGGTATTGTACTTTTTCAGGACTTTTTCTTCAATGAAGTATTTTTATATTCTATTTCCGCTGCCAAAGTCTTATAAGACACTTTAAATAAATCACCTTGATCATATTTAATAACTCTTATCTGGCTAAATGGAACAAATTTAAAAAACAACTTACGAGATTTTTCAGAATACATTTAAAAATCTGAAGAAACCATTTGTATTATTTGCAGTTTTACTTTTGGTGAATAATTCATTAATTTTCGGACTGAATCCAGCACGCTATGAATCTCTTTCAATTTTAGGTACCCATCGATCCTACTGTGGACAGTATCACCTTCTTGAATCTGGGAATGTCCGTGTTCCCTAAACTTTTGAGTAACAGTTTTTATTTAATTGTCATTATACATAAATTGAAGCAGTGCTGTAGCCATGATTTCATTCCTATTTTGTGGCACACATGAATCACTCCATAATACAAGATGTTCAATATCTTTAAAGTCACATAAAACTCGTTTAAAAATTTTAATTGAGCTGACAATATCATTTCCGGAACTGCCACTGTGTACCTCGCTCCAAATAGCACAATAGGTTGAATTTGGTTCTTTTTTGTTTTCATACATAGAGTCATATTAAAAACAGTAAGTTTTCTTTTATAATAAAATTTTGAAGAAAATCCTTTAAGTGAAAACACTCTGTAAAACTAATAATATTTTGATTTAATTGCCCATGCGTCAAAATAATGTCGGCTCTATCAATTCCATATTTTTGGTTTATTTTTTGCCGTATATCTAAAAAAGTGGCGAATACGGCACTATAAGAATAATTTTTGTGATTTTTGTGGAGTGTACGTCAAAGTTCACACAGAATATCTCGGAATCTATAAAAAATAGGAACATTTCGAGTACACAGATCGATAGAGCTCAAAAAATTACTCAAAACCCCAACCTAAACTATTTTTTTTTGGTTTTGTGATGTACGACAGTATAATTGTATAATTATTATACAGATCGAATTTTTTAAATTTTGAACAAAATACAACAAATTTTTTCAATTTACACCATGTACCACTTGAGAATAAGAAATATTCCGCGAAATAAGAAATAGAAATATACGCCGAAGAACTATTTTTCATCAAAACTATGCGAGCTTGAGGCGTTTTTGACCACTCGTTTTTCAGCAGTCAAAACATCGAATTATGGGGTCATCCACCGTGCTTCTTATGACGAAATGCTGTTGAGCGTGTTATTAACTGTTTGTACACAAATGCTCTAGAACTGGATATACTAGTTTTTTGCCGATTCGCAACGGCTTATGTTCATGTTCTTAAGAAGCTTTACGAAACATGATATTATTGACTATCTGAGTTTATCATTGTCTGAAGAGGCCCCTTTCTTTTTAAGAAATATTAATTTCAATTGAAAAAATTGTCCGTATCAAAAGGACGATTGGAATCCGGGACCTTGCGATTCGTTAAGTTAGCATTAAATGATTCACGCACGTTTACGCATTCGGGCACGGCTGTCACCAGTGACCCAACATCAATATGTGATATTACGAGTTTTAAGTTTCTATAGAAAAAACTTTGTAAAGCCAGTTTCAAAATTTTCAATTCATAAAACTGTTCTTTCAGTGAAAAGTATTTCTGAAATGTTCACTATTTCAAAGTAGAAAAGACAATTGTTCCCATAAACACTCCTTTTTCTCCATATTTGAATTAGCTGCATTAGGAACATTTTTAAACTGGTTGCTTTCGCAGTAGCCTGAAAGTGGTGCTTTTTTAACTAGTTTTAAAGTGAACATTTTAAAAGTGTAAAAATCAAGTGTACTGGAGTAAAGGTTCTAAAGACCTAATTTGTACGATATTTTCCATCCACAAGATTTATTAAAGAAGAAATTTTGTGTTTAAATGTCTTAACATTTTTTTTGTTTTTTTTTTGTTATTATTTTTTCTTGTACGCAGAAAATTTTAAAAAATAGCCAGAACGCGTTTATTTTCTTCAGCAATACTTTTGAAAACAAAAGCAAAGTGAACTGTTCTACAGTGAACGCTTTTTGTACTAAACTAGTTCACTTTGACTCCAAAATAACTGCTGGATATTTTCAAATAAAACTCAATTCCTAAAAAAAAAATAAAAGCTTTTATTCTCTTCTCTTGAGATTCTGAGAAGTTATAGATAAGATAATGAAAGGGTCCTTCTTTAATGATGTAATAGATCTAACAACTAGTAACATATCCGAGTAATTTTCATTCTTATACTTTGATTCGGTTTTTAACTCTCGGGATAGTTAAACCAGGAAACCATATTGCGCAATTTTGCTGGCGAACTAAGGTGAATGTCCCCAAATCAGGTAGTTTGTGGTATTATTTGATGTATTCTATGTTAAAGGTTCTATTTATTTGTTTACTTTCAAAATTTATTTATGTAATTTTATTAATTAAACGATTAGAGTTTAGAGACCTTGATCAGGCTTTTACTGAAAACTACAATTTACAAAATAAAATACATCTTTCTTAAAAGCAAAGGGAGGTTTCAAATTAACAATTCTATTAAGTGAGTATCGAAGAGTTTCTAAAAATAAGTCCAAAATAATAAAAAGTATTGGACGAGTGGAACAGTCAAGTGACTTTTCTCTTCATTCAAATCCTGGACGATTTACGGTCAAGAGCTGTTCTCAATCTGTGTTGGAGTACCGCAATTCCAATCCCTCTAAGTAATTGTTATTTGATGTTAGAATATCTATTTTTATTAATTACCGGTTGTCAAGTATAAATCGAGGGCTATTTCTTTGTGATCGAATTGACTTTTATTATGATTTTAAAATAAAATTAACTTAAACAACAACGTCCAACTAACATTCTTGGCTATATCTTATCACTTTTATATGATACTGTGCCATAATTTATCCTTTGTAAGTACATCCAAAAAAATTTGGATGAAATTTTCACCAAAATCGGGCTACGTTGTTCTTATTTACATTAAATGTAAATGAACAACTTTCAGACAATCTTACACTTTTATATATTATAAACGATATGTAAACGAAGCAGATAAGATATAATGGATATATTCCGCGTAAAAAATATTTAATTAAAAAAAAGGATTGACCGTCGGCTGGTTTCTTTTTGAAAATATTTTAAAACGAATACCATTCGATATTTTTCAATTTTGAAATATAATTTCTTTCAAATGGCTGCTTTGGCTGATCTCAGTAGCCCATCCTCTCAACCTAACTTACGATGTCCCAAAGCACATTACTGATGACTTTGGTCTTTATGTCGTCAATAGCGTGAATAATATTGCTCTTGAAGCGCCTCAATCGTTTCTGAATTGTCGGCATGACATTGATCTTTAGCACCATCACTCAAAAAAAGACTAACTGTTTCTAATAACCGCCGAGATGAAAATGCGCCTTATCCGAAAAGATAATTCTTTGAGTAAAATCGCCGTAATTTTTTAGCTGCTCCAAAGTCCATACAGAGAATCGATATCAGCGGATATCGCCTTTCCATGATCCATTTTTTATCACGGAGATATGAATGATACTGAGTTTCTGCCACATTTTTGAGTGCAAAATAGTTGTCAGTGTCGAAATAACATGCGATTTAAAAAAAAAGAAACTAGCCGACTGCCCATACATTAGAATCATACGAGTATCTTTTACCTGAACGTCAATAACGGTCGGCATATCCACATAAGCCAAAGTCATAGTCTCATGATTTGGATTGACTTTCAGAAATCAATGTTTCCTTTCACAGGATAATGATGTTGTTTAGATATAGGATATATTCACTGTCCTCAAATCTTATTTCTATTTGAAAATTCCAGAGATGATTTGGATAAACATAAAATCAAATCTTCAGCGTTTGTATTTTTTTTTATAACGATTTCTTATTTTTATGCTGAAGTGTAGGAAGCCATGATTTAAATAAATCCGTTGCATACACGTGTATATTTAAAAAATAGAATAGTTGAATATTTCAGCCATTTTTGTTCAAGTCATATTAGCATTAAAACTCTTTTGCAACTTATAGTTTGTTGGGTTATTGTGATTGTGTGATTTTCACTAAATGATTAGTCAAAATATAGTTATATTTGCACGGGTTCACTAGATTTGACTAAGCCGACGGCAAACTTTACACCGATGATTAACTGCTATTTATAAATTATGAATTAATTTGATTACTAAAAATATTTTCTTTTTAAAAATGAAAAAGTGAAAATAACTAGTTATCACTTTGTTTAGATTTATTATTGAACACTTTTTAAAATTAAACCAATTTATATAAATTTACATTCAATTAAGTAGGAAATTAATGCGTTTCTAAGTTAATATTCAAGAATTATGCCATGTCAACATGTTTTATGTTGAAAACAGCGCTCTTGAATCGCACTCCTCCGAAAGTCACGCGGTAACTAACCCTCGCACAAAAAAGTTTGCTATCTTACACCAACGAAGGTACTCGCCAAGAGCATCATAGAACGTAGTTGACGTAAACGGCGTAGCAGAGAGCACGAAGTACTTGCGAATAAAATAAAAAACATGCTACGATCTGGCAGTGGTTCTGCATGGAAGACCGTCAAATGTCTGTTGAACCAACAAAGTGTTATATGTGCTCAGCTTAAAAATTATAGCATGCAACATAAATAGATGCGATGCATAGCGTTGGATGGAAGAAGAAACAATAGCTTGAAGATATCTTCTATTTCATAGGCATGAATGTTGTTTGGCATATTATTTAATGACCATTTCTTCTATTAGTATCGCCTATTGAAGTCAAGTAAAGTGCACAACTTTTGAGTATTTAATCAGAACTAGTGGGACTGGAGGGAAATAATGGATGATACATTATTTGTTAACTATGTATTTAACACTTTTTTGTTTTATAATGTAATTAAGGACTAAATTAAGCGGGGAGCTGTATTAAAACTAAGCGAATAGTTAAAGGAATTAAAAATATGCGGGAAAAAGTATGCATCCCTTAACGTTCACGCTAAGGGTTAGAAATTGTGTTTTAAAATTCAAGTGTTTTTCTTCTGACAAATATTTTGATTTTTTTTTTTTAATATGGTTTTTAATAATGTTTCCTTTGATCTCATAATAAAGATCATTACATTAATAAACTAAACTAGATCTAGTGTAATTTTAATTTCATGGATGCTGGGAAGAGTGGTGGACAGTGGGCACAACACACATATTGCTTTATCGAAGTTAAATCGCGTTTTTATTTTGTTTTGTAAAAGTAAGTTAATTGACCTGAAATTAAATAAATTATATGAACAAATATGCAAGTTTTTGGTCACTTTTTTCAATAAAAAACTTAAGGATGTATTCATAAAAAATTAAAGCCTTCATAAGGAAAAAATCGAAAAAAATTGAAAAACATTATTCATAAATTTTCAATAGCCTTAAAAATCAATAAACCCTCGATAATTTACAAATTTTTTTGTTCTCATCTGAGCACAAATTTTGTCAAAAATATATCAAATTATTTCAAAATATATCAAAAACAAAGAAAATGTCAAAAAATGCTTGAAAATATTTGTTTATAAATGAGAGCATTTTAAAAATGTTGAAACGTGATATAAACCCATTATACAATTGCAAGGTCACCTCATTTTAAGATGGCCGCTCAAATGAGAAATTTTGCAACAACAAAGCTGTAGTAGCTACAAACGTCAAACGGCAAAAGCAACAACAACAATTAGAAAAACTCAAAAGTACCAGCTGATTTTGACAACTAGCGCACCCCTGCTCTCCAATATGAGCCTACCTTGTAATCGTTTCATGATATAAACTCATAAAGCATTTTCAAAATTATTTTCTCTCATTTGAGCACAAATATTATCAAACACATGGTTGAATAAATAAGGTTGTCTCGGGGGTGATCGTGCTCTCTTCTTAGTTAGTACCCACAATTGTCAAAATCAATGAAAAACAACAAGTTCATCGGTTTTACATGTTATCAATTTTCGTTTTCAGATTTTGTATGAGCTGTCAACTTCGAGTTGACATTTATGGAAACTCGCTCTCACCCATTCGACAACCTTATTTATTTGGTTGGTATAAAAATATTTCAAACATTTGGATAATATGTCAAAAAAAATTCAAAATATACAAAAAAATTCTAAGGAAAAGAAAATACAAACAAGAAAATTTATCAAAAAATTTCAAAATATTTACAAAAAAAAAAAGATTATAAAAGTACAATTTTTTCAGTGAAAAAAAATTTGGTGCTTAAATATCAAAATGTTGACAAAAATTTTACAAATAAATTGAATTATATAAAAAGACATTGAATTTATCTAATACACAAACCATTATTGACGCTCTTCCCACTTCGAATCAAAAGTGTTCCTATTTTAACTACAAAGCAGCTACAACATGTTTATGAATAACAAAATTTTAAAAGACTTTTTAGCATTAAAAAGCGTTTTAACTATTGAATGTTTTAAAGCTATTATAAGATATTTGTATGAATACGGCTGTTAATATTTGAAACCCTTTTTGAAATAAAAAAAAAACAGAGTTGGCTGTGCCGTGGACACACCCGTAGGTTTTGACGTGACGTTCTTGCTGTTGTTGTTAATGTTGATGTTGATGTTGATGTTGATGTTGATGTTGATGTTGATGTTGATGTTGATGTTGATGTTGATGTTGATGTTGATGTTGATGTTGATGTTGATGTTGATGTTGATGTTGATGTTGATGTTGATGTTGATGTTGATGTTGATGTTGATGTTGATGTTGATGTTGATGTTGATGTTGATGTTGGTGTTGGTGTTGGTGTTGGTGTTGGTGTTGGTGTTGGTGTTGGTGTTGGTGTTGGTGTTGGTGTTGGTGTTGGTGTTGGTGTTGGTGTTGGTGTTGGTGTTGGTGTTGGTGTTGGTGTTGATGTTGGTGTTAGTGTTGGTGTTTGTGTTGGTGTTGGTGTTGGTGTTGGTGTTGGTATTGGTGTTGGAGTTGTTGTTGGATTTGGAGTTGGTGCTTTTCGTTTAGCTTTTTTTTTTGCTTCCCCATTGGTTGTGCTCTAATTTCAATTAATTCAGCAAAAGTGGTGCATATGCGTCACATTAGGCGGTTCCCTGGGGGTTTTTGACACTCCGTCAAATTTTTTTTTTATTTTTGTCATATGCCCGAAGACCTCACCTTTGTTTTCGTTCCTTAAAATTTACCGTTGCACCAGTAGTCACAGAGTTAAAAATCCATGCAACGTTTTTTCATGGCTGTAGCATTTTTACTGCATTATGTGATTGCATCCCTGAAATCATGACAACAAAATTATTTTTGTAATTTAGTTGTGAAGCATAATAGCACATCCCTGCTGTCGTAAAACAAAATTTACTGTAGCACTCCTCCTGAGTGAGTAATAATTCCATGCAACGATATTACATTTCTGTTACATAAGCTACTATATTCACGACCTGACGACGCCGGAATTTTTTTTTTATTTTTGTCGTAAAGCCATGTATAAAAACTTTATTTTCCTCTTTAAATTTTTATCGTAGGTTATATACTCATTGAGTAAAAATTCAATGCAACGCCGCTGCATGAATGATGCGTTATCGATCTTTGAGCGGCTCTCTCAGCGTCCCCATGATGTCAGAAATTTTTTGTCTAATTTTGTTGTGAGGGCTTCCAGTAGGCTTTTATTGCCGTATCGTATTTTTAATCCTAGCGCTTATACTCAGCGAGTAATAATTCCATGTAACAAATTTTCAGTTGCGTTGCTTACGCAGCTCCCACTACGTCCCTATGCCGTATTAAATTTTTTTTTTGTTTTTTTAATATAGTCAAAGAATTAACCTTTACGGTCATACTATTTTTTTAATCATAGCTCTTATACCCAGCGAGTAACAATTCAATGAAACGCAGATGAATTTTTAAAAAATTAATTTTTCAACTTTTTTGGAAACTAGAGCAGTATAACGTAACTTCGTCACGTCAAAATCATTTAATATATCAATGCTCAGTAAACATTGTAGTTTATATTTCGGCTATTGAGCTATTTAAATAGACTTTCGGCCAAAAAGAAAATGAATGAAAACTTAAAAAAAAAATGGATATTTTTGCATTAAAAAATGAACACATAGAATTTTAAATTAATTTTTCTCAGTAATAGGTCACGATTTTGCATTAAAAATTCATGAAGATGCTTCAAATTTCCATAATTTTTTAGATACATTAATATTTTCGGTGTCAAAATATCGACTATTATCGGAATTATTTTCAGTTTACTTTTTAAGCGAAAAGATTTAGTTTTTAATAGGATATTTTATCTTTACATACTTTTCGTCAAAGAAATTTATCAATACTGGTTTAAAAGGTTATTGGCCCAATATTCACACAAAAAAACTGATAACTAAAAAATCAGCTCACAAAAGTATTCGGAATTTAACTTTAAATACAGTGATGTGCGATGAAATAGAGCCAGTGCTATAAAAATTATTTAAATCAAAAAATCTTAGGGAACCTTGCATTTTTGATTTTTTCTTTTAATAGGTAAAAAAGAATAATTCATTTAATTAATATTAGTAAACTAATTAATTAAGTTACTTGTGAAACATAAATGAAAAAATTCAAAATTCAATGATATGTCCTCTTTCGGCTGTGAGTAAAAATAGAGCCAGAAGTAGTTACTTGATTTTAGCCATGACTTGTGATTAGAAAATTTGAAATTTCATGATATAATCAATAGAAATTATTGAAATATAATTATTTCTATCTCAATATTTGGTGCAGTATCCATTATATCTGATAACTTCTGAGCAACGCCTAGGTATCGAATCCACTAGTTTTTGGTACTTAATAGATTGAATTTTCTCCCATGCGTCCTTGATAAACCTCCAAAGATCACCTTTGTTGATTGGATGTTTGTCTCTAAGAGACGCTTTAACCTCTCGCCATAAATTTTCGATAGGATTTGGGCCTGGCGACTGTGGCGGCCAGCTTAAAACTTCGATGTATTTTTGTCTCAACGATTTGTTTCCCGCTTCGTTTCGGGATGTGTGTTTCGGGTGGTTATCCTGCTGAAACACCTATCGAAGTGGCATATTAAATCCTGGTGTATTTCAAAGAATCCATCTTTTCTTCGAAGCGAAATGAGGGACATGTGCCATTTAATGAGAAACACCCCAAAACCATTATACTCCCACCGTCATGTTTAACAGGTTTATATAGTATGTTGAGGGAGGAATTCGGTATTGGGGCGTCTTCTCATAGAAAGGCTGCCTTGGTCTGAGTTAAATAAATTAACTTTGGTTTCATCTGACCAAAGAATGTTTCGCCATTCGCTCGTTGGCCAACCAGCATAATCCTTTGCGAGTTGAAATCGCTTGCGGACATTAACTTTGGTCAGTAATGGTACCTTCCGAGCAGGTTTAGCCCTTAATCCGTTTTTAATTAAAAGTTTTCGAATCGTTGAAGTGTCCACGTCCAAGAAATATTGTTTCTTGAGATCGGAAGAGGTCACAAACGGATATTTTTTTACGTGACGTAGAATTCGTCTTTGCAAACTGGTACTTATTTTGGGTTGTTTTCGTCTGGTGTCTTTTTTTTTGTGAAAACTTTAATTCGTTCTCAACCATTTTCTTTGCAGCCAACTATACCGGCTATTATTCTTTGGCTTTTACCTTGTTTACACAAATTTTTAATAATTTTTCGGTTTTCAGAACTGCAGTGCTTGGCTCTTCCCATTTTTAGACCTAATTGTTTGAAACACAAAAATTTATTTTAAAATCATAAAACTGAGAACTCTCACTCACGTTCTGTAGTAAAATTTTTTTAAAAAAGATTTTTTAAATTAAAAAATTTTTAGTTATATTGGTTGGCTCTATTTTAACGCACACTTTAAATGCAACAATATCACACAGTTTCACAGGTTAGAGAAAAATAAAGGGGCATTTTTACTCAAAAACAACTGTACAATATTCATGGGAGAAGTGGTTTTTAAACTACATTTGGTTTACAGCATGCCAAGTTGTTAAAAAAAATTTTAATTAAGTAATGTCATCAGCAAGTGCGTGGCTCAATTTCATCGCACATCACTGTATGTAATAGTAAAATAATGAAAATGAAATGAATGAAATGCCGTATTTTGTCCATTCTTCTGTTATAACTCGTTTTAATTGTTCCTTTGATGTTATAGGTTGCTTTCGAGTAGATCGCTTCAAATCCGTCTATAAATATTCGATAGGGTTGACATTCGGCGACTGAGAAGGTGTTCCTAAAATATTTGGTGTCTTGTACAGGACCCAAAGTTCAATATTCTGAGCTGTATTTGTCGTTATATTATTGAAATATGTTGCGACCGAAAGCTCAAGGTTTTCGGCACTTGCATCCTTCATAATCTGTATGTACTTTTTTTTCTTTTTTGGTGCGAATGAGTATGAATTTTTCTTGCTTTTGGCGAATGTTACTCATGTCTTGCTTCGTTGGCATTCTTGTGTCATTGACGAGACATTCGAACAGTCATTTAAATGCACTCAAACTGTTCTCTGCATCGTACGTACCTCTAAACAAAATATTGATTTAAAAACATTTTGAGATGAGCATGGTTTTCTATTGCTGTAGATCGCCTGCCGACAGTGATGTGCTTATATTTGCAAGGATTTGAAACTTTTGATTCACACAAATCAGCCAAAGAATATTTTGATATATTCTCTTTGTTGCTATGTCAGAACAGAATATATAGTATCTATATATATAAAAAAATGTTGTCAAATCTGTTTGTGACGAGTGTTTGAGAGTTCGGCTGGGTAAAAAAAAAATCTGCCGATACCATTTTGTAGGGTACGTTCTCTAGATGGTTTTAAAAAAAAAATTGTTTGAAAATGACAAGGGGGCGTGGCACCTCCCATACAACCCAAATCTTTGGTAGCGAATAGCTCTGAAGTTATAGGTCGCATAGCATCGGAATTCGGTGTTCTACCTCAATTTACAAGAGCTGTTCCACAGGTAAAATTTTATGGGCGTTGAATGTGGGGCGTGGCACTTTTTCAGCAGACCAAATTTTCGGTATAACTTTCAAGCTATAAGTCACACATCAATGAAACTTGGTAGGAGCGTACTATTTAGTCGCGTCCTTCGACTAGCAAAATTCATCAAGTATAGGCCAAAGGGGTGTGGCACCGCCCATACAATTCAAATTTATGATATCGAATAGCTTTGGAACTAAATGCCGTATAATTATGAAATTCAGTATGGAGTTTCCACTTGGTGATATATTTATACTATAAAACTGGGATGGGCTTTGGAAAAGGGGGTGTGGCTACGCCCATACACTTAAAATTTTTGATATCAGATAGCTTTGGAACTAAAAGTCGTTTAACAACGAAATTCAGTATGGAATTACTATTGGGTGATATTCTTCTACTAGAAAACTGAGACGTCATTGAACAAGGGGGTGTGGCTCCGCCCATACAAGCTAAATTTGCGATATCGAATAACTTTGGAATTATAAGTAGCATAGCCTCGAAATTTGGTTATCAATTTACACGAGTCGTTCCACTTAGAGATAGAGATAGAGATAGAGTTAGAGATAGAGATGGAGATAGAGATAGAGATAGAGATAGAGATAGAGATAGAGATAGAGATAGAGATAGAGATAGAGATAGAGATAGAGATAGAGATAGAGATAGAGATAGAGATAGAGATAGAGATAGAGATAGAGATAGAGATAGAGATAGAGATAGAGATAGAGATAGAGATAGAGATAGAGATAGAGATAGAGATAGAGATAGAGATAGAGATAGAGATAGAGATAGAGATAGAGATAGAGATATAGATAGAGATAGAGATAGAGATAGAGATAGAGATAGAGATAGAGATAGAGATAGAGATAGAGATAGAGATAGAGATAGAGATAGAGATAGAGATAGAGATAGAGATAGAGATAGAGATAGAGATAGAGATAGAGATAGAGATAGAGATAGAAATAGAGATAGAGATAGAGATAGAGATAGAGATAGAGATAGAGATAGAGATAAAGATAGAGATAGAGATAGAGATAGAGATAGAGATAGAGATAGAGATAGAAATCATTTCCGCTACGACAGCAACGCGTCGGGTATCAGCTAGTATGTATATATATAATAGAAACATATATTAGCAGATAAAAAATGCCATATATAAAAGAATATTTCAACTTCACTTGAATATGATATCTAGCATTCAGTTTAACCCTCAAATGCACCGTGTATCTTTAAAGATACAACCATTCAAAAAATTCCTACGGCTATATTTTTGGTTTGATTTTCTTCAAATTGGTTCTATATTATTTAGAATATTATAAGTCTTAAAAAAAAAACTAGGTTTTACTTCTATTTGTGATACTTTTTAAAAAATGTATGTACAAAGTCAAAAAAAATTTTGTTTTAATTAAATAGACACTATTTTTAACAGTTTAACTTCTAGGAACAGATAAATTATTTTGATTAGGAAACAATACTAACTGCTTTCAAAACATTTCCTTAAGTGATTTTAAGTGGTTCGAAAAAATTTCGATCATTTGGCACCTCACTGGGTCACTTTAGTTGGTTGTATCTTTAAAGATACAGTATGCACTCCCTGCATGATTTGATAATTTTAACTTTTTAAAATAAATGAATTAATAAAAATTTCATAGCACATGTCTTTTATTTTGATATATTTTAATAGGGATTTTAGATGTGGGTAAATGCACATTGTATCTTTATAGATACAACCACTTTTTTTAAAATAACTTTAAAAAAAAAATTTCAAAACTAAAAACGCAGTTTTTATTTTTACTCAATTTTACATAAAATATATTCTTTTGGTAAAAATCGGGGCCCTTGTGCATTTAAGGGTTAATTTAGAATCAAAAATATCCTTGATTCAGCCAAATGTTACAAAAAGTTTTCTATTTCATTTTAAAATTCTTCCACCAGCAACTAAAAATCAGTTTCATCCAGGTAAAAATCTGATCTATGATAATGTCACTGCCATCTCCATCAAAGTCGATTTTTCATCTGAAAAATTCGTTTCCACAGAGTTAAGTTGATTTATTCATCCATTAGGTTGGAAAACTTGTACCTTTTATTAGTTGACTTCATGGACTTATTACAATTGTTTTCGCGTCGTCGATCACTTGTTTCTTTTATTGAGAGCAAACAAAAAACTTCACACTAACTGGAATCATGATACAATTACACAAGGTAGGAGTGACAACTTGATTTCTTCTCACCAGTACCTTGCACCGACTGTCATTTGCCTGTATATTTTGTTTTATATTTTCTTTTCTTCTTTTTTCGTATGAGCGTATATCAGTTCAGAGAGCTTAACAGTTAACTCAATTTCAAACTGAATTCAAATTCAAAACTTTGAAAAGAAATCGCATTTGAATGAAGTTGTAATTAATGAAAATGTAATGACCGTTTACAGGCGGTCTATCCGGTTGGAGGGTTAAATTACAGGACTTCTAGTAGATACTGGCTTGATAGTTTCCATATTCATAAAACAAACAAAACAATATAGGTTGGACCAAGCGAAAGTGCTTCAAATCGGCCAAAAAACATAACAATCGACTGGAAAGGTTTTGGACAGAGTTTTTTGTTATTCACACGGCATATTATTGATCGGCTATCTTGAAAAAAAGAAAAACAATAACAGGCGAATATTAAACAGCATTATTTTTCCGTTTGAACTATGCACAGTGTAACGAGCCCATATAGCGAGTGGACCAAAAATTGAAGGAGTTGCCTAGAATCATGAAATTTTGTGAAAATGAGTTTTACGATTAAAGAATCATTTTCACAAAATTTCGTTCAAATTTACTGAATGGCACGCCTATCTGCCATATAATCGAAATAGGTAATATGGAATAGATCCCCAAACTATTATCCTAGATCAACAAAATTTGGTACACATAGTTCGTTTGGAGTTAGAAACAGCTGATGTGAAAATGAAGTAAATCGGTTTACTATTATGACCACCTCCATTATAACTGAAATCGGTAATCAGGTATATTTACACAAAAAATTACCCCAGATCATTTAAATTTACTACACATATTTCTTTTATCGCTATAAATAGCTGGTGTGAAAATTAACCAAATCGGCCGACTAGCACGCCCACCTCCCATGTAACTTATTTTCCAGTATGAACGTGAAAGGCATTTTAGTGAAAACAAGATTCAGATAATTTACCATTACTCCTTTTTGTCTTGCTTTCGGCGAACCAAATTTAGGACTTTGTTGCTGAAGTGTTTTATTTTAAAGTTTTATCAAACAAATCAATTTTTTTTTAAGTTTGAGAATTTCTTTTTATTTTTTCATATAAAATTGCTCATTTTCGCCAAATTTTGGGAACATGTTGAGAAAGTGTTGATACTAAAATTAAAAAAAAAAACAAAAATGCAAAGAGGACAAAAAAGTCCTCTTGCATTATGAATATTAATACACTAAACTATGATTCTGCATATTTGGATTTATAAATTTATGGCTTTTTTTCGCAAGCTTTTTTTGTCCGCACTCGTTACACTGTGCGATGCACTTAAGGCAAGAAGAGACTACATTTAGAAGAGAAAAAAGTTATTTCTTATCAACTCAATGCGACATCTCACAAGTGCTTTTAAGCGATTGCAAAACTCAAAAAATTACGTTTTGAATGGCTTCCCTATGCTCCGTATTCTTCAGATATGATCCCTACTACTATTTATTATCTTAAATTGGCTATTTCAGCCCTTGAAAGAACTTTGACCGAACTTCTTATGATCAAATTGTTTTGTGTCTGTTATTAAATGTTTTGTACACAAATAACCGAGTACTGTAGTGGAATTCCCAAAAAGTTAACGATACGAAATCGTTATGGTTAACTAACGACGTTTGTAGCTTGCAATAACGAATGTTGTATTCTCAAAACAGTACTTAGCAACAAAATTGGTAAAACAATATAAGCTACAAACGTCGTTAAAAGAAATCAAAAATATGGCACCACTGTGCTTTCTGACAGCTAGATAGGCCTTTTCGATAGATACATGCTGAATCAGCCAAGCAGCAGACAGCTGCATCGCAGCTATAAGCAGAGGCAGCGCTACTGCAAGCAATTGATTGCGACCGAATTACTTTTGCGCTTAAAAGGCTGTCGATTTCATTTGAGCGATTGCCTTCAACGAACTTATAATTGTTATAAGTATAACTTTTTTATTATTTTTACTTTTATTAATATTTTTTATTATTAATGCTCTGAAATGTGCCTTATTATCCTTAAATTTGTTTTTATTTATTTTAAAAACTTTTCTTTATTTTTTTTAAACTTTAAATAAATGCGTAGAAACTATTGAAAATAAATTTTATAAAATTATTTTGATTTATTCTTATTTTATTTAAGCATTATGGTAAACATATGCCTCGTCGTGTTGTGGCCATTTTATAAATATTATGTATATTTTATAAAATCACAATCGCATGTAAAACAATCGCTTAACGTTGTTATTTATGTTAGCGACGCTAAAATATTCGTGGTTAAGCTAGCTACAAATAACGTTAATGAACTGTCAAAATTAAGGACAGAAATAGCTAACATAGATGTTGGGAATACCAGTTAACGATAATTGTAGCAAAGGCCAGTTAACGATATCTATAAACGTCGTTAACACGTTTGGGAATTCCGCTACTGGTCTTACTTGTTTTCATGCAGACTCCGAACGTCTAATCTGCCGTCATAAGGAAGAGTGCGGAATCTAGCATGAAAATCAAAATCAGTTTAATTGCATTTTCTTAAACATATTGCTTTTATCCTCAAGAAAATAAAATCAAAATTACGAATTCTTTTGCTCAATTGCTAAATATTTCAACCTGAAGTGTCATATCTTCACAAATTAAAGCAATCATTCAAGCAAAAAAGCGGCATCTACTCTGTCTGTTCCACAGTTATTGCATTTTTAATAAAATCGGTAAATATCATTAATGTTGAAAAAAAAAATTGGATATTACTATGCTGAAGAGCCAAATATTTATAACCATCCAAACCCTAGTCAGTGAATTTTTGATAAATTACTGCAAGTCGTTTATCTCAGAATATTGAAATATGTAGATGCTGCACTCTTCCTTATGACGGCAGTAATGTGCAAGTAATCAAAGAGCTTTACATGGCATTATTTATTCTCTGAGTGAATTTCAATCGCAAAAATTTTCCGTGTCGGTTGGGATTCGAACCTGATCTCGAATCGGCATCAGCACGCACTTCTTAACGCACTAGGCCACGGCCGCCACAACCAATTTTAATAGATGATTCACGGGAAAAAGATTTCATCAAATGAAAAAGTTGAATTGGAAACCGATACGTACTGGAAGAGTTTAACAAACCGTAGTATTCAAAAGGTATCAAAATGTTATAAGATCACTGGACCAAGTATATGCTCATAAACGAGAGTATGTTGAATAATATAAATTAATTTAGCGTTAAAAATTACTACATTTTTAATAGGACCAACGAATTTTTGAACGGTATGGTTGATTCAAATTTTCCAGCGTGCGTCGTTTTATTCATGCGACATTAAGGACATTAAGCTGCATATAAGCAGCATATTTATGGACATTAATGGACATTAATGGATATCTTATTCATAACCATCAAGCTGCATATAAGGATGTGGGAAACTAATTTCCTTTTATTAATCTGCATATAATAAAAATTGAAATACTTGGGAATCTAGAAGGTGCTTTACAAAAAAACTTAAATTTATGTAATTTTTGCATTTATAAATTGATTTTAAACGAAATGCAGACGTGATGGAAAAAATTTGAGTACGCCATCTTGTTTAGCATCATCAATTTATGAACGGCGCTCAAACTTCTTGACCTTTTTAAAAGTCGATTTCGTTGTACCGTGTTATTAAAACATGCAATTCCTCTATTACGGGATTATGAACATAAATCTATATAATAAATGGGCCAATTAGTTTTTTCATAACTCAAATGTCAATAATGTTATTAATGTTATTAAAACAATGTGTTAAAAACGTTTGTTTACAAAAATTTTTTAAAGAAATTTTTCTGAATTTCTGATCTAATAAGAATTTTCAGATTTAGTTTCAAATCTTAAACGAACTCTCAATAAACTTTTTGCGACGAAAAGTACCCTTACATTATTTATAAATCCATTTAGTCTATTTAATGAACCTAAAAAAATTTTTAATAAAAAGTGAGAAAAAAGCTGCACGATGAATGTATCATGTTGCGAAAATTTTTTATTGATTTTATCTTTGACTTTTGATAAACTTGCACGTATTCGGTCAACAGGTTTTGCAACAGATATGTTGACAGAAATTTTTTGATTCGTTTCTTAACACTAACATATAATGACAGGGCATATTTATACAACATAGCGCCTTGGTTTGAAACTCTTTCAAAGCACTTATAAAGCATGTAGACACCTTTATGAATTCGTTGAATGTGTTACTTTGTGAATGATAGATAGTCCAGTGGATTTTAAAAGTTGTAAAAAATAGTTGGATTTACCGAGTTATGCGAGTAAGCAGGTCTGGAGCCAATAGGGGTTTTCGGGGTTAAACTCGCTACCTTTAAATTCCAAAACGTATTCAAAAATGAAAAAAAAAATTCAAGCAATCGAATAATTGTATAGTTTTATAAAACATTAAAAATCGCAAACAGTACCATAACGCGTGTAATTCTTCCAATAGCTGAAAAAAATTAAACAACCAATATGACTGAAAATTTAAAATACTTTTTAGACATACTTGCCAATACAACGACAAAAATAAAATCGTGCTAACACAGTCCGCAAAATTTCAAAATTAACATTAATTTTTGAACACAGCTTTTACATGCGGAACACAGCCTGCCGAGATTGTCAGAAGTGGCGACAGTTTAAAGTTATTTCTTTACATTAGCTTAGCTCTCCTTTCTATACGTAAGTGATGTAAGCTCAGCTGCAGAAGTTATAATTATAAAATTAGCCATTTTTAGTGTTAAAGTTTATAACACAATATTTAGTATTTTCCCCAATATACAGTGATGGAAAAAATAATAGAAACGTCAAGCACTTTAACATTTCGAAGAATGCTATTAAGTTTTAAGCAAACTATATGAATGTAACCCACTGTACACAAAAGTTGCATATCGGTACTCTATTTTGTTTGGGCTTTTGCGCATAATTCGGTAAAAATATCAGTGGTGCAAGCCCTGAAATCAGTGAACTCGATTTCGTAATGGAAAAAAAAACAGAAACGCATTCTACTTTTGGTAATAATATTGAATATACAAGTATTAAACAATTATATTCAAATACCATTTAGAAAGTGTTAATAAAGTATTGAAAAAAAATAATAATTATTTTTTGTGATATTCTACCTTTTGCACCTATTTTGTTTAGAGTGGGAAGCGGAGTGCATTGCACAGATGTTGAGCTCCAATTCATCCGAAAATTATGAAATGAAGACAAAGTAAAGTTTCAAATTGCAGAGTCATTGTGTTCAAAGAAAAAAATGTATTCTGCTATTAATTTTGAACCAAAGAAGGCAAAACGAGGCAGAAAACGAGCAACCTATGCAAAGTTTGACGTATTGTTGGTTCGACAAACTAATTTATTTCATCGGAAGAACCCATAGGAGTTAAATTCACCAGTAACTAGTCACACAATACGGAATAGATTAATAGAAAATGATTTTAAAGCACATTCCGCAAGAGAAGTGATATACTTGAGCAAAAAAAGAAAATTCGCAACAGAGTAGTTTTTTCAAGAAAGCATCTCATATAAAAAGATTGGAAAAAACGTGTTGTGACCAGACAAAATAGTGGTGAATTTGTTCGGATCCGATGTAATGCCTCATGTAAGATGCCCAAAAAAATACTACATATAATCCGAAGCATACAATTAAATTTATTAAAAATGGTGGTGGTAGCATAATGCTATGGGGTTGTTTTTCCTCGTTGGGCATAGGTTTAATATATTGAATTAAAGGTAAAATATGGGCCACAGACTATATAAATATATTAAATAGCATAATGCTGCCGTTCTCCGATGGAGAAATACAGTTAAAATGTGTGGTTATGCAAGATAACGATCCCAAAAACTCCTCGCAACTCGCACAAAAATGGTTCAGGGACAATGTCATTAATTTATAAGATTTATAAATCCAAATACAAAGAAGCATTGTAGAAAAAAATGCAGGATGAGTGGTATGCTATTGATTCCTCACTTTGTGGCAAACTGGTAGATTCCATGGCCCGTAGGTGCATTGAAATTCTAAAAAACCGTCGTGCCACAACAAAATAGTTTTTTGTTTCTATTATTTTTTCCAAGGATGGTTTTTTCTTGTTTTATGAATTGCGTGAAACCGTTTTTTTTATATTTTGATAGATATTCTATTAATCTTTAAGTCATATATAAACTTAGCTCTTATGATATTTTAAGAGCTTTATTTTTTTGATATTAGGGTGGCACATTAAGATGGTAGAAACTGAGATCTGGAGGATAAGAGGTCAATGACCTCTATAGAGGTCATATTGGTATCCTTAAGACAAAAACATTGATATACCAAACTTTAAAATCCGAATATAAACACCAGAGATATGAAGTTATATGTCAATGCGCGACCCCTACGTTCGGTCAAAAAAAAGCACGTATATGAAAATTATTATATGAAAATGTAACATATACACATAGGAAAAAAAATATATGAAATTTTTGCAGTTCAGTGGGGGCAAGTGCCCCTTCCCTGCTTCCCCCTGTGGACGTCCTTGCCTACATCTCTTACATACATATATCAAAATGGTAAAATCACTAAAAATTTCGAATTTTTGCACATAAGCTTTGAACCTTATACGAAATTTTAGTATGAAATTTGGTAAAATCGAATGAAAACCAAGTCCATCTCCCAAACAAAGTGACGTCAGCAAAACATTTAATCTCTTTTAGTTCCGCCAGAAACCTTGTAAGTTATTGGAGGTGTTATTGTTTCAGTGTTAAAAACATTCGTGAAATTTTAAGGGTTTTGTTTTAAAAATAAATTTTTGGGAAAATAAAGCCATAAAAGCTAAGCTATTTTTATAAGCCAATTGTATGATAAAAGGCGTTAAAAATGTTTCGAAAATAACATGAAGAGAAAAACATCAATTGGGTCATATTAGTTCCTATTAGGTCGTGCTGGTTATAAAATAGTAAAAATCAATATGAGCTTGTAGTCGTTCTGAGTAAAGGAAAGTAAAATACGAACAAGTTGTGATTTGTATCTGTTTGGAAACAAAATAGTTTTCTTTTTCTCCAAAGAAAATTGTTGTTGTTAATCAAAAATGTCCTTATCATGGTAAGGTTAGTAAAAATCAGAAAAACGAAATAGTTTCTGCCTCCTAAATCGGTTAAATACCCCACCGTGTAGCTTCTGAATAACAGCATATATGTATATATTAACAAGCTTCAGGCCATTCAAATAGAGTAGTTACTGGAATTGTAGGAGTATTGATGTGTATAATTGATTTAAGAATGAAAAAATGCGATCCTATGTATCTACTCTAAGAAATGAAAAACTGAAAATTTGCACAAAATATCAATTTTTTATATGAAAAATCTTAAAAACTGTCTTGTCTCTGGGAAGAAAATGAAAAGAAGAAAATGACTGATATGAAAATAATATTTGGAGTTAATATTAAACATGAGTTATAAAATTATTTGGCATAAAGCTCAAAATATAAATCTTAAAAAATATGTTTGTCAAGAATTATAAAATTAAATAAGTTAATATTAAACTTAATATGGTGCACACTGAATTCAAAATCTCGCTATTTATATGAATTTTATAAAAATATCAATAGATTAAATAAAGTGTTCTGCACTCAATGTAAACAACCATGGCATGTATTGGGACTAAAGGAAAGCAAACACATAGAGAGAGTTATAAACAAAAACTAAAGAAACAAAATAAAATTGAAACCTTTTAATACTGTTGTATAAAAAATTGCACGTTTAGCTAACGCATTGATAAGTATATAAATAGGTAGATATATATTATTGTGAATAACCGTTATATTTTCGTTATTCTTTACACTGCTGATTCAATTTCCAACGCATGCATATCACGCTGAGAGCCTAGCTTCAGTTGGTGTTTAGAGTGCATAAAGAAATCTGTTCTCATTACCACATCTAAGGAAATCATTCACTATGCCATGGCGGACATCAATCATCCAACAGGAAGTTCATAACATTACAAAATGAAAAATAAATACTTATGTTCGAAATTATCAAGGACAGACAGTCTATCCTTCTCTGACGCGGACCAGGGGTTAACAATATAGCCAACGGCGTTAACGGCATAAAGAGTACCTTTGAGTTTTGGTGAAAACTTGTTCTCTGAATAAGGGTTATTTCAGACACATGCTGCATTGTGTTCGGCTATGGAAATCATTTGCTCTGATATGTTATCGAAAAGTCATTTCAACTTCCTGTCAAAGAGTCTTCTTAATGCTCCACAGCCAAGCGAAAGTAAAGACCTGATGCATCTTAGCAAGTTTGAAGCAACTCTAATCGCTGCAAAGCACCACATTCCATTGTTACTGGAAAATCTTTTGTGTGCGAATTCATTGAAAAATAAAAATCATAATGATGCAAATCAGCGACACTTTTATGTGTAGGAAAATAAAAAAGCAGTTAGCATTTAAGTATTATCAAATTAAGGCTTCAAATCTTACACAATCGATACTTTAATCTGCTTTAGACATAAATGTAGCTTTTAAGTAGCGCATTTGGTTGGATATTTAACCTTCAAATGCATTTTGTGTCAAGTCAAAGATAATGCCCATATCTCTTCCTTTTCAGATCTTGGTGTTGTGTTAAAACGAAGTTTAACTATATTTTTTATAGTTTTAAGATGAAATATCTAACCGAACGAGCTTATTGCGTGGATTTCGTTGTGCTTATTATTTTCTTTTACTTCAAATACTTAAACTAGCTGAAAAATACACATGGAGTTGCCTAAGCCCGGTGTTTCTGTATAGCATAAAATATCATTTTTATAAAAAATGAGTTCAAAACATATTTCAGTAAAAACAAATTAAAAACAATTTATAGCAATTAAATTTTAAAAGAAAAAACATAAAAAAGACCATTTAAAAAGAAATATACTTAGTACTCTCATAGGTTTTGCTACACGATAGAACGTGCTCACTGTGAGTGAACTATTGAACGCATTCTCTTCATTTTGACGCCTATTTGACATTTAGCAGTTATGGTTCTTTTTCGCGAAAAAAGCTTTCGGAGGCAGTTGTTTATAAGCATGGAATGGGGCTCGCTCGAAAATCGTGTTGTTATAGTTGGTCTAAAAATATGAGGCGTGGAAAGAGGCGATATCTTTCGGACCTTGCGAGCGCACTCGGAGTCACTCGTAATTTTGTGTTTCGTACTGTGAAGTTGTTTGAGAATACTGGTGGAATAATCGACCATCCAAAATCCGGCCGTCGGCGTGTTGTAAGAACATCACGAGCCATCAAGGCGGTGAAGTCTCGAATCAAGCGAAAATTACTGCGAAAGCAGAAAATCTTGTCGCGGCAGATAAATATCTACGCGCAATCGACCTCTTGCATTCTTAAATATGACTAGGAGCTCGAGGATAAATAAGACACACCTTCTCGTTAAAGGTAGCGTTAAAGGAACAACGAAAGTGAAAATCGATAGCGTTACTTCTCAACCACGCGGATAATGCCCACAGACGAATTCTGTTAACTGACAAAAAAATTTTCAATAAACAGAATGATAGAGTGTATGCTCTGTCATCACGACATGCTGCAGAACTCGTTCCGAAAGTTCAGAGAGGTCACCACCCAGCTTCTGTGATTGTTTGGTGGGCAGTCGCCTATGATGGGGTCACCAAGCTCCATTTCTGTGAAAAAGGAGTCAAAACTTGGGTGAAATTGTATGAATCCGATGTTTTGGAATTGGTTGTGAAACCTCTTAACACGTCATTATTCCAATACAAGCCGTGGACCTTTCAACAAGATTCTGCTCCGCCCCATTAGGCTCAATTTGCTCAAGAGTGGCTCAATAGCAATGTTCCGGATTTCATTTTCACGGGTTAGTAGCCAGCGGGTAGCTCAGACCTGAACCCATTGGATTGCAAACTGTGGTCCTTGTTAGAGGGTATGACTTGCTCTACTCGACATCCAAATATTTAGTCTCTAAAGCGCGCTCTTGCCCGAGTAGTGGAGAAATTTCCTATGCATGTCGTGTGTGCTGCGATCGATGACAGGCCCGATCGGCTTCGCTCGTGCTGAAAACCAAATGTGCATTTCGAATAAGTGCTACAATTTTAAGCTATTGAATGACTCAATAAATAACAAAAATATTTTGAAAAAAATCGTATGTGATGAACGCGAATCTAAATTGCTATAGACGACTTCTGAGTAAGTAACAATTGGCATTACCAATTGCAAGACTAGTTTGCATTTTGATGGGGACAAGTTCTGCATTTATTGTCAGATTTCTTAGAAGGCATTGTAGTAATGCAGGAAGTAATGTGATCCTCACAGGACAAGGAAGTAATTATTTGGATTACTCAATACATATGTCAATACATATTGTAGGAAAATCTAGATTTAAGAAGCGTGTTTTAAAGATCGGAAGGAGGTAGGATTTATTGGGTTAAGTTTAAGCTTGTAAGCCCCGCTCCCGAAGATGGTGGGACGAAAAACAGTGTTTTTCCACTTTTATATTAGGATATCTCAAAAACGTGACGTGATAGAGCAATTCTGCTGACAGATTTGTATTCAGAGCACCAAAATTGACGCTTTTTGACCTCTGTAATTTATTATTTTCATCGGATTTTGTCGAAATTTATAAAAAAACTTTCAATCATTTCGATAACAAATAATTTACATGTTCTTTGATGTAAAGTTGGAAGTTTTAACTAAAACTCATTCCAAGTTTCTACTAAGGAATGTTTTTTTTTAAGAGGATACTACCCATTTCCGATAAGTATTCGACTGTCAGACTGTGGTGAGTATGATCACAACTCTAATATTATTTGTGGTCAGCTTGATTTCCAATTTTAAAATGCACAGACTAACATCAGAACAATGCTTGCAAAGTATGCAAATTTATTTCTTCGATAACAAAAAAAATAAAAACATCCTATACTCAAGTACGGGAACAGACATAGTGTGATTACGTATGTTACTGTTAAATATTTCAATAGAAATTGGAATACCCGGGCAACTCGAAATACCGTGGTGCCTGGAAATCCTGACATTTTAATTTTTTGAGTGTTTCGAGCTACCCAAACATTACCCGGGTACCCAGGCACTTTCCGGTATATCAAGAGATTCAGGTCTATTCGAGAATATATGTACATGTTTTAAAGAATTTATTTTTTATTGTTGTACGACTGCAATGATATTGAGAACGAATAGTTTTATCCGGTTTATGGTCACGCTTTTGCCGGCGAGTACATTTTGTTGTTTCAATTGCTGTTCCGTTTGATTATTTTATTGTACACCTTGCGAATAACGCAAAAAAAAAATTATTTCAAAACTCATAACATAATATTTAGAAAACACTCTTACGGCTTGTAAGATCAATGTTTTTGAGATCATAACTTTTTTATAATTACTGAACCGTTTGTACGGTAGAGATGTCCTAAATACAATAGTTTTAGTCCTTACTACAAAATTAAAGGTTACTCCAAAGCTCAAAACTACAATTCTCTAAAAGAATCAACAGCCCTACTTAAACATCGGTTCAACAATATTTGATTAAAAAGTTTCTTCCATTTTAGAGGCAAGTATGTCATTAAGAATTAAAAAAACAGTGTCTATTTAAATCAAGATTTTTCCTCTAATTAAGCTTTAATTGTCCCTCTTTGCTCTGAAACTTGAAATTATAGAATCATTCAAAGGTTTTTACTTGAAATTAGATCAGTTGATTAAGTGGCCCTTAGCTTAGGACAACTTGACATTCTGAAGAAAATCCTTGCAGTCAAAACTGTCCATAACTGTTTCAAATCGATCAATAAGACTTGTATCTTACATTAAAAATAGCGCCAGCATAAGATGTTGCGTCCTTAAAAAATGTTGTCAATACTTCTTAGTTTTTCAGTCTACTTGCACATTCTTCTTAACATCCATATTTGACAAAATCTTCAGTGTTTTCTATCGTTGCGTATGAAATTTCGCCCATTTTTTTCATCTTGTGGAATGAAAAAGTTTTCTCTCTTCTTCAAATGCATTGTTCTTAGCCAAAGGACTGTGCATCTTTTTCTCTTGGGTAGTTTTGAAATTATCAAACTATAGCGCTCCGTTCGCTATGTTTAGAATTTACTCCTCAATTACGATTGCCTTTGAAGACTTAAAAAGGTAGATTTGAGTCAATGTTACTATAAGATTCTCTGTTGCTGAATGGGTTTGTTTAAGTTGATCCAAGCCTTTCATTAACTGCTTCTCGTTGAGTTTCCTGTGATACTTGTCTTTATTTTTGAAACACCTCTACAAGTTTTCTTTCTTCTGCTCTACATTTATTATCATCACAAGTTGCTTTTTTTATAAAAATACTAGCTGAACCCGGTGTGCTTCGCTACCCCCCTCGTTATAAAATAAAATTAAAAGTATTTATATATTTACAAAAATTTATTTATTTAATTTTAATTTAATTATTGCAATGCTGTAGGATAAACAATATTTCTAGTTTGCCCATCAGGAGCATACCCATATAAATCGGTGGGTTTTCCTACACTCGAGCATGCAACATAAAGCTGTCCATGCGAGAAACATGGATTTGCTAAATTTAAGCCGCAAACTTTCAGAGATTGGCCTTGAGCTTTGTTAACAGTCATCGCAAACGCTAACCGAACAGGAAACTGCATTTAAAATCGAATGGTACATCTGTTGGTATCATTGGAATGCGTGGCAAAAGTACATCTGCCCCTTTATATTTTCCTGTTATAATGGTCGCTTCTATTAAATTATTTCTAAGTTTTTAAGTCGAGTGTCATTGCAAAGCCGTGGTGGATCGATATTACGTAGTAAAATAATGGGCACTCCAATTTTAAGTTGTAGCACATGTGGTGGAAAGCCTGGCACATCGAGTGAATTTAAGAACTCAACAGGATAATTAACGGCATCTTCTTCTCTCGTTACAATATCGATGGACTTGTACGTTGATGCAGTTTCATCGATTTTGTTCAAAATAGCACATTTTATGGAATTAACATCAATGTTTTTGGCAGCAAGTAATACTCGTTCACACAGCCATTCCTTGTTTTTAAAATTAAGTTCAATATTGGGAAATACACAATTGATTAATTCTTCAATGGACAGTGTAATTTTACCATAATCGGGTGGAAATGTAATGCAGTTTGTTGTTGGATCCGATGGCATTCTTCCGTTTCCAAAATCCAGCAACTGCTTTGAAAATCGGAAAGCTGATGAATCGCGTTGCAGTTGCACACGCATATTTGTCGTTAATTTTAGTGTGCGAACGTGGTGCCAAAGAATGGATGTTTTCAGACATGCGTTACGCTCATCAGCTGGGGTTGCACCTGGAATAACCGGTAGTGTTTGGCGAGATCACCGGCTAACAAAATCAGTGCTCCCCCAAATAATTGCCTATTGTTTCTGAAATCCTGTAATGTGCGATCTAGGGCCTCTAAAGAGTTTTTGTGTGCCATTGTGCATTCATCCCATACTATGATCTTACACGTTCGCAGCATTTTAACCATTGATGAATTTTTCGTTATGTAGCAAATACTGCCGCCGTTGGTCAAAATATGCCCAAGATATGACGATTTTACATTTTGGGTTATATGGGTGAGGCCACGCCCCTTTGTCCACTTACAACTTTATATAGGCAAGAATTTATTATTTCGTAAGAACATCCTATTGAAAATTTAATGACGATCGAGTCCAGTAGTTAAGACTAAATTAAGATTTTTAATTTTCCTTAAAAGGGGCGTGGTCTCACCCATTTTTTTTCTAGTACGTATTCCTAATTATGCCAATACCATATGTACCAAATATCATAGGCGTAGGTCAACAAATGCCCAAAATATGGCGATTTAAATTTTTGGGTTATATGGGCGGTGCCACTCCCCTTTGTCCAATAAAAACTTCATATAGCCTATTGTTCCTTCCAGAGTCACAGAAATATGCTGTGCAAATTTCAGGAAGATCTGTCCAGTGGTTTGGCCTCCTATAAAGCACAAACAAACAAACAGACAGACAGACATTAATTTTTATATCTATAGATAATAAAATTAAAATATTATTATTAAATAATATAAAAATTTATAAAATAAATTTTAATTCTCTTTTTGCATTCCAAAGTTTCTATAATTAACTGTTTAAGTGAAAAACGAAATGCCTTTAAGAAAAGGGTACACGCAAGAAATGGGAAATTTTGCAATTTTTTTTTTTAATTGATGGTGTTGAACATGCATTTAATGTTCTTTTGATTCAATTTTTCTTATTTGCTTCAATAATTTTTAGGAGTATTCACAATATGGTATGTATAGTGTGGCATTTGGGTGCATTGGCTCAAATTCTACGATATTTTTCGGTGAAAACGGTGACAACTCTGAAATAAAAAAAAAATCACAAAAAGTAACGTAAAAAATAGATGAAGTTTACTTCTTTTTGTAAATAATACTACAAAATTATATATAAAAAAAAAGAATAAATAACTGGCCATTTCAGCCCTTGAAAGGACTTTGACCTAGCTTCTTATGATCAATTGTGTTGTGCGTGTTATTAAGTTTGTACACAATTAACCGAGAACCGGACCTTAATGCTTAACACCGACTCCGAACGGCGATGAACAGAATGTTCTTGTTCTCAAGAAGCTTTACATGGCATTTTGATTATTCTCTGAGGTTTGCCATTGTCTGCAGAGAGGTGGCGCCCGTACAGAAAAATAATTTTTATTCAAATAATTTTCTGTCGCTGCTGGGGTTTGAATCCGGGTCTCCAGGTTCTTTGACATAGCGGCCACGCACTTTAACCAACTACGCCACGGACGCCACAAAAAAATTATATAAAACAAAATTATATATTGGTTTTAATTCTTCGAGTTGAAATCCTTTAAAATTAAAATTATCGATAGCTAAGACCTTCTTGGACGAAGAAGAGTCCAATTGTTCATTCGTATTCTTGTATTCTTTGTATTCTACATTTCTGGCGTTTTTGAAGCAAGTCAAAAATTTCCACACAACTCAACATCATGTCACATTTCACGAATATGATGCTTTCCGAAAATACTTATTTGAAAGTGTGTTTATTCTTTCGTCCAAATTCGGTTTACTGTCGAAAAGACTCGTTCGAATGAAGCAGATGCACAGGAAAAGCAATAGATATATGGGACTATATCTCCTAAAAGTATGTATGGCACGTTTTTTGTCGCAAAATTTTGGAAGTACTCCATCTGCGAATATCCTGAATTTTTTCAGCAGTTATAAATTTCGTCAAATAACCGAACTGATGAATAAAAAATTTCTCACAGAATTCGGGGACATTTAGTCCAATTTGGGGACACCGGAACAATTGCCAACATTCGGGGACATGTCCCGAGTAAATGGGACAGATGGTCAAACTGGGTGTAATGATCTTGTTGTGTGTATTGTGATATATTTGTGATATAAGTAAAATTAACTGAGTTTTAAGCATAAAACTTGATCAAGAATGCAATGCCTGCTGTATTCATTGTAATTTTTTTTTAATGTAAAAAAAAAAATGATTTTGTGTATAAATATATTTTCTAACTAGAAGATTTCATTGACAGCGTGAAACATGATACAATTATAAAGTAGGTCGGAGAGAAGGCAGGCTCTCAAAATTTAAAATCTTGTAGTTTTTCGCATTGTAAATAACCAGTCAGCTGTTTTGAAATATCGATATCAGGGTTTCGTGCGGTATTTTTTTAAAGTACTTTTTTATACATATTTCAATATGGGTTGCTGTGCATACTTTCTACAGTTTAATTTCAATAAATGAATAAAATTCTAAAAAATATAAAATATAAAAAATAAATATAAAATATAAATATAAAAATAAATTAAAAAATATAGGTAACTACATTTTATAGAGCAATTTTCATAATAAACCAAAAAAAAAAAATGAAAAAAATTTTTAATAATAAATTGTTGCTACGCCAAAAAAGTATTAACGTGATTTATCATGTCATTATATATATTCCATAATTAAATGGGAGTTGTTGACGCACGTTACACATGTTTAAATATTTACGGCTGTATTCATAAAAAATTATGAAACCTTCAATAAAGCCTCGATAAGGCATTTAAATTTTTTTTTTGTTTTCATCTGTTTTCTCAAATTTTGTCAAAAATATATCAAATTATTTCAAAATATATCAAAAACAAAGAAAATGTTTGAAAAATGTTTGCTTATAAATGAGAGGATTTTAAAAATGGCTGAAACGTGCTATTATCCACTGATAAAGCATTTTTAAAATTATTTGCTCGCACAGATATTGTCAAAAATAATTAAAAATATTTCAAACATTTGAAAAATATGTCAAGAAATTCAAAATATATAAAAAAATTAAAAAAAAAAGAAAATTTGTCACAATATCTCAAAATATTTACAAATAAAGGTAATAAAATTACAACTTTTTCAGTGCAGAGGGTAGCTTCAAAAAACATTTGATGTTTAAATATCAAAATAAAAAGTCACGCAAGACTACTGTTGAGTTGGTGTAGCGGCCAACGGAACAGTCTGTATAGTCTGCTGCGTGATTGGCTCTATACAGAGAGGTTGTTGGTTGTTGCCTTCTTTGTCTTCATGTTGTCTTGTTGTCAACATACTTGGCCTAAAGCGCAAATTTGTTTTCAATATCAAAATGTTTACGGAATTGTGACAAATAAATGAAACGTCATTGACTTTATCTAATACACAAACCATTATTGACACTCTGCCCATTTCAAATCAAAAGTGTACATATTTTAACTACAAAGCAGCTACAACATGTTTATGAAAAATAAAATTTTAAGACTTTTTTTAAGATATTTAAAGATTAAAGTTTTTAACTATTGAACGTTATAGAACTATTATAAGATATTTTTATGAATACGGCTGTTTATTAATAAACATGTTGTAGTTGTTTTGTAGTTCAACACTTTCGATTCTTAGCAACAATATATGTAGTAATAGTAGCATGAAAAATAAAGTATTGAAATAAAATCACAATAGTAGTTTTTAGCAACTCTGGGTGTGAGTTCGAATATTTTCATTGGAACTATTTTTGACGGAATTGTAGGTACTGTCAAAAATGCATAATAGAAAATACAAAAAATAAGGGGTACTTTTTAAAGTCTCTCTCTATCCGACCTACCTTGTTATTGTATCATGAGCGTGAAAAATAAAATGCGATCACAGTCTATAATGAAAAACTGTACCGTAAATACATACATTTTTAAATTTTAATTTTTATATTTTGAGAAAATTAATAATTTCAGTATGTTTTGTGTATCTGAACTATTTTAAACCATTATTTGAAAATTAACCTCTTTTCCTTAGTTTTATCTTTGGTTTGCAAGTAAAACAAAACAAAAAAACAAAAAAAAGAAAAAAAAAATAGAACACAAAAACCTGTTAATTAGAATAACTTAAAGCCTGTTAGAATAAGAAATTGCCTTCTTTGGCCAATAAATAAATAAATAAATAAATAAATTGTAAAGGTTGCGAATTATTTTTTTTTATTCGCTTTCCCGAATTTTATTTTCGTAACTATTTTCTGTACAAATGTGTATAGATGCATAAGCAGTGAGGTGAATCGACACACAAATTCTGGTAGATAGATTCAAATAGATCTTAAATCCAAAAGGATATCGAAATCGGTGTAACCGTCTGCCAGCGGTTTTGATTTGAAAAACATAATTTTTCGCCAAAAATCAACTGTTTTTTTCGCCGTAAGTTCTTATAAAGATGAAATAACCACCCCAAAGTAGGGAGGAATTTAGATACCTTTAACACAAAGGGGCCACAAGCTTATGATTGTTAGATTCGAGAATTTTTTTAGTGCGAAAGAGTTTAGATTTCGGTCAAAATTTTGGGTATTTTTCATAAAAATCGCTATAAATTATTCAGTAAACTTTAAAAAATTAAGTATTTCTAAAAAAGACTTGATACAATCTATAGATTTATAAAAAGCTGCCTTTTTCATTTACGTAAAAAACAATTTTAGTGGCCACACATTAGACAATGGTCGTATTTGCAAGAATACGAAGTTCTTTATAGAAATGAAAGTCAATGAAAATCCATTAAAAAAAATCAATTTCACTATTTTGATTTTTTTATTTATTAATCGATTACATAAAGTATTTTTTTTTAATCATACTAAATTTTCTAAAACTTGCTGAAAAATAGCGGATTTTTGTAAAAAATATCCAACATTTTGACCGAAATCAGAACACTTTTGCACTAAAAAAATTCAAGAATCTTACAATCTTACTATTCATAACTTTGTGGCCCCAGATACCTTTAATTCGCCCCTACTTTGGGGTATTTACTTTACGGCTACATCGATTTCGATATCCTTTTGAATTTAAGACCTACTTGAATCCAGCTTCCAGAATATGAATGTTGACAAAAATTTTTTTTTACGCCTGAGCAAAACGATCCGCCTTAATAAGCACAAATAGCTTTTCGTTGTGACTTATTAGTACTATAAAATCTCTGATACTTAGGATGGTTAAATTGACACATGCACATCTCTAAATCTCTAACGTTATAAAATGTGTTTGAAGGTTAATAAACAACGGTTTGCCTGAAGAACAACATAATTATCTATAATTGCCATATCAATGAGTTATCAAAAAACAAAAACAAAAAAAAAAAGAAGAATGTATCGCAATAGTCCTCGCAATTACGATATTAACATAGCTAGTAATCGAGCGTTGCTGACGTTAATTTGACGTTACTTTTGCATGCGAGTAAATCATATGCTGAATAGCAACAAGTTTATTTGAATCGAAATCCTTTGTGATTGTGATCCATATAAGGAACTTTCAGTAGAGAGCGTCAGTAGAGCGCTTACGTTAAACGGCAGCACTGCATTGTCAACGGTTTTTGTCATCCTGTCTGGAAGTTTACAGTTGCTGCCCATTTGGGAAGCGTTTTAATAAAGCAAATATTTCGTTTGTAGATGAATAGAACTAGCACTAATAAATCGAATATTTTTAAATTCTATGCCTAAGAGGACAGTACAAAATATCAAATTGCATTTCAGGTTAAAGAGCCGTAAAAATATTTCTTTGGTTTAAAAATTGAGTTTTTATTTCACATCATGTAATGAGAACTTTTTGAAATTCAGAGTCATTTTTCATATCATATCATAAAAAATATTTAACAATGTACAATAACATTTGAAAAAAGTTTTACCAACTTTTTGAAGAGAACAATGCAAACTTTAATAGTAACACGATTGGTATGTCATGGCAATATATAAGCAACACGACTAAAATAATATCACAATAAAAATAAAAAAAAAAACACTGTCAAGCAATCAATTATTTCGTAGCATAACATAAATTAAACTTATGTTAATGTCTTTGCTATTTTTTTAAAATTCTTTGTAGAATTTGTCTTAAAAATATTGCGTATTTTGAATAAGTATCGCGTATTTTCTCTTCTCTTATTGTCTAAAATCCTTAATTCATCAATTGCCTTTCCATTTGCATTTTAATTTTTTTTTTTTTGTGATATATCTTATTTACAAATCTGAAGTTTATGGATGTCTTAAAAATACGAATTGACTAAGCTGCTGTGTGTCTAACCTACGAATATTCGTTTTTTTTACGCTATCACAGTACAATAAGTGTTGGTCAGGAGATGTCAGCGTTTAATCCGAACACACTTTTCTGTGATTGGATAAGCTGAAAGTAAGCTTACCTAAGGGCTGACTGGGACAGTTGTGGTGTTAATTATATGGTATTTAAAATATTTGATAATTTAAGAATAAATAGAAAAAAAATGTGTTCATTTTTGAAGCCTTACAAAATTTGAACCATGCAGAAGTATTTGTATGAATTTGCAGAGTTTAAAATTATGTGTAATTCATTTTAGCAGAAACGATATTCTTATGCAGTTTTATTTAGATATATTGAGAGATATTTAAATCTAGGTTTAGTTGCCGAAAATTCAATTTTAAATATTCGTCTGTATTCACTACAACTAATAAAAGAAAACAAAAACTAAAAAGTCTTTAAGGCATGTTGCTACTTGGCGCGCTCGGTCGGTATTCGAGTGAAAGTTTAATTTTTTTTTACAGGAAAGCGGTAAGAGATAATGGAAAATGTTTCTTGGGGCGAATTAATACACTCAAATGCACTTTTACAAAAATTGTTTTTTATTAATTATGAAAACACTTCTACTTTGTATTTTACACAAAAAACACACACTATTTTACATAAAAAACACTTTTTATGTATAATAAAAAATAGATAAATAAAAAAATAAAAATTTTTGCAATATTTTAGTTTACACGGAAAACACATATGTGGAAAGTATGCGGTTAAAATTTGGAAATTATCGGACAAGGTAATTTTGTATAACGATGGTGACCAGGTATAAAAAAGTAAAAAACTTTAAATTAAAGTTTCATACATCACAAATGTTAAATATTAATAAACATTTTTAATTATTAATTTTTTACTGCATTTAAAATAAAAAAAAAAAATAACTGGCCATTTCAGCCCTTGAAAGGACTTTGACCTAGCTTCGTATGATCAATTGTGTTGTGCGTGTTATTAAGTTTTGTACACAATTGAGCGAGAACCGGACCTACAGGCTTAACACCGACTCCGAACGGCGATGAACGAAATGTTCTTGTTCTCAAGAAGCTTTACATGGCATTTTGATTACTCTCTGAGGTTTGCCATTGTCTCCAGTGGCGGCCGTACAGATAAATTATTTTATTTCAAATAATTTTCTGTCGCTGCTGGGGTTCGAACCTGGGTCTCCAAGTTCGTTGACAAAGCGGCCACGCACTTTAACCAACTACGCCACGGACACCACCGTGGCGTCCGTGTATTTGTTACTGTATTTTTTCACCCTAAAAAATTTTTCCATTATCTCTAACCGTTTTCCTTCAAAAAAATTTTGAATTTTCACTCGAATATCAAGCACTCCAAGTAGCAACATGCCTTAAATAGCTTCAAAAGCTTCTTTAAAAAGCTTCAAATTTTCTATAAGCCCCTGATAAAGCAATTTGAAAAATTTTTTGTTTAAATTATCAAATTATTTCAAATATTTCTAAAACACAATGTTAAATATGTTTAAAATGAGGTTCACAAAACTTCTTATAGAGGCGTTATAAATGATAGAATTTTTAAAGAAATTATTGAAACGTGTAATAAGCCTTTTATGACAAAAAAATTAAAACTATTTTAAAATATTTCACACATATTGAAATGTGTATCAAAACATTTCAAAATATCAACAAAATATGACAACTTATACAAAATCTGAATGCGTAAATTGATAACATGCAAAGCCGATGCAGTTGTTGTTGTAGCTTTTCATTGATTTTGACAATTATGGGTACTGAGAAGAGAGTTCGATCAGCCACGAGACAACCTTATTTATTCAACCATGAACATTTAACAAATGAACACACTCATACAACACACAAAAGGTTTTTTAAAACATTCATGTCATTTCGTTACTTAGCGTATTCGTAAATCATATTCTTCGTACGGGACATGAACGTATTCTTCATGGCGTAAATTCGTAGAAACATAATTACGATAAGCATAAATGTTAAATTATTTTAAGTATTTACCTCGGTGTAAGGTCTTTTTCAGAAATATACCATGTCTCCTCTGTTGCACAAATATTGCTATTCTGTGTTTTGAACTGCATTCACAATTGTTGAAATCAAACAAAAATCATTGAAAATCACATAATTGCTATGAAAATCGAGATAAAATTTGTTCAAAGCATCTTCTCATAAAAAAGTCAAAAAATCAAACCAGGCCGTATTGTCTTTAGGTCATCAGCATACACAAGCTGCGAAATGTTTCTCAATACTACTGATAGGGGTCGTTCATAAATTACGTTATCGATTTTCCAATTTTTTACCCCCCCTCCCCCTCCGTTACTCTTCGTAGTGCATTTCAAAACTCCTCCCCTACCCCATAAAGTAACGTAGTATATGAAATAAAAAAAATGAATTGATTAAAAAATATTTTAAAATATATTTAAAAAAAGATACAGTAGTTTTGACTATGTCGTAACAATTATTCGATTCGCTTTTGATGACATCTTTTTTAAAAAATATTTAGCAAAATATTTATTCCATACACCTGAGCATATGACCTTTAAGAGAGTGCCGGAGAGGGTTAATATGTATGACCGACCCCCATTACTTTTGCAAAAGGAACATTTTCTCCTTTGACACTTATTCCTTCCGACCAGTTCTTACGGGGGCTCCCATAAAAAATTTTATGGTTTTTGTATATTTATTCCATACACCTGAGCATTTGACCTTTATCAGAGTGCCGGAGAGGGTTAATATGTATCACTGACCCCCATTACTTTTGCAAAAGGAACATTTTTGCCTTTGACTCCTATTCCCTCTGACCACTCCTTAGGGGGGCTCCCATACAAATTTTATGGTTTTGTCGATAAAACCGGAAAATGTCGATAAATAGGTAGCAAGTTTAAGCAAACAAAAACATCAAATGTTGGCTTTATATTTCATGTTATTGTGTAAAACTTATTTAACGCATTTTAAAACCCCTACCCCCCTAAACTGGTAACGTAGTTTATGAACGACCCCTAGGTTAGAGATGAAGATATTTTTTAGAGGATTTTTTTAGATAAAATACCTTGGAATTTAAAAAATTGGGACCATTCGGACAGATAGGATTTAATTCAATTAAGCAAGATACCCGTATTTCCAAATTTTTGCAATTTACGAACTAGGATATCATGATCAACGCAGTCAAATGCTTTACTGAAGTCTGTATAGACTGTGTCTGCTTGATGTCCGTTTTCCATCTCAGAAACAACATCAGAGACTTAGATTTCGAGATTTATAGTCGAGTGTGTACTTGATTGTAGTCGGGATTAACTAGACATTTAAGTTTCTCACATATAATTTTTTTCAAAAAGTTAAGGAATGGCAGATATAATAGAAATGCCCCTACAATTTACGACTGACCACTTGTCACCACTTTTGCAAATAGGTGTAATATGGGATGTTTTCCAATCGGACAGGGCGGCAGAACTTGGCGTTGGGATGAGTGTTCGTTTTATGAATCTTTAAAATGATCTGCATATAGGTTATATATCACTTCAGGATTGGAAAAACTGACGTTTCCTTTGAATATGGCCGTAGGGTAACCAGCTCACTTTTGCTTAACATTTACAAAGTCAAAGAATTTTTTCATTATCTTGGTTTGTGTAAAATTTTTAAGCTAATTCTGGCTTGATAGCCTACTCTTTGGACAGCCTAGTGTATCTCACCTTTACTTCCTCACTTACTTGATGGTAATTTTCAATGGTTTTATAAAGCTTGTTTCGTTGATTCCTCAGGCATCTAAGATCATGGTCAAGCCATGGTTCTGAAATTGTATTTATTTTTTTTTATTTTTGGTGCGTGTCTGTCCATGATGGTGTCAATAATGGATTAAATGGGATCATAAAATAGAAAATATACAATTGTGTTTATGCTGCGTTATCTACAGCAATCCCGGTTCTTATTTTAGGAACAGGATTGTTAATCCATTTAATCAAGTAGGTGTTAATAAAAAGGAATTGTTCGTAGTAGTGATCCATACTTTACATCACGGCAGATGTAGTTTACTCTGGAAAAAGCTGAGGAAATATCGACTGTAAAATGTAAATCTAAGCATAGATAAGATATAAGCAAGATTTGAATGACTTAACAAAGGCCCAGTAATAAACCGAAGCTTCATCAAGTGTGGCTTATGGACACTGGAATGTTGATTTAGAAATCATGTCACGACAATAAATCTTTTTCTAAAGCTACGTTATCTATAGAAAACCATCCTCAATCCATTGAACTAGATCAATGGATTGAGGATTCCTAGGAAAACGAAAGCAGATATAAAGTTGTAACTCATCAAAGAGATATTTATACTCATGGAAACATATCCTATAAAAGCTGCCCTTATTTCTAGGAACAGGATAATTACTCCATGTAATCAATTAGGTCTTAATAAAAATTAACTGTTCGTAGTAGTCATCCATAATTTACATCATTTCAAATGTTGCTTACATTGGAAAAAGCTAAGGAAATATCGGCTGTTAAGATAAGCTAAGAATATCTTCTTTAAGAAGACTGTTCAGATTTGAATGATTAAGCAAAGGCCCAGTAATGAACCGAAGCTTCATTCAGAACCATAAATCACACCAGAATGCGGATTGAGAAATCATATCACGGTAATTAATCTCTGTCTCTCTCTCTCTCTTTAGTCATGACTTTAAGGACGAAAAGAAAAACTAGTTTTGAGCAAAGTGGTTTAAATTGAACAGAAATTTAAAATGTAACTTTATCTGCTCCGAACAAATATGTCGATTAATTTATTGGCAGCTAGCATCATAGCTGGTAACAACATTTTGTTGTTGCTTATTCATCTATTAAGAACTATTTAAAGCTCGCGCACTGCGAGAAATACGTCTTTATCTATTATAGTTATTTTCTCTATGGACCCGATCTTCATTGCTATGGTCAACCATTATTGGTTTTTTTATTGTTTTCTTTTTTTATCGAAAACCGCAAATCTATGAATTTGTAGAAAACTTTAAGAATGTTTTAGACAAACACGACTTATTCTTGCTAGCTTACGAATTTAAAATAATTTTGATTGATTACTTTGGATTATCTTGTCATTTACCAACATCAAATATGATATTTATCAAAAACTGGAAACCGGTTGATGGAATACTGTGTGTTTCATTGTTTTTGTTCTCTGTCGAGTTGGGTTTTCTTTCATTTCATGCGATAAAGGTAAAGATTTCGTATTTTAGCGTTTTGTTAGATTAACAGGCAATGTTAAAATAATAGGTTTCGATGTACATACAAACATACATGTCGGCATAGCGCACGTATTGATATCGATTGTTGACTGCAAAAGTTTGTATTTAAAAATATCAAATATTTCCACCGTATTAATTCAAACTTAAAAAACACACTCAGAACACGACTTTAATAATAATAAACGCTGAACGCTGGAGTTGAGCTGAGCTCTGAGTCTTTCCAATTACAACAGTTTGACCTTTTTCGAGTTATTGTTGGATGATGGCAGGCAATGTTCGATTTTGAAGTTTTTTCTATTTTTATTAATTGCTTGAATACATCAGGTTTTTGTTGGCATTGTTTATGTTGTATTCGTTAATGTGAGTGTTTGCCTGGTGCTGAAATTTTCACTGGTCAATACTCCCGAAATTTAATATATTTAGATGGGTTCGCTTGAAATAAAAGCAGTAGAACTAGTCCCCGTACCGCAAAAAATCATTAAAGTCAGCAGCAAAAAAAAAAAAAAGTTTCTACACATTTCTGGGTACTTGATTGAAACTTTATCCACTTGTCAATAATCAATTGTCATTAAAAGTACTTTGACTCGAACTTTAGGTATTCTTTGCTGAAGTATGGCAAAAGATTTGAAATTTGAATGTTTTTTCTATCTCCAATCTGTCAAATCAGCGCCATCGAATATTCATAGTTTCCGCTCATGAATAGTACAAAGAAATATTAAGAGTAATCAATGATTTCTACTTACTTAAAAATCATCGTGCTAGTTCTTTACCATTTTATGATAATTCAGTATTTTCTTCATTCAGTGTCAGACAAACGTGTTAAGGAGCCAAAAACTCCACCAGAAAACCACAATCCAGCAATTAATAGAATATTTACTGTGGATATTTATTATTTTATGCAGAAAAAAAATAGAAGTCGAAATTTTAAAGTGGACAAATAATATCCAGCATTTTCAAAGTAATGCTATTTTAATTTCTCAACATACCTACTTTAAATATTCGAAGAGCTCAAAAGCCATTTCAATTAAATATAAAAATATTTAAAGAACGTTTTATATGAGAAAAGCCTAAGTTATCAGTTTGGCTATTCGCCTTTATATATGTTCCAAAAATATACATTTAGAGTTGTGACACTTATGGAACCAATGAGGAAGAAACTAAATTACTATACAACACATTGCGTAACTTCCCATGTTAGCTACATTTTAGTGACAACAAGTACTTCTCAATTTTTGTGGACATATTTTATATTGATTATGGGGACATAGCACAATTAGTAGAGTTATTTCTCTTTCAGATGAAGAAAAAGTTGTGTAAACTCCCATAAACAAATAAAAAAACAATGGTGGTATTCAATGAACGCCGTATTAGTGATGTAAATGTGCCGTATGTTTACAGAAGCGTACTTTGCAACAACAAAATTGTATGGGAGCAAAAATACGGAGCTTACGTCACAAAATCGTTGTGTTCATAGTACGTATAATTCGTAAATGCAACTGTGGGCTTATACCTCATTATTAACAGATTATAAGCGCTCATTTTTAAATTTTTTCCAATACATTTTTTCAAATTCTTTAATCAATTTAATTTTTTCGCTTAATTTTGACATTTTTTATTATTTGGCGCTCACGAAAAATTAAAAAAAAAAATTGGTACAGTATTGCCTTATGTCAAAAATGTCAATACGCATTTCAAAAAAGTTTGTGATGGCAACATATTTTCTATACAATTACACAGTTTAATTGGTATATGTTCAGGTGGGTTCGTGAATACGGTCAGCGTAAACTTATAGTTTTACGCTTCCGTATATATACGGCGTTCATTGAATACCACTAATGATTAAATTTAATGTGACTTTTTTCATTCAATTATTAAGACCAATTGTTGAGCTCGAGGTCAAGTATTGTAATGAAAAAACAACTAACAATAACAACAACTCTGCAACAACAAGAGTATTCACACAGCAGACCAGACAGCTGTTTCGTTGGCCGCTGCAGCAGTTCATCAGAAGTATAGCGTGACTTTCGTTGTGAACCTACCAGTCAGTTGGTTATGTTCAACTCAAGAATGATAGAAACAAGATTATGCGTTTGTCGAAAAAAAATATGTAATCACGAGATCAAAACAGTGTTGCGCTGTGAAATTATTCACAAAATTTGTCTTTTAGTATTGAAAGTTGTACACTTTTAGTACGAAAGTCATGAATGCAGTAATGAAACCAGCTTAATAGTAACACTCACCATACTCATACTCGTGATACTTTTTTGCATAAAGTATTGAAAGTAGCAAAAAGTGTACTAGTGTTCAGGGATCAAATGACCGTCTGTATAACACACATTCATCACAGAGCTCATCAAACGAAAAAAGAGCCTAAAAAGACGTGGTCGGGGATCATATGAGCGTCTGCATAACAACGGCCTTAGACAAATTGACGAAATTGAAAATAAATTCTTTCGGAAGAGTAAAGCTAAAATATGTCCTCTTCTGTACAAAAATATGAACATTTTCGTATACGAAAATATCAATTTTTTAAACTTTCAAGATTTTTATCTCTTATACCATTCGAGACCGACAAAATTTTATTGCACCAATATGTTCAGGAGGTCCATATACATATTATAAAAATAAGAAAAAAAAATATTAAGGCGACGTCTTGCTCTATCTCTCTCATTTGAGGAACCCGTAATCTTGTTTCTATCATTCTTGTGTTCAACTATTTATGTCAATGCACGGTTTTTCACAGTTATAGTTGCCCCACTCTCGTTATTTGTTTCAATTGAACTAAAGTGAAAGAGCACAAACTGATATTACAGTTATTTGCAAGTGTCAACATCATAAAAAACTAACTAAGAACAAAAATTTATTAAAAAACTAAACATTTTAAGAGAGGAAAAGATTAGTTAGAATAGCGCACTAAATGCTCATATCAGTGTTATAATTGCCTTTGATAAGTTCCACTATTTTTTAAATTCTTACTTTCAAAGCGTTACAATGGCGTTTTAAAGGCTATTATGAACAAGGTTAGACGAAAAAAGCATTTCTCCTCAAAATCGGCTAATCTGATAATGTTGTTCGATATTATTTGGCTGATCCTGAAGAGTATGGTAGCATCTTCGACAAAAAAAAAAACAAAAAAAATTATTTCACAGCGAAAAACCATGCGGATTTGAAAAATTCTGTCGCACTCCAAAACTTCGCTATCAATGGCACAACAAGCATTTGGCACTGCGGTCTCTATTTCAACCATATGGAGGGTAGTAAAAAGGAGTCCAAATGTTGTTCGCCAAGAAATGCAGAGAGGTCTAAACCTTACTGCTCAACACAAAGCGTTGTGACATTTGCTCGAAGTCACATCACACAAGAACAACTGGTGTTTTAAGTCGCGTTTAAGTCCCACAATCAGTTTAAATAATTTTTATTTTTTGTTAGATAATTTTTTTCTAATGAGAAAATATTACATCTTGATGGTTCGGATGGAACACACTCATAATGGAGGGATTTGCGGTATGAGAAAACGCGGCACCCATTTGGAAAGCAGCTTTCTCATCGACAAATGTTCCTGTAATATTGTTCCCAAACTGCCTTTCGATATCTTCAGAGCCTCAGCTAGCTAGCGCACCTACACTTTACGGTCGGCCAATACCATTTTGTGTACTTTTTTATGTTTTGTGGTACAACTGCCTTATTTGGGGTCCTGACCGTTCAGCATCGTTTGTGTCTGTACGACCAAGTTTAAATTCAGCCTACCATCGGCAAATGGTTGCTTTTGACGAAGCAGAGTCCGAATAACACTTTCGAAGGCATTGCTCAGCTTGGACGGTATTTTTTCCCATCAAACAACAGTGATAAATCAACACACGGAATTGCTTTGAATCCATTATTTTGAAAATATCAACAGTAGCAACACTTAAATCACTGCAACTTCTGAACTAAACGTTAGATTGTCATGAAATTTTTACACGTATTGCTTGAAGGTTGGAACTATGGAAATATTATATCGATATTTCGTTAGAGGTGCCACCTAGTAGTGAGTCTCGGGACTTATTGGACCATGTGTTACTACATGCATCTTTTGAAGATCTATTACAACTTTTTACTTCTAACAAAGTTTGTAATTGTGTACAAAACAAGTTTTCAATGATATAATTATAAAAAAACAAAATATAGTTATAAGCTAAAATTATTCTGAAGATTATGGTTATATAAAAACTATTAAGTGTCTTCGACTAAGGCGATCTATCTCACGCAAGGCGAATTCAAATGAACCCCTTCAGGTCTCTCTAAAATTACGGTTCTCGCTTCCTTTTAGAAAAATACAAGTTCATTGATTTTCTTACCGCCATTCGTTGCGGAATTATGTACATGTTGATTGTTAACAAAATCATGATAAATACGTCATTTTCAAAAATTGCTTCCGAAATTTTTCATAGATTTATATACGTAAGACTAGCTGGTACCCGACGCGTTGCTGTCGTAGCGGAAATAATTTCTATCTCTATCTGAATCTCAAACTCAGTCTCAATCTCAATCTCAATCTCAATCTCAATCTCAACCTCAACCTCAACCTCAACCTCAATTTCAATCTCTATCTCTATCTCTATTTCTATCTCTATCTCTATCTCTATCTCTATCTCTATCTCTATCCCTATCTCTATCTCTATCTCTATCTCTATCTCTATCTCTATCTCTATCTCTATCTCTATCTCTATCTCTATCTCTATCTCTATCTCTATCTCTATCTCTATCTCTATCTCTATCTCTATCTCTATCTCTATCTATATCTCTATCTCTATCTCTATCTCTATCTCTATCTCTATCTCTATCTCTATCTCTATCTCCATATTTATGTCTATCTCTATCTCTATCTCTATCTCTATCTCTATCTCTATCTCTATCTCTATCTCTATCTCTATCTCTATCTCTATCTCTATCTCTATCTCTATCTCTATCTCTATCTCTATCTCTATCTCTATCTCTATCTCTATCTCTATCTCTATCTCTATCTCTATCTCTATCTCTATCTCTATCTCTATCTCTATCTCTATCTCTATCTCTATCTCTATCTCTATCTCTATCTCTATCTCTATCTCTATCTCTATCTCTATCTCTATCTCTATCTCTATCTCTATCTCTATCTCTATCTCTATCTCTATCTCTATCTCTATCTCTATTTCTATCTCTATCTCTATCTATATCTCTATCTCTATCTCCATATTTATGTCTATCTCTATCTCTATCTCTATCTCTATCTCCATATTTATGTCTATCTCTATCTCTATCTCTATCTCTATCTCTATCTCTATCTCTATCTCTATCTCTATCTCTATCTCTATCTCTATCTCTATCTCTATCTCTATCTCTATCTCTATCTCTATCTCTATCTCTATCTCTATCTCTATCTCTATCTCTATCTCTATCTCTATCTCTATCTCTATCTCTATCTCTATCTCTATCTCTATCTCTATCTCTATCTCTATCTCTATCTCTATCTCTATCTCTATCTCTATCTCTATCTCTATCTCTATCTCTATCTCTATCTCTATCTCTATCTCTATCTCTATCTCTATCTCTATCTCTATCTCTATCTCTATCTCTATCTCTATCTCTATCTCTATCTCTATCTCTATCTCTATTTCTATCTCTATCTCTATCTATATCTCTATCTCTATCTCCATATTTATGTCTATCTCTATCTCTATCTCTATCTCTATCTCTATCTCTATCTCTATCTCTATCTCTATCTCTATCTCTATCTCTATCTCTATCTCTATCTCTATCTCTATCTCTATCTCTATCTCTATCTCTATCTCTATCTCTATCTCTATCTCTATCTCTATCTCTATCTCTATCTCTATCTCTATCTCTATCTCTATCTCTATCTCTATCTCTATCTCTATCTCTATCTCTATCTCTATCTCTATCTCTATCTCTATCTCTATCTCTATCTCTATCTCTATCTCTATCTCTATCTCTATCTCTATCTCTATCTCTATCTCTATCTCTATCTCTATCTCTATCTCTATCTCTATCTCTATCTCTATCTCTATCTCTATCTCTATCTCTATCTCTATCTCTATCTCTATCTCTATCTCTATCTCTATCTCTATCTCTATCTCTATCTCTATCTCTATCTCTATCTCTATCTCTATCTCTATCTCTATCTCTATCTCTATCTCTATCTCTATCTCTATCTCTATCTCTATCTCTATCTCTATCTCTATCTCTATCTCTATCTCTATCTCTATCTCTATCTCTATCTCTATCTCTATCTCTATCTCTATCTCTATCTCTATCTCTATCTCTATCTCTATCTCTATCTCTATCTCTATCTCTATCTCTATCTCTATCTCTATCTCTATCTCTATCTCTATCTCTATCTCTATCTCTATCTCTATCTCTATCTCTATCTCTATCTCTATCTCTATCTCTATCTCTATCTCTATCTCTATCTCTATTTCTATCTCTATCTCTATCTATATCTCTATCTCTATCTCCATATTTATGTCTATCTCTATCTCTATCTCTATCTCTATCTCTATCTCTATCTCTATCTCTATCTCTATCTCTATCTCTATCTCTATCTCTATCTCTATCTCTATCTCTATCTCTATCTCTATCTCTATCTCTATCTCTATCTCTATCTCTATCTCTATCTCTATCTCTATCTCTATCTCTATCTCTATCTCTATCTCTATCTCTATCTCTATCTCTATCTCTATCTCTATCTCTATCTCTATCTCTATCTCTATCTCTATCTCTATCTCTATCTCTATCTCTATCTCTATCTCTATCTCTATCTCTATCTCTATCTCTATCTCTATCTCTATCTCTATCTCTATCTCTATCTCTATCTCTATCTCTATCTCTATCTCTATCTCTATCTCTATCTCTATCTCTATCTCTATCTCTATCTCTATCTCTATCTCTATCTCTATCTCTATCTCTATCTCTATCTCTATCTCTATCTCTATCTCTATCTCTATCTCTATCTCTATCTCTATCTCTATCTCTATCTCTATCTCTATCTCTATCTCTATCTCTATCTCTATCTCTATCTCTATCTCTATCTCTATCTCTATCTCTATCTCTATCTCTATCTCTATCTCTAACTGGAAAGACTCGTGGAAATTGATAACCAAATTTCGAGGCTGTGCTACTTACAATTCCAAAGTTATTCGATATCGCAAGTTTGGCTTGTATGGGCGGAGCCACACCTCCTTGTTCAATGACGTCTCAGTTTTCTAGTAGAAGAATATCACCCAATATTAATTCCATACTGAATTTCGTTGTTAAACGACATTAAGTTCCAAAGCTATCTGATATCAAAAATTTAAAGTGTATGGGCGGAGCCACACCCCTTTTTTCAAAACCCATCCCAGTTTTATAGTAGATATATCACCAAGTGGCAACTCCATACTGAATTTCATTATTATACGGCATTTAGTTCCAAAGCTATTCGATATCATAAATTTTAATTGTATGGGCGGTGCCACACCCCTTTGGCCTATACTGGCTCAATTTTGCAAGTCGAAAGACACGACTAAATAGAACGTTCTAACCGAGTTTCATTAATGTGTGACTTATAGCTTGAAAGTTATATTGAAAATTTGGCTGAAAAATTGCCACGCCCCACATTCAACGCCCATAAAATTTTACGTGTGGAACGGCTCTTGTAAATTGAGATAGAACACCGAATTCCGATACTATGCGACCTATAACTTCAGAGCTATTCGCTACCGTAGATTTGGGTTGTATGGGAGGTGCCACGCCCCCTTATTTTAGGGGGATGAAAAATAGATGTTGTTCGATTCTCACCCCTGACTAATATCCTCGCTAAGGATCACGAAAATCGGTCGAGCCGTTTCGGAGGAGTTCGATCACGCACCCCGTGACAGAAGAATTTTATATATTAGATATAATAAATCATTAAAGATATTCAGTGAAATTATTTCAGATTTATTTGTTTTAAAGTCATGTCTAAGTAAAATCCCTAAAAAAGTAGGGTGGCACAAATTGTACATGAAAAATTTTGGTTGCTAATATCTCTGAAAAAGCACTTTATTTAGCCTTATTACCTATTCAACAGAACCATTTCTTTTGAATAGTATTTCCGTAGAAAAGTTACTCATTAATTGTTTATAAGTCCTATGTGTTTTTCGACATTTAGCCACAATCTTCGGAATAATTTTTCCTTTACACCAACATTTCATATAAAGTGCTAAATGACCTTAGAATTTATATGATTCTCACCATTTATATTAAACTTTAGAGTTTTGAATTATAATCTACTTATTTATATACTTTTTTATTATAATTTTTCTACTGTTTTTTTAATTTGAAGGTAAGCATTTATTTATTTTATTGTATTAATTATAAATTTCAAATGTGAATATATTTATTAGTTATATATTAATTAATAATTTTAATAATATATTATATTATTAAATTAATAATAATATAATATATTAATACAAATTAATATCAAGGATTTACAATTTAATGTATGACAAGTATGAAATGATCTTCGACTGGGCCGAAGTTAACCCTCTGCAGCTGATGTCGTAGTCTGACAGACCCCACGCCAGTAATATTGTTAAATTTGGAGCACGTCAGTTACAGAGGGTTTAAATACCCCCACGGCCAAACCAAAGTATATTCAAAGTCTTAAGTAGTCAATAAAATGTGTATTTGTAAAATCATTTTCGTTATAGTTAGAAAATATGTAGAAAATATTCGCATTTGTTTTTTGATAAAATCACTTTTTATGGGAGGTAGGTGTGGTTTTCACTTGATTTCGTTGAATTTCATACACAGAGTACATTTTATATATCAAAGTTAGTATGCAAAATTTCAAGTCCATATACTAATTGTTGTGGAATTAAAAGAGATTTTACCTTTTTGGTAAAGTCACGTTGTATGGGAAGTAGACGTTTTCATCCGATTTGGCTGACCCTTATTTTTTTAGATAAAAGTTTAAATATCGAATTTCGTGATGATAGCTTCAAAATTACGGCTGTAATCGTGATCACAGACAGACAAACAAACAGACAGACGGACAGACAGACAGACGGACAGACAGACAGACGGACATGGCTAAATCGACTCCGGGGGTGATGCTGATCAAGAATATATATACTTTTCTATACCTACCACGCCTCCTTATGGGCGTTACAAACGGAGTGACAAAATAAATATACCCTTTTTACGTTTTTTAAACGTGAGGGTATACAAATTAAAACAATTAGCCAGGTATGATGTTAAGTTGTAAATTCCGGATCTCATCTTGATAGTTAATAAATCGATTGATTAGAGCAGTGCTCACATATGAGAAGCTGATAATCAAGTTCTATTTTAATGTGTGTAGAGTTATGTAAATAAGGATTAGAGCAAAGCTCAAATATGAGGTGAGACGGACATGATCTCGCTCTGGTGAGTGATTAAAGTAAATTTTATTTAATAAATATGGACTGTCTGCATATCCATGTAGAAGCTTAACAATCCAATTAACATTAAGTATAATTTTCCGATTTTCTAAAGTTGGAAGATTTAAGAGCTGTAATCGTTATTCATACACTGAGGGAAAAAGTCATGTAATCAGTACATAGACATCTATGTAAAATCTATGTATTTCGTCTTGTATAAGAACGCAACGAGAGCTGCATGTACTGGGTAAAGTGAGAGTGTACTGCTTACATATAAGTTTATTCAAAACGATTTTGTTGTTTTATGTCATTCGCTTCTTCATTTGCCAACATCTCGATCAACGATCGGATCAACCCATTTTTAATGCTGCCGCATTGTATATGCTGCAGATAACTTATAAATAAGACTTATAAATAATATAAATCACCTGAGAAAATCTTTGGTTAAGATTTAATCAAGTCTATACCTTATTTAACTACACCGACGTAAAAACCTATGGACTGACTACATAAATTTATATACTCATGTCAGGAATTTCTACACACTGAAATTTTGTGATTTTCTCGCATTGAGTACGTGTTGAAATCTGTATTGACTACACTAAGGGAAAAAAATATTAAATTTTTCCAAAAAACTTTTTAATTTATCCAAAAAGCGAGTAATTTTTGCACCACTAACGCATTTATTTAAATCGACTACGTAAATATTTAAAATTTATTTAAATACTTTTTTAATTAAATAAAATATTAAAATATTTAAACAGAATTAATAAAAAATATATTAAAATTATGCACGAATATATTTAAATATCTTTCAAATATTAACTATATGAAAATAAAACTATCGCATTTAAGGAAAATTTATATAAAAATATTGAAATTGAAAAACAATCTATTTGAATATTTCCCACGAGCTGCGTCCATATCAAACGCCATTTAGTGGTATATTTTATTTTCTTTTTGTGAAAATATGATTTGTGGGTCCGGTGGTGAGTGCGATGCATGATGAAATCATGTAGAGTGGAGTGACATTCTTGAGAAAATACCGAGTTGTCAGTCCACTTTACATGAATTCATCATGCTTCGCACTCACCACCGCACTCACAAATCATATTTGCAAATATCCATGATATATTACCCTTGAAACATTAACTAAATGAGAACTATAAAACCTGCAACTGCTGGTGAGAAGAAACTGCAGCAGCATCGCACAGGAACAGAGTGCGCACAGGAACAGAGTGCGATGCTGCTGCTGCTTGGCAGCTGTATGGAATATGTGTGTCAGTGTGTGGCATAAATAAAATTTAAATATGGGAAAAAACGAGTTGTAAGGAAAATATTTGATTTATCCACGTAAATATTTAAATGAAATATATACTCAGGCGTGGATAATGTTAATATGCGTTATTTCCCTTAGTGTACATAATGCTTTAATGCAATGCTGAAGTCAATAAAGAATGTTATGTACTCATCATAAAACTGCTATACATAATATTATGTAATGACTCAACAATCTATGTACTACGTACATCGGAACTGTACTCTTTACACAAAATTATTTACAACAATTTTGTGATGAGTACATAAAATTTGTAAAAGCATTATGTAGTCAATACAGATTTTAACATGTACTCAATACAGGAAAAATATAAAATTTCTGTGTGCAGAAATTTCTGTCATGAGTACATAAATTTAATTACTCAGTCCATACATTTTTCCCTCTCTGTAAGGTGGTAGATGAAAATCAGTTCTACAATAGAAATTGCTTGAGCAGAACAGAAAATTTTTTTTCTGAACAGATTCAATGTCCTCATTGTAACAACCTTATCGTGGACACCATACAATTGAAGCATATTCTAAGATAGGCCGTACTAGAGAAGTGAACAAAGTTTTAGTTATAAAGGGATCATTAAACTCTTTTGCCCATCGTTTAATAAATCCTAGGGTACTATTTATTATTTTAGTTATATGAATATGAAAGCGTAGTTTAGGATACATGGTAATTCCAAGATTATGGAAACTTTCTAAAAATTCTAAAGTGTTATCACAAATTTTGTACGTGCGTCTAAGCCCTGGTTAACGCGAGAAGGTCAATATTTTGTCATATTGAGATTCATGTGATTTATTTTACACCAGTTATGAAGATTATTGATGTCAATTTGTAAGTCATATTCATTTCTATAAGAAAGAAATAGTTTGAAATTGTCAGCATACACCAAGATGTTAGAATCTATTATTACAGATGGCAAATCATTTATGAAAAGTAAAAAGAGAAGAGGCCCGATGTGAGTCCCTTGGGGCACTCCCGAGGTAACAGGGAACTAGCATGATTTCACAAGTTTAAATAGAACAGATTGTGTATCATATAATTTTTATTTGTTATTATATTTTATATATAGTTCAATATGAACAGTTAAAAAAGGTCTGCCAAAAAACGTTATTCCCCATTTTTATGACAGAGAATATAGAATTATTTTATTAAAGAAAAACCTAAAAACAAAATTCATTATGAGCTAAGCTCGCTATTTTGATTAAAACTATTACAAATTACTTATAGATGAATAAATATATTTGGGAATATTCATTTTTTCATGCTACTGTCTTGCATCCTTCCCCTATTTAATTGTTTGTGATGCACATGCTCGCCATGACGAATGATAACGTTTCTTGTCTTGAAAATAAACAAAATACACTTGTTGTACGAGAATAAAGCAAAGATTAAGCTATAATTTTTTATTTGAAGAAGGAGAAATGAAGAGGTTTTTTAAATAAGTAAATTTTACATCAGAATCATTTTAATCTGTTTTCATCGTGGAAACTTGTCGTTGCTTGAAATCATCAAGCAGTCAGAAAATGTAATTTAAAGAAATTAAATAGGGCTTAATTGCATGTTTGGCAGAAAATAACTTTTTATTGATGGATATATTCTAAAAATAATAACACAAAATATTTTCTATATATTACTTAAATTTTTGAATTAATCTTAATTTGATCAAGAATATATTTCAAAAGAGGAACTGGTTTGGATTAATTTAAACAAGCTCTAAGCAAATGTTTATGATGTAACATGTTAATTGATGTAAAATAAATAAGAAACCACAATTTTCCTTATATGAGGAAAATTTTGTTTTATTGGTTGAGATACATATTAAAAAAAATTATTTTCAGTGACTTTTATCGAAGCTTTGCATTATGCTTCATAACTTAAAATGATTTGTTTGAACCCATCTTCCATTGTTTACATTCATCCGGATATACGAATTGAAGACGAATCTCCAGCAAAGAAAGCTTCCTCAGAATAAAGGCTAAGAACTGTGATTCTTTAGTTATTTCTTTATTTACTCACTTGTACACACAGAGCTATTAATACACTAGCTATAAGAAGACAAATAAATGAGCTCACGTGTATTGTGTGTATTGAGCATGTTATGAGCATGTCATGAGCAATGATATCACTTTAAATTTTTTATAAAAGCTTAATTTAAACAAATATGTAAATTCAAAGTTATTCAGACAACCGTTGCCAAAGACGTTAAAATAAACGAACACATACATAAATGTTCAAACAGAAACGTTTTTCATTGAATATGTCTTATATTGTCCATTAAACATTATTATTCTATTAAGTATAAGTATTTGTAAAAAAGTCAAGTTCTTATATAAGTTCAAGTTAAGAAATTACATAGATTGGGTTTGCTGGGATGCTAACGCATCAAACATTAAAACCGTGAATTTGGCGCCAAGGCACTTGGAAGCATTTTCCTATTCAGCGTGTCAATGTTAATGATACGCTTCGTCTTCGTTGCTACTGAAGCCCATTCAGCTTATCAATAAAGCGTGGCGCAGCCATTAGTGATCGCGCTGCCGATGTACTTTCAAGTTTAATAGTTTCACAGCGCCACACAAATGATGGCACACGCCATGCTTCGGCAGTATTGTTCCACTGTAAATGGTAGCAACGCCTAATTATGCACTGATTTATGCGCGTGGCTGGCACATACAGCATACACTCAGTGCAGCACACTCTTAAATGATTGATAAAACAAAAATGAAAATAAAAACAAAAAAAAAAAAATCATGCTTGCCTGCCAAGCAACTGAACATATTCAAAGCTACCTGAACTGAGTTGTGCTGTTTAATCACTGCAGTTTGGCAAACAGGTTAGGCAGTTAACATAAAACAATAATTTTTGTGAATATTCGTATTTCTGTTTCGTTGTTGCATAATTCTTGAAACTAAGCCTTATAATTAAGCCTAATATCATCATAACATACACTAGAGAAGGATTACCATTCTTCTCAGAATAATGAAGATCTCAGGATATGAAAAAGTGTCAACAGAATGGATAGAAAAGTTGTACGCATGCTTAAATATCAGCATGTTTTATCACATCAAGCAATTATTTTGAATAAACGTATCTTTGAATTGTTTGTTGTCTTTCCTTTGCATTGGTTTGGTTCAAACGAAAGACTTAGGGCACGAACTTGATTCTTAGTGTTTCTGTGGCGCAGCAGCTAGAAATATGTGTTGAATATTCCTGAAAGATGGCGCTGTAGCAGCTACCAGTAGCTGAGATACGAACCGTTTAGTTCTGTGTTACAACGCATAGGATTGTTTTGTCGTCAAAATCACCAAATTCTATTTTATCACTACATTTCAAATCGTTATTCTTTGTGCCAGAGCCAGCGACAAACAGACATTATTTATGTTATACAGTAGACGTCCAATATAACGAATGGTCTCTTGTCCAGTCTTTTCGTTAAATCGAAAAATTCGTTATATCGAATGAATATTTTAAACAAAGAAATATACTTTTTATTAGTAGTTCGGTTTTTATTTATATATTCATAAAATATTTGCATATTTTTTTTTTTAATTTAAAATTTCTCTGGTAAAAATTGATTTTAGTGCAGTTTACATTAATTTCTGAAGTCCATTGTATAGAAGCCCTTGAGTGTTCGTTAAATCGAATGACAACAAAAAATTTGAATTCGTTATATAGAATGGTCAATGAAGAGATTGTGCCGTTCGTACTGTGCACTATATTTATACTTTTTTATTTTTGAACAAATTTTTCGTTATTGTGCTTTATTTAAAACTTATTTTTAATGTTGCTTATTTTATAAAACTTTTATTGTTTATTTAGCTTTTAGTGTTTTTTTACTAATACTCTTATTTTAAATTTTTTTATTTATTTGTCAGAACTTACATAATAATACAATTATTAATTTAAAATTAATGAGCACTAGCTGCATAGGCTTTCGGCTCGCAATTACAATTATGAGGGTTTTGGCTAGCAGTTACAATTGCAGCATAATCGCGAATAACGTTGTAAACGACATTTTTTTAAAAAGTGTTTTTTTTTCGCGGATACCAGTTAGAATTACTCTCTTATACTATATAAAAACAGAAGTGAGTAAAAAAATTCAGGTTGGAACATTTTAACGCATTTTTAAATGCCACTCAGTGGAATAACGTTGCACGTGCTTGTAAAATGAATAAAAGCGAACAATCGAACTTGATGCGCAAGTGATCGATGCTCAAAACGTTAAATAAATTTCGAAAATTGGAAAAATTTTAACTATTTTAAATTTTAAATTTTTTAATGAAACGTAAAAGAATAAAGATGATATCGATATCATTGGCCATAATACGCCCGAAGTCAGCGCAGCATTCTCAAGATTAGTAAAAGAGTCGAGTCGAATGGGTCTTGCAGTGAATGCAGATAAGACGAAATACCCAGTATCAACAAAAAAACAGTCCCAGCGTCTTGGAAACCACGTCACTGTTCACAACATCTCCTTCGAGGTTGTTAAGGACTTCGTCTGCCTGGGATCCAGCATTAACTCTTTCAACGATGTCAGTATTGAGATAAAACGAAGGATAACTCTTGCCAACAGGTGTTACTTTGGGCTAAGTAGGCAATTCAGAAGCAGAGCCCTCTCGACGAACAAAACTCACGCTCTATAAGTCACTTATCATGCCCGTCCTATTAAAAGCAGCACAAACCTGGACGTTGAGCAGTTCTGATGAAAAGACTCTGGGAGCCTTCGAGAGAAAGATCCTTCGTAAAATCTTCGGTCCAATCTGCGTCAATGGCGAGTACCGAATTCGATGGAACGATTAAAATCGAGCGGCTCCGCTGGCTAGGTCATGTTGAGCGAATAGAAAACGACACTCCAGCGAAAAAAATATTCGATTCGGTGCCCGGTGGTGGTCAATGCAGAAGATTACGCCCACATCTTCGTTGGAAGGATCAGGTGTTGGATAACCTGACCACGCTGGGAGTTTCCAACTGGCGCCAGCAAACGCAAAACAGAAATGGCTGGCGCAATTTCTTATACGAGGCCAAAACCGACTTACGGTTGTAAGCGCCAGATAAGTAAGTAATTAAGTAATGTGACAATGGATGAAATATGGATTCACTCTTACACACCGGAATCAAAACGGTCGTCAGCTGCTTGGAGAGCAACCGATGAAAGCAGGCCAAAGCGACCAAAAACACAACAGTCGACTGAAAAAGTTACGGCATCTGTATTTTGGGGTGCGCATGGAATTTTGTTCATCGACTATCTCGAAAAGGGAAAAACAATCAACAGCGATTATTTTATAGCGTTTTTAGAACGTTTGAAGGATGAAATCGCGAAAACTCGGACTCATTTGAAGAAGAAAAAATTATTTTTCAACAAAACAATGCACCGTGTCACAAATCGATGAAAACAATGGCGAAAATCCACGAATTGGGCTTCGAATTGCATCCTCATCCACTGTATTCGCCAGATTTGGCCCCCAGCGACTACTGGCTCTTTGCTAACCTCAAAAAAAATCTTGCCGGCAAGAGATTTGGCTCCATGAAGAGGTGATGGCTGAAACTGAAGCGCATTTCGAGGCGAAGCACAATTCGTTCTACAAAACCGGTATTGAAAAGTTAGAAAAGCGGTGAAATGAATTTATTGCTCTTGAAGGAACCTATGTTGATGAATAAAGAATAATATTTGCAAAAAAAGTTTTTTTATTACTCAGTCTCGGGACTTATTGGACCATGTGTTAACTTGAATTAATTGCAATTGAATTTTTCGTTTTTTTTTTTTTTTGTTCTCGCAATTTTGAATTTTGACGTGACGAAGTTACGTTATACTCCTCTAGTTTCCAAAAAAGTTAAAAAATGAATTTTTTAAAAATTCATCTGCGTTTCATTGAATTGTTACTCGCTGGGTATAAGAGCTATGATTAAAAAAATAGTATGACCGTAAAGGTTAATTCTTTGGCTATATTAAAAAAACAAAAAAAAAATTTAATACGGCATAGGGACGTAGTCGGAGCTGCGTAAGCAACGCAACTGAAAATTTGTTACATGGAATTATTACTCGCTGAGTATTAGTGCTAGGATTAAAAATACGATACGCCAATAAAGGCCTATTGGAAGCCCTCACAACAAAATTAGACAAAAAATTTCTGACATCATAAGGACGCTGAGAGAGCCGCTCAAAGATCGATAACGCAACATTCATGCAGCGGCGTTGCATTGAATTTTTACTCAATGAGTATATAACCTACGATAAAAGTGTAAAAAGGAAAATAAAGTTTTTATACATGGCTTTACGACAAAAATAAAAAAAAAATTCCGGCGTCGTCAGGTCGTGAATATAGCAGCTTATGTAACAGAAACGTAATATCGTTTCATAGAATTATTACTCACTCAGGAGGAGTGCTAGAGTAAATTTTGTTTAACGACAGCAGGGATGTGTTATTACGCTTCACAACTAAATTACAAAAAAAATTTTGTTGTCATGATTTCAGGGATGCAATCACATAATGTAGTAAAAATGCTACAGCCATGAAAAAACGTTGCATGGATTTTTAACTCTGTGACTACTGGTGCAACGGTAAATTTTAAGGAACGAAAACAAAGGTGAGGTCTTCGGACATATGACAAAATTAAAAAAAAAATTTTACGGCGTGTCAAAAACCCCCAGGAAACCGCCTAATGTGACGCATATGCATCACTTTTGCTGGATTAATTGAAATTAGAGCTCAACCAATGGGGAAGCAAAAAAAAAGAGCTAAACGAAAAGCACCAACTCCAAATCCAACAACATCTCCAACACCAATACCAAAACCAACACCAACACCAACACCAACACCAACACCAACACCAACACCAACACCAACACTAACACCAACACCAACACCAACACCAACACCACCACCAACACCAACACCAACACCAACACCAACACCTACACCAACACCAACACCAACACCAACACCAACATCAACACCAACACCAAAATCAACACCAACAGCAACACCAACACCAACACCAACATCAACACCAACACCAACACCAACACCAACACCAACACCAACACCAACACCAACACCAACAGCAACACCAACACCAACACCAACACCAACACCAACACCAACACCAACACCAACACCAACACCAACACCAACACCAACACCAACACCAACACCAACACCAACACCAACACCAACACCAACACCAACACCAACACCAACACCAACACCATTACCAACACCAACACCAACACCAACACCAACACCAACACCAACACCAACACCAACACCAACACCAACACCAACACCAACACCAACACCAACACCAACACCAACACCAACACCAACATCAACATCAACCCAACACCAACACCAACACCAACACTAACACCAACACCAACACCAACACCAACACCAACACCAACACCAACACCAAAATCAACACCAACAGCAACACCAACACCAACACCAACATCAACACCAACACCAACACCAACACCAACACCAACACCAACATCAACATCAACATCAACATCAACATCAACATCAACATCAACATCAACATCAACATCAACATCAACATCAACATCAACATCAACATCAACATCAACATCAACATCAACATCAACATCAACATCAACATCAACATCAACATCAACATCAACATCAACATCAACATCAACATCAACATCAACATCAACATCAACATCAACATCAACATCAACATCAATATCAATATCAACATGAACATCAACATCAACATCAACATCAACATCAACATAAACAACAACAACTACAACAACAACAACAACAACAACAACAACAAAAATCTAGTTAGTTACGATTTCACTGCTCACAAACAATAAAATAACACAATGAAACTGGAAAAGGACAATGACATGAATTTGGATATGGATTAGGACAAAAACTAAGACACACCTTTTTAAACTAGGAAAGGGATTCGGTATATTTGATTAAGTCAAAAATTTGGTCATGGATTAGAACAAGAGTTTGGACATGAAATAGGAGTATAAAGAAACACCGTCACGTCAAAACTTACGGGTGTGTCCACGACACAGCCAACGCTCTTTTTTTTATTTTATTTTGGGTTTGCATCGTTTCAAAAATCTTCTTTTTTTTTAAATGAATAAAATAAGGAATAATAAATAATTTTAAACGACTAGATCGCATTCATTTCATTCATCCATTAAAAAATATGACTCTTGAAAAAAGTTTGTAAAAATTACATACAAGGAACATATTTGTTTCTAGAAAAAAGGAACCGATGAAGGTTAAGGAGAAAGTTAAACTCAAGATTGTTACGGGTGACATGCTTCTTTAAAAATCATGTTACACGAAGTTGAATTTTATAAAGATATGAATGAAAAATATTGTTTCTTTTTACTAGATCCTCGTTGAGAGATAACAATTTTTTTCATCTGATTGACAACATCAGTTTCTCGTGGATTTTTGAGGAGCTGGACGATTCTCTCTGCCCAGAATCACATTCAAACATTATGTTAGGTTTGCTCCAAATGGCTCGTATATCAAAAGTTTGACCATTTACAGTAATCATGGTGTGTTATTATTATTTTTTTTTAAATGTTTATAATTTTTCAGTTTGAGGTCGAATTTGAGGAACTTGGTTCGAATGTCACGTGACAGAATATTTTTTCAATTCAAATTAATTTTGCTCTGAGAGAGAAGCAGAACGTGTCTAAATTCAGAAAATAAATAAATTCCATGTGAAGCTTCTTGATAATATGAATATTAGCTGTTGGGAGTCGGCATCAGGCTCGGATCCAGGGGGGGAGGGGGTTCAAACCCCCCGAAATTCGAAAAGAACCTGTATTTAAATGTGATGTACTGATGTTTATTATGTGGGCTAAGAGTACAAAAAAGAAAAACATTGGTTTTTTATAATTTACTTTAAATATTCACACCCCCATGCTGCAAACGTTTGTAGCTGTTTTTGCACGTATTGCTAAAATACTGAATTCTGTTCCAGTTTTTGTTTGTTTTTGCGATATCGCGCCTGTAGCTGTAAACAGTCACACATACAATCTTAACCTGAAATCATAAAAACACCGCATTTTTGGATAAAATATATCCAAACACCGCACAGTTTTAATTTAAAAACCCACAGTTTCGATAGTATCGGAAGTGTAGACGTAAAATTCCTTTGCTTCGTAGAACACTATCCACGCCTACGATTTTTTGAAAAAAAATTAACCCGCTCTAATGTATGTAAAGGGTGGTTAAATTTTAAGGGCTGATGTTGAATATAAACCACACCTAAATGTCAAGTTTTTTTCTGCATTTCATTTGACATTTCTCAATTTCAGACTAATTAAAGTTGAACCGTTAAAGTTATACAGGCTTATTATAAAAATGGGCTTTCAAATCAAAATGCATATCGAGCACTTCGTAATTTTTTCGGTCCATTTAATCGTCCAAAATCGTGCAAAAATTTTAATAAACCAGGTCTGTAGGAGATGTGAAAACACCAGTGCATGCTCGTACAGCTCGTACTGCAGAAAATATTGCTGCTGTTCGCGATAGTGTGGCTGAAGAGCCGTCCACCTCAATTCGTCGTCGTGCCCAACAATTGCACCTCTCACGCTCGTCGTTGATGAACATTATGCATAAAGACTTGCATTTACACGGTCAGAATGGTGGCAAGAAATGGCAACAGTGGATGATAAATTTTCGAAGAAAATCATCTTCAGTGATGAGGCACATTTTCACCTCAGTGGATTCGTCAATAAGCAGAATTGCCGCATTTCGGCGAATGATAATCAAAGAATGATTGTCGAAAAACCAATGCACCCACAAAGAGTGACTGTTTGGTGCGGTTTATGGGCTGGCGGCATCATTGGTCCGTATTTTTTCCAAAATGAGGCCGGTCAGACAGTAACTGCGAATGGTGTTCGCTATCGTGAGATGATAACGAACTTTTTATGGCCCGAATTGGAAGCTATGGATGTGGACGATATGTGGTTTCAACAGGACGGTGCCACTTGCCACACAGCTAACGAAACAATGGCTCTTTTGCGCGACAAATTCAATGGCCGTGTTATCTCACGTGGTGGCGATATCAATTGGCCGCCAAGATCATGTGATTTGACACCGTTGGACTTCTTTCTTTGGGGTTATTTGAAAGAAAAGGTGTACGTCGATAAGCCAGCAACAATTCAAAAGCTAAAGGATGAGATAATTCGGCACATTAACGGCATAGAACCTCACTTATGCCTCGGCGTCATCGAAAATTTAGACCATCGGATGGAGGTGTGCCGCCGAGGTCGCGGCGGCCATTTAGCCGATATTTTGTTCCATGCATAATTGAACCATACCAATATTATCATAATAAAAAGAAATGACAATAATTTCCTTAATAATTTGTGTTTTATTCAAAATCAACATCGGCCTTTAAAATTTAACTACCCTTTATATATATAACGTACATAAATATTTTTAAAACCCCCCCGAAATATATTCCTGGAACCGCCCCTGGTCGGCATAAAAACTAATACGAACAGTTCTATATCTATTTCTCTTGAAGTGGTATGTAGGATTGACGGAATTTCGACAGCGAACTCGCTGCCGAAAATTTGTTCTTAACCCTCTGCAACTGACGTGCTCCAAATTTAACAATATTCCTGACGTGGGGTCTAGCAGACCACACTTTTAAACTGATTTCCTATGATAAGGTTTCTGACTGTAGTTTTCTTGACTTTATTCCATATAACAGAAAATAATTATAAGGCTAAAATAAGAACAAAATTTGAAAGAAAATACTTTTTTTAAAAAAATTTAGTTTGATTTTCGGTTTTGATCATGATATAATTATACAGGTAGCATTGACAAGTATAGATTTTCTCAGCAACAAGGCAACGACCATCTGTCAAAAACAGTTGTTCGTGCAACAAGAATTAAACGAATGTAAAAATAAATAAATTCCGCAAAATATTCCGCAAAATATTCAAATATAATAATGAAAGTTGTGAAAAAATTATGTGTGATATGTGTTTAACGTTTTCCAGCCGTGGTGTTTTAATTTTAATTGAAAACTTCTTCAATTTCGTCCACATGCATCTGCAGCTGCTGAGGTTGCTACATTTGAACGTTTTCAACATTTTTTCTTATGTTTGCACTTAATAACACAAAGTTCACAAGTTATCTTCGTTGTAGTAATAAAAATTCACTATTGATTAAATAAAATAGGCAATATTTTGTAAGAAAATGTTTGGTTATTTGCAAGCGCTGAAACATAAACAATGGCGAAAACATAAGAAATAATTGAACGCTCTCTTTCTAGACATTTTTTTTGACAGATGGTCGATGCCCAAGCAACTGTCAATACTACCTTATATTATTATACCATGGGTTTTGATATAACGAAGTTTTGATTTTTGGTGTCTGTCAGACTACGTCAGCTGCAGAGGGTTAAGAAAGAATCACTTTCTGCTCTTCCTCGATACAAAATGCTGGCTTGCTAAGAACTCTAAAAAATTAGTTTACATTTTCTGTTAGTTTTACTGGTAACTATTGTTAATTTTTATTTATTTCATTGTGATGGATATTTTTTTTTGTGTGGTTAATAATTACAAACCACAATAAATAGGACGCCCACATCTTCGTTGGAAGGATCAGGTGTTGGATAACCTGACTACACTTGGTGTTTCCAACTGGCGCCAGCAAGCGCAAAACAAGTAAGTAAGTGGTTAATAATTTTAACCGAAATATCAAAATAAAATCAACAAAATTAAAACTTGGTTTTATAATTTTATATGGCCGACAACAACAATAATTATAAAAATATGTAATGAAATTCTGTTTGAGCTGCAAGAATTGATGAATTATTTCAAAGGAAGTTTTTATCAAATAATTTCCTTCGCACTAAACGTTATATTCTTATCAACTTCACCTTTCAAATAAGAAAAACAAGGCATTTAAAAAATATGCTTAATCAAAGACTTTGCAATTTATTAAGTACAGTCCTGAACTTTTTTATTTGGGAAGAATTATTATTTGTTTAAATTTTTTGTAATTTTGGTTCAGACGCAGATTGGCTGTAATTGACTCAACGCACTTCACACAAATGACTCATGGAACAGAAGCATTTAAACAGAAGCCGAAAATTTTGTTGTATAATGTGTAGTTGTTGCTATTTAATATATTGCCCTAATGGTATTAAGCTCGACCATTAAAGCCATGTTGGAAATTGCTCCCGATGTACGTGCTGCCTGTTGACTACCTGCTGACTCAGATACGTGCTGGAGATATTTACTTGCTGGAATGCTCCTTTGAGCTGCTCCAAATTAATTGCTTAAGAATCCTATTTATGTGTTTTGTTGTTGGGCTTTTGATATTTTATAATACAAAGGTAATAATTACAATGTCTGCTGGCGAGGATAATTGGATCAAATTTTTCATTGGACATAACATTTTTGACTGCACAACAAAAAGGCTAAAGGTTCCTATAAAATATTGTGAGTAGAAAATGTAATTGGCAAATATCCTATTGGGTGGCTTCGTGGCAAAGAAGACTCCAATGCATTTGAATGATATTTCAGTTCCTTTCATAAATCTATTGTCAATTTTTTTTTGGATTGTTTCGAGCTTTATGAGTTAATCTGCATAGGTTCTTAGGAGCACCATTGGAACTATATATATTTCTGATGCCGAGAGCTTAGGTATTGTTATGGTCTCGTTTCAACCATGTTTAAAAACAAAACACTTCTATGTATTAATAATTAATATTTGCAACGATGCAAAAATGTGAGTTAGTTGGCTTTCGCTGTACGAAAAAATACTTTATGAAAAAATAAGACTCAAACGTTCTTATTGCACGAGGCAGAAGAGGAACAAATAAAAGAAAAAAAAAAGGTTAAGTAGTTGACACGTTGTGGAGTACTTATACCATAAACAGGACATTTAATGATTTAAACATCTCTTTCGGTGCCTTTGTTCAATTTCCATATCGAAGTCTAGAGAATATGGATGCTTAGTTATTAAGGCAGTAAGACATGGGTCTAGCTGAAAATCTATGTGTAAGAGTGAATGAGGATTTTACTATGGTATCGAAATGGGCTGTAGAGAATATGCTCATGTTAAACCGCTTGAAATCATATGTGTTGCCTATCTCAAAAAAGCCATATTACACATCCTTCCAAATAACGAGAATCTAAAACTTGTCAGTTAAGTCACCAACATGGGACTTCAAATTAACTTTTCAATATCCTGTTGTGATCAATTTTTGTATAAAAAAGTTTACTATGTTCTTTCAAATCTTCAAATGACACCCAGTTTTCCACCTGTTATGACGAAAAAAAAATTTGGTGCTTCAACTGCTGATTCCGATAATCATTTATTCAGAAGTCGTGTACTGCAGACTTGGTTCTCGGTCATTGCACATAATAATCCAGCCCGATATGAATATGGTCTGAAAAAACTATATCATATCTCCGTCTTTAGTAACAAACTACTTGATTACCTCGAACAAAGCAGTACATTTTTCTGCATAGAATTATTTACAGACAAATATAGCGTTTGTTTGACAAATTCTGCAAAACTCTACGTTTCTTTTTGAAAAAAATTAAAGTTTTGCAGATCAAATAGAAATTTGAGCCTCATGATCCATTTTAATAATTGCAGTAGATTGTTTTTCGTCGGTGTAATAAGATTATAGAATTCACTACCTTATAGTATTCAGTGTTTCCAATAAGAATAATTTTAAGCATTTCATATTCAAATATTTTTTTTAATTTTTTCTATATTCTGCCTTTTCTTGTTCTTCTTTTAACTATCTCTAAAACATCTTTACTGTACATATTAGTTGATAATAATTATCCATTGTGTCTAAAATCGAATTTTTTTAAGCCTTGCGCCTCGGCAACATAAAGCATTGTCCGATAAATTTTGACAGTACCATTCGAAAATTTGACAATTTCTAAACTAAATTTTCTGACAGTATAAAAGTACTCACAAAGTTTTGGTGGTATATGTGTGCTTAATGTGTTGTTTGAAGTGGTTTGAAAATTGTATTTCAGAAAAAAATTGAATTAACACATTTCCGGTAATGATTTTATACGATTTTCGACGATTTTCAATTGAAAAGAAAAGAATGCATCCTTAAACTTAGTTTGACTTTTGGTGATGAAGCACCACACCCAGCGACTGTAAAATGCTGGTTGTATTAGTTTGAGCGTGCTCGTCGTTCTCTCCAAGACGAATTTCGTGAAGATGCAAGGAAATACTGAAAAAATACAGCGGGGGTTGTTCGAAACACGTCTACGACATCACCACAGATGACGAATCATGGATCTATGCCAATGAGCCTGAATTAAAGCAGCACTGTTTAGGTATTTTAAAGTGAGCAAACCCCGACAAAAGTTGACCGAGGACAGAGCACATCCAAGCAAATGGCTGAAATGAGTTTTTTCAGAAAAACCGATCGTGTCGCAACTGTATCACTTTAGCAATAGAGAACTGTAAATGCTTAATGGTACCAATCACCAATCACCGAAGATAGAGCCGTCTTAACCTTTTTTTCCGCTATGGGCCCGACTGAAAACACAAAAAAAAAACCAATAAAAAAAAAAAGGAAAAGTTATATTCGGTTTGGACCTACCATGATACACGTTACACCTCTTTATGCCAATGTTTGAAAAGTGGGTGAACCAGGCCCATTTTCGGTCTACAACTTGATATCGAGCGCATATAGTGGTATGCGAGGATAATTACAAAAGTACATGACCTAACAAAAAAACCACATCTTTTCTTGATTTCATTGGTCTCAGCTGTGAAGTCAATTATTATCAAACGAGGCAAAAATTTAGCTTTTTTGTTATGAAACTTTGCCAAACACTCAACTGAAACATTCTCACGGCGTTATTGTTGGTCTATTGTGAGTAATCGCGGCACCCATCTTGCTTTCTCATGTTAAAATTTTCGATCATTATACGATGTACAGTAGGGCGTATCGAATTACAATTTTTTTTCGAATTTCACATTCTAAGAGGTCTCAAAAGTTGCATGGGGTTGTCAAGATCACTCAAAAAAAATTTTAAGGAAAAGAAAGGATGTCTTCCTGCCCCGCAAAGACAAAGTTATTTTTTGAGGAAAACATTGAAAAATAACGACCTTACAATGCTTTGACTTTAATAAATAAAAGTACGTATGTCTTATAGCAAAAGTAAGTATAAGCTTAAACTAACAATACATTGCTAAACACGATGCCACTCACGATTTTTATCCACAGTGTCCTGTGTAAAGGATATACGAAGCTAAAGTTGTAATCGAGATAACACAGTACTTTTGATTGTTACGTAATAGTCTAAATTTTGGTGGTATTGATTATAGTGTCAACGTATTCCTTAAATTTGGCGAATTAATAATTATTATCATTTTCGCATATGACTTTTCCTATTTTTGAGAAATGTATACTTGAATGTAATTTTTTAACATTTTCAAAAAATTGAATATAAGATTTTATATCTCGGGTACCAGAAATGGTACCGAAGAAACTTTGCTCAATTTGGATTCTTAAAATATTTCTTAGCAACACTCTGTCTAAAAGTATTATTTTAAAATTCCAGCTTAAAGCCACAATTTTATTTTCTACTTTGATATTTTTTAGATGAAATTGTTAAATTTCATGTTAGGAAGTATTTTTTTTTTTAACTATCAAAATAGAAAATAAAATCGTGGCCTTAAGTTGGTATTTTAAATTAAAGTTTTTAGACAAGGGTTTGTTCAGGAATATTTAAAGAATCCAAATTGAGCAAAGTTTCTTCGGTACCATTTCTGGTACCCGAGATATAAAATCTTATATTCATTTTTTTGAAAAAGTTAAAAAATTGCATTCAAGTATACATACATTTCTCAAAAATAGGAAAATACATATGCAAGAATTATGCTTATTATTAATTCGGCAACTTTTAGGAATACGTTAGCAGTATAATCAATACCACCAAAATTTAGACTATTACGTAGCAATCAAAAGTACTGTGTTATCTCGACTACAATTTTAGCTTCGTATATCCTTTACACAGGACACTGTGGATAAAAATCGTGAGTGGCATCGTGTTTAGCAATGTTTTGTTAGTTTAAGCCTATACTTACTTTTGCTATAAGACATACGTAGTTTTATTTATAAAAGTCAAAGCATTGTAAGGTCGTTATTTTTCACTGTTTTCCTCAAAAAACAACTTTGTCCTTGAGGGGCAGGAAGACATCCTTTTTTTTTCCTTAAAATTTTTTTGGGTGATCTTGACAACCCCATGCAACTTTTGAGACCTCTTAGAATATGAAATTCGAAAAAAAATTGTAATTCGATACGCCCTAATGTACAGTAAGCCGTATCGCTCTATATGAATTAAAATAAAATGTTAATGTTACCGCCTTATATCAACTGTTACTGGTATGTCGAGAATGTGGTCATTCAACACCATTTTGTAGATTTTCTTTACCATTTCTGGAATGGTTTCCTCATTTGGTCGACAACTACGTTATTCATTTTGACATCTCGTACGGCCTCGTTTAAACACTGCCACCCAATATTTAACTGTTGCAAATGAAGGAACAGACTCCCCCAGAGTAGAATATAGCTCCGTTTAGATATTGATTGGACTGAATCCTTTCAAATGAAAGTATTGCATCTGGCCAATCACCAATTTTTACCATGTTTACAAATTCACTGAGAGCGTTCTCTATTGATGGCTGTCAAACAAATACTGAATAACGGTACTTGTGTCAAACTTCAAGCTTTATAAGTTTGACACTTTCTACCATAGTCATTCTTTTCAAACAACAATTGCCATCCATACGTAAGTTCGGGTAGGATAGACTGGGTATGGTCGAAACATTTTAGAGTTTATCTTCCATTGCATCGGAATAAGTTAAGCGAGATATGACGAATATATATTATATGAAAGACCATATATTGGTCTACTAATGGGCAATGTTATTTGAGGTTACTGAGATTATTGTATTTTATGTGTAAAATCAAATTAAAGAACAAATGTTATTTGATTTAACCGTGCCCAAGCCAGGGTCAGTTGAAACAGTGCCTGGGGTCAATTAAAACACATGCCTATTACACAAAATATAATAAATTAACATGTTTTATTCACCGTCTAAAAATATTTTTTTTATTAATATTTAAGTCTTATAATCTTATATTATTTTTAATCAGCCTTCAAGGTTTATATTAAGTATAGGGTTTTCCAATAGGGACTTGACAACTTTGAATTTAATTTCTGAACGCACCCTTTCACTAATCATCAAACTGTCAGTAAACTCAACATTTTCATCATGGTAAAGAACATGAACGAACAACGTTTGCAAATTATAAACATTTACTATCGAAATTCGAGTTGGTGATCGCAACTTTAAGAGCGTTAACTGCAATTTTCGGTCATAATTCTCGCCCTAGTAGACAGACAATAACAAGTTAAGTGCAAAAATTGGAGTCAGGCGTCCGTAGCAAACGATTCAAAACAGTCAATTCCACGGCGTTCTCAAGAATTTGGCATCGCCCAGACCACTTTATGGCAAATTTTGCATAAGGATTTTGGTTTACACCCATACAAGATCAAACTGACTCAAGAATTGAAGCCGATGGACCATTTGAAGCGATGTACGTTCTCCGATTGGACTCTGGAAAAGATGCGCCAAGATGATGAATTTCATCGCAAAATCATCTTCAGTGACGAAGCTCAGTTTTGGCTCGATGGGTTCGTCAATAAGCAAAATATGCGTTATTGGTCGGGTGAAAATTCACATGTGCTTCATGAATCACCCCTACATCCACAAAAAATAACATTACCGATAATTTTTGGCCCGAATTCGAAGTTTGGTTTCAACAGGATGGTGCCACAAGCCACATAGCATACGTTAAAATCGATTTATTGAAGAGTAAGTTTGATGAGCGTTTTATCTCAAGAAATAGGCCGCGATTAAACGCCTCTAGACTATTTTCTTTCGGGCTACGTCAAGTCATTGGTCTATGCCAACAAGACGACGGTGTTGGAAGAGCTCAAAGCCAACATTGAACTCGAAATAGTGGCCGTTTCGGCCGAAATGTGTGGCCGAGTTATCGAAAATTGGGTCCAACGAATCGACCGCTGCATACCTGGCCGCGGTGGCCATATGAACGAAGTCGAGTTCCATTCATAAATGTTTTGATTGTACTTCAAGTCGATAATAAAGTTTTTGAAATATCTCAAATGGTTTGCGTTTTATTTAAAAAAAAGTTGTCAAGTCCTTAATGGAAAACCCTTTATAAGTTGAATTATTTAATAATTAGATGTTGGTGATGATTATTTTTTGTAGTGTTTGTGTACTACTTGCTTTATATTTCTCAAAATTCAACAACCTTAATTATAAACTCGATTTTTTTCAACTGTTTCAACTGTCCCCAATCACCAACCAGGTATAAAACGGTTCACAGTATGAATGAAAATAAATTTGAATCAAAACTAATCATACAGCCATATTCTACAAACTTCAATTAAAGTGATATTAAACTGTCAATACTCTAATTTTAACAAAACCATAATAATTGTAAAAATGTACGAACAAAAAATACTTACTTCTCCGTTAAAAAACACAATGGAGCCGCCAAAACAAAACCTCAGTGCGCAAAGAGCAAATCAACATATAAATTCGTTTATCGACTTGTCGCCCGCTTCGTTCTCCCCTTGTACCCCTAAACCTCATCACGCACAGTGGCAAGATATTTGCTTTGTTTCAAGCGGCCATCGCTTCAACCGTACCCAGTCTACCCTACTTATGGGAAATACTTTTATGCAGATTTTAACAAAAGAAAATATGGAGCTTTGAACAAAACATAGTTTTGGAACTAGTTCCGATTGTAACCCATTGGATTAAATTAACCCTAGTCCTACGTTGAGAAAAGATTCAGAATTCTACGTTGAGGAGTAGATTTTTACATCCATAGACTTTTTGTGGATTGTATTAAGAACATGTACTTTTAAATGAAAAAAAAATAATATTTTATTATATGTTTAAGTACACATATAAGTACATATAAGTGGCGTCCGTGGCGTAGTTGGTTAAAGTGCGTGGCCGCCTGGAGACCCAGGTTCGAACCCCAGTACCGACAGAAAATTATTTTAACTAAAATAATTGTTCTGTACGGCCGCCACCTCTCTGCAGACCAAGGAAAACCTCAGAGAGTAATCAAAATGATACGTAAAGCTTCTTGAGAACAAGAACATTCCCGTTCATCGCCGTTCGGAGTCGGAGTTAAACACGTAGGTCCGGTTCTCGGTCAATTGTGTACAAACTTAATAACACGCACAACACAATTGATTTCAAGGGCTGAAATGGCCAGTTATTTCTTTTTTATTTATTATTTATGTATGCTTGGATCATTAAACTAAATGGTTTTGGAAAAATTTAAATATTAAAAAAAAATGTAGTTTCTACACCAACGTAGGACTACGGTTAAGAAGGAAGATCATCTTCCATCACGAAAAGGCGACTTCCCACACACTAGCTCAAACTAAAGAATTTTTGAGCACTCAAAACGTGGAATTGATGGGTCATCCGCCTTACACTCCCGACTTGGTACCCAGTGACTGCTTCTTGTTCCCTCACATTAAGAAAAAAATGCTTGTCGAGCGTTTTCTACGCCGGAACAGACCATTGAGGTCTTAAAAACCTTTCGGAGGTACCAACTTCAGGTGGCAAAACTGTTTCGAAAATTGGTTCAAACAAATGCAAAAGTTTATTGATCATTTTTGAGAAGACTTTGAAAAACAATAAAAGCATTTTCACTGATTAATCACTGTTTTTTCATTGTTAGGCGCAAGACTTAAAAGGCAACCCTCGTACCAAAATAAATAGTATTAGTTTTGATTTTAATTTTAATCTTATCTTTTGTATGTTTGATGTTCTTATTTCCATTTCCATTATTTTCATTCAAAATTTATTCTTATATTCCATTATTTCTTGTTGAATAAACTAAACTAAACCAAACTCATAAAAACATCTTCGAACTTCTTTTACACAAAAATTTAACATTGTCTTTATTACACACACATGTAAAAGCAGACAATTAAAATATTTGCTGTTATGACTGAAAACAATCCTTTAACAATCCATTCCTTAAATTGTATGCCAACTCGTACTCCTTTCCAAGCTTATTTTGTTTTTAGTGTTGGTGCTTCGCAAATTAAACGATATTTTTTTTTTTCAATTCAATTTAAATCAAATGTTGGCATGTGCGACGAGTTTTCGTGTGCGTATGTGTGTGTTATGTTGTTGCAAGGTTCTTATTAGTTGCTGCTTAAATTGAAACCATAAATGGGAAAAAACAAAAACTAATCAGCGCTCGAAAAAATTACTTCCGACGGAATTAATTTCAGCACCCACTCGCCAGCTTTGAATGGATATTGGAAGGCAATGTCTGACTGCATCACTGACGTCCACCACACGCACCGCACTTTCGCCACTGCGCACTTTTCGATGGGCATATCGCGAGGCAGTCGCACGGATGCCATATCCGATTTGAATATGCAGATCATTCAGTGCCAGTGCCAGCTGAAAATGAACATGAGGCTCAGGCTAAGAATGAAAAAGATGCTGCTGATGCTGATGCTGCTGCTGCGGCTGCTGAAACGAAGAAGTCTAAAAACTTCAAGTGCTTTCGCGGCTATAAATTAAACAAGGCCAAAACAAGACCAAGCTCAACACAGCTCAAGAATCCAAATACAATATTCTTAATAAAGAAAATAACACAAGAACGATAATCGATTTCTGTTTATTATGATCTGTTCTGCCTGTCTCTTGTCTTCCTGCGATGCCTCTGAGTGCACGAGCATATTTTTAATGAAGTAGTAAAACTCATTCATAAACGTATTCAATGCTCTCTGGATGTCGGCCGTCTTCACCCTTCTTCACCCGTTTGCGTTTACCACGGCTATGTGCATAGAAAGCACGAGACTAAGCAATGCAGCCCATAACTTGGCATCGCTACGTCAGAGCCTTTTGTGCCTTTGCCCAACTCCAACTTTCAACTCGTAATCAAAAGAAATCAGTATTGTAATAAACGTGTCCGGGTACCTTTTAGCCACAGAGCATTGGATTTATGCTGGGCACGAGCCGAACACACGTTCTTTCAGTTGTATTAAATTTTAATTTTCCATCAGAACTTGAAAATGTTGAAAATATTAGCTCTTTGTGGTAGTTAAGGACATTCATAACATTCCTTAAATATATATACCTATGAATGTTTGTAAACTTGTAGCCATTTAATAAATATAGTCATATTCACTGATAAAATAACTAATATTATTTGAATGTTTGATAAGAAAATATTTTGCAGATTTTCTTCTGTTACACGGGATGCATTGCAATCGCTGTGTATGTAACACGTTTGTTAATTTCAACGACAAAAGCATTACAGCCCTCGAGAGGACTTTGACCTAGCTTCTTATGATCAACTGTGTTGTGTGTGTTATTAAATGCTTTTGCATAAATAACCGAGAACTGGACCTGCAAGTTTTATGCCGACTCTGAACCAGTGTAGAACAAATTGCAGCAAAGACAAAATCACGAGACATTTAAAAAACATTTTTTAAATTAACGTTCATTTCAAAAATTTAATAAAATAAATGGTTGTTTGAAACATGAATAAAATTTTTGATTCTAGAACCTGGAACAAGACTGGAATCAAGAAAATCCATTCTTAATTTAAGCCAACGCAGTTGGTTATTAAAAATATTATTAAATTTATAATTTATTTTGCTTGATTTAAGAAAATACAAAATTATTTCAAAATTGAATGATTCAAGCATGTTAAACTATACAAATACTTTCAATCTTAAATATTTCAACCTTAAGCCTAAAAATTATAAGTGAAAAAAAAAAATAATTTACCCACTTCTCATCTGAATGTATGTATGTAATTTATTATCTAATCACTATAACACGAGTTGGGTTTGTTTTTTAATTTAAAAGCACAATGTAGCTAGCTATTTACTATTTTTAAATACAAGATAAAAAACAATTTAATATATCAAGCAAAACTTTCTAATTTTCATACAATTAATAACTTGGTTCAAGCAAATTCTTCTCTTTATAAGAAAAAGAAAAATCAAAGTATTCTAATATTGAAAAAATTGTTTATTTGGATGAAGCAAATAGTTCTCAAACCAAGCAAATAATTCTAGTTTTGATCAAATTGTTTCTTTGAATCGAGAAAATTTTTCCCACTTCAAGCAAATATTAGTCTTGAATCTAAAAAAATATTCCAGAGTTTTAAACAAATTTTTCTTGATTTAAACATTTTTTTCCTAATATTATGTGTTTTAAATCTGCTCAATTCTAGCAAAATAATGCTTGAATTGAGATATTTACGCTTGAGTGTAAACTAATAGTTTATTTGATTAATTCAGGCATAATACTTGATTTTTTCTATTCGTGCAGAATTCGTGCAAATAGAGAGCAATAAAAAAAAACACAGGTGCGTCACTGGACACACGAGAGAAGCGAAGCATTTTCGCAATTTCATAGATTTGATAATTTAATGGCTTTTTTCGATTAAAATAATTTTTAAATTTAAAAATTTAAAATAATAAAGTTTTACGTTTTTGTATGGGAGCACCCGTAAGGAGTGTTCGGAGGGGATAGGTACTCAAGGGAAAAATGTTCCTTTAGCAAAAATAATGGGGGTTGATCATAAATATTAATCCTCTCCGGCCCTCCTGTTCAGTTGTAGGGAATAAATAAAGCATAACGACCTACTAGATGTCGTAGAAGCAACATTTGTGTTTTTAGTACTCTTGTGTGTATAGCCAATACACAATCTATAGTGGTTATTGTGTATTGGCTAATGGTTATTATAGGAGATGAAGGATATGTAGCCAATACAATTCCTGTAAATAAATTATTTTTATTTATAGGAATAAATAAAAAAAAGCTGCAACATAGCTTTAGTTAATTCTTAATATTGAATCAGCGATTCTTTCTAACAAAGGCTTTTGGTTCGATGGTTAAAGCGTTAAACTATCAGTCATGAGCATGAGTTCAATTCCATGAGTTCAATTCCTGCAGCGGATAAGAAATTATTTTTAATTTACCATTTGCAATAGACGCAAGCAAAAAACATTATCAATTCTAAGAAAAACCGTGTCGGAAAAAAAGAGTCGTTTTTTCAGATTTCACTCCAGCAAATCGCAGAACGAGGCGTAAAAAGCTTCGCTTCAAAAATACTTTTACTTATTTCTTATATATGTAGGTAACATTCCTATGTTATTATTCAACTCAAATCTCTAAACTGCTCTTAAATTTGCCATTATCTATAGAGAAGTGATGGAAAACTACCGATACTGATAATCTGATTTTTTTTTAATTTATATTTGAAAAAAAAAAAAATATAAATCAAATCAAGGGTTGATTCGAAAATAAAATGATGATAAGTAGAAGGGAGAGTGTAATCAAGTTATTGTGTGTCGCCGAGTGCGTTAAAAAGTGCGTGGATCATTCGATGCCAGATTCGAACCCCAACTTAATACAGTAAATTGTTTCGATTGAAATACATTTTTCTGATCGATCGGCAGCTCTTTGCAGACATGGGCAAACTTCAGATAGTAAATAATACCCTGTAAAGCTTCTTGAGAGCATACAAATTAGCCGTTCGGACTTGGCTTAAAACTAGTAGGTATAGTTCTCGATCAACTGTGTTTAATCATTAAAAGAAAAAAATTTGATCTTTCGGTTAGAGTCCTTTCAAGGGCTGAAAGGGCCAATTTAATTTTTTGATCAAACTTATAGATTAATTTAAATTTCAAAGCGAGAGAGAAAGTTTATGAAAAAATTAAAGTATATGGTCCGGAAATCTGAAAATAAGCTAAATAAAAATCTGAAAATAAAATAAGAAAGAATATACTTCAACATAAGAAATCATGCTTGATTCTCGTTTTGAGGGTCTACCTACTTTATTCCTCTTATTAACCTCTTCAGGAACGATTTTTAATTCACGCTTTTTTGTCTCTCAATGAACATGGGAAATAACGCTATCAGTGCAGCCAAACCAAATAAATTCTACTTTTCTTATTGAGGGATTCCGTAGTGAATAGTCTGTAATGAATATTTTGGTCTATTTATAATTGACAGTAACTACAATTACAAAAAACTAAACGTCCACATATGTGGCCAAGGACGTGAAGAGGTTAAACAAGACAATCGAGTGCAGTTAAACATTTAATAAAGCTTTCTATATATATAAATATTTTGATTTTTTAACTCTATGTTGCCACCAGATCGCGACAAAGTTGATCTTAACCCTGACGTTGTAGCCTGACAGCTGACGTCGTAGCCTGACAGATACCGAAAATCAAAACTTCGTGCGTACAAACGTAAAATTCGAAGTTACGATTTCTACGCCCTCGTTACAAAAAAGCGTACTTATTTCAAATGTTATTCTTATGTTATAGCATGTGCAAACCGACTTCATTTTACGTGTTATTCGAAAAAAGCTTTTAACATCATCGTTCATACTGCTTTAACTAGTTTAAAAATGTCAGTTTATTTGTTTATATTTTGAAAGAAATAAAAAATTGTTTATAAAAAATATAAAAAAAAAAAATAAAAAAAATAACAAAAAATTCAAATAAATTCAAAAATTTGTCAAATAGTTAAAAAAAATTTGTCCAAGAATTTATTTGTTTACATTAAAAACTTCAAATTAAAAAGCTCTTTTCAGATTTGGCTGTGAGATTCAAATCAGACCAGTAATTTAACGAGTTTCGAAACGTGTTAAATCATTTAACACGTTAAATTTCCAACAACAGTTGTACGCATATAACTTCATTAGAACTTAATTTAAGAATTCGTTTTTCGATTTAACTTCATTAAATTGATTTAACATAATTAACTGCTCGGTTTGAACATGCTATTAGCCTGAAAATTATGTCTGAAATTAAGTTTATTAGAAACTTCATCATAGGCAATCAATTTAATAGTGAGGACTGCTAGACCCCACGTCATGTATATTGTTAAATTTGGAGCACGTCAGTTGCAGAGGGTAAAGAAAAAAAAGGTGTTTTGTGATTGAAAGTGCAAACCCTTTGTGAATAAATCGTTAAAAATCAATTGAATTGTACCGAAATGAAACAAATTTGTTCAAAAACGTATGCATTTATTTGTTCTTTACATAAATCTTTACACGTTTGGAGCAATGCGTTATTTGCAAAAACTGTACTTCGGAGATATAAAACGTGTACCATTTCGTACATATAATTTTCTTCAAAAGAAAAAAACAAAGAAATTGGCTGTATCGTGGACACAGCCGAAGGATTTGACGTGACATCGTATCTTTATCCTTGACAGAATTTCGGCCCTATTCTTTTCCTTATTTACAAACTTGTCCGTACCCATATTGTTATTCTCAAAGGGTCTTTCAATGAAAGATGTCATTTTAAATTACCCATCATTTTTTCAGGTGGCAATATATACTGTCATTCGATAACGTTTGACAAAGATAAACTAGGATATTTTCAGATATGGATCGATAAACAATCGCACAATGCATTGAAAGAGTGAAAAAAAAAATAGTGTCACCTCTGGTTGAAAGGCCCTTTATATTTGCTATATTTTTCCTACTTATTGACAAACCTCTTTGTTTTAATCCATGTCGAAATTCCTGATAGTAGCATTGTTCGAATCCCTTTTCTTCTCGTAGTACCACTTCTTTTACGAACCTTTATCCTACATATTGTAGGAACGTACAAGTCCTTGCCCTACCCCTTGTCCAAATTCCTGTACTTATCTTTTTTTAAAATCTTGTCCTAAATATTGTTTTAAGAATGTCTAAGTACTTGTCCTCATCTTTGTCCCAATCCTTGTCATAGTCCTTTCCCAATCCTTGTCTGAAGTCATGTCCTAGTCCTTATTCAATTCCATGCTCTAATCTATGATTAAAACATAGTCTTATTCCTTATCTTATTCCTGATCCTAATCTAAGTCCAAATGCCATTATTCTTTTTCTAATCCTTGTAGTAATCCTTACCAAAATGCTTGCTCTAATACTTCTCCTTATTTTAATTTGAATTCTTTTTTTATTTTGTATTTTTTTGTTATTGCATTTGGGGTTACTTTAAGGGGTTTCCTGAGAGGTTACTTAAAGCAGTTTCCTTCAGGCTTCAGAAGCTTCATGATGTCATTATTATTCTTGTATTTTTATCATGTAATCGACAACCTCAGCTTTACTGTACCAATAGCCATGGAGTAATAATTCCATGCAACGTTTTGTCATTGTTGTTGTATTTTTACTGTATTGAGCTATCGCCTCCATGGTGTGGTTTCTCAAACATATATTTTTGTTTTCATTATTAGATAAAATAACACCTTTTGGCTTGATAACATTTACCATGCGGCGTATACCCACCTAGTAATAATTCCATGCAACGCCTTTGCATGATTGTTGCATTTTCGATCTTGGAGCGGTTCTTTTCTTGTCTATTTTTGTCATGGGGGCTAGCCTTTGCTGGGTTATAATCAGTGGCGGATTAAAGCAATCCGTCGCCCTAGGCTCAACGTTGGCGCCGCTTCTAAGATTAACATTTTTTTCTTACAATAGAACAAAATTATAAAAATTTTGTTTTTTTTTTTTTAACATACAATTAAAAAGTGATACATATGTCCAAAATAAAGAAAATATTGAGTTCATTATTTGTTTGCAACAAATGGTGTTTTCTTGCTTTTGCTCACTCGAATTCATTTATAACCTCCTCATAACTTAGTTTTTGTACTAAATCTGCTTCAATTAATAATAAGATAAGTGCATTTAATCGCTACTCATTCATAGTTGCCCCTAAATAGTTTTCAATTCGTTTTAACTTTGAATATGATCGTTCTCTTGAACATTTTGTAGCAGGAATATTTAAATTAGGCAAGTGCGAAAAGCATCAATAGTGAAACTTTCGATTGCCTCGAGTTTACGAATAACTTGTGGTATTTTTCGAGTTTTAGTGGGAGTTATTCGATCGTCAGGAGTTTTTTTTAAGCAACAATGCTAAGTTAAAAAATAATAAATTGAAATGGACGAGGGAAATAGTAATATAAAAATTTGTTTGGGAAATTATTCGGAGAAACTGGAAATTTACGAGTTATCCGACAATTTTCAAATTTTTCGCTCAAACGAATTAATCGAAAACACGAGATTTTCAATTCGAGTTCCGAGTCGAGCTATTTGACTCGAATCGCAACAAATTACTCGCCATTCGAGGTACTCGCATAGGACCAATTTAAATAAATCCTCAATAATTTTTCTACATTTCGATATATGTATATCGCAAAGATCACGAAAATGCAAAATATTATTTATTTCTGATGCAGTTTATATCTTGTTTCTCTTCTTGCAATATAAAAGGAAAACTTTTTAAATTAGCGAATTCATCACGGAGTATGTCTTCTAAATCATTCGGATACTTAGATAATAAATTTGTTGTTTATTTTTCTGATTCATTAACATCAACATTGGTGAAATTATTAAAAATACTAAAGTAACTGAACAGCAGATAGAGTGAAATCATTCTTTGCTGCTTGTTCTCCGTGCTCCCCCTCTCATATGAAAGGTACTTGAAAAAAAAAATAGTAAAACGCCCAAAAAAGTCCACACTATTCATAAACTGGATGTGCTGCAGTTATGAACATGCTCCATGTGTACTATTTAGCAATAGCAGTGAGATCAATGCGTTCTGTGTTCTGTGTGTTCTTCAATTTTTTTTCAGTTTGTTTGTATTCTTTAATACTAATTTAATCTGAATTTTTACTTGTAAAATATTTAAAACCGAATATGCGTTAATTGCATTACTTAATTGATTTATTTTTTAAATAACCGCCAATGACATTCCCACGTTAAAGTATTACTTTCTGTAACCCAAAAAGTAAGCGATTGCAAGTATTTTCTACGTAATTTCATTCATTTCTTATAAGCGAAGTTTTTGCTGCTTAGTTTTCCTTATACATTTATCGCTCAAAATAAGGCCTCCCAAAAATTTACAGTACGGGCCAAACTAGCTTATTACTTTATTTTGAGTTTCTTTATAAACTAGCAACGAAAATATTTTGCCGCCTGTCTATTCTGCTACAGCAAAATTGATTCCGTTCCTAAGTTTGGATTTCCTCAAAATATTCCAACCCTCCAAAATTTTGCCGCCCCTAAAATGTTTCCGCCCTAAGCTCGGGCCTCACGGGCCTAGGCCTAAATCCAGTTCTGAGTATAATACTTTCTTACTTAGCAGTTATACTCATATAGTTATAACTTCATGCAACAAATTTGTAGTTTCACCGCTCTCTCCGCGTCCCAAGCTAGCATTATTTTAGTTATATTTTGACCAAAAGGTAAAAAATAAGCCTTTATGTCGTGCCATAGCTTCTTATTATAGCAACCATACTGAGCGAGAGAGAATTCTTTGTAACGCTGATGCATTTTGGAAAGATGTTTCCTTCAATTTCTATGGAAACCTCGGCAGTAAACGTAACGTTGTTACGGCAAAAGTTTGGGATTAGGCTAAGACTATAGAAATATTTTTTGGAAAAATAGTTATGTAAGCATATCTGATGACTAGGAATCAATAAAGTTTACAAAACTTTGAAATGATATAAGTGTTTAAGTTATTAACGTAGAAATATTGTTGGAATATTGTAGTATTACTAGTAGATAAAATATATGCTATAACTTTTAAAGCATTTGATTTTTGAATGCTCGAAATTTCTCATAAAGTATAAATTTTCGTTCTAAAGTAATAGGCTCAACAGAGTTTTTGAAGGCTGCTCCAGTCAATAATTACATAATTTAATTTCATGATGACAAAAGTCGTTTATTGAGCTTCTGTTTGACTTCAGAGCAAGATCCAATAGAAGTGATATTATTTGTCGTTGTATTGAAATTCATTGAAATAATTTTTTTTTTTCGCACATCCAATCAACAAATGTAGAGTAAACTACAGCAACTTCAAATGCACCAATTTGCTGTGCTACTTTTGGAACTCCATATACTTTATTGTAAAATATTCATAACTATTATGTTGTTATACTAGTACTTTCCGCATATATTAAAAGTTCTGGTTTTCTGTCAATTTGCAAGCTAACATTGCTTTAGTATTTTTTTAGTATTGGTTTTTATGATGAAATCTACGTTGAAATGAAACGAAAAGTGGATTTCAATGTAAAGGTCAGATCAACTTGCCACTCGACAAGTGTTCAAAAATACGTAAAGTTCGGACGTTGAAAAAATAGAGTAACCGGACGTCAAAGTTTTGAGATGTCAGTTTTCATTTTAAAAGTAGTTCTCTTAAATTCTGTTGCAGAGAAATAGTTCTACGGAAGCAGTGTTTATTGGATGATATGCTTTTTGGAACATACATTTGTGTTACGACCGCAATGACAAGAGGTATTTATTAATTTTGTATCTATTTGGTAAAAGTTGATTGTATCTATATGCTGACATAAATGCTAGCATGGCATAAGCTTTACGAATAATGTAATCCAGATGAAAGGTGAACGTAAACTTACAATCAAAAACCACACCTAGATCCTTGCCTTGATGGACTGAAGTCAGAGGGAAATTGGCAATATTATAAGCAGATGGATAAGCAGAAAGTTTCAGATTTTGAGAAAGTCATGGAAAAACATTTATTAAGATTTAGGAAAATACCATTTCTGCAGCACTAAATATAGAGTCTATCAACTTCACTCTGTAAAAGTTCAGTGTCATTTAGATTACTTATTTTTAAAAAGATCGTAAGATCATCTGCATAGAGCAAATATTTGCATTGAGAAAAAATTGATGTAATATCATTAATAAATAGAATAAACAGGAGAGGCCCCAAAACACTTCCTTGAGGAACACCCGAAGTTTCTAAATAAGAAAAAGATTTAACATTATCAAATGCAACTACACATAGCCTGTTTGATAAATATGACTCAACCCAGTAAAAGAAGCTAGAGTGAAAACCCAAGTTTTTAAGCTTTTTGATTAAAAATACATGCGAAACTTTATCAAAAGCTTTGGAAAAATCTGTATAAATGACATCAACCTGACATCCTTGCTTAAATGCAGATATAAGTATTCCGAAAATAACGCAAGATTATTCATAGTAGAGCGACCAGGTACAAAACCATGTTGACAAGGAGAGATAACATTCCTAATTGTAAAGAACAATTTTTCTTTAACAATGGACTCAAAAAGCTTCGAAATAGTTGTAAGCTTAGAAATTGGTCTATAGTTAGCTATATTATTTTTACATCCAGATTTATGAACTGGTGTAATGAAAGATAAATTCCAGCTATCAATGAAAATTCAGGAACCGAGAGAACTGTTAAAAATAATAGTTAATGGATAAGCTAAACTTTGAGCACAGTTTTTCAAGAGAAGAGAGCAAAAACCATCATCATCCGTACGAGATGAAGGTTTCAGCCTCAAAATTCCCTTTAAAACATCATTAGTAGATAATGACAAAGACCCAAAGTCAAATACTGGATATATATTATCAAAGCAATCGAAGTTATTATTATTACTCTTTTAAAAATTGGATTGAAAGAACTCAGCGAATAAGTTTGCAATACCACTCGGATCGTTAGATGACAATTCATTTAAAAACATATGCGATGGAATATTAGAGGACCCCCTTTTGGATTTAATAAAATGCCAAAAAGTTTTTGGTTAGATTTAATATTAGTTTCAAATTTAGTAATATATTGTCTGTAGAGGAAATTGTCCAAAAAGTTAAACTCCCTCATATAATGCCGATACTTAAGAAAAAACGATATTTGGTTAGTTAATAAAAACTTTTTATAAAATTTGTTGCGAAGATTTTTAAATTTTTTTAGACCTCGTGTATACCACGGTACTTTACCAACACGCGGCTTTAATAAAGGAATATTAACCTTACAAACTGAAAAGATAAGATGTTTAAAAGTATTAAAACATGACACAGTACTGAAATGTTTGAACTCATCATTCCACACAAAATGGATGACATCGTAAATCTCTTATTTGAACGTAAGTAGGCAAAAGTAATGATGCAAAATTTCCTGTTTTCGCAAGTACTTTACGAAAGATTAACAAACCCAAAATTATGAGTTGCACTGTGTAATTTTTCCATTATTAAAACGTTTGGTTTATGGAGCAAACCATTCAAGCAACAATTCTGTTAAGAGTAATCACACAGCAGAGTAGACAGCTGGTTGTCGTTACACTAACTCATTAGTTGCCTTTTCGCTGTGATCCACTCAGCTGCTTAAGTTAAATTTATTTTAGCAAATGTTTCGTAAGAGTTTCTAGAAATATTTGACCGATAACAACTTTTTATATTTGTAGCAAGTAGAATTCTTATCTACTTTCTTCTGGATACCATTAGGGGCGAGTCAATCGTAATGCAACTAAATTGCTTTTTTTTTTGGGGTTATCAAGAATCGGGTTATAATATTTGTCGAATATTTGAATATGTATCAGTGAGTAAATATAATTACACATAAATCTTCTCGAATTTATGAGCATAAGCCGTTCGGATTCTATCGCTGATTTGACTGCAAGGATTCAATAATTCAATCATTCAATTTTAATGAGAAACAACAATATATATAAGAAGTCGGGGCAATTGGCCTAGCTAAAGTGGACAACTTCTTTTTATTAAGGGGGGTATATACCCAGAACTTTTATTTCAAACATTTTTTTTGTCTTTTCTTAAAGCTTCAAGTCTCAAAAATATATCAAAACAAAGCTCTTGCCTAGTGAATGAACCGCCTTCCAGAGCACGCAGTGCTGGTCCTTATTTTCAAACAAGTTTTTCTCGAAACCATGTTTTCAAAGTCGGTGACCAAGATTTCTCAATTTTATTTAATTTAATTTTATTTTATTCACAATAATCTCGCTTCGTTCATTAGTTATAGGCAAAATAATGACGAATTTTTGGTCGAAAATCGTTAAACTACGCGCGGAGGTCCGCCATTTTGTGAAAAATTAATATTTCCAAAATCGGCTAAGACAAGTGCGAGTATCTAGTTTAAGAATATTTTTCAGTTTATTCACCATTTCACCTTTTTTTCACAGCGCTCTATAAAAAATGCGTATCTACCTTAATATTAAACTTTTTAATAAAAAAACACTAAACGTACTTTTGAATGTGTATATTTTATTTATTTATTTATTTATTGGCCAAACAAGGCAATTTACTTTTAGTAACAGGTTTTATTTTTTTGTTTTTTTTGTTTTTTTTCTCTCCCCTTTCATAAACCCATTCATAACTGTATGGTGTTGGTATTCTTTCAACAGTCTTGTATGCCTAGTTAACCTTACGGGATCATTGAATGTTATCTTATTCAATATATATTCGATGTTAATAGTTCCAGTTAAAACATCAAAGGTGAAGCATGAACTTAGTAACGTTCTCCTTGATGACAGAGGCAACAAATTCAGAAGGCCGAGTCTATGTTTGTACGGTGGCAAGCTTCTGAAATCACTAGGATCAAAGTAGTCTCTTAGCGCAAAAAGCAGGAATTGTTTTTGGATCGATTCGAATATTTCACTATGTGACTCAAAAGCAGGATTCCAAATAATGCAGGCATATTCAAGAAGTGGGCGCACTAGTGCACTGTATAGAGTCTTAGTTACTCAAACATTTTTAAACTCCTTAGCACGTCTTTTTATGAACCCAAGCTGCTTATTAGCCCTAGATAAAACTTTGTCATAGTGAAGATTGAACCGTAGCTTATTGTCCAAAACTACACCAAGATCTGTGATATGGTTAATAGGGCGTATCGAATTACAATTTTTTTTCGAATTTCACATTCTAAGAGATCTCAAAAGTTACATGGGGTTGTCAAGATCACCCAAAAAAAAATTTTAAGAAAAAAAAGGATGTCTTCCTGCTCCGCAAGGACAAAGTTGTTTTTTGAGGAAAACAGTAAAAAATAACGACATTAGAATGCTTTGACTTTTATAAAAAAAACTACGTATGTCTTAAAGCAAAAGTAAGTATAGGCTTAAACTGACAATATATTGGCAAACACGATGCCAATCACGATTCTCATCCACAGTGTCCTGTGTGAAGGATATTCGAAGCAAAAGTTGAAATCGAGATAGCACAGAACTTTTGATTGTTACACAATAGTCTAAGTTTTGGTGGTATTAATTATACTGCTAACGTATTTCTTAAAGTTGCCGAGTTAATAATTAGCATAATTTTTGCATATGCATTTTCCTATTTTTGAGAAATGTTTACTTGAATGCAATTTTTTAACTCTTTCAAAAAAATGAATATAAGATTTTATATCTCGGGTACCAGAAATGGTACCGAATAAACTTTGCTCAATTTGGATTCTTCAAATATTTCTTAACAACACCCTGTCTAAAAGTATTATTTTAAAATACCAGCTTAAGGCCACAATTTTATTTTTTACTTTGATATTTTTTTAAAGAAATTGTTAAATTTCATGATAGGAAGTATTTTTTTTTTGTAAAGTATCAAAATAGAAAATAAAATCGTGGCTTTACACCACTTTTATATATGGGTGTCAGATGGGAGGATTTCCAGTGGGATGGAAAAATACTGAGTTTCAAGGACTTATTAAAAATAATATATAATGGGATGATAAGTTGGTCTAAGCATTGAACTAGAAAGCTTGAGGGTATAAGGTCCGGACCAGGAGTATTTTTTGGACCAATTTTTTTTAGGTATAAAAACCCTCATTTAAAAATATCCCTTACGTTTCCTTAAAAAAATTCTCAAGCATGACCTTTTTTTTCGGCCTTTGGATATATTGTCTCCCTTAATATAAAATGTTATCAATTTCAAACTGATTTTTAACTGTTTCATTTAGTAAACGCACTATTATTAAATCACCAAGAATATCCCATGTGAAAGCCTCTTAATAGATTCTCCTTTTCACTTTTTTAGAAGTCTATTTAATAACGAATGCAATATCATCATTTAAACAAAATATGATTTATTCATTTGCAAAGATGTTCAACAAAATTGATTTTGTTTTGTTTTATTTTTTTAATTTTTATCTAATTACTGTTAAAATATCTAGGCATGATAGATACTTCAATTTAGCTAAAACTTTTCGATATACTGCAAACCAAAATATATCGTCGTTGCGCATACAAAAAAGGTTATGTGTTTTTGAACAATTTTTCAGGAGACGAAAAAACATTTTTGTTTTTTAACAATTTCAATGCTATTTTCACATAGCTGGCTAACTTTCACATTTGTTTACTTCTGAACCAATAAGAATATCAAGAAACCATTTGGTGAATAGATGGGGCATACATATGGCTATTAAATGGTGAAATAAAAATAAATCGAAATTTTACACATAGCCTTTTTTGTATACGCAACGACGATATAAAATTAATTTTCTTGATATATGTTCTTTTTTGTAAATAGTAATCAGCAAATTTTTTCAAATTGAAACTTGCTTCAAATTGATTCAAGTGATAAAAATTGACCCAGATAAAACTAAAATGAAACATTATTTGTTTAATAAATCGTATAGTTCTGTTTGGGTTAAGCAATTTTATTAACACACTTCGCAAGCTGGTTTAGACTGTGCAACAAAATTTGTATCATTATTAATACCATTCGTAACAATACAGTATGATTTTTCAATTTTACACTGTGGGACAATTATGACACAAAAAATGTAAGTCAATGTGAACAATAAATACCTCGTTTAATTCGTTTTCTACAAGAAGTCATTACTTAATGAAACATTTCTTAAATACTTTTTAATCAGTTGCTTTTCACAATGTCTTATAAAAGTTGCTTGTAAGCACTTTTAGTTCTTATTTCAACACGGACCAGTGACCTAATCTAATGAATTTCATGAACTTTATTTTTTATCTGTGGCGAAAATGTCTTGGGAGCTTGAAGTTTTCGATCTTCATGTCGGTACAACAAAATATATGGCACGATTCAGTGCATAATTTTTTACTTTGTTGTATTATAAAAGCCGAGAGATAGCCACACGTTGATAACCTGCTCCAAAATCAAATCTGTATCAATCTCCACCCCCATTCAATTAGGCAAATTATACCCTTCAGTCGAATTCTTCTCAGAAACACTGCCCAATATTCCCATAAATCCTGAAACGTTTATATAAGAATTCGCACAACTTGCTTGCAACAATAACGAACAGAAATAGAAAACACTGACCATTTCGCAAAGTCGTCGCCCACAAAATCATCACGCACACCGAAGTTCATACGAAAAAAAAAACACACAAATTCAGTAAAAAGTCATCGAATCACTCGCGTGATGCGTTGCCAAAATAATTTATGAGAATTAACCTCAGAAGTTTTGCGTGCAGTGTCGTTATGAACAAAAACAAAAATTATGAAATGCAAAAATAAAAAAAAGACGATTATCAAAAAAGGTACATTCCCACCACCAACTTTTCAGAATACAAAAACAAAACAGAAAAAAAGAGGACAAAACAAAAAATAAAACGAGTTATTGTGCTCTTAAGGACGAATGGTATTTAACAAGTTCATCAGTTTAACTCACTATGGGAACTTAATTGGCAAATAAACTCAGAATAATATAAAATTATTTGCATACACGTCGATTTGATCTGATGGAAACTATGCGTATAACGCACAGTTTTTGTTATGGGACTCTTTTTCATTGGGAGCCTCTTTACCATGACTTCGTTTATTTGCTCTGCTCATGAGTATAAACAATATTCACCACACAAGTATAAGTTGTTTAGGCGCTAATAGGTGTACAAATTGGCTTTATTCATTGTTTAGCAGAAAAATTGTTCAATTAAACTTTTTCCAACGATAGACAATTACTCGAACATTGAAGGAGTTTTTGAAAGCAATCATCCCCGTCGCCGCATCACAACCAATCTACTTAGCATAGAATTGAAAATTTATAAAATTATAAACGAGTAAAATTTTCCCATTTGTAGTGATGGACAATTTTAAATTGAATTGTTTTCGAATTCATTTAACCAATTTCTGTTTATATCGTATCTTCCAGATATGATTTAAAATAATACAATGGTTTCTTACGTGTTCGTGTTTCGTGTGTTAAAAAAATCAGACTGAAAAATCATAATATTTTAGAATTTTTTATCATTAATTAAAAATTTGTCTACCCTACTAAATAGTAGTTCCGTCGATAGTCGACAGAAATTAACACTTCATATACAGATTATTTCTTTACCACCACTTATTACATATAAAGATAATTTCTTTACCTAACTTTTGTTTTACTTATAGAATTGAATGCATTTATCCGAAAATATTGGCTTCTGTAGTCAAAAAATACAAAAATTTTTAAGTTGGCATTATTGTCACAGACATCTGTGCCTGTTCACAACAAAAGGTGAAGTTAAGAAATTAATCAATTAAATAAAAACACACACAGTTATTTACTGTCGGGAAATAAGCCGAAGCTCAAAAAACCCGAAATTTATTTCAACCTTTCTCTTTCCTAGCCTTTTTGCAACTGATTGACCGCCTGTCGTCGACATAGTCTCTGAAGTCTGTCAATCAGAATGCGACAAAACTACAGTAAAACTTATTTATGCTACAAATACGAATTACGATAAATGAGTTTTATACAGTGCGAAATTACACGTACAAATATTCATTAGTGTTTAAGATACGCGTCCTTTTGTAAATGTCTGAAAGTATTCAAAACGCAGTTCCATTAAATTTTGTGTGCGGAATGAAATTTCTGCTGCCGAAAACTTGGAAATGTTGCAGAAGGCCTTTGGTAAGCAAGCTATATCGAAAACAAGACTTTATTAGTGGTACAAAATGTTCAAAGATGGTCGAGAAAGCGTTGAAGACGAGGCACGGCCAGGACGACCATTAACATCAACATATCGGAAGGATCAGAGGAAACCATTTTGAGTGACCATTTGGACCTCAGAAAAATGAAATCTCGAATGGTGCCAAAAATCCTCAATTTCCTGGAAAAACAGCTACGCGTTATTGTGTGTTAAACAATGCTTTCCGACTATCAAGACAAAATGAAACGCATCATAATTGAAGATGAGACTTGGGTCTACGCTTATGACTCGGAAACAGCTGATCAATCGGTTAAATACCGCGCCAAACATGAGCCGAGACCGAAAAACAACACTCAAAGCAAGTCAAAAATCAAGGTTGACAGTTTTTTTCGATTGTCTTGGTGTGGTGCATTATGAATCCCTTCCAACCGGCCAAACTGTCAACAAAGAACACAACTTGGGTGTTATGCTGTGCGCCAAAATAGACTGGATTTATGGAGAGACAATTCTTAGTTTTTGCATCACGATAATGCACCATCCCACACTACACTCGTAATTCGTGATCATTTCGCGAAAAACTCGACCATTATTGTTCCGCAAACACCGTATTCGCCTAACTTAGCACCATGTGACTTCTGGCTATTCGCTTAACTCAAGAGACCGCTCCGACGACACCGTTTTGAATCGATAGAAGAAATAGAAACCGAAACGAAGAAGGATTTGAAGGCTTTTTACAAAAGGACGCGTATCTCAAACACTAATCAATTTTTTGACGTGTAATTTGGCACAGATGTCAGTGATAGTAGTGCCAACTTAAAAATAAAAACATTTGTCCCTACACTAAGGGAAATAACGCATTTTAGCATTATCCACGCCTGAGTATAAATTTTATTTAAATATTTACGTGGATAAATCAAATGTTTTCCTTACAACTCGTTTTTTCCCGTATTTGAATTTTATTTATACCACACACGTACACACATATTCCATACAAGCAAGCAGCAACAGCATCGCACACGTACACACATATTCCGACAAGCAGCAACAGCATCGCACACGTACACAGATATTCCGACAAGCAGCAACAGCATCGTACACGTACACACATATTCCGACAAGCAGCAACAGCATCGAACTTTGTTCCTGCAGTATATTTCTTGCAGTTGGGGGTCTTATAGTTCTTATTTAGTTAATGTTGCAAGAGATATATAGCATGAAAGTTTGGCAATTATGATTTGTGAATGCCATGGTGAGTGCGATGCATGATGAAATCATGTAGGGTGGAGTGACAACTCGGTATTTTCTCAAGAAGTTCTTGAGCCGGTTGTCATTTAGTTGCATAATTTCCTTCTTATTCTCTAGCTTACTTTTTTTGTTTATAGTTTATACTATTTTTGACATTTGATGCCATATTATTGCACCAACTGTAAAAAATAGTAAAAATTACAGAACGAAAAAAGTAAAAAGGAAAATAAAATATACCACCAAATGGCATTCGATGGACACAGCTCGTGGGAAATATTTAAATAATTTGTTTTTCAATTTCAATATTTTTATATAAATTTTCCTTAAATGCGATAGTTTTTTTTTCAAATAGTAAATATTTGAAAGAGTTTTAAATATTTTCGTGCATATTTTTAATATATTTTTTATTAATTCTGTTTAAATATTTTAATATTTTATTTAAATAAAAAAGTATTTAAACAAATTTTAAATATTTACGTAGTCGATTTAAGTAAATGCGTTATTGGTGCAAAAATGACTCGCTTTTTGGATAAATTAAAAAAGTTTTTGGATAAATTTCATATTTTTTTCCCTTAGTGTATCGCAACCCCCAAAATATTAATTTTTGGTGATTACGGTATATTTTACCTGTGGGCAATATCTATTTTTAAGATTTGAATATTTTCTTTTTTGAAGACAAGATTGTGTCCTACCAATTTTGTGCTCAGAAAATAAGAGAATGTCAAGTGTTTATTTCTGAAAGAAAATGTTGGTTCTTTGGCTGGTATTCAAAAATGATTTTAAAATGTGGCACTGAGAGCCCGTTTCATATAAGTGCCCAAAAGCAACGAATTTTTGGATATGAGCCTTTTAAGTATATTTTTAATTATTTAACCTATTGCCGACTATTTTTTTTATCGAGTGGTTACTAAGGCAACATAAATCTTACATATTTCTCTATTAAACTCGCTAAACACGTAGTCCAATAAGTCCCGAGACTAACTACTAGGTGGCACCTCTAACGCAATATCGATATAATATTTCGGTAGTTCCAACCTTCAAACAAAACGTGTAAAAATTTCATGACAATCTAACGTTTAGTTCAGAAGTTGCAGTGATTTAAGTGAGTTGATATTTTCAAAATAATGGATTAAAGCAATTCCGTGTCTTGATTTATCACCGTTGTTTGATGGGAAAAAATACCGTCCAAGCTAAGCAATGGCTTCGAATGTGTTATTCGGACTCTGCTCCGTCAAAAGCAACAATTTGCCGATGGTATGCTGAGTTTAAACTTGGTCGTTCAGACACAAATGATGCTGAACGTTCAGGACTCCCAAATGAAGCAGTTGTTCCACAAAACATAAAAAAAGTACACAAAATGGTATTGGCCGACAGTAAAGTGAAGGCTGAGGCTCTGAAGATATCGAAAAGCAGTGTGGGAACAATATTACAGGAACATTTGTCGATTAGAAAGCTGCTCTCCAAATGGGTGCCGCGTTTTCTCACACCGGACCAAAAACAACAACGTGGGGATGATTCGGAGAGCTGTTTGGCACTGTTTACAAACAGTTCTCCGAACAGTACAAGCGTCGGTATGTGACATTACACACCGGAATCAAAACGGTCGTCAGCTGAGTTAAGAGCAACCGATGAAAGCAGGCCAAAGCGACCAAAAACACAACAGTCGGCTGGAAAGGTTATTCATCGACTATCTCGAAAACGAAACACAATTAACAGTGATTATTATATAGCGTTGTTGGAGCGTTTGAAGGATGAAATCGCGAAAAATCGGATCCATTTGAAGAAGAAAAAAAAATACTTTTCACCAAGACAATGCACCGTGTCACAAATCGATGAAAACGATGGTGAAAATACACGAATTGGGCTACTAATTGCTTCCTCATCCACCGTGTTTGCCAGATTTGGCCCCCAGCGAAAAAAATGCTTGCCGGGAAGAGATTTGACTTCAATGAAGAGGTGATGGCTGAAACTGAAGCGTATTTTGAGGCGAAGCACAAATCGTTCTAAAAAGTTTTTTTATTACTTAGTCTCGGAACTTATTGGACCATGTGTTAGTTTTTACAGATTTAAAAAATTTTATTTAAAATAACATAAATTTAACTAAAACTATGACTCTTTTGGAACTTTTTGAACAATCTGAAAATAATTTCACATTGGTCACTAATTGGTTAAGAACTACGATTTTTTTTAAAATAAAAAAGTTTTAATAAATATTTTGTGTTTTAATAAAAACAAGATTATTTTTAATATAAGTTTCATGTTGCTCAATTGGAATAAAATTTGTGGACGTGGTTAATGAATACAAACATGACTTTAAAATTCGATATGAAATATAAAAAAAAAATCTCAAAAATTGGAAGCATTTTAGCAAATTCTTAAATTACGTGATGCTAAACAGTTGATTCATGTTTTAGTTGTTTTCAAACATAGTTGCCATCTGGGTAAAACGTTTAAAAAGTAAGGTTTTACGTAGATTTTAATAAATTTTGGTGATTTTGAAATAAGGTGGCAATTTATTTCGTTCAGTTATCATATTAATAGAGTTACAACACTAAAGTTGCATTATTGATGTTCACTCGTTAATAATAATAATAAACTGGCCATTTCAGCCCTTGAAAGGACTTTGACCGAACCTTTTTATGACCAAATTGTGTTGTGTGTGTGTTATTAAATGTTTGTAGACAATTGATCGAGAACTAGACCTAATAGTTTTATGTTGACTCCGAACGGCTAATGTGCATGTTCTCAAGAAGCTTTACATGGCATTATTTACTCTCTGAGGTCTGCCATTGTATGCAGAGAGGTGACGACCGAACAGAAAAATTAATTCAATTGAAAAAACTTTCTGTGTCCGATGGAATTGAACCAGGGTTCTCTGGCGTATGGATCACGAACTCTACCCACTGCGCCACGGCCGTCCAATTGGTCCCACCAAATACAGAGCATGCCCTTGCCACTGTGAATACTCGGCTTTGGAGTCGATTTTGGCGTATGGGCGTTCGGCCCTTATGATTTTTTTTCACCACTTCTAAAACGTCTATACAAAAACACACATGAGTAAATCGATGAAGCATGTTCCCCTGCAGCTGCATTTATCTTCATATGAAATCAGAAAAGTAAACTTTCCCGCATATTGTGCTTTGCTGGCACAAAAGTTGACATATTCGAAGCACATAAAAACTATGTTGTTTACACTTCAGAGAAACTACCCATACTTAAAAAGATGGCCTAATTATGAGGCTTCAAAATGAAGTTAGTTGCAACATTGCCCGATTCAATTTAATAGTAGTGATGCCATCTCAAAAAATCCTTTAAAACTTTTTTGTTCACCTGATATCAAATTTTATACATATTCATATTTACAGATTTATCAAATTTACAAAAACAGGTTTCTCATTTTTTTCAGAATTTTAGAACTTTCTGGAAATTTGTTCAAACCTCTTATTTATTTTTGCCACGTCCATTTAAATTCAAATTACGTTCTGACTTTCCCGAATAGCTTTCATTAGGAACCATAACATAACCAAAATTCTTGACGTGTTAAAATAATTAATTCATAGTATTTTAACTCTATGCAGAGTGAAAAAAATGTGGCAGAGAACAAATCCTCTCTCAGGTGTACATGGCAATTTGAGTTAGAACTAGATTATTTACGAGACTTGTCTAATTTTCTATACAAACGCCGTTGATGAGAAAACTAAAACATATAATTTGTTCTGAAATTTAATGGGCCAGCCAAAAAAATTTTAATGAGCCGAACAATTTTTGAACAGATTTTTTAAATTTTTTGGTGTTTCCTAACGTAAAAATGACGAAATGTATTGTCTTTCTTCTATACGTGAGAAAGTTAATGCTTTCAACTTTGAAACATTTTTCAACATTTTTGAGAAGTGAAAAATCGATTTTTTTCCCAACATTCAAACTATTTTGTCAATAAACCATTAAAGATTTTTTTCAATTAGAATTTCAAAACCCCACGCTTAAAATACGTAAAAGGGGTATATAAATTTTGTCTCTCCGTTTGTAACGCCCATAACGCGTGGTAGGTATAGAAAAGTATATATATTCTTGATCAGCATCATCACCGGAGTCGATTTAGGCATGTTCGTCTGTTTGTCTGTCCGTCTGTCTGTCTGTAAGTGATCACGATTTTAGCCGCCATTTTTAAGCTATGATCAAAAAAATCGATATTTAAGTATGTATTTAAAAAATAAAGATCAAGTTCGAAAATGAGTCAAATCGGATAAAAACCACGCTTACTTCCCATACAAAGTGACTTTATCAAAGCGGTTAAATCTCTCAGAATTCCACAAAAATTAATATAAATATATAATTGAAATTTTGCATATGAACTTTGATATATAAAATGTACTCTGAGTATGATATTCAACGAACTCGAGTTAAAATCAAGCCTCCCATACAAAATAACTTTATCAAAAAACAAAAGCGTATATTATCCGTTAAAATTATGACGAAAATGTTTTAACAGATAAACATTTTATTGGGTGCTTAAGACTTTGAATATAGTTTTGTTCAGACGTAGGGATATTTTAACTTCGACCCAGTTATTACTAGTTTAAAAAATTATGTGTTTAATATCTGTACAATTATACAATTTTAATATTATTTCTTCAGTAAATAGTTTACAATAAATTAAAACCTAAAGTACCTTTTACCTAAATTACCTTTTTCGGTAAACATTAAAAATTCAGAATCCAAAAAGATCCACAATGACATACATACATATATAATAGTATCATACACTCACAATTTGTGTTGATGTATTGACTTTCATGGCAAACAAGTCTTTTTTTTCCCCGGAAGTTCGTGATGTAGAACAAAAGACTTAATTTTATAAAAAACACAAAGCTTTTATGTTCATAAAGCAATTAATATATTGATGATAATAAAACAAAATAGAAAAATGAAAATGATAAGATTTCCAATATTATAATACATCTTAAAATTTAAAAACAACTTAAAATTTGACCAAGAAATTAATGGGAAAAGTTATTTAAAATTATTTTTTACTTTATAGTGATTTTGAAGTCGGTTTTTTTTTTTTTGTTAAGAAGTTTTTAATTCTTCCTTTTTTGAGAATATGAAAAATTTTATGTAATAGTATTCTTGAGGAAAATTTCAAACATGAAACTTTGTTCTTAAAAAATTTGTTTCATTATTTCCTGAAATTTTGTTGGGTACTTTGCATTTCTGTCTCTTTACAATTTTTATTAAAGTGCCACACCCTTTCACTAATCCCGCCCACTTTATCTACTGTACTTTATAATGATTCTACCTAGCCCTGCGCCAAATTTCATTTCCCAAGTATTAATATTAACCGCAATATACTTTCCTTAAAGCGCCAAACCCTATGTACAATCCCGCCCACTCTTGTAGTGGTTCTACCTATCCACCTACCTACATACCAAATATTAGTACCCTAGTGTCAATATTAACTGAGATATAGTATTTTTATAATATTGCCACACCCCTTTGTTGAATAACGCCCACTTCTTTGACCGTAATTTGTAGTAACTGTGCCTACCCCAGTATTTTTACTGTAAATTTCAGTACCCTAGTGTCAATATTAACTGAAATACAGTGTTTTTCTAATATTGACACGCCCCTTTGTGGAATATCGCCCACTTTTTTAAAAAGCATCTCCGCGTTCATGATAGCTATCTGTTGACAAAAAATTAGGAAAATGGGGCAAGTGCTTTAGGAGTTATTGATGTACATACATTAAAACAAAAAAAAAAAAAAACAAAAAAAATACACTATTTTTAACCCCCTCCTTTTTGAAGTCGGTTAAAAATAGCTTAAAATGACCGAAAAGAAAAGAATTCAAGTTCAAAAATAATTCAAAAGCCAAAAGGGCTATAAAAATTACAGACTTGGTAACATGAGGGGGAAAAAAAATAGTAGGGAGAACCAAAATACTGACTTAATGACAATGCTTATGATCTCATCGGACCCTTTAATAAAGTCATATCACAAAAAAGTATAAAAAGGGTCAGTGTTATTGAAATATCGTCATAGTTGACGATATCAGAGCTACTTTAATTGAAAAATAAAGAAACCCCGGCAAATAGTTCTTAAAATAATAGTATTACAATCTAAAAATTTCTAAAAAATACTGTTTGTTTTTAGCAAAATTTATTTTTTTTTTTATAAAATTTAATAAATTTTGCAACAAATATAAATTTTGTGTTATTATATAAGCTTAGTAGCAAAAACAATGCATATAAGATAATATTCAAAAGAAATAATTTTTTGAACCACCCTATGAAGTAACCCAAAATTTTTTTCAATATTTCTTTGGTGATAATATGACGCAATCAATTTTCTTGATGCGTCGTAGCAGACCCCGTGTCCATCAATTATAATGGATTATTTTAAAGTTTATATCGTTTAAAGTTGCTTTTTCCAAGTGCTGTAAATATATTCAATTCTTTTATTTCGAATTGTTTTCTCTTCCACTGTATGTTAGAGGATGTATTTTTGAAAAAGTTAAAATAAATCCACATTTTCAATGAGTAAAAATAAATATTTGAACCCACCGTAACAAGTTGGAGATCAGCAATAATTTCACCTTAAACAATTTTTACGCATTTAAAATAATTGGTAATGCGTGTGTGGAACTTCTTTTAAGAAAGAATTTAAATACTTGTCAATCAATCGATTCTGTGATTTTTCAACTCTGGTTGACTGACTTGTGCAACAACAGTGATTTTAGTTGACAGCTAACTGGCATGGATTAAGACTAATTTTATGTTAAGAGTTACTTGATTGCTAAATTGGTTAGCATGTATGTAGGTGAGGGAAAACATGAAAGTCAATGACCTCTAAAATTTATCTCATAGTTGCTTGGGATAGTCACAAACAGAAGAAGATGAATCAGAAGAAGAAATCATCGCCAATATATAATTAATAGATACGAATTTGCGATTAAACCGTTATAAAATATTTAAAAGAAGGAAAAAAAAACGAAATGAGTAGATGAAGGCCAATTTATATAAAAACAAGCGGATTATGCTTTAACACGTTTTGTGCCATAGTGTAAATTTTCAAAATAGCAAACATTTTTTTAATAAACTCGTTACATGTTGATCAGATAAAGATTGTGCTTTATTTTAGGAATCAATAGCATATTTTATTATTCCTTAAAAATAACTTGATCAAATAATGACGAACTTTTCTACATATTCATTCTTGCCTGCACCAGTTAAAATTTTCTTTTATAACTTTTATAAAGTTATAAAAAGTTATTTTATAAACTATAAAGCCAATTAATTAAACATGCATTATAAATGCATTTGCACTTGTACGGAATTAATGAAATCAAATTGAAGTGTCGTAATTTTTTTGTAACAATTTTACGTCTGCGGCTTTACGTTTTATACCACGTAAAACGACAAAAAACTAGTAAGAAATTATCTTCGACTGGGTCGAAGTTAAAATACCCCCAGGGCCGAACCAAAGTATATTCAAAGTCTTAAGCAGTACATCAAATGTTTTTAACAGAAAATATTCGCTTTGTTCTTTGATAAAGTCACTCTGTGTGGGAGGTGGGTCTGCTTTTCACTCGATTTGATGGAATTTCATACACAGAGTACATGTTATATATAAAAGTTCATATGCAAAATTGCAAGTCCATTAATTAATTTTTGTGGAATTTAAAGAGATTTTACATTTTCGATAAAGCCACTTTGTATAGGAGGTAGGCGTGGTTTTATCCGATTTGGTTGAATTTCATATCCAGAGTGTATATTAAATATCAAAGCTTATATGCAAAATTTCCAGTCTATATATTAATTTTTGTGGAATTCTAAGAGGTTTTACCGTTTTGATAAAACCACTTCGTATGAGAGGTAGGCGTAATTTTCATCCGATTTGGCTCATTTTCGAACTTGACATTTATTTTTTAGATAATAGATTAAATAATGAATTTCGTGATGATAGCTTGAAAATTACGGCTGTAATCGTGACCACAGATGGACAGACGGACATGGCTAAATCGACTCGGCTGGTGATGCTGATCAAGAATATATACACTTTTCTATACCGGTCACGTCTCCTTATGGGCGTTACAAATGGAGTGACAAAATTAATATACCCCTTTTACGTTTTTAAACGTGGGGGTATAAATATGACGATCTTATCAAGTTAGTTTCAACCCGTGACCCATTTAAAGGCTCTGCTGCAATAACAACTGAGCTGGGGCTACAAGTTTACTCTTGTACTGTCAGGCGAAGATTAGTGGAAGACATCCTTTTTGAAGAATATTACGAGAGGTGCCGATGTTGACTCTAGGCATAGAAAAAATCGCTCGTTATTCGCGAAATCCCACATAAATTTAGCAGGTACCTACTCAGAATTGCAAAAACACAATTGCAAAATGGAATTACCCTGACGTTATTAAAGGTTATAAAAATGTACAATACAAGTATCATAGTTCATCATACACGCAAAGAAAAAAAACGTTTATTGCCAGTTTTCCGCAAACAAAAATCATTTTTCGTGGTTGGGATCGTTATTTGCAAACGTTTCAACAGTTGTCATAATAATAGTCAGTTGCGAGAAACGCATCATGTAGTTACAGGTAATTAGTTTCGTTTGTCATATACGCGAATTTTTCCCCACTAAAAAGTTTCTTTGTTTTTCCCTTCATTGTATACACACAATGCTTATAATTCATAGTTATTTTATGGACAATCTATATAAGCAAGTTGGTAATTTGTAATAATATTTCTATGAGTGTAGTACGAGTAGTCATAGTTGTGTGTATATCAAATCAGTTATATATTAAGGTCTCCATATACCACTCCACTTTACGAAACTGCGTTTCTTAAATAACAATTAAAACATTTATAAAGTATTTTTATACCCTTACACGTACTTCGTAAAGGCTCGCCCATAAACTACTTGACCTATTCTCAGTTTTTTTTATCCCCTCCACATCTCTGTGAATTTCCGTGGTGTATTTAAAAACCCCTCCACCCACTCCATATGAAATTAATTGATTCACATGAAGACGTAAGGATGAAAATGTTTTCAGATGATAGGGTGTTATTAATAGGAATTTTTCCGCTTTTTTTTAATTTTTGGTTACGTTACTATATCTGTACTCTCCTATTGGCGTGGTGTCATATCGCCCAATGTCACAAAGCTCGAATCAATCAATATCGCAAAGCCCAAAGAAGTTCTTTATAATTTGTTGTTGTGGAATATTTGAGGATTTGGGCCATATGACATTACCTTGGGCCTTAAGACATATTAATTTGGGCGGAGAACTATATGCCATAGAGCCTGACACGCCATCTTATCGCCCAAAGTCAGAAAGACCAAATCAAGAAATATCACAACGCCTAAAGCATGTCATAACGCCCAAATTTAAAACGAATAATAGTCCCAGCGCTTCAACGGAAGGTCATATCGTTGAGGACGTTACGACATTCCTAAAATTTTTTTCGATAATATGACTAAAATTTAGGTTTTATGACACTCCGTACAAGAACAAACCATTTTAACATATTTCACAGAGAAATATGTTATTCTGTTCTTATTGCAAAGAAAATATTGTTGACTCGATGCAGGTTTTTTGTAAATTTTATCATAAAAAAACAGTTAATATTTATTTTTTGAAAATTCATTTTTGATTAACTTATTTTTTTTTTTAATTTCAATTGAAAAAAGGGTATTGAAATAACCCTTTTATTCTAAAAACCTTAAAATTAAATTGATTGTATTTAAATTTTTAGCTCCTTCTAAAGGGAAATAAATCCTAATTGGCTTTATCTTATTTTCAAATGGAAAATAAGATAAATTTCGCAAGATTCTTTCAAAATTTGCCCTTGTACGAAATTTTGCATTATGACTTCGGGTTTAATGGCAAATGTGTTGGTGTTGTGATAAATGCGTGTCGGAGAAAATCCTTTAGCCCAGGAGACTATCGTGGGCTGGCCCTTCGGGGAGTATCGTGCTGGCTGTGGTAGTTCAATGTCGCGAACAGGTCTGTGGATCGGCGTGGAGTTGCGCTAAACAACCGGGTGGCAATGCCTTACATTGCAAGAGATGTTAGATGGGTCTCGATTTCCACCAATAAATGTGGATGATGACCCAACTAATCATCCATGATTGGTACTGTTGCGTTCCAGCATTGGTGCTATCCATACAGTATATTTATTAATTTAAATATACAACTTAAGTATGGTGTGCAACCGGTGTTGAAACTACTATGACAGGGCGTTGGTCGCGTCTGGAGTTATGGAAGTGACGCCTAGGAGAGGTATGACGGACGTCCTAGATTCATTAGCATGGCATTGACGTCCTGAAGATTTATCTCCTAGGCATCAATTCCATGAACCTCGACCCCATTGCCATGGGGCAACGTGGAATAAGGCCTATACGGCAGGTGTCTGCGTTACTCAAAATGAATTTTCGGGACATACGCCAGTCATATTGTATTGCTTAACGTCATACAGTCCAAAGCAATAAATGTCACAGAACCCAAGGCATGTCATAACGCCCAAATTTAAAGAAAAAAAACAGCCAAATCGAATTTGGCGATATGGCATTTAATTTTGATTTGACAATGCCAAATAGAGTGTCCCTTATTTTGCGATTTTTGGAAATGTCAAGGGGCTGAAAGGTTTTTTATGCGTTTTTATGTTCTAAGAACGAAACTAAAAAAATTTTTTTTTACGACAACGTTTACCCGTGCCAATCGGGCCCGAAAGTTTCGAAAAAATGCCCATATTAGACCATATTTGCACAAATTAAAAAAAAATCTTTTCTCTGCTTTTTATAAATGTTTTACATTTTTTGGAACACATACATAAGAAATATGATATCTACAAAGTTTTTTTATGGTGGGCGTGGTTACCGCCCCTGCTGCGTCGAAATTTCTCCCGCAGCCTTTTCCCACTTTTTCATGAAATTAGTGCAATTTAGGTATTAATATCAACAATAAATAAATACATTTTTATTATGCTAAAAGTATGATTACATTTCATTAAATTCACATTATGTACTTACAAAAATTAACAATAAATTAAAAAACTAGTATTTTAACCTGTGGCGGGCGCGCAACAAGCTAATACCTACAAGCAGTCTTATTGCGGCTTTTCAACCGAAATCATAGTTTTTTTTATAAATAAAAATCATCAAAAACCAAAAATATATGCCCCTGGAGGGTTAAATTATAATAAGAAATACAAATTAATTAAAAAAGACAGAGCCTTATTTGGAGCTTTTATGCTATTCATTATTATCGGAATCCGTGAAGTCTGTATTTTTGTAGTTCTACTAAACTGGGCATTTAAGGGTTAAGGCATATAACACTTGTCCTAGGTTCAAATTCACAACAGCTTTACGCCACGATGAAGCATCCCACACATATTTCACTTGACTGCCCCTTCTATACCACTTGTCTATCAACCGATTTTCGAACCAAGCGAAACTTGACTGACTAGATGAAACACTTGAAATTCTTGTATTAAAGTTAAAGCACTTTTAAAAATATCTTCTTAAAAATTGGGAAAAAATCTTTAGAGATATGACTGAAATTAAAAAAATCATAACAAAAGAAAACTATCATAAATCTGTAAAAATATTTTTTTTTTATAATTTTTCGGCAAAAAGTATACCTGAAATTTAAACTGTTTAGAAAAATGAATTAGAAAAAAACATGATTTAAATCAATTTGCCTATTAAATAATGCCTTCATAAAGTTTTAGATTTTTTTCTATTAATGTGATTGCACAAAGCACACATTATCCTTCTTTGTAATAAAAATTAACCCATACTGGTTAAATTGGACATTTGATTTTGACCTCGATATATACAAATAACTAGTTAAATAATTATATCCTACTAGCCTTTTCCAGGCGCGCGTTGCTGCACCCTGCAACTATATGGGAACAGAATAGGTATATTTAAAAATTTTCTTAGAGTCATAGTTTAACACCACTGTAATTTTTCACTGCCCGTTACAGTTTCCCAGAAGCAGGAGATCACCAAATAGTAACTCCATTTTGAGTTTGTATGTAAATACTGCTACTTTTACTTTCAAAGCTATTCGATAATACAAATTTTGATTGCGTGGGCGGAGCCACACCCCCTTATATAATGCCCATCCCAGTTTTCTAATAGATGGACATTGCCCAGTTTTAGTACAGTTGCCGACAGTGAGCATACAAACTATTTATTGGATTATTTTACTCAGTAGATATTGAAATAAAAAGAGTGGCACTCAAATAAATACTATATATTGGGCTTATGGTTACACTGTAGCAGGAATTAACTGAGTGCAACTATCCACTCAAGAGACCAGAGCGGTGAGTTGTAGAATCTCACCTCTCTCTCTCAACAAAGAGCTTAAGCTATTGTTTGCTGTTATTTCGTGCTGCTTATACAATGCCAGCATGGATTAAAATGCATGAATACTTAAATAATTAAATAAAAAGATTTACCAAAAACGTAGTACCCAGTAGCAGGGTCGCTTATTATAGCAATTGAATACTGAAAGAATTATAAAAATCGGTTCAGCATTTACCCCCTTGATTGAACGATGAAAATTCGAGAGAACCCTTTTATATAATAGTATAGATGGGTTCTTCTAGTGATTCTAGTGATTCTAGGCTTTTCACTAAATAAAAAATGAAAATTTTGTTAAAATTCTGTTTTATTGCTCTATAGTCTCGGCGATCACTTAAATTGCAATTGTCCTGACTTTCCGAAAATTTGGATTATACAATTACAGACTTTTTCTTCTGGATTACTTCATTGTCGTGTAGCTTCAGTTAGAAGTTAACAATAAGTTTGAATATTTTAGATAAAACTCAAATATTTGTGTATGGATTATCCTATTTGTAAGTATATCCTTACATGCTTATATGAATAATATTCTGCATTTAAAAGTTACACTAAAAAATATTCCAGTCCCCTAGAGACGAATATTGAAGTAAAAATACTGTTTTTTTATATCATTTCGTAAAAAAAATTAAATTATAATATTCGACTCAAAATTATAGTTTGCAAATTTTATTTTCAATTGGATTATTTCTGTTTTTGTTAAACACAGTGCTATAAGTTTCTATGATTTATTATTTTTTGTTTGCAAAAAAATTTATTTTTAAAAAATTCAACATATATTTCCCAGATCTTCTAATTTATATTATTTCTATACCCCACGCTTACTAAGGAGTGTAGTAACGTGATCACTCTGTTTGTAGAGCCCATAAGTATCCGTGGAAGGTAGAGAATAGTACATAATATGTATGTTTATGTAGGTGCTATTATAATGAATATATTATAATCATGATCAGTATCACGGCCCGAGTCAATTTAGACTAAAAATTCTACAAAATTTAATCTTGAAGCACTTGAAATTTTGCCGTAATCTTTGATTCCAAATACGCACCCTAAATTTGAAATTTCATAAAATCGAATGAAAACCACATATATCGCTCGAGCATATTCAACTGACATCATCAAAACAATAATACCTTCATAATTTCGGATATTATATTATTAATACGACTGTGGAGGTATTTTAACTTTGGCCGAAGATAATAGAATTTTTACTAGTTTTGAATAAATTTTTAAAATCGACCCCAACTATTACAGGCTTTTGTTTATAATGAAAAGTAGAAAAGGTAGTGTAAAATTTGAATTAAAAATTAATTTTTAAAACACATATTGCACTGTAATATATGATATTATTATATGGGCTTGTCCAGAAAATGGTCAACTAGAGGTAAAAAAATTTACTTATTTCTTAAAGTTTTGGTTGCAAATAAAAAGCTTAATATCTCTTCAATCGAATACAAGAGCTTACTTTGGTTATATTCTCTTGAGTGTAGTAAAAATGCCAGATTTATTGTCAATTGAAGTAATTTTGTTTTTTTTTTCAATTTTTGTTACTCATATTTGTGATGATAGGTTATGAGCTTTTATGCTCAAATAAGAAAACTCTGAGAGCAGCAACAACTGCCAATTCGAAATATTTCAAAGTCAATGTATGAAAAAATTTGATTTTTAAATGTAGATATATTTCTTAATTTTTAAAAACATTCATGTGAATTTTCAATTAGAGGGAAAAATGTGTAACGTCCGACACGTAACGTCCGAACAAATAAAATTGCTAACTGTGACTTAAAAAAAATTATTTTTTAAATGATATAGGATTTTCTTTAAAACTTGTTTAATTTGCAGTTATTTGTTCTTTTAGACTTCTGAGGTGCGACCGACCATTTCGCAGAATTAATCCAAGCTTAAGTGTTAGTCTCACAAGAACTTCCTTTTTTTGTAACGTCCGAACGCACGACAAAAATAACAAATTTCGGGTAAAATGAGGTAAGATGCTTGATGTTATAATTATCATAAATTCTACGAAAAGGGAGCTATTTAACCAAATTAATTTTAATTGGAAAAATGTTTATAAAATTAGCGAAATATATAAAAGAATGTATCCGAATGTAACGTCCGAACGCTAGGACTTACCCATATATGACATATGATGATTTTTGTTTCAAATATTTCTTAATTCAGTTATAAAAAATGCTTATAAATTATTTAAGCCGTATTTTCAAATTTGTATGATATATTTTGTTTTGAAAACTCTTAATCTACAATTTATTTTACAAAACCCAATATTTTTTTGCATTAAATTTGTTCATCTTGACCATACAAAGCAATAATTATAAAAAAATTGATAAAACTTTATGAAAGAATCTTTTTTCAAATTAAGAAATTTGGACCATAGCATGAATTTTGTTTGAAGTGTTAAAAAATCTCAAAACATATGGATTGCTTAAAATAAACACACTTTTTTTAATATTTAATCTTGAAACCCCAAGTTATCCAATTTTCTATTGGATTTCTATAGTTATTAAATTTCTAATCCCTCCGAATTTTTAAACTACTTTTGCTCATTGAGTAATTTATATGACAACACCGTTTTTATCGTATTAAGATACATGTCAGATTTGAAAATAATTTAAAAAAAAAAAAAAGGTAGGTTTGGCGTTGAAAATGTCCGAGATAGATATTTTACATCTTATATCAATACGTATATCTTAGGTTTTCAATATCAAGCTCTCCCAAAAAAAAAAAAAATCCTGGCTAAGGCCCTAAAAGGTACTATGTATTAACCCGCATCCATCGCTTGCATCAAATTGATGCAAATTCTTGAAACACATTCATATATTAAAAACAAATATGCATATTTAAATTCAGAATTTTGGCTACGTTCCTAAAATATCAAAATAAACAAGTGAGCAGTTCTACAGTTAGAGATAGTCTTATACTTATCGCGCTAGAATAATTAATAAATTGAAAATATTCCAATGAATAATATTGTCTTTTTGTATCTGCATCAAATTGATGCACAACGTACTTTTCGTTTCTAGAAATTTCCGATGGATGCGGGTTAATTATCCATAATCAAAAAATTTCATATCTGAACCGAACCGCTATAGAAAGATTTAGATTAAGCCGTTACATGACAATTTCGAACTAGACATGTAAATGTAAAATGACATGTAAAACAAATGCACACAAAACTACTAAAAGCTTTCCTAAAAAATTTTGCTTTGGCTCTTACGATTTCAGCGGTTAGGGAACGAATCCTTTGGGTTAAATATAAAATAACCTTTTTGAGAATACTACAATAAACTCATGAAATTGAAGTTAAAATTGTACAATGATATTCCTTGTCATCACATTTCTAAAATTACATTTCATCAAAACTTTGAAAAGTTCTATGGGATCTTGTATGTGGTCGTAATGTGGTTGTAATGGTCTTTGCACTTAAAATAGAATGTTTTCTTCGAATTATTTTCTGTTTTCTTATAACAGATTGTAAAAGCGGCCGGGCTGAATTCATAAGTGTGTATAAACCCTTCAAAGTCTTCGAAACGTGAAAACCCTAGTTCGAAATTGGGCGATAAAGAAAATATTTTCAATACAAAATCCAATCTCGGCATCATTCAGTACACTTTTTTCGATTTTTTCGATGACATTTCAGGAAGTATAATAGCTATGATCATGAAATTTTGAATCAAGCATTTTTAGTCGAAAAGTAGTAATATGAAAAAAAAGAATTTTTCAAGAAGGAAAACCACATAAAATGTTTACTGATATAATCAATGAAATTTTATTGAACTGATGCCAAAAATTGTTAAGATCGGTGAATTTTTGGATGAAATGCTATTCGGACGAGTGGCTTAGGAGTTTTTTGCGATTTTTTAAGTGTTTTATGCTACAGCGCCCGCTGCTGTTTCCGATTAATAAAGAACAAAATAGTTAGCACTGTAAGGCTAGTATTTTACGATGGCAGCCCTGTTTTGACGTGCTCTTCGAAATCTCGTTATATTTAAACAAAACGTTTGATTTATCATAAAGGTGGTACAATTATCATTTCATAAATATAACCCAGTCGCAGGGTTTTCTAATAAAAAAGAGGTTTTTATTTTGTAACAATTTTTTAAGAATAACAACTAACAATGTTATGTCTGACCTAGGTATGCTGCGTGGTAAAACTTTGTCAGAAGTAGAAAGAGGCAAAATTTGGTCTTGGGCTCCTGAAAACATTTCAATGAGCGAAATTTCAAGAAAACTTGAACGCAGCCGATGCGTGATCGATAATTTTCTTAAAAATACGGAAGAATATGGTAAAAAAAGCGATCCGGACGTAAGAGAAAGATATGCAAGAGGAAGGAGCGTGCAATCATACGCGAGGCAAGTAACTCGACAGCCAGTTATTCTCGTCTGGCAAGAAGTTGCAACACCAAAGTGTCAAAAGCAACAGTTTGGCGTGTATTACAACAATGCCCTGATACACGCCAGGGCATCGAGCTTAAATGAAAACAATTAAATGAAAACAATTCAAACAAGGCTCCTTAAAGGGCATAAAACCGCGAGACTGGAATCTGGTGAACAAAATATGGATACTGATTGGTCCTCTGTATGTGAAATGAATTACAAAAGTGTTTTTACAAGTGTAAAATTTATGTTTCTGCTTGCAGGTTATATTTTCTGATGAAACAAAAAGGAACCTTGATGGCGCAGACAGCACACACTTTTATTGGCGAGATTTGCGAAAAGATCATCGCTACTTCCCAAATCGGAACTTTGGTGGTGGTCAGTAAGGGTCTGGGGAGTGTTTTCAGAGCAAGGGACTCTGGAAATCCAGTTTACGTCAACTAGGGTGAATTGTGCCGAGAACATCACTGTGTTACAAAGTAGTTTACTACAATTTTTACGACAACAGCATGATAATACCCGAATACACACGAGCGCGAAAACAAATGCTTGGCTCGAGCGTAAAAAAATTAAAACTGAAGTGGCCATCGTGCTCCCCAGACCTAAACCCTATAGAAAACCTTTGGAAGAAAACTGGTTCGTAGCATTTATGCAGACAATCACCAATACAACAAAGTTGGTGAGTTACAAAATTTCATCATTAATGTCTGGGAGAATTTGGACGCCGTTATTTTACAGAATTTCACTTCTTCCATGCGTAAAAGAGTTTTTGAAGTAATAAAGGCTAAAGGGAGCCATATTAACTTGTAAATGCTGGTTTTTTATTTTGAAAAGCTTTAAAATACAAAGAAATGAAGCCTGGGCTATAAATTTGAAACGCTTCATAATAAAATATTTAAATTTAATGGGTCTCGATTTCAAATATATTCCGTTACTATGATCTGAATACTGAATTTATCTTTTTCTACTTATATCTTTTTTAATCAGAATAAAAAAATTCTAAAACTTAGGAGTGAAATATATCAACATTATGGAGGTGGGTTATAAATATGAAACGCACCTTATAATTTATGATAGTTAAAGTCACCAACTGATATAAGGTGATATGGACTACATATTTATACCCCCACGTTTAAAAAACGTAAATGGGGGTATATTAATTTTGTCACTCCGTTTGTAACGCCCATAAGGAGGCGTGGTAGGTATAGAAAAGTATATATATTCTTGATCAGCATCACCACCCGAGTTGATTTAGCAATGTCCGTCTGTCTGTCCGTCTGTCCGTCTGTCTGTGATCACGATTCCAGCCGTAATTTTAAAGCTATCATCACGAAATTCTGTATTTAAGCTTTTATCTAAAAAATAAAGGTCAAGTTCGTAAATGAACCAAATCGGATGAAAACCACGCCTACCTCCCATACAAAGCGACTTTATCAAAACGGTAAAATCTCTTAGAATTCAACAAAAATGAATATATGGACTTGAAATTTTGCATATGAGTTTTGATGTTCAAAATACACTCTAAATATGAAATTCAATCAAATCGGATGAAAACCACGCCTACCTCCCATACAAAGTGACTTTATCAAAAAGGTAAAATTTCTCTAAAATCCACAAAAATTAATGTATGGACTTGAAATTTTGCATATGAACTTTGATATATAACGTGTACTATGTGTATGGAATTCAAATTGGGTAAAAACCACGCCCTCCTCCCATACAAAGCCATTTTATCAAAAAACAAAAGCGAATATTTTCTGTTAAAAATATAACGAAAACGTTTTTACAGATAAACATTTTATTGATTGCTTAAGACTTTGAATATACTTTGGTTCGGCCGTGGGGGTATTTTTACTTCGGCCCAGTCGAAGATCATTTCTTACTAGTTTTCACTAAATTTTAGTTAAAATAAAATTCTTTAAAGAATTCAGAAACATATTTATACAAATTTTCTTTTTTTTTTACCAATTGAGCCAAAACAAAAAAGCTGTTGTCATCCTAATAGAGGGTGTATAATGCCATTGGCTTAAAATTCGGTTTAGTTCTCGGTCATTTGTGTCACAACATTTAAAAACACACAACATAATTGATCATAAGAAACTATGTCAAAGTCGGTCAAGTTTTTTTTTCAAATTAATAGCCTTGACAAATTTCATCACATAAGAATTAAAACCTAATCACACATATTATTAGGTTTCTACCCTAACACTATTTATTCTCTTTGAGAGATATTTTCAGTTAAAACAACTTGTTAATTATTAGTACACAAATCATTGTTATGGAGTTGAAATTCATTTAAAACAGTTTAATCAAATTGATATAAATCGTAAAACTTCGTTCTTTTCACCTCTTGTCTAGATCAAGAAAGCGGTTTTGAAAACACTCTTGCAAGAACTGAAATCTACTTTTTGTATCGGTGAGTGCGGCCGTATGTGTCGCAAAAAGTATTATTTGAGAGCGACGCAGAGAAAAAATTCACTATTCGGTGTTTTCAAAAAGTTCCGTGCGACTATAAACACAACACTATTTGTTTTAAAAATTTGATTCGATTCCATCGATAGAGTGTCCTGAACTCACCATCATAAATTTCTGATCCTCGAACTGGTGTTCGTTCGTCCTATGTATGATATGCATGTCTGTGATTTGTTAATACTTTGAACTGGTGAAGGATGCGATGAAAAGTTATGTAAGTGTAAGCGCAAAACACGTTTTACTCTTACGGAGGGAGTAACGGAATTATCAGTGGGACAGCCGTTCAAAATTAATCAAATCTTTGTCATTTCAACAAGTGACATGTTCCATTAGTCAGAGGTAACAGGTACATAATATTAATGATTATTGGCACTTTTTAAGGCAGTAGTATTTTTTTTTTAGCAATTTATTAAAGATATTCCGTATTTACACTGATGCATGTGTTGCTTTTTATTTAAATGTATTCGAAACACACACACTTTATATGAAACCTGGCGACAATCACGACGCGTGCTGGCCCACACTCAACACCTTCGAAGCTTGGAGCAGTTTAAAAAAAGTTAATTTTAATCTCAATACTAATGCCCGATTCGCTCTCTATGGCTAAAAATGGTTTAGATTTTATCACTGTGCTAGATATTTTTGTTTTTCGCGACACGCGCCCTTTTAATATTTAATTAGAGTTAGTGTAGTTTGTGGTCCTTCGGCTATTTGCAAGACCGTGAGCAGTGAAACATCCTTAAGGATATGTCAGGTTATTGGGGCTATGCTGAAACAGCAGCAGGATCACAAAACAACAAAAAAAAAAAGCACAACAAACAATTTATCAGCATCTACTGATAGACAAACACGACGCGCAAGCGAACAACTCTTGCGCAGCTACAGACGGTAGTTTTCGACTGAGACAAAATTTTCTGGTCGGGCACAAAGACCTTCGGGGTATTGAGGCGACTGCTGATTCCTGTGCTGCCTCGCTGCATGCATAACAACATCATGTCTCCAAAGTACGGTGCCACTGCTGCCGCCCGCCTGCATGTGTCAGTGAACAGCTCAGGGTGGTGTTGGTATGCTGCACACGCACATGAAGAAGCCACATTCGGCAGTAGCTCGTACCATCTAACGAACCCACGGCATCGTGACCAAAACATGTCTCTCTCTTGCTCTTTCCGTCCGCGTTTCTGAGTCGAACTCCAAACTAGTGGCCGGTCGAGGTGATACCCTCTACGCCGCTATTGCCCATAGCCGTTAGCTACTGCTCTCTTTCTGTCGCACCCATGGCAACATATCTGCTTTGTTTTTCTCCCTGTTTGTGCTCTCGTTGCAATCTCTAGCAGAAACCTAGAAGAGCGGAATCAAGGTAGATTTTATCAGACTCATAGAGCCAAGTTTAAACTGCAGTTTCTTGTTTCGACGCAGCCACATATCGAGGCGCACTTTGATGTGTATGTGTGCTTGTGTGCGGATACTCTTCACAAACCAAAGCAGCAGCATTGCGTTGATTGTTTGTGTTGAAGTTGTATACTACCTGGAGAACCACTTTTGCAGCCATTTGTATTTCCTTTAGGCCACGCCTACCATGCTCTTCAATAGGCAGTGGGACGGCCTACGTGTGCAGCGACAGCATGTGTTTTGCCCGTAGTTGTGCGCATTGTTTGTTGTAAGCGGTGGCAACAAATTACTCGGGTTACAATTCGCAGCAATGCCTGGGGGGTGGCTCGAGCTGCTGGCCAGGATTCGGGCATTGGTGGATGCGCTGAGGGCATGTCGCTCATTCCCATTTGTAAATTTGAAAAATCGTGCCACCCTTCGTGTTGGTTGATTACACATTCAGATGCTTGCGCAAAGGATGCTTAATTAAAATTACAAAAAAAAAACCCACAATAAAAAACAATTTTTTTTATTTATATATTTGTATGTTTACACGATGATATACATATAAAATCTATAAATTCAAGATAACAGTTTCATGATGGTTTAAAAAAAAAGAAATCCGCATTTACAGTTACTAGGGCAAAAGACATATGCTCTTAAACAAATGTTTAAGCTTTTAAACAAGCAATGGAAGAAAGCATTTAGTTATGGATTAAATATTATCCATAACGATGCAAGAAGAAATTTTATTTATAAAGTTATAATAATTATTACAACTCACACAAGGCAGCATACAAGTAAATTGCAGCATATCCGCCGGAAGTAAACGAAAACCTTAATAAAAAATTTCAGAAAACATCGTGTATTTCGGAGATTGAATTATTTTAATCATCAAGTTATTCAAATTTTTTTTACCTCTTTATGTAATATAGCTGCAAGAGATAAATGTCTGTATATTTCTTTTATCATTCAATGATTTCTTAAATTCCACATGTAACATATTTTTCGATTTTTGAATTTGGTGTGATTTGAAGTTTTTGGATGCAGACGTTTCTCAACCGAAATCTTAGGGAATTACAAAATTGCTCTACATCTGATATGCGGCGGATGTTTTTTCCCCTCTTATTTGTTTATACAAGATGCCGGTAAAGTCATCTAACTATGTCCTGTTACTATATTATATGTAAGAACGTGATAATAAAAATGGATTTTTTAGAAGATTTTTTTTTTTTTAGTTTGCGACAGCATTATAATAGAATACCAACTGAGGATGTATTAATAGCATAACACCAAGCATGTTTCTTAAACTAAAAAAATGGGATCCTCAAATAAGGATGACGAGGATACAAAATGGAAATCAGTGCCAGAAAATGAGGCCAATGAAGCTGTGGGTTTCATTCTAAAAAAGCTTAAAATTTGGAATACATATTTAACCAACATATTCTTACTATTAATGTTTTCATAAAAACGGATTTAAATACCAAGATGTTTATATACATTTGTTTCTAGGGACATAAACATTCAAATATTAAGAAACTCAAAGGTCGTACCAGCCTTCAGAAGAAAATAAGCGTTCATGCATATACGAAATAAGCAATAGGACTTCAAAATTGGGTAGTTTTTTCAATTTTCAAATAAAAAAAAAAAAATAAATAACTGGCCATTTCAGCCCTTGAAAGGACTTTGACCTAGCTTCTTATGATCAATTGTGTTGTGTGTGTTATTAAGTTTGTACACAATTGACCGAGAACCGGACCTACATGCTTAACGCCGACTCCGAACGGCGATGAACGGAATGTTCTCGTTCTCAAGAAGCTTTACATGGCATTTTGATTACTCTCTGAGGTTTGTCATTGTCTGCAGAGAGATCTGCAAATAATTTTCTGTCGCTGCTGGGGTTCGAACCTGGGTCTCCAAAGTTCGTTGACATAGCGGCCACTCACTTTAACCAACTACGCCACGGTCGCCACTTCAAATAAGCCAATTTTCAAATAAGCCATCTTTGATTTATGAATTTCGACTTAAAATTGTTCGACTTCAAAATCCCTTTTAATCGTTTCCTGAATCATTTTGGGGGGGATTTACATTTATTTAATTCATTTAAATACTTAGAAATGGGTCTGTCATTTTAACCTAAATATAATTGGAAAAGAAATTAAAAATAAATAAAATTTTGGTTTAATTTATTAGAAAGCTATATCGATGAGCAGATCCTTTCAAATGTGATCTAAGAGGGCCATTTAGATCGGATTCCACTAAGAGCCTCGAAAAAATTACTTCTTAACTTTTGCGACTGAGATTCATGGTAATTTTTCATTCCTAAATATGGTGGGGAAGCAAATTGATATATTGTAAATTCAGAAATATATTTTTGGAAGGAAATCTTTACACAAAGATAAAATATAAATTACTTACAAAAATCTATACATATTATTAAAAAATTAATAATGTAGAGTGTTTCGAGTTAAGTATAGATGTATGTATTTTAGTTTTTAGACAAGAATCAGCTTAAAAGGATGGTTACTGTTTTTGAACTATGTAAACTCGTACGTCGTTGTTTATTCTTTTACTTTATAGATTTTTTAATTGAATGAATTTTATTTGTAGGAAGTCAAGTTGACTAGAAAAAAAAAGAAATAAGAACTTTTCTAATTTTATAACACATATTGATATAACCCTCTATTAGCAATAATTAACCGTATTTAGTACTGAAATTCCTTCATTTCTTATTTTTTTTATAGAAATAATATGCTTTTTATCAGTACTCAACAAAATATCCTTAAAATATATTAAAACTCACACAGAAAACCATTTTTATATTGATCTCTGACCAAAATTTTTGAATTTGAACTTTTTTTTCAAGCAAATTTTAATTTATATTTAAAAGCAATGGCTGAATCAAACTTTACAACATTGAATAACGCTTAGTTATCTTCACATATAATCCTTGTATTAAATAATATTTGTATCATTTTGCTTGAGTTTTTGATGTAAAAACTACCTTGGAAACTATAAAACTCCAGTTGAAGAGATCCTCTTTCTCACCATACACTATGGTCCAACTGACACATTTTAGTGGCAGAAAATACAAAAAATAATTATTAAAATTTGGTATAAACAAATATTTAAGCTTAATAGAGATTGCCTAAACATTATAAAAGTGTATATGTTTTTAAATGTGGCAACGCTTTCCGATTATGACGCTCTGGAAGTTGTAAATATATGAACATATGTTTTTTAACGTGATGTGCATAAAATAAAAGTGCAACAAAACTTGGAATATTTTGAAGATTTACAAATAAAACACAAAATTTCAGTATGGAAAATCAATATCAAGGTATATTTGTCACAAAATTAAAAAAATTTTTTGTTCATATGTTGTAGTTTTTAAAAATAGACTATTTAAAAATGTATCCGTTTTTGATTTAGTTTATGAATTGTGTTTGTGTTTCGTTGACGAAAAGTAATGATGTTGTCAGGTATTGTCAAAGTGTTATATATGTAGTGAAACGTTGAATTATACACTTTATAATGCTGTTTGATTTTCCTGCCACAATTTGCCGCAGCTAAATATATCGATCTATTTCAGAACCACTAAAGATAAAAAATTCCGATATTTTGCAAATTTGGTTGGAGAACTCAGGAAACGTTGCCAACCTATTGAATTGGTTTCTTCAAAAACTTAATATACATCATATAAGTGAAGAAAATATTAATAATATAAAAAAAAAAATTCCAATTTGTGTGCTTCTATAAAAAGAAATTGGAATAATTGCAACAGAACTCTGACATCTTTTAACATTTCACATGCCGTTGGTTCTGGAAAACAAAGTAAAAGGGGGAAATGTTCTGGAAAACAAAGTAAATGGGGAAGGCCCCGGCGGAATTACACAGATGTTAAAACTCGATTGAAAAGAAAATTTGTTTCCGAATTTGCTTCCAAGCAAAACAATGAAACCATTCTGATGGTTCATGCTGCTAGTGTATCAGCCAGAACCTCTAACAATAGCGATTTGGCATTTGTTATAAAAGAAACTATATTGTCTCCTGCAAGACCAACAAAAATAAAAAAAAAGACTCCTGAATATAGTTATCCAACTGCTCTAAGCTTTAAATTAAAAATAAAAAAAAAATATTTATCATATCAGAAAATACAACTTAATATCGATCCCATATCTTTCTGTTTCTAATTGAATATTGATAACTTATAAGGAAATCAATATAAATATAGGGTTCCACTGTTGTGGTTTGTGTGAGAGGTGGTTGTGGGCGTGTCCGTAGGTGGATGATGCCCATTTTTTGTACACATCTTTGTTTTCAAGTAACATTCACACACAAAATAAAATAAATAACTGGCCATTTCAGCCCTTGAAAGGACTTTGACCTAACTTCTTATGATCAATTGTGTTGTGCGTGTTATTAAGTTTGTACACAATTGACCAAGAACCGGACCTACATGTTTAACGCCGACTCCGAACGGCGATGAACGGAATGTTCTTGTTCTCAAGAAGCTTTACATGGCATTTTGATTACTCTCTGAGGTTTGCCATTGTCTGCAGAGAGGTGGCGGCCATACAGAAAAATTATTTTAATTCAAATAATTTTCTGTCGCTGCTGGGGTTCGAACCTGGATCTCTAGGTTCTTTGACATAGCGGCCACGCACTTTAACCAACTACGCCACGAACATTCACACAAACCAAATATTATTTTGAAGCTGTGAAACAACTCATTTTACAGAGTTTCTACAATAGTGGGCGTGGCAGTGAGTCTATAACGCCCACCTCATACAAATTTCATTAATACAGTACCAATAGTAAATATGCGAAGTTTGAGCACTCTATGTGCCTCGATTTATTTAATGCCACAAAAACCCGGTTCTTGGACCATAGTGCCATGTAATGGTTTTTCGTTATTTATATCAGTATATAAAAAACTTCTACCTGTTTTTCTTAATACTGAAAAGCTTATTATCCGATAGATATGTCTACGTCAAAATAAAGAATGAACAATAAAGCATCTACGTGTTTTGGACCCTGTCTTTTACACAATTTTTACACATTATGCCCACAAACGATAATGTAAATGTAGTAACGTAGGCATACTACTTTAGGAGCACACACAAAGGCTGTGGAATCCTCAAAACTAGTTCAAAGCCAAATGAATAAAATTCATGGTTATCAAATTGATATAGAAAGAATGCAGAAAAATTTATTCATGCACGCAAAGAAATTTTTCGTTTACCACAACTGAAAAATTCACCAACTATACTTCGTTTGCGAGCTGTGTTTGCCGCAAACGAATATTCAGTTGTCACAACTTAAAAATATATCTTATATGTATAAACCGCAAGCTATTTCGGTCATTATTATTTATTATATTAATAATCTTTCTCATTATGTCCGTCCGTCTTCTTATGGATTCCACCTCTGTTGCTATCTTCGTCCGCGTATTAAGCAAACTACCAATTTCCTTATATAGCAACAATTTGTCCAAAAAGTAACTCTAAACTATAAGCGTTATGTTTATACAACGAAGGGAAAAATAAACAAAATTTTCAGTTGGGAAAAACGAAGTTTTCAATTGCTGCAATTTAAAAATCACTCGCGTTTATGACAAACGAAATTCATTTCCTGCAACTAAATGACTCGTTTCTCACAACTGAAAATTTTGTTTATTTTTCGTTCAACGTTTATGACAACTGTTGAAACGTTTGCAATAAACGATTTCAAGCACGACAAACGAAGTTCGTTTGCGGCAAACTGGCGATAAACGTTTTTTTTCTTTGCGTGTACATATAGACTTCAGCTTTGGGGAACTACTAACAACTATAACATCATGATTTTGGAATGCTGACAGTCAAAAACTCTTCGGCTTATTACAAACGCTCCCTAGTTTATTATTTATAAATCTATACAAAGAGATCCTTCCATACCAAAACTAAAGGAAGATATAAGAAAGTTCAGCGAGAGATACTTGCAAAGACTAAGTGATCACATCAATCCGGTGGCCATTGATGAGACCACTGAAGTAAGACGATTAAAAAGATTCTATCCGCTTCATCTACCAGTTAGAAAATAAAGTTCCGCCACCCGCGGCTTAAGAGCTTACTTACTTTTTATATTTATTTCATTTTTATTTTTGCAATGTTTATATCAGAAAATCAAAATAAAATCGAAAGGTTATCAATTAAAGAAGAGAACTCAATTTAAAAAAGCACAATTTCAGTTTTGATTAGTACCGTTAGTAAAAGCGAGTGTTTTATTAAATAGTTATTTTGAGTCTGTTTGGTGCACAGCTTTGTTTTCGTTTTCACCTATTTATAGTAAGAAAAAAGTAAAAAAAACTTCTTGGATTATCTTTACAAAACAATGGTAAATTTGAAAATCGAATGCAATTCGGCTAAATTGTGAATATGAGAGCTGTGCAAGTACGAAAATTCTTGAGGTTTATATTCTCAGTAAATTCGATGCGATGGAAATAGGTGCAGCCCTGGCATTTGACAGCTGTTAAATGTTCATATCATCAAAACTTGTTCTTGAGTAGTTAAAGGTTTACCATTTTACATTTTAACAATGCGTTATAATTGTTAAATTGTTGATTTTTGTTAAATGCTGACTTTTTAAGAGCAAATTTTCTTCAGCGAGATGCCCATTTCGCGCTACGTGGCTACGTGAATAAGCAAAATTTCTGTAGATGGGGCTCTAAAAATCCCCAAACGATCCCCAAACGATCCCCAAACGATCCCCAATTCTGAGCGCTATGACCGCATGTTAATCGATTTGTTTCTTGTGTTTTATTGAAGATATGGATATAGACCATATGTGGTTTCAAAAAAATGGGGCCACAACAGCACCAATTAGGGCTTTATACTTTTGATATTTGGCGATGTCAATTGGCTTCCGAGATCGTGGAATTTGACGCCTCTGGAAAATATCGTATTTACGTGAATAAACCTCAAACTATTGAGCAATTCAAAAGCCAACATTCATCAAGTCATGGCCGAACTAGTGCCCGATTTGTGCACAAAAATAATGGAAGACTAGTAAGAAATGATTTTCGACTGGGCCGAAGTTAAAATACCCCCAAGGTCGAACGAAAGTATATTCAAGTCTTAAGCAGTCACAAAATGGTTATTTGTAAAAAAATTTTCGTCATAGTTTTATCAGAAAATATTCGATTTTGTTTTTTATAAAGTCACTTTGTATAAAAGGTGGTTGTGGTTTTGACTCGATTTGGTTGAATTTCATACACAGAGTAGATGTTATATATCAAAGTTGTGCAAAATGTCAAGACCTCATTTGTCAAGAATTCATTTTTGTGGAATTTAAGGAGATTTTACCGTTTTGATAGTCACTTTGTATGGGAGGTAGGCGTGGTTTTCATCCGATTTGGCTCATAAAAGCTTAAATATCGAATTTTGTGATGATAGCTGGAAAATTACGGCTGTAATCGTGATCACTGATGCTGATCAAGAATATATATACTTTTCTAAACCTGCAACGCCTCCTTATGGACGTTAAAAACGGAGTGACTAAATTAATATACCCCTTTTACGTTTTTTAAAGTGGGGGTATAATAAACTCAAAAGAATTGAGTCCTATAAAGACCCTTGGAAGACATTTGAACGATATTGTATAATGGCAAAGTCCAGACATTACAACGAAATAAAAATTAAATTAAAAAATTAAAATAAAAATAAAATAAAACTTTGGATACTGGGTGATCCAAACAAAATGTGAATATGTTGTACACTTAATCTTATCAAACATTTAAATTAAGTTAAAAACACCTCTTGCATATGAACATAAATACAATCGCATAAGACATTCATTTTAGCTTAACTCCATCTCACCTCATTTTCATTTGTTTAAATTTGCTGTCAGAAATTTTCTATGTTTCAACAAAAAACAACAAATGAAAGAAAGGACAAAAAAATTGTGTCATAACCCAAGTAAGAACACATTTGCGCAATATGTATGTGGCTAGCAAAAAGTGCCATGCATCAACCATTTGGTTAATTTAATAGGAACAACCTCAGTTAATGGACTTTGCGGCCTGGAGGTCTTTGGATTTGACTGATTTGCTCGTTTCAAAGAGTGCCAGCTTGAACGATGTGCTTTAACATGCTGTATGTGCAGGCTTTACTGTTAATTCAAAGTGACTTTTTCAGAAGTAATGAAGTTTGCTAGAAAAAGTTTTTAGCATTTTCTAGATTTGAAAAATGCAAAGGCATAAAGAAATACATAAGTCGTATTCATATGTTTAAATAGCTAATGAAGAATAAAAAAATTTATATTAATTCATTTATTAAAATAAAACAAACTGAAGAAGATTTCAAAGCAAAAATAAAAAAAAATCAATTTTATTGTACTAAGTACACATACGTTGTCAATTCAATAAAACGAAATTTTAGTTTAGTTTTTGTAAAAAAACAATCGTCAATAACACGGTGTAACAGTGAAAATAAACTCGGCTCGAGACATAGTAGAGGTTGTAGGCCTAGTTGAACATAAGATAGCTGCATACTTAGTTTTTTGAATATACCCTCAAAATCGGGATTTGTGGTCAAAAAACCGATTTTAGGTAGGTGCATGTATAGTTTGTTATGTAACTCCGTTGTGTCTAGCTCAATTTTAAAAATTTAAACATTGATAAAAAGAAGAAAAACATATCTTTAATAAAATATACAGACCGTTTTTTTACAAAAAGAATTGACAAAGTTACAGGTAAAATCATTTGAAAATTTCTCATTTCTTTTTAAGTTTTTCAACTTTAACAACGTTTTGTTAACAAATTTTGTTTTTTGGCACTATTAGTTTTAGCAGGATTCTGAAAGCCTGTTAAATTTTGCGTTCAACAAGCTATCATTTACTTCAATTGGCTGAAATACAAATGCATTATCGAATTTTTAGTATTTGTAATAAAATACAAAAAATTTTAATTTTTTTTTTTTTCTAAAAATGTTTATTTGACCTTTTTCGTTTATATATATTATAATCGATTTCACGTTTTAGGGACCAGCAGAAGTCTGCCAGCATGTTTATGGAATTTTTTCCCTGAAAGCCGGTTTCTATAGCTTCCATCTCCTGGTGGAACCTTTCTCCTTGTTCATCACTAAACTGCCCAAGGCTATTCAGGAAAAAGTTTATATGGGAGTGCAAAAAATATATTTTAATTGACATATTGCAGCCCATTCCTTCGTAGGCACTTAAAAATTCATTTACAACATCTAAGTAATTTCGACTCTTCTTGTTGCCGAGGAAATAAATGCATAACGAAATAAAACTATTCCAAGCTCTTTTTTTCAACTGGATTTAATTTAGAAACGAAATCAGTGTCCAAGAAAATTTTCCGAATTTGTGGGCCCACAAATAAACCTTAGAATAACCGAAATGAATAAATAACTTTTATAAAAGATTTGAACGTGCAGGATACTTTCTTTGATTTTGGCCTCACTTAACCTAGGAAACGCTGCAATCAGATTTTTTTTTTTTTAGCTTTGAACCAAGGATTTCAGGTGGAATACCTATTCAGTCAAGTCTGCCTTGTTTCGATAATGGGATGATAGATTAGTGGGAAGGAAAGGGCAATCAGGTGAAACACGTGTAGGATGTTCTAAGCGTGGTGGAAAGCCAATGAAACATATGAATTTGAATCAGACGCAAGTGTTATGCCTTTACCTGAGTCAATTCAAGTTATAAGTCAATCTCATCCACAAACTTCTCTACCATCAACTATTTACAACTTCATGTCGTAAATATTGATGAATTTTTAATTTCAGTTAATTAGAAATGAGGATAGAAAATTAAGAAAGGTTAAAAGAGAAGGACCATGGCCTGGCCAGGAATCGAACCCGGGACCTCTGGGGTGGCAGTCGAGCACGCTACCAACTCGACTACCGAGGCCGCGGTAGGATTACATTTTCAGGTCGCACCAGTGGAGTATTCAAAACATATTTTTTGCCAACTTGAAATGAAGCACGCAGTGACTACTCCTTTTGCTTATATTTATTAGTCACACGACTATTCCATTCGCAAATAATGCAAAGATACTTGGTATATCCACCTTGCATTCCAAACAGTATTGTTAGAGCCTTTAAGTCGGCGACATACATATATCAGAATTTAACATATCAAGAATCACACAAAAAGTTTTTAAATAAATCATACTCTTGCAAGATCCCTCAATAAACAAACGCCATTCATTCGGAAAGTGTTTGTGATTGAAAACTGCAAACAGTTCCGTCACATCCGGGCAATACACCAGCTTTATGATAATATATATAAACGAAAAAGGTCAAAAAAACATTTTTAGAAAAAAAAAATTTTTTTTTTGTATTTTATTACGAATACGAAAAATTCGATAGTGCTTTTATATTTTAGCCAATTGAAGTAAATGATAGCTTGTTGAACGCAAAATTTAACAGGCTTTCAGAATCCTGCTAAAACAAAACAAAATTTGTTAACAAAACGTTGTTGAAGGTGAAAAAATTAAAAAAAAATGAGAAATTTTCAAATAATTTTACCTGTAACTTTGTCAATTCTTTTTTTAAAAAAACGGTCTATATATTATATTAAGGATATATTTTTCTTCTTTTTATCAATGTTTAAATTTTTAAAATTGAGCTAGATATAACGGAGTTACATAACAAACTATACATGCACCTACCTAAAATCGGTTTTTTGACCACAAATCCCGATTTTGAGGGTATATTCAAAAAACTAAGTATGCAGTTATCTTATGTTCAACCAGGCCTACTACCTCTTCTATGTCTCGAGGCAAGTTTTTTGATTTGTTTTCATTTTGTAACACCGTGTAACTGTTTTTCGCCAGTAAAATATTTTTCCAGCACTTTTCAAGAATAGCCGCCAATATTTATACATGATAATGCAATCAGTAAAACTGCTTCAAGAAGATTCAGATTTTTTAATGCCTCTGTGATGTTTTATTTTTGTAAAATAGTTTTGTCAAGAGCGAATTCCGTTTTGGTTCATTTTTTTGACCAACCAACCGCTGAATCAACCGAGTAACATTACACAGAAAATAAAAGAATTGATTTATTACCTAAACTAGTTTAGCTAATGTGAAAGTTTCTATTTCACCTAATCTTTTCAACAACTTTTCTACTTACACAGTTAATTTAACAATCATGCATTAGGTAATTCACCTAATTAAAATTAGTTAATTCAACTAAAATTTTGCTTATTAAATCATCTAATTCTTCTAGTTATTTTACCTAATGCAAGTTGTCGATTTGTTCGTACACTAGGGAAATAACGCATATTAGCATTATCCACGCCTCAGTATAAATTTTATATAAATATTTTCGTGGATAAATCAAATGCTTTCCTTACAACTTGTTTTTTTCCCGTATTTGAATTTTATAGGAGGGAGCACAGCGTTCTCCTATAAAAAACATAAATAAAAACAAAGTGAGAAAATTTTACAAAAAGTAAAGTCTCATTCGAGAATTGAACTCGGGCTGCTGGCGTTATAGTCAAACGCTTTACCGCTGTGCTGTTACGCCGTTTGATAACTTGTGAACAAAATGTATATAAAAATATGAGGTCCACAACTCTGAAATTATTTTTTCACTGGGTATCTACAGCAATTTGATTAATTGGTATGTAGAGTAAATTCCTGTATTGAAAATTTAGCTCAATAGATAAGGCGTTGGTTGTTGAAATCTTGAGATCACAGGTTCGATTCTCAGCGGTGGCAAAGAAATTTTTCAGTCATTTATACAATGTATATATCTCTCTCATTCTATCTACTATAAAACAAATCTTTCTTCTCTATCATGTGACGAAATGAAGTAAAGTCACCTAAGGAAAGTTTCACTTCAAAATAGAAATTGCAAAACAAAAAACATATTTTTTGCATATTTTTTGCACGGCATTCCCACTCTTAAGTGGGAATGCTATCTAAATAATTAGATGATTTTTCTACACTTAGTAGGTGGCTTGCCTAATCTGAAGTGGTCATAGTTTAAAAAAAATTAGCTTATTCTTCTAATAAATTATGTGTCTTATCTATTTTATGGTTGAAGGTACACCTAAATATTTAGGTTTTTTTAGCTACTCTCGCAGTTAAACTACACAATATAATTGCATATAATTAACATTTAGAAATTGGTAGCGCACCTAATCAAATTGGTTGACTGAAAATCACCGGATTACTTTAGCTGAATTGACTACATTTTTAGGTAAAAGTTCTACTCTTTTTTTTCTGTGTAGGTGGAATGTTAACAACCCAGATTTTAATATTGTATCTTTCTTGAACCAACTCTTTCTCGGGAGGATGACTAGGAGCGTTATCCAAGAGTAATATTGCTCGTTTGGGTAGATTCTCCTTTTCTAAGAAGTTTTCAACCTGATATTTTTAAACCAAAAATAAAATATAACATTGATTTACAATTTTTACTCCTTGTTGTCAATTGAAGGGTATGTTGCTTTCACGTTGCGAAACAAACCATTTAAACATGCCATTTTCCACTTTGGGATATTCGCCTTTCTTCAAGGATAGTCGGCGCAATGCTCCACTTTGGGTAGTTTTCAAACATTTCTGAATTTTTTCCGATTTTTTATAATGGTGGAGACACTTGATTTTGGAATTCCGAATTGTTTTCCAATTTCATTTAATTATTTTTTCTTTTTATTTTTTGTGAAAGTTTTTCTTTTTATATTCGTTCATAATTTTGGTTTTCTGTGTCAAGGACAGACGCTAACGGGACGAAGGCATTTTCACATAAAATAATTATTTATAATTATAATTCACATAGCACAACCGCTCGTTAAAAACATTGCTCAAGACTGAACTTCAATGTTATAATGAGCACATGCGCAAAAGAAAATCAATGAATATGTTCAAACTCGATTTTCAAAACAAACACAAATCAAAGTATAAAATTAGCGTTCGTAATACGGAATACTTCTTTTTCAACCGTACGCTATTAAGAGTCGACAATGCTTTTCAAAAGAGGGTACGCTATATAGAGCATTCGTTATACAGGGTATTCGTAATACTGGACGTCCACTGTATTTATTTATATTACATGAAATAGTAAAGGAAAAGTTTTTGGGAAACATATATATAGGGTATTTTTAATCACACAGTTATATCTGTCAAATCAATTGTCTGATTGCAAACTTTCAGAGCATTTTTTATTCAGTAGTCTTTGCAATTTTATTGTTATACAATACATCAGATCCAGCCATGACATATGCCTGAAATAGTGTTTAAAAACTTGTTGCAGAATATATTCTCTCGATTAGTACAAATAAATGGCTTTTTATTGGAAATGCATCTGTTTTCTTAAAATTAAAAATTTAAATTGCCCCTAATTAAAACTTGTTAGCCAAAGGTTTTTTGAATTTTTTCTGAAAATATGCTCAATGATGCATAATAATCATAATAATGAGAAAAAGTTCTTTTGTATTTTATAAATTATACCAAATAAACTCCTAAATTATTTGTCAGATTGACTTAAAACATTTTCTGACGTCTTTCTTCAACACATCCAAGGTATATTAAGGAAGGTAGAATTATTAGTTGAAATTCTCTCTTGTGGTGGGTACAGCACCTGTCAAAATCGGCTATTGGACGAATAAAAGCAAAACAAATAACAAAATTTTCCAATTAGAATTGTGTTTTTGATGAAAATTATTTAAGCGATTTAATGCCTAGAAGTTGTGCAATTTGTAGGAAGCCTTCAAAAAGAAAATGGCACGTCTTTTAGTGTGCCTCTTAATGCAGCAAGACGCAATCGCTGGAACGTTGCTTGTTCCACAACATTTTCCCAATCAGCGCGGGTCTGCGCAAAGCATTTTTATAAAACGGATTTTATAAATCCTCCGGGGAATAATTGCGGTCCACTCCGGTTGCAGCCAGGAGCAGTGCCTTCCTTGATGTTTCCGGAAATAGCAGAATGCTGTCCCATGCCAGACATTGTGCAACCAAATGGCGAAGTGATTCCAGACAATTTTCTATTCACTGTTTTTTTTTTTACGCTCTTCTTATGTTTGACAGCTACTGTACCCACCACTCCGAGACGAGACTACCTTGTTGAATATACCTTGAACACATCTTTTGAAGGCAATGGACTTTGATATATTATGAATTATAAAAACGGTTTGTTTGGCTTAGTGACCAAATGTAAGTCATTTTTAATTCCTTGCCTTTATATAAATAACCCTTAAATCTGTCATGCCCGAGTTAAAATTTGTATGGCCACAAACTTTTTGAGGACAAATATGTGTTAGTCTTGACGCAAATATGACCTGACAATAATTCCAAAGTTTTTGTGCCAGGATGTTGCCCATAGGTAACGTTGGGTAGTGGTTGGGCAAACTAAACACTTTTTTCATGTTTTTTTTTTTTTTTTTTTTGTTTTAAAATAACTCTCTTACCTTCATTTATTTATTTTGTTAACTTGGTCTTACAATAAAACAATTGAATTGTGAATTTCGAAAAGGGCTCATCTAAAAAAATTCAAATTGTTCAGGAGAGAGAAAAAACTAAATTATGGCTTAACTATTACAAATTTTTGCAAACTAAGTTTGCATGTTATAAGATCAAGAAAATTAAAATACGAATTTAAGAAAAATACTCCCGATTTCAAAACATTCTAATATTAATTGTAAATTTTAAAATTCAAAGATATGCCCTTTTCATTCTTTTTTTTTAATTTTCATTCAATCGCTTAAGTTTTTGTAATATAATAAAGTCCGCTACTAGAAAACACCATTAATGCAACTTAATTAAAAAAAAAAATAATTAGTTTATTGTTTAAGGGCTAAAGTTCAAAAAGAGTAGTCCATTCGTTCAAGAATATGTTAATAGATATTTTAGGATTTAAGCAAAAAATAACGATTACAGAACTTAAGATCTCTTCAGAAATCACAATTCATATATAAATAAGTTCGCGGAAAAAAAATGAAAAGGGCCTATATATCTATATATTTTTATTTTCATAGATGTGCCCTTTTCATTCTTCTTTTTTAAATTTGAAGATAATTTTTAAAGTTTGGTTTTATTTAAAAACAGACCATATGTATTAAGGAAAAAAAAATCAATCCATTGTTTGTTATAATTCAGCATAGATTTTATATTAGTTTTAAGAAGTTAAAAATCCTCTTCCATTTCAAAATTTTGTCATAGATTTCCTTGGTCTCATATGGTATAAATTTTTCGATTTAAATCCGTGATTAAAAGCTCGTTGATTGGAATTTCTTCAAAATATGCTAAGCAGTCTGCATCCGGCAGTAATGCACATGCTTCATGAGCTTTTATTAAGTTAAATACTTCACTTGTTAGAGTGTCATCGATGTGATATCTACCAATAATTTTTCTAGGAGTTTAAGGATAAAAAAAAAATCCGTGAAAAGTTGAAACCATGAAAGTAATTTTTTGATTTTGAGGTACTTTCTTACCAAAACCACTTTCCGATAAAACGTTTCCTTTAATGTTAGTTTTTGCCTAATTTTAAAAATCTATTATATTTTTGTTTCCACAACAATAACTTTTAGTTCTAGAGATCGTACTAGAATTTTCAATAAGATGATTATAATTTTTGTGGGTGTATACGCGGTCTTCTCGCCTAATCCTTTTTTTAACAATACCCAAGTTGCGATCGCAGCCATTATAAAAATGCCCACGTTGTGGAAAGTATAAATATATCTTAACTTTTCTTTGAGATGCCAATGATATGCAACCTTGGCTTGTGTTACCACTTAATCGAAAGGAGCCACCCCATTAGCACTTGAATGGCTACTGTAGAGACCGTACGATACGTATACTACCCATGACAATTACACTCTGAAAAGAGAGTATTTTATGATTTCCTGCAGCAGTTGTTAATATGTGGTAAGCCATATAAGTTAGCCATAAGTTAATTAACATAACACAATCAAGAAACAGACCACGATCCATGGCGCACATAGCTCGTCTGATAAGTCCCCATTTATCGGGGTTATCGAAAATGATCACATTACTCATACAAAATATGCATGCATATCTTTCTTTCCACAGGATATTCAGGAGAATAACGAGAACTTCAATGAATTAAGCTAAAAACTAGTTCTTTTGGGTTATCTTTTCAAGCAAAAAATGCATGCACTTATACAAAAAATTTTTGAAGGATTTAATTTTTTCTTGTGTAATCCTTTAATGCATTTTTTCCTGGTTGACGTAGTTTTTCACGACCTCAAAAATTTGTGTAAGCGACACCCTTTACACTTGATTATTTGATAATATTATGCTTGTATTCATCAATATTTCCTATGCCATGCTTTTTCCTTTTTGGCAAAATTTCCGCGTCACAATCACACATCGGAAACAATTTTTCAAAGCTTTTTAACTTGCAAGTAAGTATTTTCACTTGCCAACTGTCATTCAATGACACGATAACTTTATTAAAGCACTTTTAAAAAAAAAATTCGAAAAGGGCTCATCTTGAAATGTATTTACAATTTAAGCGCAATATCGGCGGTTAAAGCACGAATTGGACGAATCTTTGTCTTGTACTGATTTATAGCGGCACTTAGACCACATATACTATACATAAAAAAACTAAATTCGGGAAAATACTCAAATGTGCCCTTTTCGAAATTCACGATTCAATTATTTTAATGTTTTTAAACACTTTTTTCGCGAAACGATCTTAATCTTGATTTTGAGAATTTGTCACTACGAAGAACGGCTATTAAATGAACATGTACACAACTCACAATTGAACAAATAGAAGTAAGTTTGCACAATTCGTAAGGCTATATAATACAAAAACCCCAGGTCAAAAAAAAAAAAAAAGGAAAATTTTCTTATTAGGCGGGTCTTGGAAGCCTACCAGAAACTTCGCAAGACTATCTAATGCAGAGTCTCTACCATAAGAATTTTTATTTGATTTATAAATTAAACTTAATTCAGTAACAGAAAATCATATCATAACAAAAAATTATTAAATTAGCAATTTTTCTAAAAAATAGTACTTAATAAATAAAAAATAGCACTTAATTCAACAGAAAATAAAAATTCGTGGTGTGACCAAACGTAATGAGTAATGAGTCGACCCCCCATTTTCCTGAACCACTTCAGCCATACGGTTCGGCAATGTTTTAGTTTTTGAATGTCTTTTTGTTGCATTGTTTCTCAGTGGGCCAATAAACTTTCATTGAGTTCCTATATTGTTGCAAATTGAAGATTTTCGACATACACTTCTCTAGCCAAATTACCCCAACATTTTCAATTATACTGAGATCAGAAGAACGAGATGGCCATTTTCACTACTTTCGCTGTATGAGCAGCTGCGTTATCCTGCTGGAAAATCAGATTACCGCTGGTATAATTATGACATCTAAGAGCTACTACATTTCCACTTAAATTCAAGTAGTCCGCTCTTTTCATTTTCTGGGGTGGATATATATCGGTTATATGTCAACAAGTAAATTATAAACACAATCTTAAGCTATGGCATAAGAAGACCTGATCCTTAGGTCAAAAAAAAAAAAAGGGAACACCGGAGACCTTGCTAAATACAATGTAGAGAAAACATGCTTTATATGGGTATTCCTAATAAAAGCCCGTACAATGTTAGGTACTCTCCTATACATAAATAAAAAAAGTCCACACAATAGTTTTTGGCGTTCGTAAATTTTAGTTGCGTGATAGCTGACTTAAAAAATATTGTCAGATGAAACTTGAAAGATTCAGGAGAAGGACAGTTTATTCAACATTTTGGTCCATGAGAAAGTTCAGTTTAAACAGTCGGTTAAAAATAAAAACGACTGCATGATTTGGAGCTGTTTGGAGCTGTTTAAAGTAGAGTTATGTATCAATAGGTGAAACATGAATCCCTCCAGTCAAACTCAGTAGTCAGCTTATTATTTTTTTAACCATTTGTTGCGGCTAAAGATAATACGCTGATAAACCGCTGTTGACGAATAGGAACTTTCCCTAAAAGTTGTTATTCGATAAGTCCTCCTCCGAACTTATTGCGTGATGTGTTACTCTTTTAACTATAAATTTATTTTAATTACAAAATAAATCAGTTCCTATTAGATTAGAGGTATGGCTTTCTCAGCGTCTATAAATAAAACATTAAAAATGCGTTTGAAACACGAGTTTTCCGAAATTTAAAATAACCTTTTCATTTTTTTGGTGGCCTTGGCCGAATGCGTTAAAGTGCGTGAACCAATAGGTGTATGTTTGCGAGCAGCGAGGTCCGAGGTTTGAATTCTCAATCAGAAAATTCTTTCAATTGAAATTAATTTTTCTGATCGGTCGGTACCTCTCTGAAGACAATGGCAAACCTCAGAGAGTAAATAATGCCATGTAAAGCTTCTTGAGAACATACACATTAGCCGTTCGGAGTCGGTATAAAACTAGTAGGTCCAGTTCTCGATCAATTGTGTACAAACATTTAATAACACGCACAACACAATTTGATCGTAAGAAGTTCGGTCAAAGTCCTTTCAAGGGCTGAAACGGCCGATTTATTTTATTATCAGGAGTAAAAAAAAGTTTTAAAGGTTTTTTTTTAGATGGCGTCACTAGTATTAATCAAATCAGACAATGCTGCAACTAAGTTTATTTTAAAGCCTCATCATTAGGCTTTCTTTTTCAGTATGTGTCGTTTCGCTGAAGTGTAAAACAGCATACTTTTTGTGTGCTCCGAATATGTCAACTTGTGTGCCAACAAAATACAATTTACGGGAAAGTTTACTTTGCTGCTTTCATTTGATAAAAAATGCAGCTGAAGGCCATCGAATGCTGCAAGAAGCTTATGAGGAACATGCTTCATCGATTTCCACATGTGAGTTTTTCAGAAGTGTTGAAAGACGTTTTTTCAGAAGTAGTGATTTTAATACCGATGACAAAGAGCGCGAAGGACGGCCAGAAAAGTTTGAGAATGTCGAATGGGATGCTATATTGGATGAAGACTAGTGGCAAACGCAAGAAGAACTCGCAAAAGTATTGACTGTTCGCTTAAAAATCATAAAAATGGAATTATCCAAAAGGTAGGATATTGAGTGCCGTATGGCCAATCACCAAAATCGACGCCAAAGCGGAATATTCACAGTGGCAAGGTAATGTTCTGTATTTGGTGGGACCAATTGGGACCACTATAAGCTGCTACAACCGGGTGAAACCATTACGGGGCAACTCTACCGCGTTTGAGCCGAGCATTGAAGAAAAACGGCCAAAATACGAGCAAAGGCACGAAGAAGTAATTTTGTAGTATGACAGCGGTCGGCCACATGTTGTGCAGCCAGTCAAAACATATCTTGAAACGCTGAAATGGGAAGTCCTTCCCCACCCGCCGTATAGCCCAGACATTACCCCTTCCGACCAACACTTTCGCTTTTTTGAAAAACTCCAAAATTGGATCGATTCATGGATCGCAAAGACGCGTCGTTTTTTCGAGATGGTATCCGAAAATTGTCAGAAAGATGGGAAAAAGTAGTGGCTTGCTATGGACAATACTTTGAAAAATTAATTTGTAACAAATTTTTCACAATAAAGCGTCAAACTTGAAAAAAATCCTTTAAAACTTCTTGTACACCAAATATTATTAATTTTTTTAAAACACATATTAGCCCCCGACTTTTTAAGAGACTAAGAGCAAGATATGAAACATATCATCGTCAACTTTTCTAATGCTATGTCTACACAGAGAGTTTAGTTTGAATTTCTAGTACAAAGTTGAGTTTTGGCATTGATCTCAAAATAAATTCTTGAGTTCCCAGTACAATTATCCAGGATGAAAGTCAATATGTTCTTTGAGTTTATCAAAACTCAATTTGGGAAATGTCTAAAAGTATGCTAATGTTCAGATGAAAAGGTACGTTCACATGCAACTTTTTAAATGGCAGAGTATTGAATGATGACATTTGCTGAGAAATGTCAAAAACGGTTGTTGCTGAAATTGTTCAGTTTACTGTTTGCAAAAATGAATAAAAAAGCTAAGAAAAAAGAACTAAGGCAGGCGTAGAAGATGAGGTCTTCTTTTCAGTATGGGCCGATAAAAATTCTGATTTGTGCAGCGCAAGGAAGAACTCTCATGTGTACGCAAAGATAACTGCAGCCTTGTCCTCAAGTGAAATTGATGTCACAGTGGTGGATGTGCCAAAAAAATAAGAGAACATAAAAGTAAACAAAGAAATGGCACACTAAACACAATTCTGCCGACGCATCTGTGTGTGAACAGCTATGGTTGAACTCAAGATAAATTCAAACTAAACTCTCTGGGTAGACATAGCATAAGGGCCGTTTTCTCAATGTTCGATTAGGGCTTATCTGTCGGTGTGCTGATTAAGTCGCGAATTCACAGTTGAAAAATTCACAATAAATGATGTAACCGGTGGAGTACTTGGTGAAACTAAAATTTCTTTTAGCTATCGTATGGTTAGCTATCGCCTGTTGGAGAGCTATACGTTTAAGAAAGCGGTCCTAAGAATAATTTGCCGAGACATAACGCTAAAATACGGGAGTGTTTCGGGAAAAACGAGGCGAATAATGAGGAAAAACATTTAAGGCACATGGTTTTATAGAGGGTGTTTTTAATTGTATCCAGTAGCCGTTAATTTATAATCCATCGAGAGAATACATTCTGCAATTAGTTTTTTGGCACAATTTCGGACATCACGGCAGCACGATTTCCAAATTCTCCAAGAAAAATTCGTGTTGTTTCCTAGAACCAGGAAGCGCTGGAAATTTAGTTCTTAGAAAACATTTTCTTAAGTTCGAAAAATCTTTGATATTCTTCTTCATACCGCAAAAAATCTTTGGAATTATTTTAGAAAATAAAGATTAAATCTCATCAAAAATGATGCTGATGAAAATTTACATACTCATACATATCAAAAACACATACGAACATACACTTGCACACAAACGAACAAACAAACAGACACTCACTCACTCGCTGACACAAATGGCGAAGCTGATGCGTGGAGCAACCGATGCATTTGTTGAAATGTTTACGAAAAACTCCTGATGGCCTCGAGCGGAGTTTACAATCACGAATCACCTCCAGTCGAAGCTCTGTTTTACAATTATGAGTCCACGAGCCGAACAACATCGAATATAGTCGAACGGCTCGTTGCCAAGAGATCTCATTCCATCCATTCCTTTTGCACTCTGCATCAGCTGCAGGATTAATAATCCATGGTGGGTGCCGTAGCTGCGGCGGTGGCTGGGGTGGTTTTCTTGCTGATTATTCAGTTGCAGAAATGCTGATGCTGATGTTGATGCTGTATGTTGCATGCCGCAATTCATATTTGATGTGTTCTTGTTGTAGGAATTAGTAGTTACTGCTGTTGTTGTTTTTGTTTTTGTTGTTATTTGTGTTGTTGTTATTGTTTTTTGATAATGCCTGCCTGGGTAACGTTCCACATTGCGCACTCTACTGCAATAGCAGGCGATTCATTTGAATGGCACGGTGCGTCAGTTTAGCTGCCGGGCATCGAATGAAAAATCCTTGCTGCTCCTTTAGTTGCCCATTGTTACTGCTATTGTCGCTGCTCCCATTCGTTGCATCCCTCTGCACATTTTCTGGGCCGTTTTGTGCTTCCTCCTCCAAAACTAAGTAAGGTTCCTTACTTTGGTGCCACTTCAGAGTTTTGTTGTCGGCATCATTTATTTGCATGTTTTTATTAAACAAGTTATTCTTGCCCCCAACTCGCTGCGAACGTCTAAAGTATGTTGTGGACAAATGAACGGATTAGGAAATTGGCAAATTCTTGAATTTTCTCTTTAATGCAATTCAAACATTTGGGTGAATTAAACACAAAATATTAAAAGTGCCAAGTGTACACATCATGGTATGCACTATGGTGCATAGCTTGATGAGGAGGCTGCTTATTTCTCTGCCTGCTGCCGACTTGAATTGCAGAATAACACAGAAATTAAATAGTTTCGCAAAGGAAGTTTTTGTTATACACCTCCTGAGGCTTTTCACGAGTTATCCTTGCGGCCATGCATTAAAACGTTATCGTAAATTGGGCACCATAGACTCTGTGGATGTGCAGTAACTCACGTTTCTTGAAGAGCCGAAATTAATAATGTTCGGCAGCCGCAACCAGAGCGCCATGGCACGCTAAACCAAAACCAAAACCAAAATGGCGAATCGTTTTATTCCCTAATAGGCATGTTCGATGAACATCGTGCCGATGTAATGAAAATGAAAATTAAATTAATGGATGCACATAGTAGCGCACCAATTGGATCATGCACCTGAATAGCCGACTGATTGGCGGGAGCAGCCTAATATGCAAGATACGTGCAGCAACATGCTTGAATGCAAAAATATGAACACCACTTCTTGTAATGAGCCAACAAAGATAAATGCCGTTAAACATTCATCAGTTAAATTTAAACAATTGAAGTTATCTGCTGTTGTGCAGTACAAAGAGTTTTTGTAAGTTTTTGTATCAAAATCAAAATTGATTATGTTCGAACTTTAATAAATATGGCTTAAATTTTAAAATATGTTCTTTGAAACAATTTTAAAAGCACATTTTACTCTCCGAATGAGATAACTCTCATCAGCATCAACCGATTCTTCAGACATCAAAAAACGCTGACTTCGCAATTAATTAGGGATATGTAGGAATAAAAATAAGAGATTGGGTTCCAAATCGGGGCTTGTTCTAGGGATGACTCATCAATTAGATATTTTGATGGTTAAATTGTGATGGATCAATGATCCGTTTTCGGAGATTAGTATTCCTCATTTCACCGAACATTTCTGCCAAATAACCAAAACATCCGTGAGTTTGATTTAAGCTAAAAATTAATAAAATTATATGTATCTCACACATTTTGTTTAAGTTACTGTAATAAATTTGTAATGTGTAATAAATTTTCGTATTAAATGAAGTAGACTTTTCCGAAATTTATTAAATAACTTTTTAAAACTGAAAAAAACGTAATTTGCTAAAAATATGCTAAAACATGTATTTTTAGTAAATTCATAAATCACCCGTCCACCCTTATATTGTCAGACAAATCTTCGGACGATCCTGAAATAATTGCAAATCTTTTGCGTGTTTTTTCATTCAGTCATTTACAAGTCATAATGATGAACTGGTCTCGGAATGCTTCTCTTCTTTAAGAAATTGTATCCAAACGTCTTTAACTTCGGTTAATATTGCACTCGCCAATATAAAAGAAAAGTTACGAAATTTAAAGGACGATTACTCTCCTGGACCCTACCTGCTATTGTTTTAAAAAAAAAACTCGTCAATACTTCAGCTCATCCCCTTTTAGCTTTTTTGCAGCTCTCTTTCTCTCAATCAATTTTTCCTAAGTTCTGGAAGAATTCATACATCATACCCCTGCACAAAAAAGGGCCAAAAAATGATTTTTCAAACTATAGACCCATCGCAAAACTATCATGCTTACCCAAAGTATTTGAAAGTATACTCTACGACATTATGTTTTTTCACTGTAAGTCTATCTTCTCCCCTAACCAACATGGGAAGATCTGCACCAACATGACAGAATTCGTTTCAAATACACTATGTTCTTTGGAAAGCGGTTATGAAGTGCACGTAGTCTCTACTGACTTTAGCAAATCATTCATCTTTGCAATGTCATGCAAATGTCATCTTTAGATTTTCAAAATCCGAGTTTTTTACAGCAACTTCTGGTGTCCCTCAAGGCAGCCGCCTTAGTCCTCTGTTATTTGTTCTAACAATAACCGATGTGGATGATGTCATCAAATGCTCAAATCTTTCTGTTTATGCTGACGTAATGAAAATCTATCAACGCATACTGTTACGTTTTTTATGGTTTTGCTGCAAGAATTATGTAAGCTAGAACTCAGGGTCGGCTGACTCAATGGTGATGGGTCGTGAGCCAAAAAGATGTTGATTTAAATTAATTCTGGGCGCCACTCGATATCCTGAGATGTAAAAACTATCGCGAATTTCCACTTAGGTTGCAGCTCCTTTTTAGCTAAACAAGAACAATGTACTTAGCTTCTTACAATTTCATTTATTGAAAACACTTTTATTTCATTTATTTATTTTAGTAATAGTATTACACTTAAATTTAAAAAAATCTACTTGAGTCCCCTTTCCCCAATGTGCCACAACCGGTTGTTTCTCCTGGGTTTACAACTATTATGACTCAGATTTATTTAGTTATTTCCCCTCTGAATGAATACCCCTCTTTACTGTAAATCAAAAAAATAATTAACAAAATAATAATACTATCATCAATACCTTCAAAATATAGAATATCTTTTCATTAATGTTATATCGATTTCCAGCAAACAGTATAACGAAATCGTGCAACCCAATTTAAAAAAAAAGGTCTTTTGTTCTTGTTATAAAACCAAAAATTAGACAACCAACGTAAAACCACAGTGGTTGCTTTGCGATTGAAAATAATACAAATAGGAAAAATTTAACATAGAAAATGTAGTACTCGCCGCGCCCAGGGATTGAACCGTGGCTGTAGAACTGCTGGTCGAATCCGTTCATGCTGCGCCAAACTCTCGAATTAATTAATATAGCTCAAAGAGCTGTGAGACACGACCGTTGCTGGCGTAGTAGAATGGGTAACACGACCATGTATATAACAGCTAAGCCGCCAAAAAAAACCTCAGGATCTGCTGTTCTAAAGAAACCAGATCACTATAGCCAGCCGATCCTTAAAAAAATGAATAATTAGTTACCTGTTTTCCTTTCCAGTTTAATATTTGTTTGCTTCGGTATTAGCTTAAGGTTTCCTTTGGCTTATCCAAAAAAACAAAACTCGCCCGAATTTCCTTTTTCCTTCCTATGAGTAGTTAAAAATGTTCCCTCAGTTTTCTGTTCTGTGTTTAAGTTAATATCCTTACTACTTCACCCTATGTTAAATGTTCACTTTGTCCTAAGTTCACTCAAAACTTTTCAAAACTTTTAAAAAAACTTGACACTTAACTTTTTGATTTTTCTTCTTTTTTTTCGATGGCCTTTATGACTTCTTTTCTTTCCAATAATCTATCACCGAAATGATCATTTCGTTTAGGCGAAACTCAATCTAAGGCTAATCGCCTGATGGTCATGCGGTACTTATGTTCCTATTTTATGGTATTTATTTTAGTTATTTCCTTAGAAATAGGTATTTATTTTATTATATATATTAGGTTTAATATGTATATTATGTATATTAAGAATATTATATTATAGACAAATTTTATTCCCGTTTTTCTCTATTGGTATTAATTTGTATAGTATTTAGTTTTTCTTTTTTTTTTCTTTAATTTTGTATTTTATATACTTTTGTTTATTTTTATTAAGCATTTAATTTCTTAAGTCAAGTAAAACTGAAAAAAATAACTTGCCGAAAAATTTCTCGCTGCCGGTGTTCGAACCCACGTCCGCAGGGTGCAAGGCGAGCGCTATACCCAGTGAGCTAACCAGACTATTTGTAAAACGGTCTATTATCGGTGGTGGGCATCTACGCATAGTAAAAATATCTATCCCTATTTATGATATCTACTATCAATAAACAATACGGACCGTGAAAACTTCTCAATAACCAAATCAAATTGTAACAAGAAGACCTAATCAGTTTTTCTACTTAGTGCCAAAAAAAATTTCCTTGAACTCATTATCAGTAAATGTCAAGCAATCATACTCGTACAACGTAGATTCATTCGATTCGCGTTACGTGGCCTTCCCGGTTCCGACAGCAATTCTTTACCTCCTTATGCTGATCGCCTGATGTTGATTAACATGCAAACTCTTGAAAAAAGCAAGGTAGTTGCCGATGTTCTCTTTATTCATCAACTACTGGGCGGAAAATGGCGTCCATGGCGTAGTTGGTTAAAGTGCGTGGCCTCTATGTCAACCAACCTGGGGACCCGGGTTCGAACCCCAGCAGCAACAGAAAATTATTTGAATTAAAAATAATTTTTCTGTACGGCCGCCACCTCTCTGCAGACAATGGCAAACCTCAGAGAGTAGTCTAAATGCCATGTAAAGCTTCTTGAGAACAAGAACATTCCGTTCATCATCGTTCGGAGTCAGCGTTAAACCTGTGGTCCGGTTCTCGGTCAATTGTGTACAAACTTAATAACACGCACAACACAATTGATCATAAGAAGCTAGGTCAAAGTCCATTCAATGGCTGAAATGGCCAGTAATTTATTTTTTTTATTTTTTGCTGGGCGGAACCATTAACTGCCCTACACTACTTCAATTGATATCCCTTAATACTAACCCACGCAACCTCAGGTCTGTACCTCTCTTCTATCTCAGCTTTCATCGCACCGGCTATGGATGCGGCGAGCCTATAACTAGGATGCTTCGTTTGACCAATAACATAATCAATGAATTCGACTTTCATCTCACCAGATCCGAACTCCAAAATAATCTTCTTAGCTCAAACCCCACTTCCTCCCTTTCAATATTCTCTAGATATAATTAACCCTTTCGGCATATTTGTTGCCATACGGCAACAGTTTGCTTTGTGGCTCTGTTTCTAGTTTGGGACACCCTGCTTTTTAACAATACATTTTTAACAATAGATTGAAATGTGATGAAAAAGAAGAGAAAATAAAAAATAAGAAAATTAATTTTTATAACATGTTTTTCAAGGTTATTCCGAGTGAAGTCATGAGCGCGACCACGCGGCCACGCGACTTCAAAAAAGAGCAAATTAAAGAATTATATTTTTAAATATTTCCGAGAATTTTCTAAAGCTAAAGGTAATTAAATATAATACTACGAATCTAAAATATCTTATTTACATTTTTAGTTAGAAAAAATATGATATTTATAGCTACAAGTTTTTAAATTTTTTTGAATATTTCTAAAAATGTTTGTAGTATCTAAAGGGTGATTTTTTTGAGGTTATGATTTTCATACATTAGTATTTGACAGATCACGTGGGATTTCAGACATGGTGTCAAAGAGAAAGATGCTCAGTATGCTTTGACATTTCATCATGAATAGACTTACTAACGAGCAACGCTTGCAAATCATTGAATTTTATTACCAAAATCAGTGTTCGGTTCGAAATGTGTTTCCGCTTTTTTATCGACAAATTTTGTTCAGCGATGAGGCTCATTTCTGGTTGAATGGCTACGTAAATAAGCAAAATTGCCGCATTTGGAGTGAAGAGCAACCAGAAGCCGTTCAAGAACTGGCCATGCATCCCGAAAAATGCACTGTTTGGTGTGGTTTGTACGCTGGTGGAATCATTGGACCGTATTTTTTCAAAGATGCTGTTGGACGCAACGTTACGGTGAATGGTGATCGCTATCGTTCGATGCTAACAAAGTTTTTGTTGCCAAAAATGGAAGAACTGAACTTGGTTGACATGTGGTTTCAACAAGATGGCGCTACATGCCACACATCTCGCGATTCTATGGCCATTTTGAGGGAAAACTTCGGAGAACAATTAATCTCAAGAAATGGACCGGTAAGTTGGCCACCAAGATCATGCGATTTGACGCCTTTAGACTATTTTTTGTGGGGCTACGTCAAGTCTAAAGTCTACAGAAATAAGCCAGCAACTATTCCAGCTTTGGAAGACAACATTTCCGAAGAAATTCGGGCTATTCCGGCCGAAATGCTCGAAAAAGTTGCCCAAAATTGGACTTTCCGAATGGACCACCTAAGACGCAGCCGCGGTCAACATTTAAATGAAATTATATTCAAAAAGTAAATGTCATGGACCAATCTAACGTTTCAAATAAAGAACCGATGAGATTTTGCAAATTTTATGCGTTTTTTTTAAAAAAAAAGTTATCAGGCACTTAAAAAATCACTCTTTATTAGGAAAGCAATACGGCTTTCAAACTTCATACTCAGCTTATTTTAGTCAAAAACTGACCCTGAACGAAGCTTGGAATGTTTGGCATTGCCAGGGCTAATTTGGCACTGAAAGGGTTAAGAGAGAATACTTAACTATTTGTCATATGTCTTGTGGGTAGACTATAGCCAACATAGTATTATATGTAATATCCCTAGCCTACAAAACAAAAAAAAAAAAACTTATCATTAAAAAATAAATGTCTTATTATAAGTTTTAGTTTTTAAGTATAAATTGCAAGTATTAAGCTTACCTAAATAAATAAATAAATAAATAAATAAATAAATAAATAAATAAATAAATAAATAAATAAATAAATAAATAAATAAATAAATAAATAAATAAATAAATAAATAAATAAATATGTACATATCTTCGTGCTATTAACTCAAAAACATATGCATTGAATGTCAAAAAATATCCTCAATTTAGAAATTAAATTAATCTTGCGCTATCTAACATACTCATCTGTTAAATAACATACTCGACCGTTAAATAACATACTCATCCGTTAAATAAATAATAATTGTATATTTATTTACATAAATTTATTTAGTAATAATAATAAATAATAATTGTGAGTAACGTTAGTTTCTAACAAAAAATTATGCCAGTTTGTGAAAAAGAATTTTCAAAAGAGTTAATATTAAAGGGCCATTTCTAATTTGTGCATTTTGCTATAACGTGCGCCTTGACTTTTTATGTTACTTAATTAATTAAGTGAAATGAAGGAATCATGTCTGAAACGGAAGTAAGAGCGAGTAATTGTTCCCTGTATCATAATGCGATCAGAATATATCCAGCCACAATAGTTTTAAAAAAAGTCTCCAATAATTCTCCAATAAGTGAAGAATATTAACTTCGCCGGTCCTCATGGCAAAAATTAATATTTTTACGATATACAAGAAGATGATACGATTTTAGCCAAATATTATAGGGGCATTTTACGTTAAGCGATCAACCAAAAACACTTAATGCGTTAGATGAAGTTTCTTTTTGGAAATATAATATCCATGCAAGACCTTAAGATATATTTATGTAAAATGTTGGTTCTGTCGAAAACCATTTCATTTTTTTCCGACTGTGGAGAGAATATTGTGCTAAAAATCAACAAAATGTAAGAAATGGTATTTTTACAAGACGATCTTGAGTCTTAGATGGTTTTATAAAAAAAAGTGAAAAAGTGAAATATTCTTATTAAAAATTGTATGGTCTTTTCAGTTGTGGACTTGAGCTAAGAATTCTAGTTAGGATCTAAAGGAGGTTTTAACAAAATCTAAAGCATAAAGTGCTTTTAGTTGTCAGCTTTAAGTGAAATGTTTCCATAGCAGAGCCGTTGGCGTAATGACAAGGAAGCCCTTTCTTATTATAGATCTATAGACCAGATTATTGAAAACGCAAAGTTAACAATACTTCAAAAGCATAATTAATACTTAATAAGGATAATTTTAAAGAATATACCAACATGAGAATGCACGAATCCACACAGCAAGGTTTATCAAAACATGAGTTCTTCAACAAAACATGGAGACACCCTGTTCTCCTGATCTTAACGTCAAAGAAAATGTGTGGAGTTGGCTTCCGGAAAAGTATGTGAAAATTTAGTTGAATTTGACAAAAAAATTTAATTGGCGCATGGGAGCAACTCAAAGCCATAAAATCACTTAACGATTTAATGCCCAATCGTATATTTGAGGTGATTTCAAATAAATAAGGTAGCATCCTTTACTAAAAATTGTAAGACTTTTTTGGTGAAAATCAAATATTGAAAAAGAAGTCAAATCTTCCCACTCTTTTCGTGCTTTCAATAAGATGTCCTTATTCCAATTATGTTTAATCTAGTAAGAAACACCCATGTCTTAAGCAGCCAATAAAATATTTTGTATGGAAGGTAGGCGTGGTTTTCGCGCGATTTCGTTGAATTTTGTACTCATAGTGTATATTAAATATCAAAGCTCATTTGCGAAATTCCAAGTCCATATTTTGATATTTGTGAAATTCTAAGAGATCTTACTTTTTTAAAAAAGCCACTTTATATGAGAGGTAGGCGTGGTTTTCATCGGATTTGATCTTTATTTTTTAGATACAAGCTTTAATACCGAATTTTGTGATTATAGCTTAAAAATTACGATTGTAATCGTGATCACAGACAGACGGACATGGCTAAATCGTCTCAGATGGTAATATTGATAAAGAATAGATATACTTTTCTATACCTACTTTATGGGCATTACACACGAAGTGACAAAATCAATATACTCCTTTTACGTTTCTTAAACTTATGGTATACAAATAGCGAGTTTCTGGAATTGCGATTACTTCGGATTACTTTGAAATGTGCAATACATTTGTAAATCAATTCTAATATAAATTATCCACGAGGGAAATGTGATAAGTTAATAACTTTTTGAATAAGAGATAATTTTTTTTTCGGAAAAAAGCGTTTTATATCTCAACATTAATAATTTTTTTATTATGGTCCTTAAAATTGGCGTGTGTTTCAGTGATTACCCAAATCACTTCATTCGACCCAAACCTCTTTCCGCCGAGCCTTTTTTTCAGGTTTGCAAATAAGAAATAGTTGCAGGGCACTAAATCTAGCAGGGTAGCAGTTCGTTGCCCAATTTATGGATTTTTGCCGTGACGACTACAGACGCGAGCGCTGGTGCGTTGACATGGTGGAAGAGCAGTATTTTTTCCGCCAAATGTGGTTGTTTTTGTTTCAAACCAATGTTAAATCTCTCTAACAGCTATGAATAATATTCGCCGGGGATCGTTTTACCCTTTTCGAGGTAATCGATGTGAACGACGAAGTGAATGACCTTGTTGTCAGACAAACCCACCTTGGCGTTCTTTGGTACACGTATACCCGGAGAAGTCCACTGCTTTGATTGTTCCTTGGTCTCTGGTGTGTTGTGATGTTTTGTCTTCGGTTACAAAACAACGTGAAAGCTCCTCCGGATTGCTGTTAATCATCGCCAAACACTCCTTTGAAGTGGTCATACGGCTGCGCTAATGGTCTTGTTAGCAATAGTGACAGATGGCTCTTTCATGAGCAAATATTCATGTAAAATGTGATGTACTTGCTCAGTTAAGATACCTTAAACCTCAGCCACATCACGCGCTTTCATTCTTCAATCATCCAATATCATTTCATGGATTTTACAATTTATTAAATTTTATTATTTATTAAAATATTATTAAAATAAAAAGATTTATTAAAATAAAAACCTTCTTTTTTTGTGTTAACTAAAATATAAATCCCACAAAATTGGATCTATTTGTTTTGTATTTCAAACATAAGCTTTGATATTCAATACGCTTGTTTAGACTATCGACCAAATGTTGCCCAATGTATTGTCCATATTGCGAATGCCTCATTCAAATGCTCCACAATTTCTAAATAAAACAACTAATAAAACAATTTAAGACAGAAAAAGTTTCTAATTTTTTGTTTACACCGAATAAAACTACATAATCTAATTTAAAAATACTGACCCTTGAAATAAGCATGTAAACAAAAGGACTAAAACTTCTTTGTCACCATTAAGAAGTTAAGCAGGAAGCAAATGTTTCAAACGTAAGCCGTGAACTCATAACGCTACAGGTGCCAAGGGGCAGTCAGACTAATTTGCTTTGTAAACCGCGTTAAGTTTAGGGATAAGAATCAAAAGAAAATAAAACAATTTGCTTAACTCTAATTAAATTTTCCTGCCAAGGAAACCTTATGTATTTGGTTGAAATGGCATAAGAATAAGACAAGATGAAAAGAAATTAGTTTGTGGCCATGGAGTTCGTTTAAGGTGCTTACAAATATTCAGTCACAAGAAATAGGCGAAGAGACTTACTCGTTAGAAACTGCGAACGATTGGACGAGTGAAACATCAATCAGGGGGTTGAATGAGTGGGTTTTCAAAAAATATTTCGAATTGAGAAGAATTAATCTCCTGGAAATTATTGTCCAAGTTCTCGCTCGTTTGTGTAGGGATGTTAATGAAATAGTTTGTCTTGGACGGACATGTTATAATTTTAAGTATTAAAGGTAAATGGTAAAGTTCACGTGGTAAGACCGTAATTTAAAAGGAATGTTTATTTTGTTTACATATTTCTATATATTTTTGTTCTAAGAGTGCTGGTGAGGCTAACATGTTAATGGTCTGGTAAGAACAGCAATTTTTAAGGCTAGGTGAACTTAATATATTTGTAAGCTTAATCTTCGACATATGTACGTGACGGTGGACGCTTTTTTATTTTAAGCGACGTGAAGTTTCAGATATAAAAGAAAGGACCCTTGAATAAGGGACCCGCCATACTTTTAATTTCTGCCTGTAACAATCACTTTCAAATATTTAAATCAATCCGGCCAAGATAACGCTTACATTCAGAGATCACAAGAATTCGTTTTTACATCAGCTTAATTTCGTGAGATTCTATGAAATTATAGTCCTGGGCCCAATTTTAAAAATACAATATTTTGACCTGACAATATTGCTATTTTTTTTTAAAGATGTTATTGTTTTAAAGATGCTTTGTTGGCGTTTTGACGAGTTACTACTTTAGATTTTAAAGACTTAAACTTTTTTTTTGGGTGAAAAAAAAGCGAAAGGTGTAAGGCAAAAACGAATCCACACAAAATTTTATAAAAATACATAGGTCTAAAATTAAAACTTTGCACCCGCCGAGAGACATCCAGAGTTCAGTTTGAGGTATTTTAAAAAACTGCATAGATTTAATGAAAAACAACATGTTATCATTGAAAGCAAACATCATATATTATTAGTTCAGGCTTCTTTTGAACAACATTTTATTACCTTTAGAATCTGTATTATCGTGAACACAAATACGTATGACTCAACTAAACTCAGAACTTATAAGAAGGAAACCATTAATTTCGATTGCACAGATTTTATGGACTTAGTCGACTTAGATAAATACAACAATATTACAATATTAACTGAGCCTCTTATTGGAACAACACGACCACTTCTTGGAATACATAAACTATAATGAAATACCAATGCCACAACAAGGAATTCCATCGCACATTCAGGAATCCGAGCGATGGGTGCAGTTGCTAACGAATGTTTCGCGAAGTGTTATTTTATAGAATCGAGAAGATGTCATGGCAAGGACTCCAGAAAGTCGTACTTCGAATGAACTGTAAAAAAAAAATGACCTTTTTCAATGTTTTAACAAATAAATGCATTTTTTGTTGTTTAAATTTACAAAATAAAAAATGAATTTAAATAAAGTTGTGTTTTTACTGACATAACAAACTTAATTTCTAAAAAAATTTCTTCTAAAATTTATTTCTTCTAAAAAATTTTAATTTCTAAAATTTGGCTTGAAAAGATGAAACAGAAATAAGCCCAACATTAACGAAAAATGAAGCTATTTTTCATTATACAGCATTTCTTAATAAAACCACGCTGTGTTTTTTTAAATTTTCAAATTAGAACTTATAGGTCTCTCGGCGCACAGTGTGTAATTTAAATAATCTAGGAACTTAATTAAAAAAATCAAAACCACCAGAAATAAAATTTTTAGCTAATAGCTAATACGCTATTTTTATCAGTGATAAACAACATATTTACCACTTTTAAATTAAGAAAAAAAATCGTACCTATAATATTTATTATATATTGAATCGCTGAAGGTAAGAATCAAGCTAATGTGAGTATGATTAATATTAAAAAAATCCATTTGGAAAATATGTAAAAAAGTAGATTTTTGTTTGTTAATATTATAAGTTTAAAGTTACTTTTCTAAGATGTACCGTCTTGTACAACTTTTAAAATTTGGCTTAATCGCTTCTTCAGCTTTTTAACTTAAAAAATCAGTTAAATGTAGCCACGTATTTCCAGCGCACAAACAACTTTTTTCCAAAAAGCAAAGGGTTATCAATTTTTTTTTTTTATTTAGGCAAAATGAAAAGTCAAGAATTTTTTTATGTATGGTTAGATCCAAGAAGGAAGACCGTATAAAAAAATATTTGTACACATATTAGCAAGCATATATTATTTGAGGTTGAGTACATACACAAGGAGTTACAATTATTTGTAAGCGAGTATTGTGTTAAAGTTAACAATAAATGGAAAAAAGTCATTCTTTTTTGGCGAGGTTCTTAGAAACTAATAAGATCTTGTCGATATGCCAAAACAGATAAGCGGTAACACAAACGACGGAAATACCACGCGCAGATTTTTTAAAAATGCTTCATTGTCTGCAAACATTACTGGACTCAAAGAAGATCTTATACATCGTTTTCGAATATTATTCGAAGCACTTTCCAGTGAGTCTGAGATAGATGCAATAAAGTTTTCCACCTATGCACGCGAAACAAAAGAAATATATTTTTAACATTACTCCTGGTACTATATGCCTGCAAGCATTCATAAAATACTACCCCGTTCTTAAGGGAAGGGTTCCCCTTTTTGGACTAAAAAATCGATTTTTTTTTTGCAAAAAATGAAAGCCACATATGTGTAGAATATGTTTGTAAATGGATTTTTCGATCCGACGAATATTTTTCGAATGGCAACGTCTTGAAGACACCTATCTCACGCGCGCTACGTCCAAACTAAACTTTTAAAAAAACTTCAAACGCGCTTATCTCGAAACCACGTTTTCCGATCTAACTAAAACTCTCAGGCCTGATCTATTGATCCGATTCTCTTTATCTAAGAACTGTTTGGAAGTGCATGCTTTTTTGTACGCCCTGAACTAACATCATGTATACAAATTATTCATTTATATTTTTTTAACGTTGTTGAAATGGAAAAAACAAGCAAAATTTGAACTTTTAGTTCTAATGTTCATTATTCAATGAATTTTACATGGATAATAACAATTTTAGTTCCAGTCATAGAAAATATCATTATCTTTAAGTAATAACAACAATTTTTGATTTCAGTCCACCACAAGAAGCGGCAGAATTTTAGTTAGGACACCATGTTTCGCGCGCAGGGGCTCAGGAAATGTGCATTTTGTAGCCGCCATTTTGAATTTTTTCAACTTTTTCACTTTTTTAAATTCTCTGATAATAAACTAATATAATCATCAAAACCAAAAGTTCGTACGCCTTTTCATTGTCCTACAACAAAAATACAAACTTTGCCTTATTTTTGTCCATAATGAGGGAACCCTTCCCTTAAGTGATAATAAATGCTTGCATTTTGCCTCTGGGACAGTTATAAGAAGCAACAAAGAATACTGGTGAATTCGTGAACTTTTCAGACGAAAAACTTGCCGAAAAGATTGCAATACAGACATTCTCCACCACCGACTATCATCAGATCCACTTCTATCTAGTCGCAATATATTCAAGCCAATAAATTGAATAAGATATCCACTCACGAATGAGACATTATTATTACTGAAGACTCCTGAACTGCTCCAATCTAGTTCCGACGATGACGATGACGACGATTACGAAGACTATGACGACAAGTAATAATGAAAATGTTAAAATATAATATAAAATTTACACTTTCTATTTCATTCCCAAATCAATAAAATTGTTGTAGGTAGGCATTGCAGGTAAAATACCTGTAAAGACAACTTTAATTGGGTTATTTCCACTAATAATTTAACCTATTACTAATTAATTTGCATTCATTCATTTGAAAATATAACAAAAGGTTTATTTTATTCTTCGGTTATATGGTAGGTGGGCGTGATAATGCTCCGACCACGCCCATTTTTTCTTAAGAATTGTATTGCGGCTTAGAGAATTACCAAAATAAATTTCAAGTCATTATCTCAACATTTAGAATTAAGTTCCGCTAGATCATTCAAATTACACACTGTGCGGCGGGAGCTAGGTTTTGATTTTAGACCCATAGTTTCTTGCAGAAGTTTTTTAGAATTCTACCTAGGTTACGTTTTTGGTTTACGTCTTTTGACAGAAACAATTGACCCACCTAATGTTCATGCTTTAGATACTAAAGTTTAGAATTTAATTTTTTTTATGTAACCTTTTGTACTGAATTTAATTTTTTTAATTTAATTTATTTAACTATAAAATATTAAGTTATGTGCAAAATTTAGTTCTGTCCCAGGCCTAATAAATTATGGGCTTTTTGAAATCGAAAAAGTAATAAATGGTCTTTTACGAAGACGAATAGGGGGCTTAAGGCCTGTTGCTACTTGGCGCGCTTGGTATTCGATTGAAAATTTGAAATTTTTCTATAAGAAAACGGTACGAGGTAATGGAAAATTTTGATGTGGTGAATTAATACACTCAAAAGAATTTTCTTGAAAGATTCTTGAAGAAAAGAAAAACGCTTATGTATAGTATATTATGTATACTAGACATATTAAATGTTGATGTCCAAAAGCTAATAAGTAATGGTTACATTATCTTCGGCACTCCGTTGGAAACGCTTATATGGAGGTGTGGTTGACATAGAAAAGTATATCGTCGTCCGGGGATCCATGGGCTCCATACGCCATTTCGGCAATTTTGAGTTAATGGTAGCATCCCGGGTTTTTTATACCAAATTTTTCAAATCTGCAATCTGTTTTTGGCTATCTGTTCCAGAAACTGATATATTTCGTGTCCATTTTGCTCTATATCCCTTTATGTAGAAATTTTTGGTGACCTTTGGCTCCATACGCCATTCAATGATGTACATATAGAACAACATTTCAGCACAAAATTGTGTACTTAATTAACGAAAAGCACTTTGCTCTTGTGCAATTAACTTACATTGGGGTGGCTAGTTACTTTTATTCCTAACAAGTATTTTGTGTTTTTTTTTTTAATATTTTGAATGTGAAAAGTGAAAAAGTAGACTGTTGAAAATAAAGGGTGTGGAAAGACTGGCGAAGTATTTGCCTACATAGCTTCAGCTTACAATAGCAAAATATCAAGTATTCAAAAAATAATTATATGAAGTGATTCATGAGTGGCTCAAAACAAAAATCGAATGATATCCACGACAAAGTTAATATTTTTATCACATAATCACGAAGTAAAAAGCATCGCCCAAAATTTCTTTGAGCCAGGTCATTCCCGGAAATCGATTGTGTTCACAGTACTTTAGAAAAATATAAAATTGAATATTAATGAAATGCAGCCAGCAGATTTCAAAAATTTCATAAAAACAGCTTCCCATCTAAACTTTTCCATTATGCAATATACAAAAGTTGAAGTTTTTCAGTATCTTTCAAATAATTTGTTTAGAATAAAATTTAAAAACTCTATTTTGCAACCCTCTTTCCAAGCAGCAAACATTATAAGAAAAGCTTCCCGGCAGGTATTTCCTACAGCAAAGATCATTTTTGAAAAACAATTGAGTATATATAATAAAAAATCAAAAATACAAATGATAGAATTGTTGATATACAATTCTTTGTAATTTTTACAAGAAAATGGCAAAAATTTGTACGGAACTAAAATCAATTAATGAATTTATTTCTAATTAATTTTTTTTCGGGCAACAAGACCATATTTTTTATTATTATTTTTATTTTGTATAGGAATGTTTTCGTTTGTTTTGTTTTAACCATACTTTTTTATAATAATTTTTTATTTAATAGTTGCTGTTGGTAGCTTTTTATTTTTGTTTTTTGTAAATTAATAATTTTTTTTTTATTCCTGTTCAATATCTTTAAGAATATAATTTCCTTTTGTTTTTCAAGGAATATTTGAATTTGTAAATAAATATACTGCTGTTGACGAAGAACTTTAAATCTGTTTCAGTTTTTCTTAATGCTTCTTTGGTTTATGTGTATGAGTTCACATAAAAATAGCAAAATTGATTTTTTTTTTACCATAAGAAAATGTCCTTTTGTACGTGAGATGAAGGATTAGGAAATATGATTTGTGGATTGCCATTTTTACACAAACTTATGGTGAGACATTCAGGAAATCTTATCGTACAGTCTTTAAAAAAATCGCTTCAAACGTTAACTTCGATTTACTCGAAATGTGTTCTTGCACATAGAGCACATGAATCCCCGGGCGACGATACATATTCTTGATCAGCATCCAACGTTTCAGTTTTAGTTTTGAAATTACCGTGATAAAATCAAATGTGTTTTTAAAAAGCCAAAAAATCAAAGCCATGCCTACCTCCCATACAAAGTGACTTTACCAACATGATAAAATTTCTTTAAATTAATCAATAATTATTGTTAAACTTTGAGACTTAACTTTACTAATTAAAAAAAAACAAATTCAATCAAATCTAAGATTCAACAGCAAAATGGTGGAATGCTCCATATGAAAACGGCACAAAAACATTGAACTACAGCAGTACTTTGCTTTTGAGTATAACAAAAAAAAAATTAAAAAAAATGGTATGATAAAAAAAGAGATTTCGCCTGTTGCATTGGTTATGCCACCATAAATCTTTCAAGGTAAACTCTTACGATTAAATGTTGATGATTTTTGCTACTTTTTATTTGGTATAAGGACCGACTCGCCCTATAAACTACTACTTCTTTGCTATATTCTCCTCGTAAATGTTTTAATAAAAATTTTCACTTATTCACAATTTAAGTCTTCAAGCATTTATTCTTACTGCGAAAGTAGCTCACCTTTAATCATGAATTTCTGGGCTCCATTTATGCTCAAAATATACTCTAGTACAGATACAGTGAGAAGATAACGAATAAATGGTTTTTATTAAAAGTTTGCAAATTTTGCAATATGATGGTTTGAATATGGCAAAAACAATGCAAACAGATCAGAGCGAACAGAAAACAAAAAAAGAAAAAACAAAAGAAAAAAGTAAAGCAATGTCTTGGAAATTCCTTGCGGCGTTTTTGTTTAAATTCGTTAAGTTCGCAGATGCGTACAGAATCGAATTGGGTGCTTCTCTGTCAGTTGCATCGGCCGTAAGAGAAATACGATATTGTGTGCTCCCTAAGCCGTTGTCCTAGCAGCGCTGATGTGATGAGGTGAATGAGGATGATGAAGTTAAGTTAAAGAAGTCTGCAATGGTGCTTGTTTTGCCGGCGGGGAAATGTCCTCGTAGTTAGTGAATATTGTACAGTTGCAGCAGGCGTGCAATTTTGTGCAGCGTTATCCAGCTTAACACAGAGCATTGCATTCCATTCCATTCTACCGAATTCGCACATTTTAATGTCTTGGCCGCACTCTTCCAATAACGCGCACTCTTTATGTAACTTAAGATTTAATCGTTTCTTTTCACTTTTTGTTTTCATTGATTCTGCGTTTATTCCGTTTGGGATAATCTAGTGGAAATGTTGCTCTGAGGTTACCTTTTCGGGTTGTTAAATTTTACTCCTTCCGATTGAATTCTTTGCCTAGATCCGACTCCGCCAATGAGTGTTTCGGGTTTAACGTCCGATCAACTGGCAGTCATGTGCATTGGTAGCCGGTCTGCATTGCAACCCACTTTATTAAGCCGTGCTGCAATTGGCCATTGTCCAATCAGTTGTTCCTACTCTACTCTCTTAATGCAGCACGCGTTTCGCTACGGTTCAGTTGCACACACAAACCTCCAGCAGTTGTTAGCTAGTACAAAACGAACCGACTCTTCTAGCTAGCACGTCCCTCGGCAGCGCATGCTAGCATGATATCTTCGAAGTCGCTGTTGTGCTGATCGGCATCTTCATCACTGAATGCAGACCGACTCTTATGGTCCAATCGCAACAGTTGCCTGCAGCTCTGCTCTTGTTGCGTGCTGTCAATAGAGACTAAATGGTGTGCATCGACCTGACTTGATATATCGATGCGGAAGATTTTTTTTGAAAAATGTCGCTAAGCTAATTGGATGCTAGCCATAAGGATGGCTCTCTAGCATTGCACGAGTAACACGTGGTCTTATTTTTTGCCGATTAGCTCTTGTGGCAACGAAATCAGGAACGCAGGGCAATCATGAAGAAATGTTCGAAATGTCATAAAACCAACAACAGAAGAACAAAACACACACCGCAGCTAAGAGTATCGTGCAAAGTACGCTAAAAGAAATAAATACGTATTTATTACCAAAAATTATGTCTTATATGAGGTTATGATCGTAATAGGCAATTATCGTGGAACTAATAATGCACCGAATTTGCCGCGTTCTTCCATGGAATTCCAGTAAAGGATACACTGAGAAGAGTCGAGGTAAGCGACAACAATACTTTTGCACATTTGAGTCATGAACATGCATTTCTGGCTCAGTATCTGCGAATGAAGGCTTTAGGAATGCCATTTAATGGTAACAAGCCTCATTTTCTGTTTGTTTAATCATACTTAACACCTTAATTGAATTGAAGATGCCATTTCAAATAGGGAACATCACGTATATTTTGACAAAACCTTTGTTTTTCTTGAAAATGTCGTCGAAATACATTTGCAATATATTCGCTTGATTTGTTCAAAAATACTTTTACTACAATTAAAAGGAAGAATATTATTTGTTTACTGCCCAGTAGGTAATACATAACTCTCTTTTTTTTTTTTTTTTTTTTTTTTACATGCAATAACAATAGAGTTTAGCTACTACAGCTTTTTCGCACACTCTCAGCATTAACCCATTTAAAGCCGCAACCCAAAAATCTTTGAAATTATCAACGATATTGAAATTAGTGGCTCAAAATAAGTTAATGTGGGAAAAATTTACCCACCAATATATGGTTGGGCTCAAGGACAACACAAGACGTCACGACTAACCATGCAAAGACATAACCATGCAATTACACAATAGTTTTTAATCTACTCTTGAGTTGACCTTTAGACAAGTTAACATCGAAAAAGCTACAATTGTTAACTAATTTACTCATACGGTTTAATGGAGCGGTTAACATATAATTTGTTCTACTAAATGGTAAGTAAATTAAATTGTTAGCATTTCTACTGCTTCTACGATTAGAGTTAAAATGTATAAGAGAAAGAAGTTCTGGAGAATGAAATACACCGGTTATGAGTTGGTGTAAATAGACGATGTCTGCAGACTTCCTTCGCTCACTCAATGATTGCATTTTTAGAAGTTTTAAGCGATCCTCATAAGGAGGAAGGTTTAAAATGTCAAATCCACTTAAGCCCCTTAGGGCAAACCGAATAAAGCATTTTTGGATTCTCTCTATTCGATCAACATGCACATTGTAACTTGGAGACTTGACTTGCGTACTCCAAGTGAGGACGCACTATTGCATAATACAATGTTGTAGTCGTAATCATGCTATTGAATTCTTTGGCGCAGCGTTTAATAAATCCAAGCATAGAAGATGCTTTTTTACAAAGGTTATCAATATGAATGTTAAAGGAAAGCTTAGAATCCATACATATTCCCAGATCTTTAACGATATCCACACGACATAAAGCAGTATCGTTTATCTTATAATCAAAAACTAAATTATTCCTTTTTCGCGAAAAGGTCATAGTTTGGCATTTATCTGGATTAAGAAACATATTATTTTTAGAACACCAAACTTCAAAAGATTTCAGATCGGACTGGAGTAGGGCTGAATTGTCTTGAGAATTTATTTTTCTGTATATTTTCATATCATCCGCATAAATAAGCAGATGAGAGTTTTTAATGATATGGGTCACATCATTAATGGCTAAAATAAACAGAAGTGGACCTAGGTGACTTCCTTGAGGAACACCTGATAACGCAACAAACTCAGCAGACAAAACCCCTCGGAATCGTATTTGATAAGATCGTTCTGTCAAATACGATTTAATCCAGTTTACAAAATATTGTGGAAATCCGATGGACATAAGTTTAAATAGAATTAAATTGTGTGGTAACTTATCAAATGCTTTACTAAAATCAGTGTAGATACAGTCGACTTGGCAACCAGATTCAATGGTGTTTAAGCAAAAGGTTGTAAAATCGAGTAGATTAGATACCGTAGATCGGCCATTAACAAAACCATGCTGACGAGTTGCTATGACTTCACGGCAGTGAATTTTTACCCGATCATACACGATTCGCTCAAAAAGTTTTGAAATCGATGACAGTTTAGCAATGGGTCTGTAGTTAATAACATCATTCCTGCAACCTTTTTTATAAATAGGACTAATAAATGATTTTTTCCAAAACAGTGGAAAATTACTTTCGTTTATAGATTTATTAAATAACAAAGAAAGTGGTTGACACAAAGTTGAACCGCATTGAGTTAACACTGCGGCAGGAATTCCATCGGGTCCAGCGCTAAAATCTTCATCGATCGAACCAATATATTTTAAAATATCCTCTGAGGTAAAGTATAAAGAGTCCAAAGATACTCTGGGTGTAGTATTCATATATTCAAAATACTCCATATCTGGATGAAAAGAATCTGAACAAAATGATTCTTTAAAAAGATTGGCAAAAAGGCCACTTATTATGACAGGATCGTCTGTAAACCCATTTTGGGTCTTGAAAGATGAAGGAAACCCGTTAGATTTCTTCTTAGTATTAATGAATCCCCAGAATCTCTTTGGATCAGACAATATTCTCAACTTAATATTATCTAAATACTCGTGGTATAATATAGATGACTGATTTTCAAATTCCAGAAACAAACGTTTGTAGGTTTCCAGGTCATTTGAGTCCAAGCTACAGACATATTTCTTCCAGGCCCTGTTCCTATAGTTGCGAAGCGTTTTTAATTCTCTAGTGTACCAGGGATATGCTGAGTTTTTTGCAAATTTGAGGCTTAACAATTTATCTCATTGTTTCTTAGTAATTTCACGCGTTATTAATTTTATACACATTATCTCTTTCTACCTAAATTATCGAAATATCGATATTATTTTTAATTTGAAAACTTCATCATTCACTTTGAAATTGAAATTTTTCAAAGTTAGGTTCTCATTTTTATAAAAAATTTGTCAAACAATTTAAAAAAAATTCTGCGGATTCGCTCCTTTTACTTAGTTAACCCTTTTGTATTCTACGTTTTTATAGTACTATTTGAGTAGGTATTTCAAAATAAATCAATTTCATTTTATAATTTTTTTTTAATTATTGAATGGTTTTTTTGGTTGACATGACAAAAAGTGTGCTTGGGCTCAACCTGATTCAGTGATATATAGATAGGACATTTACTTTTTAAGTTTCTACCCTCACATATTAATATTATGAGCCAGTAAAGGCTGGTATTAATCCTTGCGATAAAAGTAAACAAAAAATTTATGACGTGATGAAGCCGCGAAGAGAGCGGCTCAATGATTGAAAATGCAACAATCATATAACAACGTTGAATGAAATTATTACTCGGTGAGTTAAGGCGCAACAGTAAATGTTATAAAGAAATGAAATATTTGTAGGCCTTAAGGCAAAAATAAAAAAAATATTTTTGACGCCGTTAAGTCGCAGAGATAGCAACTTATGCAACAAAAATACAATAGTGGTCCTCGTGAAAGCTCGCAAATGCCTCGTATAGAACGTAACCCTCGCAAGTTTTCACTGCGTATACCAGATGTTCTCTTTTCCCATTCAAAAAAGTTAAAGCGATCCTTGCACCCATGCATTTTCAGTTCCTTAGCCTCGTATGAATTGACAAGTATGACAACAGCTTATTTACACACTCGTATCATAAAGGATGTGTTCATGAAAAGTCGTATACAAATTTGTGCAAATACGAATATACGAGATTCCGAGCATTCATGAGGACCACATATATTGTTGCATTGAATTATTGCTCGCTCAGTAGAGATGCTATGATATATTTAATTTTACGGCAGCAAAGATGGGTTTCCTTATCTCATTACGAAAATAACAATAAATTTTGGCGCAATGACATCTCAGTGGTCATCGCCTAATACAGTGAAAATGCAACAACATTGAAAAAACGTTACATGCAGTTATAACTCCGTGAGTATTGGCGCTAAATGCACCACCGTTGCATGGATATGAGCTACATGTGAGTGTACCATAGAAAATCAAAATCAAAAGCAAAAGGAAAAGCAAAAGCAAAAGCAAAAGCAAAAGCAAAAGCAAAAGCAAAAGCAAAATAAAAAGGAAAAGAAAAAGAAAAAGGAAAAGAATAAGGAAAAAAAAGAAAAATAAAAAACTAAAGCAAGAGCAAAAGTAAAAGAAAAAGCAAAAGAAAAAGAAAAAGGAAAAGAAAAGAAAAAGAAAAAACTAAAGCAAGAGAAAGAGCAAAAGCAAAAGAAAAAGCAAAATCAAAAGCAAAAGGAAAAACAAAAGCAAAAGAAAAAGAAAAAGAAAAAACTAAAGCAAGAAAAAGAGCAAGAGCAAAAGCAAAAGCAAAAGCAAAAAAAAAGTTAAGGTAAAAGCAAAAGCAAAAGAAAAAGTTAAGGTTAAAGCAAAAGCAAAAGCAAAAGCAAAAGCAAAAGCAAAAGCAAAAGCAAAATCTAAAGTACGGAAAAGCAAAAAAAAAACATTGAAGCAAAAGGACTAGGGCAAGGATTAAAAGAAGGTTCAGGACAAGGATTTGGGCAAAGATTAAGGCAAGGTTTAGGATAAATATTTGGGCTAAGATTATGACAAAAAAATTAGGACAAGGGATGAAGGCAAGTAGTTGGTCAAGGATTGAAAGCTGAGTAAAACAAGAATTTGGGTAAGAATAATGACATCTTATTTTTACTGAATTTACTTCTACAAAACAGAAAAAAACGAGTTAACTCTAGCTTAGTTGTGCTTAAATGTGTTCTATGTAGTGCTGATCACCTAGAGACAAGAAATAACTACAAAAATAAGGAGTAAAAATTGAAAAAAAAGTATTTTCTGTTGAAAAAAACTAATATTTGAATTTAAATTATAAGTATGTTAGCAGCCTTGTTAATCGAGTAAGTAGCGTGTTCGACTGCCATCTCAGAGGTCCCGGGCGCGAATCCTGGCTATGCCATGGTCCTACGCTTTAAGGGCCCATTAAAGTTTTTTAAGCAAAAAAAAAAAACCCTGTGTTAAAAGTTTAATTTTTAAGTAACTGTTTATTTTAGGCAATTTTTGTTTTTTGCATTATAATTATACAACTTTTTGTGAAAAATATTTTGTAAATATTTCGATAAAAAATATTATTTAATATACAGTCTGCTAAGTAAGAGCGTGTACGGCATTATTCGCAGTCGGAAAATAGTGCAACCTTGATATTTTGTCAACAAGTGGACATAACCTCTGCTTTTAACGAACTAGTAAAAAAGTTAATTTGGTGGTAGAAACTTTGTCAGAAAAGTGTGTTAGGCATAATGAGTGCTGCATACACAGAACGCTTCGAGGCAGTTTTCCTTTGCAACCATCCAAAAGGACCAAAAATGTCCTATGCAGCGGCGGTAAAGTATTTGAAAAAGTTAAAGGCTTTTGTCCAGAAGTGGGTGCAACGCTTTAAGGAATCTAAAAACGTCGATGACCTTCCCGATTGTGGCTCAACAGGGAACGTGACCAAGAAGGATGAAAAAATTATAGTGAGTTTGTTTTCGCCGAATCCTGGTTTAAGTTTGTGTGAAGGGCAAGCGAAATTAAGGCAAAAAGGTCTAAATATATCGCACGTAACTATTCGAAACCATTTGAGAAGAGAAAAAGCAAAATTTTCTTAAATTAATTTTTAGATAAATTATGCCGTACACGCTCTTACTTAATATACTGTAGCAGGAATTAGTGAGTTTAATGAAGCACATGAAATATGCTGTGACTACGATTTTTCGGAACTCGCTCAACTAAAAAAAATTTAATAATAATTTAGGTTGTGCTAACACTTCTTATAAATATATGAGGAGGATAACACATATAATACCTTTTCCATATAATATTTCATACATGAGCACTATTCGTTTTATAGGAAAAATTACCTTATAAAATCCTACAAAGGCAGTTAAGAGGGAATAAGACAAATAAATTGAATTGGTTTGATGACACCCATTTTTTAACATCTTCGATACTTTGTTGTCTGGGTGTGTGATTCAAGGTCTCTGTGTCATTGTTGCATGATCGTAATTACATTGACGACTCTAACGAAATAGAGAGTTTACTTTTTGCCATTTATAGACGACTTATTCGCTGAGCAGTGTTCGAAAACTGAGTTACCCGTGAGCTAAATCATTACGGCCAGATTTTTTCGAATAAATTTTAAGTTATTTCAATTTATGCTTTTGCATTATGAACAAAAATGTACCTGAAGGTATTTATTACCACCTACAACCGAAACAAATGGATTTGGCGGTCACACTTGTATCTTAAACATCTTTATGTGCTAACGTTTCTTACATATGCATAAAAATAAGTTTTGAAAATTATCAAAAAATGTTGATTAAATTGTGATTTGTTCTAAGATCATTAGGCTATTTAGTTATAAAGAAGTCAAACATATGCTGTGATTTGACACCTATAGACTGTTTTGTACATTTTATATTATTTTTAAAAAGATACTTGTATTTTGACCACCCTGTACCCCATCTGAATTTGGCTGTCTCTTTTACTTAGGACAGGGAAACCTCATTTGCTCAATTCCTTCTCCATTTTTCGGGCTGGTCGGTTTTATCCTGGAACCTGCTGATCGGTTTTATCCAGGAAGAGTTGGGTTAAACGTACAATAAAATAATATGATAAATACACACATAGGCGTATGCAGAAACTTTTTAAGGGGGGTACGGGCAAAGGTATGCATTGGTGTGCATGGATATGAAAATGTTGATGTGAAAATATAACATATACGCATAGAAAATAAAAATATATAACATTTTTCCAGTCCATGGGGGAGGGGGGCAAGTCCCCTGCCCTGCTCCACCAGTGGACACCCTTATATACACAGGTAAAATTTGTGTAAGAACATGCACAATTTCTTTTTATTCCAGCTTTAAATAAAAAACTTTAAAATATCTTATTAAATGGCGAAATGGGGGTATTTTAACTTCGGCCCAGTCAAAGATTATTTCTCACTAGTTTAATTTTTTATAGCGTAACATAGAGACAGAAAAATCTGCAATACTTTTATGTTTTCAGTCGGATATAATAACATTTTGATAATCTTATGTAGTTTAATAGCAAATTTATGGCGACCGTAGTCGAGTGTGTTAAACAGTTCGATTCGAGTCCAGGTTCGAACCCCAGCTGAGACAGAACATTATTTCGATTAAAATTAATTTTTCTGATCGGCCAACTTCGGACCTCAGAGAGTAAATACTGCCATATACAGCTTCTTGAGGACATGGACATTAGCCAGTCGGTGGCGCTATACAACTAGTAGGTCCAATTCTAAATAATTTGTGAACAAAAATTGAATAACACGCACAACACTATTTGGTCATACGAAGCTCGCTCAAAGTCATTTCATGGGCTGAAATGGTAAATTTATATTGTTTTATAGGAAATTTAAGATTTTAACATAACACATGGTCCAATAAGTCCCGAGACTAACTACTAGGTGGCACCTCTAACGAAATATCGGTATAATATTTCGATAGTTCCAACCTTCAACAATAAGTGTAAAAATTTCATGACAATCTAACGTTTAGTTCAGAAGTTGCAGTGATTTATGTGACGCTTCTGTTGATATTTTCAAAATAATGGATTCAAAGCAATTCCGTGTGTTAATTTTTTTTTTATGGGAAAAAATACTGTCCAAGCTGAACAATGGCTTCGAAAATGTTATTCGGACTATGCTCCATCAAAAGCAACCATTTGGTGATGGTATGCTAAGTTTAAACTTGGTTGTACAGACAAGATGATGCTGAACGTTCAGGACGCCCAAATGAGGCAGTTGTTCCACAAAACATAAAAAAAGTATACAAAATGGTATTGGCCGATCGAAAATTGAAGGTGCGCGAGCTAACTGAGACTCTGAAGATATCGAAAGGCAGTGTGGGAAGAATACAGGAACATTTTTCGATGAGAAAGCTGCTTTCCAAATGGGCGCCCCGTTTTCTCACACCGGACCAAAAACAACAACGTGTCGATGGTACGGAGAGCTGTTTGGCACTGTTTACAAAGAATAATCATGAATTTTTGCGTCGGTATGTGAATATGGATGAAACATGGATCCACCATTACACACCGGAATCAAAACAGTCGTCAGCTGAGTGGAGAGCAACCAAAAACTACCAATCAACTACCTCAAAGAGGAAAAAACAATCAACAGCGATTATTATATAGCATTGTTGGAGCGTTTGAAGGATGAAATCGCGAAAAATCGGTCCCATTTGAAGAAGACCGAAAATGTACCGTGTCACAAATCGATGATAACGATGGTGAAAATCCACGAATTGGGCTTCGAATTGCTTCCTCATCCACCGTATTCGCCAGATTTGGCCCCCAGCGACTACTGGCTCTATGGTGACCACAAAAAAATGCTTGCCGGCAAGAGATTTGGCTCCAATGAAGAGATGATGGCTGAAACTAAAGCGTATTTTGAGGCGAAGCACAAATCGTTCTACAAAACCAGTATTGAAAAGTTAGAAAAGCGGTGGAATGAATGTATTGCTCTTGAAGGAGCCTATGTTGATGAATAAAGAAGAATATTTGCAAAAAAAAGTTTTTTTGTTACTTAGTCTCGGAACTTATTGGACCTAACACATGGTACCAGTTAATATAGAGGAATATTAAACCCTCTAATATTTCTTATAAAAGTTAACGACGCGTATGTGTTCATTATATGAAATGTTGGTCTTGATAAAAGCAACAATTATAATAAAGATTGTATTTTAACTAAATATTCAAAAGAATATAGTACCAATGACCTATGTTAATGCGTTTTTCTAAAAAATAGTTTAAAAAAATAGGCTGCATTATAAAAACAGAATAAAATTTTTTTGGGATATCCGCAAATGTAAATTCTGCTCTAAAATTTGGGCTAACCTAGGAGATATTTTATAAAAGCATAAAAATGTATGCTTTTATAAAAATCTGACGAAAAATTATAGCAAAAATGACTCTTTCAACATGACATTTTTTCAGAATTTTTGCCGGTATCAAAATTTGGTTATGAAGAACTTCTAAAACCTTTTGCGGTGGAGTGCTAGATTATGAAATGCAAATCTCATAGATATGTATATGAGTGCATCATAAACCTCAACCTGATATTTAAATATTTCTTAAATCCTAGTTAAAAGAAATAAAGATAGCTGGGAGTATTCAATATTGAAGAACTTCTCTACTGAACTCGAGTGAAAATTTTATAAAAATGCTTAAAAACTAATTACTAATTACTGGTAATTTAATTAAAAACTAGCCTATATCTATACGGAAAACTTCTAGGTGTGAAGAAACAAATTTAAAAATTGTCATAAATTATGTTATGTAAAATATTAAAATATCTTTAATTATGACCTTATTAAACAAGCCGCCGTTTTTAATTTTTTCGTGGAGTACAATTTCAGTTTTCTGAGTTTTGGGGGAGTACAATTTCAGGTTTTAAGTTTGTAATTCCAAAATTTTTGTAAATTTTGTAATTCCAAATTATGTGTAATCCTGATAACTATATCTTTTTACTTTCCCCCTGAGAGAAGATTTTATGATTATGTAATCTCAGTAAATAGCAAATTTACATACATACTAAAATCGTTATGTCTTAAGTTTTTTTCTGTGCCATTATGTAAGGATCCAACCGTTTCAAAAGAAATAGCAATTTCCATATTAGCTTGTTATATTAATACTTTGGATGAGCTGGAAGTTCGATAGGTATGCTAAAAAACTTAAAACTAATCGTCTAAAAAATCAGCTTTTTTGAGTAATGACGTTTTTGAGAAAATGAGCAGTCTAAACTTATAATTGTAAAGAAATCAAAATTCAAATAGTGCAGTACGAAAGACTAGGAGTAGTATACGTACTAATACTATTGTAGTGAGTATGGCAGCACTGGTTTGTTTAGGCGCATGTTCCTGGTGTGAAATCTTTGACATGACTCTTAAAAATATCTAACATTCATAACTTTATAAATTTATAACAAGGTGCATCTTTTTTCTGAGTGTTCATGTTGTCAAAATACATTGGCATGCATTCATCACAGGCTATGATTATTTCCTCATAGTATTTATGTCCAAAACCAGACAGTGAGTAAAAGAGAGTAAAAAATCGTCGTGAATGCGCTGGTCATGGAGCTCTTCATTAAGCTGTAAAACGTGTATATATCGCATTGCGTGAGGCGCCTTTTTTAGTCGATCGAATTAAAATTTGATGTGAGAAAATTATCAGTGCGTCGGAGTTTGTGGCACTGCCACAACATGGGTTTGAAAAAAAAACCACCTATCCTTTTATTCCTTTTATTGCTCTAAACGCACACTATGTGCAATAAGTTCAGCGCACGAAGTGATCGTTAGTAGAAATAAATTGGACAATCAAACCATTTAAGTCTTTGCGGAATAAATACTGCACAGTCTCAACAAGAACTTTGGATTTCAAGCAATTTCATCATTTGGATGGGAAACTGAAAACTTGTGTTTATTGCTGGTTTTACTTAAGTTTTTCAAACTTTATATATATATGTAAATAGGTATATAACACATTTCATGTTATTAATAAACGCTCTATAAATGCGGAATTTTATTTTTCCAGCCACTGAATGTGTAAATTGAAGTCATATTTGATTGAAATAGGTTTATATGACAAGCAAAAATGTTTTATTGACAACGAAAGAATTGGCTGCCTTGGTTAAAGAGAAGGATCAGAACTGAGCTTGTTAATGAGATGTCATAAAAAAATAAAACAAATTATATTGAAGTGCATCCTGAATCATTTACATACATAGCTCGTAGAGTACACTTGCATGAAAAGGTAGTCAGTCATATAATGTGCAAATATTTATAAGGACATAAAAGCTGTGCTTACATTTTTAATAAAAGAAATTGAGAAATTATTTTAATATGCATTTATGCTTTCCTTTCTCATTTATCAATAAATTTAAATTAATAACAATAAGTATGCGAAGACTTATAATGGGGCTTGTTATAAGGCCATTTTTTTATACCCCATGCCTATAGTGTAAGGGGTACGAGATGTGTTCAAAAAGTAACGAAAATCTCGAAAGTCGTGTTGGTCCGATTGTCACAGTTTTTTTGTTGTTGTTTTGTTAGCAAGCATGCCGTGAAGGAATCTGTACATTTTCAGCCATATTAATTGTTTACTTTTTTGTCAGCTGTTGAAAGAATAACACGTTTTTATGTAATTTAAGCGATTTTTGATTTTCTATGAATAATTATAAAACTGGGGCGATTGCGCCTTATATTCGTTCTCATAGACATAAACTCATGTGTGGTCACCTGTTATGACACGCTTAAATTGTTCTGAGTGGTTTAACGATTCCTGAGCAACTTACATTTGCTGATGTTTTTGGTCGAATTTTAACACTTTTGGAACAAATTTTGCTGTAACAGGTTTTATATTCAAAGCATCCAAACATATTTCATGTTAATTCATGAAGATTAATCCATATATTAGTTAATGAAATATTAATCTATTCTTTCGCTTTTTTTTACCACTGCCCTCGTTATCTTCAACGTCTTCAAGGCCATCTTGAAAACGCTTATAGCACTCGTAAACCCTTATTTTACTCATAGCAGATCCAACGAAAGAAATAATTAACATTTCTAAGTGTTTCACGACCTCGGTAGTCTACTAGTAAGCGTGTTTGACTGCCACTCCAATTATTGAAAATATATCAATATTTACGACTTAAACGTTTTAGTTGGTTGTAGAGAAATTCGTGATTGGATTGATTGCCTTATAAATAGAATTGACTGAGGAAAAAGTCTCAGATTCTTGTCTCCGATTCTAATTCAAATGTATCCGCCACACTAAAAATATCTTATAAATGTTTCACTTGATTGCCCCTTCCTTCCCATGTGTGACCATCTCACTTCTGTGGCATTCGGGGACATTCGTCCAAAATTTCGGAGACATTGGCTCAAATTTAGGTACATTCTTCAGTGAAAACGGGGACGATTCGAAAATAATTGAAAAATCTCAATATGTACGTAAAAAATTTATGAAGTTTACTCCTTTTTGTAAATAAAGCAACAAAGTTATATATTGATACTAGCTTTTTCCCGGTGCGCTTTGCTGTACCTTATCCAGATAAGTACCGCAAAATGTTGCAATGCCTTCAGCGCTATTATTTCTAAACCTTCTCGTACTCGAAACATAAGGGTCGTTCATAAATTACGTTATCGATTTTCAATTTTTTTTTACCCCCCTCCGGTACTATTCGTAGTGCATTTAAAAAACACTCCCCTCCACCCCCATAAAGTAAAGCAGTATATGAAATAAAAAAATGAATTGATTAAAAACTATTCGAAAATAGAAAAAATAACTGTCGCAAAGCAAGCAAAGAAAAATTATAGCCTTACTACACTTGCCACACACACTAAATGAAGATGTAAGGATGAAAATAGTTTGAAATGTTGGGTTGTATTAATTTCAAACATATATATATATATAGCATCTACATATCAAGTTTCAATATCAAAACATGTACAACTCAGGAATAATAATGATTTCTAAAAAGTGGGCGTATATACATAGTTAGACCACGCCCAGTTTTAGTAAAGTTGTCGACAGTAACCATACGAACTTATTTACCAAATTTTAGTCTAATACGACCAAAACCGTCTTAAATATAGCATTTTTATTGATTTGTGGGCGGTAAAAGGGGGTTTGGAAAAAAGGGGTATGGAGAATTTTTACTATGCCTATATTTTTCGCGCAAATGCAAGTTGAAGTGAGACTTGCCAAATTATTCCAATTTATTATTATTTATTTCCAATTTCCCTTGCAAATATTTCCCCATTTACACCATATGTGCGCACCTGTATTTGTTCACACCTGTATTGTTGTATAAGTTCACTAAAATGCCTATAATTTATATACAAAGACCATTTATACATAAAAATCTTCGTATTGACGTCACCTTTCACGGAAAATTCCAGAAACAAAATCGGTTCACGCATTACAGAGAACATCAATTTCATACACAATGCAACTTATTTTTATATATATAGATTAATTTGCCTTTACATTAATAATTATCGATGGCTAAGACCTTCGTCCAATTGTTCATTATGTATTCTTTGTTTGTTTGTGATATTTATAGCTTCGAGCAATCTTTTTCACCATTCCTACCGTTTTTTGAAGCAAGTCAAAAAGTTCCACACAACTCAACATCATGTCACATTTCACGAATTAGATGCTTTCCAAAGTATGATACTTATTTGAAGGTGTGTTTATTCCATCGTCCAAATTCGGCTGATAGTCGAAAAGGCTCGTTTGACTGAAGCAGATATACCGGGTAAGCAATAGCAATTGGACCATATCTCCTAAAAGTTTGTACGAGCGTTTTTGTCGCAAAATGTTTGAAGTAAGTACCCAGCTCATATCAAATGGTGTCTTGCCTATACCTTTTCCGATTGTAATTGATGAGATCTCAATTGTAATTCATGAAATCCCAATTGTAATTAAAATATTATCAAATGTAATTCATATATTATCATATGTAATTCAAAAATTTCTGCAGCAGGGGTAGTTGCGATGGACCGTTAACGTGGCTCATACAATGCCTTATTGTCAAATTATTGGGTTGGTAATTTGCTACAAGTTTGGGAGGATATGGGCAACCAGTAAGAAGATTTGGTACTTGTTATTGGCAATGCGTCCTGCCATTCCAAATTACATTGATGAAAAAATTAGAGGAACTGCTGTTTCACTACTGAGATTAGGACCATATTCTCCTTTGTTGAATCCCATCGAGAACATCTTCGAGAATAAAAATCACGCAAAAAACTAGATGCGTTAACCTCACGTTTCTGGACCTAATAATAATAATAACATTTTAATTAAATTTGATAATATTTTAATTACAATTGGGATTTCATGAATTACAATTGAAAAATATAAATTACAATTGAGATCTCTTGAATTACAATTGGAAAAGGTGTATTTTCCATTCCTGAATTTTTTTCAGCAGTTTTAAATTTCGTCAAATAACCGACCTGATGAATAAAAATTTCTCACAGAATTCGGGAACAGTTAGTTCAATTTGGAGACACCGGGACAATTGCCAAAATTCGGGGACATGTCACGAGTAAATGGGACACACTATATATAACAAGTTCCAAACTAAAAAATAAAATTAAAACGAACATTGATGTTGAAATTCGAATTAACTGAATGAAATCACGCCTATCCCCAATACAAACTGACGTCATTAAATAATAAAACCGTCATAACTTCAGATATTATATTTTAACTTAGGCTAAGCCGAGTTGTACAATAATGTCGGTCTTTATACAAAAAAAAAAGCTTGAAAAGTGCACCCCTTATTTTAAAGATGATCTCGAGACAACTCCAAAAACAAGCAACCAATTTTTTTGGACCTCGGGAAAACCGCCAAAATTTTATTTTTTCATAACTTATGCATTTTATGTCCGATCTTAGGAAATGATATACCGTTAAAAAGTGCTTTACTAGTACTACATTTTCCTGTCAAAGCTTTTGAACTTCCGAAGTCATATTCAGCTGGTAAGCCGTGTTACATCGATTTACCCCCACTTGAACTAAGTTTTTTTTTTCATAAAATTAAACTTCTTCAAAATTTGTTCACTTCTTGCCCAAAAAGTGCTTTATTTTACCTTAAAACAAAAAAGTCATAGCAGTTTCAAATCGTAGTATAAAACTTTCTTAAAATAAAATTATTTGAAACTAACGGGTTTTATTTAATTAAAGTAAAGTAAAGGTAATTAAAGTTTCCCAAAAAATCATAAACTATATAAATCAATTATATACCAAAAGTTATTTTATAAAAATTCTTCATGAGCTGTGGCACCATGCAGACATTCCGATAGTAGAAAGAACAGCGACTCGGAGGTACATAAATAATCTTACACAAGAACATTACGATGTACAAAAACAGCCTTATAAATGCGATATGGCGCAATGATAAAAAATTGTATTATAAATTGCATTAAATTTGGCGAGAGTGAAGAACACTGTATCGTCTTTAAAATAAATGGTGCACTTTTCGAACTTTTTTTTCGACCCACTCTATGGTACAACATCTTGTAGAGGACAAGGGCTTTAAAATATTTCGATTTATAAAATGAGCTGAACTGAGGTGTGATGGTTTTTAGTAGCCAAATACAAAAATACCATTCAAAGATATATCAGAGAAATGTATGGGTGATTGTTGCAAGTAGAAAAATTCACCAAATCATCACTATAAATATTATTGCAAAAATTATTGATTTGTTTGTAATAAATAGTTGTTTGTTTTAAAATTAAATAATATTTCATTGCATATATCGACTCATAACCGCCAAAATATCTTAAGCGACATAATATCCGATTTATGTTTTTTGATGAAAATCGATAATTTGCGATGGTTTACATCGTCTGTCAAAGTTTCATAGGTGTACGAAAATAGATTATGAATTTAAACCAAAAGCAAAAAATTAAAAAAGCACTAAGCACTAAGCAAAGATAATTACAAAAAACCTTCTCCTGTAAAATTTTCTTTTTGGCGCTTAAGATATTTTGGCGGTTATGAGTCGATATTATTGCATAAATGCTGTGTTGCCTTCTTAACTTAACCTCTGCTAATACAGCAAAATAAAGTGCGAATAAATTATTTGTAAAGAAAAGACTCTCAAGCATTGAATGTTTGTCTGTAATGCTATCCTAAAAAAAGCATGTTAATATGAAAAACAACAATTTTAATTACTGTATTTACTTCTTGGCTTAACCGTTGTAGACATGTTTTACTAATGTGTGAATAAATTATTGGCCATGGGAAGGCACAAAAAATACTCATATAGACTTTATTGGTCAATAAAAGAGTTTTCAATTATACGGCATTTTTTAGTATCCAGTTAATCGATTTTAAAAGTGTTGGAAATGTATTATCAGATATCCAAAAAATAAAAATTAAATATAGCCAGTACATCGGTCATAAACATTTTTTTATTACCATCTTTTGAGGTGTTGTACATGTGATCTTAGAATCTAAGTATAGTCGGTTTTGTTTCGAATTCCGAATATATCGGTTGGAAACAAATAGTTCAAGTATCCAGTTATCTGTAAATAAGTATTAGGATTTCAAATCCCTAGTAAGTTAATCGTAAGTTCAGTGTAGTCATTAGAAAACACATGTGATCCATTTATTTGAAAAATTTTTGTTTTGACGTGACGAAGTTACGTTGTACTGCTCTAGTTTCCAAAAAAGTTGAAAAACGAATTTTTTAAAAATTCATCTGCGTTTCATTGAATTGTAACTTGCTGGGTATAAGAGCTATGATTGAAAAAAAAAGAGTTAGCTGTGCCGTGGACACACCCGTAGGTTTTGACGTGACGAAGTTTCTTGCTGTTGTTGTTAATGTTGATGTTGATGTTGATGTTGATGTTGATGTTGATGTTGATGTTGATGTTGATGTTGATTTTGATGTTGATGTTGATGTTGATGTTGATGTTGATGTTGATGTTGATGTTGATGTTGATGTTGATGTTGATGTTGATGTTGATGTTGATGTTGATGTTGATGTTGATATTGATGTTGATGTTGATGTTGATGTTGATGTTGATGTTGATGTTGATGTTGATGTTGATGTTGATGTTGATGTTGATGTTGATGTTGATGTTGATGTTGATGTTGATGTTGATGTTGATGTTGATGTTGATGTTGATGTTGACGTTGATGTTGATGTTAATGGTTATGTTAATGGTTATGTTGATGTTGATGTTGATGTTGATGTTGATGTTGGTGTTGGTGTTGGTGTTGATGTTGGTGTTGGTGTTGGTGTTGCTGTTGGTGTTGGTGTTGGTGTTGGTGTTGGTGTTGGTGTTGGTATTGGTGTTGGTGTTGGTGTTGGTGTTGGTGTTGGTGTTGGTGTTGGTGTTGGTGTTGGTGTTGGTGTTGGTGTTGGTGTTGGTGTTGGAGTTGTTGGAGTTGTTGGATTTAGAGTTGGTGCTTTTCGTTTACCTTTGTTTTTCTTCCCCATTGGTTGTGCTCTAATTTCAATTAATCCAGCAAAAGTGATGTACATATATGCGTCACATTAGGCGGTTCCCTGAGGGTTTTTGACACGCCGTCAAATTTTTTTTTTATTTTTGTCATATGCCCGAAGACTTCACCTTTGTTTTCGTTCCTTAAAATTTACCGTTGCACCAGTAGTCACAGAGTTAAAAATCCATGCAACGTTTTTTTATGTCTGTAGCATTTTTACTGCATTATGTGATTGCATCCCTGAAATCATGACAACAAAATTTTTTGTAATTTAGTTGTGAAGCGTAATAACACATCCCTGCTGTTGTAAAACAAAATTTACTGTAGCACTCCTCCTGAGTGAGTAATAATTCCATGCAACGATATTACATTTCTGTTACATAAGCTGCTATATTCACGACCTGACGACGCCGGAATTTTTTTTTTATTTTTGTCGTAAAGCCATGTATAAAAACTTTATATTCCTTTTTAAACTTTTATCGTAGGTTATATACTCATTGAGTAAAAATTCAATGCAACGCCGCTGCATGAATGTTGCGTTATCGATCTTTGAGCCGCTCTCTCAGCGTCCCCATGATGTCAGAAATTTTTTGTCTAATTTTGTTGTGAGGGCTTCCAGTAGGCCTTTATTGGCGTATCGTATTTTTAATCCTAGCACTAATACTCAGCGAGTACTAATTCCATGTAACAAATTTTCAGTTGCCTTGCTTACGCAGCTCCCACTACGTCCCTATGCCGTATTAAATTTTTTTTTTGTTTTTTTAATATAGTCAAAGAATTAACCTTTATGGTCATACTATTTTTTTAATCATAGCTCTTATACCCAGCGAGTAACAATTCAATGAAACGCAGATGAATTTTTAAAAAATTAATTTTTCAACTTTTTTGGAAACTAGAGCAGTACAACGTAACGTCGTCACGTCAAAATTAGTATGACCATAAAGGTTAATTCTTTGACTATATTAAAAAAACAAAAAAAAAAATTTAATACGGCATAGGGACGTAGTGGGAGCTGCGTAAGCAACGCAACTGAAAATTTGTTGCATGGAATTATTACTCGCTGAGTATTAGTGCTAGGATTAAAAATACGATACGCCAATAAAGGCCTACTGGAAGTCCTCACAACAAAATTAGACAAAAAATTTCTGACATCATGGGGACCCTGAGAGAGCCGCTCAAAGATCGATAACGCAACATTCATGCAGCGACGTTGCATTGAATTTTTACTCAATGAGTATATAACCTACGATAAAAGTTTAAAAAGGAAAATAAAGTTTTTATACATGGCTTTACGAAAAAACTAAAAAAAAAAATTCCGGCGTCGTCAGGTCGTGAATATAGCAGCTTACGTAACAGAAATGGAATTATTACTCACTCAGGAGGAGTGCTACAGTAAATTTTGTTTTACGACAGCAGGGATGTGTTATTACGCTTTACAACTAAATTACAAAAAAAATTCTTGTTGTCATGATTTCAGGGATGCAATCACATAATGCAGTAAAAATGCTACAGCCATGAAAAAACGTTGCATGGACTTTTAACTCTGTGACTACTGGTGCAACGGTAAATTTTAAGGAACGAAAACAAAGGTGAGGTCTTCGGGCATATGACAAAAATAAAAAAAAATTATACGGCGTGTCAAAAACCCTCTGGGAACCGCCTAATGTGACGCATATGCATCACTTTTGCTGGATTAATTGAAATTAGAGCACAAACAATGGGGAAGCAAATAAAAAGCTAAACGAAAAGCGACAACTCCAAATCCAACAACAACTCCAACACCAACACCAACACCAACACCAACACCAACACCAACATCAACATCAACATCAAAATCAACATCAACATCAACATCAACATCAACATCAACATCAACATCAACATCAACATCAACATCAACATCAACATCAACATCAACATCAACATCAATATCAACATCAACATCAACATCAACATCAACATCAACATCAACATCAACATCAACATCAACATCAATATTAACATCAACATAACCATTAACATCAACATCAATACCAACATCAATATAACCATTAACATCAATATCAACATCAGCAACAACATCAACATCAACATCAACATCAACATTAATATCAACATCAACATCAACATCAACATCAACATCAACATTAACAACAACAGCAAGAAACTTCGTCACGTCAAAACCTACGGGTGTGTCCACGGCACAGCCAACTCTTTTTTTTTGTTTATTTTTATTCATTTTGTATTTTTGTAATTTTTTTTTTCATAAAAAGTAATGGCGTAGTGAGAGAATCATGTCAATTTCTTAATTCGTTTCTGAGTTATACTCTCAAATAACCCTTTAAACACTACCACAGCAACAGCAGCGCCACCTGCTGGGTTAAATTTAGACATAAACCATGTAGAGACCCAGCTGCACACACACACCAAATTTCATCGAAATCGTTCGAGCCGTTTAGGAGGAGCTGAGTGACAAGGCCATACACAGAAGAATTTTACATATAAAGATATGAAATTTTCGGTATAAAAATAAGAAATCTTTTGTGGGCTTTTTTTTAAAAATTCGTTAGAAATGGCAATCGTTGGAGTCTCAATCTAAAATTTTGTGTAAGCCTAAAGAATTGATGTATTATAACCAGTGCCGGCTTTAGGGGGGGGTCGACCGGGGCGATCGCCCGCGGCGCCGACGACTGGAGGGCGCTGCACATTGGTTGAAGAGTGGCCGAAATTAATATTTTTCATGTTCGCCGATTTGGATAATTTTTTGGTATTTTGTTGTCAGATATCTGAATATTATGATTCCTTAATATTAGGCTGATATATTCATTATTTGTTTGGACAGACATGCTCGAAGTTCATATATGTTCGATTGTTTAAAATGGCATACAAATTTACTGTACATATATTCAATATTTTGGTACAGTCACAGTAATCTTATCATTTGACTTTGTTGTATATTTTCGTAAGTGACAATTGTCATAGATGACATTTGCATTAAAAAAGTTGGAAAAAGTGCCATATAAAAAATTTCGTAGAACGAAATGTAAACAACATCACAATTTCTATGTTCATCAACTTCAGTGTACTGCATCTTTTTAGCCCTGTGGAGCCCTGTTTAACGAAAGATGTCAAGTTACAGCTTGAAGTCTCAGCTAAAAGTAAAAAAAAAAATTCAGCTGCTCCTACTTGCTCCTTTCCAAAAAAAACAGTAAAAACTATAAAGTGATAAAGTAACAAAACATGAATTTTGGTTCATGCTTGTTGTTGTTGCCATAGGCTGAGGAAGCCTATGCAAAAAAAAACCGCGCCGAGAAATGTTAAATAAAGCTGAAATTCAGAAGAGATTAAAGTTGACACTGGGCATAAATGTGGACGCAGTGAAGCAAGGTATGGGCACAACCAACGATGGCAATACGGCAAGAAGGTTTTTCGAAAATCCAGCTAAAACTGCAGACGTAATTGGCATAAAAGAAGAGCTAATACATAGATTTAAAATTATTTTGGCCACAATAAATTGTAATGCAGCGATCGACACTAGCAAATTTCATATATATTGCATGGATACCGCCAAGTTGTTTGTTGATCTTTATGGCTGGTACTACATGCCTGTAACTGTGCATACGATTCTGGTGCATGGTAGCAAAATTATAGCAGAAGCTATTCTGCCAATAGGTATGTCTCTATCTAAAGGCCCTTATTCCATGATTTCATTTTAATTTTTTACATTTTAATTGGATTATTTGTATCAGGTATGCTGTCCGAGGAAGCTCAGGAAGCGAGGAATAAAGACTATAGAGCCTATAGATTACATCATTCGCGACGAATTGGACGTGTAGCCACTAATGAAGACGTAATGCATAGTCTTTTATTGTCTTCAGACCCATTTATAAATACATTTCGCTCAAAGCTGCAAATCAAAAAATTGGAGTACGATAATGATGTTAAAAAATTATTAAAAAACTATGCTTAAATTACTTATTCATGTTTTTTCTATTTGTTTTTTTCTATGGAAGGTGGGCGTAAAAGTGGGCGGATCAGGTATATATTTTTAGAAGCCCATTCTACAATTATAATATATATTTTTTGTGAAAATTGAGTTGATGCAGTAAAAATCAAGGGAGTTATGCCACTTTTTCAATACAAGTTGTATGGGAAGTGGGCGTAAAAGGGGGCGGTTATTTTTCAAATTTCACACAAATTATTCTGAGTGTTTAAAACTGATATGGGCCAAAAAACAATGCCGTAGGTCAAAATTTAATTTTCTCTTTGTATGGGAGGCGGGCGTAAAAGTGGGCGGAACATTTTGATTTTTCCATTTTTTTCTTGATTCAAACAAAAAATGCCTATGTACCAAGTTTCATTGTCCTTCGACAACTTCTTCTACACGCAAAGAAATTTTTCGTTTACCACAACTGAAAAATTCACCAACTATACTTCGTTTGCGAGCTGTATTTGCCGCAAACGAATATTCAGTTGTCACAACTTAAAAATATATCTTATATATATAAACCGCAAGCTATTTCGGTCATTATTATTTATTATATTAATAATCTTTCTCATTATGTCCGTCCGTCTTCTTATGGATTCCACCTCTGTTGCTATCTTCGTCCGCGTATTAAGCAAACTACCAATTTCCTTATATAGTAACAATTTTGCTGCAATTTAAAAATCACTCGCGTTTATGACAAACGAAATTCATTTCCTGCAACTAAATGACTCGTTTCTCACAACTGAAAATTTTGTTTATTTTTCGTTCAACGTTTATGACAACTGTTGAAACGTTTGCAATAAACGATTTCAAGCACGACAAACGAAGTTCGTTTGCGGCAAACTGGCGATAAACGTTTTTTTTCTTTGCGTGTATTTTTAGCCGCTCGTTCTATGAACTTCAACCAATGTGCGCTGTGCGCGCACCCTTAACTTAACCACATAACTTGAATAACTATCTCTATAGATATAAGTAAAAACTGAATTCAGCGTATTAGCTTTTAGAACTTATATTGTAGGAGTAAAAATAAGTTTTTAGCGTTTATCTATGTTACCACAGCCTAAAATTTTGTTGGTTGTCTTGTCGTATCCCTCACTGACTTATGTAAGGCAAAAGAGAGACGCACTCAGCAACAGGCTTGAATTATCAACTTGTACTAGGGTTTCTGTATACTTTCCTGTCTATGCTCTATTTTATTCGTAAGTTCGTAAACAAAAAAACTTTTTTAGAAAAGTAGCCGATTTAGTCTAGTCTAATGCAGGCCACTAACTATCAAATTTTTTGTACAATCTGCGCTCGTTGTACTGCAGATCGTACAGTTAGTGGGCTTGTCGTATAAGTACGAAGTCGTTTGGCAAACGATTTGACGAAGATCAAAATGATTTAATCGTTTGTATCAGCTATAAATTTGTAGTTAGTGGTAGTGTTTGTCAGATTTCGCCATTGTTCGTCAAAGTGATAACATTGCACGCAAGAAAACCGACTTCGAATGAAAAATTTATAAATTTTATGGAATTATTAATTAAATATTAAACTTTATCGAAAAGCACAATCTTCAAGAGTTATATCCCAACACCTGGATATCGCTGCGTATTCTGTTAACGATACCAGTGACCCTTGCAAGTGGCGAACGAAGTTTTTTTAAACTAAAGTTAATAAAAACGTACTTGCGGTCTGTCTACAATTTGTCAACTAAGATGAACTAGTTTGGCCTCGCTGTCATTAAAAATCAAGTTGCAGAAAACCTAGATTTTGACAGTCTTATCAGGGCATTTGCTGACAAAAACTATTAAAATAAAATGTTTTAGCTATTTTTTAATTTTTGTTTTTGATTAAATTATTCGTGAATAACTCACACACAATATATGTAGGTAGGTACCGTACATTGTTTAGACAATGAATGGATAAAATATGTTATTATCGGGTATGGGCACCACTACATTTAAAGGCTTCTGTGTTTATCTTTTGTCTTTGATTTGTTGTTGTGCTTTGTGTTGCTACATAAGTCTTTGCTCTTAATTCTTGCTCTCTCCCAGAGCGCTCTCTGCACATAGCTGGTTATTATTAATAATAATAAATACATGTTTGAAGTTTTCTATTAATTTAATAAAAAGTATGGTACACAAATGAAAATAACTTTTTTTTATTGTAATTAAATATAAATGGGCACCAAATGCATGACTCGCCTGGGGTGCCTATTATAATCAGGCCGGCTCTGATTATAATGACACTGTATTCAAAAGGTGAAAAATTTACTGCAATCAACATTAAAAATGTGAAACAAAACTTCAGGCTAAAAAAATTTTAAAAAATTTCATAAAACGAGTCCAAAAAACTACACCACAAGAAGACTCATTCAAGATCTTTAAAATATATATCAGATTTTTTCCTGTACGAATCACGGTTTCGAAGTTACAGCTGTTTGAAAACATGCACTAATTGTATTTTTTAAGATATTTTGAAATTTTTTACAGTGCATTATTTAAAAAAGAAATTGCTTTCGCTAAAAAAAAAAAAAACAGTTTGCTATTTTCACGAGCACTTCTACCCTACAAAGTTTAAAAAATCCAAATCATAAAGATCAGATTTTGCTGAAAAATAGTCGAATTGATTTGGAATCATCGATTTTTAAATTTATAACGACAACAAGATCGGAAGAATAAATTCTTGAATCTCTTAGACTTCGGCAAAGTAGCTTCTATGGTGAATGCTTGTCTGAGGAGGATGAAGACTAATGATAGCGACAAGAATGACTTCTTATCTTTTTTGTATCGAAAGTTACTAATTTTTTAGACAGGCTTGTAAAAAAAGCGAAATAACAACATTTAATAATTTTTATATTTTTATAATTATTTTCTTTTAATGTATAGGTAACTTTTTGAATAACAAGAAAAATGTCCAAAGTATGTTTCTAAATTTTTTTAGATTTTTTAAACCTTAAAAACCGAGTTGGACACGAAAGACCCCATGAGTCACTCCGAGTTACCAAAAAACCATGTGTCACGCGAAGGGTTAAATTTTAAAAATAATATTGTTACTTGTAGTGTTATTTAATTGCCTACCAAAAGGAGTAATTTTTTGAGATTTATTTTTTTACACACAAAATAAATCTCATTTGCGATTTCTAATTAAATATTGTATAAAAACAAATTAAAATTTTATAAAAATATTTAATATTTTTACTTTTATTTCTGAGCGAAAAAATAAAACTAAAAAAAAGTGTTATTTGGAGAGTACAAAAAATAAACCTAAAAAAAAATTTATTGAGCGAAAAAAATAAACAAAAATAACTGTTGTGACACATGCACTGGAGGCAATCCCGCAAAATGAGCAAGAGCAGGTATTTGAATCACTGTTGAATCGCTGTAACAAGTAGAACTCTCGATTTTTTCGATCTTTGTTAAAGTACCCGGGTAATGCCCGGGCACCCGAGTATTTTCTCGAGTATTTCGAGCTACCCGTCTAATACCCGGGTACCAAAGTAAAATTTTAAAAATTTATTAAAAATCGATAGCTCCAGTAACAAAATAAATAAATAAATAAATATTTGACACACTGTGTATAGTTTTCTATACCTGCCACGCCTTCTTATGAGCTTTACAAACGTCGTGACACAGTAAGTATACATCTTACGCGGCAAACATGAAGGTATAAATATTAGTGTCCGACCGAATATTCGGCTTCGGCTTCGGTATTCGGCATATTTGGCCGATTTTTTAACTTTCGGCTTCGGCTTTGGTTTCGGCCTAAAAAGCCGAATATTTTGGCCGAATATTTTAACTTTGTAATAACTTAAAATATTTGCATAATTCTTTAGGAAAATTTCAGTATAACTCCATGAATTCCGTTTGAATTCCATACTTGAAACACTTGTTTGGTTTTGTTTTTCTCTTTCTTCTGTTCTTCCATAAGTTGGTTTTCGCTCGTTGAAAACTTTATTCAAATGATAAATGCAGTGAGTCCGACCCTTGATACAATTACAAGGTAGGCTCATTTTAAGATGGCTGCTCAAATGAGCAATTTTACAACAACAAAGCTGTAGAAGCTACAAACGTCAAACGAAAAAAGCAACAACAACAATTAGAAAAACTAAAAATTAACAGCTGATTTTGACAACTAGCTCACCCTGCTCTCCAATATGAACCTACCTTGTAATCATGGATCATGGTCCAACCGACATGGGTTGATAAGATCGTACCAGTTGAACGAACTGGCAGAAAACTCAAACATTTTTGATTTTTACCCGATCGTCTCATTTGCTTTTGATTGATCATACATGATATAAAAAAACCTAGTTACGCTAGAAATTTTCTGCGAGATTTCAGTCAGTATTGAATTTCTGTAGCTTTTCACGACTAGATCGAAAATCGATTTAAGTATCTTCTATGTCATCCTGACGTTACTAAATCAATTACAGAAATATTATAATTCTACAAAATGACATGAAAGAAATTTAATCAATTTTATATCTAGTCGTAAAAGCTACAGAAATGCAATGCTGACAGAAATCAGGCAGAAAATCTAATGCGTTTAACTCGAACTTAATATTTGTCGTTTTTTTTTTTACTGAAATAACGAAAGCCAGTACTAAGTTTTATCATTTTTTGTACTTGAAAAAAAATTATATTAATGTTCGGCTTTGGTATTCGGCCGAATACTTCCACTTGGCCGAACATTCGGCTTCGGCTTCGGCCAAAATTTCACATTCGGTCGGACACTAATAAATATCAATAATCTATACTATTATATAAAAGAAGACTCACGTATGTTCGGCTGCGAAAAGCTTGAGAATGGCAGGCGCTATTTCAAAAATTCTTTTTCTCTAGGATTGCTATGGTGCCCAGTTGGGACATGGGATATATAAATTTAATAACTATTGTTTAAATAATTTATTAAAATTCAAAGAGAATAACTATACAATTTCTTTATTCTTATTCTCAGAGAGAAAAAATTTTCTCATTAAAGCTCTGTGCATCTCAAAAAAAGGTTGTGCCCAAAGCTAATAAGGTAGAACATATGTATATGTAATACTTCTGTATTCCAACTCTGAAATCGAAGAGAGACAGCCATAACAACATAAGATGTTGCTGTTTGTGTTAGTATATTTGAATATATGAAAATTACTACACCAAAAATAAAAAGTCAAACCGTCACAGGGGCGGTTGTTATGAAAACGTTTGCCCCAAACATATGAGAAAACAAATCATATTTGTTTTTCCTAAATCACAGGTACGCACCATTATAAAACAATTATAAGAACGCCTGAAATATGATTAAATTTAAACAAACAAAATTTTAATCAAAAAATTCAAACAACATAAATTTCAAATAAAAATTATTGAGAGTGGAAGCACCGCTCCTGAGTTTTTTTATTTTGAAATTTAATTTCCTCTATATATTTTCTCGCTCATATAACAATATATCAGCACTCTTATGTTGACGAATATATGAGATAGAACAATATGTCAAAATCGCTGTGAGACACAAGCTCTATTTTCAAACCCTTTTTGAGCATCATATATAAAAGTCAACAACCCAGCGGGAAAATGAGAATTGATTAAAAAAAAAAAATCGTAAATGGAATAGATTCTCTTGCTTACATTTTAGAACGTATTCCAAAGAATATATAAATTAAAGCAAAACATATGAATTGGAATATATCAATCAAAAGTTTATATCAACCAATATATCAACGAATATATCAACCAAACAAATTTTGGCATAAGTGAGAAAAGCAACAGTCTGTTTTGATTTGTTTTCTCATTTCCGAAAATGAATACTTTTTATTTAAAAGAATGCATTTAAAAAGTGAATAAAAGAATCGATTTCTGTAGCTATTCATATGGAAGCGAGAAAAGAATGTACTACTATTTGTAGGACGTCAGCGTCCCACCGGCAAAATGAAAATGGATTCTAGAAACAAAAATCGTAAATAGAATGAATTCTATTGCTAACATTTTAGAATGTATTCCAAAGAATATATACATTTATAGCAAAACCTATGAATTGGAATCTATCAAGCAAAAGTTTACTGATTCGTTTTTATTCCAGCCATAATCGATTACGACCCATATAATTATTTCTAATATATAAAATGTTTTTAGATTCCTTGCTTGCTTTTTTGATAAGTGAAAACTGATTCTAAAACAAATTCTGGTATAAGTGAGAAAAGCATCAGTCTGTTTTGATTTGTTTTCTTATTTCCGAAAGTTAATACATTTTATTTAAACTAATCATATATGTAATACTTCTATATTGGCAGTACACTGTACTGTGAATGTACCCGAAATTGTGGCGTCCATGGCATAGTTGTTTAAAGTCCATGGCCTCTATGTCAACGAACCTGGAGACCCGGGTTCGAATCCCAGCAGCGACAAAAAATTATTTGAGTTAAAATGATTTTTCTGTACGGCCGCCACCTCTCTGCAGACAATGGCAAACCTCAGAGAGTAATCAAAATGCCATGTAAAGCTAATTGAGAATAAGAACATTCCGTTCATCGCCGTTCGGAGTCGGCGTTAAACCTTACACGCACAACACAATTGATCATAAGAAGCTAGGTCAAAGTCCTTTCAACGGCTAAAATTACCAGTTTAACGGCTAAAATTTATTTATTTTTGGTTTTTTTTTATGTACTCGAAATTTAATGTTATAACAAAAAACTCAGGAGCGGTGCTTTCATTGTCAAAAATTTCATTTAAAATTTCTGTTGTTTCAATTTTTATGGTTTAAATTTTGTTTGCTTGAATTTTTCTTTTTAAATTTTTATCATATTTCACGCGTTGGTCTTATAATTGTTTTATAATGGTGCGTACCTATGATTTATGCAAAACAAATATGTATGCTTTGTTTTGTTTTATGTTTAGGTAGACATTTTTCTAAACAACCGCCCCGTTGACGTATAGTAGTAGTATATTCAAATATACTAATACAAACAACAAAATCTTATGTAGGCTATCTCTCTTTGATTTCGTAGTTGAAACTCATTCAAAATTTAGTTTGCTGCCAATATTGAAGTATTACATACATGGTTTAATAAATAAGGTTGTCGCATGGGTGAGAGCGAGTTCCAATAAATGTCGAATCGAAGTTGACAACTCATACAAAATCTGAATGCGTAAATTGATAACATGCAAAGCCGATGAAGTTGTTGTTGTAGCTTTTCATTGATTTTGACAATTATGTGTACTGAGAAGAGAGTACGATCAGCCACGAGACAACCTAATTTATTCAACCATGATTACATATATGAAAAGAATCTATTTAAAAAGTGAAAAAAAAACGATTCTGTAGCGATTCCACTTGAAGCGAGAAAAGAATGTACTATTCTTTGTAGGACATCAGCATGTTAAAAATAATCAATTCTAGAATCTATACTGGAGAAGAGAATTGATTCTTTTTTTATATAAAATTGCATCTTTTTCCCGATGGGGTGTTAAAAATAATCAATTCTAGAATCTATATTGGAGAAGAGAATTGATTATTTTTTCCCGGTGGGAAGGTCCACAAAAAAGAAAAAAAAAGACAGCAACATGTATTGAGTGCGGTACCAATGCTGCCACCTTTTTGAATGTAAAAATACTGCCACTTTTATAAAAGCATCGACAAAAATTCCGTGTCGATGTTTTGTTGAAATGTTTTGATGAAATTTATCAGCTTAAACGAAAGATATATTTTATTTTAAAATAACAATTCTTTAAGGCCGTCATATATTTTTCTTACCTCTGAGCTAATATTTTTACGTATAAACGAGATTTTTATATATAGGGAATAATAAAGTTGATGTATAGTAACTTTAAAACGATACTTCAATCAAATTGTGAGAACCCCTACACGTAGTTCATTCTAAAATTGACACGCCTTTTGAAAAGAGAAGCTTTTTTTTTAATTTATTGATTTTTCAATAAAATAAAAATAACAAGAGAAGCTTTCTTTGATTTATTGATTTTTCAATAAAATAAAAATACCTTTCAGAAATGCCAGTTTGCTACGAAAAACAAACATGTTGGAAAGCAAGGCAATTTTACCAGTTTGTGTTATCTCATTTTTACATGCAAAACAAAATCAAAAATAGTTACCACATGGCAAAATGTTTAAGAGTTAACAGACGGCGTAGTTAACACACCAGATAAAACAAAACTGTGAGTACCCCAATAGTCACAGCGCTAGGAAAAGTGAACCAATGCATGAAAAAAAATTATCAGGAAGATACAGAAAGTTTATTAGTGTAGTTATTTTTTATTACATTAGTTAGCTGGTTACTTTATTCGGATGGAACTACTTAGTCGCTCCAACACAAATATACAATTTTACCGAAATTCAAACGGCTGTATTCATAAAAGCCTTCATAAGAAAAAAATCGAAAAAAAATTTCAAAACATTTTTCATGTTGAACGTTTCAACAGCTTTCAAAAGCTCTTTTAAATGCTTGATAAATAAGAGAATTTTAAAAATGGTTGAAACCTTCAATAAACCCTCGATAAAGCATTTTAAAAATTTGTTTGTTCTCATCTAAGCACAAAAAATATTGTCAAAAATGTATCAAATTATATCAAAATGTATCAAAAACAAACAAAATGTCAAAAAGTGTTTGAAAATGTTTGTTTATAAATTAGAGGATTTTTAAATATGGTTGAAATTTAAATTTTTTTTTTTTAAGGTTTATAAAAGACCTCTCATAAAGCAGTTTTTAAATTATTTGCTCTCATTTGAGCACAAATATTGTCAAAAATAATTAAATTCTTCAAAATATTTCAAATATTTGGCAAATATGTCAAGAAAATTCAAAATATATAAAAAATTTCCAAAAAAAGAAAATAAAAACAAGAAAATTTGTCAAAGATTTCAAAATATTTATAAAAAAAAAAAAATAATAAAATGACAATTATTTCAGTGCAGATAGCTTAGAAAAACTATTGATTTTTAAATATCAAAATCTTGACGAAATTGCGACAAATAAATAACAAGTCACTGAATTTATCTAATACACAAACCATTATTTACACTCTTCCCACTTCAATATGAATACGGCTGTTAAATTTTAAGATTTAAAGTTTTTAATGATATTGAAAACGAGTTATTGAGCTCTAGGCCAATCATGTTGAGAACAAGACAACATGAAGAACAAAGAGCTCAATTGGCCTAGAGCTCAATAACTCGTTTTCAATATAAATAATGAAAGGCCGTATTCAAAAATATTAAGGTTTTTAATGATATTTAATATTTTTATCGCCGGCGAAGCAGCGGGTATTTTCTAGTAATATTTAATAAAAAAAAATTAAGCGCAACTACTCGTCTGGAGACTTACCCAAGTCTAACTCAAAATTTGCATGCAAGCAAGACTGTCTAACTCAGAGTTAACTCTGCATGGAAATGTAGTATATGTCTTGATCAGCATTCTTTAATCCAGGTGAATAGATTTGCCATTTATCGTTTGTGTGTGTGTTTACTGAACAAAAATATTTCAAAGGGATATCGAACCTGCAATTATGATTATATCTGCACAAGCTGCTTGCCCTCCTTATATAAGCCAAAAAATCTAACTTGTTTCGATTTTGCGCTGTTAATAAATCACTTCTGTACATATCTACATACATACTTCGCTAAAATAACTCACATTTATCATCATCTTGAGACAGCAAATCTTTGATAGATGTCTGCCCGAATACATGACAGAATAATCAAAACATAATTGGAAACTTACTCAAAGGATATATTAATGCTATTAAAGTTTATGAGGTCAAAATTTTTTATCTGATGTTAAGCTTTCTGGGCTTATTATCTAATAAAAATAATGTTAAATCAATAAAGAATTACTGTAAGCATACAATTATGCAATAGAACCCTTGATTCAATGTGATTTAATTTATAACTTTACACGTCTATGCACCGATATTATTACAGCTAACAATTTTACCTGGAATTAAATTTTAGTTGCAAAAAACAATACAAAACAGTGAAAAAACGCAACGGATTTTCAGTTCGAATAAATATAAATTGAGGATGAAGAACAATTATACTTGCTCAGTTTTTATCCTGTCAAAACAATAAATAATTTTTAATTGATTTTCAGTTTTGAATACATCCTGGGCGCTCAGTTAGTCACTAGTTAATTTTATATAAAATGCCATAACGATAGAGTCCTGCTACTACAGTGTTTATGAACTTTATTTTCATGCACATTTAAAGCCACAGCCCATGATATGGACACTAGTGGCACTTAGCAAGCAGAAGTTCGGCTCAAGAGCAACACAGGACGTCACAACTAATCATGCATGAAAACAACCTGATTACAGTTTTTTATTTTTATATTTTTTTTTATTAAATATATTTATTTGTGCATATGTGTATATCATTATATTTCTCGCAGACGTAATGGGTTATCCATTTTCTCCTTCGGAGAAACAATGCCATTACACATTGAATACAGCATCATTTAAATGTCCTCCATAAGAGTTTTTGCAGGATTCAATCCTTTTGAGTAAATTTTCCACGATTTTTGACACAATTCGGACGCTAGCTCGGCCATGACTTGATGATTCGTTGACGAAAAATCGGATATTTTTTACTAGGGACAACGAATCGTATCTGCTTTGGATAAATGCATGATATCAGACCGGAATGCAATGCATATAATGACTGCAATAGCTGAAAGGCTTGGCCATGTTCTATCAAAGTTAGTTTTAGTCGCTCATCAATTCGATGATACCGTACCGCAAATCGACAAAAAATTGCTGATTTTGTAGAGGAGAACTTACATGTATGCTACTCTGGTTATACTTATTTAGTATCAATTCTAATATGCATATTTTTTCTTTCAGTTAAAGGAAGCAGCATTTTTCGTAGTGCATTGGGATAGCAAAATACTAGAAGACATTACAGGAAAGAAAAAAATTGATCGCCTTCCAGTTATTGTCACTAGTGGAGACATCGAACAAATATTGGGCGTTCCAAAACTAGATTGTGGAAAAGGTAAAAACATTGCAGCGGCCATTCACCAACCACTTGTGGAGTGGAACATAACGAATCAAGTTCAAGCCATGTCTTTTGATATGACTTCTTCAAACATTGGTGAATTTGTGGGAGCTGCAGTTTTACTTGAACTGTTGTTAGAGAGAGACATGATGTATTTACCCTGTAGACATCACATCTACGAATTGGTGCTCAAAGCTGTGTTCGAAGATAAATTTGGCAAAACTTCCGCGCTAGAAGTACCTCTATTTCGCCGTTTCCAGCAAAAATTGGAAAATATAAATCAAAATGCATTCACAACTGGAAAATAGTAACTGCTGCGCCAGACGACATCATTAGTTTTTGCATGGCACAAATTCAGAAAAAAAAAACGCCGCAACGACTATAAGGATCTTTTGGAACTGATTGTTTTATTTTTTGGCGGTGATTTTGGCGAATACAAGTTCAAAGAGGTCATACCCATCTACTAGTGTGGTGTACACTCATTGTACAATCATTTTACTTTTCCACAAAAACATCACACAATACTTTTGTAAGAAAAATAACCGAAAATATGTATGACCAAGAAAAGAAATTCTTCCAATATTGTTTTTCATGTCAATGACACACATGAACATTATGACACACACGTATGGTAAAGAAATGCTAACATTTCATACGTATACCCAAATACCTACAGCGAAGTGAAACATGAGTATTTCACTTGCTGCACATGCAGTTCATTGCTCAGGTGCTTGACCGTACTTATTGGTGACAATGGCAAATCAAATTTCTTTTATTTCTTTCTATTTTTGATATGTCAAATATCATAAATAGGGAAATGCAATTTGTTTAAAATTGATGACTAAATGCATTTGTAACATGAACAAAAGGTTGAACACCATGTTACATTGGGCATTTTGGATATACGAATGAAATGCAAGATGTGTCAGATAATTTGTAAATTAGTATATAAGTTGGAAAATTTGAAATAAAAAATCAGTCTCAGTTTGATACTAGAACTTTCCTGTCTTGTCATTTTACTGAACTCAAAAAGGGCATTAATTGCTCGTCTGCCGAGTTTTAAAGCCTCGCTCTACAAACCAAGGCTTTCTATTGCATTAGTCGCGGTATAATACTAATGCAATAGTAATAGAATTTAAAACACCTATGAAAATATATTATACTAGGCTCGATGGATGTCCAAGGTAATTTACTGCTTAAAAATATTTATGTTTAGAGACCAATTTAAACTTGCAAAACCAGAGTTGGATGGAATTTGAGATGTCTGTCTATTTATTGCTCGGTTTTACGTAAAAGTCTGGTATGGCTATAATGAAGCTGTCAAAGCGCCGAATCAGGACTTCAACATTTTGAAAGCACTTCGCGCATAAATTGAGATTTTTTGTATGGGGACCCCATGAAGGGTTGGTGATATAGGATAAGTATGTTCTAGAGAAATGTTAAGGATTAAAAAATAATGGGGGCTGCTTATACATTGAAAGTCCTTAGGAGTGAATCCTGAAGAATTACGAAATTTCGTTCACGCAAATTTCAATGTGCTGCGGCACGGCTATTTTCAACCGATCGAGCTGATATTTTTATCTAATTTTTTTTTAGCCTAACCTAACACAAAACTGGGCTACGATTTTGGAAAATCGAAAAAAGAAATTAAGGACCACCTTAGTGGCCATGGTGCAATAAAATTCTGGGAACCGGAGGAGGGGATCAAAATTAATTTTTGTTTTAATTTTGCTTTTCATAGTTTTTTGTTTGAACCTAATGGATCTTATCAGCCAAAGTGCATCCGATAAGGTTCGTTGCTATTGCTAAATACGATGTCCCAAATAAGTAAAACACTTTTTCATAGAAAGCAACCCCCTAAAACCAAGTTTTGTGCGATATTTTATCATCAATGCTGAATAAGTACGAATTAACCCTTTACACATTTTAAGTTTTGACTTATTTCTGACATTTAAGTTGAATTTTCAATTTTAGTGTATTCAAAGTGTATTCAAAGACTTATAATAAAATTGTATGACACATTTTTTTGTGCAACATTTTAACTCGTTATATCCTTGTTTTATGGCCTTTTTGCCTTTTATCATAAAAGGGTAAAAAAAGACCCGCAAATTGAGAAGCCATGATTTCCTATGCCAATTCACTATAAGATTATTCAAACAAGGGGAAAATTAAATCCCCCCTAAAATAAGACTCATACGTAAACTTTCAAAAACACCGATACACGTGTTTTGTTTTTTTGTCCTCTCTACCAGAATCCATTGTGGGAACATTGTTATTTTGAAAAAAAAAATTGATTTTGTTGTTCAGTATTTTCAGTTGCTTCTCTGTTCTGTCATCTAAGGAAAATAAGGCTTGCATTCAATTTTTTATACGTAAGTTTTTAATATTGCTTATTTCGATGTGCATTGCAGGCTACAGGACTCTAAAACAATCTCCTAGATAATTGAGTTACTAGGTATGTTAGCTATGACATGTAAGTAAATAATTCCAAGATGTTTTACAGGACTCACAATCATACACACTAACATTAAATGGAACGCTATCCACCTACTCAAAGTTGTAAAATATGTTATAACTTAGATATGGTCTAAGCTGAAGTCAATTGTTGCATAAAACTGCGTGTTATTCCTATTTCTTCAATGCAAAAGCTGCTTCATAGTTAGTGGTAAGTTAAAAGAGGGGTCGACACTACTGTGCCTGTGGTCGTCCGCTTTGATGCAGCGATAAGGTCGAAAAGTGCGTATTGTGTTTACAAATATGCAAATCGGGTTATCTCGATGATGAAAACTGCCGATGGCTGTTGCGCAGACGCACACTATTCAAGACGGAAATAAAACTGTGTTCGGTGCGTAGGCGTTACACTTGCCATTGCAGTGCGTTTAAAGAATAGGCAAACTATATTTCTTCAGAGGAATAGTTAAATCTGACATTTTGTCGGTAACTTTTTTGCATCTTACCCTGCGGGGATAATTAGTATCACAACACTTTGATGCGCTTCCAGCTAACGTGCGTCAAACATTTTACAAGATTTGCAACATTTTCAACACTTAATGGAAAAAGGTTTCTTAATGCAACAGAATCAGGTACTTCCCTAATTGCACTACATAATGTTGGAACAACATACATACAAATAAATACTCTCATGTAAGAATTCTGTAAATTGGCAGTTCACAATTAAATCTGTCTGTTCAAGGCGGAGCTGTTCAATTCGTCAGATGATGAGGTTTTTTTTTTCTTCATCTTCAGAGGCGCGTGATCAAGTTATGTTTTGGAACTCGACTTGCACCTTATTAAGTGGTGTTCTTCAAAGCTCTTCTTCAAACTCACATGCATGTCAGTGGCAGAGAGCACGCGCCTCAAATTAAAAACCATGTAATTTTATACATACGAGTAGTTACGTAATTTTGTAATTAGCACCACAAAATTAGCCCTTTGAGCATTAAAACTCTTTTTCATTTTCACTTGTTACAATTAGATCTCTTCAACCTTTTGGAACATGTAAAGTATGCACTTTAATTGCTAAGCAAAATATTAATGTTTGAAAAAGTACTACTCTGCAGAATTCTATGACAAAAACGTATGTCAATCAAACTAATTAGCTTGTCTTAAATATGAAGAAGCTTCTTTGAGCCAAAATTGTAGGATTACGTGCCAGAATAAATCTGTGCTTATCTCGGAATACAAATTTAAAGGTGAAATATGATAAACCAATGATTCCACATGCTTTAAAATGTTGAATTAATTGATTGAACATAAATTAATGGTACTTTAAAAATGAGTATTGCATATGATAAGATTGTTAAATTCATATTTGAGAACACAGACCAAAGCGTTCTTTTGAAACGGTTCTAAACAAGGTTCTTTAGATAATTTTCTCAATTATCCTCAAGAAAAAGAAAATAAAAGGAATTTTAATAATATTTAGAAAATTAAGACTAGTTTTGCTTGAGGCGAAAGTTGGAAATTTAATTTTTAAAAACGTTAAATACTTTAAGATAATGATAAGATAATGATAAGAAATAATTGTATTAAATAAGATATTGATTTTCATCCCATCAAGCTTAAAATTAGCTATAATAAGAAGAGATATAGCTAGGGTTTTTATGTCGGAGGTTATGATCGCAAAAATATATGTATAAGTATTGATATATACAGGGTGGGCCATGTAGTGGTTTCTTTTTAAATCATAAGTTATTTTCATACTGACAGCTGTTTCTGTTTTCTCTTTCCCGCTTGAAATCTTGACATAAAGTCAGTATCATACCTCCGCGGAAAGAAATGAGTCGCCTTTGGCCATTTGCTCCTTTTGGACTTTTTTTGTGGGGAACCGTGAAGGACCGCTGTTATGCCAACAATCCGGAAACGATTCAAACACTTAAGGCCAATATCATCGAAGCAATCCGTGAGCTACAGCCCGAAACCATCAACAAGATCTTGGAAAATTGGATGCGCTATTGCGAAGCCAGCCGAGGCAGCCACTTGAACGACTTTGTGTTCCATAATTAATAGGAATGTTTGCTCTTACTAATAAAGCCATAATACATGGAAAAAATTCAATTATTTTCATTTTAAAAAACAAACTTGTATATGGCCCACCCTATAAGATTTGTGATAAAGGATGTGATTAAAAAATGTTGAGAGAAAATATAAGTTGTGAAATGCAAAAGAAATGGTAAGAGCCACTATAAAAGAACTATTCTCGAAAATAGTAACATCAAATGGCTAGATTGGACAATTGTATCTGTTACTGATCCAGATGATGTAAGTTTATAAAACAATACCCAAGTATTTCATCTATCTAAAACAAATAGAAGTTTACATAAAGATTGCTTAATTGCTTAACATCTCATATGCAAGTTGCTGGTTGCAAAGCAAGAAATATTGCCGCCGATAAAATCACCAGAAATTGTAACAGAAGCAAACTTTGGACATGTAATGAGTAAAACTGCACATGGAATTTTAGTACTATGTGATATGGATAATGACCATGTCAAACCGTCATTGGTTTGCAAGTGGGATATGGATGAAGGCTTTGGTCACAGTCGTTATAAGCAAATGTTTAATAAAGAAAACAATACAAATGAGCTCATGTTCACCTTCGCATGTTTACCAATTTTTCCTAAAAATTAAATTTTTTTAATAGATTGATCTATTCATTGTCACATAATCTATGTCCACACAGAGAAATTAGTTTGAGTTTACACGCATAGACATTTTTCGTTCACCGCAACTGAAAAATTCGCCAACTACACTTCGTTTGCCAGTTGTATTTGCCAGAAACGAATAATCAGTTATCAACTTAAAATTATATCTTAACCCGCAAGCTATTTCGGTCATTATTATTTATTATATTAATTGTGTTTCCCCCTATGTCCGTCTGTCTTCTTATGGATTGTACTCATCGCACCTCTGTTGCTAGCTATCTCCGTCCGCGTATTAAGCAAATTACCAAATTGTGAAATTGTGTGAAATTTCTTTGTGTACTTCAGATCGCTTTGGATCATTGCTCGCAACCACGCTTATTAAATATTTACGCCTTTCAATTGCGGCAAAAGCAAGAAAAGATTTTTCTATTGACGTAGCTGGTAAAATTGTAGAGTATTTCGATGACCTTTATATCGACAAAAACAAAATTTTACGAGAGCGTACAAAATTTAGATCAGAAGTCAAAGCAGCAACAACAAACAATACTCTACTAAAGTGCATTTCATACGATGGAAAAAGAGACCTCACATCGAAAAAAAAAATAGTTCATGGCCATGGTATAATAATACAAGGTAGTATTGACAACTGCTTATTTTCTCTTCTACAAGAAAATCCTGTCAAAAACAGCTATGCATCTGCAGCTAAGGTTGTTGTTTTTTTTCAGTTCAACGTTTTCAACATTGTTTGTGTTTTCAATGTGTTTTCAATGGCTGATTCTGAACGCTCTCTTCTTGAGTATATTTTTTGACAGGAGATGTTTTCCCAAGCAACTGTCAATGCTACCTTGTATACCATGGTTCATGGCCAAGTCAGAACAAACAGAGAAAAAGAAGAGCACGTCACAATATAAAAAAAACCTGACTCTAAATTTGTTGGTTATACCACCCCAACTGAGGGCACTGGAGAAGGAATCCAAAAAGCAATTGTGAATGTGTTAAATAAGGAAAATTATTCATTAAACTATTTAGTTGCCATTAGCTGCGATGGCACTGCTGTCAATACCGGACACAACTCAGGAGTTTTTGAAGTGAAACTTCTTAGGCGGCGCTTCGAAATTTGAACGAGAATATTGAGGAGTGAAATTTCAAGGTCAATTTACTTCATTTCGTTACACGATAGAGAAGAAAGATATGTTTTACAGTAGAGAGAATGAGATGGATATACATTGTATAAAAGACTTAAAAAATACGCTTGTTACCGCTGAGGATCGAACCTGCGAACTCAAGACTACAAAGGCGGCGCTCTATCTAATGAGCTAAACTCTTCATACAAAAATTTGCTCTATATACCAATTAATCAAACTTTTTTTGCTGTGGCGGCAAAATAAAACGCGTTCCTAGAAATAGCGCTTTTTATGTGTAGTTTTGATATGCTTTGAGGATGTGCTTTTCAGATTTTTATACTCATTTTGTTCGTACCCAGAACAACGTGGTAATAGCACAGCGGTAAGACATTTGATAGTAATGCTAGAGGTCCAAGTTCAATCCCCGCATCTTTTAAAATTTTTTAGCTTTTTTTTGTTTTTTTTTAAGAGCTTTTTAACTATTTGTTTGTAAAGAAGCGCTTTCATCCTAGGATATCCAATATCTATTCTATATTATTATTACGCAAGCGCGTTTTTTTGTGACGACCATCAAATCCATACCGTAAATGCGATTTTTATAAAGAGGGTATCAATAGAAAGGTCTTGCTCTGTAGATGTGCAATAAGGTCTTACTTTTTCTTAAAAATTTTGTATTTAAATAAGAAAACCAAAACAATATTCTACGAAGAAAGCCAGATTTCTATTTAATGCCTAAAACTATGTGATCAATTTTTTTCTCAAATTTTTAATTTCATACTATTGTATTATTAAAGCAGTTGAGCGAAGCGAAAAACGTACAAATATATTTTATATTGATACACTAGCCACAAAATAGCAAGTTCATGCAAAATCGCTATTCCAGGAGCCTTTACTGGCATCGCCGCCAGCTCATTTGAAGGAGAGCATACTTTGCACAGCTAATTCAAACATCCTATACCTCTTCTTAAGACATCTGTATTGGGTGATAAGCCCAATTCTACGCACGGAAGGTCAGGTCGTGAAGATAGCAGCTTATCCAACAGAAATTTAGTATCGTTGAATTATAACTCGCTCAGGAGACGTGCTACGGTAAATTTTAGTTAACGACATAATAGATGTGCTATTAAGCCTCACAACGAAGATATCGCGAGCGCATTTTGGCGTTTTAACGTCATACGGGCTTACTAGTAAATTTTAATATGAATTTGGTTTACTTAAAAACCGCTTCAGATGTGTGAAGCGCTATGGCAGAAGCGCTTGTTTAGTGCTTTTGAAGCGCTTCGATTACCGCTGGGTGGCAAGAAAGTATAATTTGATATAAGTAATATTAATACGTACATATGTTGAATCAAAAATATATCAAGTTGTATTCTGTATTCACATCTATGTATATGTAAATACGACGCAAATTGGTTATCGAATTAATTGCTTTTCGGCCATAGGTCCATACCCATGAATATTAAATAAATAGAAAATTATAAAAACTTTTTTTCTTTTTTGCTTAAAAAGCTCTCATTTTGCCTTTAAGGTTCGATTATGCAATCGTAAAGCAACGCAACGTAACGTGACGTAGAGTTCTATCTTATGAAAAATACGTGTAAGTGGTTAGTGAAATTGTAACGTAACCTAGCGCAGCGAAGGGTTCTATTCCAGACAGAACTCTACGCCACGTTACGTTGCGTAGCTTTACGATTGCATAATCGAGCCTTTACACTAAAATGGTTCTTATTCTAGAAGAGAAAGAGTGTATACAAAGAAGAAGTTTCACTTCTTTACTGTATACACGGTATACTGTATCTTTTTTTTCTTTTTTTTTTTATTTTTGGCAGTGGAATGTGTGCCTAATTCATTTTGATGAGTTACTTCTGAGAAGCTTACTAATAAATTTCGCTGGCAAGCAAAGGGGGCCTGGAATTTGGCTAGGAGACTTAGGGGCCCAAATTATGTCTTGCGAAAATTATCCTGTAAATCTTTTTTCAATAATTATACTCCCAGTTATAAAAAAAAAATAAATATATTTTTAGGTTGTAGATAGTTTTGAATTAGTCTCAATGGGTGTTATGCCAAACAATATCGAAAATTGGAAATTACGCGACGACCAGCCTTATCTATTCGACATGGTAGTAGCTATTAATAATGGTGAGTGCAGTAATTGCTTAGCTAGTAAGAAACCTGGGCCTGTTAGCATAGCTCGCTGGTTAACAACCACATCAAGGATACTTCGACATAATGTGACAAAAAAAAACGCCATCTTCTAAATTACGCCATCTTTTAGAGTTTATAGTAAAAGCTTATGCACCATTTTGGTTTCTGGTAAAGAGTCAGCCACAAGCTATTCATGGAAGTCGTCATGTTTTTAAGTACTTATACTGGATCCGTCAGTTACCTACTGATGTTCAATTACTTATCCGCCCAACGATAGGGAACAATGCCTACTACTTCCATCCAGAAAATATGTTGTTGGCAATGATAACAGACCCATGTTCTTGGGTATTCGATCAAATGGGTTTGAAAAACTTAGAGCAGCACGCCAAGATCGACCTTTAATGCTCCGTGTTTTTCGAGTGCTAAAACGTGGCATGATAAATTTTGATAGTAACTCTTACGTTGAAATGATCCATTGGGATGCCTGCAATTTTACTCAAACAACCAACTTATAGATTTTCAATTTTCGGCAGACAAAATCATCAACATTCCAGGTAAGTTTTCGTAGCGCAAACTTATTCGTATTTCCTTTATATTATTCAAAAACTTTCACAGAATTTCCATGCCATACATAAAACACCGAAAGCTTTGTTCACGTTGTGAGTGAATCTGCACTTGCTGTTACGGATGAAAAGCGGTTGGGTCATATTTTTGCCAAACTGGAAAACCGCGAGCGATGCAGTGTTCTTGACTCTCGCCAAAATTTTATGTAATTTACAATTTTTTATCATTTCACTTCATCGTATTTAAAAAGATGCTTTTGTATATGTACCTCCGAGTCGTTGTTTTTTCTACTATCGGAATGTTTGCACGCTGCCATAACTCATTAAGAACTTTTATAACTATTGGTATATAATTACATAATTTATGACTTTTTGGGACACTTGAATCACCGTTAGGTTTTGAAAACAAAATTAAAGAAACAATAATAAAAAACTGTTAGTTTTAAGAAATTTATTAAAAAAGTTCTATACTACAATTTGGAACTGCTATAACATTTTTGTTTCAAGGCCAAACAGAGACTATATATTCTATAGACTTTGCATAAGAATGAATCGAAACGTTCCTCTCGAAGTTTAGCCCGCAAACATTGGGACCTGGAAAAATATGAGAACGTGAAACAAAAAAGCAGGGCTGATCATAAACTTATGTTGCTAGATTTTGTTGATAGACTCTAGAACTACAAAACCTTATCAACAAAGTTGTAGGTTAGCCATGATTATTTTATTTTTTCATTGAATTCTATACGGACGGACAGCTTGCTTGTTTACATTTTTTTTGCATGCTTTTTGTTGTTGCTCAACTTTCTCACTTTTGCAGAATTTTTCATTGTTGTGGCTGCATTTCATTGATTCAGAAATGTTATATTTATGCGATTATTTATTTATTTATTTTTATTGTCTATCTCAATGAAGCTATAGAAAAATCGCTGTAACATTTTTAATTCTGATCGGATTGAAATGCACCCAAGGACAAAATTGTAGATAATTTTATAACCTTTTAAATGGCATCAAATATTATTTTTTTAACTATTCATTGAGCGCTAGAAAAGTTATAGTTACGCGATTTTGTACATATATCTCAAATTATGAAGTTATAGAAAAATCGCTGTAACTTTTTCAATTCTGATTTTCAATTCAAATAAAATGTTTTGATTATTTTTTCAAATTTAAATTTTCTATTAGTTAATTTTACAATTTTTGTTTAATTGTAGTTATTATTTGATTTTTTTTAATTTTGTTTCATACAAAATGTTTTTTTTAATTTTGTTTTAATTTTAAAAACAACTACTACTTTAAAAAGTACAGTTTTTATACAGTACAGAATATAAAGCCATCAATATAAAATAAGTAATCAATAAATCAAATCAAACAAAATAAAATAAATCCATTTCTTAAGTTTCAGTTTTATATTTTATTTTTATTTATATTTATTTACATATATTTATATATATATGTATATATATATATATATATATATAGGTACATAATTTTATATATAATTTATATTTTTTATTTTGACACTTTTTAATTTTTGAATTTTTTTTTATTGCTTTATTTTAACACTTTAATTTTTTTTTAATTTTCTTTTAATTTTTACAAAATGGTATTTTTTAATTTAATCTATATCTTATATTTGAACTATCTTAAACGTATTTTTAATGTTGCTTGTTTTATAAATAAGCTTTTAGTTTTTTTATAAAGCAATAACAAAATTACGCTTTTATTATTAATTTTATCTTTTTTTATTGTATTTTATTTTGTTAACTTTTAATTTTTTCACACTTTAATTTTTGTGCAAGTGATTTTATATTTGAAATATTTAAAATAAGATCTGTTTTGAATTTTTTTTTAATTACAAAAGATTTGAAATAAAATTTAGTCTGAAAATTTATATCATACTAAATGGATTTTTAGGTCATAATTTAATAATATTTTTTTCTTGTACTTTATAGTGTAATTGATATACATATAGTTTATTTGCAACAACAAACAAGGTATATTTAATTTATTTAAATATTTGTATCGCATATTTTAGTGGAAACAAGGCAAATACAGCAGCAACGTAGATGGATATAATTTTAAGTTAAGTTTAGTTAAAAAATTAATAAATTTAGTTTAAAAATTATTTAGATGGCATTTTAAAGATGTTAACATTTTCTATAATTTTGTCCTTGGGTGCATTTCAATCCAACCAGAATTAAAAAAGTTTCAGCGATTTTTCTTTGGCTTCATCATTTGAAATATACAAGACAGCATAAATATAACTTTTCTGACGCTCAATGAATAGTAAAAAAATAATTTTTTATGTTACAGCGATTCTTCTATAGCTTCATTGAGATAGACAACATCGCATAAATACAAAATTTCTGACGATCAATGAAATGCAGCCAAAGCAGTGAAGAAAATTCTGCAAAACTGAAAAAGTTGAGCAAGAACAAAAACCATGCAAAATATTTAAGTAAAAAAAATGAATAAATATAGTTAAAAAATAATTTTTGATGCCATTTAAAAGGTGATAAAATGATCTACAATTTTGTCCTTGGATGCATTTCAATCCAATCAGAACTTAAAAAGTTACAGAATTACGATTTTTCTATAGATCCATTGAAATAGACAAAATCGCAAAAATATAACTTTTCTGACGATCAATGAAATGCAGCCAAAGCAGCAAAGAAAATCCTGCAAAAGTGAGAAAGTTGAGCAACAACAAAAAGCATGCAAAAAAAATGTAAACAAGCAAGCCGTCCGTCCGTATAGAATTCAATGAAAAAATAAAATAAACATGGCTTACCGACACTTTGTTGATAAGGTTTTGTAGTTCTAGAGTCTATCAACAAAATCTAGCAACATAATTTTTATGATCAGCCTTGCTTTTTTGTTTCACGTTCTCATATTTTTCCAGGTCCCAATGTTTGCGGGCTAAACTTCGAGAGGAACGTTTCGATTCATTCTTATTCAAAGTCTATATAATATATAGTCTCTGGGCCAAATAAAGTGCTTTTTGGGCGAAATGTGAACAAATTTATAAGAAGTTTAATTTTATGATAAAAAAAATTTGATTTCAAGGGGGGGGGGGGGGGGGTAAATTGAGGCAACAGGGCTTACCAGATGAATATGACTTCAAAAGTCCAAAAGCTCTGAGAAGAAAGTGGTGCTAGTTAAGCCCTTTTTAGCGGTATATAATTTTTTGAAATCGGACACAAAATGCATAAGTTATGGAAAAAAGATGGGCATCTTCCCCTACTTGATACACTATGGCTGGTGTGTGCACAAAGTTTTAGTTCATGGGAGTGAAATCATCGATTTTTTTCGATTTACCAATAGATAATTTATAGTTTTTTTCGTTAATTATAGTTTCTTTAATATTTCTTAATTCACTTCATGTTTAATAAATAAATGTTTATTCGTAGGTGATTTATTTGACAAGGCATTAGAAGCAAACCATTAATATTTCAGAAGTATGGGCTTGTCGCATACAAGAAATTCTTTGTGAGAAAATACAAATAAGGAACAAATTTCTTATTTACTCTTGGCATCAGATCCTCTTTTGTCATCCAAAAGGATTCTGATTAAAAATAGGGGTAAATTTACCATTGATGGACATTACAAAATATATTTTATATGAACAAAGTGAAAATATTAATTTAGATGATTCAAGCAATGTTTCCTCTATAGATTCCTGTAAAGATTATTTAAAGAAAGTGTTAAAAAATATATATTTTAATAAATAAACTATTATAATTTTATCTCTGTTATGATGTGTTTTTTTTTAATAATATTTAAACCATTTCAATTGAAAATATTTAAAATTTTTTAATTTTAAAGCGCGTTCTTCGATAAACTACTCAAGTTATTTGTTATGACCTCAGAGGCTCAAAATCTATTATAATACGAAGTTTCATCAAAATCAGCCCATTATTCTATTGTTGCCGACTCGTCACTGTGCGGTGTGCACATAACTTTCATCTGTTTCAATCATTCATTTTCATTTTTTATATCGATTAATAAGTAATGTGTGTACGTTATTTATAATTAATTCTTTTAAGGTGAAGCAGAACAAAAAAAAAAATAAAAAAACCTGCGCATAAGTAACTTAGGCACACAAGTTAACCCAATTAACAGATCGCTACCAAAAGTGTTGATTTGATATATTTAGGAAATGTTTCTGTTCAGCCCCCTGAAGAAATATACTTAGTGAACATTATTTAAAAAAAAAAAAAATAAAAAATGAAAAACAAACCCAGCAGTTTTGGCTGCTCGGTAGCAGACTCAATTCGAATTAGCATATTTTATGGTTCTCTAGCGCTTTTTTCTCTATATGTTTTTGTTTTTCATTTTCTTCGTAGCCCACACTTGGCGTTGTGCCAACCTGCAGAACCTGTATTCAATGAACTCTGTTGGCAGATACGAATTCGCATACGAATTGAGGTGCTTATAATTCGTTTCTGTCTCTAGGCAATATAAAGAAGTCATTAGTAATTAATTTGTTCCGATATGCATTCGTCCTTTAACCAGAAAAGTTTTAAAAATCATATGATTGAGCGGCCATCTGTGACGCATAACATCATTGTAAACTGGAGTTTAAGTCAATTAGCTGTTAACCTCTAATAATTCACCGTTTCATGCTATTTACTATAGTGAGAATTATATAGCTACAACTAGCTGGGAGGCATCACTTGGTCGGCACCGATAGTTATATACTACCTGAATCCTCTTTTTTGCTCCTTGTTCACCTTGCGTTTCCGCTATTGGCCTGTGTGTGTCATTTGAAAAACACACAGCTTAAAGAATTAGCAGAATTGTCTGAAGCTCTAAGCTGAGTGTATGAACCAATTAATCGATAATTTATGAACTCCATAATGATGAACACACTTTGTTTTTTTTTTCGTAATGCTTTTATAAGTGAATCACTCTGTTCTTATTCCACAAGTGAATCTGCAAAATGACACACGTAGAGAAGCGTGCCTTAGCGCCATGGATCGCTGTGGAGCGCGAATTAAATGCTTGTGAAGCGTAAAGAAATTTGTAATCGTATTAAGATATTCTTCAACTTTATAAGTCTCGTTTTTGTTGTAGAGCGCTTGCTTTTGAGCGTGATCGGCAAGAGCCAGATGATACACCTGGAGAGCTTTAGACACGAAACGCGCACACGCTGTGGGATAAAGTATGTGACCGTGGGGGTTCTGGCAATTGTGGACGCGCCAAAAAGGGTCCGAGGCATCGGAAGTACTCTCAGAGCAATGAGTCTATCAATATTTATATAGGCTGCTCAATTTTCATTATATATTATTTATTTACGAGTCGCAAAAGTTCGCGAGTGTCCTCACCCGTCGTTGGTGCTTTACTATAACCTTCAGCTTGGATTGCGTGGCATGAAAGCGCGTGCGCGTGCCAACCCCCACTGATATATTTGTTTAACTGCACTGACCAGCAACGTCTTCTAAACGTGCAACATGGTTAAGCTACATTAATATAAATCAATCGCTAAATCATGAACGCGTTTAAATCGTAGATACATTCGCATCTCATGAATTGAATTGCTGTGTTAATCTGAAGCCTGTTTCGAATTCGACAAGCTTTTACGCTTAATTTCATTATAACAATCTTTAGGCCATAATTCTTCAATGGCTTCGCCAGCGCATGTTTGACGTGGTGTGAATGTGTGCTTATTTACAAAGCAATTGTCGTGATAAACATCCTCCGAGTGCTCAGAGCAGAAATTAACAAGATATATAACTGTTTTATTACCATTTAATATGGTTAGAGTAAAAAAACTGCAACGCTTACTCCGTCGGTAAAATAGCTGTCCATTTGAACATTTACATAAAAGTTTTACGATCTGTATTGCTTTGGCATAAATTCGAACCAGCTAATGGATGTCTGCTTGGAAATAAATGACTTTGTTAACAGGCAAATATTTGGTTAGCAATTAAAATTATTACTGAATGATTTAATTTTCAAGCTTATAATTCATGGAATCTTAAACAGCACCAAGCTCTTTATAACCTCTAATAAACTTGGGCTAAATAACGGTAAAAGCTCCAAAATCTGTGTGTACATGGGGATATACTCATAGTCTTAAGGTGATTTATTATATTTTTATTTGGACTATAAAATGGATATCCTAAGAACGTGTTTAAAATTGATTTGATGTAATAGGACTAATCATGCGCCAGGATTAACATTGGACTACTCCTAAATCTCTTGTTTGTACAGTTATTACTATTTCTTTGAACTTTTTAGTTTTGAAGCAACATTTTTTTATGAATATGCACTATAATAATTTGCTTAAAATACTTATTGCCTTGAAAATTTTAGGGCCTGAGTACTTAGAACACTTTTTTACGGCACATATTATCAGCGGTTATAAGCCTGTTTCCATGTTTGATATTTACACTAACCGAAGCACGAGGTTAAGTATTTGTTTGGCAGCCATCGACCGTGAACGCTCTCCGTGAATTTGTAAACATGGAAAAATTGATCATCGTTATGTGATATACATAATACTTTCATTTGAAAGGCCTCAGTTCAACCAATATCAAAGCAGAGCTTAATTGTACTCCGTGAGAGTCTGCTCATCTGTTTACAACAGTTCAACATTGGGTGGCAGAGTTTAAAAATGGTCGCACCAGTGGTCAAAACTAATAACACAGTGGTCGACTAAATAAGGAGACCACGCCAGAAATGGTGAAGAATATCTACAAAATGGTATTGGATGACCGTCGAGGCATATTTCCAAAAGTGCTGTACATCGCATACTGACTGAAAATTTGAACATCAGAAAGTTGAAAAGCTGTTCGCAAGATGGGTGTCGCGATTACTCACAATAGAAAAAATCATCGCCGTGAGGATGTTTCAATCGAGTGTTTGCCGAATTTTCATTGCGTTAAAGAGGAGTTTTTGCATCAATTCATAACCATGGATGAAACATGGGTACATCACTTCACACTTGAGACGAAGGAACAGTGAAAACAATGAACTGAAAGGGGAGAATCGGCACCAAAGAAGGCGAAGACAGTTCCCACTGTGACATGGGCAATGTGACATGTTTTCATTTGGGACACCCTAATGGGCATGGCGTAAGTATTTTGAGATGTGCGTGGAATAATTTTCATTCATTATCTTCGTTTGAGTGATGAAGTCAAGAAAAAACGGTCTTATTCGGCGAAAATGAAAGCTTTGTTGCATCAAGACAATGTATGTTTTGACACAACCGGTTTTGAGATGACCAAAATCAATGAGTTAAAATTCGAATTGCTTCCTTAAGCATCACATTCGCCAGATTTGGCCCCCTCAGACTATTTTTTGTTTCCAAACTTGAAAAAATTGCTTGGTGGTAAAAGATTTCCTAACATAAAAGAGGAGTTCGACGGTTCTCACTATAAACCAAGCCCGTGCGCAGGGTTTGGTCCTGGGGGGGGGGGGGGGGTTTTGACTAAAAGATAAGGAATTCTAAGTACAAAGAAAACTATCAAAAAATGGATGTATAGAAAATATTATATATTGGATATAAAACCATAAGATTTCAGTTATACATTTTCAGATTATTTTTTAGTATTCCGAGTAAATACAAATACTCTATACAAAACTATTCCCTCAATAAATTAATGCGACGGGGTACAGAAAAAGAAGTCCAATCCTGCATCTACACGAACTTCAACGTCCCGATGAATATTAAGTGCAGCCAATACGTTCAGTCGATTTTCGTTCATAGTAGAACGCAAGTAATTTTTTAACCGGCGTAATGTTGAAAAAGAACGTTCGTTCGATGATGTCGTTACTGGTAACGCAGCCGTTACCAGCAAGATTTGGTGAACATTTGGAAAAGCAGTTGTATTGCAGATGTCAAGAGCTTCGATAAGGCTGTTGATATTTTTATCAAAAATCCGTCTTCGCCAAAGTTTCACTTCATTGATCCATACTAGAATCGCCATTTAAAATCTTGGAGTATTTCTCAAATAATTGGTTACAGGCTTATTCATCTAGGGCTGAAATTTTTAATGGAAAAAGATATCTAAAATTCGATAATATTCCACACTGCTTTAAAACTACTTATCTTATAAAATAACGTTACATCAGTTGAGTTACTTTTCAAAAGAGTTGCCATGTTTAATTTAAACTTTGGGAAGCCTCAATGATGAAGAATTATAATAAATCATAATATATATATCTTTGTTGAATGGAAATTTTTCATAATTAGACAGTTCTATGGATTTCAAAAGTATAGTTTGAAACCCTCCTGGGGCGGTTTGAACCCCCAAAACACTCCCCGTGCGCACGGGTCTGCTATAAATAGGGTATCGAAGCTATTGAACATCGCTGGGCAAAGTGTTGTAATGTACCTACTGTTAATAACCCACTGACCTACTGTCATTCATAAACTTTTGTAAGCAATAAATCTAAAACCATTAGTAAACGGACATTGACACAAACAATTGGTGAATATGCTGCGTTTGCACTTTCCTTTATTACAACGGCAGCATAAGTATTCATGTGTTTGTGAGAGCCTAGAGTTTAAGAATTTTGTGATGTATTTGTGACACAGAGATTTTTTTAATGCGATCGATTTGTCAATAAATGGGAAAGGCGATCACCAATAAAATCAGATTCAATGTTTTTGAACTAGACAGAAAACAAGTTTAGTTTTCCTATTAGAAAACGAATTTAGTCAGCTGAATAAAATTAGACTGAAAGATCGACTCTAAAGCCAATACCACAAAGCTTTCTAAACTTTATAAAAATGGACTAACTCTTTTTTTTTATTCTTTTTTTTCAATATACTTGTATGTGTGATATTTCCATCAAGCTAAAATGGGGACTATGTAGAGATATAAAGATATTTTTTCCCATATTTTGTGTATTTTCTTTGTAAAGTCGGGTATTTTTTTCTGGGACTACTCTTGTAGTTATGAGTGCATAAAAAATTATTTTTCTATACTTGATACCGCATTACAGGTTTAATTAACGGTAAAATTGAATAGTGATAATAAATTACACTACTTTATTGAAAAGATATCTATCTCACTTTGTACGCGTCGAATCACTAATGCGTCCTGCCCCTGGTTTACCTCCTCTGTAAAAACGGCTCTTAAAAAACGCAATAAAACATATAGCAGGTGGTAACGTAACCCAACCGTGCCGACGTGGGAGGCAAATTTCAAGGAACGAAGCTACCTCAGCTGTTAAGTTGTCTTAAAAGCAATTCTATTTGTCCAAGCTCTGTCCCACGTTACCATTTTAAAAGTTGTGGAACAATATAAAAGGTATCGGTATCTGCAAAAAAATGGTCGAATCTTGCTCAATTGATCCCAATCTTCTAAATAATTTTTTCACTGCAAGCACGATAACTGTTGAGTCTTTTGAAACCATTAATAGCAATAAGCCTGCCAACTACTCTGTTTGATTTTAACGCGGTAAGTGAAGTGGATGTCGCTCGATGCATAACAAAAATCAAGTCAAATGCTTCCGGAGAAGATGGAATCTCCCTTAAGTTTGTAAAACTCATACTGCCCTAGGTACTTAGTCCGCTTGCGCACATACATAATCAATCACATCTTTACCACCTCGTGCTATCCTGCTATTTGGAAGGTACAACTATTATACCAATCGCTAAAAAAACGAACGCTTGTGATCCTTCTGACTTCCGTCCAATTAGTGTGCTGTCTTCAATTTCAAATGTCTGTGAATCTCTAATGGCTGAGCAGATATCAAACCACATAAACTCACTCGGTCTAATATCGGATCTACAATCCGGGTTCCGCCGCGGACATAGCTGCTCCTCTGCTCTCGTTAAAGTCTTGGCAACATTAGAATATCCTTTTATATGCGACACTTGACGTTACTCTGCTTGCTGCACTTTTTCAAAGCTTTTGATACATTGAACCATGACATTTTGTGTAAAAAACTCAAGTTAAATTTTGGCTTCTCGGATGTATCAGTTCGTATTTTAAATACTTATTTAAGCGGAAGGACACTGAGAGTTAAAGTTGGAAATATTCTTTCTTCATATCTGAATACTACTAGTGGAGTTCCTCAAGCTTCGGTTTTAGGCCCTCTTCTATTCTCAATGTTTATCAATGAAATTTTCGATAAATGCAATAATGTTACAATGCATGCGTGACCTGCAATTACATTTGTCAAGATCTATTGGGCTCATTGAAGATCTGAGTGTCAGAATTAATAAAGATTTAGAGATTATAGCAGACTAAGAAAGAAAATCAACTTAAACTAGACCCTCTTAAATCTTACACGCAAAGAAAAAAAACGTTCATCGCCAGTTTGCCGCAAACGAACTTCGTTTGTCGTGCTTGAAATCGTTATTTGCAAACGTTTGTTGCAGTTGTCATAATAACAGTTCAGTTGCGAGAAACGCGTCATATAGTTGCAGGAAATCAATTTCGTTTGTCATAAACGCGAGTGATTTTTAAATTGCAGCAGTTGAAAACTTCGTTTTTCCCAACTGAAAATTTTGTTTATTTTTCTCTTCGTTGTATAAACACGCTTATAGTTTAGAGTTACTTTTTGGACAAATTGTTACTATATGTGACCCGGTCTACGAAAAGGGACCTTCGGTGTAAAAACAAGTTTTCGAGAAAACAGCTGTTTGTAAACGTTTAATTGTCGCACACTGAATGGATTGCGTAAAAGCAAAAAAATTCCTGACAAACTTCTTTACGAGTTGGAAACTTCTGCTTTGCGCCATTAGAAAGAGCACATATTAGTCTATCCGAATCGCCAAAAAAGTGAAAAATGATATTTTCACACCGAAGGTCCCTTTTCGTAGACCGGGTCACATATAAGGAAATTGGTAGTTTGCTTAATACGCGGACGGAGATAGCAACAGAGGTGCAATCCATAAGAATACGGATGGACATAATGAGAAAGATTATTAATATAATAAATAATAATGACCGAAATAGCTTGCGGTATATATATATAAGATATATTTTTAAGTTGTGACAACTGAATATTCGTTTGCGGCAAATACAGATCGCAAACGAAGTATAGTTGGTGAATTTTTCAGTTGTGGTAAACGAAAAATTTCTTTGCGTGTACGTTTTACCGATTACAAAAACACTTTTCACAAAGCTACATTTTCCCCCAATTCTCCTCAACGACGTTGAGTTAAAAGTTGTTAGTAAAGCATCTAATATTGGGTTTCAAATAAATTGTGCCCTGTTCTGTGAGGACCACATCAATTCCTGCGTCAGCAAAGTCTCCTTTGCTTTAAGAAAACTGAGAATGACTGCAGCGTTTGTTCCCGTTCAAACGGGACGTATACTTGTCCTACAACTGTTGATGCCAATTATCAGTGTTGCCAACAAAAATCGCAAAAAAAACCTTTTGTCAAAGTAGAAAAAATTAATTACTACTTATTATGAACAGGAAAAATGTAAAGTTACCTTGCGTTCTTTTTACTTATACAATTTTGTTTTTTGTTGATTCAACTAAAAAACTTTTATGACTTTTACTTTTATTTATAATTTTAATTTCGAATTTTCGTACAAAATATAATTTGCTTAAGTTATCTTAATAAAGAGTGATTTTTTAAGTGCCTGATAACTTTTTTTTAAAAAAAAACGCATAAAATTTGCAAAATCTCATCGGTTCTTTATTTGAAACGTTAGATTGGTCCATGACATTTACTTTTTGAAGATAATTTCATTTAAATGTTGACCGCGGCTGCGTCTTAGGTGGTCCATTCGGAAAGTCCAATTTTGGGCAACTTTTTCGAGCATTTCGGCCGGAATAGCCCGAATTTCTTCGGAAATGTTGTCTTCCAAAGCTGGAATAGTTGCTGGCTTATTTCTGTAGACTTTAGACTTGACGTAGCCCCACAAAAAATAGTCTAAAGGCGTCAAATCGCATGATCTTGGTGGCCAACCGGTCCATTTCTTGAGATTAATTGTTCTCCGAAGTTTTCCCTCAAAATGGCCATAGAATCGCGAGATGTGTGGCATGTAGCGCCATCTTGTTGAAACCACATGTCAACCAAGTTCAGTTCTTCCATTTTTGGCAACAAAAAGTTTGTTAGCATCGAACGATAGCGATCACCATTCACCGTAACGTTGCGTCCAACAGCATCTTTGAAAAAATACGGTCCAATGATTCCACCAGCGTACAAACCACACCAAACAGTGCATTTTTCGGTATGCATGGCCAGTTCTTGAACGGCTTCTGGTTGCTCTTCACTCCAAATGCGGCAATTTTGCTTATTTACGTAGCCATTCAACCAGAAATGAGCCTCATCGCTGAACAAAATTTGTCGATAAAAAAGCGGATTTTCTGCCAACTTTTCTAGGGCCCATTCACTGAAAATTCGACGTTGTGGCAGATCGTTCGGCTTCAGTTCTTGCACGAGCTGTATTTTATACGGTTTTACACCAAGATCTTTGCGTAAAACCTTCCATGTGGTCGAATAACACAAACCCAATTGCTGCGAACGGCGACGAATCGACATTTCACGGTCTTCAGCAACACTCTCAGAAACAGACGCAATATTCTCTTCTGTACGCACTGTACGCATTCGTGTGGTTGGTTTAATGTCCAATAAAGTAAACTGAGTGCGAAACTTGGTCACAATCGCATTAATTGTTTGCTCACTTGGTCGATTATGTAGACCATAAATCGGACGTAAAGCGCGAAACACATTTCGAACCGAACACTGATTTTGGTAATAAAATTCAATGATTTGCAAGCGTTGCTCGTTAGTAAGTCTATTCATGATGAAATGTCAAAGCATACTGAGCATCTTTCTCTTTGACACCATGTCTGAAATCCCACGTGATCTGTCAAATACTAATGCATGAAAATCATAACCTCAAAAAAATCACCCTTTATATTTTTCCTCGACATTTATTTAATAAGATAAGCAAGTATATACAGAAATTTGTTTTTACAATATATCGAAAAATATGTAACCATTTTATTTCTAAACAAAACGAAAAAAAGGAATAAACACAAATATTTCTTCATTATTTTTTATTTAATCAAAGAATACAAAATTTCTGCTTCATCACCATCAGCTGAATCATCTTTAGACCAAAGCTTAGATTCTATATCTGACTTTTATAAGTTTTACTAGAATTAATTTTATTTAATTAATTAATAATTGGCGTCCGTGGCGTAGTTGGTTAAAGTGCGTGGCCGCTATGTCAACGAACTTTGGAGACCCAGGTTCGAACCCCAGCAGCGACAGAAAATTATTTGAATTAAAATAATTTTTCTGTACGGCCGCCACCTCTCTGCAGACAATGGCAAACCTCAGAGAGTAATCAAAGCTTCTTGAGAACGAGAACATTTCGTTCATCATCGCGGTTCAGAGTCGGCGTTAAACCTGCAAGTCCGGTTCGCGGTTAATTGTGTACAAAACTTAATAACACGCACAACACAATTGATCAATTGATCATAAGAAGCTAGGTCAAAGTCCTTTCAAGGGCTGAAATGGCCAGTTATTTATTTTTTTTAAGAATGTCTTCAGGTATATTAAAAGAATCACAACATCCATTTTTTAATAATAAACCATATTTGATATGTAATAATGAATTTGAAGAATTGAGTGATAGTCTATTTCTTATTTTTGTTTTGAAACTGTTCATTGTGCTAAAAACTCTCTCAGCTTGTGCAAAGATAAAAAACGAATGCAAAAATTGGCTATAATTTGGTAAGGGCTATTTCCAAGTGCATCTCCAAATTGACATATTTCTATACAAAATTCGTCGGTTCTATCAACATTTTTCAAAACGAATATTTTTCAAGCAATTTTCAATACTCGATATTGTTTCAGAATCAGAAATAAATTCAAGAACGAGCTGCATAATATCCTGTGGTTGATGAGACAGTATGTTTTCCATCCCTAAAGATTTAATTTTTTTGAGTATTTAAAAATTGTTCGGCATTCTTGCCCGTATTTCTTCTATAAGGCTTTTTGTAAATAATACACAGTTTTTGTTATTTCCAGTTTTGGATCATTATTTATATCGTAGTCAATACATGCTTTTTTGAAATTGTACCCTAAATACGATTCATAGTCGACTTCATCATCCAAATCTCCATTAATCAAATCTCCATCAATCAAAATCAAATTCAGAACTGTTTATTATAATCCTATTTGTAAGGCTTTTTATTAAACTGAATAAATCTTCAAATAATTTGGTGGTCTGTATTTTCTGCTTCAAAAGCTCAATTAACTATCTGAACTTCGGTTAAATAAGAAGCCAGATATGTTATATAGACGTAATTTTTATTATCATTGTACATGTCTTTTAATAAAATAGACGTGTATGTTTTATCTGCTATAGTAGAGAAGTGTGTTTTGAGTTCTTACCACATTTTAAAAATGATTTTTACAGCCCGTTAAATGGATAGCCATCTAGTTTCGGCAACCATTGGAATTTTTTTAGGATTTTCCCCATCTGAGTTTATAAGTTTATATATTTTTGCGTTCGTAATTTTTGTGGCGTAGTTGGTTAAAGTGCGTGGCTGCTATGTCAACGAACCTGGAGACACAGGTTCGAACCCCAGCAGCGACAGAAAATTATTTGAATTAAAATAATTTTTCTGCACGGCCGCCACCTCTCTGCAGACAATGGCAAACCTCAGAGAGTTACCAAAACGCCACGTAAAGCTTCTTGAGAACAAGAACATTCCGTTCATCGCCGTTCGGAGTCGGCGTTAAACAAGTAGGTCTGGTTCTCGGTCAAATGTGTACAAACTTAATAACACGCACAACACAATTGATCATAAGAAACTACGTCGAAGTCCTTTCAAGGGCTGAAATGGCCAGTTATTTATTTATTTATTTATATTTTTGAGTAAGTGTTTTGTCTTTTCGATGAATGTGCAAACCAATTGTGCGTCTCTTTAATTAAAAATTCCAATTTATTAGGATTTATTTATCTGTTGCTGAACATACTGCAAGTTGCATTGAATGACACACGCAGCGAATTAAAACTAAATTTTTTAAATTATATTTTGCTTTTAATTATGCAAAAACACCATTTTTAACGCCTGTCATAACGACCGCGTTATCTGTAGCTATAGCGAAAGCTTTTGGATATCTAAACCATATATTTTAAGAAGTCTTTCGATAACTTCTAAAATTCCGTCAGCCGTTCCAGAACACAAATCAATGATACTTAAAAATGTAAATACAAATTTTTTTTGAATCAACACTATAATAGCGTATTTTTCTACTGAAATATCAGTACCTTCACTTAATATGAAGCTATAATATGAACACTAGGGCGTATCGAAAAATTTAGATCGTATTCTAAGAGGTCTCAAAAGTTGCATGGGGTTGTCAAGATAACCAAAAAAAAAATTTTAAGGAAAAAAAAGGATGTCTTCCTGCCCCGCAAGGACAAAGTTGTTTTTTGTGGAAAACAGTAAAAAATAACGATCTTAAAATGCTTTGACTTTTATAAAAAAAACTGCGTATGTCTTCAAGCAAAAGTAAGTATAGGCTTAAACTAACAATATATTAGTAAACACGATGCCACTTACGATTTTTATTCACAGTGTCCTGTGTAAAGGATATTCGAAGCTAAAGTTGAAATCGAGATAGCACAGAACTTTTGATTATTACCCAATAGTCTAAATTTTGGGGGTATTGATGGGGGCGTCCGTGGCGTAGTTGGTTAAAGTGCGTGGCCGCTATGTCAAAGAACTTTGGAAACCCAGGTTCGAACCCCAGCAGCAGCATTTGAATTAAAATAATTTTTCTGTACGGCCGCCACCTCTCTGCAGACAATGGCAAATCTCAGAGAGTAAAAAAAAAAAAATGCCATGTAAAGCTTCTTGAGAACGAGAACTTTCCGTTCATCGCCGTTCGGAGTCGGCGTTAAGCATGTAGGTCCGGTTCTCGGTCAATTGTGTACAAACTTAATAACACGCACAACACAATTGATCATAAGAAGCTAGGTCAAAGTCCTTTCAAGGGCTGAAATGGCCAGTTATTTATTTATTTTTAATCCTATACCTACTTTTGTTTTCAGACATACGTAGTTTTTTTTATAAATGTCAAAGCATATTAAGGTCGTTATATTTTACTGTTTTCCTCAAAAAACATCATTGTCCTTGCGGGACATGAAGACATCTGTTTTTTTCCTTAACATTTTTTTGGATGATCTTGACAACCCCATGCAACTTTTGAGACCTCTTAGAATGTGAAATTCGAAAAAAAATTGTAATTCGATACACCCTAATTAATATTGTATGTCATTTTTTAAGGGAACATATGAAGTAAGGAGCTAACGTATTACTTATAACTAGTAAACCCGTATGGCGTTAAAACTCCAAAATGCGAAAAAAATATCTAATGTTTTTTTTTTTTAAAACTTTTACACTTTTTGACATATGTAGGGGAGAGTGCTGGGTTGTGAACCGGACTGGGTTGTGAACCATTACTTTTTTCTTTCCGAATTGACATATCGCGAATCTTTCAACTGCTAAATTTGACTTTTGACATGACTCAATTTCTGCAGTTGCACCGAAGTGTACGAAAACTTTTGCAAAAGGCAATGGAGAGCTGCGGGCTGACTTCTTCAGACGGAATTAATGATCTGAAGCAGTGAAAGACAGCGGCAAAGTCAAAATCACCAGCAAAAGCATCACTGAAGAAGGCACAACCAGCACCATCCAAGCGCCTTAAGGCAAAAGAACCATCAAAACAATCTGATGAGGATATTGATTTTTGCACCATTTGTTTTAGATTTTTGCGTAAAGAACTGACACCCAAAAACTCCATCGAATGCAATACATGTGGCCTGCCTATTCACTTGAAGTGCGCCAATATGGGAAGGCGTTCGTATTTCACATGAAAACATTGCGACACCGATTTGGATGATCATGAAAAAAAAATATAATTGAACACTTCCATTCATTACGATTTTATAGCCTAAGTGGCGTCATAACTTATTTTGCCTCTTGAGGCCTTCTGAATAAATAAAATTTTTTAACTTATTATAAAATTTTTGGTGATTTTCCGACTTTTATCGAGATTTGCCAGATGGTACTCAACCCAGGCCCTTATTTGGAAGAGCCAAAATCACATCTTTAGAAAATTGGCAGTAGAGGGATTAGAATTTAATCAAAACGCTTATTTGTCTGCGGGCTCGATTTAGTGTCATATATAATTGGCCGTGTGTGAATACTGTGGCTTGCAGGTATATTGCAACTGCTCTCAATGATTTCCCAGAATAGTTAACAAAGATACCGGAAACTGAAAAAAAAATTTTTTAAACTAAAAAAGAGTTGGCTGTGTCGTAGACAGACCCGTAGGTTTTGAAGTGACTGTGTTTTTTTATCCTTGTCCTTATTATTGTCCCCATTCTTTCCTTTATTTCCAAACTTATCCTCATCCTTCCGTTATTCTTTTATTTGCTCTTATAATTTGCCTACTTCATGTCCAAATTCTTGTTTTAATTCATGTTCGAATTCTTCACTTAATCTTTGTCCGAATCCCTGTCCTAGTTTGGAAAGGTGTGTTTAAGGTGCATCTCAATATTTGTCCTAATCCATATCCTATTAAATATATTTGTACATTTTTCGCTTTGCTCTACTGCTTTAATTGTACAATAGAATGATTTTAGAAAATTTCAGAAATAAAATATCACATAGTTTTAGGCTCTACATAGGAAACTCACTTTCTTTGCAGAAGTTTGTTTCGCTTTTTTGTTAAAATACAGAATATTTTAAAAAAAGTAAGACCTTATTGCACATCTACAGAGCAAGACCTTTCTATTGAAACCCCATTTATGAAAATCGCATTTGCGGTATAGATTTGATGGTCATCACAAAAAAAGCGCTTGCGTAATAATAATATAGATATTTGCACATTTTGTTCGGTGTAAAGAAAAATTCACAGCTTTACTGTCAGAAAATCTATTGTGGCATACATCTGATAGATGATTTATTGATAAAAAGGACCAATGCATTGTAACAAACAAAGCTAAGTGGCCTTGAGCTTTTTGACTTTCGCTAGGTGTCTGTTTTTTATGAAAACTTATTCCTTACGATATTATTATATCGAGCAGCCACACCGACAGTAAAAACACCAAGCTTTCCTTTCATCTTTACATGGACGCAACTACTTTTCAAAAACAAGATTGCACTCCCAAGTTTGTCTATATTTTTGCTTGAAAATACTATTTCTTTCCATTACACATCTTTCAAATCTATAATTTTAGAAAACGTTATTTTAGAAAATAAATACAGTAACAATATATTTTTCTTTAAGCTGCTTACCGTTTTTAATGAATTTCAAATATTTCTAAAACCGTTCTTTTATAGAACTTACTTCCAATAAGAAAATAGAACGTCAAATTAAAGATGAAAGCGGAATAAGGAGAAACCGAAGAAGTCTACAAAAAATACGTTCGGAAATCATATTAATTTCTTAATTCAGGGCTGCAAAAAAATATTCCTACGTTGACAATCAAAAATGCAATAAAAGCACTAAACTCCAAATGAAAATGCACCAAAGGTGGTGCCTTTTCATTTAGTGCTTTTTTTAAAAAAAAACCCCTATTGGAACATCAAAAAGCACTAGATCTAGTGCTAAATGTACTAACTTGGCAACGCTGTCAATTATTACTTAATCGGAAGTCCTTTATAGCAATCTAGATTCGAGGTCATCCCACAAGTTGCTAGTTGCTCTGAATAACGCTGCCCGTTATGTTTATGGTTTGAAGAAGTTTGACCATGTATTGTTCTTCCGCACTAAGCTACTTGGATGATGTCTACTTCGTTATCTTGAAGCAAGAAATTGTATTCTTTTGCAGAGTAATCTACTCATGTTGTCCACACTACCTGTATGAAAAACTTCAGTTTTGTAGATCGCACAGAAATATGAATTTCTTGATTTTGAGTTATTCAAATCACAACATTTAAGGCTTAACATTTTGTTGAAGTGTATTTAAGAACTGCAAAAACCTTCTATTCACATTATTTGACTAGTGTATGTACACTATCTGAATGTAGTGTATTTCAGTGTAGCCTTGACATCAAACAAAAATGTTCTGTATGAAGCGAAGCCAACAAAACAAGCATTGTATATTTTGAAAGCTTTTCGTTACTGTCGAAGCAGTACTTGAGTTTTGTTAGGAAATAAAATATCAAACTATAGAAAAAGTGTGAGTAGCCCGTATGTAATTTTTGGATCTTCTAGTTTTTAAACTAATTTGTGCATTGACAACTTAACGTACAAATTAAACGAATACAGTTTTTACTACACACCAAACCAAAACGATGTTTAGTGGTCATCAAATGCATTGTTATTTTTTTCGGTTTGGCAGTGTTGTCAGCCTGTCAAAAGGTACTTCAAGATTTTTATGAAATAATTAAGTACCTGGACAAACAATGAGCACGTGGCCATTGTAATGTATCCGTTTTTCATGTGGATGCCTGGTTTTTTCTCTTTAAACTAATAAGCTTGCCTCTAACCGCCCCGCACCAAGCAAGCAGAAGTCTTTTTGATAATAATACTTATAAAGCAACAACCAACTCGTTGCTGCTTGTGCCATCATCATTGAATGGTAAATTTCATTACCGCTCTTTCAGGTGAACGAGTCGTGTTTTTTAGGCGGCCGTCTGAGGGGATAAAAAAACATATGCATGTCGTCTAAACGCCGTTCAGGACCACTCATACTACTCGAATTTGGCTTTTCACATTTTGTTGAGATGGTGTGTTCAATAACCACTTGAGTTCTTATTTTGCTCTACACAATTCACAACTTAGCAGCACCCTAGAAGATCCTTTTTAGCAGACATAAACAAGGTCACGTGTCTTCACTTTTTTCTACCCTCTACAGGCCGCTGATATGTGGTGGCTGGGTTACGTTATATTAACATATCGAATTCTGTGACGAGCCAGAACATTGGATAGTAGAGATTAGTTTATCGTTGCAAAATATGATATTTCATAATTATAAATCCCTTTTGGTATGTAATTGGCATTAGAAGAAGATGAATATCGACTTAGTCATAAAACAGCGAAGGCTGAATGCGCGGGGTGTTGGTGCAGATAATAATATCAGCTATTAATGTAATTATTTACGCCAGATTATTTGCATATTAGCCTTTTTGAAGACTTAAATGATGCATCAACGAATGAACTCAAACGTGGAAAAGCATGATAGTTGGGTAGGATAATAATCATCAGCTTCATTAATGAAGTCTTCATTAGTTGTGGTTGCACATCGAAGAGATCTGGAATGACATAACGTTTAACATGCTTGAAAATTTTCGTAGTCTGAGCAAAACCCACTTTTTGAGTTGAAGGTATGTCAATTAGTATAAGAAAAATCCTGCTTAATGAATGCTCAGCAGGATATGTTTTAACTGTGCGGTTTTCAATTGCTTTGACATGATTTAAATATTATCACGTTCAAAGCCACAGGAAGACTGCAGGCAATGGTCACGTTCTTGTGCTCTAAATTGTTTTAAGAAGGATATATAAAAAAAAAATTGTATACTATATTTTTTTTAACATACTACTGAACATATAAATGCATTAAATGGAGTTGAAGAAATTGAATTTTTAAAGTTTCTTTCTTGACGTGCTTAAAGTTCGTTAAAATGTTATTATTTGCATCGTCCTCTGTAAATCATCTTGATCAAAAATAAACAAAATTTATTAAGTATAAAATCAATTTTATCAAAATTTGGATTCAGTTGCATGTGAAGTAAGATTTGCAGCTTTTTTAAGTTTTTGGAAAATTAAAACTTGTCTTTTGATTCGTTTTAACTTTTTTGAGTATGTTCCTACACTAAGGTGAATAACGAATATTTACATTATCCACGACAGTGTATAAATTTTATTTTAATATTTACGTGGATAAATCAAATATTCCTTACAACTCGCCTTTTTTCTTATTTACATTTTATCCATACATACAGGGAAGCTTCTGATTTATCCCAAACAGCTGAAATAGCAGACAAGCAGCAACAACATCGCACTCTGTTCTACAGTTTATCAATGAAGTTTTTAGAATAAAGATTCTTGCTTGTCGCTGAATACTCCCAGTTTGTTATAGTTCTCGTTTGGTTTTTGTAATGAAAATTATTATCAAATGAAAGCCTAGATGCTTCGAGAGTGCGATGGGTGAGATTTTGTGGGGATCTAAGCGAAGCTCTCAGCCACGGCCGACACTTCAAAAGTATTCAGTTATTAAAAAAAAAAATAAGAAATTGAAATTAAATACAAAGGTTCTGTTATTCTTTTACATTACGTTTTCAAAAAAACAAACAATGGTCTGTTTAAGGAGAGAAATAATATTCTTATATTAACCCTATTTCTGTCAGGCTGTGTCTTTGGGTCACTATTCAATTTCAAACCAATATAAATGATTTAAAACTTGTTTTAAAGCAAAATAATTTAAATGTATTTTATTATTGGTTATTCTGTTTCTGTAATATACAATGAATTTTTTTTTATGTTTTGATAATATTTACTTATTACACAAAATATTAAAAAATAACATGAACTGTCACGTACACTAAGGGAAATAATGCATATTAACATTATCCACGCCTGAGTATCAATTTTATTTAAATATTTACGTGGATAAATCAAATATTTTCCTTACAACTCGTTTTTTTCCCGTATTTGAATTTTATTTATACCACACACGTACACACATATTCCATACAAGCAAGCAGCAACAGCATCGCACACGTACACACATATTCCGACAAGCAGCAACAGCATCGCACTCTGCTCCTGCAGTTTATTTCTTTCAGTTGCAACCTTAGTTCTTATAATTCTCATTTCGTTTTTGTTGCAAGGGTAGTATAACAGGGATATTTGGCCGTACGTATGAGCGATTGCGTGCTGAAATAATAAAATTATGTAGGGTGGAGTAACAACTCGACATTTTCCCACGAATGTGTCGCACCGATTGTCATTTGCCTGCATATTTTGCTTTATTAGTTTGCTTTATTAATGCCATTAGCAAAATAAAGTAATAAAGTAACCATATTTTCTTTTTTCGTTCTATAGTTTTATACTATTTTTGATATATGGTGTCATAATATTGCACCGACTGTCAAAAATACTATAATATTAAGGAACGAAAAAAGAAAATAAAGTAACCATGCTAATGGCATTAATGGACGCAGCTCGTGAGAAATATTTGAATATATTGTTTTTTAATTTCAATATTTTTTATATAAATTTCCTTTAGATATGATAGTTTTATTTTCAAATAGAAAATTTTTAAAAGATATTTAAAAAATTCGTGCATAATTTTAATATATTTTTTTATTATTTCTGTTCAAATATTTTAATATTTTATTTAATTAAAAAAGTTTTTAAATTAATTTTAAATATTTACGTAGTCGATTTATGCAAATGCGTTATTGGTGCAAAAATGACTCGCTTTTTGGATAAATTAAAAAAGTTTTTGGATAAATTTAATATTTTTTTCCCTTAGTGTAGTGACTCTTAGACACTGGTATCTGTAAAAGACGTGATAATGGAAAACTCATCATGAAACCCAGCTTAGAATGCATTGACAGTATAATCAAAGAAGAGGTGTCAACGTAACTGTTCCTCTTATAAAAAAGGACGATTTTCTAAGCAATTCCGTGGTAATAGTCAGAAACCCATGAGTAACGAGCATTCACAGAAAATTGTGGTTTGCCTTAAATGTACAAATAAATAGTTTAATAACAATTTCCACATTATTTATAAATAATTTAATTTTTCTTTTTAATAAAAGAAATAAATTCTCCATGAACGATATTTTATATAAAACTTTATTTTTTTCAATAAAATAATTATGTTTTATGTATGAGTGTCTCTAAGTCACACCGTGACAGTTTACGTTATTCAGATAGCATGACATGAATAGGGTTAAGTAAATACTTTGCTTGATCTAAGAAAATATCAAATTAAGCCTCATTTGCTTAAATCCAGCATTAAAAACCTAAAATTAAGTCAAAACTCTTATAATGAGCATTTATTTTTAAAATTGAGTAAAATAAATGATTGATTGAAAAAAAAAAAACATACTTGATTCTAGAACAGTGGGGCCCAAGAAATTTTAAACGCGGGCCAGTGCTTAAAAAAACAAAACCAACACAAAATGTTGCTCATCGTTGCTTTGACAAAAAATCAAACAAAACATAAAAAAAAAACAATTACAATGCAATAAAATTACATATCATGAAGTACACTGCCAGTGCACTGCTATACGTCTTAATTTCTATTACAATAACAATGCTTGCATGAAAAATTACTCGACACACAAGTAACGGGACAATCAGCTTTAGCATCGACATCATCGAGTGTGCGTTTTTTATTTTGGCTTTGCTTGTATTTGTTTTTGTAAAGTTCGCTAGAAAATGTGCTGAACACTAAACGAGTGTGGTTTGTGTTGTTGATTTTTGAAAGTGTTCTTTGATTTAGGCTCATCGCAAAGACAAAACTAAGATAGAAAAAAATTTGTATTAAGAGCCACGCGGGCCATACGGGCCACTGTGTGGGCATGTTTGATTTAAGTGGTTAATTTTTGTGGAATTTTTAAAGATTTTATTATTTTCATACAGTACTTCGTACGGAATGTAGCCGAGATTTAAGTTCGATTTTGATGAACTTCAAACATAGAGTATGTATTTGACTCAAGGTTGCAGTGTGTATAAAAACAATTTTTGTTTTTGTTATCCTCATTAAAATGTTTTGTTAAAATTTATCCATAATAAACTCCAGTTTTTTTAGTTTGCTTCATATTTTAATATTTTCAATTCAATCCTTATGAGGATTCTAACGAAACCAGCCTCCAAAGAAACCTTAAACAAGGCTACCCTCCAAAGCTTCTCTTATCCATCTGTGTTATATTTTTCATAGAAAAAAATTCACTGCTTAATTATTTGAGACAATGTGAGTAAATATCATTGTTAACCGCTGGTGTTTCTACCACTGCCACCGTTCTCTTACATTGCTAACATAGCATGCACCACCCAACACCAACAACAACAATAACAACACTTCGTTCGCTTAAAAGTAATCAACTGTTGTGGATTTGTCAACCCCAGTTAAGGGCGTTTGATGTATTATTCGGTTCATTTGGTCGACAGGTCAAGATAAACAAAATATTTTTGTATTCTTGTATAATCGTCATGGGTTGTATACTTGTATACAAAGAGTAAACATGCGATGGCACAGGACAGACATCATTGTAATGTCAGGCAATGTATTCAATACAAAAGCCTTTATTTTTCATACAAGTTCTTATTTTTTTAAGCAAGGATATTAAAATGCAAAAGATTTGTGGCATTCGTACATTCTTAGATTAAAGACTCCAACCTAGATTTGGACTATTTTCAACTTGTTGGTTTCAACTCGATTTTCAATTCATATCGTGTGTTTAAAAAAAAAATTGCTGAGAGCTTTTTGTTTTTGTTTATATAAACGATGCCACAAAGATCCTTTCTTGTTAAGCTGTCGCTGACAGGACGCTTGCCAATGTTTTGAGAAATAGCAAGTCGGCGACACAAGCTGTTGCACGCACACATAGTGTCACGTGCGATAATTTGCGGTAAGCCAAACGAAATTAAAATTCACAAAATAAGTTGATGTGCAAATGCACTCTATGGACACGCTCTAGTCGATACAAATTTAATTCATCTCATAAAAAGTCAAGATCAAAGAAGACAAACAATTTGTGAACGTATGTATGTTATAGAAAAGGGTGGCAGTGCTTGGAAGGTACTTGAAGCTATGGTAGTTGCAACAACAAAAAATTAATAGTGGAGGCCTATAATGACACGATCGTCGAAATTCAAAGAAGAAAATTTAAAGATTAAAACTTTTATCAATTTTAACCACAAAAATATCCGTTGAACATTTAATATTTTCTTCAACTACAAATAACGTAAATAAGCCTTGAACGCCTTGAACCTAGAGACGTAACTCTTATTATAGCATTTTGTCGTCATTTGTTGAACTTTGGTCCTAAATTATTTTGTATGGATATAAACGCTTTGTTTAATAAATATACCAATTTTTAATATAGGGTGTTTTTTTAAAAGGTTCAATTTTTCGATAAGGATTAAACTGTCATACGGTGGTCAGATTTGGCAACTCTGTTATCATTTCAGCTCAGTTTGATTTACTATTTTATAATGAATAGACCAAAGCCAAAACAACGCAACGCTATAAATTTTAAAATTTATTATAATGTTATTTCTCTTGGTTCCGTTCGGGAATATTACCGTGAGCTACGTTCATTTCAATATAATCGTTCATCCGTCACCTTCATACAGAGCGCATGCAAAAAAGAATTGTTACTTAAGAGCCTAGTATTGAGGAAATCCCTTATGAGTTGATTAGCTGAAATTTTGACGTCGAAAATTGGACTTCCAGAACAGTGGCGTTCCTAGGCTTGGTGACACCCGGGGCGGATACTCATGGTGTCACCCCTATAAAAAATTTCTAAATGCAAAAAGAAACCAATTCCATGAGATTAAGTGTTTTTATTATTATCTTTACGTTTTGCGAAAACAAAAAAAACACCATATGACAAACAATAAGAATTTGTAAAAAACAACAAAAATATTACATTTTCAGGTGTCTACTTATTTAGATATGTAGGCATAAGGTAAAAACGAAAACTTATTAACTTCGCAGTCTCAAAAACTGACGGAACAAAAACATTACATTTACAGGAACATATTTGTATATGTAGGTATAAGGCTAAACAAAGAAATCTTATTAAGGGCGTTGTCTTAAAAACTAACTTTTCTTACTTTAAGAGCTCCAAAATTTGAAATAACCTTATCGAAATCAATATTGGGTCAATTGCAAAAAAAAACGTACACAAAGAGGTTTTCATGTTTTGTTTTTAATGATTTTTAAATTTCCCGTTGAGTAGTCAAATTAAGTGAAAGTTAATGGAGAATTCGAAGTTGTTTTTAGGCCCTAAAAAAATAATTTTTTCTACGGTTTTTATACGAATTTTGTATTGAACGTCACACAGCAGATATACGGGAAAAATCACTAAAAATTTTAAAAATGTTGTAAATGTAAGCTTACTGTGATGTTTATTGAGTTATTTAATCAGTTAAATTAGATTTTGCAAAAATCGCCATTTCAGTTAAAGAAATAATAATTTTTTACCAAAAACCCTCACATATTTTACAATTTTAACGGAAAAAATTAAATTTTTCTCCAAAAAGACATCAACATAGAAGTTATTTTCAAAGTAGTAGACTTGCAGCAATAAAAAATAAAAAACTGTTAAATAATAAGCAATTTCAGAAAAAACAACAGAGTGACGTTCAATACATTTTGTGACGTTCAATACATTTTGTTGCGCTTAACCAAATAATTTAAATCAAATTGGGAGTTTAGCAAAAAACAGGTTTATTCTTTTACAAAAAAAAAGTAAATATAAAGTATATAATTCAGCTATACATAAAACTTACATTCATTTTTTTTTTCTTTATTTTTTTACAGAAAATTAAAAAATTCAATAGCTAGTTGAATTTGTATTGAAAATTTATTAAGACTTCACGTTTTACAATATAACTTCTAAGCCCGTTAAAACCACATCTTCATTTTATATCATTGGAAAGGTATAACCTAACGTAAAAAAATTTAAATTATAAACAAAAAAAAAAAAAAAATTATAGCTCGTGTTGCTGGCATGGTATTGAACTTAAACAAATTAAGAATGAGTCAACTTATTGCAATATTTTCAAAAATTTTGTACTTTTCCTCAAAATAGATGAAATAACTTTTCCAATGATACTATATTACCGGTTATAGCGGTCTTAAGTTGATTGAGCTATGTTGTCTCAAAATAGACCTTATTTTGGCCGCGAACAATTATTCTAAAAATTTATAACTTCAAACTTGGTTTTCAAATCAATAAACCAATGCAAAAAAAAATATTTGAGAGAAATCGGAGATGGTCAGTGCAACTGATCACTTCAATGTGAAATGGGCTATATCAGTTAGTAAACACAAAAAGCAAAAATGAGGTCAAAGTCATACATAGGTACCATTATTTTTGCTTTCGTTTATATTAATTTCGTTCCTTATCTAGCTTTATTTTTTCCCGATATCTTGTCAATGGCGAGTACCAAATTCGATGGAACCACGAGCTGTATGAGCTGTACGCTGACATCGACATAGTTAAGCACATTAAAATCGAGCGGCTCCGCTGGCTAGGTCATGTTGAGCGAATGGAAAACGACGCTCCAGCGAAAAAAATATTCGATTCGGTGCCTGGTGGTGGTCAACGCATAATAGGACGCCCACATCTACGTTGGAAGGATCAGGTGATGGATAACCTGACCACGCTTGGTGTTTCCAACTAGCTCAAAATAGAAATGGCTGACGCGATTTCTTATATGAGGCCAAAACCGACTTACGGTTGTAAGCGCCAGATAAGTCCAAGTCCATAGTCCAAAATTTCAGATTTTGGGGAGAATTTTCCACGATTTAGTAGTACTTTATTAAAGCGCGCTGATAATGATTTGAAAATTAATTGTTTTTGTTTTTACAAATAATTTTATTTACATTTTATGTATAGTTTTATTAACTCTAGAGAGGTAATCATATTTTCAATTTGTATTGAAATATGTATTGAAAATATGTACATAATCTACGAATCGACGTAGATTACCTCTCTAGGGTTAACAAAGTTGTTTTGGGAAATGGAACTAGATATTATTGCATAATAAGTCAATATTTTAATTATAACATAACAAAAACTAAATCATTAAAAATATATGAAAAATATTCTTTAATATATATAAAATAAAATAACATTTTTTTTATTATTTAATACATACAGGGTTTTCCAATAAAAGGTGTTATTTTGGTATTCAAAGAAAAATGCCATTTTTTGAGATAAATGATCGGATGTTTATTTCATAATAAAAAAGAAGGTATGCCGTTAATACTGAAAAACAACATCAGCCAAATAGCCACCACGACCACGCTAACAGGACAATATCCTTTTCATGAAATTTTCCAGAACCGAATCGCAAAGTGGCTGCCCTATGTCCTCGATAGCCTCACGAATTCCATCTTTGAGGTCTTCAACCGCTGCTGGGCTGTTGGCGTAGACCTTATCGTTCACGTGGCCCCAAAGGAAGAAGTCGCAAGGTGTTAAATCACAAGATCTCGGTGGCCAATTGTGCACACTGCTCCTGAAGCAACTTCAAGTTGACCTAAAATGGCAACGTAAACTGAATGTCTCCAAGTGTTTATAATGTTTTTCTGATGAAATATCACTTTGAATTAAAATCCCAGCTGATTTCGTTTTGAAAATATCTCAATTTTTGCATTTTAACGTGATTGAACCACCTTGTACATTAGACAGCGCAATATATTCAAGTATAAAACTGTTAATATATGTATGTATGTATGTATGTATATATATATATATATAATATACCTACGTGTGTTTGTGTGTGTGTGTGTAAAATATTGAGAATTGGGATATTGTTTTCACACCATCTACTGAGATAAATATCGCGGCGCGTCACTATCCCGTCCCGTCCATAAATTACGTAATCACTTTTATACTTAAATTGGGTCAAATTGGACAGCCTCTAAGAAATATACATCTATCATTTATTACAAATGTTGCGAAGTAAGTGTCACTGCAGTATTTTTTAAGCGACTTGAGTATGATGAATCTTCAATAAGATTAATTTTCAATCTCTCCCAAAGCTTGCTAAATTCCCTGTGAATCGACTCTCCAGCCTGCTCCGACTACAATCCCAAACCATCTCAGTCTAGTTTTATAATAACATCCTTCAAATGATCTAATATAACATGCATTTTTATCGTCTGCGAGACACCAGTACTCTCAATGGCTTTGCGAAAAGTTATCAAATTTTTATCTAAATCGGTTAAATCGGTTTTTTTGGTTATAAAACAAGAATCTTCAATTTTATTCATTGTCTGAAAAGCACACTCAAAGGGCTTCAAGGCATAAGGTCCAACCGTTTCATAAATATCGGGGTCATTAAGTTTTGCAGATTCCTTTAAAAGTTGTCTGCATGCATTGCCTTGAAAGATCTCTCCTTGATCATTTTTAGCCATTAATTTCAACTTTGTGGCCCAAATCAATGTTTTTTCCCGCCCAACAAGAAGCACGATACCACTCCAAAACAAATGATTGACAAAGCCCTGCAAAAGATGAGCAGGAGCAGGCTGGAGAGTCGATTCACAGGGCATTTAACAAGTTTTGGGAGAGATTTAAAATTAATCTTATCGAAGATTCTTCATACTCAAGTCGCTTAAAAAATACTGCAGTGATATTTACTTCGCAACATTTGTAATAAATGATAGATGTATATTTCTTAGAGGCTGTCCAATTTGACCCAATTTAAGTATAAAAGTGATTACGTAATTTATGGACGGGACGGGATAGTGGAATAGGTCTACAAGGGATACCACTTAAAAAAAAACGCGTCGCGATATTTATCTCCGTAGATGGTGTGGAAACAATATCCCAATTCTCAATATTTTACACGCACACACACACACACACACAAACACACACGTAGTTATAATATATATATAAATATATACAAACATACATCCATTCATATATAAACACTTTTATACTTGAATATATTGCGCTGTCTAATGTACAAGGTGGTTCAATCACGTGAAAATGTAAAAATTGAGATATTTTTAAAACGAAATCAGCTAGGATTTTAATTCAAAGTGATATTTCATCAGAAAAACATTACAAACACTTGGAGACATTCAGTTTACGTTGCCATTTTAGGTCAACTTGAAGTTGCTTCAGGAGCAGTGTGTGTGATCACCTCTTCGAGAGATAACACGGTCCGGAAACTTTTCCCGTTAAAGATCAATGGTTTCGTTGCTTGTGTGGCACGTAGCGTTGTTGAAAGTAAACGTTGTCCAGATCAATACCACCGAACTCCGACCATAAAAAATCATTAATCATCTCTCGATAGCGCAATCCATTCACCGTTACTGCTGATCCAACCTCATTTTCGAAAAAGTAAGGTCCAATGACCCCGCCGGACCATAAACCGCACCAAACAGTCACACGTTGAGGATGGAGAGGCTACTCAACAATAACTCTTGGGCTTCCGAGCCCCAGATGCGACAATTTTGCTTGTTGACGAAGCCACCGAAGTGGAAATGGGCCTTATCAGTCAAGATGATTTTTCGATGGAATTCCGGATCATTTTCATGCATTTCAAGGACCCAATCAGCAAAGACACGACGTTGTTGATGATCGGCCGGCTTGAGTTCTTGTGTTAACTGAACTTTATAAGCCTTAAGACCCAAGTCTTTATGCAAAATACGGTGTAATGACATATGTGGAATGCCCAATTCCAAAGATCGAAGAGGAATTTATAAATGAATTTATAAATTAAAATAAATATCATAAGTATTTATAAAAAATATTAATAATTTAAATTTTTCTTGTATTTTATTATTGTTCTTTAGATGGATTCCAATATTCAACGTCTTTTGTTTCCATCAATTCCTAGGCAATTATAATGAAATGAACCGTTATATTCAGAAGAGTATTTCTGTTTTTATCGTTTATTAAATTAAGCTCCGAAAATGTTCCTTATGCAGTTGCACTGCTAAGTGGAAACGATAATACTCGTAGTAAAACATTGTAGTAAAAAACTACAATTGTATATAGTACATTCGACAGCGTTGCTTGGAGACTACCTCAAGGACGGTTTAAAGGAATAATAGAAATTGGATGATCCGAAAGTTAATAACATGTCATAAGTATTTTGTGTTTGCTGTCAAAGTGTAAATGTACACATTTGGAAGTGTAAATGTGGTGAATAGAGGGGTCTGCCATGTGTTGAAATATGTTCCTACCGTTTGCATGCAAATAAACTATAACTCCACAACTTAAATGTTTTTTTTTTTAAATTATTCCAACCATTCAAAATCTACACAGAATCGTTTATGTTCTAACAAGTTTGTGTTATTTTGGTAGAATGGGTTAATTTCAATTCGGTAATAATTTCCTTGCGAAATTTTATTATTCCGCTTTGATGGTAACATAAATGAACCTTGTGCTCATGTACGCAGAAGCCATGAATGATTCTATTATTTGGGGGTGAATTCGAAACTTTTACTACAGCACACTACGGACAACACAACTGAAGTGGTCCTTGACTGCCTCTTCCCAAATTTTGTTTATCTAAATTGTTACCTGATTCTCACTCATTTTAAAGTAAATCTAATTGTTTGTGCATTAAGCTTAAATATAAATTTATGTGTTCAAAGAGAAAGGCCAAAAAATCAAATTTGCCGATTATTGTGAATGTGGAGTAGATAAATGGGGTCAAATAAAGTGAATGTTCATATAAAAATGAGACTGATACGATATTGTTTCACTTGCTGATTAAATATGTAAATATCTTCTTCTTATTAAGAAATAAAACCATTTTTTAGCGTTATTTGTGGAATATGCTACTGTTTTTCACTCGTTTGTATCTTTTATATTCGTGATGCTTTATTTTTCTAGAATCCTTCGTGTACTCTATGACAACACTTCCAAATAAGGTACATTTTTTGAAATCATGACAATGAAATGTGATAAAATAAAATTAAAATGAAGAAAAGGTATTGTGTACTTCAACATAAAAACTCCTTAAGTTTACGAAGTAAATGTTGTATTTGTTATAAATGCTCATCCGCATAAGTTGTAGCTTCCGCTGTGTAAGACCTAGATAATGGATAAGAACAAAATTATCGTTGCTTTTTCATTTTTTTAACAAAAAATTACCAAATATATCTTATACTATAGCATGTTACGGCCGTAACTCAATAAATAATAAGTACACTAAGGGAAATAACGCATATTAGCATTATCCACGCCTGAGTATAAATTTAATTTAAATATTTACGTGGATAAATCAAATGTTTTCCTTACAACTGGTTTTTTTTCCCGTATTTAAATTTTATTTATACCACACACGTACACACATATTCCATACAAGCAAACAGCAACAGCATCGCACACGTACACACATATTCCGACAAGCAGCAACAGCATCGCACGCAGGATTCTTATAGTTCTCATTTAGTTAATGTTGCAAGGGTAATATAGCATGGAAGTTTGGCAATTATGATTTGTGAATGCAATGGTGAGTGCGATGCATGATGAAATCATGTAGGGTGGAGTGACAACTTGGTATTTTCTCAAGAATGTCTTGAACCGGTTGTCATTTACCTGCATAATTTACTTCTTATCCTCTATTTTTCTTTTTAAAGTTTATACTATTTTTGACATTTGATGCCATATTATTGCAAACTGTCAAAAATAGTATAAATTAGAGAACGAAAAAATTAACAAAGAAAATGAAATATACCACCAAATGGCATTTGATGGACGCAGCTCGTCGGAAATATTCAAATAAATTGTTTTTCAATTTCAATACTTTTATATAAATTTTCCTTAAATGCGACAGTTTTATTTTCAAATAGTAAATATATGAAAAATTTTTAAATATATTCGTGCATAATTTTAATATATTTTTTATTAATTTTATTTTAAATATTTTAATATTTTATTTAATTAAAAAGGTATTTAAATAAATTTTAAATATTTACGTGGTCGATTTAAATAAATGCGTTATTGGTGCAAAAATGACTAGCTTTTTTTATAAATTAAAAAGTTTTTGGATAAATTTAATATTTTTTCCCTTAGTGTAGTTTTTCCATTTTGTAAGTAGTAGAATTGAATTTTTAAAATTGATAAAATATGCATTACGAGTATGATCGTTCTAGATATCAGATAAATAAATACAACTTCTACTACAGTTGCTCAGATATTTGCTTGTCAAAGATATTAAATCCGTAAGTCAAAATGTAATACAGCTAATCCTTTTGCAGGCGCAAAAAATGTAGACAATTTTTTTTAATGATTCTGTTACTAACGTGATTAGTTGTGCTATACTTCTTATTTTAAAACTGTAATTTTTTAAAATCAACACCAATTTTGATTAAGATAAAGATAAATACCTGCCAGGCGTTTGCATCTAGGGTCGCGAGGAACGACATGTCCAATTCCTATAATGTAAAGGTTTGCTTATTAGTTCATTGGAAAGCATTAATTAACATGTTTAATTTATTTAGAAATGTATATTTGATGATATTAGAGATGCAAATTAAGCCCAAATCGCCGAATTGGTAATAACGTTACTGTTACGAAATTGAATTCTTAATGGCCAATGATAGGCAGTGTGAAAAAGCCATTAACACCTAAAAAATCAAATCTCTAATATGAGCCACTCCAACGCAGAATGACTTCAAATTAAATTCACATGTATTACCTATGCTAAAGAGGTCGAAAGGGATCGATATATTTTATGCTTAACAACGTAGTTCTCCACGAAATAACTCAATTGCTCCAGGAAATAACCCCCAAATAAAATAACTCCCAATGAAATAACACCCAAATGAAATAAGACCCAACGAAAATGAAAAAAACCCCAAATTACTGAAATGAAATAATGCCTAAATCCAAATAAAAAAAACCCAAATGGAAATGAAACAACATCCAACAAAACTAGTAAGAAATGGTCTTCAACTGGGCCGAAGTTAAAATACCCCCACGGCCCAGCCAAAGTATATTCAAAGTCTTAAGCAATCAATAAAATGTTTATCTGTAAAAACGTTTTCGTTATAGTTTTAACAGAAAATATTCGCTTTTGTTTTTTGATAAAGTCACTTTGTATGGGAGGTAGGCGTGGTTTTCATCCGATTTGGCTGAAATTGACCTTTAATTTTTAGATAGAAGCTTAAATATTGAATTTCATGATGATAGCTTTAAAATTACGGCTGTAATCGTGATCCCAGACAGACGGACATGGCTAAATCAACTCGGGTGGTGATGCTGATCAAGAATATATACACTTTTCTATACCTAACACGCCTCCTTATGGGCGTTACAAACGGAGTGACAAAATTAATACACCCCCATTTACGTTTTTTTAAACGTGGGGGTATAAAAATGAAATTAGCTCCAATGAAATATCCCCCAAAAAAATGAAATAAGCCTCAAAAAAAGAAAGGGTTAAGCTTAAAATATGCTCCTTTTACAGAATGAATGATTCGTTAAAAGCGTTTTTACACAGAAACATTACATAACCCCTTAAATTTATGGAATGAAATAATAACCAAATCGAATGAAATAAACCAAAAAAAAAAAAAAAACAACTAAAATGAAATCATCTCCAAATAAAATTTTATTGGGGCTTTTCATTATTTGATAATGAAATAAAAACCAAGAAAAAAAAATGGAATATCATCCAAAATTTGAGAAATAGTCCCCAAAAATTCATATGAAATAACACCTAAAAATGTATGGAAATTTCTTGGGACTTATTTAATTTTTTTTTTTTATTATTTCATTTGGGGGTTATGTCGTGGAGCCCGTTTTTACTACGATAGGATTCAAAAATTATCTCACAATGAGCTTTTAAATTTTTTTTCGCAAGAATTTTTCTTTCAAAGAACTTCTTCAGAAAACCTTTCCCAAACAAATCCTTCAGTAAAAAGCTTTATTTAACCCAGTGGGGCCTAAGGAATTTTAAGCGCAGGCCAAAACTTAAAAAACAAAAAACAAACACAAAATGTTGCTCATTGTTGTGTTTGGCAAAAACTCAAACAAAACAAAAAACTTACAAATTGCATTGTAATAAAATCACATGTCATGAAGTACACTGTAAGAAAATTTGGTTTATTTTTTTTTAAATATATTCAATGTTTGATAGATATTACAAGTATGACAAATCAATGAACTCAATTTATTTGCCAGTGCACTGCGACAAAGATTGATTTTTATTACAATAACGATGCTTGCACAAAAAGTTACTCGACACACAAGTAACGGGACAATCAGGTTCTGCATCGACATCATCGTGCGTGCGTTATTTTTTTTTTGGTTTTGCATGCAATTCTTTTTGTAAAGTTAGCTGGAAAATGGGCTGAACACTGAACGAGTGCGGTTTGTGTTGTTGTTTTTTGCAGGTATTCTTTGATTTTAGCTCATCGCAAAGACAAAATTAAGACAGAAAAAAATTTTTATGAAGAGCCACGTGGGCCATACGGGCCCACATGTTTACGTGGGCATGTTTGATTTAACCCATAAATATTATAACAGGAAATTTCCAGCAATGTTAAATTTATGCACGGTCTGTAACAAAATTTTCTTGGAAAAATCGTTTTCTAAAAATTACATTTTCTCATTGGTCTTTGAAAATTTTCTTCACAAAAGCTTTTTTACCAAATCTCAAAAAAAAAAATTCTTATAAGTTGACTGTATGTATTTTTCAAAATAAATTTGAAGCAATCAGTTTTTTCTGAAATAGGCGAAACATTCTTAAAAAAGCAGTTTCAATTTAAATATCCTTTCAAATAGCTTTTTTACAAAACACTCTCAAAAAACTAATAACTAACAATGAGCAGAAAAAATGCAATATTTTCCAAGGAGAACTTTTCTGTCCATTCTAAAACTTGACAAAAATGTTCGTGAAAACTAGTATGGAATGGATTATCTTTGGCTCGGCTTCCACACATGTGTTTATTTTATAATATCCGAAGTTATGAAAGTTATATTAATTTGAAGACGTTTGTATTGGGTGTATACAAACAAAGATTGTGTATTTGGAATCAAAAGTTATGTGAAAAATTTCAAGTATGAGGATTATTGTTTTTGATTTTTAGAGATTTTAATATAGTCTTTTGGTATGGGAGGTAGACTTATTCCTATCAAATTGAATTATTTATCGTATTCTTTTGTTTTTTTTTTCTTAACATTACATACTCTTCTAAGTAAGTAAGTAAGTAAGATACGAAAGTGGGATATAAGCGGCGCCCGCGAATACAAAATGGGGAACTTTTCTTAAAATGTATCAAGTGGGGTATAAAAATAAAGAGTTTAAATGTATACAATTTATATGTTTACGCAGTCGTTTGTTTTTTTTTTTTAATCGACAATTCACTTTTTATTTTATTTTATTTTAATACAACAACACACATTCGTTTTTCTGTGTTGTATACGTTGGTTGATTTTATAAATGTTTGAATAAGCAGTAAGATCTCATTTTATTTTATTTCATTTCATTTTATATTTTATTTAAATATTTAAATGTTTAATTATTATTTAAGTTTTTTATGTTTTTAGGTTTTTTTAATAAATGAAAATAAATGAAGAAATGAAATGAAACTTTGTTTCAAATAGAAGCTCTAAGTTTATTTTTTTTTATAAGTAGAAAAAGAATTTATTTAATTTTTGTTTATGAAGATACTAAGGAATTTTGTTTTCTGAGTTAAATAATTCAAGTTACATTAGAAAGACTGTTTAAAGATTTAAAAGTCTGATTTGATAGAAAAATGTATAAATAAAGTTGATTTTTAAAAAAATAATCACGTATCCTACCCTGGCCTTCATGTTTCTACCCAGTATAGAGTATCTCCCCTGGTCCCTTAAAAAACACGTAAAAATGAATTAATTGACTGGTCATCTTAAAGTAGAAAACAAAATACTTGATTACATTGTACAACTCCGAAAAAAAGACATATGTTCAAATATTTATGTCTCGCCGCCTTTCCTTATATCAGACAACCTCTTAACGTATAATCACCCATATATCAAATATATATAAGCTTCAAATTTTTTACCCGGAGCTGTTATGTTACTACAAGATATAAAGCACATTAGAATGTATCAACATTGTAAAAAAAAAATAAGTAAAACCTCTTGAACCACTAGAAATAATGAATTTGGTGAATTATAGAAACTTAAATCCCTAATAATTTTCTACTTTGAACGCATAACTTAACATAACATAACATTTCTTTCTAATTTACGTTCTGAACATGCTCACAACGCTTTGCAGTGCAACCAAGCACATCCCTAGAACAAAAATTGGGTTAACCTATTGCGGGTTAACATCACATTGGGTTAACATCACTTTTACTCTGAAAGATTTCTTGTTTAAATTGTGAGTCAGGTTAGTTCCTTATATTTTAAAACAAGCGAGCAAACTTTAAATGCTGCTCACTTAAACACACAAACTTAACAGCCATTTTCTTTTTTATCCATGAAAGTCATGGATAAAAAGTTAATTTAAAAATGGTGAATTTTTATGTAAATATTTACCTTTCGGTTTCTTAAGTTGCTGGAGAAGTCCAGATTGACGATTTTACGCGCACCCACGCAAATAGCACGCAAATTTTTGGAAAATGAACAAAAAACCTTAAATAACCGAAACACTCTGCTTGCGTTGCAAGCTTGTTATCCGCCGGAAGTTGCACTCAACTTTTAGTAAACACAAAATTTAATTGTTCACTTAAATTCGATTTTTTTCCATTTATGTTTAGACTAGAAATGTAATAAAGTGTAGACGGAATTAAGCGTAAGGATACACTTCCGGTTAGTTGATTTCCTTATTGCTTTAGTTTAAATTTCATACAGATTGTGTGTGTTTCCCTAATCTTCCTGTTCCATAAGCACTCGGACAATATTTGAGGAAAACTACCGTATTTCCTTGGTGGTTTTGAGCAGAGAATTCGGCAAACTTACACGCTTGATGTTACTATGCGACTGCAACGGAGTCCCAGCCCTTGGCTATGTAGTACCTGGGGGTGTACACTTCACAGCTTCTGTTAGTTACTATCTTTATGCGTAGAAGCATTACAAGCAATACAATGGAGATTGCTCTCCAAACATGCCACATACATAATACATAAATGGATACATCTGGCCGAGCAGGGACGGATCTCTGCCAAAAAGGTTTTCGCCGAGCCTCGCTCTGTCTTTGGAGTACCTATCGTGTCCCGAGGAATAGGACCATCCGCACTTTGTTTGGCGACATACTTCACAAACGCACATACGTGCAAACGCATGTATCTGCCAACTCTCAAGCTCACATATGTATATTTCCTACACTCATACACCACACACACACACATACCCATACATATTCTGTGTACACCTTGATTCAATATTTGAAACTTGCACGGAGTATATACGGCAACTCGTTGCCGGAGGCGGAACCATTATACATGACATGGCATAGTGTGCCGAATCAGTGCTGAAATGGGTAGACCCCCAACTCAGCTGCAATACATACCGCGCGATTGCATGGAGCTTTGTACATATGCACTCACATAGCTTCATACGGTAGCTGTATGTATTTCACTGTGGCTTTGAATGTTTCTTGTAAGCATCCAAAGTGGGTTGCGCTGCGCTGCCTGGATACATATTGCTTTTGGGGATGCTAGCAATTTCGTGTATCCGAAGTATTTCGTTTGCTCAACACCCCAATTCGTGAAAATAATGCAAAGCTTTTCTTTACCTACGCACTCGGTTCTTACAGGACAGCGTCAAGTCATGATGAGCTGGTCCAGTTCTCTTTGAAGCGGAAGCTGCTACGCTGCGCAGTCCTTCCGTATCCTGCAGTTAAGACGAGGTGAGGTAAATTGTGCTGCTGGGTTGTTTCCAAATGCAGTTTTCATTATGTCCGCTTTGCCAGAAGCACTACTCTTGCCTTCCCCAGAGTGTGGATACATGTACTCTCATAGCAGTGTTTGGTGAATGTTGGAGCAACGAATGGATTTTTCTTTGCTGCAGCTGAAGACTCACTGCGAATGCGTGGAAGAAAATGACGATTCTAATAATCGCTCGTTTTTGAATAAAAATAAATTTGGTCGAAGTACTCTCCGATTTCTATGAAATTCTCCGAAATGCTTCATGAAGTAGATATTTTCTGCATTGATTTGAATTTTATGGCTTAAAATGTCTGCGATTAAAAATATTCTGCAAAAGTAACGGCAAGTGAACGCATAGTAACGAGACTAGCTTAGATCGAACAAGATTATTAGTAGTTTTTGTTGAGAAATTGACTTTTCAATAAAAATTGTAAACTGCGAAGAAATAAATTGTGGTATAAGAAGTTGAAAAAAAAAAACAAAATAAAGTTTATCTCTAATGAAATACAAAATTCGGAAAAGAATAAAAACACTAACTTTCATTACTTAATATTAACGATTACGCTTGGAGCTCGGGAAATTTACCGGACAAAATTAATTTACAACGCATAAAATCCATTCAAATGTGCAATTTAGTGACAAATACAGCAAAAATATTGTGAAATTCTTTCCAGTGGACAATGTTTAAGAATACAAATAATCGCACAAATAAAACTAGAAATAATAAAACGGTGCCACACTGAAAATGCTTTTGGAAAAGACATGGTAGACGTTGTAGAGATCACGGAGAGAAAAAATTAAGCATTCTATGCTTGAATCAAGCAAATAGGCTATCAGTTGACACTCAAGCGTAAATTTCTCAATTGAAGCATTATTTTGCTAAAATTGCGCAAATTTAAAACACATGATAATAAGAAAAAAATTTTTATTTCAAGCAACATTTGCTTAAAACTCAAGAGTATTTTTTATATTTTCAAGTCTTATATTTGCTTGATGTGAGATAAATTTGCTTGATTAGAATAAACAATTTGCTGAAACCTAAAATAATTTACTTGATTTGAGAACAATTTGCTTCATCAAAATAAACAATTTCTTCCATATAAGAACGTTTTGATTTTTCTTATAAAGAGAAGAATTTGTTCTCAAGAAGCATTACATGGTATTATTTACTTTCTTAGGTTTGCCATTGTCTCCAGAGAGGTGACGGCCGAGCAGAAAAATTAATTCAATTGAATAAACTTTTTGTGTGAGATGGAATTGAACCGGGGTTCTCTGGCGAATGGGTCACGCACTCTACCCACTGCGCCTCGGCCGCCACATATGAAATATACATGTTCCTGCCAAAAATCGGGTTTTTGACCCTGTATTCAGATTGTGATGCGAAAAACAAAGTATGCATTAATTTTCTGTTAAATCACACCAACAACCTCTACCAAGTGTTTTTCAAAAGCATTAAATTTCTGCATTGTTGTGGGTAGTGTAATTGGATAAACTGACAGTGTAAAAAAAGACAAAAAAGTGCCACGGTAATGAAACAGTTCAGACATTTTTTAAATTCAAAAAATATAGAGCACTTAAAGAGCATTGTTAAAAGACAAATTATAACAACATTAAAAAGTTCATTTTTATTAATTTAATCCATGAATTCTAATGTGAGTGATTGTGTGGAACATTAACTACTTCCCTGTTAAAATTAGAAACAATGATCAAATGTTGTTTGTCCTGCAGTGTAATCATCTAGTATTTAAACAGTCTTGGTACTAGTATAAAACTGACCAGTATTATTAGTAACCAATATGGCGATGTAATTGAAAATATCAATTGTCCTATTCTTAACAGTTTGAAACGGGCTTACAATTAATATGTTATGATCAGTTAAATTCTTGCTTGTAGTAACGCGTTGCACTGAAATCATATGTTGCTAAATTTTTACTAATTCACAGTTCAACATTTTCTGAGTAGTTACGAACTAGACATGTTATAATTAGTTCATAAATTGTGAACCATTATCAACTATAGTGAACTACTTTCAACCAAAGTATAAACTAGTTATTAAGCTAGTGATTTATACAAGTTTTTGCTAATGTGTCATTCAAAATAATTCCGAAAATCGGGAAAAATTAACATTAACTTATTTTAGTATTTCATATAAAAGGACATACCGTCTGATCAAAGAATATCCGGAATTCTTCAATAAAACGAAAACGATTCAATCGATATTATTTTTATTTCCTTAAAAGTAACCTCAATTGCAAGCTTATTAACACTTATTCCAACGCATCCTCCAATCTTCAAAAAACTTTTCAAAGGCTGATTTCGATATCGCCTTCAGCTCCTTCTATGAATTCTCCATTATCGCCTTAATCGTCTCAAAACGTTTTCCGCGAACTGGTAACTTGAGTCGTGGGAATATTTATTTTATTTATTTATTTCATTCATTGCTACTGAGCAATTGCCCTCACAGATATAAAACATTAACTTAAGCTATATTCTTAAACTATAGATAACAAATTGAATAATATTTGCTTAAAAATTTCTCTATTTAAACTAAAATCCACTTGACCAGCAACAGAATTGCAAAGAGATAAACATTTAGAGATAACCTCACTTTGACTAAAATTAGTTCTATGGAGAAATATATAAAATAACGTTCTTTCTCTGAGACCTCTTATTGGTGCATACAATGGGATAAGTTCCAACAATTTGGAACATTGTATTTTGCCATCTTAAATGTCCTTGATAAATAATATTGAAAAGATTTTTCTTCTTTGCTCCAACGATTGGATTCCAAGTAGTTTACAGCGAACATTATAAGAAGGCATATCCTGATATGAGTATAAACTACGTAAATCAAATCGAAAAAACCTCTTTTGAACTTTTTAAACTCTATTAACATCTACTGCATATGTAGGACTCCAAATAATACAAGAGTATTCCAGGATGGATCTGACCAAGCACGTAAAAATAGATTTTACTGTGTGTGGGTCACGATACCAGCCGCATGAGCCAACATGTGTCTACATTAGCGTGGCCGTTAGTTGTATAGAGAATATTTTTTTTTATTTCTTATATTCTCTCCCCCCAAATCGGTTCAGTTTTATGTAAAAAAAAATACAAAAAAGTTTCAAAGCGATAAGTTGTGTTTAAGGGGTGTCGCCCGCCCCTCAAAGTTGGCCTTCAAGCCCATTTATTAAAATGTAATTTGTTTGTATATGAGTATCTTTTTAAAAAAACATTTAACAAGAATATGATGTATGGCAATATTTTAGCTATTTTAATCAACAACATTAGCCTCAAAGAAAGTTTTTTGATAAAATCAATATTTGAGAAAATAATGAAGAAAATAACCAACAAAATACCAAAAATTATAAGCACCAAAATTATATTTATATGGAAATTATTTGTTCTAAGCATGTGCGGTAAAAGCTTATGTCTATTAAATTATTTCATACATAGCTAAACTACGTATAGTCAAAAGATAACCATACAAAAACAAAATTATTGAGTTATATTAAAATATTTATAACTCTTAACTTACAGTAGATTTCTTAGAGTTCGAAAATTTCTTGTTTGAGAAGAAAAAAACTGCTCAAGCCCACCACTAATGAATTTTGAAACTGTTTGTTTTCTCATTGTGGCGCGGTTAAAGTTAATTTGTTTTTCTTTTTCAATATTCAAAGCAGCGACCATATTTTCTTTTATGAAGTTTTATGAAGCGACCACATTTATGAAGTTGTACTGAGAAGTGTGTTTGAGGAAAAATTTCAAAATCATTCAAGCCCTAACGTAACAATATTTGAAAAATTTAAAAATGCATGGCCAAAATTAAACGTTAAGAACTAGCAGCAAGGAATGCAAGATGAAGTGGTAATAATTATTTGAAAAACAAAAAATCTCGGGTTGTAAGTTTTGTTAACACAATCTTACAAGAAGTACAACTTAGAGAGCATTATAAGGAGTTATTAGAACTTACCTTGCTATTCCTGGGTGAGAACCTAAAAAAACCGCCAAACAGTGTAATAATTCGTTCACCGGGTGCTTATCATCATGCGCGTTGGATGGGAAAAGCTATTTACAGCTTGAAAATATATTTGTTCCGTGAAGAGTATAACTTGACAGAATCTGAAAGCATTGGACTACGTCAAATTTGCATTTTTATTGTCGCCGTATATGTTGAAGCCTGGTTTTCTGCTCCCTAAGCAATACAAGCACCACACACCGACTTAAATGTTTTGTCAAAATTAAAAGAATTTGAAAATATTGATTTAGGAATCTCGCAATCCCAATTCAAAAACCAGTTAGGGTATTTAAATGGGGAGGCTAAAGTTTTTGCATTTGCGTTTTTTTACAACAATGTCGTAGATGCAACAAAAGAAAATATGGTCGCTGCTTTGAATATTGAAAAAGAAAAACAAATTAACTTTAACCGCGCCACAATGGGAAAACAAACAGTTTCAAAATTCATTAGTGGTGGGCTTGAGCAGTTTGTTTCTTCTCAAACAAGAAATTTTTTTGAGAGATTTTAAATTGATACGTCTTTCATGACATTAACTCCGTCCGAATGGCCTGCGCAGGATTGCTATATGACAGCGGTAAAAACATTAAAAAAATTAAGAGTCTTCAATGATACCGTCGAAAGAGGAGTGAAGTTGATGGAGGAGTATAATAAGCTCTTTACAAGAAATGAAGAGCAAAAACAATTTGTACTGCAGGTTGTTAGCGACTATCGTCGCCGGTTTTCTACTGTAAATCAAGAGTTATAAATTTTTTAATATAACTCAATAATTTTGTTTTGTTTAGTTTTCTTTTGACTATACGTAGTATAGCTATGTATGAAGTAATTTAATAGACATAAGCTTTTACCGCACATGCTAAGAACAGATAATTTCCATATAAATTTAATTTTGGTACATATAATTTTTGGTATTTTGTTGGTTATTTTCTAAAATATTAATTTTTGCAAAAAACTTTCTTTGAGGCTAATGTTGTTGACTAAAAGAGCTTAAATATTGCCATACATCATATTCTTGTAAAATGTTTTTTTAAAAAGATACTCATATACAAACAATAAATAAATGGGCTTGAAGGCCAACTTTGAGGGGCGGGCGACACCCCTTAAACACAACGTATCGCTTTGAAACTTTTTTGTATTTTTTTTTACATAAAACTGAACCGATTTGGGGGGAGAGAGTACAAGAAATAAAAAAAAAAAATAACGGCCACGCTAGTCTACATGCGTCTAAGTATTCTGTTTTTTTATGTTATATGCTTTTATTTTAAATAATAAGACGAGTTTTTGGTTTTCTTGAAGGTTGTTTATTCGCCGACTTCTGGATGAGAAAGAGGACTAATCTTTGGTTTGTTCAACATTAAATACTTTTTCACGTACTCAATTGAGTATTTTATCAATTGAGCCTATCTTACTTGACTCGATATAAATCTAGAGAGGCTTTAACATGCAATATATTAGTGATAATGTGAGCAATTACATGAGCAATAATATGAGCGAACTTAAGTGAGCGCAACTAATTAAAACAATAATGAAAACCTGTTTTGAGTAAATACAGTGATGGCAAAAGAAATTAGTATTCAATTAAACTTAAATTTTAAATAATAAATTTTTTAATTCACAAAAATATAAACAGATTGATAATTTTTAAAATAAAATAAGTACTAATAACGAATATTATATAATTTCATTAATCCTTCAATGGATGTCCGCTGCACTTGGAGTTTCTTTTGACAAAACCTAATTGAGAGGTTGCCCTCGAAATGACATAGTCTCTATGAATTTTAAAAGAAAGATTGGAAGCAAAGTAAATGCCAAGATCCGTAACAGAGGTTGATCTATAAAAAAGTTGGTTGGTATCAAATGAATATTCATGTGTAATGCATGCGTTTTTGCCAAAATAAGTAAAGATATGCCATTTGGAGAAGTTTAACTTCAAACCATTAACGTTACATCATTGAAGAAAAGCATTAATATCTGATTAAAATTTTTAGCAATCTGAAGTGTATCTAATAATAGAAAACATTGTCAGGTCATCAGCATACATCAGAGTTTTACAGAATTTAAACGTTTTTGGTATATCGTTGATATATAAAATAAATAAAAGTGGCCCTAAGTGGCTTTCTTGGGGTACACCTGAAGTAGCTTGGATCATACTAGAGTAGCAGTTTAAAATGTTTATGAATAATTTTCTGTTAATTAGATAAGAGTTCAACCATTGTAGAAAGTTGGAGTGAAATCCTAGCTTACCTAATTTAGAAATTAATAATTTATGGTTTAAGCCAGGCATTGCCAAAGAGTGATTTTTGAAGAGTGCAACAACAATTACAAAAAAAATACAAAAACAACAACAAATCGTTGGATACGTAGTACAATAAGGAATTAGTAACATAAAAAACACAAAAATCCATGCTGCTCAGTCGAAATATAGTTTCGCACTTCGCAAAAGAGCTTATCGCTTACAATTTTGTCTAACAATTTAGGTATCACGGAAAGTTTAACGATTGGTCTATAATTCTCAATAAGAAACTTCTGCCCAGATTTGAAAATCGAAGAAATATAGGCTAATTTCCACTCATCTAAAAATATTCCGTTTAAAAGGGACTTATTGAAAATTAGAGTTAGTGCAGGACAAAGAGAACCTGCGCGCGATTTAAGGAGTATTGGATGTAGTAAATCGTATCCACCACCCTTTGTACAATTAATACTCTGAAGAGCTTTAAGAACTTCATTTTCAGATATTTCTTAATTTCCAATATTAACAATTTTAGAAACAGATGGGAAATTATTGAGACCAGGGAATAGAAAAAAGTATTCACCATGTTGGGTGAATACGGAACGGATTATTGACTGAGCCTCATCTGTCATTAGAATTCACTACCACAAATCTGGCTTAGCTTCAACAATTCGCTAGACGGGTAAGCCAAGCCCGATAAATCGACATGGTTGAAATTATACTGAATTGACATTTCTAAAATGTGTTTAATGACGCCGATCGGTTAAGAATTGTCAAAGTTATTCAATAGCTCTTTTGGCCAAATTGAGATGGCACACCCTGTACAAGGCGAGTCAGTATAAGTGTCCTCTCTGTTGGAGCATTACACCTTGCAAATCAAGTTGGTTCCAGAATTTGCGTTGTTATCTTCAACATTGAAGAGTGTAATGAAGCACGAGTTCATTTTAATTCAATCATCAGTGTAAAAATAGGTATATTCAAAAAGTAGTTTGATTTTCGTCTACAAAAGGAATATAAAAAAAAAGTTTAAAATTTGTAAGCTCCCCGGTAACCCGAAAAAGGGAAAATACCCTCAGTTTATCCAAAGAAGAGGACGACAAAAATGTGTTGAAAAGGATAAGATTAATATATGAGGGCAGAAGATAAGTCAACATTTATCCGGAGAGAACCACAAAAATGTGTTGAAAAGGATAAGATTGATATATGTGGGCGGAAGATAAGTCAACATTTATCCGGAGAGAACCACAAAAATGTGTTGAAAAGGATAAGATTGATATATGTGGGCGGAAGATAAGTCAACATTTGGTCTAGGGTGTTTAAATAATGCTTCAAACATAGACTAGCTTTCCAATTGGGCTGACAGTATGGTCAAAATAAAAGTATATTTTCATTTATGAAATAAAAGTAAAAAACTCAATTTCCTGTCAACATTACTATCCAAGACCTCGTTGACGGTTTTTGCCTCTATCTCGCGAATGGTAGAAAGAACAAAAATTCCCATTTTTTAAAGAACAGCATTTCATTAATATGGCTGCCATACTCTATCCTGTGAACCCAATTTTCCAAGTTTTTGTTGAGAATTTCTGGCCCTATCTCACGAATAACTCGGATGATATTCCCCTCAAGGGAAATAGGTCTGAATCGTTTCTTGATTATCCGCATACCATCTATCTTTATGGAAGACCCACTAAAAAAGTCTAACGGGTTCAAATCGCGGGCATATGATAAAAATAAGATATCCGTGTTTGGACCACCTATATATCGCACACCCTCTTCAAAACTGACACAACTCAAAATTTTGAAATTTTCAGGAGAGTCAAAAATACTATTTCGCTTTCAAGCAAATTCATACAAAAGAAGGATGCAAAATGATTTTTTAAAAATTAACGAGCAATCAGATTAAAGCAAAATTTCGGACAGTCGATGGAAATGTGCATTACGAATTTATGTGCGTTTACGATTTATATTAAAAAGTCAAAATTGAAAAATTTCGAGTTTTGTCACTTTTGAAAAGGGTGTGCGATATAAGGGATGGGTGATAAGTTTCTAGCCCAACATTAAAATAAATGTTATTTCTGTGCATTTTTACTTTTTGACATAATATATGTATAGATATAATAGATGTTCCTTCTTCTCTCTTGTTAATCCAATATTAACAATGACATTGTATGTATTCTATATATATTTACTATGTCACGACGTTTGTAATGCTCATAAGGAAACGTAGCATGTATAAAAAAGTATAAATAATCTTAGCCATTTCCGTCTGTCCGTTGACACGATTACAGTCGTAATTTTGAAGCTATCGTAATCAAGGCATATATGAGGTTTTTCTAAAATGTATACATAAGATCAAGTTTTAGAATTTGCCAAAACGGTTCAAAACAACGCATATCTCCTATACAAAGTGACTATCAAGACGGAAAAATCTCTAAAAGTTCAATGCTACTTCATCGAATGGCTTCAAATTTCGTCTTACTTCAAATCACTTCAAATAACATAAGCTAAAATACACACTCTTAAATTACAATTTTATAATATCGAATCGAATACCTAAAACAAACTTACTCACATCAATAATAGTAACTAATAATAACCTTCAGAAATTTGAATACATATACTTAAACACGACTGGGGGATATTTTAACTTAATAATTCCTTACTATGATTTTCTTTTTAAATCCACAACAAAACAAACTTACAAAATATGCAAAAGTATGTACATTATATGGAAAACATGCATTATGAAATAATTGCAATAATTGCAAATATGCAAAAAGTATCCGGGGCTACCCGTAAATGTTTATATAACGTAAAATATATATAAATTGTAGGTATAACTGCGCAGGTGCTCGGACAAAATACCCACGGACATTTGTAATTGGGGATTATAACCGAACAATTTTAGGACAAAACTAAAATTTTTAATTTTTAAGAAAAATAAATTAAATTCAGTTATATTATTTAAAACTAGCTTTTTCCCTGTGCGCGTTGCTGCACCCTGCAACTATATTGGAACATAATAATTATATTCAAAGCTTTTCTTAGACCCATAGTTTGACACTCCTGTAATTTTTCACTGCCCGTTAGAGTTTCCCAGTAGCAGGACATAACCAAATAGTAACTCCATTTTGAGTTTGTATGTAAGTAATGTTACTTTTACTTCCAAAGCTATGCGATATTACAAATTTTAACTGTATGGGCGGATCCACACCCCCCTATAAGATCTCATCCCAGTTTTCTAGTAGATGGACAATATCCAGTCTTAGTTCAGTTGCCGACAGTGAGCATACAAATTAAATTACCAAATTGTAGCCTAATACGGCCAAAATCATCGGAAATATAGCATTTTTATTGATTTGAGGGCGGTAAAAATGGGTGGGGCAACCCATTTTTAGTACAGTTGCCGACAGTGAGCATACAATCTAATACCACCACATCTTTCCGAGATATAGAATTTTTATTAATTTGTGGGCGATAAAATAGGTGTGGCAACCTATATTTAGTATAGTTTCCGACAGCAAGCAAACAAAAGTAATTACTCAATTTTAGTATAATACCACCAAAACCTTCTGATATATAGAATTTTTATTGATTTGTGGGCGGTAAAAAGGGGTGTGGCACAAAGACCGTTTATGCATAAAAACCTTCGTACTGACGTCACCTTTCATGGGAAATTTTCAGAAACAAAATCGGTTCACGCATTACAGAGAACATCAATTTCATACACAATGCAACTTATTTTTATATGTATAGATACCCGATATACCCGGTGTTACTCGGGGGAAAAACGTATAATTTTGATGTTTAGGTTTTATTCGTTTAGAAGATAATGATTTTACCCAGAAAAAAATAAGCTTTTGACGTAAAGCGTATGGAAATATGCAAAAGGGTTTTTTGTCATTCTAAGGAAACGGCGTTATTAGAAAAAGACGTTGTACTAAAAATTTGTGCAATCTTGAAGATATGTGAATTTTTTTGGTGTCAAAATTACAGAATTTTTTTTTTAATTAATCAAACGAAGCTTTTCGCAAAAAAAGTATGCTAGTTGGTTGATTTCCCTTACTTGTAAAAGGGTTGAAGAGGCGTGGTCAAAACTAATTATGCCAAAGTATAATCTAAGATTCAAGTAAAATGTGAGCCAAATAGTGGCTGTCATTGTCATTTCACAGTTGTCATTTAATTTTATAGCAAATTCTATTAGGAAATTATTTTGGAGTCAGCTCAACCATCAGTTTTGAAGCCATGAGGTAGTGGGATCGATTCCCACAATGAGCGGAACAAATGATTTTTTTTTTTTTTTTTATTTAAAATTTCTTTTTATTTTAGAGAAAATGGGTTTTGTTGCATTTTTATTGCACTGTTATTTTCCAAGTTGCATAATTTGTTTTAATTGCAATTTGGAAAAGAACAGTTATTTTCGGTCCCTGTTCTTAACCGTTTTGTTATGGAATTATTCTTAACTGTACCTTTGGAATTTATATAAGAAATTTCCCATGAAAGGTGACGTCGATACGAAGCTTTTTATGCATAAACGGTCTTTGTGCCACACCCCCTTTTACCGCCAACAAATCAATGAAAATTCTATATATCAGACGGTTTTGGTGGTATTATACTAAAATTTAGTAATTACTTTTGTTTGCTTGCTGTCGGAAACTGTACTATATATAGGTTGCCACACCTATTTTATCGCCCACAAATTAATAAAAATTCTATATCTCGGAAAGATGTTGTGGTATTAGATTGTATGCTCACTGTCGGCAACTGTACTAAAAATCGGTTGCCCCACCCCCTTTTACCGCCCTCAAATCAATAAAAATGCTATATTTCCGATGATTTTGGCCGTATTAGGCTACAATTTGGTAATTTAATTTGTATGCTCACTGTCGGTAACTGAACTAAGACTGGATATTGTCCATCTACTAGAAAACTGGGATGGGATTTTATAGGGGTGTGGATCCGCCCATACAATTAAAATTTGTAATATCGCATAGCTTTGGAAGTAAAAGTAACATTACTTACATACAAACTCAAAATAGAGTTACTTTTTGGTGATGTCCTGCTACTGGGAAACTGTAACGGGCAGTGAAAAATTACAGGGGTGTCAAACTATGGGTCTAAGAGAAGCTTTGAATATAATTATTATGTTCCCATATAGTTGCAGGGTGCAGCAACGCACACAGGGAAAAAGCTAGTTTTTAATAAATGTTATTTTTTGACCGATATATTTTTGGTTGAAATTTGACTTCAGTTTGAAAAGTTGAAATTTGACTACAATTTTCACAGTCAAAAATAACAGTTAAAATTTGACTTTTATTTTTTCGGTCAAAAGTAAAAGTTAAAATTTGACTTTATTTTTTCGGTCAAAAATAGCAGTTAAAATTTGACTGTTATTTTTTCGGTTCAAATGTGTAAAAACATACCAAAAGTATAAATTCTATTTATACTACTCTTCTCTGCCTTTGTTTTGCTTATCAATACATATTGCGTTCCCTATCACTGTTGTTTGTCGAATCACTCCGCATCAGAGAACTGCAGTAAGTATCCGACAGAAATTGGATACTCAAATCATACACGAGTTCCTTGTTTTTCTCTACCGGCTTATTAGCATATTTTCGGGTGCAAGTCAACGTGTGCCGGGTAAGCTAGTTATTAAAATGGGATATCACTGTCAAATTTTTAACCTTTATTTTTAATAGAAAAAATAAAAGTCAAATTTCAACTGTTATTTTTGACCAAAAAAATAAAAGTTAAACTTTAACTTTTACTTTTGACCAAAAAAAAAATCGGTCAAAAAATAACCATTATTTATTGACTTTTTTGAAAAAATTCGTAACAGTTATGGTCCCTGGTTAATAACCATTTTCTTCATTTCGGTGTACACATAGAAGCCAAGGGAAAAAGTACGTAGGTTGCCTTTAAAGTCTTGCGCCTTACAATGAAAATACAGTGGTTATTCAGTGAAAATGCTTTTATTGTTTTTCAAAGTATTCTCCAAGATCATCAAGCACTTTTGAATTCGTTTGAAAAAATTTTCTAAACATTTTTGCCACTCTGAAGTTGATACTTCTGACACCAGGTTTTTGAAGGCCTTAACGGCCTGTTCGGGCGTAGAAAAACGCTCGCCATTGATTCATTGGGAATTCATTTGGTGCCAAGTCAGAACTGTAAATTAGATGATCCATCAATACCACGTTTTGTGGAAACTCGCATTGTCGTGACAGAGGATGATCTTCCTTCGATAATAGGTTTTCCTCAATTCTCAGAAGATTTCCGACAAACAAATGGTTGTGAAACATTCAGCATGAACAGTATTCCGTTGCTCACGTAATACGGTTGCGAAATTACCGGTTTTTCTAAAAAAACTTCAACTATTTGCTTGGATGTGTTGCGTCGGCAGGCAACTTTTGTCGGGGTTGGTTTTTTGAGAGACCCAAACAGTATATAACTGTTTTGTTGGGGTCAAAAGCGTAACCAATGATTCGTCGTGATCTGTGGTGATGTCGCTAACGTGTTTCGTACTACCCCCGTTGTATTTTTTCAGCATTTCCTTGCACCAATCGACACGATCCTTTTTTTGAGCAACCATCAAATTATTTGGTATTCGTGTTAATTGCTCTTTTTTTTTTGCTGAAATACAATTTGCAAACCACTTTACACAACCCAATAAGGGCAAATACACCAAAACGTTGTGAGTACGTTTATGCTAGGAAGTGTCAAATTCTCGAGTGGAACTATCAAAATTCATCTGGCAATGCTTAGTGTTATCGAGGCGCAAAACTTAACACGCATCGGTGTAGTGCATGCTATTTTTCTATATTTTACTTCAGTTGGATCTACTTTAGTTTCTTGCATAGTTCTATGTTTTGATGTTTTTTGGTTTGTTTGTGCAGTATCTGAATGCATGTCTAAACATCTCTTTATTACACTACTCTTTGAAATTCGACTGTAGAATAGATAAAGTATTCGAAAGCATAGCAAATGGCTTGCAAGTAATTTTTCTCATGCTTGTGTACCTCTTTAATATTTACTATGGTAAAAAGTTTTATTATGTAACAAATATTATTCATACATATACAATTTTCAAATTTCTGTTCAGCTCTTATTTGCATATCACGTGCTACAACGGCATCGCCGACTGATGCATGGAATGTGTTATCGGAACCCATTAAATTGGATTAACAATTTAAAGAGATGTTCAAACGGCCATTTTATAAATGTTTTAAATCAAATCCCACCTCTGAAAAATGAAATTGTCAGTCGAATGAAGTTAGGAATCAGGATAAAATTCTGATCTGTGTCATGCTCGATTTGTTGGTACAATTGTATTTGTACAATATGCCGAACAGCCTTCAGAGTTTGTATACCTTTCGGCATTATTTAGGTTTGCTAAGGGTTGTTTTCTGTTTTTATTTTTTGTTTATTTCCATCTCCCTTGTGTAATAGTGAATTTCAGATTTAATAAGCAAGTACATAAAAACTTAAATTACCTGATACATAAAACTATAAACTGAAAATGTTTATTTTGTGTATGAATAAATATATATAAAAATATATGTACATACATATATACTCATATATCCTCAAGAGGATGATGCTACATTGCCAAATGTGCTTATGTGCGTTAATATATTCGTTTATATGTATTAACAAACATGCGTCGAATTCGTATAATTTTAAAAATTATGAATATTTTTAAAGCTTTAAGGTCTGCTAGCTCATTCAAATTTTAAACAAAGGTTAGCTTAAACAAAGTTTGAAACTCCTTTAACTGAGTTTAAATTGTATTGCCGGTACTTGTAAATTACCTCAAAAAAATCTGGAACGAACTTTGTGAGGAAGCTATATATGTATGTTTTCTGAGACCTCTTCTATGGGCGATAAGGTAGGTTTTCGTTCAATTTGACAAATTTCAAATTGAAAGTGTTTATTTCAGATCAGAGAGTATATGCAAAATTTCAAGAGTTTGTTATTGCTTACAAAGAATACGATTTTTGTAAAAATTATTGTTTATTCTTCCACATAGTCCCACATTGCGATGCCCGATAAATAATAAGATTTCTCAAGATCTCCGAAATACGATTCAGTTCCCAATTCGACCTATTTAAATCTCCTTCCCTGAAGCCACCCTTCCCTGAAGCCACCCAACAGATAATAGTCATTGGGTCCAAATCTGGAGTTCGAAGCGTAACTCGTGCAATTTGGTCATGGTTTCGATCGATTTGTGAGTTAGAGTCTTGCAAAAAGATGATTTTTTTCTTCGATAAATGAGGCTATTTGTTTCCGATTTAGTTCTTCAATCGGTACAATAATTTACAGTAATAGTCGCTGTTGATTGTTTTTCCTTTTCTCAAATAGTCGATGATCAAAATGCCACTTGAATACAAAAAACAGACACCAACTATTACTCCGGCAATTTGTTGAGTCTTCGCTCTCTTTTATGCACTTCCACTGGGACCTAACCATTCTTTTGCTGATTCCTTTGATTCTGGTGTATAGTGATGGATCCATGTTTCATCCATGGTCATAATTTTACGCAAAAATTCAGTCGGTTTTCGTTTAAACATGTCCAAACATTGTTGGAAAGTGCGAACACGTTCATGTTTTTGATTGATTGTTAAAGAACGTGGCACCCATCTTGCAGTCATATTTCTCATTCAGTTCATGTTAAATCGAAACCACTTGATATGCCTATGGCTGTAGATATCTCATGTACTTTCATTTCCGAATTGTCCACTACGAAATAATGGATTTTTCCAATACATTCTGGAGTGATCACTTATTTTAGTGCTCCCCCGGCATGTTCTTCTTTTGTGCTGATTCGAACTCTGCAATAAAATATTGTACGGTGGAATACGACGGAGCAGATTAACCATAATATTTATCGAGCTTTTCTTTTGTTTCTTTCGCACTTTTGTTATGCAAAAAGGTATGCTTAATCACGGCACGCAATTCTTATTTATCTAAGTATATATATAAAAAAGGAGCTTATGTTTGACTCCTAAAGTACTCATCCGATTAGCATGAAAATTTTTGTAAAGTAGTTTTTTGATACGGTGCGTGTTTGTGGGCTATCAATTTTGATCTACCTTGAACGCCAGAGGGGGCTGTAGTACAAATTTTTTACAAAACTGCCTAAAACTCACAAACCGCTAATGCGATTAGAATGAAAAGTGGTATACAGTGGTTTTCATGTACGTTGAGTATTTTTCTGCTCTTTTGACCTATCTTGAACACGAAAAATTTTTTACAACTATGAAAAATTTTACTACAACGATATATTTAATGCAACATCGTTGCTCAAAAATGAGAAAACACAACCAGAAATTTAATTGTGTGACTTTCGATTCAAATATCTCCGCTGATTTTTTATACATTTTGTTAAATTTTTTTTGTCTTAAAACTTCATCAAAGTACTATGAAAACCTTATTGCAAAAATACCGTTAGTTGAGTTTATATATTTTAAATTTTTTTTTCAAAAAAGGTCTGAAATTTTGAAGTTTTCCTCAAAAAAAGGCTCAAAAATTGTTTTTGTTGTTAAATTCAAATTCACAAAGTTTCAACTCTATTTAAAACCAATAACATTTATAAGCAAAAGTTATTTCAATTTTACGCAAAAATTAAAAACCATTTTTGTGATTCAAAATGATTTTTTCGAACATAATTTTGTTTCCAATATTGTGTTTTTATATTTTTGAAAAAATATACAAGCTAAAAAATTATTTTTTTAGAAAAAATTATCTAGTATCTCTTACCAATCAAAAGTTATAGCCAATAATCTATATATACAAAAAGCAAAACGCTGTCTGTGTGATGGCTGGAAACTTCAAAATTACTGAGCCGATAGAAATTTTGGCAGTACATTCTTTTCAAGTACGAGATGGTTTAAATTTCTGTCACACCCCCATTTACCGCCCACAAATCAATAAAAATGCTATATTTCCTACGGTTTTCGTCGATTTGGCTACATTTTGATAATTAAGTTTGTATGCTCACTGTCGGCAACTGTACTAAAATTGGGCAATGTCCATCTACTAAAAAATTGGGATGGGCATTATATAAGGGGGTGTGGCTCCGCTCATACAATTAAAATTTGAATTATCGAATAGCTTTGAAAGTAAAAGTAGCAGTATTTATATACAAACTCAAAATGGAGCTACTATTTGGTGATCTCCTGCTACTGGGAAACTGTAACGGGCAGTGGAAAATGACAGTGGTGTTAAACTATGGGTCTAAGAGAAGTTTCGAATATAATTATTATTTGCGATATAACTGCTGGGTGCAGCAACGCGCGCCGGGAAAAAGCTAGTTAATTTAAATAATACCAAAAGTTGTTTAATTTAGAACACTGAAACATCACTATTCATTTACAGATCGATCTGACATATGTATATGGTATGTTCATGTTAAAGTTGCCACACGTCAAAAATGTCATGCATTTGAAGAGTGGTGGTGCCGTCACTTGGAGACCGGCAGCATCTTGAACGCCCAGTAAACGCCCAGTTTTGCAACAGCAGTATTTTTCGTATGTATTATTTTGTCCTTTAATGTTGTTGTTGTTCTTTGTAAACTTCAATTGCTTTCAACAGACTTGACTTACGTTAAAGTATAAAAATGTTCTCATACCGACAACAAAAGATTCTAATAAAAATCTAGTGCGGTTATAAGTTTGAGACGAGGTGTATAGGTGAGTTTATAAAGATATTTACATACGAGGTTTAAAAAGTAACGGGAGTTTTGAAATTTTACTGGATGTGTTGGTCCGATTGACACGATTCCTTTTCTGTTGTTGTGTTCGTAGGCATGTCTAGTATCTAGCAGTGTCTAGCCATATTGGTTGTTTAATTCTTTGTCAGCTGTAAAAAGAATAACACGTGCTTTGGTACGTTGTCAATTATTCAGTTTCACTTGCATTAAAAAAAGTAAAATTCTCGTAACATTTTGATCTTGGACAAAATACAAATACTTAATCCTTAATTGTAAATCTTCACGAATTTATCTACGTGCATTCTCAATATTTTTTGTGTCATGACTTAATTTTTCAAGATCGAGTAGAACACGTAATATAATATGTCCAGATCTCGATCATTTGAGTACAAACATTTAATAACACTTACAACACAATTTGATTATAAGAAGCTCAGTCAAAATTCTGTCAAGGGCTGGAATGGCCAACTCGTTTTTTTTTATTCTTTTATGGTAGGTTTGCCTATAGATTTGTCCAATTCCTCAAAATACGTCTCAGTTACCAACTTCTTCATTCTATATAAATCTGTTTCCCTTGGTCCAAAACGGTCCAATAATGCTGCCTAACTCACGCCTATTATTGTTTTGTTTTTTTCTAAGAAAGTCGATATATAATTATTAATTTATTATAATATGCCGTGAGAATCCCCAAAAACACTGCCCAAAACCTATCCAGCAAATTGTTGTGTTTTTAGAAGATGCAGAGAACTTCCAATTGACCCAACCCATTGCTTTTCTTATAGTGCCGATTCAGGTGTATGATAGTGATGCACAACATCGATGCACAAAATCTTTCGGATCACGGTTAAATAAACAATCGATTTTTTTGTCGGTTTTACAACCAGATTTTTTTTAGCCAAATAATCATGCAAAATGGACACCACCGACACAGTTGATTACTTTGTGTCCTCAACTATTTAATGAACTTTCACTTTCAGATTGTCTAACATGATTACTTGGATTGTTCTGTATTTGTGAAATTCCTTCCTCTTTTGGGCAACTTGTACGTTTTTTATTAGAAGTACTTGCAGTACGACTATGAGCATACTCACCATAACTTTCGTCAATCTCATTTCCCATTAAAAATAATCTTAATCAAAACTTAAAAAACTTTATCAAAACTCGAAATTAACTTTTTTCAATTGTTGCAAAAAGACCACAAGTTTGAACCTTGAACTTGTTTGAACACAATTTTGAACCTTCATTATTTGTAAGATGCCAGATCTAAAAAATAGCGATTTGTTCCTTCCGATTTGACCTTTTAAAGAGACTATTAATAATTGAAAAAAGAGACGAGTGAATTTGGATAACGCGAAAGCGTACCAAGTAGGAACAAAACGACTGCCATTTTAGCCCTTGAAAGGACTTTGACCCAGGTCAAGTAAAATGTTTGTATACAAATGATCAAGAGTTAGATCCACGCGTATAAGTTTTATTCAAACTCCGAACAAACTGTAGCTCTAAAGAGAGGTTATGGCTAATCAGAAAAATCAATTTTGTTATAAAGTTTCTTTGCTAGATTAGACTTGAAACCAGGATCTGCCAATCGTTGACACAGAACGGTTTCCGCAGGCTAACAAGTTTGGCCACAGGGACCATTATTATCAAATTTGTCTTTTCGAAGTATCGAAATATAAAGCTTCAATCAAGCTCAAATTATGTTGAGTTCCTGTTTTCGCTACTGTTAGACAGTAATGATTCAGAAAAAACATCTTCACACCCTCTTGATGTCAAATAACCATTTCTCAAATGACAACCTTATGTCAAATCAGCTTTTTCGTAACTTCAATCTTGTGAGAAATTGAAATAAGTTTTCTTCATGATGTTAAAACAAATGGCTAGCGGGTAAAACCACTGTAAATGTATTCATAGCTCTTTCAGTTTTTTTTTTACAAATACCTAAGAAATTAATAGTTTCTTTTTCAACTATGTCGGTGACCTGCATCGTTGTATAAGATACGAATATATGTAGAAACCGTTATAAAGTTATTTACTTAATAGCAATGCATTATTTGTAATTATCAAATATTAATGATACGCAGATGATTAGTTTGGGTCGCAAATGAAGGAACCACCTCCACCGATGTGACTCAAATGATCTCTGAGTATGCTTGAGGCAGTGTTTACACCCTATCATTGCCCTTTCAGTTGTAGTTTTTAAAGTATTAGAAGATTTATAAATTGAAAATAGATTAGTATTTAATGGGTTTCTTATTTTTTCCTGATGCTCTTTTTTTCTGCTATTTTGGATTTATGCCTTGGGAGCACGTGCGTCGTTCGATTACCTTGTAAATGTTTCTCTATTTTGTAATTCTTTAATTTTTGTTTTGATTCCAAGCTACTAATTCATTTTTAATAATTTACCTTGTTCCCTCGCCTACCTGATTCACTTTCTTAATTATTCAACATTGAACCTGATTCAGGGAACCAGCCAACGTACACGCATGCAAGTTGAAGATGACTCCGACGCTTGGGATTTGCTCAACTGTGAACAGTCTGGATGGCGTAGACTGTATAGGACAGACGGTTTGTTTTGTTTCTTTTTGACTTTGTTGTATTTGGTAGGTTGAACTGGGGCTCATTAATATATTTTCAGATGATCGTATAGGCGTACATAAGTCGGAGGAGAATGGAACACAAATGTTAGATGGTGCATGAAGTATGACAACAGGAATCGTTGAGAATTGCGTCAAGTTCTGATATTTTCGGGAATTCCTCGAAAGTTAAGAAGATGTATGAACATAATTGCTATTTGCATTAAGGGAAACCTAAGCAGGTTATAATTATAGAACGCTGGTGTGGATTCCCATGTGAACAGAAAGGCGAATTATGAAACAAAGGAAACTCCGAGTAAGATGCAAGTGTTATAAAAACTGCGTGGTAAGTTTCATGGATTCATTAATTAACAACATTTTGCATTCGATTTTAGAACTACTTATGTTTCAATTCACTTTACGACAAAGGACACGCATCTAATTGGCATTGGAGCACAGGCAAAATCTTGAGCAAAACATGCAAATTTTGGCGAATGCTGGAATGGTCATCAACTCAAGAATTAAGAAGTTCATCTCTCGCAGTCGCAATAATAAACAACAAAAGGATGAGGAGAAAAAAACATAGAGCCACAAACAAAACGTAAAAACTCTGCCAACACACTAATGTTTCTTGGCAGACAGACAGTCAGACGGAGGTGGTGCACTAGCTGTTGCCACAAATCTGTACCACATTTGTAATGTGTAGGTATTCTGATGCATGTTCAGATCTCGATGTTGATCCCGAAAAGGAGGAGTAGCGCACACAGCGTAAGGTCCCAACCAATGCCCGAAAGCAAAAAGTGGGAGTTGCAATAATTGTTTAATTATAGGACTTTGCTCGCTTGACTTTATTTTGCGTTCGTTCAGACTTCTTTCCATATTTTATTCAGGCGGTCGATACATTAACGATGCGAAGCTCCGAGCCTTGCAGCGCGATAGCATTAAGGAAAAGTGGCACCACCGGACTCTTGCAGCCGTTCAGACATGCTAAAGAACTCAGATCTACTACCTTTTTTCATATTTTTTTTTGTTTGTTTTGGTTTTTGTTTTTGTGCTTTGAGTTTTTTTGTTGCAAAATGAGCCCACAAAACAAAGAGACACACTTCGGTGCATGCCTCGGCGCAAGTGCCTTGCTCGTGCTCCAAACGGCCAGCTCGTCAACGCCAACAAACATCAGCCGACGCTTGCAATGGGCAGGGCAGGACAGGGTAGGAAAAGCAACAACTCTAAAATGCTGCTTATGAAAAATTCCTAAAATATTTTAAGGATCTGCTGCACTGACAATCGAGCACTTTAAATTATGAGCGATATCGCGAAGCGTGCACTGGATGCCTCCTTCTTTGTGTGCTCAGGGCAATCATGTTTGATCTCGCGACTTTGTTTTGACCACAGAATGCAGCCGTTCTGGAAAATGTTAATACTGCCGAACGGTCGTTTAATGCGTTTTAAAACAGGCAACATTTACATACGCCAGTGGTGGATTTGGCGCAGAGTGAGTGAGGCCCGTGGCACAAACACTTCTATTTTGTTTTTGGTTCATTAAGTATAGGAGCATAAATATTTCTAAAAAATCCTATAGTTTACCTAAGAACTTGGTAATGCAAATGAAAATAAAGAGCATTCCTCTGAAGATATTTTAGTTCTGTGTATTTACAGACATTTATGTGAATATTTAATGAGATCTCAAATGAGGTAAGGATGGTAACAAAAATAAATTTTGATTTTATTAAAATTAAAATTTTAAATTTTAAACATTTACAATAAATTTAAATCATGAAAAACAAATATTAAACATTATAATTGACATTTCAATAAAGTTCCAACTTTTTTGCGGACCAGAAGATTGGTTATGTTCTGGCGAACGTTATCGCTGTTTACGGGGATAACTTTTAAGGGAAAATTTGGCTCAACAGAGGAAACTCCTATGGTTGCAGAGGAAACTTATGCCGATCCACCAAAATCTTGAAAAATTTTAGGTCAAAGAATTTATATGCGATATCAAAAGAATTTAAAAGTATCAAGTATTCTTGGCATTGATTTATGCAAATGCAAATGAATAAAAATGCAAGTCAAATGATTTTGAAGTATTCAAAAAATAAACACTCAAGTAGTCGACACATCATTGAAGACATGTTAAATTGCTCCTGATCTATTTTCAGCAAAGAACAGAACTGAAGTTCTGTGAGTTCAGGCCAATCATAAAAAATTACTGTTGCTTAATAGCAAGTTGAAAGCCCCAGAGATACATATAAGTCAGACATGCACGTTTACATTAATTTTAACGATAACCAAATTTTTTATTTTGTTTCGTTGAAACAAAGTCAAAAAATTCAAAAAAATAAAGTAAGCTCAAAAAACGAAAAATATTAATATATATATTATATTTTTGATATATTTTGTTCAAACAATCGTTAAAAATAACGTTAATTTCTATGGCTCACAAAAGTAAAAATATACAATACAGTAGACGCTCGAAAATTAAAACTCTCGGAAATTCGAATCCTTCGGAAATTAGAACAAGAGTTTTTAATACATTACACTCTCTGAAATTAGAACCGTCAGTTCTAATTTCCGAGCGTTTTTTTTTTTTGTTTGCTTTTAATACTGAAAAATTGCATAGTTCTCATATCATATAAAATGTTTCGTATGAATGTTCTGTCATATCTCTCTTGAACGACGCTCTTGATGTCTACTCAACGACTGAATAAGACAGAACAATATGTTTGAATTGAGCGAGCACAATTTGTTTTTGAAATATTTTCTTTTTATTCTTTAAACTGTGATGAGTTTTAATGTATCGGTACATTTTGTGTTCCTTTTATGTGAATGAAAATAAAAAAAACTTTAAGCCAAAGTGTTTTTTTGTGTATTTTCTAAGCGAAGATGCACTTTTATGTTACTTTTTATTTAAAAAAAAACCTTTGGAAATTAGAACTTCTCGAAAATTAGAATTACCCTAGGAACAAAGTGGTTCTAATTTACGAGCGTCTACTGTACTCACAAAATGAACGTATGAATGAAGGAATTAATGAATAAATATATTTCTACACATTCGATCTGAACAAATAACTCCGGAGAGTTAAATTTATTGATATATTGCACTGAATAATAGGAAAAAGATCGAAACCGTTTGGAATTAACCCTTTTTATTAATTTGTGGAGGGCAAAGAAGGTGTGGAAAGGAAAGAAATCGACTGCCAAAATTTCAGCCCAATTGTTTTTGGGCCCAGTTGTTTTATGTCATTAGACACACTTTTTATATGCATAGTTGGGCTGTGATAGTGGGCGTTGCGACATTTATACACTTGTGCTCATACAATTAAGACAAAAAAGAATTTGCAACTAAATAGCTATTATTGCTATAATATTTTTCTGCTTTTGTTTTTTTCTTTCGCTTGCTCATGATAAACTATTACCATTATAATGGTTTATGTGAAAAAAAAATTTTGAAGTAATTTGTTGTTATTCATAGTCAGTGCTATTCAACAGTGCTATTGCGAAGCAATCAACATCTAAGTGCTCACATAATTAAGACATTTGATTTAATAACTGTAAATAATATATCTTTCTACTTTTTTTTTCATTCAGTTTTAGTAATATTAAAATTTGATTTGGCCTAATGGGGAAAAAAAAGAGCTCCACACCTTGCGAGAGGAAAATGATTTGGAATTCCTTCCAAAACTCTGGAAACGTTGCTGAAGTAGCTAAGAATTTGAGTGTTTCGCGTACCAGAGTATATAATGCCCTGGAGTATTTTGAGAAACATCAAACTTTTGATGATTTGACTGATGATCGCAAATTGGTAAGGTTGAGCAAATCTAACCCTTTTTGAACCTCCAGCGAATTAAGGGCTCAGATGGAAGCAGATTATAATGTAAAAATATCGTCGCAAACAGTTCGAAGACGATTAGAAGAAAATAGTTTAAATGGACGAGTTGCACGAAGGAAACCAAATACATCCAAAAAAATTTGCGAAGGAGACTTGAATTCGCAAGAATCAACTCTACTAAAGAGCAAAAATTTTGGGATCTCATTATATGGAGCGATGAATCTAAATTTAATGTCTTCGGAAACGATGGAAGGCCGTATGTAAGGCGTCCTCCGCTGAAAGAATTGGACCAAAGATACACCAAAAAGACGGTCAAACATGGTGGCTCTTCCGTAATGGTTTGGGGTTGTTTCTCCTCATCTGGCGTTGGTCCAATACAACAAATAAGTGGTAAAATGACAGGTGAAATGTATGAGGATATTTTGGCGGAGCATTTGGACTGAAAATACGTTGCAAATTTGCCACTTGCTTGGATCTTCCAGCAAGACAACGACCCTAAACATTGCTCCCGAACGGTGAAATCTTGGATCGAGTCAAATCATATCCAAGTCTTGGAATGGCCAGCCCAAAGCCCGGACCTAAATCCGATTGAAAACCTTTGGGCTATAATTAAAAGAAAGGTTTCAGCTCGAAAACCCAAAAATAAGCCTGAACTGTGGGATATTATTCAACAGGAATAGTACAAGATAACTCCTGAGCAATGCCGGACTTTAGTATGCTCCATGAGCAACAGATGTGCAGCGGTTATTCGCCAAAAAGGGTTCCCAACTAAATATTAATATCGTTGTGGCATTTGGTAAAATGAAAACACAATTTATACAAAAACAATTTATATAAATTAAATTCTTTTCAGATGTCCTAATTATATGTTGCTTTCGTTGCTGATGAAATAAACTAAAACTAAATAATTTTATAGAAAAATGAATTATATATAGAAAACAAATGCTTACATTATGTATATTATTTATGGAGAAATAAATGTTAAAGGAAAATATTTAAAAACGTACTCCAAATTTTTTCAAAACATATATTTATGAATTACGGTCGACATGTCTTAATTGTATGAGCACAAGTGTATATATAGTGACCGCCACTTGGACCCATAGTACTTGGTATGTAGACCAAGTTTCACTATATAAATAGTTACAACTTAGGAATTGTAATTATTTCTGAAAATTTAATTAATTTGATTTTTTAACGAAACGAATTTTTTTTTTATGTTATTTTATCGTTTTTATTTCAAGTCGATATCTCAAAAAATAACAAAGTTATAGCCTAGTGAATGAACCGCCTTCCAGAGCGCGCAGTGCTGGCCCTTATTTTTAAACGCGTTTTACTCGAAACCATGTATTCAAAGTCGGTGACCAAGATTTCTCAGAACTCAGTGAACCGATCGTTTTGATTTTTTTGCAGGCTTATTTTGTTTGTAATAAAATCGTACTTGTCATAGGGTTTTTTCGTAGCTTCGTTGATTAGTTACAGGCAAAATAATGAGGAGTTTTTGGTCGAAATCGTTACTTTACGTTCGAAAGTCCGCCACTTTGTGAAAAATTAATATTTTCAAAATCGGCTATGACAAGTTCGAGTTTTAAGTATCTAGTTTAATAATGTAAATGTAATAATGTAGATGTAGATGTAAATGTAAATAGATGAATTTAGGAGGAGCAATCTTGGTCACCGCATTTCACCTTTTTTTCACAGTGCTCTATAAAAAATACTGTATCTACCTTAATATTAAATTTGTTTTAATAAAAAAAAAAAACTAAATATACTCTTGAATGTGTATATTTTTAGGTATAAAAACCCTGATTTAAAAATAGCCCTTAGGTTTCCTTAAAAGAATTCACAAACATGACCTTTTTTCGGCCTCTGGGTATATAGTCCCCCTCAAATAATTTTAATAATTTATTTTTCGTGCTTTACGAAACAAAACAAAAAATTTGTTTATTCCGTTGTGCATGTTTGAAATAAGTCCATGCAACATTTTTTTAATTTTTCTCTTCATCCTCAGAGCGCAGATTTTTTTGTCGAGAAATGAAAAAGCTATAAATAATTGTAGATTTTGACTTCTCCTGAAGAATATAACGGTATTAGGTCTGTTCCCGTACTTTTGGACTTAAATTGTGTAAACTGTAAAATAAAATCGTTTGTTTGATATGGAGCATCGTCATTGCGGACCAGTGGCGGATCTACATACGGGCTGAAAGGCTTTTGGCCCCCCCTTGGAGGATTTTTTGTATGGGTAAAAATGAAAAAAGTACAAAAAGACGTTTCAGCCCCCCTCTTGGCATACAAAACTGTAGTTTCAGCCCCCTTCTGGCGAATTCTAGATCCGTCACTGTTGCGAACGATGTGCTTAAGACTTTTTACAATATTGAAAGTAGTTCTCAAATTTACATTCAAATTTGTTTTTAACACAATTTACCGTGTTTCTGGTTTAATTTTTATAAGTATATCTTTATCTTTTATATAAATATATCTTGATTTCAAAGAACTTTTGACATTTTATATTTTTTTCTAATTTGTAAACAGCTGAACTTGCAACTTGCAACTTTTGACAGGGAGAGGAAATTTTCTGCTCTATTGCACTCTCTTTTACAATTTTTTTCGAGTACGGAAACGCTTCTCGGACTAAAACCTGCAAAACTCGGGAGTACGGGAACAGACCTATATTTATAGAAATTGCACATATACAAAATTGGTAACAGTGTAGAGAATTTTTATTCCTGTTAAGAATATTATTTCAAAATGATAATATGTATATAAAAAATGATTATATAAATTTATGTTTTTATATACATAATTCATCAATTCGGCATAAAAAAATTTCGATCTCCGAGAATCTCTCCGCGTGCAGTCTAAAAACCAGCCTTTACTGGCTTATAATATATTTTTACCGTAGCACATATCAATAATATATAGGTTAGTTATAATTCCATGTAACAATTTTGCAATTAAGTTGCTTAGGCATTTATTTATTTATTTATTTAATCAACTATTAACAATTTTGTTATACAGTTACAATAAGTACATAAATTAAACGTAAGTACATAAAATTAATTCAACATGACTTCGTTCTTAAATGCTACCCTATTTTGGGTGATCTCAATCGAGTTGCAGATAGTGTTGAACGTCTTAGTCACATTGTAAACTGGGTCGCATCTGCCATAATTTGTCCTTTTGTATGGTATATAGAACAATTGCCTTTGCCTAAAATTTCTTTCAGGTGCATACAATTTGAAAAGAGCTAGAAGTGGAGCACAATCAATGTGATTCATCACTACATCCCGGGCAAATAAGGCGAGAAAGTACTTTCGCCGGAACTCCAAAGATTTAAGTCCAAGAAGAGCACATCGCGCTTCATAGGAAGGCATAAAATCCCAGTGGAGCTTGCGAATTGCTAACCTAGTGAATCGCCTTTGAATATTTTCAATTCTTTTAATATTTATAGAATATTGAGGGTCCCAGACAACACAGTTGTATTCTAAAACCGATCTGACAATTGAAAAGAAAATGGTCCTCACGGTATAAGGATCAGAGAACTCCCTAGTATTGCGCGATAGAAATCCCATCATCGCATTCGCTTTAGATATAATAGCATCAACATGTTTGGCAAAGCTTAACTTACGCTCAAATAAAACCCCCAAATCTTTTTTCAATTCGACTCTCTCGAGTAATACCGAATTAATAGCATATGACCCTTCGAAAAGTTGGTTCTTCATAGAAAAAGACATAACATTACATTTAGACACATTTAGAAGCAATTTATTGGTCTTGCACCAAAATTGGAGACTATCCATGTCACGTTGAAGCAATAGAAAGTCTTCGTGAGAGTCCACACATCTAAAGATCTTAACATCATCAGCATACATCAGACACTCAGAAAAGCTAAAATAATTCGGAAGATCGTTGATGAACAGAACAAACAACAGGGGACCTAGGTGGCTACCTTGGGGTACCCCTGAATAATTTTCAATGTATTTAGACGCATTTTTACCAATCTGAACATACTGCTGACGACCAACAAGGTAGCTCTCTAACCACAGTAGTAACGAGGAATGAAATCCGAGGTTACTTAGTTTATTAATCAAAACAGAGTGTTGAACTCTATCGAAAGCCTTCGCGAAATCCGTGAATATAACATCTATTTGATGACCTTTTTCCATATTATTGGACAGAAAGTGTGTAAAAAGGGTAAGATTAGTAGAGGTAGATTTACCAGACACAAATCCGTGCTGCTTCTCAGACAATCTGTTTTTAATGGAGTTATAAATTTTGTTTTTTACCAGCGATTCAAAAATTTTTGGAATAAGTGGTAGTTTAGCTATCGGTCGATAATTTGCAATATCTTGCCTTGATCCGGATTTAAAGATTGGAGTAATTGCCGATATCTTCCAGACATCTAAAAATTTTCCTTCACGGAGTGACATATTGAAAATATGAGTCAACGGCTTACACATGGCAAAAGCACAGTTTTTAAGAAATATGGGAGGAATATTATCCGGCCCACAATTCTTTTTAACATCAAGACTTACTAAAGCGTCAAAGACATCATACTCCGAAAAGGTGATGGAGCCGAGGTCGGTTATTGGTATCACATCGGGTACAATACGTCCATGATTGGAAGATGTATTATCACAAACATAGTTTGATTGAAAAAAGGAAGCAAATAACTCACTAATATCTTGGAGGTTATCTGAACATTTATCTTGATAAACCATATTTTTCGGAAGGCCCCTGGTATTTCTTTTATTGTTCAGAAAAGTCCAAAATGATTTAGAGTTACTTTTTATATTTGATTCTAACGCAAGTAAATAACTTTTATATAAAAACTTTTTAAGACTCTCATAATTTTTGCGTGCCTGGCAATATTCGTTATAGAATATATTATTTGCTTTGAATTTCTTATGTTTTTTATTCATAATATTTTTGAGATTAGCAAGACGCCTATTATACCAACAAGGTTTACTGCTCATGTGGACTTTTTTCAATGGTACAAATTTGTGAAACGTCTCATTAATGATATTAATTAATAAATCAAAATTTCTGTTTAGACAATTACCAAAGATTGTGCACCAATTCATATTACTTAAATAATCCGATATTACAATATAATTAGCCTTCGCAAATGCATATTCAAAAATACTATCACCATAAAGTGGATTGTTTAAAGCTAGGATATCAAATTGAACTAAAAGAGCAGTGTGATGAACGCTGTTATTAGACAAAGGACAAATAGCATCAGCACAGCACACATTAAACTCTAAGTCAGAAAAAACTAAATCTAATATATTATTTAAGGCATTTCGAACAGAATTAATTTGATACAACCCAATAGATAGAATTGAATCTAAGAATTCTACTTCAGGCCCATTTGCTGTTATATTTGGAGTTAAAGCTGGAAAATTGTCAGAATAGGTCCAGTTAACTTTGCTTAGATTGAAATCACCCAATAATAATGGATACTCATTATCTTTAAAGCGCTCAACAATCTTAAATATGTTAAAGAAATGCAATGAGTAAATATCATTAGTAGAATTAGGCGGTATATATGAGCAGAAAATATAAAAACTTATTAATTTGGAGCTTGTGCCCCAATCCGATGGCACTGGAATATCAACTTTAACACATAACTGCTCTACGATCCCTGTGGTTTGCAGCAATGGAACTTCTTGGCAAGAATATGATGAGCGAACGGCTATTAATGTACCACCACCACGATCAAAGCCAGTGGAAATGGGACAACGATCACGGCGAAAAACTACATACCGACTATCAAAGAACTCAGATGAAAATATGTCCTTATGCAGCCAGGTTTCAGTCAAGGCGATGACATCGAACGAGCTATCCGATACAGCAGCATTAAACGTGGATGATTTAGTGCGCATGCCTCCAACATTCTGATAGTAAACAGCGAATTTATTTATTGCCGGAATCAGAGCATTTAATGCAGTCTCTGAGCCGACGGTTCTAGCAGGTTTTTTGAATTATCCACAAATGGTCTCAAACGAACACCCAATGGCCAAAAATCAGAATTATATACAACTTTGGTAAGCTGAGGTGGAATCGCAATTTTGAAGTTACATGAGTTCGCAGTATTTATATCTTTTTTGTTTAAGCGAAAACATGCAATTGATGATACGTCAACGTTGGCTTTAGTAGCAATATAGTTTTTGATATCTTGATACGTAGTTGATGATTTAAATCTAGATACATGAAACCATTTTCTACGCACGAGAACATCAAGAACGTCATTTTCATTATGTATTCTACCAGTTATATATCGCGTTCTCTTAATTTTATCGCCACAATTTTGTACAGCATTATTTAAAGTCAGCACTTCGGAGGATGAGTTATTACCAGTGGGTGTTACAGCAATGTTTACAGCATTAGAAGCCGCAGCTACAGATGAATATAAAAGCTTTGAATTCATATTTTTGCTCAAGTCAACCGCATTCTTTGCTGCAGAGCTTTCAATAACAGCTTTAATAGCAGAGATACCATCGCCAGAAAAAACTTCATTTGATGCGTTAGACTTAACAGCAATAATTGGAGTTGAAACATTTCTCTTAGAATTTTTCATTCATTTATACTAATTAAGTGAAAATTTCATGCAACGGCGATGCATTTAGGAAACCTGCGCGGTATAATGTAACGTTATCACGTTAAAATAATTCAAAGGCAAAAATAATTCACAAAATAATAATATGGGAGAGGTTGAAATTGGTTAATTGACTAGAACAAAAGTTGTTTAATGATTGTAGTTGTATGTAATTTTGTTTAAAATAGTCAAAAACACCTCGTATTCATTGATTTAAAAATAAATATTTTAGAACAAATCTACAATTTGAAGGAAATTCGACTGGACATAAAATGCAATTCTGTTTCCAAAAATCAAATAAAAAAAATACGTGCGTGTGGCTGACACGCACGGTAGAAGTGAAACCTCCAGAAAACTAAACTGTGAGAGAATGAGACAAAAACTGTATTAAAACTGAGATAATTACAGGGTTTATTGATTATAATATTGTTACCAAGTTTAAAAGTAATTTTATTATACATTTTATTATTCTAACTCCATGTTTTCAATTTCAACAAATGACACGACTAACTTATGATAACTAAAATATGAAATAAATACTTTGGTTTGAATTTGATCAATATATCTTTGAAATACAGCGTCTATCACTGTTTTTGATCTTATAGTCGGTTCAGTGCGACTGCTGCACATTTTTAAATTTAATTTGGTGTTGAAAAACTCAATCAAAGGAAGCGTATCCAATGCAAAATTGTTGTTTTTTTATTCCCTACAACTGAACAGCGGAGCTTTAAGGAAGGGCCGGAAAGGGTTAATATGTATGACCGACCCCCCATTATTTTTGCAAAAGGAACATTTTTGCCTTTGGCACCTATTCTCTCCGACCTCTCCTTACGGGGGCTCCCATACAAATTTTATGATTTTTGTATATTTTTTCTATACACCTGAACAGATGACCTTTAAGGATAGGCCGGAGACCCCCATTACTTTTGCAAAAGGAACATTTTCGCCTTTAACACCTATTCTCTCCGACCACTTCTTACGGGCTAAAGAAGTTTCACTTCAAAAATTAATACTCAATTTGGATCAGTTGGCAAGAACAATTGACACATTAAAAGCTTCGGTGAAAAAGCAATCAACAATCATGTTGATATTTTTAACATGAAACCCCTCTTAACCCTTTAACGACCGCTCCTGAACCGCTGGAAAAGTCGTTAGTCCGACAACAGATTCGTGTTAAGCGACTCCATATTACTAAACAAAAGTGTCGCAAAAAACAATTTTTTTTGCCTGCAAAAGTGTAAAAAATCATGGGACCAATATGTCCCAATAGTCGTCAACGGTAAAAATGTATACCACTATTTTCTATGGTTGACAGTATGCGCACGAAAAGTTTGAGGTTGAATTTTGATATACTTTATGAGAACTCGTTGTTTTTAATCTGTTTTGAAATTTAACCAATGAAAGTTAATAAAACAACCTTTATAATGATGGTACTTTGACCTCTATATGGCTATTGGTTTAGGCGATATTCCCAAAATATTTAAAAAGATTGTTAAAAAATCCCAAAAATTCTATCATAATAACTGGCCTTCTATATTTGCTACGACGTAATGTTTGATATCCAATGAAAGGTTGAAAAATAACCTTTCCAATGGTGGTACTTTGACCTCTTTACGACTATTCAAAATATCACAAAATAGGTTAAATTTTCCAAAAAATCGGATCTTTCATTTGATGCAAAACAAAACTCCGTAATAAAAAAATTGTTGGGATTTTTAACGAATTTTTGAAGTATTTTGGAAATATCTTTTGGACCAATAGTCGTAGAGTGGCCAGAGTACCACCATTAGAAAGAAAATTACACTTTTGATTTTGTGTTTTTATTTCAGTATTACTATGAACACGATCGCAAATCAAAGACCAAATTCTACTTGCGTCTTTTCTGCGATCGCTTTGATTTGAGTGTGCACAATCAGTTGCGGATCTAGGATTCACTAGAGGGGGGAAGGTCTGAGCTAACATTTTTCTAGTCCAAGGTGGAGACTGAAAGGCCTTTTAGCGATTTTTTCAATTTTTTTTTTCCACACTCAAATGGCTACTCAAATGATCAATACGGTTACCAATCGCAAAGTTGTAAAAGATTTAAACTTGCGGATATCACTTCCCTGTCCGATAATTCTGCAAAAGTGAAACGGCATGTAAGGATGTATTTTCTGCTCAAAACAACATAAAGGCCATCGAAAAAATACTATTTGTGCATTTTGCAAAAAACCATTTTGCCTCACCAATGATCGAAATAACTTGAAATTCCATCATAAGAAAATGAAAATTCAATGCATTCATCAAAAATGCAAACAAATTTAATTTTATTTCAAATAAATCAACTTTTTAACAAAAGTAAATATGTCTTAGATTTTTACCGTTGACGACCAATGGGACATATAGGTCCCATCAGATTTGGTGGTCGCATGGATAGCCCAAGTGGACCATCTTTTTTGCTATGTGTTGTTAAAAAGAGGAAGGTTGCCCGTAACTTCCCCCGCAACTTTTTTACCTATATCTCCTCTTACTCCCAAAATATTGCAGCAAGAAGAAGGGGGAGAAAAAGTAAAGATTTTTCGACTTTGGGGTGGTCTGGTAGGCAAAGGGATGAATCTACCCTGGAAAATTAAATACTTTCTGGAAGCCGCATTCATTGCCTGTTGAATGATACCTTGTAAAGAAAAATCGTTTGCATACTTTTTCCAGGAAAAATTCGAAAGTAAAAGGGTCACCGGTGTCCCAATGGTCGTCAAAGGGTTAAATAAAATTCTAGCCATGGCTCTGTATAAGGTATTAGTGTTATGTAGGTATATAAATTAATGGTAAGCAAAAGAAGTCAAACTTATATTTCAATGAATAACTACCCTGCTTATATTGATTTTTTAATATGTATTTTCATTGGGTTGTGTGTTGGCCTTTGCTAAGTGAAGTACAGCGCTGATCTTTCATACTCTACAAGCAGAGTATTCATATTATTTTTCTTCTAACTAATGATTGAGGTGTTATTGATCCATCCATGTAACACCAAGTATAAACTAAAGCTTATGCAAAATAAAAGGAATAAGTATTATCAGTTTTATGGTCTAAGATTACATACATAAATAAAAGCACAACTTAAATACAAAAACAAATCTTAAGCAAGAAACTAACTTGCGAAGGAAAAACTTTAAGTCTGAGATGGTCTCCAATTCTGAGATGGTACTCTTTATGTCCCATTTAAATCAGATGAAATAAAATAAATTTTTACTAGGTCAAGAGAAGAAATTGGGCAAATTAGACAAAAAATTTTCTTTTCCTTGTTTCAATGGCTTTTCATATATAGAAAAATTTTTATGTTTGTAAGTTATATTATAAAATTCTTAAAATAACTATCATATTATTTTTGAGTTTTATTACGTCGCTTATCGAGTCTGTTTTGAGATTATTTTTTACTCCTCAAATAACGTTAAGTTTTGAATTTAACATAATTATATCGCTTATCAAGGATATTTTGGGTTTTTTTTTTTTTTATTCAACGCTAATTTTTGGGTTTTATTATTTCGCTCAGAAATAAGATTTTTATTATTCCACTCAGAAAATTACTCTTAATTTTGAGTTTAATTATATCGGTCTGGAAACACAGTATTTTTTTAAGCTTTAACGGTTATGGGTCTCCGTTAGCCATTTTTGACATAAAATGATCAGATGCATTTTTGCTATATACAAAATTATATTTTAAAAGCATCTGGTTCAACTTATTTTTTAAAAAGGCATTATTTTCAAAGCAAGAAATTAAACTCAAAAAAGAAAATAAAAAATAAATAACTGGCCATTTTAGCCCTAGAAAGGACTTTGACCTAGCTTCTTATGATCAATTGTGTTGTGCGTGTTATTAAGTTTGTACACAATTGACCGAGAAATGAACCTACATGGTTAACGCCGACTCCGAACGGCGATGAACGGAATGTTCTTATTCTCAAGAAGCCTTACATGGCATTTTGATTACTCTCTGAGGTTTGCTATTGTCTGCAGAGAGGTGGCGTCCGTACAGAAATATTATTTTAATTCAAATAACTTTCTGTCGCTGCTGGGGTTCGAACCCGGGTCTCCAGGTTCGTTGACATAGCGGCCACGCACTTTAACCAACTACGCCACGGACGCCATTAATTTTTTTTTTTATTTTTTTCCTCAGATGTTCCAGACTGGTGATATCCTGCACACCGTCAATTTTTTGACATTTTTTAAGAAAAAATCAAATAACGTCAAAAACCGCTTCAAAAATTCTGAAAAAAATTTGTTTGTATTTTTTAAATGTTAATAAATATATTTGCAAAATTTGAAAACGATATCTTTTTTCCTTCTATGAAAAAAAAATTCCCGAAAATATTTTTTTTTTTAAAAATTGTAACCTTACGTTCCCTTAAAACGCTGATTTATGTGTTCTCACACAAACATAAGCTCAAGAATTCGACAAAATATCTTAGTCTCTGATTCGATTTTATACAAGTTTGACATTTCACTGTGTTACAAATGCACTTAAAAGAAATTTTTACTATTAAATGTATTTTTAACATCAATGTATCCTTCTCGTAGTACAAAATTTATATTAACAGAGAGGAACGAATTTATCTCTTATAATTCCATTTAAATTTTTCTTAGAAATATTGAGGTTCGAAGAAAATTTAACAGTTTTAGGTGTTGGTGGGTTTTATTTTTGAAGTGTACTTTTGACGTGACGAAGTAACGTTGTACTGCTCTAGTTTCCAAAAAAGTTGAAAAATGAATTTTTTAAAAATTCATCTGCGTTTCATTGATTGTTACTCGCTGGGTATAAGAGCTATGATTAAAAAAATAGTATGACCATAAAGGTTAATTCTTTGACTATATTAAAAAAACAAAAAAAAATTTAATACAGCATAGGGACGTAGTGGGAGCTGCGTAAGCAACGCAACTGAAAATTTGTTACATGGAATTATTACCCGCTGAGTATTAGTGCTAGGATTAAAAATACGATACGCCAATAAAGGCCTTCTGTAAGCCATCGCAACAAAATTAGACAAAAAATTTTTGACATCTTGAGAGAGCCGCTCAAAGATCGATAACGCAACATTCATGCAGCGGCGTTGCATTGAATTTTTACTCAATGAGTATATAACTTACGATAAAAGTTTAAAAAGGAAAATGAAGTTTTTATACATGGCTTTACGACAAAAATAAAAAAAAAAATTCCAGCGTCGTCAGGTCGTGAATATAGCAGCTTATGTAACAAAAATGTAATATCGTTGCATGGAATTATTACTCACTCAGGAGGAGTGCTACAGTAAATTTTAATTTACGACAGCAGGGATGTGTTATTACGCTTCACAACTAAATTACAAAAAAAATTTAGTTGTCATGATTTCAGGGATGCAATCACATAATGCAGAAAAAATTCTACAGCCATGAAAAAACGTTGCATGGATTTTTAACTCTGTGACTACTGGTGCAACGGTAAATTTTAAGGAACGAAAACAAAGGTGAGGTCTTCGGGCATATGACGAAAATAAAAAAAAAATTTGACGGCGTGTCAAAAACCCTCAGGGAACCGCCTAATGTGACGCATATGCATAACTTTTGCTGGATTAATTGAAATTAGAGCACAACCAATGGGGAAGCAAAAAAAAAGCTAAACGAAAAGCACCAACTACAAATCCAACAACAACTCCAACACAAACACCAACACCAACACCAACACCAACACCAACATCAACATCAACATCAACATCAACATCAACATCAACATCAACATCAACATCAACATCAACATCAACATCAACATCAACATCAACATCAACATCAACATCAACATCAACATCAACATCAACATCAACATCAACATCAACATCAACATCAACATCAACATCAACATCAACATCAACATCAACATCAACATCAACATCAACATCAACATCAACATCAACATCAACATTAACAACAACAGCAAGAAACTTCGTCACGTCAAAACCTACGGGTGTGTCCACGGCACAGCCAACTCTTTTTTTTTCTAACTAACTTTCACTATTTTAAGGTTATATTATAAGATTGAAGAAAAAAAAAGAATGATAATTTTGAAAATTTTTTCTTGTTCATTGTTGTTAATAAGTAATAACCTTTTGCAGGTGATAATACAAAATCTCAAATTAAGAAAACATAATATTTTTCTTAACTTGGTGGGCGTTGAAACATAGAGGGCGTTGTAAAGGCGTTGAGAGGGAGTTGTTATAAAACAAAGTTCACTCGGTCTACAAGTAACTGTATCAGATTAAAAAAAAAAAAAAAGTTAGCTGTGTCATGGCTGCACGTTGGTTTTGACGTGACAACTTAACTTTAGGTGTGTTTCCGTACACAATGTCGAGTAAAAGTCGAGTAAAGTTCAAGCTGGGAGCGTAAAATGAAATTTGAGGATTTGAGTGTCAAAAGTACGGAAAGGACTTCTAGCTAGTTTCATGTACAAAAACAGCTTAATGCCTAAAAAACGTAAACAGCGTCTAATTTATTTACTCCAATTATAATTATCAATCATCAACTTTCAAATTAATTTATTATTAATTTATTTATATTTATTTGCAATTTATGTTTCACTATTTATAAATTTATTTTCCACCGCACAGCATTAACAATCAAAAAATGTAAATTTGACATTTTCTTGTTCTTCTTGATGCTTGTTTTTATAATGCTCGAAGAAATTTTTCCAGTACACTTCGAGCAACTTTCGAGCTCGACAGAGCGCTTTTATATTTTTTCTTTTTCTCTCTTTTGAGCTAGAAAAAGTACGGAAACACATTAGAGAAGATTGCAAGTTACTACAATCGAGTACGGAAACAGACCTTTTATCTTCGTATTTTTTCTTAACCGTACTTTACTTTTACATACTTTCCCATGTCCTTAAACTTGTCCCCATCCTTATCTTTATTCGTATGTTTCACCTTATACTTGTCTAACTCCTTTTCCTGACATTTACCCAAATTCTTGTTTAAATCCATGTCCAAATCCATGTCCTTGTTCTTGTCCGAATCCTTTTCATAATCTTTGTTCCACTTCTTATACCAATCCTAAGCTTGTTGTCGAAATTCTTCCCAAATTCTTATCAGAAATTCTTGTCTGAATCCTTGTCTTAATTCTTGACCAAATCTTTGTTATCGTTATTTTTCTATTCCTTATCCTAATCCTTATATTTTTCCTGGTCTTAATCGTTATACAAATCCTTGTCCTCGTCCTATTTCTAATCCTTGATTTAATTCATTTTTGGATTTGTATATTTGTTCTTATATCTGTCATGTTTGTACTTTATGTTCAGTTTGCTTTTGTGTGGTGCATCAACATTTACCTTAGCGCCATGCAATCAATCCATGCAATAATGGAGCATTTACGCGAGTTACATCGATGGGTTCCCTGCGGAGCCTCATGACGTTAAAGAATTTTTTTTTATTTTTATCATGTGACCGAAAATCTCACCCCTATTGCCGTTCCATAAACAATAGCGCCAATGGTCACGGCGATATAATTCGTTTTTTCATTATTGTTGCATTTTTACTGCACTAAGCAATTACCTCCATGTTGTCATGGCGCAAAAATTTTTGTTTTTATTTTCGTTATGAGGTCGAAGACCCAATTTTTGCTGTCGTTAAATAAAATTTACCGTAGCCATTCTAATACGCGAGTAATAATTCCATGCGCAACCTCCGCAACTTGACGTCATCATTTTCTTTTTTTTTTTTTTTTTTCTTTTTTTTGTCTTAAAACTAAGTATAAATCCTTCATTTTCATTTTATGATATTTTCCTTAGTGCATATATTCACCGAATAATATTTGCATGCAACGACGTTGCATGATAGCGTCATTTTCAATTTTGGAGACACAATCTCCGTGGCCTTATGACATCATGAATTTATTGTCTAAATTTGTAGTATGGGCAAAGGACTAACCCTTACTGGCGTAATATTTTTACCTTAGCACCTACATATATAGCGTGTTAAAATTCTATGTAACAATTTTCAGTTGGGTTGCTTATAAGAAAGAAAGCTTATAGCTTTCTTCGTGTCCCGTAAGTCTTCAATTTTTTTTATTTTTTTTTATTTTTGTCATAAATTCAAGGATTTAACCTTTACTGTTATATCAATATTTTTGTCATAGAACCTATACTTAACAATTATTTAAAACGTAATGTTGCCACATAAAAAAAAAAACAAAAAAAAATGAGTAACTTGTCAATTGGCAAAACTTTTTATAAAATGAGCAAACAAAAAAACAAAAATCCCTTTTAAAAAAAAATATATTCTGGCTTCTAGGGCTAGAAAGCTCGAAAATGTTAAGGTTCATCAAAACCGATGCATGGTGATCGAGACATTGTGTCATTAATTTTTAAAAGCTTAATATAAAGAAAAGCCGTGAAAAAAGTTCATTTAGTAAATAGTTTTTATTTGTTCCGTACGCATATTATTGGGAATTTAAAATTAAAAATTTCGGATGGGATTATGGGGGATATAACAAATCAATAATATAATAATAATTATTGTTTAATTATAATTGTTTAAATATGATATAACAAAGACTAAACAAATATTGATTAATTAATATTAATTATTGATAATTAATAATAAAAAAAACAAAAGTTTTCAAAAGTAAACAATAGGATGTTTTATTGTTCTAATTTGGAATAAAATTAGGGGAAACCGAGGTCACCCTGTTACAAGATTTTGAGACAACCTAATTTCATGTATTTTTGAATTATGTTCAAAAAACTATTATTGAGCCAATAACACTCGTCTCAGGATATTTAATTTGGAGTTTGTTATTTCTCAATTTAAAAAAAAAAATCGTGTAGTTCTAAGGATCAGACTTATGTACATATTTTGCTAGTTTTTTAAATTATTTCAATATTTATTTCAACCATGTTTATATAGACTAAGTCGCTTTTACCTAAGATCAGCTGTATATTTATCTCAGTTTAAACTTCCTCCACATTTGGTCCCATTGCCTACAGCCTTCCCTTTTCATTTTATGTATTTCAATTTTGTAACAGCTTAGCGTGAAAGTCGAATCCTCCTGGATTTTTTTTTTCTTTTGTCTAAAAACGTTGTTGTTAACAAAGAGGTACATCGATAATGTTTAAAGTCGACACAGCGAAAAGGAACCCCAATTTTTTACAAGAGCATCGTTGTGCTCCTTAGTTCCATACCATAACAATATCGATGCGCCAATATGCGAAGTCTTTTAATATATATCTTAACTGCCCGTAATCACCACGTAATCTTGGAAATTTGCATGCACTTATTTCGTCAAACTGAAGAGAGTCATAAATGTGCTCTGACCCTTCAGATCATAATCGAGTTCATTATTCATGTCACGTTTGCTTCAACGTAAAATATTATGAAAGCCAAATTGTGGACACAGATTAGATGCGTACTCCAGCCGATATGAAACTTGTTCAGTTCCAAGAGGTTCGTAGCCAACGTCAGTATGATGGATGTGTTCAACGTAGACTTGTTGCCAATGCAGGTAGACTTTTGAAGTTTGAGCTTAGCTCTCTTGTATTTTTTTTATGATATAAACACTAGCATTTGTTTCCAAATTTGGTTTTAAGATACAAAGGTTGAGGCTTTAATATCCACTTTGTTAATAGTTGTAAATGTTTAAACAATTCGATGAAACATTTATTCCTATTATATAATATTTCTATATTGGTAGCAACTTACCTTCTCAATGAATCTTTACTCTGAAATTAAAGAAAGACGCCCTTTATCAAAATTGTTGTTTATATTTGGTGACAAAATTAAAGACTGAAACCAGGCAAAAAAACTAACTTCGTTCTTTATACGAGTATTTACGATAAATATATTTAATACTTACAGTTAAACCTTTTTTAAGCGAAATTATAAGAAGAGATTCGAAAAATATCAAATAAGGAAAAAAAAAATTGGTGTCAACATATTTTCATAAATAAATATGAATAAATTGGTTATTTCAGCCCTTGAAAGGACTTTGGCCGAGCTTTTTAGGATCGAAATGTGTTGTGAGTATTATTAAATGTGATCAGAATTGGTGACATCCAATCAGAAAAATGAATTTCAATTAAAAAAAAACTTTTTGTATTCTAAACTGGGGTTTAAACCTGGGCTCATATTTGCATCGAGTGGTCCACTCTTTAACACACTCGGCCACGGTCGCCACGAATTTTCACATGAAGAGCTTTTTTTTTTGTTTTTTTATTAGGATTTCAAATTCTTTTAAAAGGATAGTGTCTCCTTAAAAACTATGTCTAAAAAATTGAAAAATGATATATACGAGGGTAGTCCCAGAAGTATCCGACCTGACGTATAGATTACGGATGTTGTTTGAAAAGAATGTCTGTGGTAGAAAGTACCAATCTTATAAGCTTAATAAAGCAGAAATGGTGAAGAAAATTCACAAATGGTATTAGATGACCGTTGACTGAAAGTGCGTGAGATAGCAGACATGATAGCCATTGTAAAAAGTGCTATACAGTGCATATCAGGCCCGTAGACAAGGGGGGGTTTTTAGGGTTAAAACCCCCCCCTTATGGTCCAAAAAGTATAAAAAAATAATATATCAGCATTAATATAAATTTGCCAATTTGCGAATACTTGCTGCGTCTTTTTTCTCTTACATTGCAAACTGCAAGTGTAAACAGCAACAGCGAAAACATCAACATGCTTAAGTTTCGAAAAAAGTTCGATACATTCAATTGAACTTTGTCTACCATCAGCAATTTAAGAATTTATTGCGTTAACAGGTATTACGTGAAAGTGGTGAAATTTTGATTGAGTTTCGTTAGATAAGTTTAAGAGTTTCTATTGTTTTTTACTGTACCAAATTTTACTGTGCCAAAACCACAAAAATTATTCTACTTAATAGGCTGCAGAAACCAGAAGTAAAAAAGGCTAGAACGGTGAAAAGTAAGTGCTTGATTTAAATGATATTTTTTTCCTTTATCAATGCATAAATGCGTTAAAAAGTTGCCGAACATTTCTGAATGTTTGAAAGCTGTGTTTTTTTTTGGTAGCGTGTTTGCATTGATTGAATATTAATGGATTAACTTTTTGCTTGGTGCAGAACCGAAAAAATCCGAATAATATTATATTTCATCTGTATTACAGAAAACGTTCAAGAAACTTTGGAATCTGAAAAGTCTTCAGAACTTCCTTTGTAACCTGCAGTTGAAGAAAGCTTTAATGTTGACAGCTATATGGAAAGCGGCAGTACAAGTTGTGGTATTAATATTTTACTTTTAATGTTTTTAACTCTAAGTTTGTGTGTATGATTGTAGAAATTGTTCCAGAAATATCATTTGATTCATCGGAACTGCCTTCGACTTCGAGATTATATCAATGTCCAAATAACGATATTTCCAAGTTGATGAGCAAAATTTCCGATTCGAACCGTCTTGAAAGTTTTCAAAGCATTTATGTGCCTCCGCAAATTTTAATTTTCCTGCCAGCGGTTCTCGCAAACTCCGATTTAAGCATTCTTGGTTGAACCGTTGGCATTGGTTGGTTTACTCCAAATTGGAAAATGCAGCTTATTGCAAGTTTTGCATATTTTTTAGCACTGGTTTTGGAGGTGCAGGATCACAACCTCTGGGTAATTTTACCGAATGATAATAAAAACTTTTTAAATAAAATTTTCTAACCTTTTCATTGTGGCCTTTACAAAAGTCAGGAAATACAAGAAAATGTCGTTTTCTAATCGTGGTTATTTTTATATAGAATTTTAATCCGATATAAGTTTGCAAGTAAATTATTAAAATAATAATATAAGAGGGTTAATTATCGTCATTTTAGAAGTTTGTCTTGAAAATTTTATTTTTTTAGCGTCTTTCTGTATTCCAAAATGACAGTGCAACAATAAGCAAGATATATAGCCGAAACATTGAACTCAACAAACGACAGTTTTAAAATTATAGAACACACGTTTTTTATGATAAATGGGTGTGCATCCTTAAGCATACATAGGGGTTGAATTAACAAAAAAAAAAAAAAAAAAAATAAGAAGACTTAATTCTATATATATAAAAATCAAATGCGTGTGCGTTAGTCTTGCTAAGGCTCAGAAACGGCTGGGTCGATTTTAATAATTCCTTTTTTGTATTGTTTGCCTTAATACAGATGTGGTTTTGAAAGAAAGAAAATTACAAAACTTCAAGGAACAGCGGAAAAATGGAAAAAATCGAAATTGGTAATTTTGCATGGGAATTGCCACATCAGACTACTTTAAATAGCCAACAAATCTTAACGGCTGGACGGATTTAACTCAAATTCGGCACACACATTACTTGAATCCTAGATTAGATTATGGCATACTTGGTTTTGACCACGCTCCTTTTTCTGCCCCTTTACAAGGAACTTTATTAGCGAAACTGCGTCTAAATAATTAAAAGAAAATTCTGTCAAAAAACATTCACATATCTTCAAAATTGCACAAAATTTTAGTACAGCGTCTTTTTCTAATAACTTCGCTTCCTTAGAATAACAAAAAACTATCAGAAATTCGTATTTCTTACTTTCGATGAAAATAACTCCGTTTTTTTTTTAATATATTTCATCCAATTTCTTTTCGTTGATAAATTCACTTAAGCACTTAATAAACCATTTTTGAAGAAAGCTCCAACGTATTAATTTTTTACTCCAAAAATCACAAAAGCTATCATTTCAATAAATAAAAAAACGCTTTAAAAAAATTACTTGTTTGCCCATTGTGAGGATCGATCCTTAGACCACCTCATGGATTCAAAACTAACAGTTGGGCTGACTATTTTTATTCAAATTGAAATGTACTAAAAAAATTTTATAATAGAATTCGCAATAAAATGATATGACAGCACAATCTTTTGAATTCGAATAACAGCAGCCTATTACATTCCGTGTTAATATGGGATATTGGAGTGTTTCATTCAATCAATAATTGAAATTCGATTGGCACCATGTGTTATCGATCATGAATGTTCGATAAAAAATTAATTTTGGGTGGAATCGTGATTGCTCGAATTTAGGGCGGGACGAAGTTTGCCGGGTCCTCTAGTATACATATATAAAATAAACAAAAATAAAGTAAAATAATTTTTGTTTTATGTATTTGGTGTACAAAAAAGTTTTAAAGTGTTTTTTTTTTCAAGTTTGTCGCTTTATTGTGAAAAATTTGTTACAAATTCATTTTTCAAAGTATTGTCCATTTCTAGCCACTGTTTTTCCCATCTTTCTGGTAATTATATAAAAAATACCTTTTCATTTATCGATATCAAAAACTATCGATATTTTTTTAACCCAAACCCCCCCCTTAGGTAAATCCTGGCTACGGGCCTGGTGCATATTAACTGAAAATTTGGATATGAAAAGATGTCCTAAAGATGGGTGCCGTGATTAGTCTTTGGCGAAGTAAAAGTAAATAAACCATTTATTTATAACCACTAGTATGCCTTTGGTCTAAATTCGACCATTTAAAAAATTTTTTATTTTGTTTTATTTTTATTGAAAACATTTTTTTGTTTCTTCACTCATGTGCAAACGTAACTAAACTCATACCGCACCATACGCACCACCAGCAGGAATTCACAAAATACTTCACTCTGAGTTTCCATGTTCTGTGACTTCTACTTTCAAGCTATTCAATAGCAAAAATTTGACTTATGTATGCGGTGCCACACCCCTTTGTCCAATGCCCGTCCCAGTACCCTACTTACCATATTCTACTTTTAAGTAGAGGGATATCAGCTAGTGGGAACTCCATATTGAGTTCCATTCTTTACGGCATTTACTTCCAAAGCTATTCGATGTAAAAACTCTGAATTGTATGGGTGGTACCACGCCCCTTTGTCTAACACTCGCTCAAATTTTTCAGTGGAAGAACACAACTAAATACGAATTTCCTACCCCGTTTCATTGATTTTTGACTTGTAGTTTGAAAGTTTTAGCCAAAATTTGGGCTGCTGAAAAGTGCCACGCCCCTACGTACGATTGATTTGAGGCCGAATATTGATTTTTAAGGCTTTGTGACCTGTGCAATATACCTAAAGCTTTTCGATATCCCAAATTTGGGTTGTATGGGATGTGCCACTATAGATATCCGGTGCACTCCTTCTCCCTAATCTTATTGAATTAAAAAAAAAATTATCAAATTCAGTTGACCCGGGAGAAAATGGTTCTTCATTGTTCTACCTACGCCTATTTATATATAAATATAATAATAATATATATAATATATAAAATAGATAAGGAAATGGCTTAAAACATACATTTGTGTATATAACTTTAGAGTGGTTTGAAATATTTGAAATATTTTTTTCACAGAAACTATTTTTTAAACTGTAGAACTCTGTAAAAAATACAAAAACAACATTATGAAAAATTTAATTTTCATCAAAAAAATCATAGGGGGTAGCTCATGATTTTCGATGATAGAAACACTTAATTAAATTATGTGTCAAAATGAAGCAATTTTAACAAATAAATGGTATGTTATATGAAAGAGTGTGAGAGAAGAAAATAGAAAAAAAAATTACAAGAAAAGAATGTCTGGTCTAATTTTTGAGCAAAAAATGCATATTTTAGAGTTTTTTTAAAACAACATAAGAAATTTAATTGGTGAGATAACGGTCAATCTTTTCTAATTTCTCCAAAGTCATTTAATGAAACTTTCAGACAAAGAAAATTTAATGAAAATCGATTGAAAAATGGCTGAGATATTTGCTTGCAAAATCAAAATTTGTAATATCAATTGTTTTTTTTTTTTCATTCTGAGGCAATGACATTTCTTTAAGAAATGCATTGCATGGAAAAATCTACAGGTTTCGAAATATCGCAATAATTTTGGTGTCATAATATCGGGAAATTTTTTTAACATACTATTCGTGGAAAATATTAGCAAAAAAGTTTTCGTATACCGTTATTTTTCTCAACCAACGAATTTTCATACAAAAACCGTTGTACTGAGAACTATTATAGTTTATAGTTTTCGAGATATCAGAATAATTTTGATGTCAAAATAGGGGAAATTTTTCAAAATTTACTATTTGTAAGCAATTCTATCATCACAATATATATTGACACTTGTTACATGAAAAAGTGCCTATTGTAGGGTAACCGTAAACGATGGTGAAAAATATCAAAGTATTTTTTGCACATCTTATGAATGTCTAAATTTATCTCTTATATCATGTTTTTCCATCTCTTACAGTTTAGATTTTATTTAATAAATACTCTTTTTCCACTCATATTTTAGGTCAAAGGTCACCAATCTAATATTCAATCATATTGTGCAGCCAGACCTTTTATCCGATACCTCATTCTTCATTCTACCTCTTCCCAGTTCTGAGATCCCTAACTAAAATTAATATAAACTTTCAACGTTAATATTTCGGGTCAAAGGTCATCAATTTGAAATCTAACATAATTCGGCATATCTATGGTGCAGTACCTTCCGAATGATAAACGTTTCATTGTCCTTATTCTAAAATAAAAATTGAAAAAGTGTACGACAACATTCGATGTTAGCGTATTAATATATAAGATTAGGGCAGGTCAAATTTTTTTGCGATCTTGGCCCCACCCTAGCTGTGTTCTATGGGTCATTTTAAGAATCTTTGGGGAAGAGAGTATAGATCTATCTTGAAATCGGAGCCAGTTTTTCCAGTTTTTAAAAATAGGTATTTTTTCAAAATATTGCATTAAAAAGACATAAAACCATTTTTTTAAGTGTATATATGGGAGTTTTTGGGGTCAAGAAATCCATTTTTTATGTTCATTTTTATTTATGAAAACCACCAGAGGGCGTTTTGCTACTATTTTTGCATTTTATCGCTTCTTTTTGATAAAAAAGTAATAAAAACTATTGTGAAAATTTAAAACCATTAAGTATTGCCTATACCAAATTCATCAAGCGTTTTAAAATAAAGGGGAAATTCTCCTAGTCTCTTTGCCAAAGTTGCTTAAAATGACCCATAGAACACAGCTAGGGTGGGGCCAACATCGACTTTTTTTGCTCCATACAATTTGACCCGCTGTAATATCTATATTAATAAAAATCATTTTCTGTTTGTTTGACTACAATACAAATCTTAACGGCTGAACGGATGTAACTCAAATGCGGCTCACATATTACTTGAATCCTAACTGAGGTTATGGCATACTAAGTTTTGACCACACCTCTTTCGCCTGTTTACAAGTAACGGAAATCTAACTACTAGCGTATTTTTTTCAAGCCAAGATACTCGACTTACTAATTTTAAGGTAATCCTGTTATTTTGACACCAAAAACATTCACATATCTTTAAAATTGCACAAACTTCTGGTACAACATCTTTTTCTAATAACATCGTTTCTTTAGAATAACAAAAAACTATCAGAAATTCGTATATTTTACTTGCAATGCAAATAACTCCGATGTTTTCGAATATATTTCAAATTTTTTACGTTGATTAACTCAATTCAAGACTTAATAAAACAATTTAAAGGGTACCGTTATCTTAGCGGATATATTTTTAATATTTCTTTCAAAAAAGGTCAAAAATATTGACTTTTTACTCAAAAAATAACACAAAAGTTGTTTTTGTTGTTAAAATAATAAAAACTCAAAATTGTATTTCCAACTACCTTTTACATGACATAGTGTCATGTATTTACAATAACAAAAATGCTTCCAATTTTACAAAAAAAAAAATTATTAACTGTTTCTGTCATCAAAAAACATTGATTTTTTCCCAGTGATTTTTTAGAGAAATAAATTTTCTTCAAAAGTTGTTTTTATTCTTTTTATAGAATAGTTAAGCTCAAGAATAATTTATGTGAAAAAATTATACCAATATCTCTTTTCGATCAAAAGTTATCGCAATAAATATATTTTCTCGGCCCCTCTGCATCTCTTTATTATTAATCAATACAAAAAACATGGTCCTTTAATATGAGCAATCGTAATTAATTCCGACGTTTCTCTTCATCACCTTTTAAGGATTGAATGTTTAGTTTTTGCATATTTTAATACACTTTATGGCAAAAACTTAATTTATTCTGGCACTTGATAGTCAAAATTCGCTAAATTATATACGAATAAAAATTTCTTAATTCTCAATTTTAAAACCGTCTTTTTTGCAAGCGGAAGAGATTTTTATCTTCAGCACTTTTTGGTAAAGTTGATTTTTTGCATATTTCCTAAAATTAAAAAAAAAAACTGGGTAATGACCATCTACTAGAAAACTGGGATGGACATTATATAAGGGGGTGTGGCTCCGCCCATACAATTAAAATTTGTATTATCGAATAGCTTTGAAAGTAAAAGTAGCAATACTTACATACAAACTCAAAATGGAGTTACTATTTGGTGATCTCCTGCTACTGGGAAACTGTAACGGGCAGTGGAAAATGACAGCGGTGTCAAACTATGAGTTTAAGAAAAGTTTTGAATACACCTATTATGTTCCCATATAGTTGCAGGGTGCAGCAACGTGCGCCGGGAAAAGGCTCGTATATATTAATAGCGGAAACGAGAGATTTTAAAAATTTTTCAGAGGACAAGTGTCGTAAAATATTTTAGTAGTATTTTAACTAAATACTTTTACTAGTATGCAATGTTCTTTATCATTTTAAGGTATTATTTAGTTTATATTGTACGATATGAACAGCTCTATTTATGCTCTTGACTTAGCTTATAAGCAAAACTGAGTTCTTTATACTTAGAATTTCCAATAAGAATTTTTCTAAATGTTCGATTTTCTGAAAACTACTAAAAATGGACTTATGCTCTGTGCAGTTCAAATCTGCTATGAGTAAACCAAGATTTTTTAGTGATAAAGGGTGATTTTTTAAGAGCTTTCGGATTTGATTTTAAAAAAAAAAACAAATAAAATTTAGAGAAATGTATGAAATCTATGTTATTCAATGTTTAAAGATGATTTCATGTAAATGTTGACCGCGGCTACGCCTCAAATGGTTCATATGCTAGGTCCAAATTTGGCATTCTCTCTCCAACATATCGGCCAATATCTGAAGAATAAATTTTTCAATATTGGTTTCCAGTGCGTCAACCGTTGCGGGCTTGTCCCTATAGACAGGAGCCTTAACATGGCCCCACAAAAAAAAGTCTAAAGGCGTTACATTGCACGATCTAGGCGACGAATTGACCGGTCCCGAACGTGAAATAAACTGTTCCCCGAACTCGCCTCTCAATTGGGCCATTGTTTCGCGTGCTGTGTGGCATGTGGCACCGTCTTGTTGAAAACAAGTGACACATGTCAGGCAAGTCTAGCTCTTCCATTTTGGGCAAAAAAAATTTGTAATTATCGCAAGGTAGCTTTCATCATTCACAGTAACGTTTCTGCCTTCGTCGTCTTTGAAAAAGTACGGTCCAATTATGCCACTGGCCTATAATCTACAGCAAACAGTCGGGATGCATTGGCTTCTGGCTGCTCTTCACACCAAATATCGCAATTTTGCTTGTTGACATATCCATTCAAACAGAAATGAGCATCGTCGCTGAACACAATTTTCCGATAAAAAAGTGGATCTTCATACAACTTTGCCAGCGCCCATTCACCAAAAGTAACCCGTTGTGGTAGCTTCAGTTCTTGCACCAGCTGTATTTTAAAAGGTTTTACACCCAAATCCTTCCGCAAAATTTTCCACGTAGTGGAGTAACAGAGGCCGAATTGCAGCGAACGGCGCCATAACGATAATTCATGGTCAGCAACAACATTGCGTGTTGTTTCCATATGCGAGTTGGTCGTTTAATGTCCAGTAACGTAAATTTGGTGCGTAATTTAGTCGCACGATTTGGAATAGCAGCCTCAGAAGGTCGTCCAAACTGACCATAAAATGTAAGAAGTGCAAGATGCACTTTCTTAACCGAGCATGAATTTTGATAATAAAATTCAATAATCTGCAAGCGTTGTTCGTTTGTAAGCCGATTCATTTTGAAGAGATTATTTTTGGCGTTTTTTTTTTTTTTTTTTACTTTATCAAATTTCCAATAACATTTTTTTCTGAGTGCTATGGCATCTCTTCATATGAAATCAATTCTTTTATTTATTTATTTATTTATTTACTTATTAATTTATTTATTGGCCAAACAAGGCAATTTATTTTTTCTTGCTTATTATTACTTATTATTAGTTATTAATGGGAGTAATCCGCCTACCTGAGTGACATGATTTCAATAAGACGTCAAAAAGAAAAGGCAAGACAATATCATCAAATAAAATATAGGTACATGAACAGACTAGCGTTCTATTTGATGACAATATCATTGTATAAATGTTTCGCAGTCTTCGTTTATATGTTGGCATGTTTCTATAGTCCCGAGGGTCATACAATTCTCCCAGCAGAAAGGAAGAATTGTTTTTGAATAGATTCAAATTTTTCACTATGCACTTTGAAACTTGGATTCCAAAATATAGAACAATTTTCAAGAATTGGATACACTAATGTGCAATATAAGGTTTCAGTTACCCTTTCTGTCTTACAGGAAACACTTATAACGTTGCATTTATTTTCCAATTTTCCAAGGATAAAAGATATTTTAATGAGATATTCTATTTAAGAGATATACTTACTATTGTAAATTTTTAATGTACATAATATCCAGAGCTGATCATAAAAGTAAATATGTTTTATTTATGTGGCCAACAGGAAATTTCGCTGCTTGTCCAGCTAAATAAAAACGGTAAAAAGTTCAAGTTTTTTTTTCTTTTCCGAATCTATGAATCCAACACGAGGTTCTTACACTTAACAGCAATTAAGTAAATAACACTTTACTTACACAATTTTAAGCAAAATAAGATATAGCTAGTAAACCCGTATGGCGTTAAAACGCCAAAATGATAAAAAATCTACTTTAAGATTGTTTTGTTTTTATTTTTAGAAGTGGTATCATTTTTTAACATATTTCTTTGTAAACTATTATTTGATGTTGCGAAACTTTCACTGTTGGGTAGGATGAGCTGCATACTCTTTTCTTTATTAAAAATTTTCACCGTGTGCTATTATTAGCCGTGTGCGATTTCTGGGGCTTGCAACTTTGCAACTTTTCTCAACGACTGTCTTAGGCTCTTATTAATAGTAATAAAAAATGGAAAAAAAAATGTTTCCGATGGGCTGAGCTTAATTTATGGTTTAAGAATTCGCTGACCAATGCTAGCACCGGTTAGTAAAATGCATTCGACAGTATTATTGTAAGGATTGAAAATCTGCATTCAGGTTCTATTGATAAGTCCTTTCACTGTATTAAGATTCCTCATCAGCATAACAATTGCATCTGTTTTGAGCGTTAAGTGGTGTCACTAAAGACCACTTACCTACACTAAGGGAAATAATGCATATTAACATTATCCACGCCTGAGTATCAATTTTATTTAAATATTTACGTGGATAAATCAAATATTTTCCCTACAACTCGTTTTTTTCCCGTATTTGAATTTTATTTATACCACAAACGTACACACATATTCCATACAAGCAAGCAGCAACAGCATCGCACACTTACACACATACTCCGACAAGCAGCATCAGCATCGCACTCTGTTTCTGCAGTTTATTTTTTGCATTTGCAGTTCTTATAGTTCTCATAGTTCTCATTTGGTTATTGTTTCAGGAGTAATATATTATGCATGTTTGGCAAGGAAATTAAATTATGTAGGGTGGAGTGACAACTATTTCCAAGAATATCTTGGACCGATTGTCATTTACCTGCATAATTTGCTTCTGCCTAAAAAATTTTGTACATTACTTTTTCGTTCTGTAATTTATACTATGTTTGACAGTTGGTGCAATATTAGTGCACCAACTGTCAAAAATAGTATAAATTAGAGAACGAAAAAAGTGAAGCGATAATAAATTATACAGGCGATGGCATTTGATGAACACAATATGAAGAAAATAATACCATAAACCATTAATAACATATTCAATTTAAATATGTTTTTTTTTAATTTCAATATTTTTATTCAAAATTTATTTAAATACGATAGTTTATTTTCAAATAGTAAATATTTGAAAGATATTTTAAAAAAATTCCTGCATAATTTTAATATATTTTTTATTAATTTTGTTTAAATATTTAAATATTTAATTTAATTAAAAAAGTATTCAAATAAATTTTAAATATTTACGTAGTCGATTTATTCAAATGCGTTATTGGTGCAAAAATGACTCGCTTTTTGGATAAATTAAAAAAGTTTTTGGATAAATTTAATATTTTTTTCCCTTAGTGTACTTTAGTGCTATTGAGGAACTCCGTTGGGAAGTTTATTTGTGCGGCACTTCATCAGAAACGGTTGTGAAAATGCTTTAATACAAAACTTCTAGATAAGATAATAAATACTTCAATTACTAACAAATTTATTTTGAAACCATACTCCGTCTGTTCGTGCAAGAATAGAGTTTTCTTCAATGGTATCACTGTTAATGTCGTTTTGTAGATCATCATTAATTAAATCAATCCATAATCTGTGATCTAAAAGGAGTTGATCAAGAATTAATTGTCCGGTACTATCTCTACGTAGTGTGTCACAGCCAACTTGTCGCAAATAACTTGAAAATTCCTTTTCGTCTTTGTCTAATTGCATGTTTTTTCAAGCTTAATTGTTTTTTTACGTAAGATCACAATTTTCTGTTATAACGTGTCCAGAATAAGAGATTTCTGGAACTGTTTCTTAAAAAACACCAGAAAATACAAAAACTTTTCAAAAAACAGTTTTCGAATGTCTGGTAATATCGCAAAACACACGATAAATTACTGTCAGTCAACGCCGTAGATATGGGGGTTCTGGGGGCTTAAACCCCCCTCCCCCCTTAGCAATCCAAAATATTTTTCTATATTAAATAAAAACGCAAATATTCCAAACTATTTAGTTTTGCCAAATTAGGTGTGAAGATAGATTGCAAATTGTGTTAATACTAATTTTTAATAATAATTTAACTGCTTATTTTTGTTAGCAGATATTAAGTTAAATATAATATAATATATAATTTTATTTTGCTTCAGTAGTCCGCCCCCTTATGAAATACCTATCTACGGCGTTGCTGTCAGTGCTACTGCAGGAATCATACTTGCTTCATCAATAATGATAAGATGGGCATAATCAAAGCAGGTTCCGTGCTCAAAATTGAGCTTTAGGCGTTAAGCCGATACAGATGTATCTCAAGAAGAGGTCTAGGAAGTTTGAATTGCCTGTGCAAGGTACGTCCACATTCAACGAAGCTAGCGGCGATGACAGTAAAGGCTACTGGAATAGCGATTTTGCATGAACTTGCACTTTCGCGGCTGGTACATAAATATAACATTTATTTGAATGTTTTTCGCTTTGCTCAACTGCTTTAATTATACAAAAGAATGATTTTGAAAAATTTCAGAAAAAAAATATCACATACTTTTAGGCATCCCATAGAAAACTTACTTTCTTTGCAGAAGATTGTTTTGCTTTTTTTGTTTAAATACACAATACTTTAGAAAAAGTAAGACACTATTGCACATTTGCATACCAAGCAAGACCTTTCTGTTGATACCTCATTTATGAAAATCGCATTTACGGTATAGATTTGATGGTCATCCCAAAAAAGCGCTTGCGTAATAACAATATAGAAGAAGATTTGGCCGTTATAAGATTATTGAAATGTGTACTTTAATGTGGCCGTGGCTGTATTTATATACTTGATTTGAGTTCTATGCCGAAGTGAGTGGGTGGTTTACCTTAGGTTTGGTGTGTGATAACCTCACCCGCATTGCCCTATGCATTGCGATACGAATGCCATTTTTGCTGTATTTATCGATATAACTGAGCCAAATAACAAATTCTTCTTATTAATAATTATTCCACGCTGTGTGATATGTGCACAATTTAGCCCACACACTAAATTAACAGATGGCGCCAAGGCAAAACTTATTTGTTCGGTATTTATTCATCAAGTTGTTAAATAAACGCTTGCTCGAACCCATCGCAGATTGACAGTTTTTCTCGTTTGTTTTGTTGCTTTGTTCCTTCACTTGTTTACTTATCCTTGGCAGAGTGGCGATTGCTCTTTTATTGATGAGATGCACCTTACTCGAAATTTATGAATTCCTCAATATGTAGGATTATGCACTCCAATGAGCATCGTTTCGTCATGGGAATATCATGAATAGGCAGTGGGAAAAATAAGCGTTGGTCGTTTATTGGTTTGCTACTAGACCGGATTATTATCCTGTGTTAATCCTGTTAAGTAAATTGGCAGTGAATGCAAGTGCTGTTCAATTGCATCATTCGTCGGACCTGTTTGCAGGGTAGCGAAACACTTAATTTCGTATTTCGGGAGTTTTCTTATTATTTTCGTCTCTTTTTGCTTTTATTTGCTATCTGTTCATAGCAGGAAACAGTTTAGAAGATGAAACAATCGCTTAAAAAGTACAACATAATATAACATGCAACAAAGGAACACTGAAAAATTTCATCCATTGCGCATTTCTATTTCCTGCGGACTGTGTAAACAAGGATTCAAACTGATGAGTTTATTGAAAAACATTTACAGTTTATTACATAAAAGAGGATTAAAAATCACTTAACTTATTGAAGTACCATGTTGAAAAACTCTGAGCTATGTTTACGTTCGTGTCACTCAAGTGGAAGGATTAATCCAAGATTCAGCTGCTACAATTGCATGCAATAAGCCTTTAACAAAGGGCCAATTAAATTGAGCACATCTTTCAATCTCATGTTGCTATATAAAACGGCATTTTAGTAGCTTCTTGTTTTCTATATTGATTGAAATGTACATAATTGCAATTTAAGATGGCTATAAATAGCAAAGGTATTCACGATGTCGTGAATTTGGTCATTTATAGGAAAAGTATTTCTGATAAATTTGATACATGTAGTCAATTTTTGACTTCCAAAAAATAAAATACAATCAATTTTAAAAACACAAAGTATGTATGCTACGAAAAAATATAACTGTACTCAACACTCAATTATAAAATCTGTCAAAGTCTTAAGTCTAAAGCATCGATGGCTAGGCTCAAATCATTATTATTTTTACTCGCCGTCCTTCAACCGATGCATTTCACAACTTTTGTTCTTTTTGTAAGAATGCAAAACGAAGTGAATTTCTAGTTTGGATAAAGTATTGTTTTTTAATAGGAAAAAATACTGTGCCAGCAGAAGAATAGATTGATATATGTTATGGTCAATTTGCTCCACCGAAATCAACCATAATTTAATAGTTTGTTGATTCAAACATGATCGTACCAGCAATTCTGATGCAGAATTTTTTGTCATCCAAAAGAGGTAGCAACTTCAGAAATGATCAATTTAATCCAGATATTGTATTAGACAATCCAAAACTGACAGTGGTTTCCATTTTGCATGATAATTTGGAAATGAGAAAACTTGTTACAAAATGGTTACCGCGTGTATTAACAATTCACCAAAAAAGACAAAGATTTTGTGATTCTGAGCTATACCTAGCCATGTTAAACAGTGATCGAAAAGATTTTGCGTATCGATTGGGACCTGTGATGAAACATGGGTTCACCACTATACACTTAAATAGGTACAACAAGCAAATTAACTGGAAATGCTCCAAATCAAGTAGAAGTTTTCGAAGTGTGCAAAGACACAACAATCGGCTGGAATTTTCGGTAATTTAAGATAGTGGCTTTTAGGACTCTCGTAGCATTTTTTTGGGCGACTGTCTTAATAAATAAAAATATTAAGAACTATTTATTATCCAGCATTTTTAGACCGTTTGAACGATGCACTCAACTATTTAAAGACGCACAAAATATTTTTTTTTGGACTATAAATAAATAAATATAAATAACTGGCCATTTCAGCCCTTGAAAGGACTTTGACCTAGCTTCTTATGATCAATTGTGTTGTGCGTGTTATTAAGTTTGTACACAATTGACCGAGAACCGGACCTACATGTTTAACGCCGACTCCGAACGGCGGTGAACGGAATGTTCTTGTTCTCAAGAAGCTTTACATGGCATTTTGAATACTCTCTGAGGTTTGCCATTGTCTGCAGAGAGGTTGTGGCCATACAAAAAAATTATTTTTAATTCAAATAATTTTCTGTCGCTGCTGGGGTTCGAACCTGGGTCTCCAAGTTCGTTGACATAGCGGCCACGCACTTTAACCAACTACGCCACGGACGCCACATCATTTTTTGGACTAATGCACCAAAAATAATGCGTCACCTCACAAATCATTGAAGCAAATGGAAAAACTCAACACATAATGATATGAATTGCCTCCCCATCCACCGTATTGGGGAAGAACTTTGCCCTCATGGGAAAAAAATTTACATCAAATGAAGAAGTGGAATTGGAAACTAATACGTATTTTGAAAAGTTGGGCAAACCGTACTATACAAAAAATATCGAAATGTTGGAAGATCGCTGGATTAAGAGTATCGAGCCAAGAGAAGAGTGAAAAATAAAAATAATTTTGCCAATCAAATTGCGTTTTTCCTAATTCGATCAAATAAAGGGTTATAACTAAAAATCTGCACTAATTTGCATTGATTGCAGTTTCAACACGGTTTGGTTTGCTACGTTGTTGATCAGAAAAAATATTAATTTTGTGCCTAAAGATTTCTTCGCAGAACTTAAAAGTTTGGTCTACAAGAATGACTTGAAAGCCCAAAAAAGAGAAGCAGTTGATACGTCGTATTCAAAAGTACCTTAAGGAAATCGATACAAATGACGTACAACGTGCTTGCTTACAAATACGGTCAAAACTATGATGGGTGGCCGACAAAACCCATTTATTAGAGTTCATAAATTAAAATGTATTTAATTATTATATTAATAATAATAATAAACTGGGCATTTCAGCCCTTAAAGGACTTTAGCTGAACTTCTTATGATCAAATTGTGTTGTGCGTGTTATTAAGGGTTTGTACACAATTCATCGAGAACTGGACTTACTAGTTTTATGCCGACTCCGAACGGCTAATGTGCATGTTTTAACTCTTTGCGACCCTCAGCCACCAAAATGTTTCAACCGTTCCAGTCGTATGTCTGCTTTCAGCCACCAAAGCTTATTTTACCATTCCAGTCGTATGACTGCTTCCAGCGACCAAAGCTTTTTTACCGATTCAGTCGTATGTCTGCTCTCAATCGATAAGCTTCTGAAATTCGTTGAATTCGAATGGTATTTTCTAAATTGTGCTTAACAGCCCTATTCTGGCATAATCGTCACAATCAATTGATACTGAAAAATTATGATCATTTCGATTCGGTCTCTATTGATTCGTATTCAGGTTGAACTGTCACAAGCAAAAAGCTTTAAAAATTCCCCACATCATGTTGTAAAGCTTTTTGAATTGGTCACCTTCTTTTTACATCAACTTGCTTATCAGTTGTCACTGGAAAATAAATGTCGATACATTTATGTGTAACAATGAGCTGTGAGATATGCTGAATTGACCGCGATACCGATGATTGGCTCATGGAAGTCGAAAAATAATTGCCGACATAGTTAAGATAAGAGCCATTAGCTTAAAAATAGTTGCCAAAAATCATGTGGTTGGAGTTCCTCAATTAAATTCCAAACACACTGTATTCAGCAGTCGAAATAAATTTGCAAAAACGATTTTGGTATCCTAAAAATCGTCTTCTTAAGATATTCTCTTCTTTTTGTTATTATTGTTTTTTATATAATTTTATTTGTATGAATTTTTCGCTTTTGACCTTCTTAGCGGGTTGTCACTATTTTGATCACTATTGATACAAAAAGAGCTTTTTAAAAGTGCTCAGAATAAGAATTTGTATCAATTGAGGTGGCTTTTGTGACTTTGTTAGAATAGAGCTCTAAGTGAAATTATTTTTACTAAACAATTATTTTTGTGACACATGTTCCCGAAAACTAGGGTTTCATATCGGAGACTGCTTTGAAAGATACCACACAATGAAGAACTATAAAATATAATCTTAATATTTTGAATATGACCTTTCATTATATATATAGAAAACCAATTTGAGCTTTAGGCCAAGTCAATTTGTTTTCAATATAAATTATAATTTTTACATAAAATTTAACATATTATTATGTTACATATATCTAAAGTATTAAAAGAATTAATAAATTTTATTTTTTCTTCATAATCTTACATATTGTAGTTTACTGTTCTTACAACGATAATTAATTCCGACCAGCATGTCATCCATATACAAAATAAATACGATCGTAAAGGGTTAAAGAAGCTTTACATGCTTTTATTTACTCTCTGAGATTTGCCTGTCTACAGAGAGGTGACGAAATTAATTCAATTGAAAGAACTTTCTGTGTCAGGTGGAAATTGAATCAGGGTTCTATAGCGTATGAGCCATGCAGTCTACCGACTGCGCCACGGCCGCACAGTGATGCGAAAGGGCATGCTACACGGAAAAAAGTCGAAATCGAATTTTTACATTCTGAATATTTAAAACTGTTAAATAATATCCATTGATCTCAGGTATGATTTTTTTATTTACCTGCGCTTTCTACAAAAAATGCAAAAATTCTTGAAAGTTGACCCAAAAGGTGATTTTTTGAAATTTTTGCTTATGAGTTTTCTAGTTATACTTAATTATTTTTTTAAACTATTTCCCAATATCCGAAAGAGTTAAAAATTGGAAAACTTTACTAAAAAAAGTTAAGATCTTTTAAAATAAAATATCTTCAATTACCTTTTAAAACGTTTGCGCTATAAAACGGTATTTATCGATATAACTGCGTAAAAAATGAACATTTGGTAAAATATTTTGGAAAATAAAAAAAGAGCCATTTTGTATTTAAAAAAAAAAAATGTATTTTTTATTTAACCATTATTATGTCTACTCTAAGTTCTAAAAGTGCCAAGGTGCGCAAATGGCCAGTTGCCTTGTTTTTTAACATGCATGATGGTCCTAAAAATGCATGTATGTATAAACTAGGTCCTGACCGTTTTGTATGAAATGTATTGAATTTGAAAAATGCTATTTATTTTCATTTCAAAACCAGGTTTCAACTGTTTTTTATAATTTTGACAAGCCGATAGCCCAAGCTACTAGTGCTTTTAATATTCATTGTAAATTAAATTTATAACTAGTAAGCAATGATCTTCGACTAGGCCGAAATTAAAATAGCCCCACGACCGAACCAAAGTATATTCAAAGCAGGGTTGCCAACACATACCTTTTCGCCCGGAGACTCCGGGCTCCGGGCCTGGCGGATTTTCTGCGGCTTTCGCAAACAAATTTTTACAAACAAATTTGTTAACTTATTTATTAGTTTTGATTCACCCTACTTTAGTGAATGTTTGAACCATCTTATATATTAAGTGAATGTTTGAACCATCTTATATATCACGAATTCCACGAAAAAGTCAACCTCATAGGTCAAAAATCAAATTGTAAAGAGAGAAGAGAAACTATATAGAATATATTCTATCGAATTCGGACAACACGTTTTAAGTTGAATTTTTCAAGATAACGGTAGTTTTTCTGAGTTTTTTTTTACTTTCGCGTGGTGAATAAGTTGAGCGAAAATTTTGCAGTTTTATTTTGATATTTGCCGTGAGGGCGTGCGCTGTTTATTACAACAATTAAAAAAAAATATTTGCTTCAAATTTTTTAATATTTTCCTAATAATCATACATATATATGTATAAATAATTATCAACGACATACCGTGGTAAGAGCAGTTAAATAAATTAAGAAAATATGTAGCATGTGCGTGACAATATTGATATATGTTTCAATGCAGACTCTAATATAAGAAATTTTTTGCGGAAAATGCTGTTATGTGTGGATATTGAGATGGCAAACCAGATTGAAAAACATTTTTTTTACTATTTCCATTGAAAAAAAATTCCACGCGTTTCGCACATGTTACACTTTTCTCTATACAACAATGTAGTTTTTACACACTACGGGGTCGTTCATTAATTACGTTGCCAATTTAGAGGGGAGGAGGGGCTTTAAAATGTATTACGATTAGTAATGTTATGAGGGGTCTCATATATAGCAAAGTGACCAAAAATAAAACAACTCGAAAAAATTGAAATTAATACACCCTTCATTTAAAAACATGTCCATCCTTACATCTTAATTAAACGGTCAAACGTCTAAATTGGCAGTTAACTATTGACAAGTGTCAATATGAATTCTCATAAGTGAGTTTTATTTAATTTAACCCTTAAATGCCCAATGTATCTTTTTGGATACAACCGAATAAGCTATTTATTTTAAAATATTGCAAAAATTAAAATGCTGGATATGTAGTTTCACTCTGAAAATTTCAAATAAAAAACAAAAATTTAATTATTGGCATAACTTTGTTGGTTTGGGAAATATTGATCGTCAAATCAAAAAGTTTTTTAATTTTTACGGAAAGTTCGGCTTTTGAGATGAAATACCTTTTAAACTATTAACAATTTTAGAGTATCATTTAATAAAAAACTTAGAGTTATCATAAAAAGAATCGCTTTCCACGTTTTTGCCTTGAACTCCTACAACCAAGCTGATTGATGGTATTCGTCAGAATGCCCACTGTATCTTTTTGGATACAATCATGTTTTCTTTAAACAAAACTTTTTCCAAAAAAAATAAAAACGGGGTCGTGTTCAGGGGATTATTTAGCACAATATAATTTTAATGATATCGGTGTTGTTGGGCATTTAAGGGTTAAAATAAATCGGAATATAAATTATTATTCAAAGAAATCCATTTTCACAATCATATTCACAAAAACACTGAACTTGGTGATGTACGGGTGCAGCCTTTACGGGTACTCTCTCAAAGACCAGGCGAATTTCTTTGCATAAGAAATGAGAATACACCTGAATAGGTCCACATGGAATCTGTTGAAGAATTTGAAAAGTCCCCAAAGTTCCAGCTCCTTCAATTCCAGTGATTGAGAGCATCGACTTTTGGATCGAATAGAATAGAATAGTTTTTATCGATTAAAATAATTGATTTTCAAATTTTTTTCTTAAATGTATCTAGTCATGACATAATAGAGATTAAAAAAAAGAAAATAAGAAATTTTTAATCCTTTTGTTTTGTATTTCAGTTTTTAGTTAATATGGTCGAAGGTAACAGTAATATGAACGTACGGTGTAATTGTGCGTGACGAATGTAACATGTGAGTGACGGTGTTTAAAGTTGAAAAAATTGTTTCCTAATTTTTTTTTCTCAAATAACTTAACTACTAATATAATCTAGGATAACCCTTTATTGCTGTAAAAAAATATGAAAATTCTATCTGAAGTCAATTCGCAGAAATTTCAGATAGAAGCTGACATCAAATTTTTAAAGGGAAAATTTTGTAGCACGTCCGTACGCTACATTTTGTTTAATGACACCGAAATTCATAAGTGGATTCATAAAACCTTTACACATTTTAAATAGACCGTAAAATGAATTAATAAAAATTGCAAACCAGCTTTCGCAAAAATTTCTTCTTAAGTAAATCAGTTGCAATTATTCGCAAGCTGTAACAGTGCGTGACATGGAATTCATGATATATCTTCTTATATATATTACGCAAGCTCAAATTTTGTCCGGCGTAAGGCTTTTTAAGTACAAGTCCAATCTTAATAAATTTAGTATTTCTTGGTAGGTTTAGACCTGTAGATGTGCAAACTGGACTTTTTATTCTTAGAAATTTCTTAAAAATTTATATTTTTTAAGTTATAGCTTACTAAAGTTTGCATATAATTGTTGTTGTTATGTTGCTTTTTCTTTTCTCAACAGAACATCTAAGAACAATGCCATCAAACTTGGAGCAAAACTATTCGCTGCTCACATTTCCCTCTTAATAGAGTGTCTGTTAACAACAAATTGAAAGTCAGAAAAATGTGAAGCTTTCGCAAACCGCTCGCGCTGAACTCTCGCAACCAAGATACATACAAATTTTTTTATTGCAATTTTTCGCTCACATTTCACTTTATTCTGCCTCTTCTTTATAGAGCGCTTGCAAACAACGACAAAACGCTTAGAATATACGCTGACCACAATGAACGGCGTCAACGGTCAGCGCCAATTATTATTATTTTTATAGTTAATGGATGCATCACCGCGCACCAGTGGTCGCTAGTTTGTCTTAATGAACGCTAACTTAGCTTTGACGTTCTTTCTATTTCTTGAACTTCGTTTTTAAAGGAACGTCGCAACCAGTTGTGACTTTTCTTTTGGTAACTTGATGAGCTCGTTTCTGTTTTTCCTTTTGTTTTGAGTATATTTTTTTATTTACTTTTTGTTTGTAAGTATTACTAATAAACAGTTTATTTATAGTAAACAAAAAAAAAATACAAAATTAATTTTTTTATGCCCCATATTGTTCTTAAATGATTCCAATATTTGCGTCCTTATTTTATTTTTTGTTAACATTATAATTTTGTAATGTGTTAATAAATAAAAGCACTGAAGGAACATAGTATCCTTAAAATAAAAAGTTTAAAAACCAAAGAAATAATTAATTTTTTAATTAAAAACACCCCATAAAAAAATGATTAAAAAAAAGCTCCGGGCCTGGGCTTTTCAAAAGTTGGCAACCCTGATTCAAAGTCACTTTGTATCGGAGGTATGCGTGTTTTTCACCCGATTTCGTTAAACTTTATACTCAGAGTGCATATTAAATACAGAAGCTCATACGCAAAATTTCAAGTCCATCTATTAATTTTTGTGGAATTCTAAGAAAATTTACCTTTTTAATAAAGCCAGATGTATGGGCGGGGTAGGCGTGGATTTCATCCGATTTGATTTATTTTCCAACTTGAGCTTTATTTTTCAGAGAAAAGCGTATATATCGAAATATTTCATAGCTTTTCTCATTTCTTAGTTATGGACCAAAATATAGTCCACATGCATGGCAGCTAACACGCCCACTTGTTCAATCTCGCCGAAATTTTCCACTTTTTCAAAATTACATACACGACATCTACGTTTAATTTTGTAACTGTAGCTTATCTAATTTCTAAGATATAGCGAAAAATGTGATTTAGTTGTATGGAAGCTGCCACGCCTACTTGTTCAATCGCACCGAATTTTTTTTTACTTTTTGCAAATTATATACAAAACGTCTACGTTTAATTTTGTTATCGTAGCTTAACTCATTTCTAAGCTAAAGCGAAAAATGTGATTAAGTTGTATGGCAGCTGCCACGCCCCCTTGTCCAAAATTTTTGAAATACATAGGTTTTTTTGCATTTTCCTATACCTAAAACACCGGAAACTACCAAAAAATCGACAAAATAATATTTTCCATCTAGCTTGTACCAATCGCATCACTGTGGGCCGCCTAGAAAGTATTATTTCTGTATAATATACATATTATGTTAATACTATATTTTGGATTTCTGATGTGAATAAACTCAGTGCAGATTTTTAGTTATAACCCGTTACTTATTGAACAGCCTAATATTCAAAGTAAATTTTTTGTATATGAAAAATAAAAAAATTTTCAATATACAATTTTTTTCTGACAAGCAAGTCAATACGTAACTTGACAATAAAATTAAAGGAAAATAATTTGCTACTTATATGATAACATTCAAGAATTTATGATGGTTTTGGAACATAATACAATAACAAGGTAGGTCGGACAGGGAGGGACTTTGAAAAGTGTCTCTTATTATTTGTATTTTCGTCTGTACGATTTTGACAATACCTACAATTTCGTCAAAAAACTTTATGCAAAAACATTTAAACTTACACCCAGAGTTGCCTAGAGTACTTCTATTGTAGTTTTACTTTAGTACTTAAGTAATCTTGCTACTATTACTACTTTGTATCATATACATCTATATAAAACACAACGTCGCGACGAATCCACTTTATTGTTAGAAACGTTTTATAAGCTATAGTTAAAGGAACTGAAAAACAGCGTGTGGTACCTTACATACAAATCCAACGGTAAAATCCGTTAGAAATTTTGGTAGTTATAAAAAATTATACATTAAATAGGAATCATAGGTTAATATAATCAGAACTACTTACCAAAACTAATATGCGCTGTGCTGGACAATGGGGTGTGGTAGCTTTCATGCTATTGCCACACCAATAATGTTCATTATTAACACTATTAGAATTTCACATCTTAAAATTTGAAAATAAATCTTAACTTATTGTAATGCTTACATTTTTTAATAAATTGTATAACGAGGTGTGAATTATACCATACAATGGTATTCACAAAATTAATTGAATATCATACAACCAATGAGAAGAAATAAGATTGCAACTTTTTCGGGTATAAAAGCTTCTTATAAGTTTACTGTTTCCTACATGAAGAGAAAAAAACAAGCATTCTATGCTTGCATCTAGTAAATCAATCACCTCTTAATAATCATGTAATGATTATGTTTCTCTTTTTAATATGATGCTGCATATCCTTTTTTATATATTTTTTTTTTTTTGTTTGTACAGAGGTCTCAAATAAATCACGATGAATTAATAAACAGTCTAGTAGGTTAAAAAGTTCAGGGGTTCTCATCTATTTTTTTTTTTCATACCGTCCTATGCCGTTTCAGATTAAACTAAGATTTTCATAACAAAACAAGAATCAAATCCAAATCAATAAAATTTAGGACCTACAAAACCAATAGCATATAAAAACAACAAGGCCGATTGTGAGCCCTCAGGGTAGGCATAATTCTTTACGTTGAAATTTTCTGCACATAAATATTTGTATTTTAAAACTTCAAAGGGAAACAATGTTTATATTAGCCGAGTGGAATCTGTTTAAAATTGTGTTCGTCCATAATTCTAAAGAAAAGGAATACATTTTTAGAGCAACATATCAGGGTTCAAAAATCCACCCTTATCATTTTCTAATAAAGAGAGCTGGATTCAAACAATAAAGCTCAACGATTTTTCATCAGTAACAAGAAAAAAATACAGACACAGATAGTTCATTAAAATTTACTGACAAAATTAAAAGGTTGAAAATATAAACTAACAATAAACAACATGATTATGATCAAAATTACTTAAATGTTGTAAATAGCACACGATATTTAATGAAAAGCTAGTAATTGATCAAAAAATTATGAAAATGAAATATAATACGAGGGTTGCCTTTTAAGTCTTGCGCTTCGGTAAAACTAAGCATTGCCAGATGAGTTTTGAGAGTTTCATTCGAAAATTTTACATTTTCCAACTTAAATGTACTCACAATGTTTTGGTGTATGTATGTGCGCTTGTATGAGAAGATAAATGGAATTAACATCCCAATAAACCACAGAACGGATTCGCATTCGTTTCGAATTTGAAACGGAACCGAGATCTCGGATCCGAGTTCTCGCTTTCTATTAGAATTCGAGATGATTCCGAGAATATTAAAAAAGCGAATATTTTATTTTATGAAATTTATCTATCTTGTGGAGAATATTAATAAAAACAATTTTTTAAATTTTGTTTCTTTATTAACACGATTGTAATGTACTAATGGAATAAAATACAATTCTTTACTTAATTTTAAAAACTTTTTAATACCTTCTACAATGTGTTTTCAAAGCACTTGAAGCACTTTTAAATTGCGCTTCTCAAATTTCAAAACAATAAAAAACAAAACCGTGGCAACTATATGTTAGACTTGTCAAAAACAAAAAAAAAACAAATCACTTGCTACTCATTGTATAAGCTTTCAAAAACGTTCGCGTTTTGACATTTTTAAAGTTTATTTTTAATAAAATGAAACGTATGAGAATTTTAAGTCATTTCTGCTCATCAGGGAGCTACACGACGCCAGATAAAGTATAAATAAATAGTTTAAATATATTAAATAGGTTAAAAGAAGCCACCCGGTAGAGGGGTAAATTTCTTACTGAAGTTCCCGGCGGTGACTGAAGCTGCTGGACACAAGAAGTTCCTCTGCAGAAGCAAAAAAAAATTAATTTAAAAAAATAGATGCACAAGACGTCAGCGAGACAAGATATATATAAATATTTCTTTACTACATAAACTTTTTATCTTCTATTAGATAAACTTTTTTCCAGCACAGGGGCGAACACAGGTAGGGGTTTTGGGGGTTAAAACCCCCCCCAAATGAAAGAATAAAAATAAAATTAAATGTATGAAGTAAAACAATTATAAATTATAAAGCATTACTTATTTAGGTTGAAATGTTTAAAGCTACTTTCATGGTGTTATTTATTGTTTTTTATGAAATTATGCTCTGTATACGCAAAAGAGCCCTGCCAGAGTATGCTTTTTCGCCTGAAATATCATCATATACATGTATGTTTTGGCAATGTTTAAATAATGTAGACAATTATGCATTTTTAATTAGGAAAAGATAAGATTGAAAAACTTCAAATTAAAATTTAATAACTATTTATTAAAAATAAAATTAAATTTACATTTCATTAAAAGGTAAAACAAAAAATGATTGTGCTATTTTTTATGTTACTTATTTCATCAATATTTAATTTGATTTAAAAATATTTTTTTGAAACCAACTCAAATTGAACACATTTCGCTAACAGTTAATCAGTGCACCATAGTACATTGCTGAATACTACCATACTTTTTCAAGTATTCGATTAAGAAACAAAAACAACACAACTCACAAATTCAGATCAGCGTAAGAAGTGTGTTGTGTGAGAACAGAGAACGAATTAGCACATGGTATAATAATACATGGTAGCATTGACAGTTGCTTGGGAAATCATATACTGTCAAAAAATATACTCAAAAAGAGAGCGCTCACAATCCGCCATTGAAAACACAAGCAATGTTGAAAACGTTGAAGTGAAAAAAAAAAACAACAACCACAGCAGCTGCTGATGTATTTCCACAAAAAGCTGTTTTTGACAGTTTATGTTTTCCTGTTGAAGAGAAAATAAGCAGTTGTCAATGCTACCATGTATTATTATACCATGGAATTAGCACTTATTCTCATGCGCTGATTTTCTCTTTACTACACGATCTGTTGTTTACATTTGTTTACACTAAAAAAAACATTAACTTAAAATGAAACACAATGTGTTCATAATTTGCCTTTTCTCATGTTTTTTAAAAGTTTAAAACACATTTGCTCTTACTTTGACGAAATTGGCAAGCTATTTTTTAAACATAAAATTCGTCAACGTTTTTTTCAGTGTACAACAGTTAAGCAGAGTATATTCGTTTAACGAATATATTCATGCAGGGCTCTAATACGCATACATGTCCTACCACGCTGTTGTTCTCTGTAAAGTCGAGTTCCGCTATCAATGTGATATGAAGTTAAAACTAGAACTCTCGATTTTCAAGCTTTTCGAGCACCCGGGCTACCCGAGTATTTTCGAGTATTTCGAGCTGACCGAATTTTGAATTTTTGTTTTCTACAAAACTTAAGAATCTTAACGAAAAATTAAGATGCAGTTTAATTAGTAATCGTTATTTAGTTATTTTTTATAAAAAAAAAACTTCTCTTAATCAGTCAAACTTCTCTTACCAAAGCAATGTTCTTTTTTATTTAAATGTAGCCACACAGCCAAAACAACCTAATAAAATAGAAAAACATCAATAAAATTTCTCTATCGTTTTCATTCAAGAAGATTGTCTTATTAAAACCATTGAGAAAATCTTATCAAAGCTTTGAGAATTTTTTATTGGGCAAACCATATAATTTTAAGAAGAATCCTATTATTTTTTATGAGAAAACATTTAAAAACTGTAAGGAAATCTTATTAAAAATATGTGATTTACACATTGATTTTAAAAGTTACCTTTTTGATTTTTTAGGAAGAAATCTTATAGATTTAATAAGATTTATTTTTTAAATTTAAGAAGGAAATTCTATTAATTTAATAAGATTTCTTTCAAAATTTTATTAAAGAAATCTTTTTAATCAATACGGAATATTGCTAATCTTTAACCTAGAAATATACTTTTAACTGCCTATAATATTAAATACAAATCTACACATTGTTAAGATTTTATTAAAATCTATGCATTATTAAATAAAGTTGTTATTTATGAATATTAAATACATATGTTAAAATTAAATTAAATCTGACTTTGTATCCAAAATACCCGGCGCTGTCGAGGCCTTCAAAGAAATTGGCGGCATCCTCAATATCCAACTTTTGTCAAGAACCTTACCATACATTTTTAATAAAGTCAAAATTGAGTCACTCAAGCCCACGACTGAAATATGGCTTGAGTTTCGAGAATTTTAGTCTCGCCGAAAACAAGTTCTGGAACACAAATATCATTACCCATTATAACATTTTTCTTATTTTACTTTATTTTAATCGACAGTTAACTTTTCGAATTCACTTCACAACTACGACTGAAAGCTAAAGCAAAGAAAGCAAAAATAAGTAGCATTTTCACCATTACTATCTTCTTAAAAGGGTGTCTAATAAAAAAATTTTATAAAAGCAGATCAATAAGATTTTCTTATTAATTTTAACTCTTAAACTCTTCTCTTCTTAAACTTTGGAGAGTGAAAAAAGAGATTTTCTTATTAAAGTTAAGTGTTAATAAGATTTCCACATTATTTCATTCATTCAATAAGAAATCTTATTAAAAAATGTTTGATAGTAGTTGTTAATTTTTAATTAGATTTTCTCTATAGAATTGAAAAGCTTTCTTTATGGAAAATTCTTATTATTTGGTAATTCTTATTATTTACCAAATTATTATTATTATTATTATTATTACTATAACTTATTATTCTTATTATTTGGTAAGAAAACCTAATAAAATATCTCAATTTGCTGGTCTTATTGATTTTATGTGGTGGTTTTTGGCTCTGTGCAATCATATCGGTTTATTTCCGTCTATATGTCTGCATGTAATGACGATCACAGCAGAGATTTTGGGGCCATCGTTATGAATTTCGATATATTATAAGCTTGTATTTAAAATATAAAGATCATAATGCAAATTAGCGATCTCGTATGAAAATTACGCTTACCCCACATAGAAAGTAATATGAAATTGGAAGAATCTCTTAAAATTTCATAAAATTTCAATGCCTTAATTAATTTCAATTTTATTATTAAGGACATATTAAATTCAATCGCACAAAATAAAAGAATAATTGACTTTGTACTGTAAATGTTATATATGAAATTTGAATAAGTCTATAAATTAAAATATAAAACACCCCCCAAAATTTTTTTCTGGGTGCGCCCCTGTTCCAGCACCTTCCGTCACGGCCGTGAACTGCAGTAGAGAATTTTCCCTTCACCGAACGGCTTGTCTTACAAAAATTTTAGAATACAAAAAGAATTTTATAAGCTGCAATAAAGTTATAATTCAAAATTTTTAAAAATAAATAAAAATTATTAAAAAAGTCATTGGTTTCATAAGAAGAATATTGAAATCATAAGATTTGAGAATATAAGAAAATTTAAAAAATCTCGCTTCGAAAACGAATCGATTGTTCCAAAAATCTCGTTTCGAAAACGATGCGATTATTTTAAAATCTCGTTTCTAAAACGATTCGATTATTCTAAAAATCTTATTTCGAAAACGAAGTGTGAATTTCTTCCGATCGCGATTCGAAAACGAAAGTAGAACGAATTTCGTTTTCGAACTAAATGCACGAGATCTCGGTTTCACCTCGAATTCGAATCCGTTTGGTTTATTGGGATGTGAACCTTTTCGGCTGATGTTTTTTACGATTTTCGATTTGGATTGACAAGAAAAGAATACATCGATGAACTTAGTTCGAGTTTTGGTGATGAAGCGTTGTAAAACGATGGTTCAATTAATTCGCGAGTGGTCGTCTTTCTCTCCAAGATGAATTTCGTGAAGGTCGTTCAAGAACGGCCGTTGTGGCAAAAAACATCAATGCTGTGCTTGAACTATTAAAAGCAGTGAGATGGACTTACTCTTGGGCATTAGTGGGAATAGCATATATTCGATATTACATGAGCATTTAGGCGTCAAGAAGATTTGTTTCAGTTGGTTGCTCAAAAAAATGTTCGCGTCGATTGGTTCAAGGAAATGCTGAAAAAATACAGAGGGGGGTGTTTCGAAACACTTCTGGCTCATTCCACCAGTTTTCGCCCAATTTAAAAACAAAAGTCGCAACATGTTGTAGAAAAAATTGACAAAATTATATGTTATTTTTGTGTTAAAGTAGGTAACAAAAACCATTTTTTTAATTTTTTATTTTTAACCGTAACCAGTGGTGGCGCTCGAAAAATTTTTGGCGGGCGCAAAAATCACGATTTAATAGTTTACGGTTTCATTTATATCTCCGCTCCTGTAATTGGTATTGACTTAATTTAAAAACTGTTTGACAGATAATAAATTGACGCAACTTCTAATATAAAATTTAAGTTCGTTAACTTATTTTTAATAAATAATAAAATTCACCAAACTTATGCTAAAAATTGGTTTTTTTCGATTTTCATCACCCTGTTTCAACAACTTACAGGGTTGCCAGACCTAACATTTTTTTACAGTTTCTTCTTCTATTACCTTTTAACAAGATAAGTTGAAAAAATTAATGAAAATGTGTAAATATTTTTAGTTTTACTGTTTTGAAAGTATGGATTTATGAGAAATGGCACAACTTCAGGACCCTGTATCGGCAAAAGTGCACATTTTAAAATTCAAATTTTTTTCTATTTTAATTTCATGTATTGACAACACACTGAAAAAAAATTGGGATGGTGTTTTGCCTTGTTTTTGAAAAATGATCTTTTGAAAATTATGGCATAACTCAAATAATTGAAAAAAGCAAGATGTTTAGGTGCCTCCATATCAAATAGTACACAAGCCAAAGTTTTATAAATCAACGTAGATATTATTGAACTCACATTTAAAATAGTCCTCCAATTTGGAGAGACTGCTTTAATATTTGTTGGACTTATGAAGTTTTACAAATTGGGTTTAAATTTAAATTGAAGAAAATGTCTTCCATTGTTGACCCCGTATCTTAAAAAATGCACATTTAAAAGTAATGAAAATTAACTCAAATATTGTATAGATATATTGTTGTAATAATTTTACTAATTTCGAGAGGGTGTTCTAGTTTTTTTTCAGGAAAAATACGTTTATATAAACTCTGTTATAAATGAAATAAAAAATAATTTTAAGAAAATGCATGCTTATAAGTTTTTCCTTAGAAGTTGTTTATATTCGTTTTCCATCGTTTTAGTTTATTTTATGATATTCCTTTTTTGCTAGGCCGGCTTAAAATAGATTCTACTTCCCAAATATTTGAACCTGATATGAATATAGTCTGAATTGTTGATGTTCTGACTGGTATAAAGCTATGTTTTTGTCTGGTTTTTGGAACCGTTCGAGCGTCCATGAACTTTTGTGCTAAATCGGCTTCCCTGTTTCGTATTTCTTCGCCATCGACATAAATAAATGTGATACCGGGAATATAGGTTATACAAAAATTTAACATTTGCGGGACAGTTTGAATGTCATTATATTGCAAACTTGCTTTAGCGACAAGTCTTTTTACTGTACCACCTACTCTATCGCATGGTCCCTTTCCATGGGATGTGGCAAAAAAATGCCATTCGGCATGAAGATCAAAATCTTTTTTGTGGTTGCATAAATTACTAAAGTTTTTTCGGTTTTTATACTGCCCTGCAGCTCCATCGGAAAAGTAAACCAATTTTGAAACAGCTGGAAAGAGCTCCTTAATTTTAGTAAGAAGTTTCTTTTGAAATGTGTATACAGCTGAAGTATCATGACTAAGACTATCTGGTAAGATGCAAAAACTTTTGGATTTAATGTTAGTATCTTCCTTGTAGTATACTACGAATGGATGAAGAGTTGCCTGTTTGTTCACCCAGTGATAACTTTGAATTTCATCCTGCATAACGAATTAAAATTTACTGAAAAGTCGCCCGTTACTATACATTCATTTTATTAATTGTAAAAAAATATGGAAATGCTGATTGTAAGTTCTATAAAACTGTAAGTCAAAGTTATCACTGGGTGAACAAACACCACACATATTAATTAAAAACTGTACATTTCATTTTATTAACAATAGGAAAATAAAATTGGTAACTTGTTTTTTATTAACAAAATGTTTAATAAAAAGTAAAAAAAAAATAAATATATGCATATGTCCAAAAAATCAAAAACTCACATCGGTACTGACTTCTTCGTCAAAATCACTAGAAACAAAATTAGGTTCATCAATTTATTAAATAATCTTCTCAACTTCTTCATCCCTAATAACATTTGATTTTGATTTGGTAGTTTTTTTGAATACAAAGAAAGGCTCAGAGTATACACATAATCCTCGTGCATTTACGGGTATGGTTAAATCGATTTTTGCCAAAAACAGCTATTCTTAAAAGGTAAATTTACCATTTTTACAAAATTTACCATTTTTCGCAAAAACTCACTTTTTGGTATCTTCATAACTTTCTTGTTTATGAAAAGTTGCAGATAAAATTTAAAAAATCAAAAGTTAATACTTCAAATAAAATTACAAAGAAATTTCGTTAAAATCATATAATCATTTTTTTTTTGTTAAGACTTATGAAATTCGTAAATTTTTGAGTTTTTGTGTGTTTTTTTTTTTTGAAGGTAAAGAAAATTTATTTTACAAAAAAAAAAAAGAATAGTTACTCTCAAAAATAAAAAAAAATAAAATTAGTTGCATGAGCGAAATACAATTTAAAATAAACCTGTTCACTCTTGAAAAAACATGCTAAATTTTGGAAAAATTGGTAGGCTTACACATGGAAGTGATTCGGAAACATTCCACATTGTATCTTTTGGAAACTTATTAAAAAAAAAAAAATAAATAACTGGTCATTTCAGCCCTTGAAAGGACTTTGACCTAGCTTCTTATGATCAATTGCGTTGTGCGTGTTATTAAGTTTGTACACAATTGACTGAGAACCGGACCTACAGGCTTAACGCCGACTCCGAACGGCGATGAACGGAATGTTCTTTCTCTCAAGAAGCTTTACATGGTATTTTGGTTACTCTGAGATTTGCCATTGTCTGCAAAGAGGTGGCGGCAGTACAGAAAAACCATTTTAATTCAAATAACTTTCTGTCGCTGCTGAGATTCGAACCCGGGTCTCCAGGTTCGTTGACATAGCGGCAACGCACTTTAACCATCTACGCCATGGACGCCACAACTTATGGAAACTAATGGGAAGTTTTAAATTTGATAGTGTATCCAAACCGCTTCTTAAGGAATGCATACGGAAACTTTTGCTTGTTTTGGGGCAATTTCAATTTCAATTTCAATTTATTTTCAATAATAAAATCTCGAATAAAAAGGCTACCAGAGTAATCGAGTACGTAGCGTGCTTGACTGCCAGCCCCGAGGTCCCGGGTTCGAATCTCGGCCAGGCTAACCAGTATTAGTTGTTGTTTATTTGTTGTTGTTTCCACATTAATGTTTAAGACAATGTAGAGGAATGTTTCCATATTCATTTTTAAGACATAGCAGAGGAATGTTTCCCTCCAATGACATAAATATTAATATGTAATAAACTCGCCATTTCAGCACTTGAAAGGACTTTGACCGAACTTCTAATGATCAAATTGTGTTGTGTGTATTATTAAATGTTTGTACACAATTGATCGAGAATTGGACCTACTAGTTGTATGGATGCCCACTCCGAACGGCTAATGTGCATGTTCTCAAGAAGCTTTACATGGCATTATTTACTCTCTGAAGTTTGTCATTGTCTGCACACAGCTGCCGATTGATCAGAAAAATTAAATCAATTGAAAAAGCTTTCTGTGTCAGATGGAATTGAACCAGAGTTCTCTGGCGTATGGGTCACGAACTCGACCCATTACTCCACGGTAAGTGTGGTTTTCACTCGATTTCGTTGAATTTCATACTCAGGTGCTGTTTATTATGCTTATTATAATTAGAAAAAATAAGATCAACAGGTGCTTATGTTGATCTGTTGTATTTTAAAACTTGCGTAAATTTCTTTCTTACTTTGTTTTAGTAGTGTTCGTTTTGTACTTTTTTGTTGGTTGCATGTGTTTGTAATTTCCACTGGTACTAAGAAACTATTTTTGTAAAATGGATACAAAAAAGAAAAAAAGTAGGGCAGATATTTTTTTATTAAAGTTTTCTTGTAAACTTTTTCAGTTTTGCACAGGGGCCCTTGATCACCTAGTTGCGCCACTGCTGAGGTATACAATTTAGGAGTAATGTAAGTAACTTTAATATTGAGATAATGCAACGCTAATATTGAGCAAGGCTATCAGTAAAAGACATTGAGAAATATTCATATTGCACCCAGGGTAAGGAATGAAGAAATTCACAAAGATTTGAATATTCCATTTGCAAAGTCCAAAATTTTCAAGATTAGATAGATACTAAAAACGTTATTCTTATCTACGAATGAAACCAAAATTCAACCAACTTTAACGAATTTTCTTTGCTTTCAGCTACTGCCGTTTAAAAAAAAAAAAAAGAAAAACAAAAGTTCCATACATGGTTTTTGGGCGATTTGATCGTTAAATATGAGAATTTCTACCCTACTCAAAAAGTACTCTACTTTTATTTCTACCGTGATATGTCACTGTACTCTGACATCTAAAATAATCAACATCCTCGCAAAATAATCGAGACATGGCTTTATAAATCAAATTGAATTAAAGGTTAAGACAAATTCGAAAATTTAAAAATTTAAACTAATCAAAGGTGGCCTTAAGATTGATATTAAAAAGAAGTTCACATTATTCCAGCTGTGCAGAGTAAGATATCATTAGTTAACTTCGAATGGACGAAGTGGTCCATATGCTAGTATCATGGGATGCACTAGGAAATTTGGCATTAATTATTGCAAATAAAATTTTAATGAAAAAATTCATAAAAAAATTTAAATTATTGTTTGAAAATTTGTTTTTACCGCTGCACTGTGGGGTGCTGCACTCCATATAAGTGAGTGCTCAAAATTCTGAAATCAGTTTTTTCCCACCAAACTTGTTTAAGGTGTAAATTTTTAGAAAAAAAAAAACTTTTTTTTTTGTTTAATGTCTTCTTTATAGTTTTAAGAATATACATACACATTTTTAAATCGATATTTTAACAGAAGCTATAACGGTTTTCGTTAACCTATGTCTAAGCTCCATACAACAAATAAAAAACTTTAAACGCGAATTCCTCGAAACTAGTTTTTTTAAAACGGTTCGATAAATAGCTCGAAATCTGTTGGTTCAATTTCAATGATTTTTTTTGCATTTTGTTCGTTATTTTGTCCTTTAAGCATCCCCTCTAAATTCAGGTATATATTTTTATTTTTATTATTTTTTTTATACAAACAAAAAAGCCCGCGAAAATGTGTCTATTTTTCGAACTTTTTACTTCAACCTTCGCCATAATTAAAAAAAAAAACCCCGGGGTCTTGCGTAGGGGGAATGCTTAATATAAGGTCTATGCTTTAAAAGGTCATTTGATTTTTTTGTTTCCGATACATGGGAAAGGCCATATCCATCGAACCGTTTTGGATGTCTTTTTTTCAATGCCATTTTCAGCTCCCTCTATATAAAAGCCAGAACCGTATTTCAAAAAAAAAAAAATAATTTTTTTAAGTATTTTTTATGTACAATAACCTGTATAAATTTAAAAAAAAAAAATAATAACTTCTTATGTCTAAAAAAATTTTTTGAAAACAGCTCCTGTTTTTGGTTGCTACACGTATGTTATACCTTAAACTATTCCTTTTAAATAAATTGTCAATTTATTCCATTTGTGGCGATAATTCAACCCATTCTTTACCACGTTTTAACCCATTAGTGAACACAATTCCTTTAATGTATTCCATAGCTGACTTTTTTGTAGAAAACGTTAGATCTTCCACTTGTCTAAACATCATATCCACATTTTTTTACAGTTTAGGCAGCGTATAGATTAAAAACGCTCAATTTGATGAAAAACACTGACTTCAGCCAGTTATCGGCCAATAACTTCTCTATCATTAACGATATTTTTCCATCTTGAAAAAAGTAAATATCGTTCGGATGGAGAATTTCATATAAATCGATGCAGCAATTCTTGAGCTTAACAAAAGACCCAACTCAAAGTTTTATTTCTACATAATATACCTAGCAGTATAGATTGAAACTGCAACGAAGGGAATTAAAGCGGTTCAGGTATGAGTGATAATTCTTTTTTGTTACAACAACTTCATAAAATCAACACTGAAATGTATCTTTGTTCAAGCATAACACATCGCACTTCAGATTCTTGTCATTTTGCTTCGCGGTATTTGCTCGATATTGAATAACAACAACTCTTTCAATTGTGCAACAGCTAATTTAAAACTAATTGGGGGTGTAATAGCGCCTTTAAATGGTCGGTTAGGTTAGGGTTTTAAAGTCTGTCACTTTCATCACCCCCTTCGACACTATGACAACAACGTATGCGCTTAAACAGGCTCATAAATTCAAACTGAGACATCATTGTTAGGGGGTGCAAACATGTTAACAAGTACTTAAAGGACTCAAATGGAAACATGTAATTACGGTCGATTGTTGCACACAGATAAACCCAAGCGAGCAAATCAACGAAATGTTTAAAGTTTACAAAAGGTCTCTCTCGAATGTAAATAAATAGAAACGTTCCACAAAAATTGTGAATTTTGACAGATGGTTGTATTTTAATTTGTGTTTTTTGATCTTAGAATTTGTTGGTTATTTTTTCACTTCTTGGTTCTATAAACATTTTTTAATGTTCGATGAAAGGGTAATTTGAGTTCTGTTATGATGATAAGAGCGACATTAGCGGATTATTGCAACAATTTCTATTTTCAAATTGATATTTCTTGTTAATGACAAAGTAGATTGTCAAAATATTTTGACTTAATCCGAAATTAGGTTTGTTACATAAATTTCACGATTAAGGTATTAGAAAAGAAGTGCTTTCATCGATTTTCCTGGAGATTTGTCTATTAATGAAATGAAGTAGGATGAAGATGTATCTATGTTCAAAAGCGATGGTTTCGCAGAAAGTTCGAAGAGATGATGACAGAGGAAATTATTGTATTTTTAATTTAAATAAAAATGCTTGTAATGGGTGTTTTTTTTAGGGGTTTGTTTTTCGAATAGAGATAAAACTGGCATTTTGTGGTCAAATCTGGCAACTCTAATGTCATTTATGTTCAGTTTGGTTTGCCATTTCATCATGAACAGGTTGACAAAAGAATAACGCTTGCAAATCGTGCAAATTTAATTCGAAAATAATGGTTCAGTTCGTGAAGTTTACCGCAAGCCTTTGTTCAGTGATGAGGCTCATTTTTGGTTGAATGGCTACGTCAACAAGCAAAATTGCCGCATTTGGAGTGAAGAGAATCCACATGAGATCCTTGCGACGCCATACATCCACAAAAACTGACTGTTTGGTGTGCTCTATGGGCTGGTGGAGTCATTGGGCCATACTTCTTCCGAAATAATGCTGGAGAGTCAGTTACCGTTAATGGAGACCGGTATAGCGCCATGATAACCGACTATTTTGTTCCCGAATTGGATGGCATGAATGTGGATGAGTTGTGGTTCCAACAAGACGGCACTACATGCCACACAGCGCACGTCACAATCGCTTTATTGAAGGAAACATTCGATGAGCGCATAATTTCGCGGAATGGACCTGTCAATTGGCCACCAAGATCGTGTGATTTGACACCATTGGATTATTTTCTTTGGGGATATGTGAAGTCGCTCGTCTACGCCAACAAACCAGAAACGTTAGGGGACTTGGAGGCCAACATTCGTGGCGTTATTGCCGACATACGGCCCCATATGCTCGAAAAAGTGGTTGAAAATTGGACCTGTAGAATTGGCTTTATTCGAGCCAGCCGCGGCGGCCACATGCCCGAAATCATATTTAAACATTAATGGCATAAAATTATCCTTCCAATAAAGCCAAATTGATGGACATTAAAACGATTTTCTTGTGTTTTATTTCAATTCGAAGTTCTATACCTCTAAAAAAAACACCCTTTACTATGAGTGACGCTTTGGAGTTATTCAAAAACTTTTTTTTAATACTTTTTGAGGCTTTCTAATTTAAGTTTTTTATGTAAGTCTAATTTTTGGTTAATTTTGGTCATTCGACATAATTATGTTATGTTTTCGGCCTAAGTTTGAAATTTTTTTCATCACATGGCAAGATAGTGAAGTACTTATTTAATTCTAAAAAATCATTTTAGAGATTTGTTTTTCTGGAACATATGAATTTTTTAATGTAAACATCTCTGAAGACTCAAATAAATAAAGTGTTGATGTTATTGAGACATTTAATTAAAGAAGTTAAGAGCAAGTAAGAGTAGCTTTAATTTCAACTCAAAAATACCTTAAAGTGACCCTTTAAAAGTACTCATTGTTTTTAAGTACTGTGAAAATTGACGTTTTTAGTCATATATTTGAACATGCAAATAAGTATTATGATCTATGATCTTAACAAACTTAATATTTTTCTTTTCACTGAGTCAACAGTGTATAGTTATGATTGACTACACCTTTAAATCAATTGAGGTTTATAAATAAAACTGTGACATCATGACAGTCTTCATTGTCAACATTAATTATTGAAACTAGAAATAATAAGAAATTATTGGTCATGAAACACTACACATTGGTTTCCGTAGTTTATAACGTCATTAGTTTGGGAAAAGGAACAAAATATTTCAACTTTTAAGTAAATGTTGACCACAAACATAAAATTTGATACTCAAGCAAATGTTGTGGCAGCACTGGCCGAGTCTTTTAAACAGTATGTGGACCACTCGATCCCAATGCGGACCAGATTCAAACCCCAGTTGAAACAAAAGAAATTTTTTTCAATTGAAATAAATTTTATCTGATCGGCCACTACCTTTCTGCAGGCAATAGCAAACCTCAGATAGTAAATTTTTCCATGTAAATCTCCTTGAAAACATGCACATTAGCCGTTCGGAGTTGGTATAAAACTAGTAGGTCCCCTTCTCGATCATTTGTGTATAAATATTTAATAACACGCACAACACAATTTGATCATAAGAAGCACAGTCAAAGTCCTTTCAAGTGCTGAAATAGCCAATTTATTTATACACCTTACCCCCCGTTATATACGGTAGATAGGTTTCTGAGAAATCCGTAAAGCGAAAATGAAATTTTTGTATGAAAGATCGTGTAAAACGAAAAAAAGGCATAACAGTGCTTATGACTTTATTTACTTTATGATTTATTGAATGTAAACTTAGAGCAAAATATTAAATAAATCATAAGAATAACAGTTTCATTTTAAGAAATATCAAAAGATCGAAAACGTGCTAAACGAGTACCGTGTAAAACGGGGGATAAGTGTTGTGGTGTGTAAAAAAATAAGATTTTACTTATCTTAATTTGCTTTCTTTAGCTTATTGCGTAAACTTAATAACGAATTACAATTCAAGATATTGGTGAATTGTTTAATGTTGCATAGTGAATGACAAAATACTCATTGGTCTTAAAAACCAGTACATATATAAATTTTATTATGATTAACTGTGTGTGTTAATTGAGACTTTCACGACTCTATTAGAAACTCATTTAGATATAATATAAACTACTATGTACTCCCTAACCTATAGTCTACTCGCAAAGTAACAACATAACAATAACAAACATATTCTGAGTGGATCATAGTACAATTGGGCAAGTGATTGAAGTGATCAGACTTCAACAATGAAGCACTGAATAAGACTCTACATCAATTCAAATCTTTTCTTATAGGTTCAATTTGAATTTGTTTTGAAAGTCGAGGGGATTAACGGCCGCGAAAGGAAATTAAAGCGTAATCGATTTCAAGTTCGTGTCTAGGTGAAGCCGAACATAACTATTTCTTTTATATTGTAAAAATAAAAACCAGATATGATAAGAACATTTTTTTTTAAATAATCCATAATATTTTTAGGAAGTTCTTACTTTCATATAATATGTTATAAAATTTCATAGCAATCTGACATTTAGTTCACAAGTTACCTTGGTTTTAGTTTACACTTGAGTTTTTGGTTACTTTAAGCGGCTTTCACAAGCTACTATCGACTCAGCTAACTGCCATTTTGAATCTGAATTATAGTAATAGCTTCATATTTCATCCATTGTCAAATACCGTCAGTTCCAAAAAGAGCTCTGAGTCGTAGACGCGCTGCTGATGTTTTTCGTCGGCTTTAAGCATACGCCGTACCCACTTCGAACTTTCTTTTTACATAAAATGTTTAGTATACTGCCTTTGGACATCTTTAAAGTGTTACCATTCGTAATGGAATTCAATTTACGATCAGTGAAAAGTTTTTTGTGTGAAGCTTGGGGGGACTTACCAAACAATTTTGTTCGTTAAGGGCTGTTGTAACCTTTCTTATTCTGCCTTGTGAGTAGCTGCTCTCAAGTGAAAAACTTTGATCGACGTCTCTCGACTTTCCGAGCAATAAGCAGTTCTTTATGGTTTTAAACTTATAAAGCAAGTATAGATTGTGTCTGACATGGATCTTCATTGAGTTACACCTCCAATTCCTTGTCTTGAAATTTTTTCGTTGTGCCAGAGCTTTCAGCTTCAGCTGCTAATTTTTTAAAGAAGTAGTGCTAGTGCAGTGAAATACCCTACAAGTACTCTTGTTTTAATATGAACTAGATGATATAACCGGTTTTACTCGGTCGACAAAATTTAAAATTTTGATATTTATTTGATAACAGTTTGTTTTTTTTTTTTTTTTGTTTATTTTTATTAATTTTGTATTTTTGTAATTTTATTTGCATAAAATCCCAGCAGATATTTTGGAGTCAATTGAAAAAGTGAACTAGTTCATTTCTAGCGCAGTTTGAAGAAGCTCTGAAAAAGTGCAAATGGCGTTCAGTGTAAAACAGTTCACTTTGCTTTTGTTTTCAAAAGTATTACTGAAAAAAATAAAATCGTTCTGGGTATTTTTTAAAATTTGCTGCTCACAATAAAAAATAATAAAAAAAAAATAAAAATGTTTATAGACATTTATTAACCAAATTTCCTCTTTAATAAATCTTTTAGATGGAAAAGATCGTACAAATCAGGTCTTTGGAACTTTTGCCCCAGTACACTTAATTTTTACACATTAAAATGTTCACTTTAAAACTAGTTAAAAAATAACCACTTTCAGGCTACTGCGAAACCAACCAGTTTAAAAATGTTCCTAATGCAACTAGTTCAAATATGGGGAAAAAGGAGTGTTTATGGGGGCAATTGTCTTTTCCTATGACATCAACCCGCAAAAAACGTCAATTCGTTCAATGTTAAAGGGTATTGTAGTGGAACTAGTACTGGTCCTTTTTGGAACTAGTTCAGAACTATTTCAAATTTGGTCCACTTTTCTGCTGGGATGTAATGGAGTAATGAAATAATCATGACAATTTCTTAATTCGTTTATGATTTACTCTCAAATACCCCTTTCAACACTGCCACAGCAACAACAGCGCCACCCACCGGGTGGCTTTAGACCTAAACCATTTACAGATACCACACACACACCAAATTTCATCAAAATCGGTCCAGCCGTTTAGGAGGAGTTAAGTGACAAAGCCATGTACAGAAGAATTTTATATATAAAGATGTGCAGAAGTGCCGAATGCGTTAGATATTCTTGTGCCATATTACATCGAAGGTATGTTGTAAACCGCCGCGGCTCTAAAAAACCGCCGGAGAGCTCTAAAAGATCGCTCAGAAGCTGCAGATACCGGAATCGTAACTACCAAAACAATTAATTTCACAACTTCATTTAAGGATTTTAACACAGTTATGGAAGTGTTTTTGAATGATCAACAATTTTGTGAAAACGTGAAAATTGAGTATCATGTAAGTTCTTCAGCAATTTAAGTGGTCCCTTATATCAAAATCTACTGCATATTTCTTAATACTAGAAAGATGGTCTGAGTAAAATTTACGCATGCGTGTTCGATATTTTGCTTCCTACTTATAGAAGAGGTTTGAAGATTTTGTTTTTTTCATATGAATAAATAAATATAAACGCATTAATTGTGGTATTTATTAAAGGGTGATTTTTGAAGAGCTTTCAGATTTGATTTTAAAAAAAAACATTAAATTTAAGGAAATGCATGAAATCTTCATTTGAATTGATAGAATGATCTATATAATTCAATGTTAAAAGATGATTTCATGTAAATGTTGACCGCGTCTACGCCTCAAATGGTTCATATGCAGGGTGCAATTTTGGCATTCTCTTTCCACCATATCGGCCGGTATCTCACGAAAAAATTCTTCAACATTGGTTTCCAGTTCGTCAACCGTTTCTGGTCTGTCCGGGTCTGTACCGGGTCTGTACCGAGTCTGCCCCTATAGACATGAGCCTTAACATCGCCCCACAAAAAATAGTCTAATGGCGTTAGATCGCACGATCTAGGCGACGAATTGACCGGTCCCGAACGTGAAATAAAGTGTTCACCGAACTCGCCTCTCAATTGGCCCATTGTTTCGAGTGCTGTGTGGCATGTGGCACTGTCTTGTTAAAACCACATGTCAGGCAAAGTCCAGCTCTTCCATTTTGGGCAAAAAAAAATTTTTTAATTATCCTACGGTAGCGCTCACCATTCACAGTAACGTTCCTGCCTTCGTCGTCTTTAAAAAAGTACGGTCCAATGATGCCACCGGCCCATAATCCACACCAAACAGTGCATTTTTCGGGATGCATTGGCGGTTCTTGGCAGAACACCAAATACGGCGGTGTATTATATTCTATTGACATTTTGTTGTAATAGAATATCGATTGTCAAATCGATTCATAGATAGCAGCACCAAATTATGAATAAAAAAAAAAAAAAAAATTAAAGACATTTAAATGAAAATCTTAATTAACTCTGCCAGATATGTTGGTGGGTTAAGCCACTCATGCTTTCATTGCCTTAATTTTGCTGCAATTTTGTTCCACAATTGATTTTTATATCCCTGCGTTTAAAAATGTAAAAGGGGTATATTAATTTTGTCACACCGTTTGTAACGCCCATAAGTAGGCGTGGCAGGTATATAAAAGTTTATATATTCTTGATCAGATTTGGCCATGTTCGCCTGTCTGTCTGTCCGTCTGTCTGTCTGTCTCTCCGTCTTTCTGTCTGTCTGTGATCACGATTACAGCCGTAATTTTCAAGCTATCATCACGAAATTCGATATTAAAGTTTGTATCTAAAAAATAAAGATCAAGTTCGAAAATGAGCCAAATCGAAATAAAACCACGCCTACCGCCCATACAAAGTGACTTTATCAAAACGGTAAAATCTTTTAGAATTCCACAAAAATTAATATATGGACTTATGCTTTGATATATAATATACACCCTGAGTGTGAAATTCAACCAAATCGGATGAAAACCACGCCTACCTCTCATACAAAGTGACTTTTTCAAAACGATTAAATTTCTTTAAATCCAAAAAAAAAAAAATATATGGACTTGAAATTTTGCATATGACCTTTGATATATAACAGGTACTCTGTGTATAAAATTCAACCAAATTGAGTGAAACCCGCACCCACCTTCCATACAAAGTGACTTTATCAAAAAACAAAAGAGAATATTTTTGATTGCTTAAGACTTTGAATATACTTCGGCTCGGCCGTGGGGGTTTTTAACTTCGGCCCAGTCGAAGATCATTTCTTACTAGTTTAACCCTTAAACAGCTGACAGTTTACAAATGTAAACTTTCCGACTTGAAAGAGCATTTTATTTTTATATTTAAATTGTTCAAATTTCTTGAAATTTCATAAGAAAACTAAAAATTAATTTCTAAATCGAATAAAAGAAGATAGAAGTATAAAAAAGTTGTTTTTGTACCTCATATTACCTGATTTGAAAGACTACCTGCTAAACGGCTGACTGGTTTACATTTGTAAACATATGTATAATGTATGGAGATACGTATAAAATAGCAAAAACTCATTTTTTTTTGTTTTTTCAAATAAATAAGAATATTATATTAGATTTATTATAAATTATTTTAAATGAGAGGAAAGTTTTAAAAATTTATTTGCATGCCGATCACTTTGTAATCGTGGCACAGTGTGTATCACACACCTTCTTGGCGCAAAGAGAGCATAATTTTCAGCTAACGCGTTATCTTTTCTCTGTTGCGCAAAACACACACTTTCCTTTGGATCCTACTGTTCCTGCATTCACTTGCAATTGTTGCGGTGGCTAATTCCATCGAAGATTCGTGGTGCCCAGCATATCCAGCATCGCATTACGAACATAAGGCCAACGATTGACAATAAGGAAGCGGCGACGCTAATTATTGGTCCCATGCGTTTCAGAATACAACACGTATGCAGATAATGCCGACAAATCCACCATGTTGAAAAACATAGCTAATGGACACTGACGCGTTTTCCGCTTGCACGTATAATTGCCAAGCATTTGGTCCATGGTGTCAACGCCAGCTTTCGTACGGTTATATTCCATAACTATTTCTGGTTTCCCAGTTTTTGCATTAATGGCGTTATTGGAATGCATCGAGGACAAAACATAGAATAAATTTTTTTTGGCATTAGGAAGTTAGAAACCAATGTGACGTCTTGGTGAAAGGCAAACACAGATTCGCCCATTTTTTGTCACGTGCCCAATGCATTTCGTGGGGAATACAGCGTTTGTTCTTGCGCATTGTCCAATTCGGTAAGAAAAATTATCTATTATGATGCTTCGACCAGAGCTCCAATTGTTGCAGTTGTTGCTTTGCGATGGATAGAACGTTTGTTGCGCATAACGGTAAGCGTGCAGCGTCTCCTTGCGATGGAAAATAACTGTGTTGCGCACAACCAGCGTTGCCATATTTAAATTTTAAAATGTAAATTATAGTTTTTTAAACAGGTTTATAGTTTTTGAAATGACTTGTAGGGCAAATAACAGTTTTTTAATATTTAAGAGTTTAAATTTTTTTTGTTTTTTTTTTTAATTTTTTTTTTACGTTAATTTTAATGTTATTGTTAAAAAATCTGGCAACGCTGCCAATAAGGGTTAGCTTCGGTAAGCGTTCAGCTGTTGTCGCGTTGCGATGGAATGAACGTGTGTTGCGCATATCGTTCTGCGCAGGCTGCGAATGAGGATTATATATGGGTTTACAACTGTAAACCAGTCCGCCAGAATATGAATAAGTTAACAGTCAGCTGTTTGAGGGTTAATATAACATTGTTGTAATTTTTGTGAATCATGTCATGCACAGCAACATTTTTGCGCACACACTCGATTAATAGTTATATTTTTCAGTTTTGTGTCGTTTCGTTACGTGTCGTAAGTGCGCAGAGGCTTTAAAGATGAAGTTGGCTGTAGGTTGGCTTATTCATACAATAAGTTTATTTCAGGATATGTGAAAATTTGTTTTGCATAAAGAGCATTCCAAGATAATCGTTACCAATGGAAAAATTTTATATTTTAAGATTTCGGATTAAATCCTATTATTTATGGGAGAGATTTAGTCTTACTTAAGTGTCATATTTTAAAAAATTAAAAATAAATGGTAATCTAAGTATACTAAGTATACTTCACTTTAAAGTTAAGTATACTACGAAAAATGTTTCTCACTTTTTTAATAAAGCAACACTGTAAGCACTGTTTTATGCGTCAATTAGTTGTCAGTAAAAATATTAAAGTGGAACATGAAAAAAAAAATTGATGAAGGTAACAGCTAGTTGATGTTATTCAAAATAAGTAAGTTAGCGGAAGCGATATTTTAGATTCTTAAAACTTGCTAAGTTATTTGTAACACCTGTCACATAAAAACAACAAATAGTCATGTCAATACAAAAGTTGTAATCCCATTTAGGTGTAACTTTACAAAAGTAAGGTTATGCTTGCAGCTTATTAATTTCCAATGTTATTTTTTCTCATTGTTTTTGCAGATCGCCAATTTATCTCGATAATATTGTGTAACACCCGTCAAAAATTTATTTTTCTAAACTATTACACCTCGATAGTTAGGTAAGATTTGTGTATATTTGAATAGGACTGATGTTCTTTCATACTTTCTTGAGATATGCCAACACTAATGCGAATATATCAAATTTGACATTGTCATAGTTTAAGATTTAAAATTTGGTTATCTCGATATGAGTAAAATATCAATATTAAGTGATGGATGTGTAAGCTCAATTCAAAAATAAATTCACTTTATCTAACGAGTTTCAGTAAAGAAGATTGGGGCGTCGATACTGATTAGGCATTCTTCGGAATTGGCACTGGTGTTTGCGCAACAGCGAAGCGCGGATTATGGTGTGTCACGAAAACTCGAAAAGTGAATTTAAATATAGTATTCGATTGCTTCAATTAACTCGTCAAGGACCTAAAAGACATTAAACAGCGCAGACGTCAATATAATAAAGGAAGTTCTTCTAAAAAGATGGGGAACTTTAAAACCTATTCCGTAAATACTAAGTTTTAAATTTGTCCTTATTTTTCTACTGTAACACCCATCACAATCTGTGTAACACCCGTCACTCATTAAAATTGTAATAAAAACCTCCAACACGTATTTTTATTTTTTTTTTTTAATACAGGGTTAATCGTCAAAGATAATTTAATTGACAGAAATTAAAATGATTTTTTTAACTATTCTAGTTTGGCTGAATTTCACAAACATTCGAAGTGAAGTTTGATTTTTCAATGAGTACTCGTAACACCCGTCACAGGTACTTTTATAAAAATTACACAAACATTGACCATGGTTTTGAAATATTTTTTTTCACGTATGGATAGACAAGCATAAAAGCAAGTTTTTATGACTGCAAAAAATTTAAATACTTTTATGCATGCTAAAATATTGATATTTTAAGGCGTGCAAATGTAACACCCGTCACCGTGGAATGTTCCATAAGTTTTATCCTAAAATTTTCATTCTGATTTAAGATATTTTTTAATGGGATACATAAATTTTTGCGCTTTTTTTTTACCTAAACTGTGGCGTCCGTGGCGTGGTTGGATAAAGTGCGTGGCCACTATGTCAACGAACTTGGAGACCCAGGTTCGAACCCCATTAAAATAATTTTTCTGTATGGCGGCCACCTCTCTGCAGACAATGGCAAACCTCAGAGAGTAATTAAAATGCCATGTAAAGCTTCTTGAGAACGAGAACATTCCGTTCATCACCGTTCGGAGTCGGCGTTAAACATGTAGGTCCGGTTCTCGGGCAATTACGCGGTGTACAAACTAATAACACACACAACACAATGGATCATAAGAAGCTAGGTCAAAGTCCTTTGAAGGGCTGAAATGGCCACTAATTTTTTTTTTTTTTTTAAAACTGTTTTAGGCCTATACGTTTTTACTTTATTTATATATACGTTTATTATATTACTTTGGGATATAATTTGAATAATAATAATACTTCCTCTCTTTGAACTAAGTCAAAAACAATATTTTGATACACTTTAATCCAAATGAACTACATTGTATGAGGTGTATTAAAAAATAACGGTATTTTGTATTTTTTGGAAAGAATTTTATTAATTCATCTAAATTTATGTTATCGCCTTCAAATAAGTCCCCATTAGATATTTAACATTTATAACAGCGCTTCTTCCAATTCCAAAATACTTTTTGACCTCGTTCTTTGGGATAATCTTGAGCTCTTTCAGCGATTCACTTATTATCTCATATGTACCAACACTATTTATGTATTTTTTGCGAAAACTTCACGATATTTTTTGTTGAAACTTAAAACTTTTCAAAAATATATAGCTGTAACATACTTCATACTCAAAATATCCGAATTTCATGACATGAGCCGATAAATAGGCCAAATCATCAGTAACTGCTTTAATTGTGATTCAGTGATCATTCATAATCGATTCTTTCACTTTTTTCACGTTTTCATCGGTTGTTGACGTACTGCGAAGACCCGTACGCTCGTCATCTTCAACGTCTTCACAGCCATCTTGAAAACGCTTATACCACTCGTAAACTCTTGTTTGAATCAAAGCAGATTCACCGAAAGCAGCATTCAAGGTTTTTAAGACTTTGTTGTACTTTATTTATTCTATCAACAGTTGACAAAAAAGTTAAAAATATCGGTGAAAATCAATTAATACTTTCTAGACATGCTTTAAACACAACAACAAAAAAATCATCGCAATCGAACCAGCGCAGCCAGCGAAAAACACCTCGTATAGTTCACTACTATCAACTTTTAAGTTTATTCGGTGAATTTTTACGTTTTTTCTTGACTTTAAAATACTAGTATGGGTTTTCAATTAAGCAATATGAATAAAAAGACCTTAAATTCAATATATTAATTTTATTTTTGCAAGGTTAGTAGGTATAGAACATAATCAATTATCTTCAGATTTTTCTATTTTATAATGAAATCATTAACTACCACTTGTCAAAATTAACGATGTATTGGTATAAAGGACTCCCATTTTTTTAATCGGACATATTACCAATAACTACCATGACTCCAACCAATTAGTTGGCACTTGACAACGTTAGTTAATACTTCATTTCATTCCAGTTAATATTTATATTTCTGTGGTTTCCGACATTTGTCCTTCGTTGCCCCAGGCTATTAACCACAAATCCAAAATTTTTCCATCTCAAAGCTATAATTTTCTCATCTCAATTTCTTTTTTATGCCATATAATATGCGTAAAAAAGCGCTAAGTTTGATAAGGTAGACACCCCCGTGTACAAACGATCTGTTGCCACATGTTCATTTAGTTGGCGGGTGGAAACCGAAACTTACGCTTTTCTACAGTCTCATTGTTAAGGGTAAAAAATCGAGCATTTCGAAAATGTCACGCATGACACTTTCTGGTGCCACACACTTTTGTCCTTGCTCTTGGGTACATACAAACATACATGCAAACATATCGCCCTCGAGCTCAAAGCAGACAGAGGAAATACTAATTATTTGCCACAAGAACGGCGAGCAAAACGTTGAAACTGCCTTTGCAAGGGGTGCCTAAGCGGCCGTGTAATTTACAGTTTAGTTTTGGTTACCCGCACTGTTTCCACCGCGTCAAGTATTTCAATTAATAAAACAAGATTTCTTTTTTAAGAGAAATAAATATACTTGCTTGCTGAAACATTTATTCTAATGTAATGATTTTTCTCAATTTGTGCCTTAAATCATTTTTGGTGCAATACGAGAATATACATAAATAAGTGTGGATTACGAGCGTGGCTTCATTTCCTGTTCGAATGGGGTCAATTTTTAACCTGCAGCCAAGGAACAAGCAGGTGCTTTAAAAACTTTACCATGAATTGCTCATCAATAAATTTAAACGCAGATGGAATCATCCAATCGTATTGGATAAACCAAGCACCACTCGCACAATGCATGCGTCAGTGAGCACCTCCTTCAACCGGATATGCAATTCGTACAGCGCAGACTATAAATTCAACTGAAGGCTCCAAATACAGAAATAAGATTAAAAAATGAAGTTTTGAAATTTGCTTCAGATGCTTAATGTTTTTTTATATTTTTTTTTTTAATTTTTTTTTTTGTTTTTTTTTTTAGTTTTCAAAGCAAAAAAGCAAGGAGAATAAGAACTAGTGAGGAATATTTTCAACTTAGTTAACTTATCCCCACAGCCGTATAGCACTGTTTGCATGAGATTTATGAAGGTTTTATTATTTTGATGATGTAATTTTTTGACGCCTATCTTCCTTTTCTATTTTGATCACTTTACTTTGTATGGGACACATTATGTCATTAGCTTGACTTTGTGAACTTCTAAAAAGATTTAAATTGGAAGAAATTTTGTCTAGGAGTTAGACGTGGTTATAATTTGGTTCGGCTTATTGTAAACCTAGTTAATTTTTAAAGATGGAAGCTCATATTTGTTCATGTTGTTCAATATGAAAGCTCCAACATACCGCCATATTCGCAATTATACACAGATAGATAGACGGAACATGAACTGAATCTATCACTATCTGAACTGAAGTGGTGTTGCTGATCAATATAGCTACAATATGCGTTACAAAAGTTGTGACCCCTTGCACTGTGACTAGTTTTCTGTAGAGCCAAAAATGGCCACAGAAAAAAAATCATTCCACCGAATTAAAGTACGACACAGGCACAGAGCTAAATTGATTAGTGTGCTAAACAAAACTTCTGCTGAAAATTATATCGAGATATCAAAGTTTTTAAATACTCGTTAGTTATTCGTTAGTGGGCTCCATCACTTCAGATAAATTTCGGATGTAAATAAGTTCAGGAATGTCACATCATTATAGGGTTATAACATCTTGATATGTTATCCTGCTATAGAACTATAATAACTTTTGGAAAATTGGGCGTGAAAACTTCTATAATAATAAAAAAGAGTGTTAGCTGTGTCGTGGACACACCCGTATGTTTTGACGTGACGGTGTTTCTTTATATTCCTATTTCATGTCCAAATTCTTGTTTTAGTCCATGACCAAATTCTTGACTTAATCAAATATACTGAATCCCTTTCCTAGTTTAGAAAGGTGTGTTTTAAGTGTGTCTTAATTTATTTCCTAATCCATATCCTAATTCATTTCATAGTTCTTTTCCGGTTTCATAGTCCGGTTTCATAGTGTTATTTTGTTGTTTGTGAGCAGTATTGGTTGCCGCGAAAAGACTGTTGAAATCATAACTAACAAGATTAGTTGTTGTTGTTGTTGTTGTTGCCGTTGTTGTTGTTGGTGTTGGTCTTGGTGTTGGTGTTGGTGTTGGTGCTGGTGTTGGTGTTGTTGCTTTTTCTATTGCTTTTTTTTTATTTGCTTCTCCATTGGTTGTACTTTTCCTTGATGCTTTAAGTTTTCCTTAGCTACATGCAATTAATCCATCAAAAGTGATGTATATGCGTCACATTAGGCGGTTTCCTGAGGAGCTTCATGACGCCGCCAATTTTTTTTTTATTTTTTCATGTGCCCGATTACCTTACCTTTATTTTCGCCCTTAAAATTTACCGTTACGCCAGTAGTCACAGAGTTAAAATTCCATGCAACGTTTTTTCATGGTTGTAGCATTTTTACTGCATTATGCGTTTGCCACCCTGAAATCATGACGATAAGAATTTTTTTTTTTTATTTAAGTTGTGAGGCATAATAACACATATATGCTGTTGTAAACCAAAATTTACCGTAGCACGTCTCCTGAGTGAGTAATAATTCCATGCAACGATATTACATTTCTGTTACATAAGCTGCTTTCTTCACGACCTGACAATGTCAGAATTTTTTTTTTTTGTATTTTTGTCGTAAGGTAAAGTATAAAACCTTTGTTTTCCGTTCTAAACATTTCTCGTGCTTTTATACTTATCGAGTAAAAATTCAATACAACGCCGTTAAATGAATGTTGCATTGTTAATCTTCGAAAGACTCTCTCTGTGTCCCCATGACATCAGAAATTTTTTGTTTAATTTTGTTGTGAGGGCTTAGAGCAGGCCTGTATTCGTGTATGATATTTTTAATCCGAGTAATAATTCCATGTAACAAATTTTCAGTTGCGTTGCTTAAGCAGCTCCCACCGCGTCCCCATGACGTTTTGAATTTTGGTTTTTTTTTTTTATAATGAAGTCAAAGAATTACCCTTTACGATCGTATTATTTTTTAAATCATAGCTCTTATAGCACTACTCAACAAGGTTTTCCACAACGAATTGCGATAGTATTTTCTATAGTAAAATTTTCCATAGAATCCGAATATCGAAATGATTTTTTTCGATTGGCCCCAATTTTTTATATAAATGGCAAAATTAAAAAATCCACTATTGGGAACACATACTTCACATAATGCTTGTAAAAACTTACATGTTAAGTCAATGAATTTTAATTTTTTAATTGCATGTAGTAGAGGAGAGTCAGATGAAAATTTCAAGGTATAATATGTGCCAATAGCATCAGTGATATGGCTGTTATGATCGCAAACAGGTGAAAAAAATCACTTTTTTCGTTTTTTTATAAACATATTTTATGTTTGAAGCCCTATATCTCGAAATAATTATATCGGAGGGAAAAAGTTAGCCCTCTTATGTGATAGAGAATTTTATTACAAAAATTTCAAGTATATATGGACAATTCCAAGCTAATCGATAACGCCCGTCCTAATTCATGTAACGCCCGGCTCAGTACTAAATGTTTAATAAATAAGTAAATTTTTATTCAATAATTTTTTTTTTGACACAGATTTTTCAATCAATCATTTTTCTAGCGAATTATATTAAAAACTTCATTTTAAATACTCTAGTTTGGCTGAACTTTGCAAAAATTAAAAACATGTCAGGGACGGGCGTTACGATCACACGAATCCATTTCTGTGATGCTCTAGAAAATTGCAAAGTTCAGCCAAACTAGAGTATTAAAAATGAAATTTTTAATATAATTCGCTAGAAAAATGATTGCTTGAAAAATCTGTGTTTAAAAAAAATTATTGAATAAAAATGTACTTATTTATTAAATATTTTGTACTGAGCCGGGCGTTACATGAATTAGGACGGGCGTTATCGATTAGCTTGGAATTGTCCATATATGCCTAAAGAAAAGTCATAATTCACTAACTTTTTTAACATCAATGCAAAAACCATTTTTTGTTAAAAAAATATTTTATTGCAATTAAATTAGGAAATGCATACATACAATGATTTGTTTTTTACCATTAGGTAAAAATGGGTTTCTAAATCCGAATTTGATGTCAGAATTTCAAAATTATGATATTTTAACAATAGGGTTTGCAACCTAATAATATATTTTTTTAAGAGTTTTAAACATTAGATATCTTACAGTTTAAGGGGGTCGCTGATTTCGAATCCAATGTCAGAATTTTAAAATTAAAGATAGCTATGGAAAATAGATGGTTATCACCTATTTTTTTTATTTTTACGAATTCGGTGCTGGGCGAACACTAGGTAAAAATGGGTCGCTGAATCCGAATCCGTTGTCGGAATTACAAAATTGTGAATTTTTTAACCCTATAGGGTTGCCACCTAATAATATGCTTATTTAAGAGTTTTAAACATTATTTAATAGTTTTAGGGGGTCGCTAATTTCGCATCTGATATCAGAATTTTAAAATTTAAGATGGCTGATAGGCTTGCCAGCTAATTTTTTTTATTTTTACGAATTCGGCGCTGGGGCGAACACTAGGTATCTGTATAGTGTTCGCCCCATATATATATGGTCTCTGTACATGGAGAAAAAAGTTTTTAATTTCTAGCAGCCGTATTCATCAAAATATCTTAAAATAACTTTAAAACCTTCAGTAGTACATGCCTCTGCACTGAAAAAATTGTCATTTTATTATCTTTTTTGTAAATATTTTGAAATGTTTTGACAAATTTTCTTGTTTTTATTTTCTTTTGAATGTTTTTATATATTTTGAATTTTTTTGACATATTTTTGAAATGTTTGAAATATTTTTAATTATTTTTGACAAAGTTTGTGCTCAAATGAGAGCAAATAATTTTAAAAATGCTTTATGAGGAGTTTATTAAACGTTTCAGCTATGTTTTAAAATCCTCTCATTTATAAACAAACATTTTCAATAATTTTTTTGTCATTTTCTTGGTTTTTATATATTTTGAAACAATCCATGATACAATTATACAAGGTAGGAGTGACAACTGGCTATTTTCTCACCAGTGTCTTGCACCGACTGTCATTTGCCTGTATATTTTTCTTTCTATTTTCCTTTCTACTTCTTTCGTTCTCTAATTTATACTATTTTTGACAGTTGGTGCATGACGAAAGAACTGTCACTCCTACCTTGTATAATTGTATCATGAAACAATCTATCTATCTATATCTTCTTCTCTCATATATAAAAATGCGTGTGCGTTAGTCTTGCTAAGGCTCAGAAACGGCGTGGCCGATTTTAATAATTCTTTTTTTGTATTGTTTGCCTTAAGAAAATTTCAAAGAACTCGAAGGAAAAGCGGAAAAATCAAAAAATCGAAAACTGGTAATTTTGTGTGGGAATTGCCACATCAGACTACTTTAAATAGCCAACAAATCTTAACGGCTGAACGGATTTAACTCAAATTTGGCATACACATTACTTGAAGCCTAGATTAGGTTATGGCATACTTAGTTTTGACCACGCCTCTTTTTAAGAAACGTAAATTATCCTACTAGCGTACTATTATTAGCAAAACTGTTCGTCTAATTAATTAAAAGAAAATTCTGTTATTTTAACACAAAAAACATTCACATATCTTCAAAATTGCACAAAATTTCAGTACAGCGTCTTTTTCTAATAACATCGTTTCCTTAGAATAACAAAAACTATCATTCAATTTCTTTTCGTTGATAAATTCAATTTAAGCACTTAATAAACCCTATTTGAAGAAAGCTCCAACATATTCACTTTTTACTCAAAAAAGGACACAAAAGCTCTCATTTCAATAAATAAAAAAAAATTTTTGTTTGCCCATTGTGAGGATCGATCCTTAGACCACCTTATGACTTCAAAACTGATGGTTGAGCTGACTATTTTTATTCAAATTGAAATATACTACAAAAATTTCCTAATAGAATTTGCAATAAAATGATATGACAGCACAATCTTCTCAATTGGAATTATAGTAGCCTTTCATATTTTTCTTAGACAAAAACCAATCGTGTTTTTCATCTTATTCTTATCTTCTATCTTTCTATCTTCTGAATATATAAATATCAATTGCCGTGCGTTAGTCTTGCTAAAACTCGGAAATGGGCTCGGCCGATTTTAATAATTTTTTTTGTTTACCTCAAAACTGATTTGGTGTAGGAAAAAAGAAAATAAGGAAGAACCCAAAGCGAAATAATCGAAAGAATTGGACTCGGAAATGGCTCGGTCAATTTTAATAATTTTTTTTATTTGCCTCAATACTGATTTGGTGTAGAAAAAAAGAAAGTAAGGAAGAACCCATTGTGGCGTCCGTGGCGTAGTTGGTTAAAGTGCGTGGCCGCTATGTCAACGAACCTGGAGACCCAGGTTCGAACCCCAGCAGCGACAGAAAATTATTTGAATTAAAATAATTTTTCTGTACGGCCGCCACCTCTCTGCAGACAATGGCAAACCTCAGAGAGTAATCAAAATGCCATGTAAAGCTTCTTGAGAATAAGAACATTTCGTTCATTGCCGTTCGGAGTCGGCGTTAAGCCTGTAGGTCCATTTCTCGGTCAATTGTTTACAAACTTAATAACACGCACAACACAATTGATCCTAAGAAGCTAGGTCAAAGTCCTTTCAACGGCTGAAATGGCCAGTTATTTATTATTTTTTTTTTTTTTTAAGGAAGAACCAAAAGCGACAAAATCGAAAGAATTGAAATTGGTAATTTTTTGTGTCGTACAGTGTTCATTACAACTCCAAGGAGAGGACGAGCTCAGGCTCTACGAAGTCAGTCAAATGCGCGGCGAGGTAATACACGCGTAAGCCACACTGACCAGCGAGCGACGGATAATGAAAACCGTCAGATTGTCATGTCCGAATAAGTATCATTTATAAACAAAACAGAGTGGCATACATAATAACGCCCATAACTCGAGAACGGATTGCCCGATTCGAGCTGTTGTTTTTGTTTTTGTGTGTTCGTCTTCGCACAGGGTAGCTGTTAACAGCAAAAAAATTGTAATTTTCTCGGAAAAATCGGTGTTCCATACATTTTGTATGGCAAAATAAAAATAAAAACAAAATCGATTTGAATTTCATAATTCAAAATGCAATTTCTGGATAATTACATTCGTTCAGATCAGTTGATTGTATTCAGACGAAGCAACCAATTATCGAACAGTGTTCCTGAATTCATTGATTTGTAAGGATTACAAATAATTTGCCTCTGAAGGTTGGATCTGTTATCATCATGCTTCGGAGACTCAAACAACCGAAACTGTGCAAGTGAACAAATTGGTCGTGAAGCAACTCAATAATAATGTCATTCAAGCAACGATGAACGCTTTTGAGTAGGCAAATTCAAGGGCGAAGAAGTGCTCATTCCAAGAATTTCATTGATTCTAACCTATTTACATTTCGAGTTCAAACACGTTCAATTCAAATTCAGTTCGACTTACATCGCCATGACAATCAATGAATCACAAGGCCATTCTTTGTAATTAATTATGGGACTGTGTGCTGGATTAAATGAAATCTAAACATATTTTCTACCTTAAGAATAAAGAGAACATACGAGTAATAACACACTCAGGAAAAAAAAATCGTAAAACCAAAGAAAATACACTTTGCCACAAAGACTTTTATTGGTTAGATTGTGCCCAAAGATAAAACATCCTTACGGCAAAGGCACAAACAAGGTGGCGCAAAAATAACCTTCCGATGTTTTTTGGCTGTAATTTAAAAAAAAATTAAAAACTTTGATTCTTCTTGTGGATTATTTTTATTTGGTCTTTTAATTTTTTTTACATCAAGTCGAGAATATGATGTCATGTAAATGGCCGCCGCCACAGTTGGTTGTCATTTGAGCCCTTTTTATGGCATTTTCCATCACTTCGGCCAAAACTTCCGGCGATAGGTCCTCACATTCTTGACGGATATTGTCTTTAAGAGCTGCAAGAGTCTGAGGCTTGTTGACATAAACCCGCGACTTCAAAAAGCCCCACAAAAAGAAGTCTGGAGCGGTCAAATCAGGCGATCTTGCTGGCCAGTGCAAATCGCCAAATCGGGAGATTAGGAGCCCGGGAAATGCATCCTTCAGCATATCGGTTGTGGCACGTGCAGTGTGTGCCGTTGCACCGTCCTGTTGGAACCACATGTTTTCCAATCCCAATTCGTCAAGTTGCGGCAAAAAGAACTCGTTGATCATTGCTCTGTAGCGCTCACCATTCACAGTAACCGTCTTCGAAGAAAAAAGGTCCGATGACTCCTCCAGCGAAAACAGCACACCATACAGCGACTTTGAGCGGGTGTAATGGCTCTTCGTGGGTTACATGCGGATTTTTAGTGCCCCAGAAGCGTAAATTTTGCTTATTTACGTACCCGCTAAGATGGAAATGGGCCTCATCACTCATGATTACTTTTGATGAAAAATCATCTTCCTCTTGGTGGTGATTAATTCCGCGTTCTGGAGCAGTGTAGCGTAACATTGTTTATGAACGCGTATTTCGCATGTGTTTACTACACAAATGTCAAAACAGAACTGACATTAGGGGCCAATCGCAAAATTTATAGCATTTTCTGATAGGAGGACTACTTTTGCGCCACCTTGTATCTGAGCGAACATTAGACAAGGGGAATTTGGCCACACAGGCCAAATGTATGATATCGAATTGCTTTGGAACTAAATGTCGTATAACATTGAAGGTCTTTCTACTGAAAAACTGGCACGGGTATTTGAAAACGGGGCGTGGCTCCACCTATATAAGCCAAATTTATGACACAGAAAAGCTATGGAAGTAAAAGACAAAGAACATAGAAGTAGAATGGGGGGAGAAGTAACGAATGTGGGGAAAGGTCTCAGATATAGTAATGTGACCAAAAATAAAAAACTCGAAAAAATTTAAATTTATACAACCCAACATTCCAAACCATTTTCATCCTTACATCTTCATGTGTTACCGTCTAAATTGACTGTTAACTATTGGCAAGTGTGGAAAGGGCATAATTTTTCTTTGCTTGCTTTTGGACAGTTATTTTTTCTATTTTCGAATATTTTTTAATCAATAAATTTTTTTATTTCATATACTACGTTACTTTATGGGGGTGGAGGGGAGTGTTTGTGAAATGCACTACGAAGAGTACCGGAGGGCGGTAAAAAAAAATTGAAAATCGGTCGCGTAATTTATGAACGACCCCTATGTTTCGAGTACGAGATGGCTTAGAAATAATAATGCTTTGCTGCATCTAAATAAGGTGCAGCAAAGCGCACCGGGAAAAAGCTAGTTGATATATTTTTGACATAATTTGTGCTCGGATGCAGAGCTGTAAAAGATTGAATCATGTTCACTTTTCATTTTCTTGTTTCAAAATTCAAAAGCTGAAATCTTTTTTTTTCTAGCATTCAAATTGTGAACTCTTTAGGCTTAAGCCGTTAGGCTGATGAAAATTGTTTTCAAGTCATGAATTGCAAAACGTAAAGAATGCACACTGAATTGAAATTTTAACGAATGCAGCCACCGATGGCTTCAGCCGCGATGGCTGCAACCATCGATAGTTGCAGCCGAATTGAAATTTTACTGTGATGGGTTGCCATTGGCTTATATCATATGTAGAAAAAGTATTATATACAACAAATTGTAGAAGTTAATTTTTATACCTACATTTTGTTTATAATATTTATTGTTAATAAGCACTTATTATTCTAGAAAATGTCAAAGGAAAGACAGAAAGTAGCATGTCACTAAGATCGGCATTCGAAAACAAAGGACAACAAAAATGCAAAATGCTGCTTTATATTTTGCAGTATTTAATGGTAGTAAATAAAATGTCCAGTGTTTTAGAGTTGAAAAGAATGATAAAACTGAGTGCATTCATCAGATTTTTTAAGCCAACAAGAATGGGATTGATATTTCCATAAATCCCATTTCTTAGAGAGCATTGGGTGTGAATGCTTTCATCTTCAAATAATGATGAACTGTGCATCTGTAATTCATTTACTCTACAGAAGCATAAGAATGCAATCTGGTTGATGCAGCTTTTGAATGCATTAAGAGTGTGTGCATTCCGAAATGATTCAATCTTTTACAGCTCTGCTCAGATGAAAACAAAATAAAATTTAAAAATGCTTTATCGAGGGTTTATTGAAGGTTTCATCCATTTTTAAAATTCTCTCATTTATAAAGCATTTAAAAGAGATTTTTAACGCTGGTGAACGTTTATGAATAATGTGATTAAATTTTTTTCGATTTTTTTCTTATGAAGGCCTTATAAGAGGTTCATTATTTTTTATGAATACAGCCGTAATTTTTCCTATCTTAATAACATCATATTTGAATAAAAACTATATAATGCAGTTGGTATAAACCAGACCTTTCAAATGATATAAGTTTCATTTAAATGTGTTGTCTATAAGTTGAGAAAAAGGACGTCTTGTGTTAGCTTATATATATAAGAAGATAATTGTTAATTGCGGGCTGCTAATTATTCAAAAGTTAATTTTGTTCAAGGATAATTTTTAGGCCCAAAATGCAAGTAAACACATTGAAATTGTATAAATTGAATAACTTATTTTGTTATTGTTTCTGAAGAAAGATTTTTTTCTTTTATCTTAACTCTTTATAAAGCTCATTTCACCATTTCACCATTTCACCTCACTTATCTTAATAAAAGGGGAATGTTCCTTTAAATGTTCAACTTTCGCGAGTGTGTTTTTCTTTCATTCGCTGTGCTTACAGCACCATCTTGATGCCAGATAGTTTCCATTTTAATACGCATGTGTTTCAATTACATGCCAATTTTAACACAGGGTGAACTATAGGTACGTTTCTGATTGCGCTTGAACAAAGCACGCAGCGACACCTAGAGGTAAAACTTTCAAACATATTATTAGCTAGTATCACAACCGTTGACATTCGGCAAAGAGCAGAGACTATATATTCTATAGACTTTGCACAGAGACTATATATTCTATAGACTTTGCATCAGAAACACTCGAGAGATTCCACTCAGAGATTCGGATGTCAAGATGGGCACGGCGAAAAAACGGTGGCCAGGCGAACTAAAGCGCATGGCGTCGATAAAGTTATGTTGCTAGGGTTTGTTTATAGACTCTAGAACTACAAAACTTTATCGAGAAGCCATGTTTATTTTATTTTTTTCGTCGAAATACTACGCTTGTTTGTTTACATTTTTTTTGCATGCTTTTTGTTGTTGTTCAACTGTCTCACTTTTGCAGGATTTTCTTTACTGCTTTGGCTGCATTTCATTCATAGATTGATCGCCAGAAAAGTTATATTTTTGCAATTTTTCTATTTCAATAGAGCTATAGAAAAATCGTAATTTTGTAACTTTTTAAATACTGATTGGATTGAAATGCACCCAAAGACAAAACTGTAGATAATTTTATTACCTTTAAAACGGCATCAAAAATTATTTTCTAACTATATTCATTCATGTTTTTTGCTAAAAATTTTTTCATGGTTTTGTTCTTGCTCAACGTTTTTAGTTTTGCAGGATTTTATTTACTGTTTTGCCTGCATTTCATTGACCGCCAGAAAAGTTAGATTTTTGCGATTTTGTCTAACTCAATGGAGCTATACAAAATCGTAATTCTGTAACTTTTTAAATTCTGATTGGATTGAAATGCATCCAAGGACAAAACTGTAGATAATTTTATTACCTTTAAAACGGCATCAAAAATTTTCTAACTATATTTATTCATGTTTTTTAAAAAAACTTTTTTCCATGGTTTTTCAGTTGTGCAGAATTTTCTTAGCTGCTTTGGATGCATTTCATTGGTCGTTAGAAAAATTATATTTATGCGATTTTGTCTGCTTATCGGAAATGAATAAGCTATGGAAAAATCGCTGTAACTTTTTTAATACTGCTTGGATTGAAATGCACCCAAGGACAAAATTATAGATTATTTCATCACCTATAAAATGACATCAAAAATTGTTTTTTTACTATTCATTGAGCGTCAGAAAAGTTATACTTACTCGATTTTGCACTTATATCTCAAATTATGAAGCTAAAGAAAAACGCTGTAACTTTTTTAATTCTAATTGAGTTACTACCCAAGGCATCTAAAATTATTTTTTTACTAAATTAACTATTTTTATTTCAATATTTCAATTATTTTTATTAAATTGTATCTATCTACCTTTGTATTTATACCCACCCGTTAGCTACCTAAATTACAAACATTATTCATATTGGTCTAGTTGCCACGCAGAACAATCGCCAATTAGACCACTAGCTAGACTCGTATTTCAATATTTTATTACTTACTTTAACAATTTCTTGTTTTATTATTTTTATAATTATTTAATTCTGTTTTCATACTTTCAAGTTTAAAAATCTTAAAAATATGAAACAAAATTTAAAAAAAAAATCAAATAATAACTACAATTTAACAAAAATCGTAAAATTAATTAATAGAAAATTTAAATTTGAAAATTAATGTTTTTATAAAAATTAAAAAAAAATCATTGTATATTTAGCAAGAAATAAGATAGTGTAAAAATAAAATGAAAAGTAAAGCTTTTGCAGAATATAAAGCATCAATGTTCATACATTTTTTAATTTCCAATTTTATATTTAATTTTTACTTATATTGATTTGTGCATATTTATCTTATATATCATTTATATTTTTTTATTTTGACTTTTGGCACTCTTTAAGGCCTGACTATAATAGCCACATGCTGGCATACGCTAATGCCAAAATTTAAACGAAAAGCCAGCAGGCTGTTGTCAAAATCAAAAATGTCTATAATAGCCATATACATATGAGAAGTGTCACAAAATAGTTTGTTTTTATTTGTGCTTGTTTGTGAGAATTTTTTCAAAATTAATATGCAAAATAATATAAAAAATTTAATCATATGAAGCCTTTGCTGTTTAACTTCAATTATTAATTCAATAAATTAGAATATACAATTATTTGACATTTGCCCATGCTGTGAGCGATTTGTATCGCTCTACAAAAAGCCACTGAAAGTCAACGAAACTTAACGAAACTGTGGCAATTCCAATTATGGGTATGCTCATATATTTACATGGGCTCGCTTTCATTTTGACAGATTCGTCTGCCAGCATGTGGCTATTATAGTCAGCCCTTTAATCTTTAAATTTAATTTTCTTGCTTTATTTGAACACTTCAATTTTATTAAAGTTTCTTTTAGTCTTTACAAAATGATATTTTTTAATTTATTATTTGTGTTATATATGAACTGTTTCATTTTTTAACAAATTTTTCGTAATTGTGTTTTATTTAAAACTTATTTTTAATGTTGTTTGTTTTATAAATTAGCTTTTAGTTTATTTATAAAACAATAATAAAAATACACTCTGCTTTCGATTTCATATATTTTAATTTTGTTCTATTTTCCTATCTTTTATTGTTTCCACACTTAAATTTATTTTACAAGTAATTTTTTTATTTGAAATACTTAAAAAAAATACGTTTTAATTTTTTTTTCATTACAAAATATTTTATAGAAAATTAAGTCTTAAATTTTATATAAAACTTAATGGATCTTAAGGCTATAATTTAAACATATTTTTTTCTTGTTCGTTATAGTGTAATTGACTTATAGTTTATTCACAATAACCTATAAGTATATATGTATATTTAATTTATTTATTTAATTTTAATATTTCATTTATTTAAATATTTTTATTGCATATTTTAGTGGAAACAAGGCAATTACAGCAGCAACAATACAATGTTCTAGCTGGCGATTGTCCTGCGTGGCAACAAGGCCAATATATTATGAAATAAATTATATTTATTATATTGCTTCAGAAAGGGTGGATTTAGATATATAGATATATTAAGTTAAGATAAGTTAAATAAAATTAATAAATTTAGCAAAAAAATAATTTTTGATGTCATTTTAAAGGTGGTAAAATTATCTACAATTTTATCCTTGGTGCATTTCAATTCAAACTGAATTAAAAAAGTTGCAGCGATTTTCCTATAGCTTCACCGAGATAGACAAAATCGCAAAAATATAAAATTTCTGACGATCGCCAAATATTAAGCTAAAAATCCTAGCGAAACAAAAACCTGCAGAAAAACAAAGAAAGAAGAGCAACAACAAAAACCATGCAAAAAAAATGTAAACAAACAAGCCGTCCGTCGGCATAGAATTCCTATGAATACAAATATAGACATGGCTTTACGACAATTTTGTTGATAAAGTTTTGTAGTTCTAGAGTCTATAAACAAACCCTAGCAATATAACTTTATCGACGCCATGCGCTTTAGTTCGCCTGGCCACCGTTTTTTCGCCGTGCCCATCTTGACATCCGAATCTCTGAGTGGAATTGCTCGAGTGTTTCTGATGCAAAGTCTATAGAATATATAGTCTCTGCAAAGGGCACAACTACTTGCGGGGAAAGGGAAACGACAAAAATTTCTACATCCATCCGTGCATGATGTTCATCGCACAAGAGTTGCGGAGAAACTAACACTGACCATGGTCAGAGACTATATATTCTATAGACTTTGCATCAGAAACACTCGAGAGATTCCACTCAGAGATTCGGATGTCAAGATGGGCACGGCGAAAAAACGGTGGCCAGGCGAACTAAAGCGCATGGCGTCGATAAAGTTATGTTGCTAGGGTTTGTTTATAGACTCTAGAACTACAAAACTTTATCGAGAAGCCATGTTTATTTTATTTTTTTCGTCGAAATACTACGCTTGTTTGTTTACATTTTTTTTGCATGCTTTTTGTTGTTGTTCAACTGTCTCACTTTTGCAGGATTTTCTTTACTGCTTTGGCTGCATTTCATTCATAGATTGATCGCCAGAAAAGTTATATTTTTGCAATTTTTCTATTTCAATAGAGCTATAGAAAAATCGTAATTTTGTAACTTTTTAAATACTGATTGGATTGAAATGCACCCAAAGACAAAACTGTAGATAATTTTATTACCTTTAAAACGGCATCAAAAATTATTTTCTAACTATATTCATTCATGTTTTTTGCTAAAAATTTTTTCATGGTTTTGTTCTTGCTCAACGTTTTTAGTTTTGCAGGATTTTATTTACTGTTTTGCCTGCATTTCATTGACCGCCAGAAAAGTTAGATTTTTGCGATTTTGTCTAACTCAATGGAGCTATACAAAATCGTAATTCTGTAACTTTTTAAATTCTGATTGGATTGAAATGCATCCAAGGACAAAACTGTAGATAATTTTATTACCTTTAAAACGGCATCAAAAATTTTCTAACTATATTTATTCATGTTTTTTAAAAAAACTTTTTTCCATGGTTTTTCAGTTGTGCAGAATTTTCTTAGCTGCTTTGGATGCATTTCATTGGTCGTTAGAAAAATTATATTTATGCGATTTTGTCTGCTTATCGGAAATGAATAAGCTATGGAAAAATCGCTGTAACTTTTTTAATACTGCTTGGATTGAAATGCACCCAAGGACAAAATTATAGATTATTTCATCACCTATAAAATGACATCAAAAATTGTTTTTTTACTATTCATTGAGCGTCAGAAAAGTTATACTTACTCGATTTTGCACTTATATCTCAAATTATGAAGCTAAAGAAAAACGCTGTAACTTTTTTAATTCTAATTGAGTTACTACCCAAGGCATCTAAAATTATTTTTTTACTAAATTAACTATTTTTATTTCAATATTTCAATTATTTTTATTAAATTGTATCTATCTACCTTTGTATTTATACCCACCCGTTAGCTACCTAAATTACAAACATTATTCATATTGGTCTAGTTGCCACGCAGAACAATCGCCAATTAGACCACTAGCTAGACTCGTATTTCAATATTTTATTACTTACTTTAACAATTTCTTGTTTTATTATTTTTATAATTATTTAATTCTGTTTTCATACTTTCAAGTTTAAAAATCTTAAAAATATGAAACAAAATTTAAAAAAAAAATCAAATAATAACTACAATTTAACAAAAATCGTAAAATTAATTAATAGAAAATTTAAATTTGAAAATTAATGTTTTTATAAAAATTAAAAAAAAATCATTGTATATTTAGCAAGAAATAAGATAGTGTAAAAATAAAATGAAAAGTAAAGCTTTTGCAGAATATAAAGCATCAATGTTCATACATTTTTTAATTTCCAATTTTATATTTAATTTTTACTTATATTGATTTGTGCATATTTATCTTATATATCATTTATATTTTTTTATTTTGACTTTTGGCACTCTTTAAGGCCTGACTATAATAGCCACATGCTGGCATACGCTAATGCCAAAATTTAAACGAAAAGCCAGCAGGCTGTTGTCAAAATCAAAAATGTCTATAATAGCCATATACATATGAGAAGTGTCACAAAATAGTTTGTTTTTATTTGTGCTTGTTTGTGAGAATTTTTTCAAAATTAATATGCAAAATAATATAAAAAATTTAATCATATGAAGCCTTTGCTGTTTAACTTCAATTATTAATTCAATAAATTAGAATATACAATTATTTGACATTTGCCCATGCTGTGAGCGATTTGTATCGCTCTACAAAAAGCCACTGAAAGTCAACGAAACTTAACGAAACTGTGGCAATTCCAATTATGGGTATGCTCATATATTTACATGGGCTCGCTTTCATTTTGACAGATTCGTCTGCCAGCATGTGGCTATTATAGTCAGCCCTTTAATCTTTAAATTTAATTTTCTTGCTTTATTTGAACACTTCAATTTTATTAAAGTTTCTTTTAGTCTTTACAAAATGATATTTTTTAATTTATTATTTGTGTTATATATGAACTGTTTCATTTTTTAACAAATTTTTCGTAATTGTGTTTTATTTAAAACTTATTTTTAATGTTGTTTGTTTTATAAATTAGCTTTTAGTTTATTTATAAAACAATAATAAAAATACACTCTGCTTTCGATTTCATATATTTTAATTTTGTTCTATTTTCCTATCTTTTATTGTTTCCACACTTAAATTTATTTTACAAGTAATTTTTTTATTTGAAATACTTAAAAAAAATACGTTTTAATTTTTTTTTCATTACAAAATATTTTATAGAAAATTAAGTCTTAAATTTTATATAAAACTTAATGGATCTTAAGGCTATAATTTAAACATATTTTTTTCTTGTTCGTTATAGTGTAATTGACTTATAGTTTATTCACAATAACCTATAAGTATATATGTATATTTAATTTATTTATTTAATTTTAATATTTCATTTATTTAAATATTTTTATTGCATATTTTAGTGGAAACAAGGCAATTACAGCAGCAACAATACAATGTTCTAGCTGGCGATTGTCCTGCGTGGCAACAAGGCCAATATATTATGAAATAAATTATATTTATTATATTGCTTCAGAAAGGGTGGATTTAGATATATAGATATATTAAGTTAAGATAAGTTAAATAAAATTAATAAATTTAGCAAAAAAATAATTTTTGATGTCATTTTAAAGGTGGTAAAATTATCTACAATTTTATCCTTGGTGCATTTCAATTCAAACTGAATTAAAAAAGTTGCAGCGATTTTCCTATAGCTTCACCGAGATAGACAAAATCGCAAAAATATAAAATTTCTGACGATCGCCAAATATTAAGCTAAAAATCCTAGCGAAACAAAAACCTGCAGAAAAACAAAGAAAGAAGAGCAACAACAAAAACCATGCAAAAAAAATGTAAACAAACAAGCCGTCCGTCGGCATAGAATTCCTATGAATACAAATATAGACATGGCTTTACGACAATTTTGTTGATAAAGTTTTGTAGTTCTAGAGTCTATAAACAAACCCTAGCAATATAACTTTATCGACGCCATGCGCTTTAGTTCGCCTGGCCACCGTTTTTTCGCCGTGCCCATCTTGACATCCGAATCTCTGAGTGGAATTGCTCGAGTGTTTCTGATGCAAAGTCTATAGAATATATAGTCTCTGCCATGGTATAATAATACAAGGTAGTATTGACAGTTGCTTGGGAAATCATATAGTGTCAAAAAATATACTCAAAAAGAGAACGCTCACAATCCGCCATTGAAAACACAAGCAATGTTGAAAACGTTGAAGTGAAAAAAAACAACAACCACAGCAGCAGCTGATGTATTTCCACAAAAAGCTGTTTTTGACAGTTTATGTTTTCCTGTTGAAGAGAAAATAAGCAGTTGTCAATGCTACCATGTATTATTATACCATGACACTGACAACAAATTTTCTTTCAGCAAAGACTGCAATAGGGACATAATTATATACAATTATTTGTTTGAAAATAACAAATTTTACATTGACTTTACTTTTAAAAAATGTAACTAAATTTTCTTTTTTTTAAATTACAATTTTTAAGCTAATTTTAATAGATTTTGCAAATGTTGAAACTGTTCTATATATAAAGAATAAAATTATGTGTAAGCGGCAACACTTTTCATTTTCGACGTCGCTCAACCAAGCACTGTGGTCAATAACATGTTTTTAAATCCTAAATTTTCAAATTTTGTTTGTATGAAAAAGTTTGTTTAACTTTTGTTAGAGTTTTTCTATATTTTAAATATTTTTATTTGCAGTATTTTCATAATTTAATCATTCCTATTATATGCTTTGCGTAGTTTTGCAGCAAAAATTGTATCTATGTTTGGCAGTACTTATATTTGCGAACAATTTTTTTTAAAAATGAATCTTAATAAGTGCAATATAAGGAATAGAATGTCCGATATTACCTTAAGCTCTATAATGCGTATTGCTACGGCAAATTCTATTCAGCCAAATATAGACGCTATCGTTACCATAGAAAGTGAACCAGTGGAAAATTTAACATTGGTTGAATAATTTGTTTTAATTCTTCACAAAGATACTACTACACCTGATTTTGCTCCTAAAATAAAATTTGAAGTATTGAATAGTATAATAAAATTATGTACGTTAATAATACTATGGTTGGAATATATACGGAAATTTTTTAAATTCCACTATATGTATTATTTAAATTTTATATTTTGTATTATGAGAATTTGGTGTTTATTCCACTGTACTTGTAGGCAAAGCATGTTGTCATGCATGAGAAATATGAGAGTAGAATAAGTAGAGAGAGAGAGAGTAGAGAGAAATATGAAATATGACAGTAAAGAATTTCATTCTGCTCTTGTATTCCTTCCCTTCATGCTGGCTCTTGACTGTCCCCTTCGTCCAGCACTCAAGTGCAAACGGGTAGCTCGTAAGTGCAAAAGGCTCCTGCGAGCCAAATTGCCCATCACTGCTCTAGAACTACAAACTTTATCAACAAAATTGTCGTAAACTTTACGACGTAAAGCCATGTCTATATTTATATTCATAGGAATTCTATGCCGACGGACGGCTTGTTTGTTTACATTTTTTTTGCATGCTTTTTGTTGTTGCTCTTCTTTCTTTGTATTTCTGCAGGTTTTTGTTTCGCTAGGATTTTTAGCTTAATATTTGGCGATCGTCAGAAATTTTATATTTTTGCGATTTTGTCTATCTCGATGAAGCTATAGGAAAATTTCTGTAACTTTTTACATTCAGTTTGAATTGAAATGCACCCAAGGATAAAATTGTAGATAATTTTACCACCTTTAAAATGACATCAAAAATTATTTTTTTGCTAAATTTATTAATTTTTTTTTTAACTTATCTTAACTTAATATATCTATATATCTAAATGCACCCTTTCTGAACCAATATAATTTATTTCATAATATATTGGCCTTGTTGCAACGCAGGACAATGGCCAGCTAGAACAACTACATTGTATTGTTGCTGCTGTATTTGCCTTGTTTACACTAAAATATGCAATAAAAATATTTAAATAAATTAAATATTTTAATAAATTAATAAATATTCCTTTTTCTTTATTGTAAATAAACTATAAATTAATTACACTATAATGAACAAAAAAAAAATATTTTTAAATTATAGCCTTAAGATCCCTTAAGTTTTATATACATTTTCGGACTCAATTTTATTAAAAATATTCTGTAATTAAATAAAAGACTTATTTTAAATATTTCAAATAAAAAATTACTTGTAAAAAAATTAAAGTTAAAGTTCGAAAAACTTAAAATTTAACAAAATAAAATAAAATTACAAAAAATAAATAGAATTAAAAATAAGAGTGACATTAAAACGTTAAAAGCTAATTTATAAAACAAACAAAATTAAAAATAAATTTTTAAGAAAACGCAAAAACTAAAAATTTGTTTAAAAATATAACTGTTTAAATAAAACACAAATAATAATTTAAAAAAATGCCATTTTATAAAAATTGTGAAAAATTATATGAAAATGAAAGTGCTTAAATAAACCAATAAAAATAAAATATAAAAATTAAAAAGTGTCACAAGTCAAAATAAAAAATATAAATTATATATAAGAAAATATAAATAAATAAATATAAGTAAAAATTAAATATAAAACTGAAAATTAAGAAATGGATTTATTTTATTTTATTTGATTTGATTTATTGATTACTCATTTTTTATTGATACGTTTATATGCTGCGACTATACTTTTTTAATTTATTTTTACACTTAATAATTTAAAAATACAGGGTGTTTTTTTAGAGGTATAGAACTTCGAATTGAAATAAAACACAGTAAAATCGTATTAATGTCCCTCAATTTGGCTTTATTGGAAGGATAATTTTATGCCATTAATGTTTAAATATGATTTCAGGCATGTGGCCGCCGCGGCTGGCTCGAATAAAGCCAATTCTACAGGTCCAATTTTCAACCACTTTTTCGAGCATATGGGGCCGTATGTCGGCAATAACGCCACGAATGTTGGCCTCCAAGTCCCCTAACGTTTCTGGTTTGTTGGCGTAGACGAGCGACTTCACATATCCCCAAAGAAAATAATCCAATGGTGTCAAATCACACGATCTTGGTGGCCAATTGACGGGTCCATTCCGCGAAATTATGCGCTCATCGAATGTTTCCTTCAATAAATCGATTGTGACGTGCGCTGTGTGGCATGTAGCGCCGTCTTGTTGGAACCACAACTCATCCACATTCATGCCATCCAATTCGGGAACAAAATAGTCGGTTATCATGGCTCTATACCGGTTTCCATTAACGGTAACTGACTCTCCAGCATTATTTCGGAAGAAGTATGGCCCAATGACTCCACCAGCCCATAGAGCACACCAAACAGTCAGTTTTTGTGAATGTAATGGCGTCTCAAGGATCTCATGTGGATTCTCTTCACTCCAAATGCGGCAATTTTGCTTGTTGACGTAGCCATTCAACAAAAAATGAGCCTCATCACGGAACAAAATTTTGCGATGAAAATCAGCATCGAGATCAATCTCATTTTCGGCCCATACACCAAAATCACGACGCATTGCATGGTCTCGCGGCTTTAATTCTTGCACAAGCTGGATCTTGTAAGGTCGCAAGCCAAGATCTTTGCGCAAAATCTTCCATAAAGTTGATGGACAAAGCTCCAATTGCTGTGCACGGTGGCGAATCGATTCATTCGGGTCCTCTTCAACATTTTGCTCTACAGCGGCAATTGTTTCTTCGGTGCGCACTGTTTGACGTCTCTGCGGATGCGTATTATCACATAGAGCAAACGTAGTGCGAAAACGACCCATGGTTAACCGAATTAATTGCTCTGATGGACGATTATGTCGACCATAAAATGGACGGAGCTTGCGGTAAACTTCGCGAACTCGTTATTTTCGAAATAAATTTGCACGATTTGCAAGCGTTGTTCTTTTGTCAACCTGTTCATGATGAAATGGCAAACCAAACTGAACATAAATGACATTAGAGTTGCCAGATTTGACCACAAAATGCCAGTTTTATCTCTATTCGAAAAACAAACCCCTAAAAAAAACACCCATTATATAAAGAACTTTATTTAATTTTTATAAATAATATTGATTTTTACATTTAAATTTTTATTTATCAATTTTACAATATTTTGTTAAATTGTTATTATTTGATTTAATTTAATTTTGTTTCATACTTTTAAGATTTTTAAAATTGTTGAAAGTATTAAATACATTGAAGAATAAGTTGGAAATTTGTAATTACTTTTTTATTCTTTTCAGCGTGTTTTGATGTTTTTGGTTTCAGTTTTTATATATTTAAAATTACTATTTTATTCGATATCTTTAAATATCTTAAAATAAACCCATATATGTATAAACCCATCAATAAAAAATAAGTAATCAATAAATCAAATAAAAAAAAATAAAATAAATCCATTTCTTAATTTTCAGTTTTATATTTAATTTTTAATAATATTTATTTATATATATTTTCTTATACATAATTTATATTTTCGACCTGCAAGAATATAGCGTCATCAATTTGATGACAAATACTTATTAAGAAAATTTTATATAGAGAACATATGTGACATGTGAGCACAAATCTGATACCAAAAATAAAAAATTTATATACGATTTAACCATTGAGCCAAAATCTCAGATCGATTCAAGTATGCCAACAATCATGAGGGAGTTATTTTTCTTTCTATTTTAATAATTTACTAGCCTTTCCCTGGCGCGCGTTGCTGCACCCTGCAACTATATGGGAACATAAAAGGTGTATTCAAAACTTTTCTTAAACTCATAGTTTGACACCACTGTCATTTTCCACTGACCGTTACAGTTTCCCAGTAGCAAGATATCACCAAATAGTAACTCCATTTTAAGTTTGTATGTAAGTCCTGCTACTTTTACTTTCAAAGCTATTCGATATAACAAATTGTATGGACGGAGCCACACCCCCTTATATAATGCCCATCCCAGTTTTCTAGTAGATGGACATTACCCAGTTTTAGTACAGTTGCCGACATTGAGGATACAAACTAAATTACCAAAATGTAGCCAAATCGACAAAAACCGTAGGAAATATAGCATTTTTATTGATTTGTGGGCGGTAAAAGCGGGTGTGACAGAAATTTAAACCATCTCGTACTTGAAAAAAATTTACTGGTAAATTTTACTGCTCTATCGGCTCAGTAATTTTGAAGTTTCCAGCCATCACACAGACAGCGTTTTGCTTTTTGTATATATAGATTATTGGCTATAACTTTTGATTGGTAAAAGATACTAACATAATTTTTCATAAAATATTAATTTTTTAGCTTGTATATTTTTTCAAAAATATAAAAACACAATATTGGAAAAAAAAATTTGTTTGAAAAAATCATGGGGTATATAGGTCTTGTTTTTTTAATCACAAAAAAGGTTTTTAATTTTTGCGTAAAATTGATATAAATTTTGTTTTTAAATGTTATAGTTTTTAAATAGAATTGAAAATTTGCGAATTTGAATTTAAATTATTTTTACAACAGAAACAAATTTTGCGCCTTTTTTTTTGAGGAAAACTCCAAAATTTCAGACCATTTTTGAAAAAAATATTTAAAATATATATACTCAACTAACGGTATTTTTGCAATAAGGTTTTTATAGTACTTTGATGAAGCTTTAAGACAAAAAAAAATTTAACAAAATGTATACAAAAGCAACGGAGATATTTGAATCGAAAGTCACAAAATTAAATTTCTGATTGTTTTTTTCTCATTTTTGAGCTACGATGTTGCATTAAATATATCGTTGTAGTAAACTTTTTCATAGTTTTCAAGATATGTTCATGTTTTTGGTATCAAAATAACGGAAATTTTTTTAATTTTACTAAATTAAAGCAATATTTTATATATTGTAAATATTTGCACATGTAACCTAAGAAAACAACTAAAAATATGCGATTTTGTAAAAAATTTGTACTACAGCACCATCTGGTGTCCAAGGTGGTTCAAAGAAGATAGTGCTAAAAAACTCATCGTAGCTGAAAACTACTATACACCAATTTTAATTGAAATCGCATGAGCGGTTTGGGAGTTTTAGGTGGTTTTGTAAAAAATTTTTACTACAGCGCCCTCTGATGTTCAAGATAGGTCAAAAAAGATAGCAACAAAACACTCAACGTGCATGAAACTTACTGTATACCATTTTTCATTCTAATCGCATTAGCAGTTTGTGAGTTTAAGGCAGTTTTGTAAAAAATTTGTACTACAGCGCCCTCTGGTGTTCAAGGTGGATCAAAATTGATAGCCCACAAACACGCACCGTACCAAAAAACTTCTATACACAAATTTTCATGCTAATCGGATGAGTAGTTTAGGAGTCTATTGCGGCCTTACAAACATAGACTCCTTTTTTATATATATAGATTTAATATTTTTAAACGACCACCACCATACTACTTCCATACAAACACACTATGTACATTAGACTGTACCTCAAAAAAAAAGTGTGCCGTATACCAGCGAATATGACGCACTTTTGCAAGACAATTACGAAAAAAAAATTTTTTTGACCGTAGGGGTTGCGCATTGACATATTTCTTCATATCTCTGGTGTTTACAGTCGGATTTCAAAGTTTGGTATATCAATGTTTTTGTCTTGTCCAATGTGACATCTATAGAAGTCATTGACCTCAGGTGCACCGTTCTATCACTTACCCTCTAGATCTCAGTTCCTACGATCCTAATGCACCACCCTAATATCAAAAAAATAAACCTCTTAAAATATCATTAATCTTTTGCTCAGAAAGTATATCGATATTTCCAGCAGAACTATTTTTAAAAAATTTTTGAATATTTTTTGCCGAACGTTGGGCTCCCTTTTTTCATTTTCATCATATCATCGGTATTAAAAGTCTGATCATATTGAATGACATATCGATGTTTTAACTGAAAGAGACCAATTATTTTTTTCTCCAAAACAAAAATAAAATATCTGGAGGGTAAGAACTAGTACGGTGAACCTGAGGTCAATGACTGCTGTAGATGTCATATTGGTCTCCTTGATACAAAAACATTGATATGCCAAACTTTAAAATCCGACTGTAAACACCAGAGATATGAAGAAATATGTCAATGCGTGACCCCTACGTTCGGTCAAAAAAAATTCTTTTTCGTAATTGTCTTGCAAAAATGCGTCATATTCGCTGGCATACGGCGCACTTTTTTTTTGAGGTACAGTCTAATGTACATAGTATGGTTGTATGGAAGTAGTATGGTAGGTGGTCGTTTAAAAAATATTAAATAAATTATTAAAATAGAAAGAAAAATAACACCCTCATGATTTTTGGCAGATGGAAAGGTAATAAAATGAACTTTCTGAAAATATTTTTTTTCAATTTTCAAAGTGGGGAAAAATCATATTTTTATGACTTGCAAAATTTGACCTTGTAGTTAAGAAACTTTAAAAAATAATTTTGTTTTTTTATATTTTTATAAAAAACAACTATTCATTGTATTTTCGAAAATAACTCAAACGTGAAAATCGCATTAGTTTTGTTGAATATATGATTTTTCAAGAGTAAGGCAATTTCACTTTTTCTCCCATTTTGGCGAAATTTTAATGTTGTGTGTTCTCTGGATAATGAACGTTCTCTGCTAAACTAAAATGCGTTAGCGCACGAGCGAAATAAAAAGCCAATGCTTGTTCGATGAATCCAAGTACAAGAAGAGAGTTTATTTTTAATGTTTTCTCCGATTTATACAAAAAATGAGTACTAAACTGGGTTAGCACATATGCTGAATTAGCGGATTAGCATACGTTAAAAAGAAATAGCAAAAAAATTATTCATTTTAAGTAAAAGAAAAAATGTTAGTAAATTTAGCGAAAATTTTGAGAAGTGAGAATTAAAAAACTTAGTGATTTTATATAAACTAAAAGATTTTTCTGCATATGCTCGAACATCCCGGCGAGGTTGAAAGAACCATCTTTCAAGGCTTCAACAGTAGGGCCAGCTTGTGGATGGGGCGCCGAAGAGTGCCTTTTGTCGTCTTGACATCAACCACACGGATTTTTCCATCTTTGCCGGGGATGACATTAATGACGCGACCAGTTAGCCACTTTTGCGGCGCCATGTTATCTTCATGAATCATAACGAGGCTGCCGGTCTCAAGATTGGTGGTTGGTTTTGTCCATTTGGTACGCTGAAGCATCTCGTTGATATACTCGACTGACCACTTTTCCCAAAATTTTTGTTTGACTGCTGCTATTCGTTGCCATCTTTCAAGGTAGCTTATCTCTGCGAAATCGATGAATCGCTGAGGTATGGCATTGATTGGACCACCAATCAGTAAGTGGCCAGGAGTTAATGCTTCGAGGTCATTTGGATCACTTGACAGTGGGGATATGGGCCTAGAATTCATTATGGCTTCAATTTCTACAAGCGCCGTTGAGAGCTCTTCGTAAGTGAGTTTAGCGCCTGACAAAGTGCGATACAAATGGCCTTTTGCAATTTTGACTGCGGCCTCCCAAATGCCGCCAAAATGGGGAGCCCTGGGAGGAATAAAATGAAATGATATAAAATTAGTTAAACAGTAATTATTAATTTTATTTTGATATGATGGGCTGAGAAACGATTTTTTCAGCTGCTCAAGTTTGGCATCAGCTCCACAAAAATTCGTTGCATTGTCGCAAAATATGTCTGTGGGTAGACCACGACGACCAACGAGTCTCTTAAGTGAAGCGATGAATGCGCCTGCCGTCAAATCAGAGACTGCTTCGAGGTGAACAGCTTTGCTTGAAAAACAAACAAATACTGCCACATAGCATTTGTAGGGCTGCTTTCCACGAATCTTTAGGTAGGTGTCGATGGGCCCGCAAAAGTCGACACCACAGCGAAGGAAGGGGCGGTCTGAAGAACTTACGCGTTCTGTAGGCAAGTCAGCCATGATCTGTTTCAGTAAAATTGGGCGAAATCTGACGCAACGCACACATGATCGCACTACCTTGCGTGCAATAGCTCGTGCATTGACGATCCAGAACATCTGACGCGTGAAAGCGATTAATGCTTTTGGGCCTGCGTGATAATTTGCTTCATGCAGATGCCTCACGAGAACTAAGGAAAAATTGCATCTACTAGGCAACAGGAACGGATGTTTTCGATCTCTTGGAATATCAGCATTTGTAAGTCGACCTCCGACTCGAAGCAGAGGGAATGATTCCAACTCTTCAACAAAAAGACTGAGAGATTTTGATGAATTGTTGATATCGATGTTTTTCCCGATGCAATCGATCTCATAAGCAAAGAAGTTCTTTTGGATATTCCAGACGATGCAGTATAGTGAGTGTTGAAGCTCCTCAGGTGTCAGGAATTGATTTTTGTTGGAGGCGGACTTTTTCGCATGTCGAGTGAATCGGAATAGCCAACTTAGGATGCGTAGAAGTCTTGTGTAGGAACTTGTACGTTCAACAAGATCTAGAATGGCATTGCTTTCGACAGCGCATTTGAATATTGATTTTCTTATTGCGCAATTTGGCTCTTCGCTGTTAAAATTAGTTGTGGTTGTATGTGGCCACTTTTCTCGATTTTGTTGTAGAAAGGCTGGACCAGTGAACCATATGGAATCTACCAGTTCAGCCATTGACGTCCCGCGAGTGATGATATCGGCAGGATTGCAAGCAGTTGGAACATGTCGCCAGTTGCAATTAGTGGTGGATTGCTGCATTTCAGAAACGCGATTGCCGACAAATGTTGTTAATGTCGAAGAATGCAGCTGCAACCAACGTAGAACGACGGTCGCATCTGTCCATAGAAAAACGTCGGGCTTCAAATCGACGAATAGTGGTGCAATTTTCTTGTAGAGACGTGAAAGTAGATGTGCGCCGGCGAGTTCTAGTTCTGGTAGCGTCCTTTTTTTAACTGGCGCAACTCGACACTTTGCTGTGAATAAATGGACAGAAACGTTTCCAGTATCATCGGACACTCGAACATATACGCAACAACCATATGCGCGAACTGATGCGTCGCTAAAACCATGAAGCTGAATACTGGTAAAAGGTGCAACTAAAACGTAACGAGGTAATTTTATCATATGCAGATTTTCTAGATCGTTTATGAAGTTTTTAAAATCGTCTTTTGCTATTTGTGGAACCTCTGTGTCCCAATCGATTTTCATTATCCAAAGATTTTGCAGTAAGACTCTTGATTTTATTATAAGAGGTGCCAGTATCCCCATAGGATCAAAAATTGATGACGAAAGCTACAAAATTGAGCGTTTTGTGTACATTGTGTATTGTTTTTTGGGTTGAAAGGAAAATAAGAATAAATCCTGCTGTGGATCCCATGAAATGCCGAGCGCATTTGTAACTTGAGGCTCATCGATATTCATATTGATGAGTTCTGTCGATTTGTATTGAAATTTTGAGTGATTCGACTGAATTTTGGCCAATTCAAACCCGCCTTTTTGCAATAATTGGGTAGTTTGTTGTTTGATGATTTCTAGCTGTTCGATATCGTTAGCGCCTGTCAACATGTCATCCACGTAAAAATGATGACGTAAAATATTCGCACCTACTCTAAAAGAGTCTTCCCATTTGTCTGCAATATAGTTTAGACTGCGAATGGCTAAAAATGGGGAAGCCGACATGCCATAAGTGACGGTATTCAATTTGTATATTTTCATCGGCTGTTGTTCATTTTCACGCCAAAGAATAAGCTGAAATTTGCGATGCGTGGGGTGTACTAACGCCATGCGATACATTTTCACTATGTCGCCGGTAAGTGCATATTTATAAAGGCGAAAACGAAGAATTTGTAAATACACTTCTGCTTGTATAGTCGGTCCGATGAACAAAACATCATTAAGTGATTTTTGTGACGATTTGGCCGATGCATCGAATACTACCCTCAACTTTGTGCTAGTGCTATTGGGTCTAAGTACGTACTGGTGGGGTATAAAGTAATGTGGCTGTCTCAAATCTATATCTTGCGCTAGCGACATATGACCTAACTGTTCATATTCTGTCATGAATTGTACGTATTGTAATTTGATATTGGAGTCGCGAGCTAAGCGTCTTTCTAGCGAGTGAAATCGTTTCAACGCTAGATTATAAGATGAACCAATAGCGACTGGATCTTCTTTGAATGGAAGCTTCACCACCACACGACCATCTGCTTGTATTTTTGTATTGGCCACATAAGAAGACTCGCATGCTTGCTCATCGGCTGTCCATTTATTGCTCATTGTCTTGACATCTTCTAATGCCCATAAATATTCTAGCTGCTGACTTAAATTTTCATCATCGAGTGTAGAAAGGCAGCATTGTTGTTCGCGTACCTTATGAAGTGATTTGTAGCGGCCTGATACCACCCATCCAAATGTGGTCTCTTGTAATGTTGGCAGATTTGATGCCAATTTGATTTGGCCGATACCCAGAATATCGAAGAAACTATCTGCTCCGATGAGCAGGTCTATTGGTTGCGATTGATGAAAATATTCGTCAGCTAAATCGATTTTTGTGGGCAATTTCCATGCGCTTATGTCCAAATCAGACTCGGGCTGATATCCAGACAATCGATTAGCCACTAGTAAATTTGCGTCTATTTCAAAATTGTTGTAACGAGAGCGAATTTTTGTTTCCAATTGGTATTTTATTTTCGATGATAACCCACCAATGCCGAGAATGTTAACTGATGTTTTTATTTTAGTCAAATTTAGAATTTTAGCGAATCGTTCAGTGACTAAATTTACCTGCGAACACGAATCTAACAACGCACGGCCAAATTGGTATTCGCCCATAGAATCACGAATCAAAACAACTGCAGTGGCGAGAATCACGGTATCCAGAGACTTATCCAAATGCACATTTACTGATGCTGATGCTGTTAATACAACGGACTCATTCGTTGGCGCATCAGTTGTTGTTGGACGATGCAGTAAAGTATGATGTGACTTGTTGCATACTCTGCACTTGTACTTAGATGTGCATTTGGCAACACCATGACCATCTGATAAGCAATTAAGGCATAGGCCTAATTTTTTAACTATATCGTATCTACTTGTCACTTCCATTGCTTTAAATTTCGCGCAGCCACTAAGCCAATGGTCTTTGCATTTACAGTACGTGCATGACCTTTGTTGGGCATAAAAAGATGTATGATTCCTTCCTGAAGATTTACGCTTATTTTTATTTTCATGCGCAGAATCTGGCTGAGGTGAGCTAGTTTCGGCTGATTCGAGAAACTGACATCTACGCTCAAGTTGCTTCGAAAATACTTCCCATGTAGGCAAGGACCTAAAATCTAATACTTCTTTCCATTTTAATTCGGACTCGGAATCTAGTTTTTGCGTTATAAGGTGTATTATCATAGCATTGCAAATATCAGTCTCATTACCAAGGGATTTTAATGAACTAAATATTGCTGATGCGCTATCGACAAGACTACGCAGCAGAACAGCTGATGGCTTTGGAATTTCTGGAAGTTCGTAAAGATGTGCAATATGTTCTAAAAATATCAACGTTTTGTTGTCGTAACGCTCTTCTAATCTCTTAAGTGCTTTTGTATAATTGTCAGTTGTAACTTGAAAGCCTTTAATTGTGTCTAATGCTTGACCAGATAAACAATGCAAAAGATGATTGAACTTCTCTATTTCAGATAGAACGGAATCACTATCGACAAGTTGTTTAAACGATGATATAAAATTTTTGTATTGTGAATACTTGCCGTCAAATTTTGGCAAATGTAACTGTGGCAATTTACTGGGCGAAGAGACGGGAATCGAAAGAGTTGTATCATGATGAGAGCGTTTGTAGTTGTCACCCAATAATTCTATTACTTTCGATTTTGTGACAATACACAACTCTTCAATTTCTGGGCGGTTCGAATCTTTATCATTTTGCATCTCGATGTCCGTCTGTATTGAAAGCAATTGTTTAAAATATGCCTCTATCAAACCCAATCGACATTCGAGTTCTGCTACAGACATAGAACTAGAGAGCATATTTCTTATGCGGGTAACACTAGCTTTGGCTGTTGACCGTTGCTTTTGCAGTGCTGCTAAGTCTGGCATAATTACAGAGACTATATATTCTATAGACTTTGCATCAGAAACACTCGAGAGATTCCACTCAGAGATTCGGATGTCAAGATGGGCACGGCGAAAAAACGGTGGCCAGGCGAACTAAAGCGCATGGCGTCGATAAAGTTATGTTGCTAGGGTTTGTTTATAGACTCTAGAACTACAAAACTTTATCGAGAAGCCATGTTTATTTTATTTTTTTCGTCGAAATACTACGCTTGTTTGTTTACATTTTTTTTGCATGCTTTTTGTTGTTGTTCAACTGTCTCACTTTTGCAGGATTTTCTTTACTGCTTTGGCTGCATTTCATTCATAGATTGATCGCCAGAAAAGTTATATTTTTGCAATTTTTCTATTTCAATAGAGCTATAGAAAAATCGTAATTTTGTAACTTTTTAAATACTGATTGGATTGAAATGCACCCAAAGACAAAACTGTAGATAATTTTATTACCTTTAAAACGGCATCAAAAATTATTTTCTAACTATATTCATTCATGTTTTTTGCTAAAAATTTTTTCATGGTTTTGTTCTTGCTCAACGTTTTTAGTTTTGCAGGATTTTATTTACTGTTTTGCCTGCATTTCATTGACCGCCAGAAAAGTTAGATTTTTGCGATTTTGTCTAACTCAATGGAGCTATACAAAATCGTAATTCTGTAACTTTTTAAATTCTGATTGGATTGAAATGCATCCAAGGACAAAACTGTAGATAATTTTATTACCTTTAAAACGGCATCAAAAATTTTCTAACTATATTTATTCATGTTTTTTAAAAAAACTTTTTTCCATGGTTTTTCAGTTGTGCAGAATTTTCTTAGCTGCTTTGGATGCATTTCATTGGTCGTTAGAAAAATTATATTTATGCGATTTTGTCTGCTTATCGGAAATGAATAAGCTATGGAAAAATCGCTGTAACTTTTTTAATACTGCTTGGATTGAAATGCACCCAAGGACAAAATTATAGATTATTTCATCACCTATAAAATGACATCAAAAATTGTTTTTTTACTATTCATTGAGCGTCAGAAAAGTTATACTTACTCGATTTTGCACTTATATCTCAAATTATGAAGCTAAAGAAAAACGCTGTAACTTTTTTAATTCTAATTGAGTTACTACCCAAGGCATCTAAAATTATTTTTTTACTAAATTAACTATTTTTATTTCAATATTTCAATTATTTTTATTAAATTGTATCTATCTACCTTTGTATTTATACCCACCCGTTAGCTACCTAAATTACAAACATTATTCATATTGGTCTAGTTGCCACGCAGAACAATCGCCAATTAGACCACTAGCTAGACTCGTATTTCAATATTTTATTACTTACTTTAACAATTTCTTGTTTTATTATTTTTATAATTATTTAATTCTGTTTTCATACTTTCAAGTTTAAAAATCTTAAAAATATGAAACAAAATTTAAAAAAAAAATCAAATAATAACTACAATTTAACAAAAATCGTAAAATTAATTAATAGAAAATTTAAATTTGAAAATTAATGTTTTTATAAAAATTAAAAAAAAATCATTGTATATTTAGCAAGAAATAAGATAGTGTAAAAATAAAATGAAAAGTAAAGCTTTTGCAGAATATAAAGCATCAATGTTCATACATTTTTTAATTTCCAATTTTATATTTAATTTTTACTTATATTGATTTGTGCATATTTATCTTATATATCATTTATATTTTTTTATTTTGACTTTTGGCACTCTTTAAGGCCTGACTATAATAGCCACATGCTGGCATACGCTAATGCCAAAATTTAAACGAAAAGCCAGCAGGCTGTTGTCAAAATCAAAAATGTCTATAATAGCCATATACATATGAGAAGTGTCACAAAATAGTTTGTTTTTATTTGTGCTTGTTTGTGAGAATTTTTTCAAAATTAATATGCAAAATAATATAAAAAATTTAATCATATGAAGCCTTTGCTGTTTAACTTCAATTATTAATTCAATAAATTAGAATATACAATTATTTGACATTTGCCCATGCTGTGAGCGATTTGTATCGCTCTACAAAAAGCCACTGAAAGTCAACGAAACTTAACGAAACTGTGGCAATTCCAATTATGGGTATGCTCATATATTTACATGGGCTCGCTTTCATTTTGACAGATTCGTCTGCCAGCATGTGGCTATTATAGTCAGCCCTTTAATCTTTAAATTTAATTTTCTTGCTTTATTTGAACACTTCAATTTTATTAAAGTTTCTTTTAGTCTTTACAAAATGATATTTTTTAATTTATTATTTGTGTTATATATGAACTGTTTCATTTTTTAACAAATTTTTCGTAATTGTGTTTTATTTAAAACTTATTTTTAATGTTGTTTGTTTTATAAATTAGCTTTTAGTTTATTTATAAAACAATAATAAAAATACACTCTGCTTTCGATTTCATATATTTTAATTTTGTTCTATTTTCCTATCTTTTATTGTTTCCACACTTAAATTTATTTTACAAGTAATTTTTTTATTTGAAATACTTAAAAAAAATACGTTTTAATTTTTTTTTCATTACAAAATATTTTATAGAAAATTAAGTCTTAAATTTTATATAAAACTTAATGGATCTTAAGGCTATAATTTAAACATATTTTTTTCTTGTTCGTTATAGTGTAATTGACTTATAGTTTATTCACAATAACCTATAAGTATATATGTATATTTAATTTATTTATTTAATTTTAATATTTCATTTATTTAAATATTTTTATTGCATATTTTAGTGGAAACAAGGCAATTACAGCAGCAACAATACAATGTTCTAGCTGGCGATTGTCCTGCGTGGCAACAAGGCCAATATATTATGAAATAAATTATATTTATTATATTGCTTCAGAAAGGGTGGATTTAGATATATAGATATATTAAGTTAAGATAAGTTAAATAAAATTAATAAATTTAGCAAAAAAATAATTTTTGATGTCATTTTAAAGGTGGTAAAATTATCTACAATTTTATCCTTGGTGCATTTCAATTCAAACTGAATTAAAAAAGTTGCAGCGATTTTCCTATAGCTTCACCGAGATAGACAAAATCGCAAAAATATAAAATTTCTGACGATCGCCAAATATTAAGCTAAAAATCCTAGCGAAACAAAAACCTGCAGAAAAACAAAGAAAGAAGAGCAACAACAAAAACCATGCAAAAAAAATGTAAACAAACAAGCCGTCCGTCGGCATAGAATTCCTATGAATACAAATATAGACATGGCTTTACGACAATTTTGTTGATAAAGTTTTGTAGTTCTAGAGTCTATAAACAAACCCTAGCAATATAACTTTATCGACGCCATGCGCTTTAGTTCGCCTGGCCACCGTTTTTTCGCCGTGCCCATCTTGACATCCGAATCTCTGAGTGGAATTGCTCGAGTGTTTCTGATGCAAAGTCTATAGAATATATAGTCTCTGATAATTATTCAATGCAGCAATGTGAGAGAACAAAAAAAAAATCAAATAAAAATGTTCTGTCGACGTCGACGCTTGCAAAGATGTAAACTGTTAACAGTGAGTTAGTCGAACCGGGAACAGCAGAATTTAATGAGAGGATGAATGCAGAGTTTAAAAACAACAAAGTGTGAGCGATGAGTGAAAAACAATTGCCATTGATTGGAAGAAGCAGAGACTATATATTCTACAGAGACTATATATTCTATAGACTTTGCATCAGAAACACTCGAGCAATTCCACTCAGAGATTCGGATGTCAAGATGGGCACGGCGAAAAAACGGTGGCCAGGCGAACTAAAGCGCATGGCGTCGAGAAAGTTATGTTGCTAGGGTTTGTTTATAGACTCTAGAACTACAAAACTTTATCGAGAAGCCATGTTTATTTTATTTTTTTCATTGAAATACTACGCTTGTTTGTTTACATTTTTTTGCATGCTTTTTGTTGTTGTTCAACTGTCTCACTTTTGCAGGATTTTCCTTACTGCTTTGGCTGCATTTCATTCATTGATTGATCGCCAGAAAAGTTATATTTTTGCGATTTTGTCTATCTCGATGAAGCTATAGGAAAATCGCTGTAACTTTTTTAATTCAGTTTGAATTGAAATGCACCCAAGGATAAAATTGTAGATAATTTTACCACCTTTAAAATGACATCAAAAATTTATTTTTTGCTAAATTTATTAATTTTTTTTTTAACTTATCTTAACTTAATATATCTATATATCTAAATCCACGCTTTCTGAACCAATATAATAAATATAATTTATTTCATAATATATTGGCCTTGTTGCCACGCAGGACAATCGCCAGCTAGAACAACTACATTGTATTGTTGCTGCTGTAATTGCCTTGTTTCCACTAAGATATGCAATAAAAATATTTAAATAAATTAAATATTTAAATAAAATAAATAAATTATATATATATATACTTATTCGTTATTGTGAATAAACTATAAATCAATTACACTATAACGAACAAGAAAAAAATATGTTTCAATTACAGCCTTAAGATCCATTAGGTTTTATATAAATTTTAAGACTGAATTTTCTATAAAATATTTTGTAATGAAAAAAAAAAAATCAAAACGGATCTTTTTTTCAGTATTGCAAATAAAAAAATTAATTGTTAAATAAATTTAAGTGTGGAAACAATAAAAGATAGCAAAATAAAATAAAATAAAAAAATATAAAATCGAAAGCAGAGTGTATTTTTAATATTGTTTTATAAATAAACTAAAAGCTAATTTATAAAACAAACAACATTAAAAATAAGTTTTAAATAAAACACAATTACGCAAAATTTGTTAAAAAATTAAACAGTTCATATATAACACAAATAATAAATTAAAAAATATCATTTTGTAAGGACTAAAAGAAAATTTAATAAAATTGAAGTGTTCAAATAAAGCAAAAAAAATTAAATTTAAAGATTAAAGATTGCCAAAAGTCAAAATAAAAAATATAAATGAAATATAAGATAAATATGCACAAATCAATATAAGTAAAAATTAAATATAAAACTGGAAATTAAAAAATGCATGTATTTTATTTTATTTGATTTATTGATTACTTATTGAACATTGATGCCTTTATATTCTGCAAAAGCTGTACTTTTCATTTTATTTTTACACTATCTTAGTTCTTGCTAAATATACAATGATTTTTTTTTAATTTTTATAAAAACATTAATTTTCAAATTTAAATTTTCTATTAATTAATTTTACGATTTTTGTTAAGTTGTAGTTATTATTTGATTTTTTTTAAAATTTTGTTTCATATTTTTAAGATTTTTAAACTTGAAAGTATGAAAACAGAATTAAATAAATATAAAAATAATAAAACAAGAAATTGTTAAAGTAAGTAATAAAATATTGAAATACGAGTCTAGCTAGTGGTCTAGCTGGCGATTGTTCTGCGTGGCAACTAGACCAATATGAATAGTGTTTTTAATTTAGGTAGCTGACGGGTGAATATAAATACATAGGTAGATAGATACAATATAATAAAAATAATTGAAATATTGAAATAAAAATAGTTAACTTAGTAAAAAAATAATTTTAGATGCCTTGGGTAGTAACTCAATTAGAATTAAAAAAGTTACAGCGTTTTTTCTTTAGCTTCATAATTTGAGATATAAGTACAAAATCGAGTAAGTATAACTTTTCTGACGCTCAATGAATAGTAAAAAAATTATTTTTGATGTCATTTTAAAGGTGAGAAAACTATCTGTAATTTTGTCCTTGGGTGCATTTCAATCCAGTTAGAACTAAAAATGTTACGGCGATTTTTTGTAGCTTCATTGAGATAGACAAAATCGAGTAAGTATAACTTTTCTGACGCTCAATGAATAGTAAAAAAATAATTTTTTGATGTCATTTTATAGGTGATGAAATAATCTATAATTTTGTCCTTGGGTGCATTTCAATTCAAACTGAATTAAAAAAGTTACAGCGATTTTCCTATAGCTTCATCGAGATAGACAAAATCGCAAAAATATAACTTTTCTGGCGATCAATCAATGAATGAAATGCAGCCAAAGCAGTAAGGAAAATCCTGCAAAAGTGAGACAGTTGAACAACAACAAAAAGCATGCAAAAAAATGTAAACAAACAAGCGTAGTATTTCAATGAAAAAAATAAAATAAACATGGCTTCTCGATAAAGTTTTGTAGTTCTAGAGTCTATAAACAAACCCTAGCAACATAACTTTCTCGACGCCATGCGCTTTAGTTCGCCTGGCCACCGTTTTTTCGCCGTGCCCATCTTGACATCCGAATCTCTGAGTGGAATTGCTCGAGTGTTTCTGATGCAAAGTCTATAGAATATATAGTCTCTGTTTAAACAATAATTAAACTGTTTTTTATTTAACTTTTATTTAACTTTTTATTTCTTATGCGAAAATTAGACTCGTGCCCCACGTTGGGCGCCAAAAAATGTGTGTTCTCTGGATAATGAACGTTCTCTGCTAAACTAAAATGCGTTAGCGCACGAGCGAAATAAAAAGCCAATGCTTGTTCGATGAATCCAAGTACAAGAAGAGAGTTTATTTTTAATGTTTTCTCCGATTTATACAAAAAATGAGTACTAAACTGGGTTAGCACATATGCTGAATTAGCGGATTAGCATACGTTAAAAAGAAATAGCAAAAAAATTATTCATTTTAAGTAAAAGAAAAAATGTTAGTAAATTTAGCGAAAATTTTGAAAAGTGAGAATTAAAAAACTTAGTGATTTTATATAAACTAAAAGATTTTTCTGCATATGCTCGAACAAATGTTACGTAAAAACTTGAAAAAAAATGTAAAAATTTTTTTACTCAAATTAGTGTTTTTAATTCATGAGAAGATTCAATTCTGAAAGTTTGAGCAAAATCGGAGGTGGTCAACCCGTATGAGTGATACGTTCAAAATGGAATGGCTGTAGTGTGTAAGACCCCTTTTACATTGGTCAAGTCTTGAATTCAAGTCTGTGAGTTGTCGATGTGTTGGCAATTCGCCGCACATCGGAAGCGACGAAAGGGTAAAAGAACATTGAAGCTGTACCGTCAATTTTTTTAATATTTTTTGTATTGTATGAAAATTGTAAGGCTGCGAGCATAGTGCATGTGTATGAGCAGAGCAAACATATTAAAGCAATAAAGAACGCATCTCTTTTGCACGAGAATTCAATTCTTGACCTATGTAAAAGGTTTCGTCAAGTCTAAAAGAGAACGTCAAAAAACTTGATTTCAAGTCTTGACCAATGTAAAAGGGCTCTAAGCGTTCAATAACATGCTGAAACCTTACGTTAAAGGGCTTACACATCGGCGAATCTGTTCGGCGAACAATATGGCGGCGCGAACGTGTGTGAAAAAGCTAGCGTTCAAATTTAACGAACCTGTTCGTCACACAAGCCATTGATTTTTGTTGTTGTTTGTCATCATTTTCGGCAGCATCCCTTGTTCGACAGAGAAAATCAAAAATTTTTGTAAACACGGCCAACCGTGTCACAAACTGTCGAACATCGCTTCTTAACTAGCGAACTTGTGTGAACATGGCCGCTGTGTGACGAACAGATTCGCAAATGTGTAAGCCCTTTTACATCACCTTATAGCATACGGTTGCACACAAGACAGTAATGAAACTCAGTTACCAACACTGTCTCACTCAATATATTTGACAGCGGCGAATTCGTCTCAATTAATTCGATTGTTTGGTTCTTCAACAATACGCGCAATTTATTTTGTTTTTTAAAGTTGATTCTTAAATCTACTGATAAACTCGGATTATATTAATAAAAAACATGCCCAAGAGGAAAGCTGCCTCTAGTGATGTGCCCATGATCGAGGTACATCCAGCACAAGCAATTAAATCGCAATGTGGCGTTGGAAAAATAAAGTCGGTCTTCTGCAAGGATTTCGTGTTAGTTTGGACAATATTTTAACCAGTGCATTTTCTGAAAATAAGTTATTTTCTTTTCTTAAATGTATCATGAAGTACTTACGAAGAGTGTACATTTTATCCGACTGAGTATTTGAACATCATCATTGGACCGAACGGCACAGGGAAATCTACACTTGTTGCAGCTATTGTTCTGGGGCTAGGTGGAGATCCCAAGCTGCTCTCGCGTTCCTCGTCGATAAAAGATTACATCAAGAACGGTAAGACAATAGCTCAAATCGACGTGGAAATAGTAGCCGATGAGTATGGAAAATTCATAGTCTTTCATCGGTCTTTTGATGATTCGGGAAAATCTGAATACAAGGTAAAATTGTGATATCAATGTGTATGTTTAAAGAGTATGATAGTCTCTTCTTTGGAATATATTCGGCTTAAGTATTTTTGATTTAATTAATTTCACTTTACGGCCTACGTCCCTTTTATGAATTTGTATTTGGAGCTCCTAAATCCATTGCTGCAAAGAAAAAAATGTGACAAATGTTGGGATAAGAATCGTGAAATCTTAAAGGAATAATTCTACTTTAGAGCCCAAGCCCAAATATTTTATTTCTTATTTTTATTACATGTATATGGGTCTCCTAAGCCTAATGGTGCAATAAAATTTTGTCGGTCTCAAATGGCTTAGGAGATAAAAACCGTGAAAGTTTCAAAATTCAGTGCAAATTTCTAAGTGCGTGGAAGAGGGCCCAAGACCAAATATTTTTTTTCTTATTTTTATTATATGTATCTGGTCTTCCTAAGCCTAATGGTGCAATAAAATTTTGTCGGTTTCGAATGGTTTCGGAGATAAAAATAATAATGTATTATTATGTAAAAGGGCAAATAAGCTTCCACGCACTTAGAAATTTGCGGTGAATTTTTAAATTTTCCCGATTTTTATCTCCGAAACCATTAGAGACCGACAAAATTTTATTGCACCATTAGGCTTAGGAGCACCATATACATATAATAAAATTAAGAAAAAAATATTTGGGCTTGGGCCCTCTTCCACGCGCTTGGAAATTTGCACTGAATTTTGAAACTTTCCCGATTTTTATCTCCTAAGCCATTTGAGACCGACAAAATTTTATTGCACCATTAGGCTTAGGAGACCCATATAGATGTAATAAAAATAAGAAATAAAATATTTGGGCTTGGGCTCTAAAGTAGAATTATGCCGTTATAAAACATCGCAGAGATTTTCAAAATGGATTGGGAGACCCAAATACATTTAATAAAAACAAGAAAAAAGTATATGGGTCTGGGCCCCAAAGCACAATTGTGTCGATAATGTTTTGAATACCTACTCATAAAAGTCTAAAGTTATAAACTTCATCAAAATCTTTTGATTATAATTACATGTTTCCGTTGAAATACAAAGGTCAACCAGGAAGTTGTTTCAAAAAATAATTTCTTAAAGGCTGTTGCAGAATTTAAGATACAGATAAATAACTTGTGTCAGTTCCTGCCGCAAGATCGAGTGCAGGTTAGTAATATTGCTTAAGAGTACTTTCACTGGTATTTCTGTAATTTTATTAACACAAAAAAACTATATTCTAGGACTTTGCCAAGATGAATCCACAGGAAATTCTTGGAAACACTATCACATCGGTGTGCAGCCCAAATGTTATTTCGGATTTTGCTAAGCTTAAAGAACTTCGAAAAGAACAACTGAATGGAAAAAAGTGCATGGAAAAAGACTTAGCTAAACTCAGAGAATCAATTACAAGGCGCGAGGAGTAAGAAAAATGTCTATACTTTTAATCCAGCGGCTGTTTTAATTCTAGAATTTCATTTAAAATAGACTCAAGCAAATCTTGGAAAGATATAATACAAGAAAGGAGTTTGTAGAAAAACTGGATATTTCTAATGCCAAAAAGTTGTGGTTGGAAGTTAGTGAAATTGCCAAAAAATCAGAGGAAATAAGAAATGATTTGATCAAAGCCACAAAAAGCTTTGATCAACGCAAAAAAGCTTATGATAGTGTAATAAAAAATCAAGAAGCAATCGTAGTAAAATCAAATGAATTAAAAGAGGATGCAAGAAAAAAGGTACGAAAAAAAAAGAATGATATATTAATGTAGACTTTAACTTAATTTTGTATGTTTGCTGGTTTGTCTTTTTACCGAAACTCTTAAATGGCTAAAAAAATAAACAAAACATTTGAAATGTATGTAAAATAAATTCTGCAAGAAGTACTGGATATAGTAAATTGTGAAAGTGTGCAGTTAATAAATTTTAAAGTTTCGGAATTTCGCCAGGAATTTCAAGTATTCTGTGGAGTAATAACGACTTATTTTAAAAGTTCAATAATCTACCAATTTTGCTTTTTAGAATTTGAAAGTTTTTAGGTAACGGTTTCAAACACAAAATCGGGCTGAAGGTTTGGCAAAAGTTACATAATGAAAATTACATCCGACCGATGTTCAATGAACAATTTTAGCTATCTTTCCATTTTGACCGTTGATATGTCACACAAATTGTCTTCAAACTAAATGTTTTGAAATTTGTTGTTTGTGCTAAACACACAACTAATCAAATTTTCCTTTTTATTTAATGGTCAGGCTCTACCAGAAAAATCTTTGAATTAAATTTAATGTGACCTTTTTAATCAATTATATTGAAACTAATTGTTGAGCTCTAGACCAAGTATGTTATGCAGAAAACCACTAATAACAAAATTTTTCGTCATAACATACCCAAAAACTGTTACGGGGCAGTGTTATCGATGCAGAGTTCTACGTAAGAACCATTTGAGTTCAGAAAAAACAAGGATATGGAAGAGAGCTTTTACAGAGGAAATCTATTTAGATAAATCGAATGGCTTCATTTTGTATTTCTATCCGATCAATAGATTCGTTCAAAACCGTGTTCGTTCGTGTTTTTGAAATTTGTAATTCGAACAGAATCAAACAACGAAAACAGCTGATCAGCTAGCGAACGATGCCGTAGTACAATTACATATTTGCAATATGTTTTTCTAACGATCACTGAAACACCGAATTCAAACGTCAAAATCAAACGAATGCTTTCATGTTATCGTTGTGATGTATTCGTTGAGAAAAATTTATTTTAAAATGGATATTTTAATAAATAATGCTTATATATGATAAAACTTATTTATCGCCCATTTCAGATTGAGGTGACCTATCAGTCGCACTGACCATCTCCGATTTGGCTCAAATTTTGTTCCTAGATTGGTTTATTGCTTAGAAAACCAAATCCGAAGTTATAAATTTTTTGAACCATTTTTTAAGGCCAAAATAGGGTGTATTTTGAAACGACGTTGTTCAGTCAATTTAAATCCGATTTTCGTAAATAAGGTATCATTAGAAAGGTTATTTCGCCTTTTTTAAGGGAAAAATAAAAAACTTTTGGAAAAATTGCAGTAGGTTTGCCCATTCTTGATTTCAAAGTTTAATGCCATGCCAACAACAGACGCTATAATTTTTATCAGTTTCTTTATTTTGGTTTCTTGTACGTTTCAATACCTTTCCAACGATATAAAATTAAGGTGTGCTCTTGGAGGGTTCAGAAGTTATGGCGTAAAACGTGCAGTGTTAAAGAATTTTCAATACAAATTCAACTAGCTATCGACTTTTTATATTTTTGTTTGTAAAAATCAAGAAAAAAAAAAATTGGATGAAAATTGAATGTGAAGTTGAATTTGTATTGATTATTAGGAATTAAATCATTAAACAAATCATGCTCTTCTTAAATTTCATAACGACGTAATTTGCAATTTAAGAGAAAGAAAATGTACTGTCGCAGTATCCCTTGACATTGAAAAAGCATTTGACAATGCATTTCATGATGAAATCATATACAAATTAATTAGTATCGGTTTTGACCCTTTCATCATAAGGTTGCTTCGTAGTTTTTTAAGTGATAGGAAGCTTTTTATTGAAATAAATGATATCTGTTCAACAATGGGTCAGGTTAAAAGTGGAGTTCCCCAAGGCTCGATTTTAGCTCCCCATTTATACAACATATTTATCCACGATTTCCCCTCATCATGCTAATAACTCCAAAAGCATATTATATGCAGATGATTCTCTAGTCTATGCTCATGCCGAGTCTCCATTTGAAACATTAAGTATGGTTTCTAATCATCTTCGTCTAATAAATTGTTATTACAAAAAATGGGGAATTAAAATAAATATAGCAAAATCCGAAGCTATTTGTCTCAGAAATGCATCAGGGAAATGTGCCCACTTTGTTGTACCAGAAAGTAAATTATTGAGAATAATTTTGGATGGGGTTGAAATACCATTTAAAAACAGTATCAAATATCTCGGTGTTACTTTTAATAAATTAGTCAAATTCAATGAACATGCTCGTTTAATTATAAAAAAAGTTAACAGAATAAAAATGCATTTCTCAAAATTGCTTCGTAATAAAATCTTAAGTCAAAAAACAAAACTTCTTATCTATAAAGTCAGTATACGCTCGGTCTTTGTCTATGCTTTTCCATTTGGTTTTTTGTGTTGATCGTTATTACGAATCTCAATCAAAAAGATATTCTAATCTTTTCATTTATGGGGCAGCCTTAATCCAACCTCTTTGCTGGTGTTCTATTTCTTTACTTAAAAAATTTGTCTTAAATTTACAATTCCATGAAAACAGCCTTATTATTGATATTTATAATTATCAAAATTCCTTTAACTGGTCTACCAGTGTCTACCTCTCACCCATTGGTATTCTAAATTAAGACATTTCCGCAGAATCTGACTTTTCGCTCATACCTGAATTCTACAAAATTATAGTTGCAGGCTCTCACAGAGGCTAATAAAAAATTATGTTTGACAGTCATTCTTATGTAAAATTTGCGATGTAAGGCTAAATTTTGATTTTCTCCATGTTAAGTTTTAAGTGTATTTTTAGGTTAGTTTAAGTTTAACTAGATAATACATCTAACGTAATGATTTATGTGCCGAGAGCAAGCACAATTTTGTAAACAATAAATATTTATATACATTTTCTTCTCCCTCATGTAAAACTAAGCAAGTTCCATTTAATTTTTAATCTTTTTAGAATAATACTTTATAGTTCTAAGTTCTTTCATTTTTAAGATATTTTTAAGCTTTGTAAAAATCCAGAAAAAGCCTCAATAAATTGAGTTGAATTGAATTTGTATTGAAAATTCTTTAACACAGCACGTTTTACGCCATAACTTCTGAACCCTTCTAGAGCATAACTTAATTTTAAATCGTTGGAAAGGTATTGAAACGTAAAAAAAACCAAAATAAAGAAACTGAAAAAAAATGATAGCGTCTGTTGTTGGCAGTATTACACTTTGAAATAAACAATGGGTCAATTACAGCAATTTATAGCAAGTTTTATATTTTATCCTTAAAATAGAGGAGATAACTATTCCAATGATACCTTAGTTAATAAAATGTGATTTAAATTGACTGAGCTACGTTGTGTAAAAAAGGCCCTATTTTGGCATTCGAATAGCTGTGGCTCCGCAAAAAAAAATGTTTGAAACTTTAAACTCCGGAATTGCTTTTCTTAACAAAAACCCAACCTTAAAATAAATTTTGAGCCAAATCGGAGATGGTCAATGCGACTGATAGGTCACCTCAATCTGAAATGGGCGTTATATATTAACATATAAGTGCAATTTAAGTACTAAAAATTAATTAATTAAAAATTTAATTCAATTTAGTTATTACTTAAATTTCAATATTAAAAAAACGAGCAATATTTTTCAGTGCTTGTGAGGCAGCTGAAGGCCAATTCAAACTTTTTATTTATTTTTCTTCCAATTCAAATTTGCGCAGATCTAAACAGAAAAAAAAAATTACAGAAAAGAATAGCTTATGTTGAAGGCGGCACAATTGTAGCCAATAGAACAACCTGCATACAGCTTACACCACAACCTACAATTCTACCTACAACACAGGCAAAGCAAGCATCGCAACCAAAGCAAGTATTGCCAACAAACACGAAAAGTGCAAAAAATGCATGAAATCTTAAAATAAAATACACAAAATACAGAAAACTTCCCTAATGTTTGATATGGCAGTACCACGTTTGACAACTGCTTGTTTATAACAGTTTGAGTATAAGTAGCAAACATAAGCTTGTCAAATGAGTAACGATAAGCTGTGTTCGAAATACATATTTCAGTTTCAATTCGACATCGTTCGTTGAAATCTTTGTTAGAAATACACAATGAAGCAATTAAACTTTTTCCCAAAGTATTTTTTCATTTCTGGAAGTTTTGTGAGGTGTATTTATAATTTAGTCCTTGACTACATTTTTCATTTCTGATTAATTTCTATTCTAATTAATTTATCGACAGATGGAATTTTCGAAAAGTATCTTCGATAAAAAAGATAAAGTTTCCCAAAAAATAGAAGAAGCAAAGAAAAAAATCCGAGAAGCTAAAACAGATTTTGAGGTTCGACTTGTATTAAATTAGATTTATTTTTGACTTTATTGATGTCTTATTCTATTGTAGAAAAGAAAGCGTGAATGGAATGAGAGACAAGAAGACTTGCGTAATGAAGCAAGAATGTTGGAGGTAATTGTTGAAGATCTTAAAATCGCCACCGCTGCTCTTGGAGAGGATTCAGATAGAGAGTCAAAACTTAGAGTTTTGACAGAACAATTGGATAAATTCAAAATTGAAATAAAAAAGAATGTTCAAATTCGTTCAGATATTAATAAAAGATTAGATGCAGAGTTTTCGTCCGAAATTCAAATGCTTAAGAAACGCATCGAACGCTCAAAAAATGTTGCTGTGCAAAAGTTGCAGGTAATTTAAATATAATTCCAATAAAATTTCAATGCAAATCAGTTAAGTACCTTTAACATATATTTATATAAAAGCTATTGCAAAATGATTTTCCTGATGTCCACAAAGCTGTGATCTGGTTGGAAGAAAACGGTGATCTATTTCAAGGAACAATATACAAACCTATGATTCTTGAGGTAGTTAGTCACATGCTTTACTATCTTAAAACAGAAACAACAATTTTAAATTGCGTATTATCAATAGCTTAATGTACCTGATCCTAAAAATGCAAAGTATTTTGAAAACACGATTCCACTAAGAGATCTGCTGTCGTTCGTATGCGAGAATAAAGCTGATGTTTCAACGCTGGTCGACGAACTATGCATTAAGCAAAAACTGTCCATTAATGTTGCTCATTCACCCCCAGCTTCTGAATGTAGATACAAACCTAATGAACCTATAAGAAATTTAGAGTAATTATTACTGGGTTGTTGAATTTGAATTTGAAAAAAGTAACACATATAATATTCCTATAGACAATATGGCTTCAACGCATACCTGATTGATTTATTAGATGGCCCGCCAGCAGTATTAAATTATTTGTGTTCCTTGTATAGATTGCATAGTATTCCAATTGGCTCGGAGCAGGTGAATAGATGTACCGATACAATTCCAACTAATATTCGACAATACTTTGGCGGTAAGTAAAATTGTTGCATTTAAATGGCTCATTAATGTAAATATATCGTTGTTCTAGAGCTCGCTATATTCATTTTGCAAATTGTTCACGAGAACAAAATATATTTTAGTACAAATTGAACTTTATTTGAATATGTTTGTAGCTGTGTTTTCAACATTTTTTATTAAAATAAAAGTAATAACGTTAAAGAGAGTTTGATTACCACAGTTAACCCTACAGTAGTCACGTGGGCTACATATGTTTGTCATTTTCATGTAAAATTTAGGTACGCGACTACTGTAGGGTTTAAGAGTGCACTTGAGCGACGATATTTAGAGAGTGACTTATGGTACGAATTGAATATTTTATTTCTTACAGAAATATATAAGTAATATTTTTTTTTAATCAGGTGATCAGCGTTACAATGTATCTATATCAAAATATTCAAAGGAACCGTCATTGATGCAATCTCGTATTCAAGGAAAAAATATACTTCTGAGTTGTGATCTGAATGAGGTTCAAAATTTACAGAGAAGGTAATTTTATCAATAATATTTAAATTAACGGGTTTCTGCATGTGTTAGGCTATAGTAAAAAAAAATCATTTGGAGTTGTATTTCTTTAAATTTTTTGTGAATTGTATTCTTTAGAATTAGTTTAAAAAAACGAATGAATAATTGAAATAGTATTTTACTGATTTAACTTTTTTTTTTTTAAATAAAATCAAATTGAATTCATTCTGTAATAGCTCAGGTTACGATTCATAAAATTCTCTTTCATATTAAGGATATTTTACAACAATGCATCACTGGCATCAGGCTATTGTCCGAAGAGGCACAATAGCCTCTTAAGATTATAAACGTTTTCGAATTAAAAAACAAATAAAAATTCAAGACTTATTTCAAAGACAAATAAGAGTTAATAGCTTCTATTCAGTTCTGGCCCTTTGGTTGATTGCTTTTAAGAAAACCCCTATCGAATATTATCGGAAACTGCATCCAAACGTTTAACTTTTTTGTTGTAGATGAAACATCGAACCATAGCTGTTAAATTGCGATTACGATTAGTAATCAATTAGATTATTTTTTAAAAAGAATTGTAATGATTATATAATCCTTAAGCAAGAATTTTATGATTAGTAATTGATTACGATTACAAATAATCAAAAAATAATAACGATTACTCGAGATTACGCAAAATATTCAAAAATAATCAAAAGTAATCAAAAAATAATTCGATTACTTTTAAAGATTATCTTTGATTCTTTTTTGATTATTTTAAGAATTTCAGTCTAAAGTACGGAATATTTTGTGAAAGTGATGATGAAATTGACACAACTGGTTCTTCACAGGACACCGTTAAACCCGATTAGTGATCCCAACAGACCAACTCTTCTGCTACTTGCATGACAATTCCAGTGCTGGAATGATTTGGCAAATGTATGGCTTGTTGAAGGAACCATTTCTTTCATTCAACACTCCTTTAATGCCCTCAGCGACAGTTGAGAGACTATTTTTTTGCCGGCATAGTAAACACTCCAAGACGGCAATCATTGTCTGATTTTTCTTTTAAAAAATTAGTTCTTATGAATGCTAATAGTAATTTAGAGTAAAAAGGTTTTATTTTTGTTTCGTTTATGTTGTACTATAATACATTATTTTTCTCGTTCTTGTTTTTTGTCAATCTTTTTTTTTTATAGTGAAATACATAACTTGGTTTTTTTTTATAAAATTTAACAACATTTTTTGTACCTAACACTGAAATTCTTAAAATAATCAAAAAAGAATCAAAAATAATCTCGAAAAGTAATCGGATTATTTTTTTGATTCCTTTTGATTCTTTTTGATTATTTTGAGTAATCTCAAGTAATCGTTATTATTTTTTGATTATTTGTAATCGGTATCATGTGATTACGATTACAAACAGAAAAGAATCGTACTTAATCAATTATTTTACCTTTTTGAAAAAAAGAATCGAATAAGTAATGATTACGACGAGTAATCATTACTTAACAGCTATGCATCGAACATAAGAAGAAAATATCAATATCGCCTTAATTTCAAAAATTTCGATTCGAAGAGCAATTCTTCATCATATTTGAGAAATTGATTTTTTTTATGAGGCGAGATGGGATCATAGAATCACCATTTGAGATACTCTTAAATTTTTTGATGTGTTTGCTTTGGAAAACATGTTTTTTCAGCTGTTCGCATAATCAGAATATAAAATTTTAGTTACAAAGTTCTTTGAAAAAACATTTTATTGGTAAAAAATAGTGTATTACAATTTATTATAGGTTTATATAAAAAAAAAAACGCAGGAAGGTATAAAAACATGCAATTAAATGCGAGAAACCATGCCTACCTGTCGAATCTACTTTGATCTTAATCAATATTATTTATTACTAGCTGATATACCCGGCTTTACTCGGGTGAAAAAGTGTCAAATTTTGATATTTATTCCTCGTTTTAATATTTTTAATAAAAATTAAAATAGTGAAATACAAGCCACACTAAATTGATCATTAAATTATTTTAAAGCTAATATTAAAGGTCCATGTTTTTTCAATCGGTTGAAAATAAAGAGATATCGAAGAGCCGAGAAAGTAGATTTAGGGCCTAGCAAGTAGATTTATTGCGGTGACTTTTGATCCGAAAAAGATATTGGCATAATTTTTTCACCTAAATTATTCTTGGAGCCTAACTATTCTATAAAACGAATAAAAATACTTTTGAAAAACAATTATTTCCTTAAAAATCACTGGTTTGAAAAATTTTAAATGTTAATTCATGCCAAATGAAATTTTGAATTTTTATTATTTTAACAACAAAAACAGGTTTGTGCCATTTTATGTGTAAAATATGAATATTTTGAACTTTTTTTAAAAAGAGATTAAAAATAGATTACGCTTAACTAACGGTACCCTTCAAATAGTTTCTATAACGTGCTTGAATGGAATTTATCAAAGAAAAAAAAAAAAAAATTGGAATATATTCAAAACCAACGGAGTTATTTGTATCGAAAGTAAAAGATACGAATTTCTGATAGTTTTTTGTTATTCTAAGGAAGCGATATTATTAGAAAAAGACATTGTACCAAAAGTTTGTGCAGTTTTGAAGATATGGGAATGTTTTTGGTGTTAAAGTAACAGTTTTTTTTTTTAAATTAAATAGACGAACATTTTCGCTAGAAAAAAGTACGCAAGGTTCTTGTAAAGAGGCGAAAGAGGCGTGGTCAAAACTAAGTATGCCATAACTTCTTTATCTAGGATGCAAGTAATATATGTGCTGAATTTGAGTTAAATCCGTCCATCCGTTAAGATTTGTATTCTGGTCAAACAAACAAAATTATTTTTATTTAAATAGATGTGCTTTTAGCATATATGTAATACTTCTATATTGGCAGTACCCTCAAGGTACGGTCGCCAACATTAGAGTGCAGATATTTTGTTATATGAGCGAGAAAATATATAAACGAGTGTACTCGAAATTTAATTTCATAATAAAAAAATTAGGAGCGGTGCTTTCGTTGTCAAAAATTTAATTTAAAATTTTTGTTGTTTGAATTTTTCTTTTTAAAATTTAATCACATTTCACGCGTTGGTGTTTTAATTGTTTTATAACGATGCGTAACTATGATTTATGCAAAACAAATATGTATGTACACTGGCGAGCAAAAGTGAGTGCATGTTCAGCAAATTTCTACTTACAGTGACATAAGTTGATAAATAATAAAGCAAATATTATAAAACTTTTAGCAAATATTCTTTATTCTATAAGGAGAAAAAATGTTAAATTCATATAATGATAACAGAACAAAAATAAAAAAATTAAATACAAAAACATAAGATAACTCAATAAACTCAGTTTTGCACGTTTCTCTGGTCCAACAATAAATTATTAATTTTAGTACGGTATCCACCATCCCTTGTTTTTTATAACACTTGCCATACGTCTCGGCATACTCTCCACCAAGTTTTCTTTAAATTCACTTGGAATATTTTCCCATTCCATCTTGACACGGTTGCTTATGTTGGTAGGCGCTCTATTGTGTTGTCCCAACCGCCTCTTCAATATAGACCACAAATTTTCTATTGGGTTGAGGTCTGGACTTTGCGAAGGCCATTTTATCGTTTGAAATTTTTGCACAGACAACCAATTTTGGACAATCTTCGCCGTGTGTTTGGGGTCTCCGTCCTGTTGGAAAGCGACTTCTTCCTCGGGATACGCGCTGTGGTCCACAAAATCGGGTAAATGGGTTTGAAGAATTTGGAGGTAGTCCTCTTTCTTCATTATTCTATTAATTCTTGAAAGCGGACCCAAATGCCACCAAGTGAAACAACCCCAAACCATCAAGCTACCTCCTCCATGTTTGACAGTTTGTTTCACATGATGCTTCTGAATAACTTCATGAGGTCTGCTCCAGAAATATTCCTTTCCATCAGATTGGAACCGGTTGATTTTTGTTTCATCGGACCAAATTACTCGTTTCCAATCCTCTATGGTCCAATGCTCATGCTCTTTGCAAAATTTCAGACGCGCTTTTATATTTTTATCAGATAGAGCTGGTTTGTTCTTTTTGACTGCTGCCACCAAACCGATTCTGTGAAGCGCTCTACGAGCGGCTTGCTTGGGTGTTTTCAAAGCATTTTTATTCATTTCTCTTACCATTAATCGCGTGTCTGAATCGTTTAATAATCTGCGACGACCTCCAGTATTCGGCATAGAAGCTACATTTCGTCGTTTTTGAACAGCAATCACGGTGCGTTGACTCACTTTTGATTTCTCAGCAATTACTCTGGATGAGTGTCCACTTTTAGTCAAAGTTATTATATTATTTTCCGTGTCTATGTTGATTTTCCTCATTTTTTTTGTTTATATTATGATGTAAAAGTGCAATTACTGACAAAAAACAATAGATGTAACTATATATGATAACAAACAAATAAGACTAAAAACAGAAATAAGATGACTAGCTGCAAGCCACATATAACGGTAAATTTGAAATTCCTCAGAAAAGTGCAGCCTAATTTGTTTTCACTTATTCAAAACGTGCAAAACTGAGTGAATAGTGTTGCCATAAGTTTTTGTTTTAAATTTTTTTGTTTTTGTTGTGTTATTTTAATATTTTATATCACATTTTTTTGCAAATAGAATAAAGAATATTTGCTGGAAGTTTAATAAAATTTGCTTTATTATTTAACATTTTATGACACTTTATGCAAAAATAAGCTCAACATGCACTCACTTCTGCTCGCCAGCGTATGTTTTGCTTTGTTTTAAGTTTGGGGAACACATTTTTCTTAACTACCGCCCTGTTTAGATTTGACATTTTCTTGAGTGTAGTAATTTTTATATATTCAAATATACTAATACTAACAACAAAATCTTATGAAGGCTATCTCTCTTTGATTTCGTAGTTGAAATTCATTGAAAATGTAGGTTGCTGCCAATATAGAAGTATTACATATATGGCTTTCAGTAAGTTAAGCGTTGGTACATAATTTGGTTCTTGTTACATTTGACAGTGTAGGCCTTAAAAAATAAACAGTTTTTAGTGTTGTTCCTCTAATTGAAATAAACATTTTTTAGAGTTGTTCCTCTTAGTATGAGGTCGCGGTTTTTTTAGAGGTATAGAATTTCCTAGAGGTACAGCTGTCAAACGAGTTGTAAACACATGTGTTTGAAATTTATGTTCAGTTTACTTTGGCAAATTACCAGGCAACGACTTACACCAGAACAATGTTTATCAAACGTGGAAATATATTTCCAAAATTCGCGTTCAGTGCGACAAACTTACAGAGCACTTCGCACACATCACGGTGCGCACAATTGTCCATCTGAGCATGTTATAGGCAATACAATGAATCGATTAATTTCAACTTTTACTCTTATTGACAATGTTCATCCAATACGTGTTCATACTGTGCGTACCGAAGAAGCCATTGGTGGTGTAGAGGTGAGCGTGACTGAGAATTAAAATTTATCGATACGCCGCTGTTTTCAACAAGAGATGCCGAATCTGAACGGCTAATGTGCATGTTCTCAAGAAACTCTACATGGCATTATTTACTCTCTGAGGTTTGCTATTGTCTGCAGAGAGGTGACGATGGAAACGAAAAATTGATTGAATTAAAAATACTTTCTGTGTCAGATAGAAATTGAACCAGGGTTCTTTTGCGTATGGGTCACGCACTCTACCCACTGCGCCACAGCCGCCACATTTCTGGCTTAACGGGTACATAAGAATGCAAATTGCCGTATTTGCAGTGAGAACAATCCTGATAGATTTTTAGACAATATCAATTGTCTAAGTGCTAAATGGTTCCAGCAGGATGGTGCAACAAGTGAAACCATCACTTTATTGCGATGATCTTTTGGTGACCGAATCATATCAAGAAATGGGCTTGTCAATTGGCCTCCTAGCATGTGATTTCACTCCGTTAGATTACTTTTGTGGGGATACGTCAAGTCACTGGTCTATGCTAATAAACCAGCTACGACTGACCAGTTGAAAACCAACATTTGGCGGGTTAAGGCCGGCTATGCTGGAAGAAGTGCAAATTTGGACCGGCAGGATGTTCTTCATAACACGCAGTCTCGGTGGCCATATGCCCGAAATTGTGTTCAAGCACTAAATGCTATAAAATTTGCGAACTAATAAAGCTAAAATATTGGCCATTTCAGTAATTTTCCTGTGTTTTATTTGAAAGAAACGTTCTTCTAAACCTCTAAAAAAACTCACTTTATAAGGTATACTATATATCCAAGAGACGTTGTTGGATAATGTGAAAACTGAACTTATACACTGATTGTTGTTTTCTAAGAAAATATGACAAATAAAATTATTCCTACCGCAGAATTCAGTCAGCTTTTCAACTTTGTGAAACATCTAAAAAGCAAAAATAATATATTTGTAGTTTTACTGCATCGCTTCCAGTGTCACTCTCGGACGGTGACAAATCTGATGGACAGCTGCAAGTGGTTTTACCAATGCAACCAATTTGCAAAATCCCAGTTATAAGCCCGACTTAGAAGACGAAAAATCAAAACCTCTAGCACAAACGGCAAAGTAGAGAAATTTGGAGTTACAATGCTCAAATCTATATAAAGGGTGATTTTTTTGAGGTTATGATTTTCATGCATTAGTATTTGACAGATCACGTGGGATTTCAGACATGGTGTCAAAGAGAAAGATGCTCAGTATGCTTTGACATTTCATCATGAATAGACTTACTAACGAGCAACGCTTGCAAATCATTGAATTTTATTACCAAAATCAGTGTTCGGTTCGAAATGTGTTTCGCGCTTTACGTCCGATTTATGGTCTACATAATCAACCAAGTGAGCAAACAATTAATGCGATTGTGACCAAGTTTCGCACTCAGTTTACTTTATTGGACATTAAACCAACCACACGAATGCGTACAGTGCGTACAGAAGAGAATATTGCGTCTGTTTCTGAGAGTGTTGCTGAAGACCGTGAAATGTCGATTCGTCGCCGTTCGCAGCAATTGGGTTTGTGTTATTCGACCACATGGAAGGTTTTACGCAAAGATCTTGGTGTAAAACCGTATAAAATACAGCTCGTGCAAGAACTGAAGCCGAACGATCTGCCACAACGTCGAATTTTCAGTGAATGGGCCCTAGAAAAGTTGGCAGAAAATCCGCTTTTTTATCGACAAATTTTGTTCAGCGATGAGGCTCATTTCTGGTTGAATGGCTACGTAAATAAGCAAAATTGCCGCATTTGGAGTGAAGAGCAACCAGAAGCCGTTCAAGAACTGGCCATGCATCCCGAAAAATGCACTGTTTGGTGTGGTTTGTACGCTGGTGGAATCATTGGACCGTATTTTTTCAAAGATGCTGTTGGACGCAACGTTACGGTGAATGGTGATCGCTATCGTTCGATGCTAACAAACTTTTTGTTGCCAAAAATGGAAGAACTGAACTTGGTTGACATGTGGTTTCAACAAGATGGCGCTACATGCCACACATCTCGCGATTCTATGGCCATTTTGAGGGAAAACTTCGGAGAACAATTAATCTCAAGAAATGGACCGGTAAGTTGGCCACCAAGATCATGCGATTTGACGCCTTTAGACTATTTTTTGTGGGGCTACGTCAAGTCTAAAGTCTACAGAAATAAGCCAGCAACTATTCCAGCTTTGGAAGACAACATTTCCGAAGAAATTCGGGCTATTCCGGCCGAAATGCTCGAAAAAGTTGCCCAAAATTGGACTTTCCGAATGGACCACCTAAGACGCAGCCGCGGTCAACATTTAAATGAAATTATCTTCAAAAAGTAAATGTCATGGACCAATCTAACGTTTCAAATAAAGAACCGATGAGATTTTGCAAATTTTATGCGTTTTTTTTAAAAAAAAAGTTATCAGGCACTTAAAAAATCACTCTTTATATAAAAAAGGAGCTTATGTTTGTAAGGCCGCAATAGACTCCTAAACTACTCATCCGATTAGCATGAAAATTTGTGTATAGAAGTTTTTTGGTACCTTGAATCTACCTTGAACACCAGAGGGCGCTGTAGTACAAATTTTTTAAAAAACTGCATAAAACTCACAAACTGCTTATGCGATTAGAATGAAAAGTGGTATACAGTGGGTTTCATGTACGTTGAGTGTTTTGCTGCTATCTTTTTTTACCTATCTTGAACACCAGAGGGCGCTGTAGTACAAATTTTTCGCAAAACCACCTAAAACTCCAAAACCGCTCATGGGATTAGAATGAAAATTGGTAAATAGTAGTTTTCAGGCACAATGAGTTTTTTGACAGTATCTTCTTTGAACCACCTTGGACACCAAATGGTGCTGTAGTACAAATTTTTTACAAAATCGCCTATTTTTAGTTGTTTTCTTAGGTTACATAAGCAAAATATAAAATATTTCTTAAATTTAGTAAAACTAAAAACATTTCCGTTATTTTGACATCAAAAACATGAACATATCTTGAAAACTATGAAAAATTTTACTACAACGATATATTTAATGCAACATCGTTGCTCAAAAATGAGAAGAAAACAATTAGAAATTTAATTTTGTGACTTTCGATTCAAATATCTCCGCTGCTTTTTTATACATTTTGTTAAATTTTTTTTTCATCTTAAAGCTTCATCAAAGTACTATGAAAACCTTATTGCAAAAATACCGTTAGTTGAGTATATATATTTTATATATTTTTTTCAAAAAAAGTCTGAAATTTTGGAGTTTTCCTTAAAAAAAGGCTCAAAATTTGTTTTTGTTGCAAAAATAATTTAAATTCAAATTCTCAAATTTTCAACTCTATTCAAAAATTATAGCATTTATAAGCAAAAATTATTTCAATTTTACGCAAAAATTAAAAACCATTTTTGTGATTCAAAAAACAAGGCCTACCCCTTGATTTTTTTGAAGAAATTTTTTTTCCCAATATTGTGGTTTCATATTTTTGAATAAATTTAAAAGCTAAAATAGTAATTTATTAGAAAAAATTATCTCAGTATCTCTTACCAATCAAAAGTTATAGCCAATAATCTTTATTCAAAATATATATACAAAAAGCAAAATGATGTCTGTGTGTTGGCTGGAAACTTTAAAATTGCTGAGTCGATAGAGCTGAAATTTTGGCAGTACATTTTTTCAAGCACAAGATGGTTTTAATTTCTGTCACACCCCCTTTTACCGCCCACAAATCATTTCCCACAATTTTCGTCGATTTGGCTACATATTGGTAATTTAGTTTGTATGCTCACTGTCGGAAACTGTACTAAAACTGGGTAATGTCCATCTACTAGAAAACTGGGATGGGCATTATATAAGTGGGTGTGGCTCCGCCCATACAATTAAAATTTGTATTATCGAATAGCTTTGAAAGTAAAAGCAGCAGTACTTACATACAAACTCAAATGGAGTTACTATTTGGTGATCTCCTGCTACTGGGAAACTGTAACGGGCAGTGGAAAATAACAGTGGTGTCAAACTATGAGTCTAAGAAAAGTTTTGAATACTCCTATTATGTTCCCATATATTTGCAGGGTGCAGCAACGCGCGCCGGGAAAAGGCTAGTACTTTCATAAAATCAATGCATCTTAGACATTAAAACAACATTCTCTGCATCATCAGCTTGATGAATTCGTACAACAATTGTCCAGTAGTCGAAAAAATCTCCAACATGTATGTTTTCAAGTTTTGTGATGAAAATATTTCACATTTGCTGGGCCAAAACGTTGTCTAGGAGAGCTCAGAAATAGTTGACACACTTTAAAAAGAGGTACACATTTTTGTAATTTTTGTGATTTTGAGATACACAGATAGTTATAGATAGTTATTTTGGATCAATTTGTCGTAAAATTTTCTCTTAATCTATAGGGTAGGTTTTTGTGCGATTTTAAACAGTTATGAGCCATCTCATGAAATTTTACTTTCGTAGGTACTCTGTTAGTTACTCCCTCTCAGCTGCAGGCCAAAATGTATTCTAGTTTTATGGAAGGTCTCACACCTATTACCGCAAAAGTCTAAAAAAATTTTTTGAATTGAATATTCTTTATTGAAAATGATAAGTCCACAAAATAATATTTCTTGTCTAACTTTGAATAATTTTTCTTGTCTTTGAGAAAAAATCTTTAAAAGTATGCACTTTGCTCTGGGCAACGTAGGAAGAACCTCACTTAAATACATTTAAATACATTGAAACATTTAAACTCACACTTGGATTTTATAAATTAAGGAGCTTTATATATAAGTAAAAAAAAAAATATAGTTTTGCATGTATTTCTACGCTGGCTTTTGTTTTATTAGCCTGCAGGCGGCCGGCATTTCAGAATGTCCAAAAGTGATACTTTGAAAAGTCTTTCCATACAAAAAGTTCCCAATGGACTAGCAATGTGGGCCGACCTTGAGGTGATGCCGATCGGCATCATCCCGGCCGCCTGCAGGTTAATTCTCTTTTAATCCTTTAATTTTAGCCTTAACCGCCTGCTCAAAGAATCTGATGTTTTGAAAAATGAGCGTACATCAGTTGAGGCAAAAATCAACGAAATTGAATTCCAGTGTCAAGATCTAAATAACAAAAGACGTGCCGTCGATGCGAACTATGCACGTTTCAAACAGCTGAAGGATCAACTAAAAAGACAAGAACTGAAAATTGGCAATTTAAAAGCAAATGCCATGAGTAAGAAGATTGTTGTCACATAATAAAATTTAAAACTTATTTCACCTCTTTTTCATCGCCGATTTAAGGTGTTGCTGACATGGCAGAAACATTTAAAAAAACTACACAAATGCATTTACGAAAAATAATCGAGTTACAAAAAGAAAAACTTGAAATTCTCCAATCATACCAACAAGCAATTGCAAATAAAAAACTAGCTGATATTGCTATTCAAATGCATAAGGAACAGACAGAAGAGCTAACTAATGCTATAGCTGAAGCAACTGAAAATTTACAGCAGTCTCAGGTTAGTTAAATTACAAAAAATAAATTCTTGAGTATGTTTGATAAAGTTTTTTAATTCGGAAATTTCTTGTAAATATAAAATATTTTAATTATATCTTAAGAACGTTTATTAAAGTGATATTTTAATATTAAAGTTAAAGTTTGCTTGTAAACTAAGTAATGTTCTACATAGTTCTACATGTTTCCTCATTAAATAAGTTCTTTATATTTACTAGAAAGTTGTAGACTCCGTTACAAGAGCCTTTGACAATTCGAAAGAAATGAGAAAGGCGAAAACGAAGCAAGCGTTGAATTCAACCAACAATTGCAAACCATCTGATAGGAATTTCCCATATACTGAAGCGTTCTCAGAGTTACCAAATGACTTGGAACAGCTTAAAGAAACTATAAATGATTTTGCTGCCCGCTTAGATTGTATGGGCGTTGTGGATCAGGAGGTGAATATATTTCTCAATTATATTAAGGCTAATTGAAATGTAATCTAATGTCACCAAATAGATTGTAACCGAATACGAGCGAAGATGTGTTGATATTGAAGCTTTAGAGAAGAGCATCGCAGATACTGCCAATGGCGACAAAGACTTAACTGCGGATATAACAACTATCTATACGAGTTGGTATTCTGAAATATGTCGCGTTGTGGATACATTAAATGAGCATTTCGGAAAATTTATGGATTCTATGAGCTATGTCGGAGAGGTGCTTCTAGCAAAAAAAGATGATGTAACTTGCATGTTTTTATTAAAGTTCTACCCCAGTATATATTATGTTTCATTTTAGTTTGATTTTGATTCCTATGGCATTCAAATCATGGTGCAATATCGTAAGAATGTTCCGCTTCAAGCGCTTGACAGACATGTTCAGTCAGGTGGAGAACGCGCTGTTGCTATTGCAGTTTACACCTTATCTTTACAGCATATCACTCATGTGCCATTCCGGTGGGCAACTGCTTCTTAAATTACTATGTTATGTAGTTATTGACAAGTTTCTGTTTTCAGTTGTGTGGACGAAATCAATCAAGGCATGGATGCACGGAATGAAAGGAAAATCTTTGATATGCTTGTTGATGAAACAACAAAAACTGGAAGGTCTCAGTACTTCTTTGTTACTCCTAAGGTAAAAAGTTTCCTAAATTTGGTTTTGATTTGTAGCTGTTAAGGATTATTTTTTTAAATTAAAACATTCGTTGACAACAAATCAACATTAGTATATTTTCAAAAAATTTACCATAACAGCGGGTTTATGACTTTCAAATACTTTATAACATATATTTTACACAGTGCGTCGTCCCATAAACAAAAATAAAAAAAATTATTTGATTTCAAATAAAGAATTATAAGTATCGTTTTAAAGGTAAAACATCCACTAAAATAAATCAAAAACTATTTTTTTAAATAATTTATATTTGCGACCTTTAGAACTTCCCAAATTTGACTATTTTTATATGAATTTTGTGTACTGTCGCATCTTAAAAAAGGGCTGAAGAAAATTCGTAAAGCTGCAATTTTCAAGCAAAACCGAAGGTGTTTATTTCTTTCAAAGGCGCCGGAAGCTCATTTCAACTGGGTGGGCAGTACAACTGGGTGGGCAGAACATTTTTTATTATATTAAAAATGTCATTAAGACGAAAAAAACATATCAATAAAATATAACGAAAAGATTGATGTAAAAATAAGTTTGATAAAGGCATGTAAAAACAAACAAAACATTTAAATTCAATATGAAACGATTTTTTAAACAACCACTTTTTTTTTCTGGTGCGAATTTGTACTAGTATGGACTCCACGGGTTAGAAACAAGTGAAAAAAATTTTTTCAAAACGAGAATAAAATTGGTAAAAGCAATAAACTTAAATATTTCCGAAATATTTCTTCCTATCCTTTCGAGATAAATGAATAAAAATGTAATTAACATGAAGTGAATATGAATTGAATATATAATTAACATGAATTGAATTGGATAAAAATATTTGTATTAAAAAAATTATTGTGACTGCCCCTCCTGCCCCCCCGCTACCGGCGCAAAGAACCTGACTTCTTTTGAAAAGTTATGTGTCTGAATTTAAAGGCTCAACCAAGTTATGCGTAAGCAAATAAAAGCAAGAGAGCAAAAGTACGAACTTGTGCGGCACTATATGGAGTCGACCAAGTTGTGCGTAAGCTTTCCTTTCGTTCAGTTTCTCAAGTTTCGTTTACTTTGCTAAACTTGAGAGAGAGCGCTCGACTCCGTAGTTTGCTAAGCAGAATAGGGTTGCAACCTGTATTTTAAATAATTTTAAATTTTCTTTTCATTTATCTTTGACCGCAATATGAATTAAAATCATATATTTATTTTTTTAAATTTATAGTTAAGGCAAACTTAGCAAACTTCAAGAGTTTTTATTGCAAAATCAAGCTTTTTTTGAGCTTAGCAAACATATATTCCTTCACAACATAATGTTTTATCAAAACTTTTTGCAACCTTTACCAGCAAAAAAACAAAATATTTTTTGTGTGTCAATTTATTGGAATTTATTCATATTGATTTTTTTTCAAGCATACTGTGTTTTTTATTGAAAATTGAGAAGAGGTTTTCGAGTTTTGTTTGAACTTAAGAAAACTTTTCGTTTACTTCTCTCTAATACTTTTGTTTGCTTACGCATAACTTGGTTGGGCCTTAAGCCTTAAGTCTCAACCAAGTTAAGCGTAAGAAACAAAATCAAGAGAGCAAAAGTATGAACTTGTACGGCATTATATGGAGTTGCCTTCTATTGCCGTTTATTTTGCTGAACTTGAATTTACATTTTCTTTTCTTTAAATCTTTAACGAAATATGAATAAAAATCATTTAATTTTTTTTTTTAATTTATAGTTAAGTTACAAACTTAGCAAACTTAATGAGTTTTCACTGCAAAATTAAGCTTTTTTAAGCTTAACCCTTCGTTACATGACTTTTTCTCCCTGTATAAAAATGTTGTATGTCGTTATTTGTGATTGAAGAGGTTTAGAGCAGTGGTGATCAACGCACGGTTCAAACAACAACAAAGAGAGCTTTCCGAGTGCACAGCTTTACACTGAAACAAGAAGTTGCTCAAAGCTCTCACAACAGTTGGTGCAAGAAAATCTTATCGAGTGTTGGATTTTCAATATAATGGTTTCGTTTTATTTTTGTTTTTGTTTTTCACTATTATAACATAGAAAAAATCTAAAAAGGGTAAAGTGATGAACAGAATGTTTACTGTTTTCCCTGAAATATTGCGAAATATTTACGTACATTCATAAAAAAAAAAGAGCGAGCTACACCCCTTCCGCATGAACGATCAAAGCACACTAACTTAAAATTAAAACAAACAAACTTTAACGCTGTGTACAAACACAGCAAGCCGATTGCTACTTCGTGTGTAAAAGCACAAAAACACGATGCCCGCGGGCTATAGGAAACCATGTAGTGAGCACCACTGGTTTAGAGAATGTATAAACGAAATTTGGATGCTCTGCAATGTATAGGAGCGAAGTTACGCAACATTACATATAAGCAATTTCATGCAGGCAAGCGATAAAAATTAGTATGTGATGGTTTAAATATTAATTTTTATTAATTTGTATTTTACATTTTTGAAATGGAAGTCCGTGGCGTAGTTGGTTAAAGTGCGTGGCCTCTATGTAGGAGGCCTCTATTAAACCTGTAGGTCCAGTTCTCGGTCAATTGCGTACAAACTTAATAACACGCACAACACAACACGCACAAAAAGGGCTGAAAGGGCCAGTTATTTATTTTATTTTATTTAATAACTTAACCTAAGATATGCATATTTCCCAGTTTTTTATATACTCAATTTAAATTGACAATTTTAAACAAAAGAAAATAAGAAAACACTGACTTTCAAGGATTTTGTTTCTTAATTTGAAGCTCATTGTGTAAGAAAGAATTCATTAAATAAGTACATAAAACACTATTCATTACGAAATTGTTTAAAACAATTTCTATTTTGATTAAAACATACTCTAGTCTAACTTTTGAGCGGCTAACATGAGTGTATCCATTGCACCCTGGTAATTTGCATGTTAAACGCTTGTTGTCCCATTGTGGCCATTCCCATTCTGTTTGAGAAAGCGGGAAACTTCTCGAATGTTTAATTTTTTTCAAGGTTTTTTATAATTCGGAAGGTCTTCCACTTTTTGTGGATATTTTTCCTACTCTGTAAAGACTTTCTGCCACTTAAAAACGAAAATTGACAAATATTATGTTTTCATTATTACCACTTTGTTGTTCCGCTTATACAATAGCAATACATTTACTGATATTATGGTATAGCGTATTTTTATCTTGTAGCTTCCAATAAGTGAGTGGAACAAATTGACATCCCTCCCCCAAAAATGTATTGTATTGAGAAACAATATTCCGACACTCAATGGATATGTTTTTACACAACTTCTTATCAAATCGTCCAGCTATGTTCTCAGGACTTTTACCACAATGATTTGACATCAAATTAACAACTTTATTATCTCTCCATGAAATCAAATGTACTTTAACATCATCATGGTAAGCTACATATTCCACAGACTCTCCTCAAGATGTCTTCATTAATATGGGAACACTCGATAGTTTTGAGTTCTGAATTCTGTTCCATCGAAATGTACCCAATAAATATCCCTTTTGATATAATGATTATCATAAAAAACTTTGTAATTCATATGAGAAGTACTTTCGGTAAGAGTCTTTAAAAAGAATACTAGCCTTTTCCCGGCGCGCGTTGCTGCACCCTGCAACTATATGGGAACATAACAGGTGTATTCAAAACTTTTCTTAGACTCATAGTTTGACACCACTGTCATTTTTCACTGCCCGCTACAGTTTCCCAGTAGCAGGAGATCACCAAATAGGAACTCTATTTTGAGTTTGTATGTAAGTATTGCTACTTTTACTTTCAAAGATATTCGATAATACAAATTTTAATTGTATGGGTGGAGCCACTCCCCCTTATCTAATGCCCATCCCAGTTTTCTAGTAGATGGGTATTACCCAGTTTTAGTACAGTTGCCGACAGTGAGCATACAGACTAAATTACCAAAATGTAGCCAAATCGACGAAAACCGTAGGAAATATAGCATTTTTATTGATTTGTGGGCGGTAAAAAGAGGTGTGACAGAAATTTAAGCCATCTCGTACTTGAAAAAATCTACTGCCAAAATTTCAGCTCTATCGGCTCAGTAATTTTGAAGTTTCCAGCCATCACACAGACAGCGTTTTGCTTCTTGTATATATAGATTATTGGCTATAACTTTTGATTGGTAAGAGATACTAAGATAATTTTTCCTAAAAAATTAATTTTTTAGCTTGTTTATTTTTTCAAAAATATAAAAACACAATATTGGAAAAAAAATTTTGTTCGAAAAAATCAAGGGAAAAACCTTGTTTTTTTTAATCACAAAAATTGTTCTTAATTTTTGCGTAAAATTGAAATAACTTTTGCTTATAAATGTTATAGCTTTGAAATAGAGTTGAAAGTTTGAGAATTTGAATTTAAATTATTTTTTACAACAAAAACAAATTTTGAGCCTTTTTTGAGGAAAACTCCAAAATTTCAGACCTTTTTTGAAAAAAATATTTAAAATATATATACTCAACTAACGGTATTTTTGCAATAAGGTTTTTGTGAAACTTTGATGAAGCTTTAAGATAAAAAAAAAATTTAATAAAGTGTATAAAAAAGCAGCGGAGATATTTGAATCGAAAGTCACAAAATTAAATTTGATTGTTTTTTTCTCATTTTGGAGCAACGATTGCATTAAATATATCGTTGTAGTAAAATTTTTCATAGCTTTCAAGATATGTTCATGTTTTTGATGTAAAAATAAAGTACATTTTTTTTTTTTTTTTGATTTTACTAAATTTAAGAATTTTTTTATATTTTGTGAATATTTGCATTTGTAACCTAAGAAAACAAGCAAAAATATGTGATTTTGTAAAAAATTTGTACTACAGCACCATCTGGTGTCCAAGGTGGATCCAAGAAGATAGTGCTAAAAAACTCATCGTACTTGAAAACCCCTATTTTCATTCTAATCGCATGAGCGGTTTGGGAGTTTTAGGTAGTTTTGCAAAAAATTTGTACTACAGCGCCCTCTGTTGTTCAAGTTGGGTCGAAAAAGATAGCAGAAAAACACTCAACGTACATGAAAACTACTATATACCAATTTTCATCCCAATCACATGAGCGGTTTGTGAGTTTTAGAGTTTATAAAAAAGTGGGCGTGGTCAATTTTTCTTTCCGTAAAAACCTAAGTTGGACTATTACAAACATTTAAAAAAAAAAATTATCCAAATCGGTCCAGCCGTTCTCAACTGATACAATTACCAACGAACGACATTTGATTTTTATTTATATAGATTTACACAAGCCCAAGATCATTTTCTTCGTGGTGACGAAGACAGGGGCTGTTTTCTTGGCCCTAGTAATTTCAAAATTATACCTAGTTATATCCAAAAATACCAGCCAAAACGAAAAATTTTAAATTCTATTCGTGTGGCTTCTTTGGGAGATATCTATATATATAAAAAAATGTTGTCAAATCTGTTTGTGACGAGTGTTTGAGAGTTCGGCTGGGTAAAAAAAAAATCTGCCGATACCATTTTGTAGGGTACGTTCTCTAGATGGTTTTAAAAAAAAAATTGTTTGAAAATGACAAGGGGGCGTGGCACCTCCCATACAACCCAAATCTATGGTAGCGAATAGCTCTGAAGTTATAGGTCGCATAGCATCGGAATTCGGTGTTCTACCTCAATTTACAAGAGCCGTTCCACAGGTAAAATTTTATGGGCGTTCAATGTGGGGCGTGGCACTTTTTCAGCAGACCAAATTTTCGGTATAACTTTCAAGCTATAAGTCACACATCAATGAAACTTGGTAGGAGCGTACTATTTAGTCGCGTCCTTCGACTAGCAAAATTCATCAAGTATAGGCCAAAGGGGTGTGGCACCGCCCATACAATTCAAATTTATGATATCGAATAGCTTTGGAACTAAATACCGTATAATAATGAAATTCAGTATGGAGTTTCCACTTGGTGATATATTTATACCATAAAACTGGGATGGGCTTTGGAAAAGGGGGTATGGCTACGCCCATACACTTAAAATTTTTGATATCAGATAGCTTTGGAACTAAACGTCGTTTAACAACGAAATTCAGTATGGAATTACTATTGGGTGATATTCTTCTACTAGAAAACTGAGACGTCATTGAACAAGGGGGTGTGGCTCCGCCCATACAAGCTAAATTTGTTATATCGAATAACTTTGGAATTATAAGTAGCATAGCCTCGAAATTTGGTTATCAATTTACACGAGTCGTTCCACTTAGAGATAGAGATAGAGATAGAGTTAGAGATGGAGATAGAGATAGAGATAGAGATAGAGATAGAGATAGAGAAAGAGATAGAGATAGAGATAGAGATAGAGATAGAGATAGAGATAGAGCTAGAGATAGAGATAGAGATAGAGATAGAGATAGAGATAGAGATAGAGATAGAGATAGAGATAGAGATAGAGATAGAGATAGAGATAGAGATAGAGATAGAGGTAGAGATAGAGATAGAGATAGAGATAGAGATAGAGATAGAGATAGAGATAGAGATAGAGATAGAGATAGAGATAGAGATAGAGATAGAGATAGAGATAGAGATAGAGATAGAGATAGAGATAGAGATAAAGATAGAGATAGAGATAGAGATAGAGATAGAGATAGAGATAGAGATAGAGATAGAGATAGAGATAGAGATAGAGATAGAGATAGAGATAGAGATAGAGGTAGAGATAGAGATAGAGATAGAGATAGAGATAGAGATAGAGATAGAGATAGAGATAGAGATAGAGATAGAGATAGAGATAGAGATAGAGATAGAGATAGAAATAGAGATAGAGACAGAGATAGAGATAGAGATAGAGAGAGATAGAGATAGAGATAGAGATAGAGATAGAGATAGAGATAGAGATAGAGATAGAGATAGAGATAGAGATAGAGATAGAGATAGAGATAGAGATAGAGATAAAGATAGGGATAGAGATAGAGATAGACATAGAAATCATTTCCGCTACGACAGCAACGCGTCGGGTATCAGCTAGTTGTATCATATATGAAAGATAATATCAAATACTATCTTTATCAACTTCGGAATGTTCTTCCTCTGAATATTTTCTTTCATTATCATCATTTTTACTTAATGCATCCTCGCTTCTTTTCCTTTTCCTTTAAAAAAGATTTTAGCTTTAAATATAGTTAAGTGCATGGAATTACACATCTGCAATGTAACCTCATATCTGCAATGTAACTTCAAAATGTCTCAAACGCATGATATGGCATATTTGCAATTCAACCATTTTTTTATGAAATTAATGTTAAATTGCACAAAAAAATTAGAAAGCTTGAAGAAAATTAACTTATATTCTAGAACATTACTTACATTTGAAAGTTTTTTTGATATTTCTTGTATAATTGTTAAAAATATTCACTTTTTACTACGTATAAGACAGACCTTGTTCGAATAAATATTTTTGACAAATTAAATCACCAATGTACCAAACAAAATATTTTTTATGTGTCAATTTATTGGAATTGATTCATATTGATTTTGTTTTTATGTACACTGATTGTTATTGAAACTTGAGAAGTGTCTTTCGAGTTTTGTTTGAACTTAAGCAAACTTTTCGTTTACTTCTCTCTTATTTTTGTTCGCTTACGCATAACTTGGTTGGGCCTTTAAAGTGAAATCAAAAAAATGTTCTGTAACTTGAAAGCCGAGGCTTTTGCATGTGTTGATTGTGCAAGTAGCGACCACATTTTTCACGTGTGCGCTCAACATAGAAATTTACCGAAACTCTGTAACTTGGTACTTACCAAAGCTAGGCTCTTAAAATTGGGATCAATCAATGTAATTACAAACAATTCCCACAAACAGTATGAGTACAGTGGTGGAGCAACGGACTTGGTACTTCCCATACAAATTAAACGCAATATCTTGGCACTTATGAAAGCTAGAATTGTACGTAGTAACTTTTTCGATCTGTGGCGCTCTACGTTGAAATTTGTGGGTGTTTTTTTTTCTGGATGTTACTCGGTTCGCAAATTAATATTTGAATTTGTTGGGTGAAATAGTTTTAATAAAATCAAAACTCTCTAATATTATTCAAAGCTATTATATTATCAAAACTCTCTATAATTACTCACCAATATTTACGACTTGAAGTCTTCGTTGGTGGTAGAGAAGTTTGTGGATGAGATTTCCTTTTAAATTGAATTGACTGAGGTAAAGGCATAACACTTACCTCAGATTCAAATTCACACGTCTCTACGGCTTTCCTCCACGCTTAGAACATCCTACACATGGTTTACTTGATAGCCCCCTTCTCTTCCACTAATCTAGCAATCCATTTCAATCCAAGGCAGACTTGACTGAATAGGTAATACACCTGAAATCCTTGGTTCAAAGCTAACAAAAAAAAATCTTAAGTGCTCAATTTACAAATTAATTTCAAACTTTAGTTAATTTACTCTTATTAGGCCGTTGTTATGTAGACGCTCATATGATCCCCAATCACGTCCTTTTTTACGCTCTTTTTTCGTTTGATGAGCTCTGTGATGAAAGTATGTTATACAGACGGTTATTTGATCCCTGAACACTAGTACACTTGTTGCTACTTTTAAAACTTTATGCAAAAAAGTATCACGAGTATGAGTATGGTGAGTGTTGCTATTAAGCGGGTTTCATTACTGCTTTCATGCATTTCGTACTAAAAGTGTACAACTTTCAATGCTAAAAGACAAATGTTGTGAATAATTGCACAGCGCAACACTATTTTAATCTCATGATTCCATATTGTTTTCGAATCATTTGGTAACCATTTTGGGCAAAATAAATTTCCTCGCTCACTCCCTCAAATTTTCCTTTTACATTGAAACAACAACAATGCGTGCCCGTGATGAGCCCGTGAGTGTCTGTATAACACGGCCTTAGATGAGTTTATATTCAATGAATACATTTTTAAAGGTCTATGTGAAATTTGAAGATAAAGAATAGATACGATTTTATTATTTTTATACCCCCACGTTTAAAAAACGTAAACGGGGTATATTAATTTTGTCACTCCGTTTGTAACGCCCATAAGGAGGCGTGGCAGGTATAGAAATGTGTATCTTGATCAGTATCACCACCCGAGTCGATTTAGCCATGTCCGTCTGTGACCAAGATTATAGCTGTAATTTTCAAGCTATCATCACGAAATTCGATATTTAAGCTTTTATATAAAAAATAAAGGTCAATTTCGAAAATAAGCCAAATAGGATAAAAACCCCTCCTACCTCCCATACAAAGTGACTTTATCAAAACGGTAAAATCTCTTAGAATTCCATAAAAATTAATATATGAACTTGAAATTTTTGCATGTGAGTTTTGATATTCAATATACACTCTGAGTATGAAATTCAACCAAACCGGATGAAAACCACACCTACCTCCCATACAAAGTGACTTTATCAAAAAACAAAAGCGAACATTTTCTGTTAAAACTATAACGAAAATGTTTTTACAAATAAGCATTTTATTAACTGCTTAAGACTTTGAATAAATTTTGGTTCGGCCGTGGGGGTATTTTAACTGCGGCCCAGTCGAAGATGATATCTTACTAGTTTATTTTTTAAATCTTTATTCGAAGATCTTGTAAATATATATTCTTTAAACTCAAAGTCATATTACATAAGGTGTATATTAAGTTTGCTGTTTGTAACGCCCATGGGGAGGCGTCGTAGGTATAGAAAAGTATTTATATTATTGATAAGCAGCACCTTCTGAATTGATTTAGCGTATGTTTCGTATTCATATTTAATATATTAGCTTGTATTTAAAAAAGAAAGAATAATTTAGAAAATGAGCCAAAACAGGTGAAAAAATAAGCTTACCTCCCATACAAAAGGGATACCATAAAAAGGGTAAAATCTAGAAAAATACCACAAACATAAATCTTGAAATAATGAACATAAGCTTTGATTGCAAAAATGCATATTTTGTTTGAAATTTTTGCAAAATCTGCTGAAAACTAAGCCAACCTCCCATACAAAGTGTGCATAAAAATGTTAAAATCTCTAACAATCCACAAACTTATAATATTAGGTATTAAAATTTTTCGCATAAACTTTGATTCCAAATACAAAGTTTAAGTTTAATATTTGTAAAAATCAGATGAAAACTATACCTACTAGGAAGCTGCTAGTCCTCCCTACTAGGGAGTCCATTGAAAAATCTTAATCCCGAGACCCGGGGCTGTTTCGTGATCGAAAAAATTTTAAAAATATAAATAAAAATTGTTTTATTATTTCTATGTTCACAAGCAATAATCGCTTAAGTCGATTTAAGGGGTACTATATATCCAGAGGCCGAAAAAAGGTAATTTTTTTTTTCTTTTTTTTTTGGATTCGCCCGGAGGTAAGAAATCTTCATAGATACGTATGCCCCGCGCCATACGCATGCACGATTTACATTCTAAGAAGTTCCCGGATCAGCCGGACTGATAGAATGCACCTACGTGCTAAAACTTACCACCTGTTGGCAAATAATAGCCTCCACTAAGCACAATTGCTTGGCCTTTCAGCGGAAATTAAAATTAAATAAAATTTGAGAATTTTTTGTGCTTATGTAAACTTCATAAACATCATCGAATAAAAGCACATTCTTCATAATACGAAGCAATACAAGACAACATCCAAAGTTATTTATTAGACCATATACATATAACCGCATTTAAAATTGTTGTCGTTCGGCTTGGGGCCACTGTCCAACCCAAGATCCTACGTGGAAAAGAGAGTAATGTTTGTGAATATCCTGAAGGATATTGTTAAATGAGGGTTCTTATACCTAAAATATAAGGTATAAGTGAATACACATTCAGGAGTAGGTTTAGTTTTTTTTTATTAAAAAAAAAATAATATTAAGGTAGATACAACATTTTTATAGAGCACTGTGAAAAAAAGGTGAAATGCAATGACCAAGATTGCTCCTCCTAAATTCATCTGAAACAAAAAATTAAAAATATTATTAAATAAGATACTTAAAACTCGTACTTGTCATAGCCGATTTTGAAAATATTGATTTTTCACAAAATGGCGGACTTTCAAACGTAAATTAACGATTTTCGACCAAAAATTCGTCATTATTTTGCCTATAAAAAGTGAAAGAAACTGCGAAAAAAATCCGATTATTCCTAAATAACGAGATAAATTTAATCCTAACGAGATTATTATGAATAAAATAAGCCTGCAAAAAAATCAAAACGATCAGTTCACTAAGTTTCGAGAAATCTTGGTCACCGACTTTGAAAACATGGTTTCGAGAAGAACGCGTTTGAAAATAAGGGCCAACACTGCGTGCTCTCGAAGGCGGTTCACTCACTAGGCTATAACTTTGTTATTTTTTGAGATATCGACTTGAAATTTTAACCACATATTCGTGAGACTTGAAGCTTTAAGAAAATGGAAATATAACACTGGGTATATAACCCCCATACTGAGTATAACGGTATATAACCCCGCTTAAGTCAGAACTGTGTTGTTTATTTTGCTATATTCCTTAAATATTAAAAATAACTGGTCATTTCAGCCCTTGAAAGGACTTTGACCTAGCTTCTTATGATCAATTGTGTTGTGCGTGTTATTAAGTTTGTACACAATTGACCGAGAAACGGATCTACAGGTTCAACGCCGACTCCGAACGGCGATGAATGTTCTTGTTGTCAAGAAGCTTTACATGACATTTTGATTACTCGCAGGTTTGCTTATGTCTGCAGAGAGGTGGCGGCCGTACAGAAAAATCATTTTAATTTAAATAATTTTCTGTCGCTGCTGGGATTCGAACCCGGGTCTCCAGGTTCATTGACATAGAGGCCACGCACTTTAATCAACTATGCCACGGACGCCACGAAAATTAATGACTTACAAAGTTTATTATTTTAAATAACGAAAATTAATCACATTTTGTTTGCAGTTTAAGGTACTATTATTAAAATTTTAAACATTTTTTATTTGTAACAGTTCAAAAGTTTGAAAGTTAAAGTTTTTATTAATGTAAAAAAAGTTTTTCAAAATTGAATTAATTATTTTAAATATTTAAATAGAAATACTAAATTTTAAGTAATTATTTGAGGGAGTTTTCTTATGAATAATTTTCCAAAAATAATTTTTTTTTACATATTTTGATTCCTTTTACATTAAAAAATTATCATAATTTTTTAATTATACTGCATAATTGGCAGTAGCTTGAGTGGATCACAGTGAAAAGTCATACAAGACTACTGATGAGTTGGTGTAGCGGCCAACGAAACAGTCTGCATAGTCAAGTTGTGTGATTTGCTCTATACAGAGCCGTTGTTTTTGTTGTTGGTTGTTGCCTTCTTTATTCTTCATGTTGTCTATATGCTTGGCCTAAAGCTCAAAGTTGTTTTCAATTTAAAAAATTATCTCCTAAAATTTTATAAAGAAATTCTCACTAGAACAAAAGTTATAGTTATATTTGTAACGACTGGTAGGACATTTTTCTTCGAATCTACTCGACCGATTTTAATAAACCAAAAAATGTTTGATTACTTTCATAGTCATATGAAAGTCGCTCGCCTTAAAATAAAATAAAATCGAACTTTACTGACCCATTTCAAATGCTGCGTCCGAAAAGTTAGTTTAAGCTTTTAAGCAGCAATAGGGTAATTCATATCAATTTAAATTGAAAGGGTTACATTTGCACGAATGTTTTGATTAGCATTTTTTTAAAGGGGCTTAAATTGTCCGGGTTCCCGAATTTTGGGATCACATTTAATGCCATCTATATTTTGCCAATTTTAAAAATAATTTATTCATCACTATAAATATTCTTATTATTTTCTTTCAGTTGCTGCCAAATTTAAAATGTCATGAACGAATGACCGTTCACATTGTCTTCAATGGAAAAATGATGCAACAAAGAAATGCTTTTTCATTTACGCTTTAGTTTTTATGTCAGTCTTCGTTTAATACAATAAGTGGCAGTCGAATAATGTGGCCACACTCCGTAATTGAAGTATTATATCATTACAAAAATTCAAGTTTTTACATGTTTTGTTTACCTTTTTTAATTTACTTTCTTTTCCTTTTTCATATTCATGTGTTTGCTTTGTATTAATATGCATTGAAAATAAAAGTTAATTCTATTTTAAACTTATCTCCTTAGCATTTTTTTATTTCAATTCATATGATTGGCTTTTGTTCAATTATAACGGTTTTTACTCTACGAAGCAGTAGACTAAGCAGAGAATAAATAAATATTAGCAACATTTGTACACACGTGATCTTCGGACTTGATTTATAGAAAAAAATCTAATGTTTAATTTATAAAAATCGAATTTTTATTCATTGCAAGAAATAATTTATAATTGCATTATTTTTGAAGTAGTAATGAATGTGTGTGAGGTGCCAGAAAATAGAAAAATGGTGCGAAATCCCAAGTCAATGGAAATGGAACTTCTACTTAAGAAACGCAACTATGAATGGGACAATGAGGTCTTTCGTTCGGTAAGCATTAATCCAACATTGTCAAGAATGTTCCTGTCCTCCTGTTCCTGAAATTGATGAAGAAAGGTTCTACACACTAGAATCCACTATGCGGCAACACTCTTAGCGTTGTTTTGTGTTTAAGAGATCTTTTTCTGTGCCGGCGCTGGCTGAAGCTGATGCGTACACTTCTATTGCAAGTTGGAAAAAAAAAATAACTGAACGATGTTGTGCCATTATTTGAAACTTCCAGGGGCATTACGAGTTACAAAGATTGGTGTAAGAATGAACGTCAATGCCACACGGAAACCTCAATGCAGCGCAAACATGTTCATCAGTTATGATAAGAAAACAACTACTTGATACGCGTTATGTCGATGTTGCACTCATAATGTTGGGACTTGGTAGGCCAGTAGATGAAAATTAGCAAAGGCATGTTGGGAACACTGTAAAGCTGTGTAATTTTTTTTTTTTTTTTGCTTATCTGCTAGTCTAAGAAATCCCAACCACTATGAGCAGAGATAACTTGAAGACTTAAATGCTTCCATTACGCACTCCTCACTAAAAAAACTCTTTTGACATCACTTTATACAGAATATTTAGTTATATTCACTGCTTTAAACTTGACATACTTTCAATTAATGCTATGTCGGTGTAAGTGGATTTCATCCTTTATGCTAAACACATTTGCATGAACAGCTATTCTTAGAATATATGCACTTTTTTCTCAATTCCACAGGAAGAATTAGTTTGCGATCTGAACTCATTTGATGTTCGAATAACACTAAAATTGTTGCTCACTTTGGATGCTTGATACTTGATCGAGTTATTGCTTTGATGCTGGCACGGCGCAGAGCGATGGCTTGGACGACGGACACAGTTAGTTAGTTAGGCATGGTATGAGCACGAGCCAGTTGCTGGTTTGAATTTGTGGCTTCTTCTAATAAAACCTACTAGCTTAGGTTACACTAAATGTGCTGTATTCATATCAACTGGATCCCTCAACCTTAAGTACACTGGGAAAAATATGTAATTGTATAAAAATTTTATGCAAGTTCCACATAAAACAATAATATTGCTTTATTCTAATTGGAATCTTCTTCACAACGTATCCACACTGATGGCTATCGCGATGACCTTGAGCGATATATTAGCTCAAAGAACACATAAAACTATTTTATATGCCAACAACAATATTAATTTTAAAAGAGCTAAAACTGTCTTTGTTTGAGAAAGTAGTGTAGTGTAGTGTAGTGTAGTGTAGTGAAAATTGTAATAAAGTTGATCTAATATAGTTACTACATAGAGAATAATAATCGCGGTAGAAACTTGGGAAACGGATTTTGTTCCTTATTTGACGGCGAATTGCTTTTCGAGTATTTTGAAATTATTTTGTATCTAAAAAGTCCATTTTGTAATAATTTCTGCAGAAATATGCGAATATTTGTAGATGATAGACCTCGAAACATATGTTTTTATACTTAGATTATTACTCTAAGAAATTTAAAAAGAATGGTTATATTTGCATTAAACAATTTAAACATGGACTTTTACATTGAATCTTCTCATTCTTAGATAAGGATTTTAGATTAAAAAATTCATAGTGATGAAAATTTCTATACATAAATATATGACGGAGTTTTGTGTAAAAATAATATAAAATATTGAAAATACTTGTAGTTTTCTCTTTAAGCAATAAAGATTAGCTTGTAAAAGGATATTTTACCTGAACATCGACACTTAATATAGAAAAGGCGTAAGTCTATTTTTGTTACTTTACAGGAAAATATAAGAACTGAATAAAATCTGGAAAACTTTGAATATAAAAACTTTTTCAATGAAGTTTTTATTTAAAATAGACAAAAACAACAACAAAAAACGCATTGATTTTTTTAAGGGAGGTGTATTTGAGAGTGGTCTAATAGAATATAATTAAAAAGCGATTTCGAAAAAAAAAGAGTTACGCCTTTTCTATATTAAGTCATCGACATGCTTTTCGGTAAAGAAAATGTAGGAATAATAAGAGTATATATTTTGCTATAAAATGCTTTTTGCTCCAAAAGGTGACCTGCATAATGTAGCAGTATTGTAGCAACTTGTATTGAACTCAAAAGTCAACGTGGTCGACTGCCACCCCAGAGGTCCCGGTTTCGAATCCCGGCAAAGCCATGCCGCTTTAACCTTTCACATTTGCAATTTTCTTTCCTCACTTCTAATCAACTGAAATTGAAAACTCATCAATATTTACGACTTGAAATTGTAGTTGGTGGTAGAAGTTTATGGATAAGATTGCCTTATAACTTGAATTAACTAGGTAAAGGCATAATACTTGCCTCAGATTCAAATTCACATGTTTCTACAACTTTCCACCACGCTTAGAACATCTAATACATGTTTCACCTGATTGCCTCTTCCCTCTCACTAATCTATCACCTCATTTCGAGCCAAGGCAGACTTGACTGCATAGGTATTACACCTAAAATCTTTGGTTCAAAGCTTAAAAATAAACTTATCTAGCATTTTAGGCCGAATTTATGTTAAACAAATAATTTTGTACAATAATCATTTATGGGGTAAATAACTAAAAACTTATATTACGGGTCTAATGTACTTCTACTCTTCATCAGAGTTTCCTTGAAGTGTGATATGAGTTTCATCATAACTTTGCGAATTTGGTGATTCATTTGTATTTGTACAGTTTTGCCAGTTTGATTCTAGAAACATTTATAAGTTATAATAAAAACCGCAGTCTTCAGTTACAAATTGTCTAAAAAGTTAATTATTGGTCTAACGTGGCCCCAAGAAGGACTATACTACTTTCAAAGTCCTTGTACAATAGACTAGATCAAATGCTAATTTGTATGGAATCCTCCGTGCCCCCCCCCCCTGAAAAACACGATGGTTGGAAATGAAGTAAAGTCCAAGAATTGTCAAAAATGGCCCGGTTCTCTTCGAAAATCCGGTTTTCGGAGAGTAATTTTAGTTGAAATGTATTTTGTCATTTTTCTAATGCATTTAAAATTAAAAAAAAAACAAAAGTACTTACTTCTTATGTACTTCTAAACTAGCTGTGGAATCTGATACCGGACTTAGATTTGACGTACAATGAAGTCCGGTCCCAATAAACGCATTTGAAGTCAACATTTTAAATTTTTTTCATATGATTGTTTATTCATGTTTATCTTTTGCATTGATCTAGGATATTTTTTCAAAATTAATGAATGCATCATTGCAGTTCTTTTTATGGTTTTAGTAATTTAAAAAAAAAAAACACCATCGACCCATTGATTTTTAAAGGATTTCATTTTAATTATTGTGAACATGGATTTTCTTTTGATGCATGTGTTCAGAAATATTGGCTTTTGTTGTACCGAATGGAAAGATCTTACAATGGTTTTTCAGTTTACGGAGGATCCCAGATACTTTAACAAAATCCATACAAATGTGACTTGCTCTATTGTACAATGCAAGCAAAGAAAATGGAGAAAAACATACAGGTGTCCATAAAATTCAAGTTAGTTTCAATGCGAGGGTTTTAGATTAAAACTCAAGAAGTAGTAATTAAAAAGACAGAAAAATATCAAATTATGCCATGTTTACTAAAATTGCATTTCTGCAAAAAAACTCTTTCTACCATTTTTAATTTTTGAATTGATATTACAAAAATGTGGGAAAAATAGCAATCCAATGTGTCCAATGTGAATGATTTTTCCACAAAATAATGTTATTAACCAAATGTATATATAGATTATCCCTGCCTTTAATTTGCTTTGAGATAATGTAGATTTGCCTGTTGCATATCTTTAGCTGTTTTTGAGGAAAATATCTACAGTATATTTGCAAAGCTCTGGTTGCATCTAAGTAAGAGGTTTTCATAGGTCATTTCTGGTATTAGATTAGTTATACTCTGAATTCTGAAGGAAACGTTTTTAATGCTTTTGGTTCATACAAGTATAATACAGGTTGCATTATTATTGACATAAGTTAATTTGCACATATTTTTTGTTCAGTGTCTAGCATAGACAACATTTCTGGATTCTGGATCGCGATCGAATTTAGTAGCATGGTCGGCAAAGGCCACAACGAAATCTGTATCAAGTGAATGCAAGCAATACTTTGCGCACGAAGCGATCGCACTTCAAGCTTAATTGCACAGTGGAAACGCCATAAGATGACTCTATAATAAGAAAATACTTATGAACATTTGTACATATTTATTTGTAATGCATAATTCTATGTATTGTCTGAGTATATTTTCTCAAATTCGTAACTTGATTGTCTTGAAGAAATGTGTGAGGTATGTTTAAAAAAAGTCGGCTTAAGGTTAAGTTTGTCTTGTTTTCAAAATGCCTACTGTTCAGCCTACTGTTAAATTTCAGCTAATCGTGGTTGTTCTTGGCCACTGTATTTCTTCGTTTGCAAAATAAGTATGATAGTGATGGCAAGAGCTAAATTAAGATACGCCCAAAAAACCGTTACACTAGAAGTTAATAGGATAGAAATCAAGTTTTAATCGGAGTACAGTGGGCTATAATCGATGGTGTTGAAAATATTAGTAGCGCACATTGGGATAAACATATGAAACCCACTCATAACGCTTGTTTTAAGCGCTCGTTTCCCGACATATTTAATCCACCCTGTGTCCACTATATTTTTGCGTATGTTATGGATCCACTATTACGATTTTGTCAAATCTATTCCTTTCACCCATTTAGAGACATCTTTTAGCAATAAATTTTTGTTGGGGGTTTCATTTTAGGGTTAAATTAAAGAATAAGGAAGGTTTTGTTCAAAAATGTTTGTAAAGCTTTGCGCAATTAGTTTTGGAACAGTAAAAAACGAGAATTTTTTTACTTTTTTATAAAAAATTCATATCTCTGGCCCTAATTAATATTAAGAAAAAATGTTCCAAGGAATTTTATTTGATATATAGGTCAAGAAAACCTGCCAAAATTCCAAAAAATATTTCGCCAGAAAAATTACTTTTTTGGGTAAAGAAATTTAAAAAGTTCAAGTATTTATAGAAAAAAACATTGCCTAACAGTGCTAGCTACTTATGAACAAACTAAGATTGTGATAAGAAATATCTAAACAGTTTATAACAATAAAATTTTAGCAGTCAAAAACTATTTTTTTGGGAAAGAAAAAAAACACATTCAGCCCTATCATGAAAAATTTTTAAATAAAAAAAATAAATAATCAGCCCTATCATGAAAACTGTTTTCCCAGGAATTGTAAAAGGGATTTTTCATTATAGGACTGATAAATTTGTTTTTATTTACAAATTTTGTATAAAAAACAAAACAATTGAAAATATGGAAAAATACTTAATTTTCAACATAAACATGAAAATTTCTTACTTATCTAAAATCGCAAAAAAGGTACGTTCTGTGTCCACTATGACAATTTCGTACTATGGTCAACTTTGACAGTACACTGCGGACGAACGGCTTGATAGAAACTGATGCGGTTTGGCATCTCTTCATTAAAGGCCTAAAGTTTTTTAGGCGGGGTTATCAAGTCGCGCCCAAAGGGCATATCTGAGATACAGCAACATTGCACAAAGTTGGAGGACGATATCGTCATAGTGGACACAGGGAGGGTTAAAAATATAATTTTTTTTTTAATGCCACGTGGTCACGCACTTGAGTTCACTCGGAATAACTATGAAAAGCATGTTATAAAAATTCATTTTCGCATTTTGATTTATTCTCCACATATTAAACTATTATTAAAAATTGATTGTTAAAAATCGGGGGGTCCTAAACTAGAAACAAAGCTACAAAGTCAGAAGTTGTCCATAGGCAACCCTGGAGCTGAAAGGGTTAAAATAAATAATATTGTTATACAAAATTCTATACCACTGCTTTTAAAAAGTTTGTGTGGATGAAATATCGCCCAATTAAAAAATTTGTGTGGATTTTGGAGGACTTACCACAAAGAAAATGTAAAATACAAATTTGTTTAAGGGGGTATATATTATAGGTTACAAATTAAAAAAAAACTTTTTTCGGGAAGTTTTTTTATAGAAGGAAAAAACATATCGTTTTTAAAGTTTGCACGTATATTTATTAACATTTAAAGAATACAAAAAAGGAAAATTTTTTCCGCCGAAAAATCAATACGGCGGCCATTTAAAAAAAGTCGATTTTTGAGGTTACAAAATCGACCGACAATTTGTTTTTTTCGGTGGATAAAAATGATTCTAGTTCAGGCAATAGCCACTTAAACAAGAATTATTTTTTTTTTTACTCAGATGTTCCAGACTGGTGATATCCTGTACACCGTCAATTTATCATTTTTTTTTTTAAATCAAATAACGTCAGAGACCGCTTTTAAATTCTGAAAATTTTTTTGTATTCCTTAAATGTCAATAAATAACATATATGTGAAAATTTCCTTCTATGAAAAAAAAAATACCCAAAAAAAAAACTTTTTTTTGTTTTAAATTTGTAACCTATATGCCCCTTAAAGTTTGTTGCTACTTGGTGAGCTCGGTATTCGAGTGAAAATTCAAAATTTTTTTACGGTAAGAGCATGGTATAATTATAGAGGTAAACTCGCTAGATGAGAGCGTACTGCCGCGAATGTCAAAACGAAGTTGACAACTCATATAAAATCTCGAAGCTATGAGAAAGACAAGAGAAAGGAGGAATTGGCGAAATGTAAACGAATTTAAACAGTTGAAGCTGTCTTGTTGTGTTAATTAAAAATTGTAATAAATGATTATTTTTCGTGTTTTTATTGATATTAAACTAATTAAAAATTGTTTCCAGCTAAACATCGTTGAAAATTAAACACAAAAACTATTAACTGCAAGCAGGGAGCACAGCTAAACAACAACAAAAGTACAGCAGTTGATTCTGACAATATCGGCAGTAATGACAAAAGAGAGCACAATCAGCGCTGCGACCATGGTATAATAATATAAGGTAGTATTGACAGTTGCTTGGGCAACGACCATCTGTCAAAAAAAATGTCTAGAAAGACAGCGTTCAATTATTTCTTATGTTTTCGCCATTGTTTATGTTTCAGCGCTTGCAAATAACCAAACATTTTCTTACAAAATATTGCCTATTTTATTTAATTAATAGTGAGTTATTATTACTAGAACGAAAATAATTTGTAAACTTAATGTTATTAAGTGCAAACATAAAAAAAAGGTTGAAAATGTTTAAGTGCAGCAACCTCAGCAGCTGCAGATGCATGTGGACGAAAAAGTTTTCATATTTGACATTTTTTAATGTCAACATTTTTTAATGGCAACACCTACAAAAAAATTCATAAATAATATGAGTATGGTTATCGTGTGAACTAAGATTTTTAACTTTGGCAAAAAAATAAAAAAATTATGAAGATTAGAAAAAAAAATCGTAAAGAACGCAAGTTTTTTCTGAATTTTGTGCAAAAAAATATAGAAAAAATAAAAATATTTGCAATATTTTAGATCACACGGAAAATACACATGTGGAGATTATGCGGTACCAGGTATAAAAATGTTAAAAACTTCAAATTAAAGTTTTATACATAAAAAATGTTAAAAATTTTTGAAAAATTTGTTGGAGTGTATTTATTCACTCCACACAATTTTTTCCATTATCTCTTACCGTTTCCTGTAAAAAATTTTACATTTTCACTTGAATATCGAGCGCGCCAATTAGGAACATGCCTTAAGGTAGTAGTCTGGTAACTTGGGTTCAAAAAATCCAAAATTTTTTTTGCTTAATTTGAAAGTACAATGTCTTGAGAATATCCTGTGAAAATTTCAGACAGAAATTCGAAATATTTCGGGAGTTATGACGAGTTTCCTAGAGCGCCTCGGAGTCCAACCATTAATGTTGTTGAACTTTAAACGCGTTTTTCTCAAAACATTGTTTTTCTGGTCGGCCCGGGTCCTAACTTTTTTTCTACTGAACCGATTGCTTTCAAATTTTAACAGGCTGTTCTACACACTTACAGTTCTCGTCGGTACTAACGAGACGCCCCTTTTTTCACCCCTAACTTTTTATTTTACAACCCTTTCTTTGCTAAAATAAAAGGACTTTTTTTTCAAAGTCCGTCATTTTGTTATTTACTCTTGAAATTTAACTTCAGTAGTTCCGACCAGAATGATATGTCTATAGATTAAGAATAATCAAGAATATTTGATTTCAGATAACATCAAGAGCCAAAATCACCCGGGCCACCCACGTGCATTTTTTTTGAGGTTCCAACTTCGAGTGACAATAATAATAGAAATAAACTATTAAATTTTTCAAATAAGTTTTTTTTTATATTTTCAATATGTAAATAAAAACACTCTAAATATTCAAGATAATTAATTTTTATTTTCGTATAAAAAACCACCCTCCAAAGAAGTCATGAAAATAGTCATAAGTTACCAGACTACTACCTTAAATGTGCTACTGCGGAGCCAGTCAAGGCAGCCAAATGAATGAAATTAAGTTCATAAATTATGGAAATATTTGTTATTTCTAATAAAGCCATAATTTCCCAAAATATACTGAGTTTTGTTCATTATATTTTATCTGCACGAGCTGCACTGGAAGAATGATGTTTCCCCTATCTTTCAAGCAATTTATTGAATATTTGTCACAAAACCGCTCATTCTTTGTGGCTAGCAATGAATTAAGTGAATTTATGATACATACGATACATATGATACATACTTCAACTGAAGTGCAGGGTATTTTAGCAAAGACATTCAGCTTCGATCGAAGCAAGTGAAGTTAAAAGCGGCAAGTTCTGGTGAATACAGCCATTGAGGCAAAATTTCTTTGTCGTGTCTGTCGTTTAGTTTCAGGCCGTTTTATGGGTAGTGCTCTCTTCAAACGGATCTTACCTGTAAACCTGATCCAGTTTTACTATACATCTTCGATCTTTTCCAGTTGACCAGGGAGTCAACTTGACCATTTTCACCACGTGTAAATCGTCGAAAACAGAATTCTCATGTTTAAAGTGATAAAATAGGTTTCTCCGACTCAGTAGTCGATGACTTTCAGCAGCACTATTTTCGAATTTTTCTATTTTCATTAACACACCCCAAAGGTCCCGGATTTCAGGCCAAACCTTTCTGCATTTATTTCATTTCTAATTAGCTGAAATTGAAAAATCAAAAAAGTTGTAGGTGGTAGAAAGGTGGTAGAGAAGTTTATGGGATTGTCCGATAACTACAATTGACTGAGATAAAGTCATAACGCTTGTATCAGATTCTAAATCCCATCAAATATTTCTACGGCTTTCCCATCATAATTCATAGCATGCTTAGAACATCCTTAACAAGTTTCACTTGATTGCCCATTCTTTCTCACTAATTTATTCGGCCATTTCGAACCAAGATAGACTTAACTGAAAAGATGTAATACCTGAAATCTTTGAGTTTTGCTCATTTTATTTCACTTTAAAAATAATATATGCAATACAGGGAATGTATGGGCCTGCCCTATTTCCCTCTCTAATCCCTCCTGCTATTTGATATAGTATAGCTTTACTAGGATAAAAATCTATTTCAACATGACTGATTTATTCTTGCATCAGCAGCTTGAAATATGTATTTTAGAGCTGCACCTTTGATGTCTGTGACATATTTGTTCCTGACAACATACTTTGCCTTAAAACCAGGGCCTCTGTAGTCAAGTAGGTAGCGTGCATGACTGCAACCCTAGAGGTCCCGGATTCAAATCCCGGCAAGGCCATGGTCCTACACTTTAACCTTTCTTCATTCTTGATTTCTTTACTCATTTCTAATCAACTGAAATTGAAAACTGATCAATATTTACGACTTGAAGTTGTTGTTGGTGGTAGAGAAGTTTGTGGATGAGATTACCTTATGACTTGAATTGACTGAGGTAAAGGCATAACACTTGCCTCAGATTCAAATCAACATGTTTTTGCGGCTTTTTGCCATGCTTAGAACATCCTATACATGTTTCATTTAATTGCGCCTTCCCTCCTACTAACCTATCAGCCCATTTCAAACCAAGGCAGACTTGACCGAATAGGTATTACACCTGAAATGCTTGGTTTAGATCTAAGAAAAAAAAAAAAAAAAAAAATAGGTTCATCATTTCCTTTCCGTTGACAACAAGTGCGAAAACTTTAAAGGAATGTTTGGCGATGTTCAAGCGCAATAAGATGGACTTTTTGTGCCGTTTATTAGATGTGAATAAAATAAGGATCCACGTGCATGGACCCAGAGTCTCACTATCAACTCACTATCGTGGTAGTTTTTTGTTTTTTTTGATAAACTGGGTATCGTCCACATCGATTCACTTCAAAAGGACAAAATAATCATAGGTAAGATACTATATTTTGTGGAGCTGTTAGATAAATTCAACACCAACTTGAAGCAAAAGCGACCGCATTGGTAAAACGTGCTCTTCCACAAGTTCGTAATCGCAATATCAAAATTGCATGCATTGCTCTAAGAAAAGATTCGTCACATACTATATTCTCCAGATTTGGCCCCGCGCAACTTTAATCTATTTAAAAACTTGAATAAATGGCTTACCAGAAAGAGATTTGCCTCCAATGATAAGGTAGGTCAATCGCCCATTATGAAGAACAGCCGAAATTGTATTGCTTGGAAGTGACCGACAAATTATAAAAATTTTTAACGAATTTATTCGAGCTACAAGGAGATTATCTTGAGAAATAATTATAGATCAAATAAATCACTTTTAGTTTAATTTATCAGGGAGTTTTCAGCTTGCCGTCGTATTGTTGCCAATCTTTCAAGCAGTTTATGGATTCTTTGCAAAAAAAATTCGCTCATCTTCTGAGTCCAGACATCAATCGAGTCAATTTATAATACCTTTAACTAAAGTGCATCTTAGCCCAGTAGAGGCATTCAGCCAGTATTCATTCGATTCGAGGTTTCGATCCAAACCAGTAGTAGTCAGAAGCGGTAAGTTCCATTGTCGTGTCTGCGGATAGTTTTGCGGTTGATGCTTTCTTCAAATGAATCAATTATTTTCTGTACAGCTCTTCTGTAATATTTGATCCAAGTTTTTCACTTGGCCATGGTGTTATTATTTTTACCATTTTCAAATAGTCGAAATTAGAATTCGCATGTTTTAAGTCATGGAGTAAACTTTCGACAGCAGTGGATGACTTTCAGTATTTCCAAATTTTTCTATTTTCATTGACCCACTCATGGGGTTCCGGGTTCAAATCTTGGCTAGGCCATTGCTCTATGTTTTAAACCTTTTGCATTTCTTTCCATTTTCATATCATTTGATATTGAAGAGTGATCAATATCTACGACTTAACAGTTGAAGTTGGTGGAAGAAAAGTTCATGGATGGGATTGCCTTATAACCATCGACCGTGGTCAAGTGCGTTAAAGTGCGTGAACCACTCCATGAAAATGTTCGAGCCATGATGTTCGAGGTTCCAAATGTTTTCAATTGAAATTAATTTTTCTGATCGGTCTTCACATCTCTGCAGACAATGGCAAACTTCAGAGAGTAAATAATGCCATGTACAGTTTCTTGAGAACATGCACATTAGCCGTTCGGAATTGGCATAAAACTAGTAGGTCCACGCACAACAAAATGTGATCATAAGAAGTTCGGTCAAAGTCCTTTCCAGGGCTGAAATGACTAGTTTATTTATATTTTTTTTTGCCTTATCGCTAAAACTGACTGAGTGCATTACATTTGCCTTAGATTCTAATTCACATGTTACTTTGGCTTCCCACCATGCTTAGAAGATCCTAAACGTGTTTCACTTGGTTGAACTTCCTTTCCCACTAATCTTTCACTCCATTTCGAACCTAGACAGACTTAACTGAAAAGTGAAGTAAGAAATGTAAAATCTTCGGCTTGGCAGAACTTAAAATACCCTCCTCACTTGTGTGTAATATATAATATCCGAAGTTATGAAGGTTTTATTTTTTTTAATTTTTTGATGATGATGGCGTGATTTTTATTCAATTTATCCAAATTTTAACCTTATTGCATTTAAATAACTATTAATTTTTATGTATAAAATATCAAGTCCATACATTAATTTTTGTGGAATTTATGTAGGTTTTGCTATTTGGATGAAGTCACTTCGTATGGAAGATAACCGTGATTATCATCCGATTTTGCACAATTTCAAACTAAGAGCTTGACTTTAGAATTCAAGCTTATGTTGAAAATTTCAAGAGCTTAGATTATGTCTTGTGGAATTTTTAGAGATTTTTCTATTTTGGTATTGTTCACTTTGTATGGGAGGTCGGGCCGATTTGTCTCATTTTCGAACTTGATCTTTTATCTATATCTATACTATTATATAAAAGAAGACTCACGTATGTTCGGCTGCGAAAAGCTTGAGAATGGCAGGCGCTGTTTCAAAAATTCTTTTTCTCTAGGATAGCTATGGTGCCCAGTTGGGACATGGGATATATAAATTTAATAACCATTGTTTAAATAATTAATTAAAATTCAAAGAGAATAACCATACAATTTCTTTATTCTTATTCTCAGAGAGAAAACATTTTCTCATTAAAGCTCTGTGCATCTCAAAAAAAGGTTGTGCCCAAAGCTAATAAGGTAGAACATATGTATATGTAATACTTCTGTATTCCAACTCTGAAATCGAAAAGAGACAGCCATAACAACATAAGATTTTGCTGTTTGTGTTAGTATATTTGAATATATGAAAATTACTACACAAAAAATAAAAAGTCAAACCGTCACAGGGGCGGTTGTTATGAAAACGTTTGCCCCAAACATATGAGAAAACAAATCATATTTGTTTTTCCTAAATCACAGGTACGCACCATTCTAAAACAATTATAAGAACGCCTGAAATATGATTAAATTTAAACAAACAAAATTTTAATCAAAAAATTCAAACAACAAAAATTTCAAATAAAAATTATTGACAATGGAAGCACCGCTCCTGAGTTTTTTTATTTTGAAATTTAATTTCCTCTATATATTTTCTCGCTCATATAACAATATATCAGCACTCTAATGTTGACGAATATATGAGATAGAACAATATGTCAAAATCGCTGTGAGACAAAAGCTCTATTTTCAAACCCTTTTTGAGCATCATATATAAAAGTCAACAACCCAGCGGGAAAATGAGAATTGATTAAAAAACAAAAAATCGTAAATGGAATAGATTCTTTTGCTTACATTTTAGAACGTATTCCAAAAAATATATAAATTAAAGCAAAACATATGAATTGGAATATATCAATCAAAAGTTTATATCAACCAATATATCAACGAATATATCAACCAAACAAATTTTGGCATAAGTGAGAAAAACATCAGTCTGTTTTGATTTGTTTTCTTATTTCCGAAAGTTAATACTTTTTATTTAAAATAATCATATATGTAATACTTCTATATTGGCAGTACACTGGACTGTGAATGTACCCGAAATTGTGGCGCCCGTGGCGTAGTTGGTTAAAGTGCGTGGCCGCTATGTCAAAGAACTTTGGAAACCCAGGTTCGAACCCCAGCAGCGACAGAAAATTATTTGAATTAAAATAATTTTTCTGTACGGCCGCCACCTCTCTGCAGACAATGGCAAACCTCAGAGAGTAATCAAAGTGCCATGTAAAGCTTCTTGAGAACGAGAACTTTCCGTTCATCGCCGATCGGAGTCGGCGTTAAGCATGTAGGTCCGGTTCTCGGTCAATTGTGTACAAACTTAATAACACGCACAACACAATTGATCATAAGAAGCTAGGTCAAAGTCCTTTCAAGGGCTGAAATGGCCAGTTCTTTTTTTATTTTTTTTTTTTTTTTAGCTATGATTTATGCAAAACAAATATGTATGCTTTGTTTTGTTTTATGTTTGGGTAGACATTTTTCTTAACAACCGCCCCGTTGACGTATAGTAGTAGTATATTCAAATATACTAATACAAACAACAAAATCTTATGTAGGCTATCTCTCTTTGATTTCGTAGTTGAAACTCATTAAAAATTTATTTTGCTGCCAATATTGAAGTATTACATACATGGTTTAATAAATAAGGTTGTCGCATGGGTGAGAGCGAGTTCCAATAAATGTCGAATCGAAGTTGACAACTCATATAAAATCTGAATGCGTAAATTGATAACATGCAAAGCCGATGAAGTTGTTGTTGTAGCTTTTCATTGATTTTGACAATTATGTGTACTGAGAAGAGAGTACGATCAGCCACGAGACAAACTAATTTATTCAACCATGATTACATGTATGAAAAGAATCTATTTAAAAATTGAAAAAAAACGATTCTGTAGCGATTCCACTTGAAGCGAGAAAAGAATATACTATTCTTTGTAGGCTGCATGTTAAAAATAATCAATTCTAGAATCTATACTGGAGAAGAGAATTGATTCTTTTTTTATATAAAATTGCATCTTTTTCCCGATGGGGTGTTAAAAATAATCAATTCTAGAATCTATATTGGAGAAGAGAATTGATTTTTTTTTCCCGGTGGGAAGGTCCACAAAAAAGAAAAAAAAAGACAGCAACATGTATTGAGTGCGGTACCAATGCTGCCACCTTTTTGAATGTAAAAATACTGCCACTTTTACAAAAGCATCGACAAAAATTCCGTGTCGATGTTTTGTTGAAATATTTTGATGAAATTTATCAGCTTAAACGAAAGATATATTTAATTTTAAAATAACAATTCTCTAAGGCCGTCATATATTTTTCTTACTTAGATATTTTTACGTATAAACGAGATTTTTATATATAGGGTATTTACAGATCCATTCTAAAGTTGATATATAGTAACTTTAAAACGATACTTCAATCAAATTGTGAGAACCCCTACACGTAGTTCATTCTAAAATTGACACAAACGCCTTTTGAAAAGAGAAGCTTTCTTTAATTTATTGATTTTTCAATAAAATAAAAATAACAAGAGAAGCTTTCTTTGATTTATTGATTTTTCAATAAAATAAAAATGCCTTTCAGAAATGCCAGTTTACTACGAAAAACAAACATGTTGGAAAGCAAGGCAATTTTACCAGTTCGTGTTATCTCTTTTTTACATGCAAAACAAAATCAAAAATAGTTACCACATGGCAAACTGTTTTAGAGTTAATTAGTTAGCTGGTTACTTTATTCGGATGGAACTACTAAGTCGCTTCAACAGAAATATACAATTTTACCGAAATTCAAACGGCTGTATTCATAAAAAATTATGAGCCTCTTACAAAGCCTTCATAAGAAAAAAACCAAAAAAAAATTTAAAAACATTTTTCATGTTGAACGTTTCAACAGCTCTTTTAAATGCTTGATAAATAAGAGAATTTTAAAAATGGTTGAAACCTTCAATAAACCCTCGATAAAGCATTTTAAAAATTTGTTTGTTCTCATCTAAGCACAAAAAATATTGTCAAAAATGTATCAAATTATTTCAAAATGTATCAAAAACAAACAAAATGTCAAAAAGTGTTTGAAAATGTTTGATTATAAATTAGAGGATTTTTAAATATGGTTGAAATTAAAATTTTTTTTTTAAGGTTTATAACACACCTCTCATAAAGCAGTTTTTAAATTATTTGCTCTCATTTGAGCACAAATATTGTCAAAAATAATTAAAATTCTTCAAAATATTTCAAACATTTGGAAAATATGTCAAGAAAATTCAAAATATATAAAAAATTTCCAAAAAAAGAAAATAAAACAAGAAAATTTGTCAAAGATTTCAAAATATTTATAAAAAAAAAAATAATAAAATGACAATTATTTCAGTGCAGATGGCTTAGAAAAACTATTGATTTTTAAATATCAAAATCTTGACGAAATTGCGACAAATAAATAACAAGTCACTGAATTTATCTAATACACAAACCATTATTTACACTGTTCCCACTTCAATATGAATACGGCTGTTAAATTTTAAGATTCAAAGTTTTTAATGATATTTAATATATTTATCGCGGGCGAAGCAGCGGGTATTTGCTAGTATTAAATAAAAAACAACTTAAATATTCAGCCTTACTACGATAGTTTCAAAATAAGGTCTGTAATCGTGACAATGGACAGACGGATATTGCTTAACCGACTCCGGTGTTTATGCCGATCAAGAATATATATTATTTTATATACCTACCACGCCTTCTTATTGGCTTAAGCAGTAAGCGTTGAGGTATACAAATTATGTTGGTTGCACCTTTGCAAGTTGAATCATAATAAAAACGAAAACCAATGTATGCCTTAAACATGAAAATAGTTACAGTGTGATCAGATGCGATACAGTACAAGTAACGCCATCTTTTGTTAATCCCTCATTTTCAAGTTTCAAAAGCTTAAAAAAAATTCCTTAATTTGTGACCAAGAAACCTTCTCGAGTGAAGTGTGGATTTCAAAAATAATGAAACTCAACTGAATTGTTTTATTTTTTTAAGATAAAGTCCACCTCAGGCTTTAAGTCACTAATAGGCCTTTGTTAATAACTTTTGACATTTTCAGACGCTTTTAGCTCAAGATAGGAAAATTCCAAATTCTTATGGTGATAGATTTATTCCCCGGCGTTATATGCTTTGCAACATTGAAAGAAATGTCAAATTTGCGAAAAAAGAAATCACGGAGGATATCTTAAAAATGGTAAAACAAAATATGTGCTAGTTTTTTCTTATTACAATTTTTTTTTTTCAGAGATTTTCAATGCAACACTCGAGACAGAACTGCTTTTGCTTAGCAATAAATCAAAATTTGGGCATTAAAGATCGCCGGATATTGGAGTTCGGTGATTTGCATGTAAAAGGTTCTTACACTCCACAGAACGATAAGGCAGAGGAGTTCATATATGGACGCCTCAATGGATTCGACTGGCCATGCAAACCACGTTCAAGACCCTTAGCTGTCACTGATACAACTCACGATCTTCCTGGCTTTGATTTCTCCTCAGGTAGAAGAGAAATGCTTTTTTAAAAATAATTTTTGATATTTCTATGAATCTTTTAGATTTAAACCTGGTAGACTGGTCTGTAAATGAACTCATTGTTGCATCATTTGGGCGTGATTTGATCATTTGGAAACGCTGTGAAGATTTAACAATGATTTTTAGTATTAAAAATTCCAGAGCCATTTCATGCTGTCCAAATGGAAGATATCTAGCCATAGGGTGTAAGACTCGATGCTGGCCAAGTAAGATACTAACTCACCCGTATTGTTTGAATTTGACTTGTGAATTTTCTTTATCCAACTGTCCACTAACTAGAATCACAAAAATTCATGTTTTTTCTTATAGTCTTAGAATTGTGGGACATAAGCAGCTACAATGACTTTGTTGTTATAAATGGAAAAGTATTTGGACAGAAACATGCAAACATACTGTGCATAGAGTGGAGCAAGTCAGGAAACCAAATGGTCTGTGGAACTCATAGTGGTACCATTTACGTCCTCTCAGTACCAGGCTTGAAAACTATTAAGAAGATACACAAACACAAACTCCCCGTTACTATGATCAAGTTTTCACCTACCATGCGATATTTAGCTTGTGGCGATGTTGAAGGGAACATAACGATAATCTGTTGGAACACCTGTGATATTTATTTCCATCTTCTATCTGTTCGAAAACTTAAAGTGACTTTCGACTGGCATCCGTGGAACGGTGTTGATTTAGCCATATGTAAGTTAACTTTTAAACTTTGCACTGCCGGTATTTTCCATTTCAAAATGTATATTTTTGTATGTTGCCAATTCATGTACCCATATATCCAGATGGCAAAAAATTTGCCAGACCGACAGTGCAAAGTTAAAAATGGTTTGAAACTTTTATTTTTAATTCTCAATCTCTTAAAGCTGAAGAATGCCCGGCCTCCATTGTTATTTTGCATGTGCCAACCGTAGAGATAGTGGCTTACTATCAAAGAAAGGATTCTGAAATCAGTATAGATTCTGTGACTTTTAGTAAGTTGACGGCTGAATTGCTGGTCAGTGTGTCAGAAAACACAGCTGATGGCTGCACAAATACTGAGATCCTTGTTATGTCTTCGCTTGATCGTATTGTTGATGTGTTAAAGCTCCCAGAGACTGGTGCTCGATTCATGATGTGGAGTCCAGATGGAACAAAACTTGCTAGTGCTGGAAACGACGAAACCTTGACTATTTGGAATTTTCACTATGGCAGCGGAATTAAAACTAAGCCCATAAATTTGCGCAAGAAGAATATGAAGCAACCATTTGGTGCGCCGTTCGGATTACAATTTAATATGTGGTCATCTTGTAAATGATACCGATGTGATATTTATTGTATTTTTTATTAGGTTTATTTGCTTCCCTGTATATTTGTTTGTTTTATTTATTAGAAGATGTTATTAAATGTGCCAGCTAAATATTTTATCCCTCTCTTCTTCTTCTTTGAGTATTGCACACAATGATAAGGAACAATTGTTAGTTTAAGCCAAATGGTGATTAAAATTTTAGAGGATTAGGTTATTATGTAAAGTGTTTTTTCAAAGGCAGTACTCACTTAAGATCATATCTAGCAAACCAATACTCAGATTGCGAACTGTCAACGTATTTACCCCTACGTTTAAAAAAAAGTAAAAGGGGTATATTAATATTGTCACTACGCTTGTAACGTAGTATAAAGGTATAGAAAAATGCATATTTTCTTGATTGGCATCACCACCCGAGTCGATTTAGCCATGTCCGTCTGTGATCACGATTACAGCCGCCAGTTTTAAGCTATCATCACGAAATTCGATATTTAATCTTTTTTAATCGAATTTTTTCTGTTAAGATTATGACGAAAATGTTTTTAAAACATAAACATTTTATTGACTGCTTACGACTTTGAATATACTTTGGTTCGACTGTGGGGCTTTGAATATTTTAACTTCGGCCCAGTCAAAGCCCATTTTTTTAAGTTTTTCAGTAATTTTATCGTTCTGACATAAACGTTTTAGACACACTTAAAACACTCCTTTCCAAACTAGGAAATGAATTTGCACAAGGATTAAGTTAAGAATTCGGACATGGATTATAACAAGAGTTTGGACGTGAAGTAGGAATATCAAAATAATCCAAAGACAAATAACGAATAGCTGAAGGATGAGAATAAGTTTCGGAAAAGAGGAAAGGATAGGGACAAGAATAAGAACAAGGATAAAGAAACACTGTCACGACACAGCCAACTCTTTTTTTTTAGATCTTAATTTTATTACTCCTCCTTTTTATTTAAGATAATTTTATTATTCCTCAAGCTATATTGCTTTGAAATTTTAATTTAATTTTAATGTTGAAATTTCTTCCTGATTTAAGTCTAGAAATCTATATATATAAAAATAAGTTGCATTGTGTATGAAATTGATGTTCTCTGTAATGCGTGAAACGATTTTGTTTCTGGAAATTTCCCATGAAAGGTGACGTCAATACGAAGGCTTTTTTGTATAAATGGTCCTTGTATGTGTGTTGGTTCATGAATAATAAGCATTTTAGTGAACTTATCAACAATACAGGTGTGAAAATATACAGGTGCGCACACATGGTGTATATGGGGAAATATTTCCAAGGGTAATTGGAAATAAATGGAATATTGGAATAATTTGGCAAGTCTCACTTTAGTTTGCATTTGCGGGAAAAATAAAGGTATAGTAAAAATTTTGCATACCCCTTTTTTCCATACCCGCTTTTACCGCCCACAAATAATTAAAAATGCTATATTTCAGACGGTTTTGGTCGTATTATACTAAAATTTGGTAAATAAGTTCGTATGGTTACTGTCGGCAAGTATACTAAAACTGGGCGTGATCTAACTATATATATATACGCCCACTTTTTAGAAATCATTATTATTTCTGAGTTGTATATGTTTTGATAGTGAAACTTGATATGTAGATGCTATGGGCCCAAGAGGCCATTACTATATATTTGAGCGAACATTAGACAAGGCGGAATTTGGCCACACAGGCCAAATTTATGATATCGAATTGCTTTGGAACTAAATGTCGTATAACAATGAAGGTCTTTCTACTCAAAAAAATGGCACGGGCAATCGAAAACGGGCCGTGGCTCCACCCATATAAGCCAAATTAATAATACAGAATAGCTTTAGAAACTCAGAATGTAGATACGATTTGGTGATGTCCTTCTACTAGAAAAGGTGACATGCATTGGACTAGGGGGTGTGTCTCAACCCATACAAGCCAAATTTATTACACAGAAAAGCTATGGAAGTAAAAGACAAAGAACATAGTTACTACTTGGTAATATCCTGCTAATGGGAAATGAAAAATGCAAAAATTTTACAATAGAGAACGCCGCTATAGACTCCAAAACTACTGAGCCGATTGAGCTCAAATTTGCGTAGTAACTATGGGGTCATTCATAAATTACGTTACCAATTTAGTAGAGAGAGAGAGAGGTTTTAAAATGTACTAAGATAAGTAACGAATGGGGGGAGGGGGTCTCGGATATGGTACCAATCATAAAAAAAACTCGAAAAATTGAAATTAATACAACCCAACATTTCTAACCATTTTTATCCTTACATCTTGATGTTTGACCGTCTAAATTGACTGTTAACTATTGGCAAATGTAGTAAGGGCAAAATTTTTCTTTGCTAGCTTTTCGACAGTTAATTTTTCTATTTTCGAATATTTTTAAATCAATTAATTTTTTATTTCATATACTAAGTTACTTTATGGGGGTGGAGGGGAGTGTTTTTAAAATGCACTACAAAGAGTACCGGAGGGGGGTAAAAACGGGGGGGTTACGTAATTTATAAACGATCCCTATGTTTCGAGTTCTAGATGGTTTAGAAATAATAACGCTGAAGGCATTGCAACATTTTCCGGTACTTATCTAGATAAGGTGTAGCAAAGCGCACCGGGAAAAAGCTAGTTTTATATAAAAAAAATACATAAGACAATCAAAGAAATTAGTTTTAAATTTTTTTTTTTGTGGCTTACCATTTTTTATTTTTTTTTTTAGGGCCAATTTTATCAGGAGATAAAAGTCAAAATTGACATAAAATTGCAATTTCTAGCTCAGCAGAATTTCTGTATCGCCTTCAAAATGTAATAAATTTTATCTATTTGATTGTGTTGAATGCGTTGATACTAGCAACTATATTTGTTTGGTCAATACCATTTTGATTTTCAAGTTGAAATACATTTTCTATTGAGATTTAAGTGAAAAAGGTTGTGAGAAAAGTTTATTTAAAATGAGTAAATTAGATGATCTGTTGTCTAAAAAGAAAGCTGTTGTGCCAGTATTGGACTTGAGTAAGAACGTTATTCAGACGAAGGAAGAATTTAAGCGCCTCATGGAAAAGGTGCCTGATTATAAAATGCGCCCAGTAAAGGTGCGAGCAGAGGAAATAAAAATAAAAGAAAAGGATTTTTCATTCAAATTACAAAGAAAGGAAATGCGAAAGCTTTTGAAATGTAACGGAGAACGTGACCCGATTTATGCTTATGCAGATCCAATACCAAATGAGATGAAGGATGTGCTATTGAGTGAACTCTGTGCTGTGCCTATCGATTGGAAAATGCTAACAACATTGAGACCCAAGTCCAAGCAAGAGGAGGAGTATTTCAGTAGAATGGTGGAGATGGGAAAATTACAGCTTAAAACAGAGGCTCGTGATAAGAAAGAAAATGCGTTGAACAATTGCGTTAAGAAGATCAAGAACAAATCAGGAATAATTGAGACTCGATTAATAACTTGTGCTGAATGCAGTGAAGAGTTGTGTAATGGTAATTTCTAAAGAAAATCTGTCAAAGGACATTATAATAATGGTGAATAATGATTTTTAATTGACAAGGGAAAACTTGCACCGATTTCAATTATGATCTTTTCGTGCGTGTTGAGCCAAAAGCTCCCAAAGGAAAGGCTACTCCTACTGCAGGAGCTCTAAAAGATAAGAACAATGGGCGCAAGAAGTCAGCATTTAATTCAGGAAAACCTAAAATCAAGAAGTCATCAAAGATTTAAAAACCATCAATTGATTGGTTGAATGGTATGTGAAGCAGACGTTCTTGGTAATGTTGGTCTCTTGAGCTCACTGGGTTCATATAAAAATAATTTCTTTTTATAATCGTCAAAATTTTATGTAATAAATTTCTTCTTAAATATTTTTAAGAATTAAAAGATGGATAAATTACAATCTGACGTTCTTTATGTAATGGTAATTTTAATAGCGTTATGGACATGGGCTTAATTCTCTCAATCGTTGAGTGGAGGATCGGATATTGGAGACTTCTACATAGATTTCTACATTTTGAAGTTGTAAAGGGCTTGTTTGAGATGTTAGTAGAATAGGATTTAAGGCATTCAGGGAATTTTTGATAAGGGCCCCTGTCCGAAATTGTTGTGATTTTCTACATTGACTCTAGTTATAGTCGAAACGCATCTACCCTGCCAACATTTTGTATCGCGGAAGAGTAGAAAGTCAATCTTCTTCAAGAACAATTTTTCGCCGGCGAGCTCGCTAACTTATCGCTTTCTGCTCTCTCGTGGGAGAAAAAAGTCCTTCGAGGCGAAATCTTCTAGAAGAGCAGAAAATGAGTCTTCCTGTTGAGCAGAAAGTGATTCCGTCGAGTGAGCAGAAAGCGAATTTTCCTAGTGAGAAGTAGACGATATCCTTTTCAATTTTAAACCTCACTTCTAACCAAATAAATACATTCTGCTTTAAGGGGGGAAACGCACCCAGACCTTTTTTTCAAATATTTTTTGCATTTTCTTAAAGCCTTAAAGCCTCAAGAATATGTGGTGAAAATTTCAAGTCGATATCTCAAAAAGTAACAAAGTTATAACCTAGTGAGTGAACCGCCTTCTAGAGCGCGCAGTGCTGGCCCTTATTTTCAAACTCGTTTTTCTCGAAACCATGTTTTCAAAGTCGGTGACCAAGATTTCTGTGATTTTTCTGAGTCTGTGAAGATTTCGGACTCTGTGAACCGATCGTTTTGATTTTTCTGCAGGCTTATTTTACACATAATAATCTCGTACTTGTCATAGGATTTTTTTGTAGTTTCGTTCATTCTTTATAGGCAAAATTATGACGAATTTTTGGTCGAAAATCGTTTTTTTTACGTTTGAAAGTCCGCCATTTTGTGAAAAATCAATATTTTCAAAAACGGCTATAACAAGTACGAGTTTTAAGTATCTAGTTTAATAATATATTTAATTTTTTTGTTTCTGATGAAATTAGGAGGAGCAATCTTGGTCACCGCATTTCACCTTTTTTCTACAAAAAATGCTGTATCTACCTTAATATTATTTTTTTTTTAATAAAAAAATACTTAACATACTCTTGAATGTATGTGTATATTTTTAGGTATAAAAATCCTCATTTAAAAATATCCCATAGGTTTCCTTAAAAAAATTCACAAACATGACCTTTTTTTTCGGCCTCTGGCTATATTTCCCCTCTTAAAATAATGTTTAATTTTTTTTTATTATAAGTATAGTAAATTCAAACGTGCTATAAAATGATTAATAGATTTAAAAAAAATTAAAAAAAAATTGAAAATAACGAAACTTAAGTAACTAACTATATGCAAAATATAACTTATAACATTGAGAAATTAAGGATGCTACTTTCGGGGACCACTTTTCGGCGCTTATTACGGTTGTCTATCTTTTTTTAGGGCACAATTTTGATGGCACATATCTGTAAATAAACAAGATTTTATATTTTATTTATAACACGATATTTATTATAGTTTACATAATAAACAATTTTACCTTTAATAATTGCAATGTAATAACATCGCTCCGCACTAGGCTTATCGCTGGTCCTCTTCAAAGTGAACATTGTTGCTAGCTCATCTTCAAACACTTTCTTTACCGCAGTTCTAATAAAAGAAGCAAAGAACTCAAAAACAATTAACTCAATATGAAAAGAGCTAACGGGAAAATATTTATTGCTTAATTTTTGACGTAGAATACGTCATTCTCGGAGGTAAGTAGGGTGGTTGATAGTGATCAGGTGTCGGTATTTAGGTCACAATTTGAGCCTTTGGTGTGCCTAAAGTACTGATCGTACAATGTTGATGTTAGCACTTGTTGGTCTGCTTGATCCTCACTGGGAGAAAAATTACTGTTTGAACTATCTAACTTATATAAATTTTACACAATTACATGAAATATAAAATCAACATTTGATGTTTTTGTTTGCTTAAGTTTGCTACCTATTTATCGACAGTTTCCGGTTTTATCGACAAAACCATAAAATTTGTATGAGAGCCCCCCTAAGGAGTGGTCAGAGCGAATAGGTGTCCAAGGAAAAAATGTTCCTTTTGCAAAAGTAATGGGGGTCGGTCATACATAATAACCCTCTGCGGCACTCTCTTAAAGGTCATATGCTCAGGTGTATGGAATAAATGAACAAAAACCAAAAAATTTGTATGGGAGCCCCCCTAAGGAGTGGTCGGAGGGAATAGGCGTCAAACGCAAAAATGTTCCTTTTGCAAAAGTAATGGGGGTCGGTGATACATATTAACCTTTTCCGGCACTCTTTTAAAGGTCATATGCTCAGGTGTATGGAATAAATATACAAAAACTATAAAATTTGTATGGGAGCACCCCTAAGAAGTGGTCAGAGCGAATAGGTGTCCAAGGCAAAAATGTTTATTTTGCAAAAGTAATGGGGTTCGGTCATACATATTAACCCACTCCGGCACTCTTTTAAAGGTCATATGCTCAGGTGTATGGAATAAATATTTTGCTAAATATTTTTTAAAAAAGATGTCATCAAAAGCGAATTGAATAATTCTACGTCTTGTGTTACGACATAGTCGAAACTACTGTATCTTTGTTTCTTACTTCTGCCTTCTTCTTTTCATCACCTAGAAGAGATATAACCGAATCAAAGGGCAAATATCAAAAAGCAAAACAAAACAATACTTAAAGTTGTTATAAAATAAACAGTTACTTTTTGAAAATGCCTCAATCATATCGCTTTTTCTTCGCCTAGACGAAAAAAGGGTAAAACTGTGGTGTTTTTATTTTGTAAAAAAAAAATGTAACCCTCAGAAGTAACGATAGCGAATCGCTTTCTTTTCGCGCAGAATAAATCTCGCCTAAATATCTTCCAAAAGTATCGCTTTCGCTTCGCCTCGGCGAAAGGCGAACAATTTATCTTCCAAATTTTGGCTGGGTATATACACAAAAATTCATTTTTGTCTGTGTATATTTCATAGAAATGTGTAGAAGTAATATTTAGATAGGCGGTGCTCCACATAGAAATTTGAGGCTGCTGTGCCTCTGTGTTCTTCGCTACACCCATAAGAACTAATATATTAAAGAAGAGGTTTTTGTCGATAATGTATCGATCAACTTAGTTCGATTTTTGGTGATGAAGCACTACACACAGCGTCTATAAGAGAGCAAAATGTGAGCAGCGAATAGTTTTGCTCTGAGTTTGATAACGTTGTTCTCAGCTGCTCTGTTAAGAAAAGAACAAGCAACATAACAACAACAATTATAAGCAAACTTTAATAAGCTATAACTTAAAAAATATAAATTTTTAAGAAATAAAAAGTCCAATTTGCACATCTACAGGTTTAAACCTATCAAATTATACTAAATTTATTAAAATTGGACTTGTACTTAAAAAACCTTATGGTCTAGTTAGCCTCGCATGGCTCAACAAGTGTCGCTTGGCGATCTGTTCAATGCGATTTGCATGTATCTGATTATGCACAACGTGAACGCATGGCAATGCTCAGATAAAAGCAAAAATTTAACGCTGAATACATAGATAAACATGGAAGATCTGTTTCATTTTGATATCTTTGTATCTTCTATGCGTTTGACGTTTCACCGAAACAGTTTTGCATAATCAGCACTTTTTTTGCTATGTGCTAGCTGCTTATCTATGTACCATGCGCTGCTGTGCCATGCGAGGCTAACTAGACCATTACGCCGGACAAATTTTGAGTTTGCGTAATATAAAAAAAAAAAAAATAAATAACTGGCCATTTCAGCCCTTGAAAGGACTTTGACCTAGCTTCTTGTGATCAATTGTGTTGTGCGTGTTATTAAGTTTGTACACAATTGACCGAGAAATGGACCTACATGCTTAACGCCGACTCCGAACGGCGATGAACAATGTTCTTATTCTCAAGAAGCTTTACATGGCATTTGTATTACTCTCTGAGGTTTGCCATTGTCTGCAGAGAGGTGGCGGCCGTACAGAAAAATTATTTTATTCAAATAATTTTCTGTCGCTGCTGGGGTTCGAACCTGGGTCTCCAAAGTTCTTTGACATAGCGGCCACGCACCAACCAACTACGCCACGGTCGCCAACAATAATATACATATGTTTGCGTAATATACATATGTAAATAAGATAAACTTATAATTCTGTGGCAATATGACAGAGTAGCTTAAGTCCAAAAATATAGTTGTGAGTTATTTACATTTTTAAAAATCCTTTTTCTCATTTTTATATGTAAAATTTGTGTATGGTCATTAGAAAAATCGGCATAACTTTCTTTTTAAGAGTCGGATTTAAACAAGGGTAGGACACAATTGTGCACCTTGAAATGGTTAATAATAATATGTAGAATTTCAGTTTTTCGCTTATGTCGACTTAAGCTACTCTGTCATATTGCCACAGAATTTTGCGTATAAACAAAAAGGACATAACATTTTATATTTTGTTTCAATATTTTTAAAATGTGGCTTAGTTTGATTCAATGTCACATTTTTTAAAATTATATTTTTGTTAGGATTTGGAGCTTTTAACAAATTTTTGTTGATCCGGGTGTTAAAGATATGATAGAAAATTTTGGCAATCCAAATTAAAATTTGCATAGTTCCGCTTTTACCACACGTGTGCTCATTTTGTTTCTGTCGTCCCTCCATACAGACTCCGTTATGGAGAACATCCGTTCAACGATTTGCTTTAAGCAACTAATCTTTGTATTTTGGTACCGAGAGCAAATCGTTGTTACAACACAACGATAAAGCGCAAAGTTAACCATACATAAGTTAACGACGTTGCTTATATGACAAGCGTGAAGAATGATGAATAAATTATTAAAAAAAAAATCTAACGGTGCGAAAGCCGGAGAAAGCTTATCAGGTGCAGAGCACGGAGATGAACCCTTCAAAACCGAAGTCTCCGGGAAAAATGGTGTGAGTTGGCAACCCTGGTTGTGGCAGAAAACATCGATGCTGTATATGAACTGTTGAAAGCAGACCGGCATGTGACCGCATGGAGTCGATGTTACATGAGCATCTAGGCGTCAGGAAGGATTAGGAAGATATGTTGGATACCCCATAATTTGACGGTTGCTCAAAAAGCTCGTGTCGATTAGTGCAAGGATATGCTGAAAAAATACAGAGGGGGTGACTTTAAACACATCTAATTCCAAATTGAACTGTTGTGCTTTTTAAGCTCTGTAACTGTTAAAACAAACTTTGGTTTTTAAGTTCCTTTATCCGTTCTCCTTATTCATAATTACAAATAATATAAATCTTTTGTACATTTTGAAGATATGTACATTTTAATGTTTTTGACAATTTTTGTAAAAAGAGGAAAGAGTCGCTCAATTTCACTCTTTTAAGTAGTTAAATTCAATTTCAGTTAAAAGTAGTTTTCTTACTTTTAAGTAGAAACTTTGACGGCTGTATTTATAAAAATTTATGAATCTATTATAAAGCCTTTATAAGGAAATTATCGAAAAAATAATCTATTTTGAAGACTTCATGAAGAAATTGAAAAATGGTTGAAATCATCTATAAACACTAATATACACTCATACTGTCAAAAATATATCCAACTAGCTTTTTCCCGGTGCGCTTTGCTGCACCTTATCTAGATAAGTACCGGAAAATGTTGCAATGCCTTCAGCGTTATTATTTCTAAACCATCTCGTACTCGAAACATAGCGGTCGTTCATAAATTACGTAACTGATTTTAATTTACCCTTCCCCCCGGTACTCTTTGTAGTGCATTTCAAAAACACTCCCCTCCACCCACAAAAAGTAAAGTAGTATATGAAATAAAAAATTAATTGATTAAAAAATATTCGAAAATAGAAAAAATAACTGTCCAAAAGCAAGAAAAGAAAAATGATGCCCTTACTGCACTTGCCAATAGTTAACAGTTAATTTAGACGGTCAAACATGAAGATGTAGGGATGCAAGTGGTTTGAAATGTTGGGTTGTATTAATTTCATTTTTTTCGAGTTTTTTTATTTTTGGTCACATTACTAAATCTGAGACCCCCTCCCCACATTCGTTATTTATCTTAGTATATTTTAAAACCTCTCTCTCTACTAAATTGGTAACGTAATTTATGAATAACCCCATAGTTAATGCGCTCAGTAGTTTTGGAGTCTATAGCAGCGTTCTCTATTGTAAATTTTTTGCATTTTTCATTTCCCAGTAGCTGGATATTACCAAGTAGTAACTTCATTCTTACTTCTATGTTCTTTGTCTTTTACTTTCACAGCTTTTCTGTGTCATAAATTTGGTTTGTATGGGTGGAGACACACCCGATTGTCCAATGCATATCACCTTTTCTAGTAGAAGGACATCACCAAATGTTATCTACATTCGGAGTTTCAATGTTCTGTGACTTTTACTTCTATAGTTATTCTGTATCGTAAATTTGGCTTCTATGGGCGGAGCCACGCCCTGTTTTCGAATGCCCGTGCCAGTTTTTCAGTAGAAAGACCTTCATTGTTATACGACATTTAGTTCCAAAGCAATTTAATATCATAAATTTGGCCTGTGTGGCCAAACTCCCCCTTGTCTAATGTTCGCTCAAATATATAGTAACTGCCTCTTGGGGCCATAGCATCTACGTATCAAGTTTCACTATCAAAACATGTAACACTCAGGAATAATAATGATTTATAAAAAGTGGGCGTATATATATAGTTATACCACGCCCAGTTTTGGTATAGTTTCCGACCATACGAACTTATTTACCAAGTCTAATATGACCAATACCGTCTTAAAAATGCTTTTTATTGATTTGTAGGCGGTAAAAGGGGGTATGGAAAAAAGGGGTATGGAAAATTTTTGCAATGCCTATATTTTTCGCGTAAATGCAAACTAAAGTAAGACTTGCCAAATTATTCCAATATTCCATTTATTTCCAATTTCCCTTGCAAATATTTCCCCATATACACCATATGTGCGCACCTGTATTTTTCTACACCTGTATTGTTGTATAAGTTTACTCAAGTGCCTATAATTCATAAACCATACAAAGACCGTTTATACATAAAAACCTTCCTATTGACGTCACTTTTCATGGGAGAACATCAATTTCATACACAATGCAACTTATTTTTATATGTAGAAGATGACTTAAAATTATTTTAAAAATTAATACAATGTCACAGTGTAACACAATTTTTGATATGCGATTCAAAGGCTTTATAAAAGAGAATTAAAAAAAAAATGGGACTGCAAAAAATGGTAGAATAAAGAAGGTAAATGCAAGGGGGAGAGCGTGGACTATGAACTGTGAAATTAAAATTATTTTTATTTGAATTATTTTTTTTTTATCTTTTGCATTCTTTCGCTTATGGCGGCCGTAGCGCAGTGGGTAGAGTGGGTGACCCATACGCCAGAGAACCCTGATTCAAATTCCATTTGACACAGAAAGTTTTTTCAATTGAATTAATTGTTCTGTTAGGCCGTCACCTCTCTGCAGACAATGGCAAGCCTCAGAGAGTAAATAATACCATGTAAAGCTTCTTGAGAACATTATTAGCCTAGCCGTTCGGTGTCGGCATAAATCTAGTAGGCCCAGTTCTCGATCAATTGCGTACAAACATTTAATAACACGCGCAACACAATTTGATCTTGAGAAGTTCGATCAAAGTCCTCTTCAGGACTATAAAATGGCCAGTTTATTTTTTTTTTATATTTTTCTTTCGCTATTTTGACAGTTATGGCTGACAAAAAGAGAGCCAACAACCTTGTTTATTCTACAATGGTTGAAACATTTTGTTAGCAATTTTAAAATTTGTTTACTCTCAAGAAATATTGTCAAAATAATTGAAATGATTTCAATATATAGGAATAAGATATGTAAATATATGTAAAAATAATATTGCAAGCAACACAATTTAACAAGTTTGTTAGCATGTTTCAAATATTGCCTAACTGGCTTTGTTTTTTTGCTCACCAAAAATCTCGACTTTTTTGTTTTTGGTGACAATAATAACTCTGCTCTAAAGGTCATTATTTATAAAAGCTATTTTGGATGGCTCTTTAGTATATTTAATATATTTCATCCAAAATGGAGCAGCTGGTATCAGCTGGAGCTGTTATCGGTGCGCATGGTTAGACTCACAGTTGTTGGTTTTACGTTTATTTTGGTTTATCTCAAAATGTAAACGGAAACGGAAACCTGGTTGTGCTCATCCACATGTGATGATGAGCTCATCAACGCCAGCAACATTTTGTGAGTTGATGATACTTGCCGGCAGATTTGGTTTTTGTCAAGTGTTAGGGAACTGAATAAAAAAATAATTTAAGAATAAATATTAATTTTAATTCTATCACAAAATTAAGTAAAATCGCGATGCGTTGCGTATATTTTCTTTAAAAATATGTTTTCGAAAAATGTTGCTAACAATTTTTTCACATTGTTACAACTGATGCACATAATTTCAGTTATTTTACAAAACACAAAAGTGGGTTTATTTGAAACTCATAAAAGGAATTAAAATTTTACACACAATGCTATATTACTATGATGTTGCATTGAATGATACTTACTAGGGAGTTCAATCCCAATACCGCAGAATCTAGGACAATTTCTCTCTATGAAGACTGGAACCTCCATGCGAGATTTCGGAATTTATATATTAGACAAAATTAATAAAAATATTGGTTTAATAGGATGAGTTCAACCCTTACAATTCAAACGAATAAGAAAAGCACGTGTTGATGAAACAAGTTAATTTTTCTTCAGATTCATCAAAATTTCGGGGACAAGTATTCCGAAAAAAGTGGCTTGAGCAAAGTGAATCTTCCTCTTCTTGAGTGAAATCAGTGAATCAGTAGAAAAGTGTATTGTTATTTAATTTTGTAGCAAAAGTCTTATAACGAATCTTCTTCAGCACTAATTTGGACTTGAAATCTCTCTGGATTTTCAGTCATATGTGAATTGATACGAGTATTCAATATCTTTGTTCGGGGCCCACCAAAAACCATAAAGAAATCAGTCAGGCGCTGCTAAATGCACCATTTTTTTCATATTTTTTAATTTAAAATTTTCAAAATTGGATTTAAACAATTTGAAATTTGACTTAGGAAATGATTTTTTTCTTAAGGGGGGAAATATACCCAGAGGCCGAAAAAATGGTCATGTTTGTGCATTTTTTTAAGGAAACCTAAGGGATATTTTTATATGATAGTTTTTATACCCTAAAATATACACCTTCAAGAGTATGTTAAGTATTTTTTTATTAAAAAAAAATTAATATAATGGTAGATAAAGCATTTTTTGTACAACGCTCTGAAAATACGGTGACCAAGATTAAATAAATAAAAAAATAAATAACTGGCCATTTCAGCCCTTGAAAGGACTTTAACCTAGCTTCTTATGATCAATTGTGTTGTGCGTGTTATTAAGTTTGTACACAATTGACCGAGAAAGGGACCTACATGCTTAACGCCGACTCCGAACGGCGATGAACGGAATGTTCTTATTCTCAAGAAGCTTTACATGGCATTTGATTACTCTCTGAGGTTTGCCATTGTCTGCAGAGAGGTGGCGGCCGTACAGAAAAATTATTTTAATTCAAATAATTTTCTGTCGCTGCTGGGGTTCGAACCTGGGTCTCCAAAGTTCGTTGACATAGCGGCCACGCACTTTAACCAACTACGCCACGGACGCCACAAAGTGACCAAGATTGCTCCTCCTAAATTCAACTGAAACAAAAAAATGAAAAATATTATTAAACTAGATACTTTAAACTCGTACTTGTCATAGCCGATTTTGAAAATATTGATTTTTCACAAAATGGCGGACTTCCGAACGTAAATTAACGATTGTCGACCAAAAATTCGTCATTATTTTGCCTATAACTAATGAACGAAGCTATGAAAAAAAAAATCCTATGACAAGTACGAGATTATTATGTGTAAAATAAGCCTGCAGAAAAATCAAAACGATCGGTTCACAGAGTCCGAAATCTTCACAGACTCAGAAAAATCACAGAAATCTTGGTCACCGACTTTGAAAACATGGTTTCGAGAAAAACGATCTAGAAGGCGGTTTACTGACTAGGCTATAACTTTGTTATTTTTTGAGGTATCGACTTGAAATTTTCACCACTTGCATATCTTAGAGACTTAAAGCTTTAAGAAAATATAAAAAAAATTTTTGGAAAAAAAAGTTCCGGGTATATAACCCCCCTTAATCAACTAAGTCCATGTAGCACACGGAGAGAAAAAATATCAAGCATTCTATGCTTGAATCAAGCAATTAGGCTATCAGTTTGCACTCAAGTGTAAATTTCTCAATTCAAGCATTATTTTGCTAGAATTGAGCAAATTTAAAACATGATATTAAAAAAAAAATTTTGAATTTACGAAACATTTGCTTAAAACTCAAGAATATTTTTTTTTCTATATTAAAGCCTAATATTTGCTTGAAGTGAGAAAAATTTGCTTGATTCAAGTAACAATTTGCTGAAAACTAGAAAAATTTGCTTGATTTAAAAAATGTATTTTCAGCGAATTGATAACAATTCGCTTGATTTAAGTCAAAAATATTCTTAATACTGGAATGTTTTGCTTTATATTAAAAACTGTAGGGGTATTCACACCGAGCTCGTTAGTTTGTTAGTTGTTACTTGTTACTTTTTTACATGCATTTTGTTTTTGTAAAAGTATCGAACTACCGAGTAACAAAGTAATAACTTAGCAACCCTTATAATTTATTCGTTATTTGGCAAAATACGAGCAGCTTTCATGGAATTTTAGCGCCTTAAAAAGAATAATCTGAACACAAATTAAATTAAAGTTTTTGTATTCTGCATAGCGTTTGCAATTAAATGCTGAATTATTTCAGATTTTGCCCCTGTTTCTGGCATTTTCCACCTTTTATTTATAAATTTTCAGCAATTATAATTTATGAAAAGCAAAATCAGTTTTTATTACACAACAACTACCAGGCTAATGAGATTAAACGAAAGGGTGTGTTCACACTTCACAAAGTTAACGAAGTAACAACTAGCCAAATAACAAACTAACGAGTTCGGTGTGAATACCCCTTATATTTTCTTATTATAATGAAAATCTTTCAACAAAAGGCTTAACCAAAATAGACGAGACGAGACGTAACGAGTAACTTCGAGCAAATGGAAGCCAATGTTAATAACCAAAATACACATACGTAACTCATCGAAATTGAACGAAATATTGTGAGTAGACGTTTTGTTTCGTAATAACCGAACTTTAAACGTCCGCATTTGTCACAACCACCACAACAGCTTTAAGATTTCTTAATAATCTCAATATAAATTTCTGCTATTTCAGTTTAGTTAATTGAATTTTCTGTTAATTAAAATAAAAAAAAAAAACTGATCAGTGTTCGATCAGTGTTCGATAACGTTCCATTTTGGTCGAAATGTCAAAACAGCCGTAACGAGTGCAGACGTTCGGCAAGTTGCTATCGTCAAGTTGGTTAAGCTTAAATATGTAGGATGTAGGATAATCGACCATAAAAAACTACTCTTACTTACTTACTTACTTATCTGGCGCTTACAACCGAAGGTCGGTTTTGGCCTCGTATAAGAAATTGCGTCAGCCATTTCTATTTTGCGCTTGCTGGCGCCAGTTGGAAACACCAAGTGTAGTCAGGTTATCCAACACCTGATCCTTCCAACGAAGATGTGGGCGTCCTCTTCTGCGTTGACCACCACCGGGCACCGAATCGAATATTTTTTTCGCTGGAGCGTCGTTTTCCATTCGCTCAACATGACCTAGCCAGCGGAGCCGCTCGATTTTAATACGCTTAACTATGTCTATGTCAGCGTACAGCTCATACAGCTCGTGGTTCCATCGAATTCGGTACTCGCCATTGACGCAGATTGGACCGAAGATCTTACGAAGGATCTTTCTCTCGAAGGCTCCCAAAGTCTTTTCATCAGAACTGCTCAACGTCCAAGTTTGTGCTGCATATAATAGGACGGGCATGATTAGTGACTTATAGAGCGTGAGTTTTGTTCGTCGAGAGAGGGCTCTGCTTCTCAATTGCCTACTCAGCCCAAAGTAACACCTGTTGGCAAGAGTTATCCTTCGTTTTATCTCAATACTGACATCGTTGAAAGAGTTTACGCTGGATGCCAGGTAGACGAAGTCCTTAACAACCTTGAAGGAAATGTTGTCAACAGTGACGTGGTTTCCGAGACGCTGGGACTGTTTATTTGTTGACACTAGGTATTTCGTCTTATCTGCATTCACTGCAAGACCCATTTGACTCGACTCTTTCGCTAACCTGGAGAATGATGCACTGACTTCGCGCGTATTATGGCCAATAATATCGATATCATCAGCATACGCCAGCAGCATAATACTTTTGTAGAATATCGTGCCACTGCGTCTCAAATCAGCAGCTCGGGTGATCTTCTCCATCATTAGGTTGAAAAAGTCGCACGATAAGGAATCACCTTGTCTGAAACCTCGTTTGGTATCGAATGGAGGATTGAGGTCCTTCCCGATTTTAACTGTGCTGCTGGTGTTGCTCAGTGTCATTCTGCAAAGGCGGATGAGCTTTGCAGGAATACCAAATTCAGACATGGTGGAATATAGATGATTCCTTATTGGACGGTCGAAGGCAGCTTTGTAATCGACAAAAAGATGGTGTGTGTCGATTTGTTTTTCTAGGGTCTTCTCCAAGATTTGTCGTAGCGTAAATATCTGGTCTATGGTGGATTTGCCAGGTCTGAAGCCACACTGATAAGGTCCAATCAGCTGGTTTACGATGGGCTTCAGTCTTTCACATAGTACGCTCGACAGAACCTTATATGCGATATTCAGAAGGCTTATCCCACGGTAGTTGGCGCAAATTGTGGGATCGCCTTTCTTGTGGATTGGGCAGAGCACACTGAGGTTCCAATCGTTTGGAATGCATTCTTCCGACCATATTCTGCATAGAAGCTCATGAATGCATTTAAATAGAGCTTCGCCTCCATTCTTGAAGAGTTCAGCAGGTAAGCCATCGGCTCCTGCGGCTTTGTTGTTTTTAAGCCGAACTATAGCTTTCAAGACTTCACTATGGTCGGGCAGCGGAACTTCAACGCTGTCGTCCAAAATTGGGGATTCCGGGATATCATCTCTATTGGCGGGATTGTTGTCGTCGTCGCCATTCAGAAGCCTAGAGAAGTGTTCCCTCCACATCATCAGTGTACTCTGGATATCTGTCACTAGATTCCCATTTTCATCCTTGCAGGAAGAGGACCCGGTCTTGAAACCATCGGCCAGGCGTCTTATTTTTTCGAAAAATTTTCGGACCTCATTCCTGTCACCATGCATCTCAATTTTCTCGCACTCACGCATTTCCGCTTCCCTTTTCTTTCGCCTGAAAATGCGTCTCTCTTCCCTTCTCTTCTCTTTGTATCGCTCCTTAGCAGCACGCGTTACAACCGACTGCAGGGTGGCTTTGTAGGCGGCGTCTTTTTCTGCAGTGGCGTCGCGACACTTTTGGTCGTGCCACTGGTTTCGGCGAGGGTGGTGATAGCCAATCACCTCTTCGGCAGCCGTACGCATAGAGTGGGAAATATGATTCCACTGCGCGCATATATCGTCGATCGGAGGAGTGCTTTCTTGAAGCAGGAGTGAGAGTCGAGTAGCGAAGTCTTCGGCTGTTTGCTTTGATTGCAGCTTTTCGACGTCTAGCTTTCTCTGTGCTGGATTGCGCGCATTCTTCGTTGCGCACAGGCGTGTACGGATCTTGGCTGCGACAAGATAATGATCCGAGTCTATATTGGCACCACGGATCGTGCGTACATCTAAAACACTGGAAGAGTGCCTTCCGTCAATCAAAACGTGATCAATTTGGTTGCGCGTCTTTTGATCAGGAGACAGCCAAGTTGCTTTATGAATATTGAGATGCTTGAATCTAGTGCTACTAACGACCATGTTTCGCGCTGCGGCAAAGTCAATCAGCCTCATTCCGTTATCGGAGGTATTGTCGTGGAGGTTGAACTTTCCGACTGTTGGACCAAAGATATTTTCTTTTCCCACCTTGGCGTTGAAGTCACCAAGCACGATTTTTATGTCGTGGCGGGGGCTGCGCTCATAGGCATCTTCAAGGCGCTCGTAGAAGCTGTCTTTGGTCTCATCGTCTTTGTCTTCTGTCGGAGCGTGCGCACAAATCAGGCTTATGTTGAAAAATCTTGCCTTGACACGGATTATGGCAAGTCGTTCGTTCACAGGTGTGAATCGCAGAACATGATGTCGTTGTCTCTTGCCAACCACGAATCCGCATCCAAATTCGTGCTTCTCCGCATGGCCGCTGTAGTAGATATCACAGGATGCTTGCCGTGAGCAACCCTGTCCCTTCCATCGCATTTCTTGGATTGCAGTGATATCAGCCTTGTATCTTTCTAAGATATCTATCAGTTGGATAGAGGCACCATCCCAATTAAGGGTTCGGACGTTCCAGGTGCATATCCATAAATCATTGTCAGTTTTTCGTTTGCGGTAGTCGTCATCCGATTTGGGGATCATTTTTATCTTATTTCTTTTTCGTTTCATTGAAATTTGTGTTTACGTGGTGGGCTTCAAACCCAACGCACAACCCTTTAAAGGCAGGGGGAGCCCGCCGCTCAGATTAGCCGTCAAACTAACGGTTGCCAGTTTGCCGTTTCTAGAGGACACCACGCAGAGGTTTGAGTCGACATGAGACGAGTTCGACATGGATAATGCTGGCCTCACCAGGTTGAGGCAGTCAGACACGTTGCCATGTGAAGATCGCCCCCTTGACCCTCACGCGTTGCCTTGTGAGGATCGTCCTCCGATATATCTAGTAAACGCTCCAAGTAAAATAACAGATAAGACTCCGCCTTCGAACCATGCCATATTTTGTCAATCCGCCCCATCTTAAACATGTTTTCATGTAAACATATTGTGAATTATAAGCATGCGAATATAAGTTCAAGTGAGAAAAATTTTCTTGATTCAAGTAAACATTTTGCTGAAAACTAAAATAATTCTCTACGGTTAAGAAAATATTTTCTTGTTTTAGAATAACGTATTGGAAAGTTTCCAGGTTCTAGAATAAAGTATTTTATTCTTGTTTTAAACAATCATTTGTTTTACTCAATTTTAGAAATGCTATTTATAAATTTATTTTTCTTAATTTTAGTTTGTTGTGCTTGATTTAAGCAAATGAGGTTTAATTTTAAATTTTCTGAGATCAAGCTAAATATTTGATTAATTTAAGAATATTATTTCTCTCCGTGTACATATCATATGTGTCTAAGTCTGAACTTTCAACTAATTTATTGCGGCTTTAAGTTCATTATATTTTTTCTTTAATATTAAGTTTCATGTAATTATATTAGTTATCCTTTGATATATTTATTGGGTGTATGAAAATATTCTCGCTGTTCTCCGAAAAATGGCATTATTGTGGCCTCTTTACATATGACACAGCTTGAGCCAGCTTCCTAATTAAGTTCAAGCATCTGGCTCAATTCGCCAAAGTGCGAAAAACATTTATTTAATGTAATTGAACAAGTCTTGTTTCAAAAATATGTGACTAAGGCGACTTTGAAATTTATCAACTGAAGTATTTTCTAGTTTTTAGCTCATTTTTTTGTGATAAAATGTAGCTATGTAAAAATTAGTTCTTATTACGATGAAAATTATTATTGATTTTACTAGTCACCAATTAACAGAAAAAAACAAATTAAAAAAAAAAATAAAATTTCTCCATCAAAGATTTGATTCAGCAATTCAAACTCTATCTAGGATTTATTTGTCAGTTAGCAGACGCTAATGAACGAAAAACAAACTCAAAACTTTTGATGAGCAATGCAAACATTGCATCCCTGTCTAGAGCACCCGCTAGTCAACAACGATGAAGTGCTACAAATTTGAAATATTGCTGGCGCAGCAAAAGTGAAATGCAAATTCTTGTGAACCGTTAATGCAAAGATTGTGAAGGATAACAATGAAATGAAGAAAGGATTCTGACGTTGTTTTTTTTTTATGTTTAAGCCGGTATAAGTTCTGTTTGCGTAGCCAACGTTGAAACTTGACCAGGGTGGATTTATTCACAATGCATGGTAGAAGTAAAATTATAAGTAAGTACAGATAATCAGAAGTGGAAGCAATACAAGGGTAATTTAATCAATTGGTAAATAATGCAGCATTTTTTTAAACTTAAATATATAAAAACTATTCTGCTTATTTAAAACGCTCACTTATAAAAAATTGGGAACATTTGAATCGATACGAAAGTCGCCTCATTTATGTATATAAAAAATGAGAAAATTGGAGTTTTTACATTTCTTAAATTCGCTGCAAATTTGTTCTGTAAAATTGTTGTATTAGTCTCTATCTATTTGCTCCATATATATTTAAAACAGAATGTAAAAGATTTATAATAGAAAACCATCGTGGATTAAAAATAAACCAGATTATCAAATAAACGATATTGACATTGTTTTTGGTCAAATAATCGCGTACAATGCGTGCTGGTGAGCTGGTGCATTATCATGGTGCAAAAACCAAGCCAAGTCTCGTCACCAGTAAGGAAACTCTTTTTAAAGAAATTTAGCTATTTTGGCTGTATATCATGGCTAATGCTACCATGTTTAAATAAGTATATTTTTCATGTTATTAAAAAATAAGTATATTTTCTTCCAAGAACACTGAAAAGTAAGTATTAGTAAGTATATTTTTTAAAAGTATATATAAGTACATAAGTAAGTATATCTCCTTAAAAGAAAATAATTGTATTGACATGATTTTCGTATATAAAAATCAATAGAACCCGCAAAATTCCTTAAGTTTTTTCACGCCCTCTTTTTGTTCTCCTCAAATAATTCTATGTTTCTTTCTAAAATCTATCTAAAACCAAAATTAATAAAAACTAGAATGTTAATTTTATATATTTGTAGTTCACATATATTTCTTATATATAAAAAAGTAAAAAAAAAATAAAACTATAACAAAAAGTTAAAAGTTATAAATAGTTTCAAAGTATTTAAATATATAAAAATCACATTCAAATATATGGAGATCAAAGAGAAGTTATCTTCAGTTATCATTCGCCCACACTGCCACTGCCACTGCCAAATCGTATTTGTCTTGTCTGGTAATTTTGTTCATTATGTCAGGTCTTGTTTTTAAAAAATTGTAAAATTTGATACAGCTGTATTCAACATTATTTTTTACAAATAAAATCGAGTGTCTGTATTTTTAATACTGTTTATGTTTAATTTCCAAATTTTTTCCGCTTTGGCAAACAAACGTTCAACCGGAGCTGATGAGCTGGGAAAACATAAAACAAATTCAATTAAACAAGAAATATCATCAAAATCAACGTTATGAGCGGCTACATGCTTGAAAACCTCCACTCATCTATGTTCCGTGGACAAGTCCATTGATTCCCACTCATCCAACTTTTCATTCAATGCTATAATATTTTTTTATGTAAGCATACTGCTCAAAAACATTAGAGGACTTAGCAGACAAATCTAATGAAGTGTTCTCAGCAAATTTCCTGAACGATTTCTTCACTAATTGCCACTCAGGAAACTCCCGCAAGCATACTCAAATGTACTCTTGAAAGTCCTCTAGCTCTACAGTCCATGATGAAATAAAATCATCTGCATCATCTGAAAGCAAAGTTAGAACTTGTTGAATAGATGTCCTGTATACATTTCGGACAACTTACCATACAAATTTTTAAAAATTTCGTCAATTGAATCATTATATTAAACCTTTGCCATTAAATTTATTTTTCGTCATCTGTGTTAGAATCTAAATATTTCTCTTCTTTGCGCAATATTAAAAGTCAATTACCGAAAAATTGTCAGTTTCGATTTTTAAGATGGTGTTATTAAAGTAATCAGCCTGAATACAATAGAAAATAAAAAACTGAATACAAATACATACTATTGAAAAAAATATTCGTACCTGTTCTCTGATAAACAAAAGCCAAAGTTTTGAAAAAGGCGAGCAAAAAACTCTTTTAGAATCGGTGAGCAGCGTCGTCCAAGCGTAAAGATGTATTCCCTCAGAGCACAGTACTTTGAGCCCATACAAAAGTGAGGAAAAAATACAAGGAGTCGTTTGATTGTTATGAAATTCTGCATGTTTATGAATTTTTGGTTGCTGATTTCAAATATTGAATCAGATTTTACGTATATCAAGTATTTGCGCCAAAAATTTGGTTTTAATAAAAAAAAAAAGAAATTTTCCTATATTAAATTTAATATTAAAGTTATTAGAACTGGTAAAAAAAAACAAAAAAAAAATTAATTTTAAACGATTATGGCTTTAACTTTTTAATACAGAAAACCATTTGGCAATATCTTTTTTTTTAAAAAAGATAGGCACATAGTTTCCTATGCTACTACACTAAGGGAAATAACGCATATTAACATTATCCACGCCTGAGTATATATTCCATTTAAATATTTCCGTGGACAAATCAAATATTTTCCTTACAACTCGTTTTTTTCCCGTATTTAAATTTTATTTATGCCACACACTGACACACACATTCCATACAGCGGCCAAGCAGGAGCAGCATCTCACTCTGTTCCTATGCGTTGAGTTTCTTCGTACCAGCAGTTGAAGGTCTTATAGTTCTCATTTAGTTAATATTTCAAGGGTAATATATCGTGAATATTTGGCAAATATGATTTGTGAGTGCGGTGGTGAGTGCGAAGCATGATGAATTCATGTAAGGTGGAGTGACAACTCGGTATTTTCTGAAGAATGTCACTCCACTCTACATGATTTCATCATGCATCGCATTCACCACCGTACTCAAAAATAATATTTTCACAAAAAGAAAATAAAATATACCACTAAATGGCGTTTGATATGGACGCAGCTCGTGGGAAATATTCAAATAAATTGTTTTTCAATTTCAATATTTTTATATAAATTTTCCTTAAATGCGATAGTTTTATTTTCAAATAGTAAATATTTGAAAGATATTTAAATATATTCTTGCATAATTTTAATATATTTTTTATTAATTCTGTTTAAATATTTTAATATTTTATTTAATTAAAAAAGTATTTAAATAAATTTTAAATATTTACGTGGTCGATTTAAATAAATGCGTTATTGGTGCAAAAATGACTCGCTTTTTGGATAAATTAAAAAAGTTTTTGGATAAATTTAATATTTTTTTCCCTTAGTGTATAGACAAAAATGCTACTATACATGTAAAATAATGTTTGCAGAACAAAAAAAAAAAAAAAAATATTCGTATTGGTATTTTTTTAATCAAGTTAATATGAGTAAATAAAACTAAATAAAAAAAAACACAGGTGCGTCACTGGACACACGAGAGAAGCGAAGCATTTTCGCAAATTCATAGATTTGATAATTTAATAGCGTTTTTTCGATTAAAATAATTTTTAAATTCAAAACTTTAAAATAACAAAGTATGTATGTATATGTATATGTATATCATATATATTAACCCTCTTCGGCCCTCCCTTAAAGCCCCTCGTTCAGTTGTAGGGAATAAATATACAAAAATCATTAATTTTGTTACAATTTAATCAACTTACAGGTTGTTTATTTTTAACGATATTTATAACGACCTTTAGGAGGAAGTAGAAACAACATCTAATACACAATTCTTAGTGAATATTTCTTTTAGTTCGTTCGTTCTTTTAGTTCGTTCGTTCTTTTAGTTCGTTAGGTCTTTTAGTTCGCATGGACAAACCGAAGATTCAAACCATAGCTCGGTAAATTTAGTTATCTTTGCTCTAGTTCGTTTTGTTTGCTACTTTTGTCGGTTGGCTAGCCAACACACAGTCCTAGAATAGCCAACACACAATCCTGTCTTAAAGTAATAGATTATAGTGATCTGCTGAAACATAGCTTTAGCTAATTGGGCCTATTCGGCGAAATCTGTTATTCTGTTACGCATTTTCTGTTATCAATCGTAACAGATGTCGATCATAAAAGATCTGTTAAAATTGGTATTCAGTATATCGAACTTTTATGGCAACCTGTTATCAATCTTCGAAAATAGAAATCTATTACAATTCCGTTAACTTCTGTTATGAAACAGCTGATTATTGTAAATAAATTTATTCAAGCAAACAAAATGCAGAGCGAAAAGGTAAGTTAAGGGATGTTGTAGGCAAAGCTAGTTATAAATTAAACAATTTTTTTCTACAGTATATTTCAGTCCAACAACTGATCCAGCTGGGGCTTCAAGGATGCTGCCGCTGCCTTCATGGTTGGTTCAATGCCATATAAGAAGGGTATGGAACGCAAGGATTTGCTCTCGGCGAACGTGAAAATGCATAAGATGCAGGGACAGGCGGTGGATCCACATGCACGCAAGGATGTTAAGGTACACATATTGCTGTAAAAAAATTAATTTTTCGACTAAATTCCCTTATTCTAGCAATGAGACAGTGTGCACAAAATCAGTCTGGGATGCCGACTTACTGCAAGGAGTATTTGATGAGACGGTGCAAAAGCGTGGTGCTGCCGTGATTTCTGCACGAAAGATGTCTTCTGCCATGTCTGCCGCTAAGGCTGCTTGCAATCATATGCACGATTGGTGGCACGGCACTCTTGCTGGTCAGTACATCTTACGTGTCATTTCAGATGGCAGCTGTTGTGATCTCAAACAAGCAAACAAATTTTTGGAACAATTGAAGATGAGTTAAAATGGAGTTTTTTCACTTCACTTGAAAATGTGTATTTGGAGCTAAAAAAGTTAATGGTGAAAAAATGTTTCGCTGCTCTTAAGTGGTTTAGAAATTACAGAGCTTGAATGTTGAGAAAATGGATTTCAAAAACTTGTGTTTTCTTTTTAAATTTTCGTACAAAACCTAGCGTTATGGGCATCAAAAGAAAGGTTATGCTGTTACCTATTCAACAAGCTATCAATCATTCAATCACCTTGTTGAATAGATAACAGCATAACCTTTTTTTTTATACCCAATATGCCAGGATTTGTACGAAAATTTAAAAAGAAAACACAAGTTTTTGAAGTCCATTTTCTCAACTTTCAAGCCCTTTAACTTCTCAACCGCATGGGAGCGGCGAAAAAGTTTTCCAGATTTGAGCTTAAGAGGGGTTAAATACATATATTCCACAAAAAATTTTAAATTTTGAATTTTCGTTCATCTTCAATTATACCAAATTTTTTAAGGTTTGCAGATAATTGATTTTGCAAAGTCTAGAGAGTCGAGAAGGAACACGAAGCAATGACTGTGCAATCCAGATAATTGTAGATAAAAAAGAAAAAAAACTGTAGTAATAATTTTAAATACACCTTATATTTTAGATTAAGTTGCAACACGCAATGGGTGTTGGCTAAAGCATTTGTATTTTGTATTTTATACTAAAAGTTTATACATTTTTATACTGTGTTATGAAAACTATAAATGCAAGTTTAAGTATAAAATGTTTTTATAGAACTGTTAAATATTTAAAAGTAGTAAGAAATGATCTTCGACTATATCTGTAACCAAAGTATATTCAAAGTCTTAAGCAGCCAATAAAATGTTTTTTTGCAGAAACATTGACCAAGTGCATTTTGATTAAATTGGTTACGTGTTCAATTGACCTCGATGTGCTGGGATGAGACAGTCCAAGAATTTTGTTGCTTGCTATTGAGGCTTGGTAGGATCCATATCCATAAAAATGCAGCGCTGTTAGTAGATATAATGATTTTAAAAATTTAATATGTATTAACACAACAAATACAGACCTGAATTTTAAAAGGTATGTTTGTGGCTACTAAAAATGGTTCCAATTTGTTCATGAGTAGTCAAGCATTCACCTTATCCAATCAAAATAGATTCACGAAGAGCACGTCAGGAAACTCGAGTGGTTTGCTTTTAAGGCACGACTCTAGCATATTTGCTCGATAGTTCCTTCTAAAAACAGTAAATTGAACACTTTATATAATATATTTATACTTAAAAATTACTTAACTTACATTTTTCGCCTTTTTTCGGAATTTCTTATTGAAATTCTCAGATAGATATCAATTTCAGAAATAAAATGTCACTATTTGTTATGATAAAAGACTCAAAAATCTTTCTGTTATTCTGTTATGGTTTTTAACAGATTTCATAACAGATTTTGTCGCGCTGAATACCAATTATAGAATTTGGAATAGATTTTTTGACAGTTCGAAAATCTGTTATGATTTATAACAGATTTCATAACAGATTTTGTCATGCAGAATATGAATTTAGAACGCATAGCAGATTTTTTGACAGCTAAAAAATTTGTATGGGAAATCATAACAGAATAACAGAATTTTTTCATAAAAGATTGCGCAGAATAGGCCCAAATGTTTATCAATGAATCAACATAATTATAAAAGAAAAGGTTGTAGCGTAATGGTTAGAGAAAAGTACCAACAAACGATAGAACTTTGAGTTGTGGGTTCAATTCCTGCGACGGCCAAATATTATTTTTAATTTAACATTTTCTGGTTCAATTGATGCAAGCAAAAAACAATATCAATTCTAAGAAAAAAGGTGTCGGAAAAAAGTGTCGTTTTTTCTCATTTCACTCTAGCAAATCGCAGAACGAGGCGTAAAAAGCTTCGCTTCAAAAATATTTTAAGGGGACATATGGTTACAAATTTAAAAAAAAAATTTTTTTTGGGAATTTTGTTTTCATATCGTTTTCAAATTTTGCACATATATTTATTAACATTTACAAAATACAAAAAAAATTTTGCAGAATTTTTAAAGCGGTTTTTGACGGTATTTCGCTCGTTTTCTGCAATAACGTTACAACTCAAAAAACTAGATTTTTCAGGAGAAGCATTTTAAGTTTTGAACAGACAAAGGAAATTAAATCACCATTTTCAAAGTATGGACAAAACATCAAATATATAAGTACTACTGTAATGTACATGGTTTAATCCATACAAAGTGACAAAAAAAACTGGAGATTATCAATATATAATACGATCTAATCGGAAATATATTGAGGTGAATGAATCACAAAAAATTAAAGAAGATACCGTTATCAAAATTGTACACAGCATAGATCATGGTAACACGAATGTTGCTGTGTAATTAACTCAATTTTTATGTTTTTTGGATTGTAACGTTATTGAGGAAAACGAGCGATTTGGTTTTTTAAAAAAAAATGCCAAAAATTGACGGTGTGCAGGATATCACCAGTCTGAAACATCTGAGGAAAAAATAAAAAAAAAACGAATTAATCCTTGTTTAAGTGTCCACCGCCTGAACTAAGATAATTTTTATCCACCAAAAAAAAAAAAAACAAAATGGCGGCCATTTGAAAAAAAATCGATTTTCGGTGTTACAAAATCGGTCCATTTCATTTGGTGTTAATTTTTCCCTTATCATGTGCTAAAAGGAGTATTTTAAGGAAACATAACCTTTATTTTAATTTTTTTTTTGTCTAAAATAACATCAGAATTTTATTTTATTTGTTAAAAAACATTTTTTTTTAAAAAATTCTTTAAAATTTATAAACAAACTCCGGTAGAGTGTAAGAAATATATTAACAAAATAAAGAATACTTTTTGAGAAAACATCAATTTTAGACCATTTTTCAAACAACGATTACTCAAAGAATCGGAAGAAGTCGGATAAAGTGAAAACAGTTTCTGAAAGACTTAAAACAAATAAAAGTTAAAATATAAAAATGAAACTGGAAGTATGTGGAGCTTTTTCTTACTTGTCTGCTAAAAATAGAACATTTTTCAAAATATTTTTTAATTTTTTTTATAAATTTAAGTAATTTTTTCAAAATAATTTCCATTTTTTTTAACAAAATATGAAAACCAAAATTCGTTCATAGATTTTTTGAAAATTGAAAAAAACCACTCGAATTGTTTATTTATTTATAACTAATAAATAGAAATTTCCATTAGTTAGAGGAAAATATGATTTTTAGACCATTTTTCAAAATGCGATAACTCCAAGAAACGGTTGAAAACGGTTATAAAATTTTGGAATCTGAAAGATAAATACATGTATAACAATATGTTAGAAAATGGAAGAGATATTTTTTTATGTTTTTTTTAATTTGCTCTCAAAAATTGCAAAGTTTTGGAAAATATTTAAAAGAATTTTTATTTTTTTGGAAATTTTTCAATTTATTTTCTTTAGCTAAATTGAAAACATATTAAAAGTCATTTATTTATACAATATTTTTCTTGAAATAAAATTAAAAATCAAATGAATTCGGCTATAATTGCGCTTACAGAAATTTTTTTCTTTTTAAGATGTGCAAAATCAAATATTCCACAACAATAAAAATACATAAAAATGGTTGACTTTAAAGAGGTATAGTGGCTACAAAAATTGTCAATTGCAATAAAAATGTTAAATTTTTCTTAGTGAAAGTATTATCTAAAGAATGGTATCAAATTTGTTAGGTTCTGTTACAACAAAAAATCTTGATTTATTTCTATGGGACAAAGTACTGTGCAGAGGCTCGAATATTTTTAGCATCGATTTTATTGCTGGTCCCGAAGCTAAGAAGCGCGTTTTTGCTTAACCCACCCAGTAGGCAATTCAGCGAGCCCTCTTCAAAAGAAGGCATGAATTGAGTGATACCCTAGGCGTCTTAACACATGACCTCCTCGCTGCCTCAACTAGTACTTCTAAAAGGCCTGCTTTCTCTGCAAAAAAGGCAGTACAATAGAGAACTAAAAAGTTCAACATCTGTTAAGAACCTTAAATAGGGAACATCAAGAAGTCATTATTTTGTATCATATATCTTAACCAGCAATTTTCTCCTTAAATGAAAGAATAAAATAGGAAACGAAATAAATACCTATTATTTTTGTTACTTTATTTCACCTTTATTGATAAAAGTTTCAATTAAATAATCAACTTAAAAAACTTCTCTTCGAAATTAAACTTAAGCTCTGAAAACCCAAATTTTTGGGAGAATATTTTATTTTTATTTTGTTCATATCGATATACTCATGTGTACAGTATTCACTTTATTCACATTTATAAATTGTAGTATCATGAAATCCGAGGCTTGTTGAAAGTACACATTAAACATAACCTGAAGACCATGCTTAATGAAGTTGCATAATCAGGCCTTCTTACAACAGTATTTCTAACACTACTCATCGAAAGAATAGGTTATGCATGCACTTTCAAAAGAGTGCTACTAAAAGGTATTTTTAGCGCAGCGAAAGGGGTAGGCCTGAAAAATTTTCCCACTTCATATAAAAAAGAAAGTGTAATTGTATATGAGCGCGGCAGTATTACAAAATCCACAGGAAGGCCTGTTAGCAGTGCTGTCATTGCCTACTGGGTAGTAGCTTAGAAAACTCCACATCCATAGATTCGCATATAGATTTCAAGGGTTCACAGTGTTGATGTAAAAATAAGGATAAACTTTCGATAACCTCAATCTCGAAAGGTAGCAGATCACAAGTTTGTCCTCCACGCTCTCGGGAACAAAAATTTGTAGGGCAATTGTCTCCACAGAATCCGACAATTTTACTTTTTATTTTGTTACATTATCTGAGCCGCTGGATTATTGGCGAAGAAATCACTTCTGACGTTTCTCCCTTTTCCGATGAAAATTGATGAAAATCCAAGAATTGGAATGAAGTAGCGCACAACTACCGGAATCATTTAGATGTTTCCATGGTTCGAGGCATCTGTCGAAATCGAGACGTACCGCAGTTTTGCCAAATTTTTCTTTTAAATGGTCTTTAGCGTAAGTGGCCAACACGTTCGTCACGATGGCTTCACACTTTGTACGGCCGCAATGAAAATTCTGGATTGCAAAACATTTATATAAAAGTTTGGAAACGCAATCAGATGATAAAAAACTTTGATTTGAATTAACCACATGGTACACGCAAATTCCCTCCAATGCAGCGGTTTTGTGGTATTTTTTAACCGACTTCAAAAGGAGGAGGTTCTCAAGTTCGTTGGTTTGTCCGTTTTTTTTTTTTAAATGTATGTACATTAGGGCGTATCGAAAAATTTAGATCGTATTCTAAGAGGTATCAAAAGTTACGTTGGGTTGTCAAAATCACCAAAAAAAAAATTTGAGGAAAAAAAGGATGTCTTCCTGTCCCGCAAGGAAAAGTTGTTTTTTGAGGAAAACAGTAAAAAATAACGATCTTAAAATGCTTTGACTTTTATAAAAAAAAACTACGTGTGTCTTAAAGCAAAAGTAAGTATAGGCTTCAACTAAGAATATATGCTTAACACGATGCCATTCACGATTTTTATTCACAGTGCCCAATTATTTTTTTTACTTTGTAGTGATTTTGAAGTCGGTTTCTTTGTTTTTGTTAAAAAGTTTTTATTTGTAAAAAAATTTCCAGAGCATCTTGTGTCTACAGTTGCTCGCAAAGCTTTTTGATGTTTTTCTGTTTGTAGGTGCTTCTTAATTGCCGTTTTTCCCATGCTGCTAATATTAATTGCAGCCAAGCAAACTTCGCAAAAAATATCACTGTCAGTTTATCAGTTTTTCCTTTACTTTTATTTTTAGAAAAGGATATTTTTTCATTCCTGCGTTGAAAACATTTTTTTCACTTGTGGGCGCCATTTTCGAAAAACTCTTTCTTTTATAAGTTTGAAATGAAACAAATAGGAGAAGATAAAACGATAAAAAAAAAACATATCTATTTTTCCGATTAGTCAATTCTTTCGAATAATTGATTTTATATCTTAGGAATTCATTATGCATTGTTTTCAGGACGCTGTTTATTAAATACTGCTTTTTTCAATTTTTGGTTTTCAAAAAAATTTCTATTAAAAAAGTAAGCATAAATAAGTATAACTCTTAAAAGTAAGTATACTTATAAGCATGGAATTTTAGTAAGTATTTGAAGCTGAAAATAAGTATGATACTTAATTAATCATGGCGAACATGAACAATCACCACGTTCGCCTTTTTCCTATTCCCCAAACTCAAATTGTCGCTTCGCGGAAAATATTTTGAGACGATCGAAGTCATCAAAAATAAAGAAAATTCGCAGAGAGAGCCAAAGGCCATTCTGAAATGCTTTCAAGAATGGAAAAAACATTAGCATGTGTGTATCGACTCCGATGGTGATTATTTTGAAGGTGATACAATAAATATTGAAGAATAATTAACCGTTGTTGTTTTATTTGCACAGTCCGGTTCAATTTTGAACATAAGTATATTGTTTCTGAGTGAACATAAGCTCATATTTTCTTTAATTTAATAGCTATAAAATGAATTGAAAAACATTTGTTTGAATAGAAATAAAGTGGAAAATGAAAAAAAAAACCATATTTGTGGATGTGTAGCCGAGTTTTCAACAAAAAAAGGTGTAAACCGGTAGAAAAAACGATATTTTTACGAATTTGAGGCACAATACGCAGTTTTTCGGGTAAGTTTGTGCATTTATTTTCTCTAATTCAATATCTACAACTTTGGTTAAGACACCAAAACAATATTCCATACTATTAACCGCGAAACAGCTATATCAAAATATCGAAAAATTGCTCAAAATCCAATTCGAGCCAAAAAATGGATGACATCGTAAGTCTCTTATTTGAACGTAAGTAGGCAAAAGTAATGATGCAGAATTTCTAGTTTTGACAAGTACTTTCGCGAGAAATTAACAAACCTGATTCCTAAAATTATAAGTTGCACTGTGCTACACAAGCTATCTTCAATAGAAGGTGTCCGTCCTGATTATTTTTTACATAACTGTATGATTATGTATTTACAGAACTTTTCATTAATTTTTTCTTGTTTCCACTAATTCTTAAATCTTTTTTAATAACTCTTTTCGTTTTGAATTAATATCCTGGTAAAATTGAAAAGAAAAGTAAAATAATTTCGTTTGTTTTTTTTTTTTAAGAAAATTGTTGAAGAATTGGCTCAGAAAAACATAGGCATCCTATTCGCACAGTGTAACTTTATCAATTCTAGAAAAAGCTAATCTTGTCTTTTGTATTTTTTTTTGTATATTATATGTATATTTTTTGTAATTGTATATTTTAGCAAATGAATTCCATCAAAGGATTTTTAATTTTTTTCACTTACATACATACAAAAATGGCTTTTATCCCTCAACTTTTCAATTATACCTAGAAACTTTTCAGTTTTTACTAAAATTCTCGTTTGATATATTTTTTTATAATCATTATTACACAAATTGTTAAAAAATAATTCAAACGTTTTTATTACTGCAGGCTTTTAAATTTTTTTTTATAATAAATAAAGTACAAAGTAGAAATTATGCTTTGCATAACTAAAGCAACTTAACTAAAGAAATTTAAATCGATTGAAAATACAGGTTATAGGGTTAGTATTTGGTAAAATAACTTTTATTTTTAATAACCGCAACACATCTGCGTGGCATTTAAGCTATAAGGTTGTCAATTATAGTTTGTGATATGCTTCGCCACTGCTGTGCCAATGTCTCAACGAGTGCAGCTTTATAAGAAAACCTTTGCCCACCGACTCGTCGCTTAAGGATTCCGAATAGATTTTCTATTGGGTTAAGATCAGGCGATTGAGCTGATTAATCCAATACCTGAATCTCTTTTGCGCAAATTCATGTCTGAAATTCATGTGCTTAGGGTCGTTGTCATGCTGAAATATCCACCTGGTAGGCATTTCTCGCTCAGCAAAGGGCAACATGACTGTCCAAGAATGATAGAAACAAGATTACGCGTTCCGCAACTGAGAGAGAGAGCATGATGTCACAAGCGATATTGTCAGACTTTGGAATAATTTTACTTTGGAGCCAACGCCTAAATATTTTTTTTTTGTTATTTTTATAATATATATATGGACATCCTTAATTTATTGGTACAATAAAATTTTGTCAATCTCGAATAGTTTAGGAGATAAAAATCTTGAAAGTTTAAATAATTCATATTTTTCGTATACGAAAATATTCATATTTTTATACAGAAAAGTAGATACTTTTACTTTATTTTTTCGAAAGAATTTATTTTCAATTTCGCCAATTTGCCTAAGCGATCGCACATTTGCATACGTTTTTGTCAAGCAGAAGTCCAGTGTGATGTCATGCACTCAGTTGAGAAAGACAGCATTAGATAACAGGACTGCTGAATGCGTAATCTTGTTTCTATCATTCTTGATGACTGTCTCTAAAATCTAATCTCTAATTTCATAAGCTGGATCTTGTCCAAATCTAGAAAAACAAGCCCAGAACATAGCCGAGCCCGCCTTCATGCTAGACTGTGACCTGACAGTTTTGGGGTTTAAGGCTCTCACCTTTTCGCCGATGTACTGCGGCCATGCCATCGCTGGTAAAGAGATTAAATCTGGACTCGTCACTAAAAAGGACTGTCTTCCATTGGTCATCAGACCAATTTATTTATTTTTTTATTTCTTTTTTATTTTATATACAGATTTTTATTTGATTTAGGCCAAAAGAGATTATATCTTAAAAGCGAACCTTCGTTCCAATTATTTTTTTGCAAGCAATGGCTTCTTCGCTGATCTGCAACTTCTTAAGTCAGCTTCCAAAGCACGTCGGCGAGCAGTACTCGAGTCCACGTTTAAATTTAGTTGATTAACAACAAACTGCACAAACAAAATTTTGATGCATATACATACTTGTGCGATTTTAATCCTGAATGTAAGCCTAGCATATTATTATCTCTTAAGTAATTAATTTGAAATAAATTCTAGACGAATTAAAGAAAGAATTAACACAATAAAAATATATGCTAACAATAAAGATAAATTCTATTAAAAGGTAAAAACCACACCTAAGCATAATATTAGGCGGAATAGAGTTATAAAATTATGTAGATGATTTCTTTTCTGAAGTCGTCAGTGTTCGAATACTCCATCTCCGACTATAAAAAAATTGTTTATGATGTCACTATATCACTTTTTCTAAAAAGTACGACCCTATGACGCCTACGGCTCAAAATCTGCACTCACTCGTTGTGAGCGCATTGGAATCTCTGGAAATACTCACGAGTTTTCAAATCGTCAAATCCGAGCTTCGATAGAAATAAGATTTTTTTTTTAAATCAGCGACACAGTTCATGTTTTCCAATGGTACTTATGGCTCTGCTGTTGATCTTCCAGTTCTGCAGTTCTTAAGTCAATTGGACCTTGTACGTATGCAGAGTAAAATATTTCGTCAATATTTGCTGCAGTGTGGACGTGTAGAGGTCGAGTGCTTGGATATGTCGTTTTCAATACTTTACTGAATCGAAATTTTCTGTTGAACGTCCATACAGTGCGTCCAAAAGTGGAACGAAAATAGAAGGAGTGTTTCTATAAAAATTAAATTTTGTATGCTTAGCAAATTAAAGCTAATTAAGATATATTTAAAAAATGGTTAAAATCGGTCAGTTCCTAGATACCTATATTAAATTTTGCAGGATTTTATACGACAGGTACATGCAAAAGTTGTCCGATCTTAACAAAACTAGTTCAGAAGGCTAAAAAAAATAGAGTAATGGATGTGATTATTTTCTACAAATCATGCTCTTACGATATTGGATGAATGTATCGGAGAATTATCCTGCTGAAATTTCCAAATACGGACATATTTTCTTCAGAGTATGGTAGCATGACACTCTCCAATAAATCCTTGTATAAGAATCTGTCCATAGTGCTATTTATTAATCCAATGTATTGGACCTATTTCCCTGTCACGAAAAACAGCCCCACACCATTATGTTGCCACCTCCATGCTAACGTTTTTTTTTGTTTTTTTTTTTGTAAGTCTGACATTGAATTCTTTGCCTTCAGGGTGGCGATAGGGTTACCAGATTTGGAAAGGCCAATATCGGGACATTTTTAAAAAATTCCGGGATCTTACAGAACTCGGCGGGACATTTTTAGCAAAAAAAGCCATAGAAAACATATTGTCTAAAGTTTTGTGTTTCTAACAAAATATCATGTGGAGAATTGTAGAAAAATATCAGAATTGTGGAGAAACAATTCGTGGTTTTTAGGTACAAAGCAACAAAATTTAAAAGATTGAAAATTACACACGGGACGAAAGTGAGTCAAAAAGAACTGTCAAAAACAAGCGCTGCCAATTTCGATTAAAATTAAGGTGCTGCTGTACTGTTTCATTTAACACACAACCAATGCCCTGTTCACTCAGGAATACTTTCACTAATCGTTGCTTCCCAGTAAGAACTACAAATATATTGAAATATTTTTTTTTAATATGGGAAAAATTACATGAATTTCAATCAAAATCGTTTGCAGTTTTGAGTGCGTTTATCTTTTGTGCAAATTCCGGGACTTTAAGACGAATACCGGAACTCGGGACACCAATTGAAAAACCGGGACAATCCCGGCGAGTCCCGGCAACCTGGCAACCATAGGTGGCGATAATGATAATGATTCCTCTCAGCATCATTATCAAACAAATTTATCTTCGTTTTATCGCTCCGGAGAATGTTTCACCATTTTTTCGCCTTCTGGACCGCACCAGATTTTATGTGTCAATGCAAAGATTTTCGAGCAATCCTTCCGGGTAGTTTTACAATCATCATTCTATAACTGAATGTTCGGGATGATGCAACATTTCCAATTTCCGCTGCAATTGACTTCGAAGACATGAGGGAATCGCATTTAGCCAAAGTTACCGACGATTATCCGCAACTGAAGAGTTTTTTTGGTAGCTTCACGCCTTCCATCTATTTTTTCGGGCTTCAGGGCATTTGTTATGAAGTTTTGAGAACGTCCTAGTGAAGTGGCAATGAATTTGTAAGTGTGTCCTTGTTTCTTGAAGCCTTCTTTCTTCTGCGCTACAGTAATGTCCACGACTCATCTTGTATGTTTTTTTATAAACAAATTATCTTTAAATAATATTATTTTACATAATAAAAGATCATTCTACTATAGCTTTCTTTTTTAATTAATTATTACACTGCGTTACACTCCAAAATGCTATTTTTTTTCAATAAGATCTTTAATTTTAGCCAATTTTAATTTCAATTTTAATTCAATAAAAACAAATCTATTCTTTTATCTTACAAACCTTACTTAATGCTGCTTAACATATTTAAAATCAAAAACCGCAAAGAAAATTAACATTTCAAATTCCGTCTTTTCCGTATAATAGAAAAATCTCAAAATATTTCAAGGATATATGAAAATATGTACGTAAACATGCAAACATGTAACTATTAATTTATTATTTTTTAACCACTCTTGGTAACAAATGTATTCTTCTGTTTACAGTAAAAGAGTTGTTTAAATTTACAAACGACATTATTCAAGTTTTATGATTCATTTTCGCCATCTTCATGGTACACATTGAAATTGTTCCTTCAACTTATTCATCGCATCATGGCGCATGCAGTTCCTTTTTATTATTGTTGCATTTCCTTAACAGTCTGCCACAGCTCGCTAGGTACTCGGTGTATGTTTGCATCCGGTATAAATTGTATTTTTATTCTTACCGTCGGATACAAATCGTTTCTGTAGCTAACTCCGATGGTGCGAATGATTTGAATGTAAAACGGAATTGCTTGTGTTCCTAAACAAGTCTCCAACTCAGCAGTAATATTTTGTTGCAGCTGATGATAAATTACGTAAGTGACCATATATTTACTTTGTTTCACTTTATTTCTTTGACGAGCAGATATTGTTGTTGTGAGTTAACGAATGACGATAGTCTGGAATATAACATGTACACTTAAATCAAAATGGGAAGGAAAATAAAAAGGTGGGAAAGATTATGGCCCTTACGTGCAGCATCTCATGCAATGTTGTGAATTGTAATTTTACAATGGAATGAAAATGTTTTTTTTTTATTTAATTATCTCGCTAATAGATTAACAATAGGAATTGAGTTTTAGTCACTCAACTCAAAAATGAATTGTGGCCAGGAATTGTGTATGTCTGATGGGTAGCACACCTTCTTAAATAAGTCCAAGGATAAGCGGTTAGGTGGTAGATTTACAAACTTTTCTCAGTGGGCAAGCTGGCAGGACGTGGTAGTGAAACAGACCGGAATCATGATTAATGTTCATATTGCTTGGATAGTTTGGACCTCCTTGGTGATCCCTCTTTGTTGGGAGTCTGAGACTAAACACTGATTTCATGCTTGTGGGGTTGTGATGTGATTATCATGTATTACGTTAAAAAAAATAAGTGGCGTCCGTGGCGTAGTTGGTATTACGTATACCTATATACCTATATATGTATTACGTTACCATCTTTAAATTTCATAAACCCAAGTGTATTTTACTAAAGAGGAAAAAAGTAATTAAAAAAAAGTAAAAGTTAGAAATGGATAAATATTCTAATAAGCAAGGTGTTTTGATTAAATAGAAAAGGAGTGGTTAATTTGGATCAACCGGATCAGCTTGGATCAGCCGAAGGTGTTATGTTGAGGTTTTTGATCTTGAATAGAGTGGATCTTTACTATTGGACCAATTCATCTTTTAGTAGAAAATATGCTACTCATATTCAAAATTCTTTTTTAACAAGAAAACGGCAACGCTTCCAACAAAAAAAGACTGGAAAATTTTCAATACTTCCCTGAAAAAACATTCTATGCCCATGAATAATTTCACAATTTTAAAGCGCATAATTTTTTAAATTTTTATTAAAATAGCCTTAAAAAAAGCTATCGGAGCTATTTGTAAAGACGCATTGCTTTTCTAATGTATGATATAATAATAACACTGTGCAACAGTGAACAAAATACCAGCATGCCGCTATATAGGTTCGATACTATGATCAGTGGTGAGTATAACCCTAGCGCGGTTTCGCGAGTTTGGCGCCCGTTTCATTTTTATGGCCCATTTTATATTGTGGGTTTTAGTGATTTTGCCAAAAAAAAGGTACTATCAGTTTTTCTTTAATAAATAGGTCAGAAATAGATATATCGGTTTATTGTCTTTGGCAAAGTTGTACATAGCTAACAATCCAATAAACAAACATATAAACAAAACATACTTGTAAAATACTTTGTTGTATTTGTTTTAATTTAAATGTCCAAAAAATTTTAATTTTTTTTCGGTTTTTTGGGCATAACTTGACGGGAATCCAAATTTTTCCTATACTATCTTCTACAAAATTGTAGCCGAAGAAAAATTTAACAACTCTTGCCAACATACTTACGTGATCTGAACGTGTCTACACTACTTAAAAAGCTCACAAAGATCATTTTTTAGGTAAAATATATTAATTTTTTGGGCTGTTTTCGCAATTTTTCGATGATAACTCCTAAACTAAGCAAATTTTTAACCAAATATTTTCCACAAAATTGTAGCCGAAAAAAATTAAACAACTCTTGTGAACATACTTATATAATCTGAACAGGTCAACAGTACTTAAAAAGCTCAAAAACACCATGTTTTTTATTCAATATATACTTTGGTGATAATTGATGATAATGCAATTGTTATGGAGCTATAAATTGAAGAAGTTTATTTGATTTAAAATTTATTTTATTCAAAATCTAAAAAATTGACAATAAAATATGTTCAATACAATAAAATTAAATTAAAGCCCATTTTTGGCAAAGGAAAAAAAACCATAAGTAAGGTTATATGCAAAATCTTTTATATTATCTTTTTATTAAAGTCGGGCTTGAGTACTTGTACATATGATGATACAATAAGAAGGTAGGGCAATGGCATTAAACTTTAAAATTAAGAATGGGTTAATTTACAGCAATTTTTTTAAAAGTTTTATATTTTATCTTTAAAAAAGAGGAAATAACCTTTCCATTGATACCTTATTTACAAAAATCAAATATAAATTGACTGAGCTACGTCGTTTCAAAATACACCCTTTTTTGGCCTTGAAAAATGGTTCTAAAAATGTATAACTTCGGATTTGGTTTTCTAAGCAATAAACCAATCTAGGAACAAAATTTGAGCCAAATCGGAGATGGTCAGTGTGACTGATAGGTCACCTTAATCTGAAATGGCCGAAAGGAATTTTTTTAATTTGATTTAAATTATATTACTTTTTTGCACAATTTCTTCACACGTGTTTACAATGTAACGTCTCACACTTAAGTGATGACAGTATAATAACGAAACGATAAAATGCGATAAATTTTTGATATGAATTACGACGAGATATATAACCGTTATGATTTTATAAATTCTAATAAGAAAACATTTTATTTGCGCAGTAAAGTGAAGTTACTTAAGTGCCCTGAGGCCATTATAAGTACACAGCGGAAAATATGAAATTGCATATCTGTATTGAATGACCATAAAACAATTTCGATGACACATATACATATATATCACGTCAAATTTTATCTTGAAAAACATAACATAAAATTTGCATATTTTGCATATTGCATAAAAAATGCATATGCGTATTTTAAGTGCATATGCAAATAAAACAAAATTATATTTGCATATAATATGCATATGCAAAATGTATGCAAGTCCATTTAACCGCAACTGCATGTCCGTATGTGCATGCGGACCAACAACACCTTCTATCATAGGAACGGGCGTCTGCAGGTGTTGCATGGAAAGTGCCCCCATTTCCGCTGCTTTGCATTTTTAGAAATCCTGAGGACACCAATGATCATAGTTAAATAAAGTCAACTGAAGTTGAGTTCTTCAGAAATAAAATCAACGGAAGATCGAAGATGTTTATTGTTATTGTTAGAATAATGCGAGCAAATCGATGGGAAGAGTTCAAGACCCTCTTTAGAAAACGTAAATCTAGTGCTATTTCTGCCATCTTGCTTCGTTTTCAAGACATCATTCCTAATTTTTTAAGGTTATCGACGACCCCTCTTCCTGTGCGTCTCGTCTTCGAGACTCCCTTTAGAGAAAACAAGACCACTGTTATTTTTGGTCTATCTTGCTTCGTTTTCGAAATATGTTGCTTTTTCCAATTTTTACAGTTTAAATTATATTATCGACTCTCTTTACTTGTGAGCCCCTTAAAAAACTGAAAATGACTGCTGAAAATTTTTCGATGTGGATGCATGGTGCACTTGGTGAGCTCGTTATGATTTTCCGTTACTTTTACTTTAGTAACGTTCTATGGTTTGATATTTTATTTCATATTAAAACTTCAAAATACAACGACACTAACGAAGAGCTTTCAAAATATGTATGCAATTCTTGTTTTGTTGGTTTCGCTTTTCATGGCTACACTGAAGTACACTGCACTAACATAGTGTACACTGTACACTATTCAAGTACTATCTGTGAAAAAAATGTTTTATACAGCTCCTAATTACCAACACTTAGAAATATAATGTATTATACCACATGTGTATAAATTCATTGTATACATATATTTCAGGTTAAACAATCATTAAATTTAAATGAAGCAGTGTCAATTTTATCAAAATTTTTATCAAAAGCCATTTCGGACAATTTTTTTATGGTTTGGTAGAAAAGGCTATCAGCGTAAGGAAATCTTTCGAAATATTAGAAAAAGCCACACAAATTATGGGGTGACGAACTTCGCTTTATATAAAAGCCCGTTCTGGAAAGAAATCCACATTTTACATCTGTTTTAAACATAAACGAAATTTGAAATAAATCAACAGTGTATTCACCTGGAGCGTCTAAATTTCGCCGTCAACAACTTAAAAAAAGTTCAAATAATTTATTGGTGCATAGAAGTAGATAAGAATTCAGTTACTAATGTAAAAGAGTTCTCTCTGCCAAAAATAAATTTCCGGGTAACTTTCTCGGTATATTGGCAGTATAAGTAGAACCTAAGTAGCTTTAGTGGATCACAGTGAAAAGTCATACAAGACTACTGATGAGTTGGTGTAGCGGCCAACGGAATAGTCTGTATAGTCAAGCTTGTGATTTGCTCTATACAGAGCCGTTGTTGTTGTTGTTTGTTGTTGACTTCTTTGTTCTTCATGTTGTCTCGTTGTCAAAATGCTTGATCTAAAGCTCAAAAATTTGTTTTTAATATAAAAAAGGATTTTTCTTAGACGCATTGGATTGTTATAAATAAAAAAAAAAACATAGAAGACGTCATTGCAAAATGCAACAACAGTGAAATAACGTTGCACTGAATTATAACTTCGTGACTAGTGGCGTTACGGTAATTATGGAACCACAAAAAGGTGCGATTTTTGGTTAAGGGATCGGAATAAAAAAAAAAAGCCTCGGCTGGCTTCGCAGTAGCGCATTCTGTCACTCCAATTTTCTAAGACCTTGTTGATGGTTTCGAGCTGTAGCTCCCGGATTGCTTGGATGATATTGGCCTTAAGTGCTTGAATCGTTTCCGGATTGTTGGCATAACATCGGTCCTTCACGGTTTCCCACAAAAAAAGTCCAAAGGGGTAAATCGCAGCTCCGAGGCGGCCAATTAACGATTTGGGAATTTGTTGCGTAAAAGATTGATTGTGGCATAGGCTGTGCGGCATGGCGCCCCATCCTGCATGAACCAGAGGTCATCCAAATTCATGTCTCCAATTTCAGAAAAAAAGTCGGTTAAAATGACTCTGTAACGCCAACCGTTGACCGAAACGTTGTTCTCAGCCTCATTTTCGAAGAAAATGGTCCAATGATGCCACCACTCCACAATCCGCACCAAACTGTCACTCTCTGTAGATGCATCGGCTTCTCGACAAAAACGTGCGGTTTTTACGAGCCCCAGATGCGACAACTTTGTTAACGTAGCCGCCGAGATGAAAATGCGCCTCATCAGAAAAGATGATTTTTCGTTAAAAGTCATTTGGGCAACATAGAACTCATTTTGAAAGTAAGTTTACAATATTTCCCAACGTTGGTCAAGCGTAAAGTGACTCATTTCTTTCCGCAGATGTATGATACTGACTTTATGTCAAGATTTCGAGCGGGAAACAGCTGTCAGTGTCAAAATAAGCTATGATTTAAAAGGAAAGTACTAGATGGCCCACCCTTTAGATGGTAGCTAATAGGACCCGTGTTGCATTTAAAGTCACTACGCTTTAAATTCAAAAAGCCACTAATTTCTCAAATTGGCCTCGCAGTGTGTATTTTCAGTGATGTCAGTGTTGGATATAAAAAATATTTTAATAATGAGAACGTTTCCACAAAAAATATAAAAGACTGCAAATCAAGCTATAAAGGGTTCAATATAACAGTAAAACACCCTCAAAGGTTTTAAATTAATTAAATAATTAAATTTGAATTATTAACATTGATAAATCGCTATTCACAATTTTTGAATAAAGGCAATTTATGTTGATATCGCTTTAAAACTTTTTGAATAACCTGACCAACGAACAAGATTTAAAAGCACTCCGCTTAGGAGATAAGCGTTGACACATTATTCAATTAAAAGGACTCGAATAGCCGTCAGCATAACGGTATATTTAATTAGTTAATGGAATTTTGCTACACCACGGAACATATAAACAGCCATGCAAACGCACCTACAAACATGTATGCACAATACCTATGTAACATATGTACATGAGTAATTTGGGAAATAAAAAAAAAACAAAAATTAAAAAAAAAAACTTAAAAAACTTCCATCATTCACTGCACTTCTACATATTATTCCAGCATTAAATCAATGTTTAAATTGTGCAGCATTTGAACATTTGATTTAAACAACCTATACAATTTTAAAGGAATCGAACATGAGAAATTGTCCAAGTCAAATGAACAGCAAACTATCATATGTGTAAAAAGTTTTGAGACTACTTTCAGGCGTTTGTAATATTACATTAACAAACGCAAATATGGCAACTCTGCACACAGCACACAATACGGTACTTTTGCTTCGTTGTCAAATACAAAGCATTCAAAAATATCCATTCGCGATGGCGTACAAATTAGATTTACGAAAATCTCTTGCTAACCTTTATGAAAACTGGGTACAAAGGAAATTCTTCATGTTTTCAAAGACAAGCCGGACTCGCGAGCAACAATCTATCGTTTTCTCAAAGATTGCCGAGATGGTACAGAGCCAGAAAATAAAAAAAAAATCTGGTCGCCCACCACAACTAAGTGCCAGTGCAACGAAAAGTCTGCTGTCAAGTGCCAAAAACAAGATTGGTCAATCAACACAGCGATTATCGCGCAAATTTGGTGTCTGTAACAAAACAGTCCACAACATTTTGACAAAAAACGGCGTTATCCATCGAAAACGTAAACGAAAACCAAAATATACGGCCAGACAACTCGAACAACTCGAAATAATACCCAAATGTTGCCGTTCACTTCGTCTCAAACACTTTGCAGGTGGAAAATTCATGATTTTGGATGATGAATCTTACTTCACTTTTTCGCACCATGAGTTAATTGGCAATGATGTCTTAACATTTTCTGATATTCTGTTCGGTTTTCTTGATACCAAAATACACTAGATCTGTAAAAAAAAATGGCTCGGAGGACCCGATATTTTTTTTGTATGGTGGCAGGTTAAGTGTTAATTTTGTTGGTTTGTTGTTCAAATGGCGTAAGTTTTAATTTAGTCACAAAACTTTTTACACATATGATAGACAGCATCATTTCTCTAAAACTTTCAATCTTGTAATGAGCGAAAATTCGCGATATTCGGCCATACAGTTCTGAAAGTCGTTCTCTTTGATAATATTGTACAGATTTTTCAAGTGGAGATTAATCAAAAACGTGTTCTAAAATTTTTTCGAAATGGTTATTTTTTAAAAATTCAATCACCTTGCTTAACTTTAAGTCAACTAAAGATAGAACTAATTTTTTGATGTGCTGTACTCTTCGAGTATATCACTGCACAAAATCTGGATCTTCTAGCTTGATCATAAATGATTATACAAAATTCAAACAGTTTTCATATGTGCTATATGGCGATTGAAACTTTGAAGCATGATTTCACGAAACAAAAATTAGACTTAGGGTCGAATTGTTCACTTCAGGATATTTCACTTTAACCAGCGGATATTTCCAATTATTCCAGTACTTTGTTGTTGTTTACTTCTACATAACGAATTTATACAGAGTTTCTCTGGATATGTGAGCGGCGAATAAAGTTATCCAATGAAAACATAAACGGGTGAAATTTGCATGGATATTAGTGATGTCCAAAGATTTTTTTTTTGTTTTAAACGGAGGATTTCAGGTATTATACCTACTCAGTCAAGTCTGCCTTGGTTCGAAATATGGTGATAGAATGGAATGGAATGGATAGAACCCCAGCAGCAACAGAAAATTATTTGAATTAAAATAATTGATCATAAGAAGCTAGGTCAAAGTCCTTTCAAGGGCTGAAATGGCCAGTTATTTTTTTTTTTTTTTTATTTAATGTCATGTCTACCCAGAGAGTTTAGTTTGAGTTCCCCAGTACAATTTTGCAGGATGAAACACAACTATATTCAAACAAAAATATGTAAAGTGCTCTAAATATTCTTATATATAGTAAAAATATTTTTGTACTTTAGCTTAATTTTTAATAAGATTTTATACATAAAAACCACATTATTTACTTACTAAAAGTAAAAAATTTGTGCATATAATGTAAAGGTTAATAATAGGTCTGTTCGCGTACTTTTCCAGTAAAAACCCAGCAGAAAAGTGGACCAAATTCGAAATAGTTCTGAACTAGTTCCAAAAAGGACCAGTACTAGTTCCACTACAATACCCCTAAACATTGAATGAACTGACGCTTTTTGGAGTTTATTGGAGTTTACTCCTTTAGAATCGATTTCATATATAGCCCATGGCATAAAATTTTATTTCACAATATTACTCGATGGCCGGTTATTCGATGGCCTTTGTGTTGTTTTGAGCAGAAAATACAACCTTACGTCCCGTTTCACTTTTGCAGAATTATCGGACAGGGAAGTGATATCCGCAAGTTTAAATCTCTTAGGTACCTGTCTTACAACTTCGCGGTTGGTAACCGTATTGATCATTTGAGTAGCCAGTTGTCAGCGGACTTCCGATGCAGATATAGAAAATGAATCATTATTCGAAGTAGAAATTTTGTTGTAACCACAGTACACAGCGGTGGATTTATATACGGGTTGATAAGGCTTTGGCCGCCATCCCCCTTGAAGAATTTTTTGTGTGGGAAAAAAATTGAAAAAAGCCGTTTCAGCCTCCCCCTTGGACTATAAAACTGTTAGCTCACTCCTTCCCCCCTCTGGTGAATCCTAGATCCGCCACTGATTGTGCACACTCAAATCAAAGCGATCGCAGAAGAGACGCAAGTAGAATTTGGTCTTTGATTTGCGATCGTGTTCGTAGTAATACTGAAATAAAAACACAAAATCAGAAGTGAAATTTTCTTTCTAATGGTGGTACTTTGGCCACACTACGACTATTGGTACAAAAAATATTTCCAAAATAGGTCAAAAATTCGTTAAAAAATCCCAACAATTTTTTTGTTACGGAGTTTTGTTTTGCATCAAATGAAAGATCCGATTTTTTGGAAAATTTAACCTATTTTGTGATATTTTGAAAAGTACCACCATTGGAAAGGTTATTTTTCAACCTTTCATTGGATATCAAACATTAAGTTGTAGCAAATATAAAAGGCTAGATATTATGATAGATTTTTTGGGGCTTTTCAATAATCTTTTTAAATATTTTTGGAATATCCCCTAAACCAATAGTCAGATAGAGGTCAAAGAACCATCATTGCAAAGGTTATTTTTAACCGACTTCAAAAAGGAGGAGGTTCTCAAGTTCGTTGGTTTGTCCACTTTTTTTTTTTGTTTTTTTTTTTTTAAATGTATGTACATCGATAACTCCTAAAGCACTCGCTCGATTTCCGTAATTTTTTGTCAATAGATAGATACCATGAACGCGGAGGACCTTTTTTAAAAAAGTGGGTGATATTCGACAAAGGGGCGTGTCAATATAAGAAAAACACTGTATTTCAGTTAATATCGACACTAGGGTACTGAAATTTAAAGTAAAAATACTGGGGTAGGCACAATTATTACAAATTCTGATCAATAAAGTGGGCGTTATTTGACAAAGGGGTGTGTTCATATTAAAAAAACACTGTTTCTCAAATAGTATACTGAAATAATAGTATACTGAAATAGGGTACTGAAATTTAGTACAGGGGTAGACACAAGTTTTAAAAATTACTGAAAAGAAAGTGGGCGTTATTCGACAAAGGGATGTGGCAATATTAGAAACACAGTATATATCAAATAATATTGACACTAGGGCAGGCCCGTAGACAAGGGGGGGGTTTTTAGGGTTAAAACCCCCCCCTTATGGTCCAAAAAGTATAAAAAATAATATATTAGCATTAATATAACTTTGCCAATGTGCGAATACTTGCTGCACGTGCGTCTTTTTTCTCTTACAGTGCAAACTGCAAGTGTAAACAGCAACAGCGAAAACATCAACACGCTTAAGTATCGAAAAAAGTTCTATACATTCAATTGAACTTTGTCTACCACCAGCAATTTAAGAATTTATTGCGTTAACAGGTGTTACGTGAAAGTGGTGAAATTTTGATTGAGTTTTGTTAGATTTCAATTTCAATTTCAATTTCAATTTATTTATCGAATATTTCTATTAATACAGTGCTTATATAAAATAATATTTATGAGATCTATCAGAGATATTACATCAAATATTACTTTTATCTAGTTCGATTAACGCAATGACTTTATATAACAGCAATCACTTCTTAAAGGCAAAAATGGGATAAAAGACCTTTATTTGGAAAAAAAATAGATAAAAACAAAAATGTCAAAAAATATCTCAAAGAACTGAATTGCAAAAAGCTTGAATATTTTCGAGAGTTTTGTAAGATAAGTTTAAGAGTTTCTATTGTTAATTTTACCGTGCCAAAACTACAAAAATGATTCTACTTAATTGGCTGCAGAAACCAGAAGTAAAAAAGGCTAGGACGGTGGAAAGTAAGTGCTTGATTTAAATGATTTTTTCCTTTATCAAAGCGTAAATGTGTTAAAAAGTTGCCGAATATTTCTGAATGTTTGAAAGCTGTGTTTTTTTGGTAGCGTGTTTGCATTGATTGAATATTAATGGATTAACTTTTTGCTCGATGCGGAACCGACAAAATCCGAATAATATTATATTTCATCTGTATTGCAGAAAACGTTCAAGAAACTTTGGAATCTGAAAAGCCTTCAGAACTTCCTTTGTAACCTGCAGTTGAAGAAAGCTTTAATGTTGACAGCTATGTGGAAAGCGGTAGTACAAGTTGTGGTATTAATATTTTACTTTTGATGTTTATAACTCTAAGTTTGTGTGTATGGTTGTTGAAGTTGTTCCAGAAATATCATTTGATTTATCGGAACTGCCTTCGACTTCGAGAGTATATCAATGTCCAAATAACGATATTAACGATTTAAGTTGATGAGCAATATTTCTGATTCGAACCGCCTTGAAAGTTTTCAAAGTATTTATGTGCTTCCCCAAATTTTAATTTTCCTGCCAGCGGTTCTCGTAAACTCCGATTAAGCATACTTGGTTGAACCGTTGGCATTCAACGGATTTAAATCACAAAAGCTGTCATTTCAATAAATAAAAAAAAACTTTAAAAAAAATTATTTGTTTGCCCATTGTGGGGATCGATCCTTAGACCACCTCATGACTGCAAAACTAACAGTTGAGCTGACTTTTTTTATTCAAATTGAAATGTACTAAAAAAATTTTCTAATAGAATTCGCAATAAAATGATATGACAGCATAATCTTTTGAATTCGAATAACAGTAGCCTATTACATTCCGTGTTAATATGGGATATTGGAGTGTTTCATTCAATCAATAATTGAAATTCGATTGGCACCATTTGTTATCGATCATGAATGTTCGATAAAAAATTAATTTCGGGTGGAATCGTGATTTTAGGGCGGGACGAAGTTTGCCGGGTCCTCTTGTATAAATATGTAAAATAAACAAAAATAAAGTAAATTAATTTTTTTTTTTGTATTTGGTGTACAAAAAAGTTTTAAAGTGTTTTTTTTTCAAGTTTGTCGCTTTATTGTGAAAAATTTGTTACAAATTCATTTTTCAAAGTATTGTTCTATTTCTAGCCACTAAGTTTTCACATCTTTCTGGTAATTATATAAAAAATACGTTTTCATTTATCGATATCAAAAACTATCGATATTTATTTTAATCCAAACCCCCCCCTTAGGTAAATCCTGGCTACGGGCCTGCACTAGGGTGCTGAAATTTAGTACATGGGTAGGTACAGTTAGTACAAATTACAACCAAAACAGTGGGCGTTATTCAACAAAGGGGCTTGTCAATATTATAAAAATACTATATCTTAGTTAATATTGACACTAGCGTCAATAAAAACCGACTTCAAAATCATTACAAAGTAAAAAATAATTTTAAATAACTTTTCCCATAAATTTCTTGGTCAAATTTTAAAAGCTATTTATATGTATTATAATATTGAAAATCTTATCATTTTCATTTTTTATATTTTAATCTTTCTGTATCCTCCTGATCATTTTTTTTCATGCATTGGTTCACTTTTCCTAGCGCTGTGACTATTGGGGTACTCACAGTTTTGTTTTATCTGGTGTGTTAACTACGCCGTCTGTTAACTCTAAAACATTTTGCCATGTGGTAACTATTTCTGGCAATGATGAAAGGTATTTTTATTTTATTGAAAAATCAAGAAATCAAAGAAAGCTTCTCTTGTTATTTTTATTTTATTGAAAAATCAATAAATTAAAGAAAGCTTCTCTTTTCAAAAGGCGTGTCAATTTTATAATGAACTACGTGTAGGGGTTCTCACAATTTGATTGAAGTATCGTTTTAAAGTTACTATATATCAACTTTAGAAGGGATCTGTAAATACCCTATATATTTATAAAAATCTCGTTTATACGTAAAAATATCAGCTCAGAGGTAAGAAAAATATATGACGGCCTTAGAGAATTGTTATTTTAAAATAAAATATATCTTTCGTTTAAGCTGATAAATTTCATCAAAACATTTCAACAAAACATCGACACGGAATTTTTGTCGATGCTTTTATAAAAGTGGCAGTATTTTTACATTCAAAAAGGTGGCAGCATTGGTACCGCACTCAATACATGTTGCTGTCTTTTTTTTCCTTTTTTGTGGACCTTCCCACCGGGAAAAAAGAATCAATTCTCTTCTCCAATATAGATTCTAGAATTGATTATTTTTAACACCCCATCGGGAAAAAGATGCAATTTTATATAAAAAAAGTATAGATTCTAGCATTTATTATTTTTAACATGCTGATGTCCTACAAATAATAGTACATTCTTTTCTCGCTTCAAGTGGAATCGCTACAGAATCTTTTTTTTTTCACTTTTTAAATAGATTCTTTTCATACATGTAATCATGGTTGAATAAATTTGGTTGTCTCGGTTGCTGATCGTACTCTCTTCTCAGTACACATAATTGTCAAAATCTTTGCATGTTATCAATTTACGCATTCAGATTTTGTATGAGTTGTCAACTTCGATTCGACATTTATTGGAACTCGCTCTCACCCATGCGACAACCTTATTTATTAAACCATGTATGTAATACTTCAATATTGGCAGCAAACTAAATTTTTCATGAGTTTCAACTACGAAATCAAAGAGAGATAGCCTACATTAGATTTTGTTGTTTGTATTAGTATATTTGAATATACTACTACTATACGTCAACGGGGCGGTTGTTAAGAAAAATGTCTACGCAAACATAAAACAAAACAAAGCATACATATTTGTTTTGCATAAATCATAGGTACGCACCATTATAAAACAATTATAAGACCAACGCGTGAAATATGATAAAAATTTAAAAAGAAAAATTCAAGCAAACAAAATTTAAACCATAAAAATTGAAACAACAGAAATTTTAAATGAAATTTTTGACAATGAAAGCACCGCTCCTGAGTTTTTTTGTTATAAAATTATATTTCGAGTACATAAAAAAAAACCGAAAATAAATAAATAACTGGTAATTTTAGCCATTGAAACGACTTTGACCTAGCTTCTTATGATCAATTGTGTTGTGCGTGTTATTAAGTTTGTACACAATTGACCGATAACCGGACCTTCAGGATTAACGCCGACTCCAATTAGCTTTACATGGCATTTTGATTACTCTCTGAGGTTCGCCATTGTCTGCAGAGAGGTGGCGGCCGTACAGAAAAATCATTTTAATTCAAATAATTTTTTGTTGGTGCTGGGATTCGAACCCGGGTCTCCAGGTTCGTTGACATAGAAGCCACGGACTTTTAACCAACTACGCCATGGACGCCACAATTTCGGGTACATTTACAGTACAGTGTACTGCCAATATAGAAGTATTACATATATGATTATTTTTAATAAAATGTATTAACTTTCGGAAATAAGAAAACAAATCAAAACGGACTGATGCTTTTCTCACTTATACCAGATTTGTTTTAGAATCAGTTCGTTTTTCACTTATCAAAAAAGCAAGCAAGGAATCTAAAAACATTTTATTTATTAGAAATAATTATATGGGTCGTAATCGATTATGGCTGGAATAAAAACAAATCAGTAAACTTTTGCTTGATAGATTCCAATTCATAGGTTTTGCTATAAATGTATATATTCTTTGGAATACATTCTTAAATGTTAGCAATAGAATTCATTCTATTTACGATTCTTGTTTCTAGAATCCATTTTAATTTTGCCGGTGGGACGCTGACGTCCTACAAATAGTAGTACATTCTTTTCTCGCTTCCATATGAATAGCTACAGAAATCGATTCTTTTATTCACTTTTTAAATGCATTCCTTTAAATAAAAAGTATTCATTTTCGGAAATGAGAAAACAAATCAAAACAGACTGTTGCTTTTCTCACTTATGCCAAAATTTGTTTGGTTGATTATATTCTTTGATATATTGGTTGATATAACCTTTTGATTGATATATTCCAATTCATATGTTTTGCTTTAATTTATATATTCTTTGGAATACGTTCTAAAATGTAAGCAAAAGAATCTATTCCATTTACGATTTTTTTTTTTAATCAATTCTCATTTTCCCGCTGGGTTGTTGACTTTTATATATGATGCTCAAAAAGAGTTTGAAAATAGAGCTTTTGTCTCACAGCGATTTTGACATATTGTTCTATCTCATATATTCGTCAACATTAGAGTGCTGATATATTGTTATATGAGCGAGAAAATATATAGAGGAAATTAAATTTCAAAATAAAAAAACTCAGGAGCAGTGCTTCCATTGTCAATAATTTTTATTTGAAATTTTTGTTGTTTGAATTTTTTGATTAAAATTTTGTTTGTTTAAATTTAATCATATTTCAGGCGTTCTTATAATTGTTTTATAATGGTGCGTACCTGTGATTTAGGAAAAACAAATATGATTTGTTTTCTTATATGTTTGGGGCAAACGTTTTTCAAAACGGAATACAGAAGTATTACATATACATATGTTCTACCTTATTGGCTTTGGGCACAACCTTTTTTTGAGATGCACAGAGCTTTAATGAGAAAATTTTTTCTCTCTAAGAATAAGAATAAAGAAATTGTATGGTTATTCTCTTTGAATTTTAATTAATTATTTAATCAATGGTTATTAAATTTATATATCCCATGTCCCAACTGGGCACCATAGCTATTCTAAAAAAAATAATTTTTGAAATAGCGCCTGCCATTCTCAAGCTTTTCGCAGACGAACATACGTGAGTCTTCTTTTATATAATACTAGCTTTTCCCGGTGCGCGTTGCTGCACCCTGCAACTATATGGGAGCATAATAGGTGTATTCAAAACTTTTCTTAGACTCATAGTTTGACACCGTGGAAAATGACAGTTTCCACTGCCTGTTACAGTTTCCCAGTAGCAGGAGATCACCAAATAGTAACTTCATTTTGATTTTGTATATAAGTACTGCTACGTTTACTTTCAAAGATATTCGATAATACAAATTTTAATTGTATGGGCGGAGCCACACTCACTTATAAAATGCCCATCCCAGTTTTCTAGTAGATGGACATTACCCAGTTTTAGTACAGTTGCCGACAGTGAGCATACAAACTAAATTACCAAAATGTAGCCAAATCGACGAAAACCGTATGAAATATAGCATTTTTATTGATTTGTGGGCGGTAAAATGGGGTGTGACAGAAATTTAAACCATCTCGTACTTGAAAAAAATGTACTGCCAAAATTTCAGCTCTATCGACTCAGTAATTTTGAAATTTCCAGCCATCACACAGACAGCGTTTTGCTTTTTGTATTTATATTTTGGATAAAGATTATTGGCTATAACTTTTGATTGGTAAGAGATATTAAGATAATTTTTTCTAATAAATTAATTTTTTAGCTCTAATTTATTTTTTCAAAAATATTGAAAGATAATATTGGAAAAAAATGTTGTTCGAAATAATCAAGGGATTGTTTTTTTAATCACAAAAATGGTTTTTAATTTTTGCGTAAAATTGAAATTTAAAAATGTTATAACTTTTAAATAGAGTTAAAAATTTGAGAATTTGAGTTTAAATTATTTTTACAACAAAAATAATTTTTGAGTCTATTTTTGAGGAAAACTCCAATATTTCAGACCTTTTTTGAAAAAAATATTTAAAATATATTTACTCAACTAGAGTAAAGAATTTTGATGAAGCTTTAAGACAAAAAAAAATTTAACACAATATATAAAAAAGCAGCGGAGATATTTGAATCGAAAGTCACAAAATTGAATATCTGATTGTTTTTTTCGTAATTTTGTGTAACGATGTTGCATTAAATATATCGTTGTAGTAAAATTTTTCATAGTTTTCAAGATATGTTCATGTTTCTGATATCAAAATAACGGACATTTTTTTAATTTTACTAAATTTAAGAAATATTTTATATTTTGTAAATATTTGCACATGTAACCTAAGAAAACAACTAAAAATATGCGATTTTGTAAAAAATTTGTACTACAGCACCATCTGGTGTCCAAGGTGGTTCAAAGAAGATAGTGCTAAAAAACTCATCGTACCTGAAAACTACTATATACCAATTTTTATTCTAATCGCATGAGCGGTTTGGGAGTTTTAGGTGGTTTTGTAAAAAATGTGTACTATAGCGCCCTCTGGTGTTCAAGATAGTTCGAAAACGATAGCAACAGAACACTCAACGTTCATGAAACCCACTGTATACCACTTTTCATTCTAATCGCATTAGCAGTTTATGAGTTTTAGGCAGTTTTGTAAAAAATTTGTACTACAGCGCCCTCTGGTGTTCAATGTGGATCAAAATTGATAGCCCACAAACACGCACCGTACCAAAAAACTTCTACACACAAATTTTCATGCTACTCGGATGAGTAGTTTAGGAGTCTATTGCGGCCTTACAAACATAAGCTCCTTTTTTATATATATAGATATAATACATATAAATAGCTTTTAAAATGTGACCAAGAAATGAGTGGGAAAAGTTATTTAAAATTATGTTTTACTTTGTAATGATTTTGAAGTCGGTTTTTTTTTGTTAAAAAGTTTTTTTTTAACTTTTATTTGTAAACCTTGAAAAACAGATTAAAAACAACGAGTTCTCATGAAGTAAATCAAAATTCAACCTCAAACTTTCCGTTCGCATACTGTCAACGAGAGAAAATAGTGGTATACATTTTTACCGTTGACCATTGGGACTTATAGGTCCCATGAATTTTCACACTTTTGCAGGTAAAAAAATTGTTTTTTGCGACACTTTTGTTTAGTAATTTGGAGTCGCTTAACACGAATCCGTTGTCGGATTAACGAATTTTCCAGCGGTTCAGGAGCGGTCGTCAAAGGGTTAAATATTTTCTTATTACTTGCCCAAATATATCTATATATTAATACGCAAACAAAAAAGTTTGTGTTCCCTTTTTTTCTATGTTACCTTCAACATATTCACATAATACTTATATCAATTGATAGTTATTTTCGAGTAGATTTGCACAATATATTTTTTATCCGAATATGTTGTCATTAAGATAAGTAAAAATGAGCAAATGTAAAACGCTTTTTTACCAATGGGACAATGCGAAACTACAAAGCGACAAAGCTCTGTTGAACATCGCTGCTGTAGCTTACAAAAGCAAGAGTAGAATGCGGGAGTGACGCAAACACTTAAGAAGAGCTGAGTAGCATTATTGTTGTTGTTGTTGTGGTTGTTGTTGCTTTCTCTTAATTTCTCTCAGCGTTAAAAAAATAGTTAAACTGCTGCTTGCTTCATATAACACTTGACGCAAAGCCATTTATTTACTAAACATCTGCATGAATTCATGCATGCAATGAATGCACAACACAATTCATGGGTATTTCTTGTTTCTGTGCTAACCCATCGTCATTGAGTGAATGATCTTGAATAGAGTCACAAAAGTTGTTTGAATTTGTGTTGTGCCTCGTTTGCCGAAATACTGCATTAATTCGTCTCATGCAATGAGGTCGCTTCGCCTCACTTTATACACCCACGCTGAGAGCAGCGAGAGCAAAACCGACCAAGCAGCAGTCGCAGTGAATTACGATGAGCATTCAATTGTTTTTTCTCGTGTTCAAGCAGAAATTCTGTAAACAAGAATGTTCATAATGCATTCGAATTTTTCAAATAATTCGAGTAACTTGAGTTGATCGAAACAATTTACAGAGAAAAACAGATTTATTTATATTTTGCAATGTGTTGACAGTTTGTATGTTAAGCACGATACTTTAGGACTTCTTTTGTTACCATTTAATGATATTATTTTTATTTTAATGAAAAATATGAAATATTACTAAAGCAATATATATAAATTTAAAAAAGAACACATATGCATTTGTTCGGATTTTTAAATTTCTTATAATATTTAGAGATAAAATCCTTTGTGTCTGACACAAATGGCAACTCAGATTAAGACATGTTCCTACTTAGCGCGTTCGAATTCGATTGAAAATTTACAATGTTTTTACAGGAAAACGGTAAAAGATAATGGTAAATTTTTTTGGTGGATAAATACATTAAAAAAATACTTACAAACAAATTTTTTTATTAATTTTTAACATTTTTAAGGTATGAAACATTAATTTTAAGTTATTTTTGGCAAAAAACATTATGTGAAGTTGACGATATCGGAAAGAGATGGTTACCATGATGACTAAAGTTTGGCAGCACCTAGAAAAAAAAAACAAGTAAGAAATGATCTTCGACTAGGCCGAAGTTAAAATACCCCCACGGCCGAACCAAAGTATATTCAAAGTCTTTAGCAGTCAATAAAATGCTTATTTGTTAAAACATTTTCCGCATAGTTTTAATAGAAAATATTCGCTCTTGTTTTTTGATAAAGTCCATTTGTATGGGAGGTGGGTGTGGTTTTCACTCGATTTGGCTGAATTTTATACACAGTTATATATCAAATTTCATATGCAAAATTTCAAGTCCATACATTAATTTTTGTGGAATTCTAAGAGATTTTACCGTTTTGATAAAGTCACTTTGTATGGGAGATAGGCGTGATTTTGATTCGATTTGGCTCATTTTCGAACTTGATCTTTATTTTTTAGATATAAGCTTAAATATCGAATTTCGTGATGATAGCTTGAAAATTACGGCTGTAATCGTGATCACAGATAGACGGATAGACAAACAGACAGGCAGACAGACAGAAATAGCTAAATCGACTTGGATGGTGATGCTGATCAAGAATATATATACTTTTCTATACCTACTACGCCTCCTTATGGGCGTTACAAACGGAGTGACGAAATGAATATACCCCTTATACGTTTTTTAATCGTGGGGGTATAAAAATCATAAACAATATGAGTATAGATATCGTGTGAACTAAAATTTTTAAGTTTGGCAAAAACAAAAAAAAAAATTGAAGTTTTATGAAGAAAACATGAAAATTTTTGCAATATTTTAGTTCACACGGAAACTACACATGTAGAAAGTATTCGGTTAGAATTTGGAGATAATCGAACAAGGTAATTTTGAGTTACGATGGTAAACAGGTTATCAAAAATCGACACGTCAACTTTTATACATAAAAAATGTTAAAAATTAATAAAAAAGTTTTCTGTAAATAATTTTTAATGTATTTATTCACCCCAAAAAATATTTTCATTATTTCTTACCGTTTTCCTGTTAATGTTAATGTAAATGTTAAACTTTCACTCGAATACCGAGTGCGTCAAGTAGGAACATGTCTTAATTTATTTTTCATTTTTCACTAGCGTTATGAACTTAATATAAAATTTATTTTATAATTCTCCTAGTTTACCATTATTATAAATGTGTATACGTATCATTTTTCTTCGAAAAAAATCATTAAAACAGTTCAACAAATTTTATGGTCTCTGCTTTACAAATTTCGATCAAACAACTCGAGTCATTCGAATGTGTCTTTATAACTCATTGTAAACGATCAACAAAACTAAACCTTGCTGAAACTCAGACATGAACATGTCTCATTCGTTCCATCGTTTCTCAGTACAATAATGATTCACACCATGGTATAATAATACATGGTAGCATTGACAACTGCTTATTTTCTCTTCAACAGGAAAACATAAACTGTCAAACACAGCTGTTTGCGAAACGAAGCGAAAATTAAAGCAAGTGACAAAAACAAACATAAAAAACTAATAAGAATATTGTGCGTTTAAATAAACAAATCATAAAGAAATAAACATTTAAAATCATGAAAGTGATAAAAAGATCTTGTGTAATTTGTGCGAAAAGTTTTTCAGTCCGTGATGTTAAATTTTATTCAGTGCCTAATAACGAAACTCGTCGCCAGCGGTGGATTGATGCCTGTGGCTTGATGCTGGCAGAAAATTCGTTTGTTGTTTGTGTTTTCATTTATTAACAATGGCCGACCAGCGAACGCTCTCTTTTTGAGTATATTTTTTGACAGAATAGGGTAAAACACCCAGTCCTGAGCCCTCAGCCTATTCTGAGCCCCCCACTCATTAATCTGTCTCTAGCTAATAATTGTCTGGATGTCAGTTAAAACAGTAAATTTATAATTATTCGTCAAAATTCGTTCAGTTCGTTCAGCTATCATGCTGAGTATGAAATATTAAGTTCAAAGTGATTTTTTTAAATAAAAAGACGTGCTTCGTACTCTTACTCAGTCAAGTGATTTGCTAAGCAATATCGACAAGGAGTTAACACACTTTAAACCTTCAGGTATGGACATTTTGTTATAATTTCTATAATAAGCTTTGGTTATAACAAAAGTTGAATATTATTTATTGTTTATTTCATAAATATTTCATTAAAAATATTCTCTGTCAAAGAAAAAAAATGGGGGCTTATATCTGGATAACTAAATTCGATGTTTCCAGTTATGAGCCATGGGGGCTCACTATTGGAATATTACAGAAAAATAAAATATCCAAATGTGAGCCCGTGGAGCTCAAAGTAGGAAAACAGAAATTTTTATAAACATTCTTATAAACCCGTTAAGCTTGATTCTCTTATTAGATATTCAAAAACATTCAAAATAAGAAAATTGAAACTCTTGATATTTGTTTTCAATTAATGTCAGATTCTGCACTTGAACTGCATGCATTACACCCCGATTCCATGCATTAGCCCCCATTTTTTTGCGGATGTTGGTCAGATTGACTCCACTCACTATTAAAGTAACAATTTATTTTATACAAATCAACGACAATAAGTCCAGCGTGTTCACGAATTCACGAAGTTTCAAGGAAATATGAATTTCTGCGCCCAATATTCCAAAACCGGATTCATTCATAACCGTTTCAATAAGGATCTGCCTGGTCCTTTGCCGGGTTTAACATGAATCGAAGAGGGAAAAATAGTAAAATATATATCTGATAACTATGAATTAGGTTTCCAAAGAAGAAAACATTAAGTTCAAAGAATTGTTCAAAAATTTTTAGATGCATACACACGTGAAAATATGTTTAAAAATAATTTTCCTAGCGACAAATGGTATAGCGGATTTCTTAACCGACATCCAAAAAATATCTATTCGAGTTCCTGAAGCAGTAACAATGCCAGTGCAGATCTTTTGGAGAAAGATTTAAGAGGATTAAGAAGATTTTGGAAAGATTTAAAAGAATACCAAAGGATATATTTGAATCAATACCTGAAGGTATAGTGTATACGAAAACTGATTCAGGCTGGGTGACATCGGATGCATTTATAAACAATATAAAAGAAGTCTTTTATCCAACACTGGTTTCAAATCAAATATTGTTTCCTGTAATTCTTTACTTATATGGACATACAACGCATTTAACTTACAGTTTATCCAAGGTCTGAAAATAATTGCAAATTGTTCTGATCTGCTTATACCCAAATGCAACAGGATTTTACAGCCAGCCGATGTGGCTATTTTCAGACCTCTTAAAATGGGGAGGTTAAAGGAACTGCAATTGGAGAATGCAAAATATGGACCGACAGTTTACAAAGCATCATTTTGCAAAATTATTAAAAAACATTTATTTTATTTACTTTAGGCTAAAGTTTGACAGGATTTTTTTATTATTTTTATTTTTTTTTTCTCTCCTCTTTCCTTGTTTTTTATTATTTTATATTTTTTTCATACTCATAGTGGGCATACCCGCCCACCAGATTGACATGATTTTAGAAAACATGTCAAAAAGAAAAGGAGGAGGAAAGTAAATAAGACGGCTTATATCTATTCTTAAGATACTATATAAATCTAAGAAGGGAATAGGGAATTGGAAAGTATACGCTTAAATATTTGCTTTGACATGGATAGTGAGCAGCAGTGGCTAAAGTTGTTAAATACTCTGCAGCAACTACTAATGGGCTCGTTGTGTCCATAAACGGTGTGGTGTTGGTATTCATTTAAGAGACGTGTATGTCTGGTTCGTCTTACTGGATCGTTAAATGTGAACTTATTTGAAAAATATTCAATGTCTATAACACCAGTGAGTACATTGAATGTAAAACATGAACTCAGTTACGTTCTTCTTGAAGATAGAGGCATCAGATTAAGAAGCCGAAGCCTTTGTTCATATGGGGGTAAGTTGGTAAAATCACGGGGGTCAAATGTATCTCTCAGCGCAAAAGCATTATTGGTACCTACATAAAAAATGAGACCATAACTAATGGTTTTCGTACCTGCGACCTGTATCCTTTCAATCCCAACGCAATCGATTACAGTAAATGCCTTGGGAAGTCAACTTTGGATCGAAGTTGAGCACAAAGACACAAAAATGAATTTGTGGTTTATGATTTATATATAATATTTTTTTTTATTTATATTTTGTTAACGTTTTGAATATTATTTTTTCATAAAATAATAAAGTTCTTATTGTAAAAACCAGATGGCTCATAACTGGACAAAAGGTGGCTCAAGATTGGAAATCGGGGGCTCATAACTGGGATTTGGTTCATTTTTTAATAAATCATTATTTTTAAATATATTGGTCTAACTGGCATTCAAACAAATTTATCCAATTTATTCTTCTTGAATAAACGCGTATTTTAACACTAAAACGCTGCCAAACATGCTAAAAATAACAAAGTTATCATTTTTCTAAGTAAAAAATTCTCTTAAGGGGGCTCAGGACTGGGTGTTTTACCCTATGTTTTCCCAAGCAACTGTCAATGCTACCATGTATTATTATACCATGGATTCAAACCATAAAGGCCCGCACAATGTTTACCGAGTTGTGCTTAATGTTGTACGTGGATTGTGCGAATTCTGCGAGATCAACGAAATTGCTGCTCTCATGCTCTACGGAATTCATGTCTCTTTTTCAATTATTCTTTGCTTCTCATCGCGACAGAATTGAATGAGTTTAAGTTGTCCATTTTGGTGAATGTCTCATGGGTAGCTTTTTTTGCATTCATGCAGATGCATATTATTTACTTTAAATGAATATAATATGTTGAATAAATTTTTGTTATTGACGCATATATGCTTCATTTTTTGTCCTTTACTACTATTTTCCTCATAGCATTAAGAATTTCCATGCAAATTAATAACAATTCATTCAACTTGAGTTTCGTTACCTTACAGAAACAGACGGCCGAATTTCGGCCACAGGCGATATTAGTATTTATTATTGCATAGTTCATAGTTCATGTTATATAGTTCGTACCAGCGCAATATTTATTCCAACCAAGCAAATTTTCAAATAAAACAATGGTAATTGAGAACTCTGATGGGATGAAATATAACAAAACTTTAACAAAACGACTTTTGACCAACTCTACTTTAAGGGGTTCTTTATAATTTTTTTTCGTTATAAGGTCATAGAACCATTTTGTATAGTTTTAAAATTAAATTTTTCGTAGCAATATAATTTTTATTTTATCACATTTATCGTGCCTTATACACGTTGCAAGTCATAACTCTATGCAACGCCGTTGAATGATCCGAAAAGATGAAAGAAAAAGCAACTACAACCACACAGATGTATTGAAGCTTTTTCTTTCTCTCTCGCCTTCTGCTCAACCACAGCAACATCAAAATTGTGTGGCATTGTTTGTTGTTGTTTTTTTTTTTTTATATGGGAAAAAAGTGTTTTTAATTTCTAATTTTCACTTATCTTAATGACAAAACATTTGAATAAAAACTATATTCTGCAGTTGGTATAAACCAGACCTTTCAAATGATATAAGTTTTGTTCAAATGTGTTGTCTAGAAATTCGGAAAAAGGGGTAAAAGTTTTGTGTTAGCGTATTAATATATAAGAAGAAGATGAGCGTAGAGAACTCATAACACAGTGTAAAAAAAGAATTAACGAAAGAATGCCGGACGTTTTTCTTTTTTTTTATAATGCATGAAACACATCCTAAATCGTTTTACCTGCTCAAAACAGGTGAATATCTTCAAATCTGATTAATTAAAAAAAAAATTATAAAAATCGGTCGAGAAACACGGGAAAAATGGTTCTTAACTGTTTATCCTACATTCCTTTACAGCAAAAACCTTTACGTTTTGGGTGTAGATTAAACGAATTTTCATTTAATAATATCTTTGAAATGTACAAAAAGTCGATTACAAATTCAAATTCACTTTTGCAGGCTAAAACAGATAGTATATTTGATAAAAAATTATGTATGAAATTACTTAAACTCATGAAAAATTAAAACTAATCATACATTAAATATGTGACCATGCATCTTCTATAATGCGAAGTATTCAATCGACCTTGACATCGGAGTATAAGGAAATGGTTGATAAACAAAACTTCTATAAGGAAATAATTTTGTTCAACAGCGCAAAACATACTTCAATAAATAAACAAGCAGAAATTCATGGCGTTCGTCGTTCATCCTAAAAACGCAGTCGACTGTCCGTTACACACACGATGTATGGCCTCAAACTTATATGATTTCCGGATATGCTACAAAGGAAATAACAGTTGGAGTGAGAAATGAAAAGCAGATTGCTCGAAATTTCGTTGAACATCCTTTTATGATGTGTAAAAATTATTTCCAATATCCGTTTAAAATGCGAAAACGTCCCTCATATTGGAAATTGGCATCAAAGCAGATTCAGAATATACGTAATGATTTTAGTGCAAAACAACAAAAAAGAACAAAGATGAAAGTTTATCTGAAAATCAATAGAGCTTATCCAGGATGCTTAACTAAATCATGTGCATGATGGTCATCACTAAACACATCAGAACTTGTAAATTAAATTTTGTTTTTGTGAGTAATAAAGGGAATGTAATTACGGAGATAGAAAGATTGAAAACTGATATCCTTACTGAACTAAACTGCAGTTAATTAAATACGTTTTCATTACAATAAGGTTGATTCATTATTTGTTTGGAATGTTCATGCAATACAAAATGTCATAAGACTAAAATGAAAGACATCTCAAGGATTAAGGATTTAAATATAATGCATAAAAATAAGATTTAAAGCTATTCTGAAATGGTTACGAAAGAATGCATCTGATAATACAAGTATTCAATGCCTAGATGAGTTCCGAGTGCTTTGGGTTACAAAATTTCTATAAAAAAATATGGGTAATTTCCCCTGTTACTTGTATTTTTTTTATAATTTAGTTATTAAAATTCTTAAAAAACTTTAGAAAATTAATCTCATAAATTCCATTAAAATACATATTGACTAGTGCAATCTCGCTTATTCTCATAGTCATTGGGTTTAACTATGGGGAGCGGTTCATGTATTTTATGTATTGAATTTTTTATTTGGGCAAATCCTGCGTGTCGGACGTCACATTCGGACGCATTTTTTCCCAATTTATATGCTGAAAATGTTTTGTTTAGAAAAAAAGAACTAGTGCAACATTAAGTATTAAGGGGCTGCTATTTATAAATATCAGAAAAAATACAATATAAGTGTAAGTACATGAACAGTGGTTTTGATATTCAGCGTTCGGACGTTATTAAAATAGAAGTAGTTTTGATATTAATTGCAAAATCTGCTTTTTTCAGCGAATTGATTCGAGCTACGAGAAAATATGATATTAATGAAATGTTTAGAATTAATTGAAATATACAAAAAAGTAAGTTTAATCATTAATTTTTATTATTATTTTTATTTTTCTAATGTTTATTATTGTTCGGACGTCATGTGTCGGACGTCATTAATTTTTCCATCATAACATTATTTTACTTATATATTTTTTTTTAATTATTTTTAATATTAACATCTACGTTTAAAAAATAAGCTGCTCGAGCAATATAAATGGAGGTTTAATTTTTGCAATATTTTTAATATTTTGCCATCTATTGTGGAGCGATGTTACATGGTTTTCAATTTTTTAACGTTTATGTACATTGCCTGCATTTTAGAAATAAATACCTTGTCTTTTCTTCACAAAAAACTGGCGATAAAAATCCATGTGTATCTTTAATTTACGTTCCCTTTTGTCACCACTAATTCGCCGCAAATTGCCAAAAAATTGTCCAAATTGCTTTCAAGTCATGACCAATTTGAAAGGTGTCAGCGTAAATTAAAGTTAAAAGATGCTTAAAAAAAACAAATTCCTGAAACCTCAGCTAAAGACATCTATCTCAGAAAGAGGTTGAGAATTCATGCCTCGACAAAGGGCTTTATGTTTTTGTATGATCAAATTGAAGAAAGTTCTTCTATTTAAAATTTTTGGATAAGGGTTAATGGTATAGTATGATTATTATAATATCGTCGCTCGTATAACTAACAGACGTAACTAACATTTTTTGCGAAATTGAGTTAAAGATGTCAATATATTTATTTAGTCATTATGTTGGAAGATATTGCAACTATAAATAAAACAGTTTGACTAAAAAACGTAAACGGCTTTGAGCGTATCTGAGATATTATACGCTAAAACACATAAACGAAAAAAGAAAAACTGCTCTCCTGAACAATTAAGAAATTTCAGATACGTCAGTTAGTCATACAAGAGACGATATGATGGTATGGTATGATGGATATAGTATGATTAGTTGATGGTACGGTATTATGGTATGGTACGATGATATGATGTATAGATATATGGTATGTTGGTAGGTATGGTTTGGTGGTAGAATATAATGGTATGGTATGATAGTATTGTCTGATGGTATCGTATGGTGGTAAGATGAGCATGGAAAGATGGCATGTTATACTTTTATGATGGTATAGGATGTTAGTATAGTATGATGGTATGGTATAATAACATTTAACTTTTCGAAATTGTACATATTAAAACAGATTTAATAAAATCTTGCAATTATATGAAATGGGACTTTTTTTAGTAAGACTATATTTAAGAGTTAATCAATTAATCACTTAAAAATCTGTGCTTTTTTGTGTTCAAGTTTGTGGCCCCACACATATTTTTTTTAGCTAACTGGTGGTTCTTTTTATTTTTTCCTTAAAATTTTTGCGATAAATACGTTTTCTCCCCTCTTCTTTTCTACAAAATTCGTCATCAAGTTTTTTTAATTATTTCGCTAATTTTTGGATGTTTCCGCACTTTTTTTTAATATTTGGCTTACCATCTACAAAAGTAATATACAAAAGTTATTTCCACGTTAATTCTATTTGAAAATGTCGCCTACCGTTCGGACGTCACTAAGTTTGCCCAGTTGATATGACCTGAAAATTATTTATATTTTAAATTTGCAGTTATATTCTGAAAAATGTGCAAAAACTTGCTTTGTAACAGGTTTCAATTTTTGTTTTTAATTTGATTTAACAATTTTATCTCAATAAAACCCTTTTTATGTGTCGGACGCCAGAACAGAGTTGATCATATTAATTTTGCAAAATACACCGTTATGCACAAATTTTGTCAAACCTATTATGGCACCAATTTGCGAAGAAAGAAGTGCAAAGGGAAATAAAAAAACTTTTATGCGTAAAGCTTTTATATCAATAGCTTTCTTAGATCAGTAAACTACCTGAAAAAAATAAAAAAAATACTTAACTCGAATATTGACTGTGAATCTCTTCTTTTTTCATTACATAAAAACTCAAGACAAAAAAAATTTATTGGGAACTTAAATGTAGATATATTAAGCTATTAATAAACACTAATGCTCTTGAAAAAGGAGCATCTTTAGTTTCTCACACTTGGTGGACTATTTTCGGGATTTGCCCATTTACTTTTTTTTTCAAAAAACAAAAAAATTAAAACTAAACAATAATATTTGTAAAACTTTTTTTTGTGCAGTTAATTTGCAATATGGGACGTTTTACCATCAAACAATAAGCTAAAATTCCCAAGGTATTGTGGAGAAGCCATGGCATTCGCGAAAAAGTGACTGCGGACGAAAAGTGAAAAAAGTCTGGTGTGCATTATGGTCCGGTGACGTCATTGGTCCGTATTATTTTTAAAACAATCGAGAAGCAAACTTTACAGTCAATTCTGGGCGCTATGGCCCAGCTTTGGCCCTGGCCATATGTTGGTTTGTTTTTTTTTTTTCCTGAAATTGAAGACATGGATCTGGACAATCGTGAAAAGATTGTGTTTACGTGAATTCTCGAACCTCAAACTCTTGACCAATTTGACAAAAACCTTAAACCCTTGAGCAATGAAAAGCCAACATTCGTCAAGTCATTACCGAGCTAGTGCCTGAGTTTTGCACTAAAATCATCGAAAATTACCTCAAAAGGATTGAGTCCTGCAAAAACTTCCATGGAAGACATTTGAATGATATTGTTTTCCACTATAATGATAAAGTTCAAACATTTTAACGAAATAAAATCATGTGGAATTTTATAGAAATCTGCATTTTTAGTGTGTTTTTTAAACTATACTTTCTTGTTTTTAAATGGATAGCACATTATATTAAAAATGCTTGCGAGATTTTAAAATAGGATGTGATATAGTTTAGCAGATATATTATTTTAATGGCTTCATTAAATCCAATTCTCTCAGAACTTGCTGATTGATTGACGTACAATGCGGGATATCCGGATGAACAATTTTAAAATAATTTTATATAGTGATTCTATTATTTACTTTGAATTGTTTCTTATTTTTTACTATTATTATTAAACTGGTAGCGGCCGTGGCGCAGTGGGTAGAGTACGTGACCCATACGCCAGATAACCATAGTTCAATTCCATCTGACACAGAAAGTTTTTTCAATTGAATTAATTTTTCTGTTCGGTCGTCACCTATCTGCAGACAATGACAAACCTCAGATAGCAAATATTGCCATATAAAGCTTCTTGAGAACATGCACATTAGCCGTTCGGAGTCGGCAAAATACTAGTAGGTCCAGTTCTCGATCAATTGTGTTCAAACGTTTAATAACACGCACAACATAAATTGATCATAAGCAGTTCGGTCAAAGTCGTTTGAAGGGATGAAGTGGCCTGTTTATTATTATTATTATTATATTATTATTATTATTATTATTACTATATTATTATTGTTATACTTAATTTTTTTACTGTTTTCAAAAACTTTCTACAATATAAAAAATTTGCAATAATTCTAAATGGTTTCCTGAAAGCACGTTTCCAATTGGAATAAATCTTCATAATCTCACGCTTACTGCGTAAGTACTGCGTAAGAGGTATATTAAGTTTGCCAATCCGTTTGTAGCGCCCATAAGGAGGCGTAACCACATGAGTCGATTTAGCTTTGTCCGTCTGTCTGTCTGTTGTCACGATAACAGCCGCAATTTTGAAGCTATCATGATGCAATTTAATAATTGAACGTTTTGTTTTAAAAAGTCGGCGTTAAACCTGTAGGTCCGGTTCTCGGTCAATTGTGTACAAACTTTATAACACGCCCAACAAAATTGATCATAAGAAGCTAGGTCAAAGTCCTTTCAAGGGCTGAAATGACCAGTTATTTATTTATTTTATTTTATAATATGCTTGAAATTTGAATAAATTTAATGAAAACCACGCCTATCAGCCAAACAATCAGATGTCATCAAAATAAAAAACCTTCATAACTTTGGCTATTTGATATAAAACACAAATGTGGGGTATTTTCAATTTGGAAAAGCCGAATATAATGTATTTCTCTCCAGCTTTTTAAGATCATAATTAAGGCTTAAAAAATTAAAAGTATGTATATACAAATAATATTTATTGAATGCTTCAAAAATTTTACACATATATCTGTTTTTGATTATCGGGTTTAGTAAGAGATAAACCAATTAAACACGACCAAAAAAGATTTCATGTTAAAAGTCCCTTAACTTCAAATTTGGAAAATGGGATCGACATTGTCTGAGAAACAAAAATAAATGCAATAGTCAAAGTAAACAAAACAATTCTACTGAATTCTGCTGATGTTCGATATGTCTGTGAGGAAAATTTTCTTTAATTTATGTTAAGTTAATGCACTCATGGACCTCTGTGGCATAAAATAATTAATAAATATGCCAAGCAAAGCCTGTGCGGCGAAAGTGAAACTTTTCTGTTGTATCGAAATTTTAGAAATTTTACGAAGAAAAGTGGTCACCATATTTATGTTTCTATTAAACAGCTAATAAACAGTTTCTTGTTTCACAAATTTTGCCAGTATCAAAATTCAAATTTTATGGAGTATCCATATTATATCATATTTTTACGAAAAAGTGTGAAGGGTGTTCAGGGTTTTCCAATAGGGACTTCACAACTTTGAATTAAATTTCTGAACGCACCTTTTCACTAATCATCGAACTGTTAATGTCAATTTATTCAGTAAACTAAAAATTTTCATCATGGTAAAGTACACGAAGGAACAACGTCTGCAAATTATAAAATCTTACTATCGAAATTCGTAGTCGGTGATCGCAACTTTAAGAGCGTTAACTGCAATTTTCGGTCGTAATGCTCGCCCTGCTAAGTGCAAAAGTTTTAGTCTACATATTCGTGGAGTGATGTTGCAGTGTCAGTGACACAACGGGTTGGTCGAAGTGTCGAAAATTTCGCTGCCGTTCAAGCGTTCGTAGCAAACGATACAAAACAGGCCATTCTACGCCGTTCTCAAGAATTGGGCATCGCCCAGACCACCTTATGGCAAATTTTGCGTAAGGATCTTGGTTTACACCCATACAAGATCAAATTGACTCAAGAATTGAATCCGATGGACCATTTGAAGTGACGTACGTTCTTCGATTGGGCTCTGGAAAATATGCGCCAAGATGATGAATTTCATCGCAAAATCATCTTCAGTGACGAAGTTTATTTTTGGCTCAATGGGTTCGTCAATCAGCAAAATATGCGTTATTGGTCGAATAAAAATCCACATATGTTTCATGAATCACCACTTCATCCACAAAAAATAATTGTTTGGTGCGGTTTGCATGCCGGCGGCGTCATTGGACCATATTTTACCGTCGACGATAACGATCGTAACGTAACTGTGAATGGCCATCGTTATCGCGCAATGATTACCGATTATTTTTGGCCCGAATCGAAAGGTATAGACTTGGACGACATGTGGTTCCAACAGGACGGTGCCATAAGCCACACAGCACACGTTACAATCGATTAATTGAAGAGTAAGTTTGATTAGCGTGTTATCTGAAGAAATGGGCCAGTCGATCGGTAGCCTCGTTCGTACGATTTAACGCCTCTAGACTATTTTCTTTGTGGCTACGTCAATTCATTGGTCTGGCCGACGACGTTGGAAGAGCTCAGAGCCAACATTGAACGCAAATTGAACGCACATTACGGCCGAAATGTGTGGCAGAGTCATCGAAAATTGGGTCAAACGAATCGACGGCTGCTTACGTGCCCGCGGTGGCCATATGAACGAAGTCGAGTTCCATTCCTAAATTTTTTGATTGTACTTAAAGCCGATAATAAAGTTTTTGAAATATCTCAAATGGTTTGCGTTTTATTTAAAAAAAAGTTGTCAAGTCCTGAATGGAAAACCCTATATACATATTTGGAACACTCTGTATATTTTTTATTATCATATGGTGAAATTTGATCCCGTTAGACTTATTTTTTGTGCTGTGCTACTAAAGAACGATATAAATAGAGAATCCAGAAACAATTCAATATTTCCAGACATATACCATCCTACTCATTCGCAAGATAGAGCCAGAAACCGTCAACCGTCAATATCTTGGAAATTAGGTTGACAGGATGCGTTACTGTGTTGTTAGCTGAGGCAGCCATATGAAAGAAATCGTGTTCCATAAATTATTGGAAGGTTTGTTATTTCTATTAAGCTACAACAAAAAAATCAAAAGAAAAGCAGTTTTTGTTTTTAAAAAGATTATTGTATTTCAACCATTCAATACCATTTGAATATTTTTAATAAATATTTGTTTCAATCTGTCATTTTTTTTTCAAGTATCTTCATTTGCATGCCTTTAGTAGCCTAAAGCCATCAGTAAGGATCAACCACTTTAATCTTTACATATTATTTTTTTAAGCAGTTTGATTAAATAAAAAATAAGCCAATAATCTCTTTGGCCTTCTACTCATATTGCTTTTTACAGTATTTACAAATAGTAATTGACAAAGCGATTTTTTTTTATATATATTTTTATCGCTACTCCATGAAGGATAAGGGGCGCTTTACTACTACTAATTTGCACAGCTCACACAAGCAATTTTGTATAGTTTTTGTTTTCTTATTTAACCCACAATTTATTGCAGTTTGCTTTGTTGCAGGATTATTTTAATTGCTTCCAAAGTCAATTGAATTGCGCAACAACAAATAATAGTTTTTTATATTCATTGCTCGCGCTTAATAATGGATTTACAAATAAATAAATAAAAAAAATTTAATAATTAGTTTGAAATTAAATTTCTTCGAAACCGATTCAAAAGTTTACCGAAATTAAACTAGTTAATTTTTATCTAGGAATTGACATTTGGCCCGTCGACTTTTGTTTATTTATTAACTAAGCAAGGCGTCTTAAAAATATTAGTTAAGGAGAATGTGTAACTATATAATAATAAACAATAAATACTCGGAGCAAAAAAAAATAATATTTAGAGTAAAGGGAGTCGGCATAAATTCATTCGCTGCATTTGCATATGCGTTCGTCTACTCGCTGAACGCATTGCAATAGAAATATGTGAAAGCTTATGAGAGAGAGTTTAATGACAACGAGTGCCTTCGTGCGTAACGTTGGAAAAATGCAATTTACGCAAGAAAAGTAGAAAAAATTTCAACTTTTCTTGCGTAATTTGCGTTTTTTGACAGCTCATTACTTATAACGAACAGAGAGAAGAAATAAAAGAAACGAAGCTCATTACTTTAATCCTGAAATGCCCAATAACACCGATTTCATTCGAAAAAATTATGTTGTGCTAAATGATCCTCTGAACACGACCCCGTTTTTATTTCTTTGGAAAAAATTTTTGTTTACGAGTTATCAAAGAAAGCATGGTTGTATCCAAAAAGATACAGTGGGCATTCCGACTTATACCATCAATCAGCTTGGTTGTAGGAGTTCAAGGCAAAAACGTATAAAACGATTCTTTTTAAAATAGTTAAGAAATATATAAACCTACAATTTAAAATTGTAAAATTCCTCAAACCACTTTTGTTTTGCATTTGAGCAACCCTGTTTTTTTCTACTTACGTTTTAACATTTCACGTAAATTGCAATTTTTAAAAAAACCGGGTCGGTTAATAAAAAAAAAACGAAACGCCGAACAATTCCAAACTGTTTTGCATACCCTAGTCATGATCTAGCTTAGATCTTTATCTAAAATTTTTCATAAAGTGGATGGACGGAGCTTCAATTGTTACTTGAAATAGAGAACTCGACTCGTTTGTGTCCTCTTCAATACTACGTTCTTTAGCAGCAATTGTTTATTCTGTGTGCACTGATGGACGATTATGTCGATCGTAAAATGGACGAAGCACACGGTAAAATTCCCGAATAGAACCACAATTTTCGAAATATATTGCTCAATTTGCAAGCTTTGTTAGTCTGTTCATAAAACTGCAAACCAAACTGAGCACAAATTATCGTACAGATGCCAGATCTGAGCACCGTATGACAGTTAAATCTTTATCGAAAAATGGAACCTCTTTAAAACATCCTTTATTATAAATTTAAAAAGAAAATATATAAAGTAATAAAGAAGAGATAGATTAATTAATTTTAATCAGTAAAGAGATATTAATTTTAATCAGTAAAGGTAAAAAAAAGTTTTGGGCAGAGTTCGCCCTCAATTAGGATGAGGACTCGGTTGGCAGAAATATTCTAAAATCCTCTGCTTCACCGACTTGTTTTCATTACTTTCGTATGTTACATGATGCTGATATTCGACGGGTGTTCTTCTGGCATTCAGATAAACAAAACAAAAAAAAAAATAAATAATTGGTCATTTCAGCCCTGGAAAGGACTTAGACCTAGCTTCTTATGATCAATTGTGTTATGCGTGTTATTAAGTTTGTACACAATTGAACGAGAACCGGACCTACAGGCTTAACGCCGACTCTGAACGGCGATGAACGGAATGTTCTTGTTCTCAAGAAGCTTTACATGGCATTTTGATTACTCTCTGAGGTTTGTTATTTTCTGCAGAGAGGTGGCGGCCGTACAGAAAAATCATTTTAATTCAAATAATTTTCTGTCGCTGCTGGTATTCGAACCCAGCAACTGATACCCAACACGCGTCAGATAAACGCGGGTATATAAAACGTGTTGAAATTAAGCTTCCATTAAATTTTGCAGTAAATTAACTTTCAAGATCGTACACAGGAGGAGGCAGCTACAGTATGCCGGAAACTTTTTTAATAGAATTAAGTTTCCTTTGAAATGTGTACTTATGAATACTTAAGTTAAAAACAAAACGAATATATTTCTCTCATTCGCGTGTAGGTTTTTGGGATATTCTATTAAATAATTAAAAATAATAATTTAAAATAATACTTCTGGAAGACTTTTATAAACTCTAACTTGAAGCATTCATTAAGCACCGCCATTACTCTTTCACAATATGTTTAAATGACGAACTGCGACGTGTTCTTCTGATAGCGGAATTACAATGGGGCAGTGGCAGCGTCAGTGGCAGTGGCAGTGATCAGCTGTAAAGGCAGTAAAATACGAAACAGCTGATCACTGTCACTGCCATTGACACTGCTACTGACGCTGCGACTGCCCCATTGTAATTCCGCTATAAGACGTGTTCACATGGGTAGCATGATTGCTCAGCAAACCTTTAAATCAAAACTTTCCTTCAGGAGAGATCCTTCAGCACTTTAAGAAGAGTAAAAACATGGCTGAGGTCTACGATGATGGAAGCTCGTCTGAATGGTAAGGCCAATGTATTCATTGGATGAATTTTTTTTTCCAAAAGTATTCTAGAACCTCCCTGCATGGCCAGATTCTGAATCCTGGATATAATATAAGCACGTGACGTGAAAAAAAATCCAAAAAATTCGCAAACTTGATTGGCGCCGCTAAAAAACGTGAATTTGAAGAAGTATAAAATGGATGTTTCAAAACGAGTTTCCTATTTAAATTTAAGTCCTATAAAAACTTTTGACCATAACATATCCTAGTGTAAAATCGTCCGTTGAACCCGAATATACCATCAGATTTTTAAAAAATTAGTCCTTAACCCACTAATTTAGTCCTTAACCCACAAGAATATGGTATATTCCTTGTTTTGTTAATTTTAGCTTATGAATCCAGTTAAAACCCATTTTCAATGGATACTGCACACACACACACACGCATCATTAAATACTGGCATCCATTTAAGATCTATTTTAAGCCAACTCACATGGATTTTATTTACTTATTGTTCCTATTTTAATTTGCCTTTTGTTCAGGAATACATTGTAAAATAAACATTTTTGACAAAACTAAATCTTCAAAGGATTTATCAATTGAAGCGTTAAATTTGGTCGCCGTGCGCTTGTAATCAGGCGTGAAGCAAAGCAGCCATGCGTTCGGGTACACTGGAATGGCCAACGTAGTAACACTTGAGGAGATCTAGGAGGTGGCGGGTAAAATATACATAGAAGTCGAAGGCTTAACGTTGCTTTGTACAGATTTAGACAGAAGAAGTAAACCATTTTTTTTTCATCCCAATTGCTTTTAATGCCTTTTTTTATGAAAAAAAAAGAAAGATTCTTCAGACTGCTGGTTCATACGCAATTTGAGTTCAAAGTAAAAATAATATTATTAGAAGCCGGTTATGCGGAATAGAAAGGGATAATGAACGATATACATAATAAAGCGCTTTGCAAGCCACATTAATTAGGACGAAAGGGTTATTGCGTCATTTTGGATCATGTGAAGCGATGGAGGAATTCGTTTTATTTAAACAATTTCTCAATTAATATCTGGGTGCACTGTTCACATCTAATTAATTCATAAAGGAGCCAATGCAATAATGCGTAAGTTTCAATTATCATCCAGTGTTCTTTTGAAATATGTTTGGGTATCATTTTCTGCATTCCGTGAGTAGCTGGCGGCAATAATAATTGACTTGCGAAAAAATTCAATGACTGTAGCAATTAAAGCCCCTTGTGTGGCAAATTTCACAACTCTAATGATGCAGTGCGTTAGAAAAACATGTGTCCCGGCAAGATATTTTCACTCGCTGAGTAGCCAAATTATTTTATTGTTGGCTGCTCATGCACGAGATGTTGCACCCACCCCAGGAGTCAAAACATCAAAATAAGAAATGCACTTAAGCATGGGACAAATGGACAATGGGTGGGGTGGGAGCAGTGGGCACAATTGGTGCATTAGATTAATATCGCTGGCTTAAAATCTTTCGTTTAGCCTGGAGGTGGTCTTCCATGCACTTGGTGTGCTGTGCGGGGGTTAGATCGAATAAATCCAAGCAGTCATAAAATGCTGCACTCTGCAGAGATGTATTTAATGCTTATTGTTGTTGTTGCTAAGTCGTCGGATATAAACAAAGCTAACAAATGGTTAAGCCCTGTGAAAAATACTTCACGGTCTCAGTTCGGTTCTCTATCCCTTGACAGAGTGCTAAAGTGAAGTGTAAAGCAGAGATAGACGACGATGATTCCGGCCGGAGTAAGTGTCCCATGTGCAAGTTTCAAATGGAAACGGAAATTGATTATTTTTTTTGTGTTTTTGCAAATATATGCATGAAGATACCGGACGGAGGAGTTGGTGCTGAAGCAGTGGAAGTGATGGCTGAAACAGTCATTTATCTTTTCACCCTGCACACATGTGGACCGAGCAAAGCATGAAAGTTTTTTAACATGTATGAAATATGCGATTTCATCTTTGCAAATGTATGTAACTTTGGGGTATAACAACAAGATTTTGAGTATGTTACGTTCGAATTGTTTATGCTATTTCTTTATAACGTAAGAGTTTTGAAAGATGTTAATTGTTGCCAAAGTTAGCAAGCATGAAAATGTTACAAATGTGTAAATAATACGATAGACAACAACAAAAGCGATAAGAAAGAACAAGTCAGATTTATCAGGGATATTTTTGGCAGAACTCTAAGATGAATGAGCTCCAAAATTTCTTAGTTGAACATTTTGCGTTATCTTTTTGTTTCTTTTGAATAACGAATTGTCAAGATAATACAAATGGAACGGTATGCATTTCATAGCACATTAGGACAGCGTAGAAAAAATGTTGCTGGTGCGACTCAGATGAATTTTGGTATTCATGCAGTCATGGTCATAAATATAACACACTTTTCAATAATCTTAACATGTTCATTTTCTTTCACAATGTGTTAGTTTAAAAATAAAAAACTTAAGGCCCTAAGTCGGTTCATCGAAAAACAAATTTGAGCATTGAAATTTTAGCATTTATTTGACCATTAGTTAGAGAGTTTAAAAATATATATTTTTTTTTTTCATTTAAAAAAAAGGAGGGTTTTCTGAAATCCTCAATTTAGGCCTTACTTTTGACGTACAAGATAGCGTCTGCTACATTGGTCCTAAATTTTCAGGAATTATTTAGACACCTATTGCACTATTCAACACGAAAAAAATAACAAAGTTCTGACAACGGATTCTGAATCACCTTCACAGATAAAACATATGCGTTTCGGCGTTTTTAAAGTTTACGTATGAGTCTTATTTTAGGGAGGATTTAAATTTCCTCCTTTTTGAACATTCTTATAGTGAATCGGCATAGGAAATCATGTTATCCTTAACTTTTGGGTATAGGATGTGTTCTGAGGTTTATGTGTTTATGTAGAATACTAGGAGGAATATTTTTGTAAAACATTTTAACCCCTTAACTTTCAATTTATGGGTCTTGTTTGACCGTTTTATGATAAAGGGCAAAAAAGCCCCATAAAACAAGAATATAACGGATTATACAAAAAAATTTTCCATAAAATTCTACTATAAGTCGAAATGCCAGAAATAAGTCAAGCTAAAATGTCGCACAAAACTTGGTTTTAGGGGATTCTATGTTACTAATCCTCTAAAATTCATGTGACGCATGATACTTAGCAATAGCAACGAACCTTATTAGATGCACTTTGGCTAAAAAGATCCATTAGGTTCAAACAAAAAACAATGAAAAGCAAAATCAAAACAAAAGTTAAAATTAAACCCCTCCTCCGATTCCCAATATTTTATTGTACCAAAACGTGTTGCCATGTGTGCTATATACTTGTTATTGTGTTCACAATTTTTGGTGTTTTTAAAAAGAATCGCATCTTATAAAACTATTGAAAATCAACCTAATTTATAGAATCATCATTTTACTTGTTCAAATGTAAATCTGGTTCTCGATCAGTTTTCATTATTTCTGAATAAGCTTTGTAAAAATTTTACTTCAATTCAATATATAAACGTTCTGTAATTGAAGACCTAAGTGATTTACTTTATAAAAATATCATCTAGTTAAAGTAATTTTTTGTTAAATACTTGGTTTGTGATCATTGCATAGTTTTTCTATAATCTATATAGATTCTATCTATTCTATTCTATAAAATTTATATTCGATGCGGTGAAATATGAAGAGCACCAGCGGCCGGTCTGTTGTGACCTTAAAGTAGTTAGTCTTCTATTGGGTATGCAGGCTGGATAGTATCCAGGGTTACTCTAAATATGGATGTTTTTTATCCAAATGGGATTTCTGGCATTTACGTTGAATTTTCAGCTTTGGTGTATTCAAAGACTTATAGTAGAATTTTATGAAAAAATTTTTACCCGTTATATTCCTGTTTTATGGGTATTTTTTGCCCTTTATCATCGAGAAGTTAGGGGGTTAAAATGGTTCACAAAAATGTTTCTCAAAGTATTTTACATAAATCCTTATGAACTTCCATACACATTATATTTTTCAAGATATATTGAAAGTTTCAATTTCAGGTTGAAAATTGACTGAGTTATGTTTCCGGCCAACTTAAAAAATACAGTTTTGAGATAAATGCATTTGAAGTTTTGATAGCAGTACACTAAGGGAAATAACGCATATTAGCATTATCCACGCCTGAGTATAAATTTTATTTAAATATTTACGTGGATAAATCAAATGTTTTCCTTACAACTCGTTTTTTTCCCGTATTTAAATTTTATTTATACCACACACGTACACACATATTCCATGCAAGCAAGCAGCCATGGTATAATAATACAAGGTAGTATTGACAGTTGCTTGGGAAACCAGCATCTGTAAAAAAAAAGTCAAGAAGAGAGCGTACAATTATAATTACTTATATATTTTTTTTTTTTTTTTTTTCTTTTATAATTCTTAAAAAACATATTTTTTAAGAATTATATTGTGAACTTAATGCCAAATAATTCATGAAGCAACAGGTTGCTACAACAACAAAGTTCTTTGCAGAACTTAAACCAAGCTGACTAGACCATGGTTTCGTCGGACGCTACTCCGACTCATCAGTAGTCTCAGTGGTTCTAGCAGTCCACTAACTTTGACAAGCTAATAGGCGCAAGATCAATAAAACCAAAGAGGAATTATAGAAGCGCTATACTTTGTCAAAGCAATGTTTTTCTACTCTTTTGCTAGTCGCAAAATTTCAAAAACTTGACTGCATTGATTCTGCAAAGACTTGGTTGTTGCGCTTTTTTGTTTACTTCTTTATCACGTATCAATCTAGGTTCCAACATTTTGTTGGTATTAAACCATAGAAGGCGTGAAGAAGGTTTTTTTGAAAGCAGATGTTTATTATATGCGCAGACATATAATATTACATCATGTTTTCGTAGGTCGTGCTCGCACCAGTTTACATGAGTTATAAAATTGTGGCATATTTTAATAAGTTTATTTCTTTTATAATTCTTAAAAAACATATTTTTTAAGAATTATATTGTGAGCTTAATGCCAAATAATTCATGAAGCAACAGGTTGCTACAACAACAAAGTTCTTTGCAGAACTTAAACCAAGCTGACTAGACCATGGTTTCGTCGGACGCTACTCCGACTCATCAGTAGTCTCAGTGGTTCTAGCAGTCCACTAACTTTGACAAGCTAATAGGCGCAAGATCAATAAAACCAAAGAGGAATTATAGAAGCGCTATACTTTGTCAAAGCAATGTTTTTCTACTCTTTTGCTAGTTTTTTGACTAAATGAATGTCAAAATGATTTTTGAATTGACATCATTTTGGTGATGCCAATAAAAGCAGCTATACTAAAAATCCCACAAAACGTCCCTTTTTCCGAAATCATGCAATTATAATTTTAATCAATGAAAAATTAAAAGATATTGTCATAAAATCATTAAGAACCATAAAACCTACTTTAGAAAGCTAAGATCTTTTTGTTAAGTGTAATATAATCTGCGAAATAATGAAAAATGTCACCTATTAATGTGAAAATTCGAACTAGAAGCTTCAAAATAAATGAACCCTTTTCAATTTAATGATAAAATGTGAAATTAAATTAAAATTTAAAATGGAATTTGTGGAAACACATTTCAGTTTTTATGGCAAAAAATTTTTCTTTGATTAATTTATTTTTCTTGTTTTTGTCAAAATTACTGCAATTTATTATTATTATTACTGTTACTTTTTGCCGAAATTTTTGCAAATTTTGAGAGCAAAATGTAGGAAATTTCGTCAACGAAAGCAAGTTGGAAATATGTATGGAAATATTCATGTAAATTTGTGTATAGAAGCTTTTTGGTACGGTGCGTGTTTTGGGGCAATTTCAATCAATTTTTATCCACCTTGAACACCAGAGGGCGTGTAGGTACAAATTTAAAGAAAATCGGTATATAGAGCTTTTCATGTACGCTGAGTGTTTTGCTGCTATCTTTATTGACCCATATTGAACACCAGAGGGCGATGTAGTACAATTCGTTTTTGAGGTACGGTGAGTATTTTGGCGCTATCTTCTTTGATCCAACTTGGACACCAGTTGGTGCTGCAGTACAAATTTTTTTACAAAATCGCCTAAAATTACAATATGCCTACCATAGGCGTAGAAGGATATCACCAAGTGGAACTCTATTGTGAGTTTTAATGTTAGCGAATTTAATTTCCATAGCTATTCGATATCAAAACTTTGGCATGTATGGGCGGAGCCACACCCCCTTGACTAATACCTGTCCAAATTTTTTAGTAGAAATGCATCACCAAATAGTAATTCTATTCTAAAATTCAACGTTTTGTGACTTACTTTCATAGGCTATTCGATATCAAAAATTGTAATTGTATGGGCAGAGCCACACCCCCTTGTGCAATGCCCGTCTCGGTTTTCTAGTAGATGAACATCACCAAGTGGCAACTCCATACCGAGTTTCATTATTATACGGCATTTTACTCCAAAGCTATTTGATACCACAAGTTTGACTTATATGGGCGGTGCCATACCCCCTTGTGTAATGCTCACTCAATTTTTCCAGTCAAAGGACAAGACTAAATAGTACATTCTTACCGAGTTTCATTGATGTGTGACTAATAATTCGAAAGTTATACCCACAATTTGGGCAGCCGAAAAAGTGCCACACCCTTTTCCCAACGCCCATAAAATTTTACCAGTGGAACGGCACATGTTAATCGAGGCCGAACACCTAATTCCAATGTTGTGCGACCTATAATTCCAAAGTTATTCGATATTGCAGATTCGAGCTGCCACGCCCCCTTGTACAATGCTCGCTGAATCACTTGCAATTAGTGAGTACTTGGGTGCAACTTACAAAACCAAAATTAACGGCATTTGCCAATCTACCTTACTAATCTACCTTACCACAACATTCCTTTGTGTGTTATATCATTCAAACAATGACATTAAGGGTATTCGTCCTCAACCAACCTCATTAAAATATCTAATTGTCGAAAATATGTAAGTTTGCCATTTTGCATGAATACCCATATAATATTATTTATAATATACTAAAAAATGCATAAATTTTAATAGGATGAAGAATTGAATAATATTAATATCATGCTAAAATATTATTTCATCAAAATTATTATTATACTACTTAAGCAGCATGTTAATTTAAAAAATTTTATCAATTTAAAAAAAACTCGCATCAAAATATAAATTCCCACGATAATCCTTTGAAAATTTTAGTTTTCCATCGGAATCAAAGAATACCCACATTTTAGCATTTCTCAACGAAAATGCAACCCAGTGTTAATATGGAATGTCAAAAGCACGAGCTAGTAGAGCATGTCGCTACTCATAGCGTTGATCGTACGTCACCCCCTCAAATTCATTTTTACGGGATGAGGTCGACGCAATGCATGAAGTCATATTTTGTGTTGCTTCATAAGAAACCATTGTTTCTAGTCTAGCTGTCAAAGGCCGACCGACCTAACGCTGTATTGTAATTCAGCCATTAGCTTGTCAAAGTTAGTGGACTGCTAGAACCACTGAGACTACTGATGAGTCGGAGTAGCGTCCGACGAAACCATGGTCTAGTCAGCTTGGTTTAAGTTCTGCAAAGAACTTTGTTGTTGTAGCAACCTGTTGCTTCATGAATTATTTGGCATTAAGCTCACAATATAATTCTTAAAAAATATGTTTTTTAAGAATTATAAAAGAAATAAACTTATTAAAATATGCCACAATTTTATACATAACTATAATTACTTATGTTTTCGCCATTGTTTATGTTTCAGCGCTTGCAAATAACCAAACATTTGCTTACAAAATATTGCTTTTATTACTATTACATCAATAGTGAATTATTATTACTACAACGAAGATAACTTGTGAACTTTGTGTTATTAGTGTTATATAGTGTTATATTGTGTTATTAGTAGACAGCGGAATTATATGCAAAATTTATTTGAAGTCTGATTGGAGTCAAATTTTGGATTTGTACTTTGAATTCTTGAATGCATTTTTTACTCCATATCTATAATATGCAAATTTTATGCAAAAAATATGCAAAAGCATATGCAAGAAATATGCAGCATATTTTCTACATATGCAAGAAATATGCTGCATATTTTTGCTTATAGAGTCATTAAAATTTTCTGATATTATAAAATTTCCAAATTAATTTATATATTGAAAATGTTACTTGAAAAAGAGAATGTTAAAAATTAAAAAAAAATTATTTTATTAACGTTCTATTAAGGCATGTCCCTACTTGGCGCACTGGGTATTCGAGTGATAATTTAAAAAATTTTTACAGGAAAACGGTAAGAGATAATAAAAAATTGTTTTGGGGTGAATGAATACACTAAAAAATTATTTACAAAAAAAATTTTTTTTTAATTTTTAATATTTTTTGTGTATGATATTTTATATATTTTATATATTTTATACCTGGTTACCATCGTTACTCAAAATTACCTTGTCCGATTGTCTTTAAATTTTAACCGCATACTTTCCACATGTGAAGTTTCCGTGTGAACTAAAATATAACAAACATTTGTATTATTTTTTTGCACAAAATCGAGACAAAAACTGGAGTTTTTTACGATTTTTTTTTTTTAATCTTCATAAATTTTTTTGTTTTTGACCAAACTTAGAAATTTTAGTTCACTCATATTATTTATGAATTCTTTTCTATTTTTTTCTAGTTCAAAGAAAACTTAAAGTTAAAACTTAAGTTATTATGGTAATCAGCTCTTTCCGATATCGACACGTCAATTCAACTTAAAGTTTCGTACATAAAAAAAGTTAAAAATGAATAAAAAAATTTTTTGTAAATAAGTTTTTAGTGTATTTATTCAATCCAAAAAATGTTCAATTATCTCTTACCGTTTTCCAGTAAAACAATTTTAAATTTCCACTCGAATACCGAGCGTGTCAAGTTGGAACATGCCTTAAAGGTAACATATATTAAATTATATATTAAAAAAAAAAAATAAATAACTGGCCATTTCAGCCCTTGAAAGGACTTTGACCTAGCTTCTTATGATGAATTGTGTTGTGCGTATTATTAAGTTTGTACACGATTGACCGAGAACCGGACCTACATGCTTAACGCCGACTCCGAACGGCGATGAACGCAATGTTCTCGTTCTCAAGAAGCTTTACATGGCATTTTGATTACTCTCTGAGGTTTGCCATTGTCTGCAGAGAGGTGGCGGCCGTACAGAAAAATAATTTTAATTCAAATAATTTTCTGTCGCTGCTGGGGTTCGAACCTGTGTCTCCAAAGTTCGTTGACATAGAGGCCACGCACTTTAACCAACTACGCCACGGACGCCACAAACTATAAATTATTAAAACTTTCCAAGTTGTCGTCGGCAAAATTTTGTCGCTTTTTAGAAAAAATAATTTTATATTACTCCAGGTAATCCACCGAAGTTTTATTTAAAATTTCGTTTGTTTTTAAAATAGATATAAATCTGGGTTTCTTTCCATAACGAGCTTTAATGTAAGGCGAAGGTCGTCACCCAACTTTTCAGGAACTTATTTATAATTCGTTGAGCTTTCTCAAATATTTTGTAAGATTTCTTTAAGCTCATACCGTTTCCTTCCAAACTGGTAATAACTTAAAAAAATTGTCCGAAATGGGTTTTGATAAAAATGAAACTCCTATATAAAAGTGAATTTTGCAATAACTCTTCTGCGGTTTTTACTAACACTGCTTCATTCAAATTTAATGATTGTACAACCTGAAACACATATAATGAATTTATACACATGTGGTATAATACATACTATTTATATGTGTTGGTAATAAAGAGCTGCACAGAACATTCTATTCACAGTACTTGAATAGTATACACTATGTTGGTGTAGTTTCAGTGTAGCCATGACATCGAACAAAAATGTGTAGTATGAAGCAAAGCCAACAAAACAAGAATTGCATATTTTAAAAGCTTTTCATTAGTGTCGTTGTATTTTGAAGGTTTTAATATGAAATAAAATATCAAACCATAGGACGACACTGAAGTAAAAGTAACGGGAAATCATAGCGAGCACACCTAGTGCACCATCAAACCACATCGAACCTTTTTCAGCAGTCGTTTTCAACTTTCTGAGGGGCTCACAAGTAAAGAGAGTCGATAATTTAATATAAACTTAAATAATTTGAAAAAGCATAACTCGAAAACGAAGCAAGATAGACCAAAAATGACAGTGATTTTGGGTTATCTAAAGGGAGTCTCGAAATCGAGATGCACAGGTAGAGGAGGGATCGGTCAAAATAATAACCTTAAAAAATTAGAAAGAACGCCATATCTTGAAAAAGAAGCAAAATGGGCCAAAAATAACACCGGATTTCAGTTTTCTAAAAGGGGCCTTGAACTCTTGTCATCGCTTTGATCATCGGTTGATTTTATTTCTGAAGAACTCAACTTCGGTTGACTCAATTTACCTATGATCATCGGTGTCCGCAGGATTTCTAAAAATGCAAAGCTGGGGGAAAGGGGGGAACTTTCCGTGCACCACCTGCATACGCCCATTCCTATGACAGAAGTTGTTGTTGGTTCACAAACACATACAGACATGCAGTTGCGGTTAAATGGACTTGCATACATTTTGCATATGCATATTATATGCAAATATGCAATTTTTTATTTGCATATGCACTAAAAATGTGCATATGCATTTTTTATGCAATATGCAAAATATGCAAATTTTATGTTATGTTTTTCAAGATAGAATTTGACGGGACGCATATCTGTGTCATCGAAATTGTTCTACGGTCATTCAATACAAATATGCAATTTCATATTTTCCGCTGTCTAGTTATTAGTTATATAGTGCAAACATAAAACAAATGTTGAAAACATTCAAATGCAGCAACTTCAGCAGTTGCAGATGCATATGGACGAAATTAAAGAAGTTTTCAATTAAAATTAAAACACCACGACTGGAAAACGTTAAACACATATCACACATAATTTTTTCACAACTTTCATTAATATAATTGTTTATTTAACGTACATATTTTGTGGAATTTATTTATTTTTACATTCGTTTAATTTTTGTTGCACGAACAACTGTTTTTGACAGATGCTGGTTTCCTTGTTGCTGAGAAAATCAATTCTTGTCAATGCTACCTGTATAATTGTATCATGGCAAGCAGCAACAGCATCGCACACGTACACACATATTCCGACAAGCAGCAACAGCATCGCACGCAGGTTTCTTATAGTTCTCATATAGTTAATGTTGCAAGGGTAATATAGCATGGCAGTTTGGCTATTATGATTTGTGAATGCGATGGTGAGTGCGATGCATGATGAAATCATGTAGGGTGGAGTGAAAACTCGGTATTTTCTCAAGAATGTCTTGAACCGGTTGTCATATACCTGCATAATTTACTTCTTATTCTCTATTTTTCTTTTTATAGTTTATACTATTTTTGACATTTGATGCCATATTATTGCACCAACTGTCAAAAATAGTATAAATTAGAGAACGAAAAAAGAAAATAAAATATACCACCAAATGGCATTTGATGGATGCAGCTCGTGGGAAATATTCAAATAAATTGGTTTTTCAATTTCAATATTTTTATATAAATTATCCTTATATGCGATAGTTTTATTTTCAAATAGTAAATATATGAAAGATATTTAAATATATTCGTGCATAATCTATACTCTATACTATTATATAAAAGAAGACTCACGTATGTTCGGCTGCGAAAAGCTTGAGAATGGCAGGCGCTATTTCAAAAATTCTTTTTCTCTAGGATAGCTATGGTGCCCAGTTGGGACATGGGAAATATAAATTTAATAACCATTGTTTAAATAATTAATTCAAATTCAAAGAGAATAACCATACAATTTCTTTATTCTTATTCTCAGAGAGAAAAAATTTTCTCATTAAAGCTCTGTGCATCTCAAAAAAAGGTTGTGCCCAAAGCTAATAAGGTAGAACATATGTTTATGTAATACTTCTGTATTCCAACTCTGAAATCGAAGAGAGACAGCCATAACAACATAAGATGTTGCTGTTTGTGTTAGTATATTTGAATATATGAAAATTACTACACATAAAATAAAAAGTCAAACCGTCACAGGGGCGGTTGTTATGAAAACGTTTGCCCCAAACATATCAGAAAACAAATCATATTTGTTTTTCCTAAATCACAGGTGCGCACCATTATAAAACAATTATTAGAACGCCTGAAATATGATTAAATTTAAACAAACAAAATTTTAATCAAAAAATTCAAACAACAAAAATTTCAAATAAAAATTATTGACAATGGAAGCACCGCTCCTGATTTTTTTTATTTTGAAATTTAATTTCCTCTAGATATTTTCTCGCTCATATAACAATATATCAGCACTCTAATGTTCGACGAATATATGAGATAGAAAATATGTCAAAATCGCTGTGAGACAAAAGCTCTATTTTCAAACTCTTTTTGAGCATCATATATAAAAGTCAACAACCCAGCGGGAAAATGAGAATTGATTCAAAAAAAAAATCGTAAATGGAATAGATTCTTTTGCTTACATTTTAGAACGTATTCCAAAGAATATATAAATTAAAGCAAAACATATGAATTGGAATATATCAATCAAAAGTTTATATCAACCAATATATCAACGAATATATCAACGAATATATCAACCAAACAAATTTTGGCATAAGTGAGAAAAGCAACAGTCTGTTTTGATTTGTTTTCTCATTTCCGAAAATGAATACTTTTTATTTAAAAGAATGCATTTAAAAAGTGAATAAAAGAATCGATTTCTGTAGCTATTTATATGGAAGCGAGAAAAGAATGTACTACTATTTGTAGGACGTCAGCGTCCCACCGGCAAAATGAAAATGGATTCTAGAAACAAAAATCGTAAATAGAATGAATTCTATTGCTAACATTTTAGAATGTATTCCAAAGAATATATACATTTATAGCAAAACCTATGAATTGAAATCTATCAAGCAAAAGTTTACTGATTCGTTTTTATTCCAGCCATAATCGATTACGACCCATATATAATTATTTCTAATATATAAAATGTTTTTAGATTCCTTGCTTGCTTTTTTGATAAGTGAAAAACGAACTGATTCTAAAACAAATTCTGGTATAAGTGAGAAAAGCATCAGTCTGTTTTGATTTTTTTTCTTATTTCCGAAAGTCAATACATTTTATTTAAAATAATCATATATGTAATACTTCTATATTGGCAGTACACTGTACTGTGATGTACCCGAAATTGTGGCGTCCGTGGCGTAGTTGGTTAAAAGTCCGTGGCCTCTATGTCAACGAACCTGGAGACCCGGGTTCTAATCCCAGCAGCGACAAAAAATTATTTGAATTAAAATGATTTTTCTATACAGCTGCCACCTCTCTGCAGACAATGGCAAACCTCAGAGAGTAATCAAAATGCCATGTAAAGCTAATTGAGAATAAGAACATTCCGTTCATCGCCGTTCGGAGTCGACGTTAAAACTGTTGGTCCGGTTCTCGGTCAATTGTGTACAAACTTAATAACACGCACAACACAATTGATCAGAAGAAGCTAGGTCAAAGTCCTTTCAATGGCTAAAATTACCAGTTATTTATTTATTTTTGGTCATTTTAGCCAACATTTTTTTATTTTTATAAATTTCACGCGTTGGTCTTATATAATTATCTTTATAATGGTGCGTACCTATGATTTATGCAAAACAAATATGTTTGCTTTGTTTTGTTTTATGTTTGGGTAGACATTTTTCTTAACAATCGCCCCGTTGACGTATAGTAGTAGTATATTCAAATATACTAATACAAACAACAAAATCTTATGTAGGCTATCTCTCTTTGATTTCGTAGTTGAAACTCATTAAAAATTTAGGTGACTGCCAATATTGAAGTATTACATACATGGTTTAATAAATAAGGTTGTCGCATGGGTGAGAGCGACTTCCAATAAATGCCGAATCGAAGTTGACAACTCATACAAAATCTGAATGCGTAAATTGATAACATGCAAAGCCGATGATGTTGTTGTTGTAGCTTTTCATTGATTTTGACAATTATGTGTACTGAGAAGAGAGTACGATCAGCCAAGAGACAACCTAATTTATTCAACCATGATTACATATATGAAAAGAATCTATTTAAAAAGTGAAAAAAAAAAGATTCTGTAGCGATTCCACTTGAAGCGAGAAAAGAATGTACTATTCTTTGTAGGATAGGATATGTTAAAAATAATCAATTCTAGAATCTAAACTGGAGAAGAGAATTGATTCTTTTTTTATATAAAATTGCATCTTTTTCCCGATGGGGTGTTAAAAATAATCAATTCTAGAATCTATATTGGAGAAGAGAATTGATTCTTTTTTCCCGGTGGGAAGGTCCACAAAAATGAAAAAAAAAGACAGCAACATGTATTGAGTGCGGTACCAATGCTGCCACCTTTTTGAATGTAAAAATACTGCCACTTTTATAAAAGCATCGACAAAAATTCCGTGTCGATGTTTTGTTGAAATGTTTTGATGAAATTTATCAGCTTAAACGAAAGATATATTTAATTTTAAAATAACAATTCTCTAAGGCCGTCATATATTTTTCTTACCTCTGAGCTGATATTTTTACGTATAATAGGGTATTTACAGATCCCTTCTAAAGTTGATACATACTATGTAAGCTCTTTTAAATGCTTGATAAATAAGAGAATTTTAAAAATGGTTGAAACCTTCAATAAACCCTCGATAAAGCATTTTAAAAATTTGTTTGTTCTCATCTAAGCACAAAAAATATTGTCAAAAATGTATCAAATCATTTCAAAATGTATCAAAAACAAACAAAATGTCAAAAAGTGTTTGAAAATGTTTGTTTATAAATTAGAGGATTTTTAAATATGGTTAAAATTTAAATTTTTTTTTTAAATTTTATAACACACCTCTCATAAAGCATTTTTTAAATTGTTTGCTCTCATTTGAGCACAAATATTGTCACAAATAATTAAAACTCTTCAAAATATTTCAAACATTTGGAAAATATGTCAAGAAAATTCAAAATATGTAAAAAATTTCCAAAAAAAGAAAATAAAAACAAGAAAATTTGTCAAAGATTTCAAAATATTTATAAAAAAAAAAAATAATAAAATGACAATTATTTCAGTGCAGATGGCTTAGAAAAACTATTGATTTTGAAATATCAAAATCTTGACGAAATTGCGACAAATAAATAACTATTTTAATTTATTTGAATAGAATTTGAAAGAATTTGAAAAGAATTTATCTAATACACAAACCATTATTTACACTCTTCCCACTTCAATATGAATACGGCTGTTCAATTTTAAGATTTAAAGTTTTTAATGATATTTAATATTTTTATCGCCGGCGAAGCAGCGGGTATTTGCTAGTTTTAATATATTTTTAATTAATTTTATTTTAAATATTTTAATATTTTATTTAATTAAAAAAGTATTTAAATAAATTTTAAATATTTACGTAGTCGATTTAAATAAATGCGTTATTGGTGCAAAAATCACTCGCTTTTTGGATAGATTAAAAAAGTTTTTGGATTAATTTAATATTTTTTTCCCTTAGTGTAGTAACAGTACATACAAAAAAATACTATAAATAAAGGTATAAAGGCGGCTTATACAAAAATTTAAAAACAAAGTACTTACAAATTTGACATGGCCATAATCTTTGAGACATAATTTTTGAGATAATAAGTAAAAAAAAACAAAATCGATTTTCAAAAAATTCTAGAGTGGCCTAGCCCTTTAAGTAATTTTCCCTCTGACATATTTGATTCCGTTTAAAGTTTAAACTATCCAATCTTACGCAGGTACGTTTCTAGTTCGCCACATATACAGCACATTTTTCAATATCTGTTAAAACTGGAATATATGTACCATGTGGCGTCCGTGGCGTAGTTGGTTAAAGTGCGTAGCCGCTATGTCAAAGAACCTGGAGACCCAGGTTCGAACCCCAGCAGCAACAGAAAATTATTTGAATTAAAATAATTTTTCTGTACGGCCGCCACCTCTCTGCAGACAATGGCAAACCTCAGAGAGCAATCAAAATGCCATGTAAAGCTTCTTGAGAACGAGAACATTCCGTTCATCGCCGTTCGGAGTCGGCGTTAAGCATGTAGGTCCGGTTCTCGGTCAATTGTGTACAAACTTAATAATACGCACAACACAATTGATCATAAGAAGCTAGGTCAAAGTCATTTTAAGGGCTGAAATGGCCAGTTATTTATTTTTTTTTTATTTTATAATAATCTATCACCTCATTTCGAACCAAGGCAGACTTGAGTTTATAGGTTTTACACCTGAAATCCTTGGTTCAAAGCTAAAAAAAAGGAGATGATTAGAATTTATCTCTGTCTACTACTGCATAAAAACGAATTCTACGTCTAAATTCGTCTAAATAAAATGTTACGACATTATCGAAATTGTATCTGTTTTTCACTCACAGTTGTAATTTTGATTTTTTTTAGCGAATAAATAAATTTTGTTAAAATTTAAGTTTAACCAACAAGCAAAGTTGACGTTATAACCGCTTCATCAAATGTTTGTCCATCCAATTTATATCTTTAAAAATTACTTTTAGACGACTTGATGAATGTAGGCACCACTTAAAAAGGCAAATCTTGGGCAAACATAGCAATATATCCACGATAATGTAGTGTTTTGGGTTTGAAATAACTTCTGAGCTTTCGAAAATAAGACATAACGGCAAACATAAACCAAAGAACAAAATCATGGGTTCATCAAAACAGTGAAGGGTAACTTAAATAGGCAAAATGTCTAACCTATATATGTAAAGCTCATGAAACGGTTGACTCCTTTCGAGCAAACCTCAGTACAACATGCACGTTCCCTAGCATTACTATACAACACAATGAATAATTTAAATAGCCAAGACGGCAGCAAAGAAGAAGGAAATCCACATCTTTCTTAACAATGCCACAAAATTTTATTGTAACATTCTTCCATATCGGAACCACAAAAGCCACAGACGCAATTATTTATTTACTGAAGATGAATATCCGTACATATTAAATCCAACGACCTAAAATGGTTGCAGAGATGCCTCTTTAAGTGAACCTAGAAAATTTTTTTATTTCTAAAACTTATGTATAGGAGGTTGTTTTGCTTCTTTGTTTTTACAGTTGTGAAGCTGTTGTCACAAACAGGCCAAAATTAATTACGTGGCTTGAGTTATAGTCACACACTTTAATTTGCTGCACGCTTGAGCTTATGTAAGAAAAACCAACACATCTGCTAAATTTTCAAGCATTGCATGTTATGATTAATTAAATATATAACAGTAAAAATACACTCCGGTTCATCAGGTTGGAGTCAGTCTAATTTCAATATATTTATTAATGGATATATCTCATTAACTATTTAGAAGACAGTTAGATGTTGTCTTTAGAAACAATATACTTTTGTTCAAAATTGAACCAGACTGTGCAAATAAAACAATAATGGTTAACTATACTTACTTACTTATCTGGCGCTTACAACCGTAAGTCGGTTTTGGCCTCGTAGTTAACTATACTTCAATATTTATTTTATCACTTTCAAAATAATCATCATTGGAGGCGGTACACATGTGCCAACGTTTTTTCCATTCTTGAAAGCATTTTTGGTAGGCCGATTTCGGAATGGCCTTTAGTCACACGGGGCCATATCTGGCGAATGTGGTGCTTGTTGAAAGATATTAACATTTTTTTTTTCACATAAGCGCGTACAATGCGTTATGTGTGAGCTGGTGCAATATTCTGGTGCAAAAACCATGAACTGTCCTTCCATTATTCTGGCGTCTTTCGCCGAATATTCTTGTGCAAATGCTTAAAAACACTCATATAATATTGAGCGTTTACCAGTTAACCTTGCGGAAGGAATTCCGAGAGCATACTATCTTGAGAATCGAAGAAAGCAGTCAACAACACCTCAATTTTTGAACGAATTTGTCGTGGTTTTTTGGGTTTTAGCTCATCTGGAGAGCTCCATTCTGCAGATTGTGGGGCTGTTTCGAAATTATACTTCTACACCTAAGTCTCGTCACCAGAAATGATGCGCTGAATATAGTATCGTCCATCCCCTGAACGACAGTTTTGCGAAACTCGTTTTGAAGGAAATTTAGCAATTTTGGCACAAGTCGCGCTGCAACCGGTCGCATTCATAAACATCATGTAAAATGGTGTGCGCCAATCCAGTCGATATATCAAGCTCGTGAGCTATATCTTTCACGGGCACATGACGATTTTCGAGCACAAATGCCTTTACTTTTTTGATATTTTCATAGTTTATTGACGTTGCTTGACGAGAAGGGTGCAGAAAATTGTCAACTGAAGTACGACTATCTTTTTAAACAATTTGTACCACTCAAATGCCTGCTTACGTGATAGATCAGACTTTCCATATGTTTTCTGCATCATTTACAATGTGTGCGGACAAGAAATTCCGTTGGTAAAACATAATTTCAAAACACACCATTTGGTCCAAAATGCGGTTTTCGGAGAGTAATTTTAGATGAAATGTATTTACATTTTTCTAATGCATTTAAAATTTAAAAAAAAAAAACTAAAAATACCTACTTCTAGTTTAACTAGCTGGAGAATCTGATTCTGGGCTTAGATTTGACGTGCAATGAAATCCGGTCCCAATAAACGCATTTATGTCAACATTTTAAAATTTTTTCATATAATTTTTTATTCATGTTTGTCCTTTGCATTGATCTAGGACATTTTTTCAAAATTAATTAATGCATTAATACAGCCCATTTTATGGTCTTAATAAATAAAAAACAAAAAACAGTATCGATCCATTTTTGAATGAGATACGATATTTTTAGCATAGTGATTTTTAAAGGATTTAATTTTAATCATTGTGAATATGGATTTTCTTTTGCTGCACGCGTTCAGAAATATTGGATTTTGTTGCACCGCATGGAAAGAGCTTACAATGGTCCTCTACCACGTGAAAAAAGCCTGTTTTTCCGCTTCCAATGACGTCACTTTATCGTTTAATCTCGACATAAGATTTATTGCTCTCTCAGCAGCACCGTTAACGACACATATCGCAATAGTTTTCCTAAGACCATTTTCAATATTCGGAATGGTCAGAAATTTAAACTAATTTTGGAATGAAATCACCACAGCTAATCTGTATTATAAGAATCGATAATTTCGATACATCGAATACTGATCAATTTTTCAACTCATTGTTTGTAAATGAATCGAGTGAAGGTGATAGCTTGAGTTTTTTGAAAATCGATCCAAGTTGTTGGATTCAAAATGAAAAATACTCGCGCGCAGAAGAAGTCGTCACAAACGCTTATGTCGTTAACGATGCTGCTGAGAGAGTAATTAATCCTATGTCGAGATACAACGATAAAGTGACGTCATTGGAATGTATATACGTCAAATATACGTTAAATCGTTAAGTGAATTTATGTCTTTGAGTTGCTCCTATGCGCCAATTAAATTTTTTTGTCTAATTGAGGAAAGAAAAAAATGCATTGATAACACGGTGTAACAGTGAAAATAAACTCGGCTCGAGACATAGTAGAGGTAGTAGGTCTAGTTAAACATAAGATAACTGCATACTTAGTTTTTTTAATATACCCTCAAAATCGGGATTTGTGGTCAAAAAACCGATTTTAGGTAGGTGCATGTATAGTTTGTTATGTAACTCCGTTATATCTAGCTCAATTTTAAAAATTTAAACATTGATAAAAAGAAGAAAAATATACCCTTAATATAATATATAGACCGTTTTTTTACAAAAAGAATTGACAAAGTTACAGGTAAAATCATTTGAAAATTTCTCATTTATTTTTTATTTTTTCAACTTTAACAACGTTTTGTTAACAAATTTTATTTTTTGGCACTATTAGTTTTAGCAGGATTCTGAAAGCCTGTTAAATTTTGCGTTCAATAAGCTATCGTTTACTTCAATTGGCTGAAATACAAATGCACTATCGAATTTTTAGTATTCGTAAAAATATACAATTTTTTTTTTTTTTCTAAAAATGTTTATTTGACCTTTTCCGTTTAAATATATTAAAATCGATTTTACGTTTTAGGGACCAGCAGTAGTCTGCCAGCATGTTTATGGAATGTTTTCCCTGAAAGCCGGTTTCTATAGCTTCCATCTCCTGGTGGAACCTTTCTCCTTGTTCATCACTAAACTGCCCAAGGCTATTCGGGAAAAAGTTTATATGGGAGTGCAAAAAATGTATTTTGATTGACATATTGCAGCCCATTTCTTCGTAGGCACTTAAAAATTCATTTACAACATCTAAGTAATTTCGACTTGTTGCCGAGGAAATAAATGCATAACGAAATAAAACTATTCCAAGCTCTTTTTTTCAACTGGATTTAATTTAGAAACGAAATCAGTGTCCAAGAAAATCTTCCGAATTCGTGGGCCCACAAATAAACCTTAGAATAACCGAAATGAATAATTAACTTTTATAAAAGATTTGAACGTGCAGGATACTTTCTTTTATTTTGGCCTCACTTAACCTAGGAAACGCTGCAATCATATTTTTTTTTTTTTTTTTACTTTGAACCAAGGATTTCAGGTGGAATTCCTATTCAGTCGAGTCTGCCTTGGTTCGAGGTGGAAACCTATTCAGTCAAGTCTGCCTTGGTTCAAAAATGGTATGATAGATTAGTGGGAAGGAAAGGGCAATCAAGTGAAACACGTGTAGGATGTTCTAAGCGTGGTGGAAAGCCAAAAAAACATATGAATTTGAATCAGACGCAAGTGTTATGGCTTTACCTCAGTCAATTCAAGTTATAAGGCAAGCTCATCCACAAACTTCTCTACCATCAACTACAACTTCAAGTCGTAAATATTGATGAATTTTTAATTTCAGTTAATTAGAAATGAGGATAGAAAATTAAGAAAGGTTAAAAGCGAAGGACCATGGCCTGGCCAGGAATCGAACCCGGGACCTCTGGGGTGGCAGTCGAGCACGCTACCAACTCGACTACCGAGGCCGCGGTAGGATTACATTTTCAGGTCGCACCAGTGGAGTATTCAAAACATATTTTTTGCCAACTTAAAATGAAGCACTCAGTGGATACCCCTTTTGCTTATATTTATTAGTCGCACGACTATCCCATTCGCAAATAATGCAAGGATACTTGGTATATCCACCTTGCATTCCAAACAGTATTGTTAGAGCCTTTAAGTCAGCGACATACATATATCAGAATTTAACATATCAAGAATCACACAAAAAGTTTTTAAATAAATCATACTCTTGTAAGATCCCTCAATAAACAAACGCCATTCATTCGGAGCGTGTTTGTGGTTGAAAACTGCAAACAGTTCCGTCACATCCGGGCAAGACACCAGCTTTATGATAATATATATAAACGAAAAAGGTCAAAAAAACATTTTTAGAAAAAAAAAAAATTTTTTTGTATTTTATTACGAATACTAAAAATTCGATAGTGCTTTTGTATTTCAGCCAATTGAAGTAAATGATAGCTTGTTGAACACAAAATTTAACAGGCTTTTAGAATCCTGCTAAAACTAATAGTGCCACAAAACAAAATTTGTTAACAAAACGTTGTTGAAGTTGAAAAAATTTTAAAAAAATGAGAAATTTTCAAATGATTTTACCTGTAACTTTGTCAATTCTTTTTGTAAAAAAACGGTCTATATATTATATTAAGGGTATATTTTTCTTCTTTTTATCAATGTTTAAATTTTTAAAATTGAGCTAGATATAACGGAGTTACATAACAAACTATACATGCACCTACCTAAAATCGGTTTTTTTACCACAAATCCCGATTTTGAGGGTATATTCAAAAAACTAAGTATGCAGTTATCTTATGTTCAACCAGGCCTACTACCTCTTCTATGTCTCGAGGCAAGTTTTTTGATTTGTTTTCATTTTGTAACACCGTGTAATTTAAAACTAAAAATTCCCCAACAATTTTTAAAACATAATTATTTTTTTCTAAATTCCTTTTCTATATTAAAAATAAACATCGAAACAAATTGACAGTAATCATTTAGAAAACCCCATTAGAATTAAATTATATAAGGAAGACATCAATATAAACGAAATAATAAATAAGTGCGTGGCCGCTATGTCAAAGAACTTTGGAGACCCAGGTTCGAACCCCAGCAGCGACAGAAAATTATTTGAACTAAAATAATTTTTCTGTACGGCCGCCACCTCTCTGCAGACAATCACAAACCTCAGAGAGTAATCAAAATGCCATGTAAAGCTTCTTGAGAACGAGAACATTCCGTTCATCGCCGTTCGGAGTCGGCGTTAAGCATGTAGGTCCGGTTTTCGGTCAATTGTGTACAAACTTAATAACACGCACAACACAATTTTGGATTCGCCCGGAGGTAAGAAATCTTCATAGATACGTATGACCCGCGCCATACGCATGCACGATTTACATTCTAAGAAGTTCCCGGATCAGCCGGACTGATAGAATGCACCTACGTACTAAAACTTACCACCTGTTGGCAAATAATAGCCTCCACTAAGCACAATTGCTTGGCCTTTCAGCGGAAATTAAAATTAAATAAAATTTGAGAATTTTCTGTGCTTATGTAAACTTCATAAACATCATCGAATAAAAGCACATTCTTCATAATACGAAGCAATACAAGACAACATCCAAAGTTATTTATTAGACCATATATAACCGCATTTATAATTGTTGTCGTTCGGCTTGGGGCCACTGTCCAACCCAAGATCCTACGTGGAAAAGAGATGCAACTCTCAAACACCAAACCAATACCAAACATAGCACAGATATACAAGTATATATTGTGCAGGCACAATATATTTATATATTCGGGTCACTAAAATAAGGGAACACCGAGCTAAAGTTATTATTTGGATATGCATTTGGGAAAACGCAGGTAAAAACTTGTATGGAAAAGAGATAAACTCTGACACACCAAGCCAAGAGACACGGTATACATGGTCAAATAAGGAAGGACTAAAGATCTAAAATAATTTCATGAAAAAATAAAGCAACGAAACTGAATAAAACGAAAACTTAAAGTATCTATCATATTCGATGATGCTTATTTGTTAAATCGTAAAATCTACACAATTATCGCGAGTTATATTTGTTATCACAAGAATGCGTTAAGTATTCAAATGTGATATCATTTTGCGTTTTAAGACATCCACCGAGTCAGAAAAATTTATCAAGTTCAAGTTGCCATTAAAATCACTACACATACATCGCAAAGGGTCGTGAAGGGCATAATTAGAAGTGCAGTGACTCAACTTAAAAAGCTGGAAATGTCTGGCTCCGCTCCTGGGGATGTTGAAGTTTAATGAAGAAAGGAGGTATTGTGAGTCTATGTCACCACTGAGTAATTTGTATAAAAAAGAGACATTGAGCATAATTCTTCTGCTTCTTAAGGAAGGCAGGGAAATAATTTTGAGGCGGGTTTCATAAGGGGGAAGAATAATATTGGGGTTCCAACGATAATGTAAAGCAAAGAGTAAGAATTGTTTTTGAACCGATTCTAATGCATCGATGTGTACATTGTATTGAGGGTTCCATATTACGGATGCATATTCAAGAATTGGTCTAACAAGAGAGGTATAAAGTATTTTAGTAGTGAAAGGATCGTTGAATTCTTTAGCCCATCTTTTAATGAAACCAAGGACACCTCTAGCCTTATTTACCACCAAATTAACTTGAAGATTGAAACGAAGTTTAGGATCCATAATTACACCTAAATCAAGAAAACTGTGTACAATTTCTAAATTAGTATTATTTATAGTGTAATTTATACACTGAAAAAAAAATGTTTTAAAATTGACGACAATTGTTATTAATTTGACGATATTTGTGTTTAAAAAATAGCTTGCAACAAATTTCATCAAAGTAAGAGCAAATGTATTTAAAAATTTTGAAAAATATATGAAAAAAAAGTCAAATTAACAACAAATTTTGTGAACACATTGTGTTTAATTTTAAGCTAACTTTTTTTTTTCAGTGTACTATTAGCAATTCGACGTGAGAATGTCATTTGCTTACATTTTTTTAAGTTTAATTTTAAAAGGTTAAAATTACACCACTCAACTAGACTGTTTAAATCCGATTGTAAGAGTTGTTGATCTTCAGGCGATTTGTAAGTTAGGAAAAGTTTCTGTAATAAAAAACGTTAGAGTGTTTTATTACAGAAGGAAGGTCATTTATAAACAGTAAAAATAAAACCGGACCAAGATGACTTCCCTGCGGAACACAAGATGTGACCAAAATATTTTTTGACATAGAATTCTTATATAAAACTTTTTGAGAACGATTCGACAAGTACGAGTTAATCCAGTGTAATAGTTTGACGGGAAACCCTATTAGATGAAGCTTTTTCAGAAGAAGATTATGATTGACACAATCGAAAGCTTTGCTAAAGTCTGTATAAATAACGTCAGTCTGTCGTCCTAAAGTAAAACCTTTGATGACACGCGAAGTAAACTCCAAGAGGTTAGTTGACGTAGATTTTCCCTTTAAGAAACCATGTTGAGAGGTGGAAATGGAGGAAGATACAACGTGAGTTATTTGATCAGTTATAATTTTCTCAAATAACTTAGGGATTGCGCTTAGTTTTGCGATACCTCGGTAATTGGAAACATCAATTTTTGAGCCGGATTTATGAAGAGGTATTATATAAGATTTTCTCCATATATAGGGAAAATTACCACTGTGCAAGGATGTGTTAAAAATTATTGATAGGGGAGAACACAAACTAATAGAACAATGTTTTAAAATGCAGCTCGGGATTTCGGGATCATAAGAAGCAAGGTCAAAGTCCTTTCAAGGGCTGAAATAGCCAGTTATTTATTTATTTTTAATAAACCAATAGCCTAAATAACCAGATAGCTTATATCAGATATCCACATGAAGAAGAACTTTACATAAAATATTAAAATTAACAATAACATGGATTTGTTTTTTATTTTAATAAATATTTATTTGAAGATTAGGCCTACTACGCGGTATCCCCGTTAAAAAAAAACCTTAGTTTTGTAGGCTTCCTCAAGGATAACGTGGAAGCGACTCAAACCATGCTGCAGGGTGCGATTTTTAAACTAGAAAAGGGTACCGAGCTAATACGTGCCTGCACAGTGCACAAGTGGAATTTTTATTTTTTATTTTATTTACCATTTCCTTGACCGTTTCAGTGTATAAAATTATTTATCAAATTTAAATAATGTTTTAAATGAAATGTTTAATAATACCTTGAATTTTTAATTAGCGCTTTAAACACTAACACATTAAATTTTGAAGAGTGTAAAGTTCAGGCTTTCTTTCAGTCAACGCACACAAGCATACGTATATTTGTGTGGGTGCGCTCGTTGGAGGCCGAGCTCCAAAAATTCCGTTATCTTCTTTAAAACGCCCTGTTTATCCCGTTTTAGAAATCAAAAATCCCCGGAAAAATCCCGTTCACAATCCTTGCACATAGCTTTATGTTTACGTGCTTACTCGTTAATTGTTTTGGCTTGTTTTTCTTTTTTACCTGTTAAAGCAGCTGCCAGCCAAGCAAAAAAAAAAAACAATTCCAAGCGTCTCAGTTATGATTCGCAAAATTGTGTTATTCTTCTTTCTCTTTACAATATTCACAATGAAACTAACTCTGCCTGTTCACACGAGCAGCCTGTCCAAAGCCAGGACAAAGGAGATTGGTCGCAGGCACCGGGTTCGCCCTTTCCTGTGTAAATGTAGGAGGGACTACCCATATCCTGGAGTCGATCACCTATTTTGGGGAATAGGTTGGACCGTTGTTTTAAACAAAGGTAGCGTTATGCCTACGAAGGAATAAAAATTTCTTAGCACGGGGATAGTCCTTATCCCGGCAGACACACGATCGCAATTCCAATATATATGTACATGTCTGTAAATATATGCATATTTACATGTCTTATAGATAGTCTTAAATAAGGCTGGGCAGTTTTACTGCAAAATTTGTGTCAAATTGGGTGGTATCTGAGGTGTCAGATTTAGGTATGAAGAGGTGAAAATTTTACCTTAGTGATCTCGGAGTACCAGAGTTGAAATTGGTGTAATAGTGGTGACTTATGTGTCATTCACAATCAAGTGCGATATGGGTCTCGATTTCCACCAATAAATGCAGATGGTGATCCAGCTAATCATTCTACTGTTGAATTCCAATGTTGGTTACTATCCATACAATATATTTATTAATTAAATATACACTTAAGTATGGTGTGTAACAGGTGTTGAAACTACTATGACAGGGAAGTCTGAAGTCATGGAAGTGACGCCCAAGAGATGATTGGATGGACGTTGATGTGAGTCATTAGCATGATATTGACGTCCGGAAGGTTTATCTGTTGGGCACCAACTCCATGAACCTCGACTTCTTGCCAAGAGGCAACGTAGAATTAAGCCGGACAGGCATGTGTCCACGCTAAGCTCCAGATTAGCATTCACAATGACATTATCAAGATCAATTTTTTAACAGCGTTGCATAAAAGAGTATTGCTTTCAATGCAATATTTGAAATATTTCGACTTTTGGATAAAATTTGCGAAAATCCTATTTTTGGATAAAAAATCCCGTGCGCCCTTTTGAGGTTTTTAAAACCCGAAATATGGGCGAAATCCCGGATTCTGGCAATACTGATCTAAGCACATCTTCAAAACGACACGCTACAATACTGAGCAGTATTTTGTGGCTAAAGTAAAGCAACATTTTGTGCGCTACAAGCATACAAGACAACTGCAACAAACAAACGAACTGCTTGCAAGAAATTGATTAAATTGTTCAAAAAAAAAAATAAGCAAAAAAAAAAAAAAATAATAAATTGTAGGACAAAACATTGGTCTTAGATTTATGTCACTGCTGATTTTTTCGTTGGAATCGAGAAGATTTTTTTTGACCATACACATATCTTTTACTGTTTAGGCAGTAAATGGAAAAAGCGCCGGGTTTTACTAAAAATTGTGATTTAAGCCAGTTTCTTAGCTAATAACTTCCACTTTATCAAATGTTTAAAAATGATGATAATAAATGCAAGAACTATCTATAATCAATTGTTATTAAAATAGTTAAAAATTCACTAAAGTCCGTTCAGAGTTTCTTGAGTTATTGGCCAATACAAAAATGCTAAATTTATAACTAATGCTCTTTGGCCTGCTCTGTACTCGCACTCATCCACACAAATACACACTGACGTGACGATTTCTACCATTCAGAAAGCCGCGTTAAAGAACTTTCTTCTAAATAAACTAGTAAGAAATGATCTTCGACTGGGCCGAAGTTAAAATACTCCCACGGATATTAATTTTTGTGGAATATAAAGAGATTTTTCCTTTTTGATAAAGTCACTTTGTATGGAAGGTGGGAGTGGTTTTCATGCGATTTGGGTAATTTTCGAACTTGATCTTTATTTTTTAGATACAATATCGAATTTCATGATGATAACTTGAAAATTACGGCTGTAGTCGTGATCACAGACAAACAGACGGACATGGCTAAATCGACTCGGGTGGTATATACTTGTCTATGCCTACCACTCCTCTTTATGGGCGTTACAAACAGAGTCACAAAATTAATATACCCCTTTTAAGTTTTGTAAACGTGAGGATAAAAAAATCATTACCTTTATGACAGTTGATGTTTCATTCGCAAAGTCCAGGATAATAAATATTAGTTTAGGATAAAATTGGGCCAATTCACATGAAGAGTACAGCCAAAAACATTTTTTTTAGATCTTACTTTTTTTGGATATCCTTCGGAAAGACTTCTAAAAGACCCTAAACTATTTGTACAATTTGTGTCCGACAGCGATGTCCCGAATTGTGGGATTTTTTAAATTGACTCATAACAAAGAAGAGTTGTTAATCGAAGTAAAATGGCAATGACTCGCTTGGTATCTTGATAGATACCCTTTGTGTCTATAAAATAAAAACGCGACTTGAGCATCATGCTAAACATATGAATCAGTTTAATATTCTAGTTTGATTCTTTAAGGAAGAGCATAAAATGAAGCGAGTTAGTTTCTCTCCCGGATCTGAACACATAAATCTAAGCTTTTAATACAAAAATAAAAAAAAAAGAAGAAAAAAATCGGCAGTAAAATGTACTGTTTTGTTCGGATAGTGCTTTAAGAATCGCTCCGAGATATGTTTTGTCTTGATGGAGCTACAAATCTTATTTCTAGAATAACCAATAGACAGGCATTGATTTGGACAGGCGTGTGGGATGCCAATTGGAAGTCACCTCAAAATCAATTTGTTTATTGAATTATTTGAGTGTGTTTTTCATTCGTTTGAATGGTTCGCAATATCCTTGAATTTCATCATCCACGACATGGACCACAAAAGCTATACTATATGTAGCTCTCCACATAATATATCGTAAAATAAAACCATAAATAACTAAAAATCACATTACGTTTAGCTTCAGCATTCAACATTTGTGGGAAATAAAGCGCTGCAACAACACCAACAACATCGTGTCTAACAGCAACAAACACTCTGAATAAAACAATATTATTAAGTGGAAATGGAATCGTTTTCGTTCCACACTCACGCAACAAGGAGCATGTTTTACGTCGAGTCGGAAGCCCAATTGCAATGGCAAATTTAATTTCGCCCTCAGCAAGGATGCGTGATCCACAACATTTCGAAGTGGGATACTTTTGCCCAGTCTGAATATTTCTCAGGGCGAATAGAATATGAGTAGACCAAGAATAAAAAAACACAACAAAATAACATCCCCCACATTCGAAAGGAACTTGATTCATGTTGATGGTTCTAGCTGCAGTGTTGGGAAGTGTTCATCGTGTTATGATGTTAAATTCAGTACTGAGGAAAAAAAAACAATATTAAATGAAATTCTTTATTGAAGTTATGAAAATAAATGAATAAAATTTTAGAAAAATACAACATTCATTGATGCTATTATTTGTCTAATAGGCTAGGGTCACTTGAGCTCAAGTATCGCATGAACAATTTTTTTCTAATTCCTGATTTTCGAGATTTAATTTTTTATTTTCGGAGTTTACTCCTTAAGAATCAATTTTCATATAAAGTCCGCGTTACGAAAAAAGATGAGGAGTGAAATCGAGAAATCGAGTGTTAACAAACAGTGAAAGTGTATGTGCTGGAATTTTAACCTACCATAGACTAGCATTGGTTTGTGAATTTGCTCAGATGAGTTATTTTGTCCTAAACTGTACTAGAAGTTGTCGTGAATTACTCGTATATACCCAACGGGCCAGCATGTCAGCAGCTTCCTACAGGAGCAAAACGTCAGCGCTTATTTTTGAGAGCGCTCAGTAACGGACACAAGAAAAAAACGAACAACGGGAAAAAACGAACAAAATAAAAAACGAACAAAGGAAAAAACCGCGTGGTATGCAAATAATAATCAGTTGTTTGATGCAAGTGCACTTGTAAACAAGTTTTAAAAATAGGTGTTTTCTTCAAGTGAAATTTCTTAAGTAAGTAATTTATTTTTACTATATCTTTACTTATCTTTAATTTATATTATTAATAACTTATTTACTTAGTCATTAAAACACTATTAAAAATTGAATTGTCTTGAAAATGGAAACATTGATGTAGTAATTATTTCAGAAAAAAATGCAGATTTTTCATTTATTTGTTCAAAACAAAAACGAACTGCTGACCCAAAGCTTTCTAAGGAAGGTCTTTTGAAGCAGTATCGATGGTTGCGAATCTAACCCTTATTTTCGATAAAATTAAAAATCTCTCTCCTTCTCTCTCTCTCTCTCTCTCTTCCTCTCTGTAGCTCTCTTTTTGAGGTAGACAAAATCAAAAAGAATGCAACGAACTGCTGACCCAAAGCTTTCCAAGAGAGGCCTTTTAAAGCAATCCAATGTCAGCTAAATTGGAGTGCTTTTTTCCAATGACATGTAATGTCAAAATTAAAATGATGTGTCATGCGTAGGGTCAGCGCTTTCAGCTGACTTGCAAGCACTCCAAAAGGCCTTTTCTACTGTACATCATTGATCGGATCCTGATGATCATATTTTCTAGCAATTGCGTGACCTTCGTAGTAATATAGATAATAGAGAAACTACATGTATTATGTTATCAGAAACTTGGCTTCACAGCTAGGAACGGGTTGTAATTGAATATTTTAATTACATAAATAATGTGACCAACATTTTCAGAGCAAAAAGCAGTACATAACAGATTTCGAAATTAAAAAATTAGTTTAAGGCGGACTATATACCCAGAGGCCGAAAAAAAAGGTCATGTTTGTGAATTTTTTTAAGCAAACCTAAGGGATATTTTAAAATTAAACACATTCAAGAGTATGTTTATTTTTTTTTTATTAAAAAAAATTAACATTAAGGTAGATACAGCATTTTTTATAGAGCGCTGTGAAAAAAAGGTGAAATGCGGTGACCAAGATTGCTCCTCCTAAATTCGTCTGAAACAAAAAAATGAAAAATATTAAACTATATACTTAAAACTCGTACTTGTTATAGCCGATTTTGAAAATATTAATTTTTCAAAAAATGGCGGACTTCCGAAAGTAATTTAACGATTTTCAACCAAAAATTCGTCAATATATTCCTATAAAAAAATTAATGAAGCTACGAAAAAAAAATCCTATGACAAGTACGAGATTATTATGAATAAAATAAGCCTGCAAAAAAATCAAAACGATCGGTTCACTGAGTTTCGAGAAATCTTGGTCACCGACTTTAAAAACATGGTTTCGAGAAAAACGCTTTTGAAAATAAGGGCAGCACTGCGCGCCCTGTAAGGTGGTTCACTCACTAGGCTATAACTTTGTTATTTTTTGATATATCGACTTGAAATTTCAACCACATATTCTTGAAGCTTTAAGAAAATGTAAAAAATTTTTTGAAATAAAGTTCTGGGTATATAACCCCTCTTAAAAGAAGTACATTAAATAAAAAGTAGTACAAAAAAGAAGTTCACTCTAAAAATAATCAAATATGTATAAGAAAAAAATTTCTCCTAAGCAGAAAAGTTTTACAAACTAACTACATATAATTTTAAACCGTTTAATTATGGGCTTATTTTCAAAGAAGTGCATTTCCTACTATTTTTTATATTTTAAATGAAACGGTCGGGTAAAAATCAAAAATATTTGAGTTTTCTGCCAGTTCGCTCAACATGTACTATCTTATCAACCCATGTCGGTCGGAACATGATACAAAGTAGGGTCATATTGGAGAGTAGCGTGAGCTAGTTGTCAAAATCAGCTGTTAATTTTAAGTTTTTCTAATTTTCTAATTTTCTAATTTTATTTAATTGTTATTGCTGTTTTTTTCGTTTGACGTTTGTAGCTTCTACAGCTTTGTTGTTGCAAGATTGCTCATTTGAGCAGCCATCTTAAAATGAGCTTACCTTGTAATTGTATCATGGGTCGGACTCACTGCATTTATCATTTGAATAAAGTTTTTAACGCGCGAAAACCAACTTATGGAAGAACAGAAGAAAGAGAAAAACAAAACCAACAAGTGTTTCAAGTATGGAATTACGAACGGAATTCATTGAATCATACTGAAATTATCCTAAAGAATTATAAAAATATTTTTAGTTATTACAAAGTAAAAATATTCGGCCAAAATATTCAGATATTTAGGCCGAAGTCGAAAGTTAAAAAATCGGCCGAGTATGCCAAATACCGAAGCCGAAGATGAATATTCGGTCGGACACTAGAACACACCTTTAAATACTAAAAATTTCGGTATTTTTTTTATAAAAAATTCCATCTTGTTTACTAGAAATATACAGAAATTTACTGTTAATATGGATTGAACGTAAGTTGAATTGTCAGTTTTGAGATATGGCAACACTAATGTGAATATGTCAAATTTGACATTGCCATCGTAAAGTTAAACATTTTTAATGGTGTTCGTACTCAAAAAGTTTTGTCATACGAGTGCTATTTGTGTTGTTTACAGATATTTGGAACATTCATCTTGGTAAAAATGGAATTAAATCGTGAACATTTTCGTGCTATGATTTTCGAGTTCTTCTTATTCCCGCTTGATTACTAGATTTTTCACAATTAAACTATGATACGAACTTTGTTTCATGATAAGTTTACTATCCATTACCATAAAAATAGTAATAATATGCCACATATTTTGTCTGTGGCTGAATACACTAAAGTATTTGGAAATTTATGCCTACGAAAGTTGAGGTACCTAACATAGTTCAATAGAGTATAATGTTCTATGTAGACGTCACTTCACTACAGACGATAACCCAATACAGATTCTATGTTTAGCTTATACTATTTTTAGCCTATGTTTACTATGTTGAGATCTTAAGTCGTTCGGAGTCAACAAAAAGTTTTAAATATTTAAACACTTTATACAATACAATTTATAATAAAAAGTTGGATGGAAATTCTTCAAGAACTATGTATTATCGCGTAATCGTCTATTAGTATAAATGTGAAGAAAGCAAAGGAATATTCACGAAGAACGAGCGATAGAGTGAGTGCATTTAAAATGAAGATAATTATTCCAGGTTTAAACATCAAGGTTTTTAAAAATTTCTTCTCACCAACGTTTTCCAACACTGGCATAACGTGGTGTGAACTGTGACCGAGCTTGGCAAGCCGCTGCAATTTTAACAAATGGAAAGCAATATTTTACATCGTCGTCTACCTATTCGTAGGTAAGAATATGTTTTATTCGATTTTTAAGTGTACCGCTCTCGTGATGTGCTGCAATTTAACAACGCTTCCTCACACAGTTGCGTAAACCACGCTTCGAGGCGGACTGCTGTGAGTCGTCGAGTCGTTGATGAAAGTGGAAACATTGTTCTAAAAAATCACATCCCCATTATGACGAAAAACGAGCACTTAAGTCCATGTCCGAGCCATGAATATCGCAAATGAGCAACACTTACAGCAAATGTTGCTCATAAATCTCAACGGCAAACCATGAGAATCCGCACATGTGCTGCACGATTATATCGCCAAGACAAAGCCACATCCTCCGAAATTTTTTGTTGTTCTGTTGCTCGTCCTGTTTTTTTGTTAATTAATTTCGTACTTCTTCTTATTTTTGAACTTGGAACTTAATAGTTTTTTTTTGTGTTTTTTTTTCGAGTTTTTGGAAACCTCACTCACTGGTAGGTGTAAATTACTTTAACGTCTATCCATCATGCGTTGAAGACTTGCTTATAAGAGCGTTCTGCTGCACCGTTTTCCCATTATGTGCTCTCTACCTTTATTCCGCCCTGAAGGATCATTTAGCTCGAAATGGTTTTTTATTTAAATGTCCGCCACATAAGCATCGCCATTCGTGTTAATGAGTGCTGCCATAATTAGTAGCTGCTGAACCCCTAGAACGCCACAACGTTTGTGCAACTATGTAAACTTTAGAGCAAACAATGATGCGGTTTAAGGCACACACAATAATTAACATGCGGTGAGTCAATTAGTTGTTTCAATTACGTAGGATATTTATGGCGAAAACCATGCGAAACGTCAAACGAAATTGTTTTCCACGTGCTTCAGTTGTTAATTCATAGGATAATGAAGATAAGTTAATAGATTTGGTAACAAAGTCTGAAGGACATTTTCTTTGTGCAGTAGAAGTATCATAGTGTGTGTAGAAATTTTGAGAAAATTCATGCTATCGCATAAATGGTGGCCATTGATCTGGAGTATTGCTCCATTCGTTTCGTTTTGGGAAAAGAAGCTAGTTTGGGAAAATAGCCATATGCAGGCTATTATTCCAACATTGATTGAATGCTTATACTCGGTGATGAAATTTTGTTTACCTTGAAAAAAGATAAAGTATAATAAATGTCTTTCGGTTATAATTTTTTTTTTTACTTCTGATGCTATCAGAAAAATCCTTTATAATCCTTTAGCTGAGTTACTACTATACCCAGAAATTTGCATGATGAAAGAGATAATGCTTATATGATTGATTACAGACGTTTAAATTTTTCATAATAGTTTCATGAATTTTTTTAAATATTTAAATCTTGGGAGCCCGAAAGGATCCAAAGTTCAAGGATGTTGGATTTTGACACCAAACCTCATCAAAGTTAAGCATATGAAATACAGTGATGGAAAAAATAATAGAAACGGCTTGTATGTTTTTCTTTTGTTTGATTATTTGTTTTTTGTGTGTAATTAATTTTGTTTTCAAAGTTTACATAAGACTAAAAGATTAAGAGAATATCTGTCAGAATATAAAAAAAATCAGCTTTACGCAATTCATAACACAAAAAAAGCCATTTCATTTATTGTCTCGGAAAAAATAATAGAAACAAAAGACTTATAACTAACATACTAATACTTTTTTCTTATAATCTACCAATTTTATACTGTAAACTAGATTAACTTTAATATTTTGTTGTGGCACCACGGTTTTTTAGATCTTTTAGATCTTTTTTAGATCACGGGGTTTTGACTAAAAAGTAAAGAATTCTTAGTACAAAGAAAACTATAAAAAAACGAATTTACAGAAAATGTTATATATTGGACAAGATAAGATAAACTATAAGATTTCAGTTAGACGTTTTCAGATTATTTTAAGGTAGTCCGAGTAAATACAAATACTCTATAGAAAACTATTCCCTCAATAAATTAATGCGTCGGGGTACAGAAAAAAATCGTCCAACACTGTATCTACCAGGGCTGCGGAGTCGGAGTCGGAGTCTGTAAGGATTTTTGGGTGAAAGAGTCGGAGTTGGAGTCTTAGAAAATGCACCGACTCCGACTCCGATAAAAAAAAATCATTACCAATTTTTTAGAGAATATAGCCATAGAACAAAATCTTATAGAAGAATTATTAATTTTTAAAATTATGTTAATATGTAAAGGGCCCTATAGACGAACAACTAGTAGCAAAACTGGTTGCTGGTTGTTTAAAAAAAGTCGTCTGTTGGTACTTGAGGTGTCATTTCTAATTTTTTAATCAGTTAATGAACCAGTTGCCAAATATCAAAAAGTTTTAATTTTTTCGGTTTTACAACAACCAGTTGTTCATCTAGTTGATTTGTTAGTAGCAAAATTAGCAACCAAACGAAGAATGTTCATTATAAAATCAATTCGTACGATGAGTTTCATGAGTGAAAATTTAAAAAATATTTCAAATAAGTTTTCTTGCCAGTTTTTCTTATTAGTTTTCTTATAGATTAAAAATATCCATAAGCTTAATAGACATAAAAGGTGATTTTTAGCGTTTGCTTTTGGAAAATTAAAAAAAAAAAACAAAATTTGCTATAGTGGATAAATATTTATTTGGAGCGATATATCAATATCTGTCAATTACTTTTTAAGAATTATTTCATGTTTATGTTGCCCGCGGCTCCGCCTGAGGTGGTCCCATCCATAAGCTTCAATTTTGGCATCCTTTTTCCAGCATTTCGACCAGTATCTCACCAATGGCATCTGTAATGTTTTCTTCCAGTACTGCAATTGTGGCTGGCTTGTCCCTATACATGAGAAACTTCACTTAGCCCCACAAAAAATAGTCAAGTGGGGTCAAATAACATGATCTTGGCGGCCATGGGACTGCTCCAAAACGTGAGATTAATTGCTCACCAAAGTTACCTCTCAATAGGTCCATGGTATCGCGTGTCATGTGGCATGTGAAACCGTGTAATTCATCCATTTTGACTATAACGTTGTGATTTTCATTATTGTTAAAAAAGAACGGTCCAATGACGGTTAGAGTACATTGTCAGCTCTTGAATTGCCTCTGGTTGCTTTTCAGACCAAATTCGAGAATTTGTTAACGTACACATTGAGCCAAGAATGAGCTTTGTCACCCAAGACAATTTTTCGATAAAAAAGTCGATCTTCATCCAACTTTTCTAAGGCCCATTCACCACACAAACGACGTTAGAGTAAGTCACCCGACTTCAATCCTTGCACCAGCTGTATTTTGTATGGTTTCATACCGAGGTTCTTACGTAAAATGTCCCAGATGGTCAAATAATACAAGCCTAATTGTTGAGAATGGCGACAAATTGACGTATCGCGATCTTCATTGACACTGCCCGATATAGCAGTATTTATTTAAATTTAAATGAATTTGAATTACTTTTCTCATATTTTCAACTTCCTCATTTAAAAAATACATACATACAAATTCTGTGCATGAAAAAAAAATAAATGATTTTTAATTTTATGGTCGGAGTCAGAGTCGGAGTCGGTGCTTCAATATTTGGCGGAGTCGGAGTCGGAGTCGGAGTCGTGATTTTTCGAACCGACTCCGCAGCCCTGGTATCTACACGAACTTCAACCGATTTTCAGCCGATTTTCGCTCATAGTAGAACGCAAGTAATATTTTAACCGGCGTAATGTTGAAAAAGAGCGTTCGTTCGATGATGTCGTTACTGGTTACGTAGCCATTACCAGCCAGATTTGGTGAATATTTGGAAAAGCTGTTGTATTGCAGATGTCAAGAGCTTCGATAGGGCTGTTGCTATTTTTATCAAAAATCCGTCTTCACCAAAGTTTCTCTTCATTGATCCATACTTCGAAAGAATTGTCATGCAAAATTGTGGAGTATTCCTCAAAAATTGGTTGCATGCTTCTTCATCTAGGGTTGAAATTTTTAATGGAAAAATACATCTAAAATTCGATAATATTCCACGGTGCTTAAGAAAACGATCTTCAAGGTTAGTGACGAATAAGTCTAGGTATGGTAGGTAGGTTGAAATTCGATAAAAATCTTCAATTGAATTACCCCATCATTAACTATCACGAAGCGAGGCACGAACGATAAAAAAGAAATGATCAGCAATACTTTCTTGCATTCAAAAATCTATTGCTTATCGTATCTTGGCTCTCGTTGGTGTGCTTTTTCGTGATACACAATGAAGCGATTGGTCTCGATATTACAACGATGAGTTTGCCGTGAAGCTTGCCTCGGTTTCCTTACTTCAATATCGTGTTCTTCACAGATCTTGCTAACTACTCGATCTATCAAACGTATACTATAAATGGGAGAGTAATTTCGTCAACGCAGAGCATAGCAGTTGACGTTAACAGATCGATTCTGTGCGTTGCCGGTAACAGCAATATTGTTTCCGAAACTCGTTACCGGTCTTAGAAATTGGTATTCTGTGCACTCGGTAACGCTTTCAACAATCTTAAACTCACCTTATTGAACTGAAGCTCTCTCTTTTGTGTGGTGAAATATGAACAATGGAAAGTGAGAGTAAATACATATAATTAATTGCATTATGTTAACTTTTTATATATTTAATATTTGTTTTTCTTGGCAGGAAATATGCAAGCACTACGCCGGTGCAGCTGTGGTGTTATCTATATTTAATTTAAATATTAATTTTATGTAAAATAATATTACACAGTGAATTGCTATAAATTTTTATTCATTGAAAAGTGCTGAAAAAGCAGCAACAGTGAATTTGAAATGATTTTTTATTTTTATTTGCTCCGATTTCGATTTGAGGATTTTAAAATTAAATTAATTACTCAAAATAAAATAAAAAATAAAAATGTCTTCTATTTTGCTTGTTACCACCTAAAGAGATGGTAACACTATTCACCGGTAACGCTTGGTGCAGAATACCAACAGAGTGTTCAAGTTACTAAAAGGTGAATTTCTACGGTAACAAGATTAACGTTGCCGCGACAGAATTGATCTGTCGCGATAAGGGAAATAACTCATATTAGCATTATCCACGCCTGAGAATAAATTTTATTTAAATATTTACGTGGATAAATCAAATGTTTTCCTCACAACTCTTTTTTTTCCCGTATTTGAATTCTATTTATACCACACACGTACACACATATTCCATACAAGCAAGCTGGAACAGCATCGCATACGTACACACATATTCCGACAAGCAGCAACAGCATCGCACTCTGTTCCTGCAGTTTATTTCTTGCAGTTGCAGGTTTCTTATAGTTATCATTTAGTTATTGTTGCAAGGGTAATATATCATGGATGTTTGGCAAAGAAATGAAATGATGTAGGGTGGAGTGCAAAGATAACAAGATAGGAAACTTCTGTGGGGAATCTGAAATTGCAAAAGGTAAACACACATACGAGAGAAACCATTTCACCACAAATAGTGAGGTGAATATGCAGTTGCTTAGGCTTAAAACATATTTTATTGGCTTTAAACTCCAATGAATCAAATCAAATGCATACTCGTATATAAGATTATATAAGTGACAATGACTTATAAGTATGAAACACATAAAAATTTATTTTTAAAATTTGGCTGAGACACATCCCGATTGAAAAATTTAAGTATAAAATATGATCTAATTCTAATGAAAAGACCAACAAGTATATCACTATTGCAGTTGATGCAGCAAGAGTATGGTACAAAGTCCCTTAATTTCTTGGAACAAATATTCGTTGAAGCCTACTCTGTGGCAAGCACCGTCAAGTAAATCAAGGAACTTTTCATCTAAGATCATCATGACTTTCAACTTAATATATTATGCAAATACATAGTCAAAGCAATTTTACAAATTTTATAGATAAAACAAATGTTAGTTAGTACCAAAGCAATATTTATTCCAACCAAGCAAATTTTCATAGAAAACAATGATAGTTGACAACTCTGATGGGATGAATTGCAACACAACTTTTACAGAACGACCGTGGTGAAAATAAAATAAATACAAAAAGTGCCAAAATTTGCAAACTTTATTTGGCGATAAAAAATAAAATAAGAAAATGCATGTAATCATTTGCGTGTTAAACAGATTCCTGTAACACAGCTTAAAGATTTAAATATTCAAACGCTCAATCCATACCTTATTTTCCTTTTTTGTAAACGAAGTTTCAGCAGAAAATAGCAGAAGAAGAACAAGAGCGTTCCTTTTTTAAATTTCACCTCGAATAGCGGGGGTTTGTGAAATATTAAAATTTTTCAAAAATATTGACAAATACAACAACTGAAGAAATTGGCAAACTTTTAACGTATGTTCTTGTATACGTTGATGACATTTTGGTGGTAAGCGCAAAGAAGGACAACATTAAATTCGTGGAAAAGTTACTAAGTAAAAATTTTGACATCAACAATTTGGGTGAAATTCACCACTACCTTGGCTTGGAAGTTTTTCGAGATAAGCAATCAAATTTTTGTATCCGTCAAAAGCAGTACATTCAAAATTTATTAACGGAATATGGTTTAAAAGATGCGAAGATTTCTAAGTATCCACTTGATCCTGGTTACGGTAAATCAGATTCTGAAGCTTTACTTGATAATTGCAATTATTTTCAAATAGTAAATATTTGAAAGAAATTTAAAAAAAATTCGTGCATAATTTGAATATATTTTTTATTAATTCTGTTTAAATATTTAAATATTTAATTTAATTAAAATAGTATTTAAATAAATTTTAAATATTTACGTGGTCGATTTAAGTAAATGCGTTATTGGTGCAAAAATTACTCGCTTTTTGGATAAATTAAAAAAGTTTTTGAATAAATTTAATATTTTTTTCCCTTAGTGTAAGCATTCATTATGCAAGAAAGAGTACCGCTGCCACTCTCTCAGGCACACACAAGAATAAAAGTTATATATTGGTTTGCCCGACACTGCTTTAAAACTACTTATCCTATAAAATAACGTTACATCAGTTAAGTTACTTTTCAATAGAGTTGCCATGTTTAATTTAAATTTTGATAGGGAAGCCTCAATGATGAAGAATTATTATAAATCATAATAAATATAACTTTGCTTCATGGAAATTTTTCATAATGAGACAGTCCTTTGGATTTCAAAAGTATAGTTCCACATAGTTCGTGGCGTCCGTGGCGTAGTTGGTAAAAGTGCGTGGCCGCTATGTCAACGAACCTGGAGACCCAGGTTCGAACCCCAGCAGCGACAGAAAATTATTTGAATTAAAATTTTTCTGTACGGCCGCCACCTCTCTGCAGACAATGGCAAACCTCAGAGAGTAATCAAAATGCCATGTAAGGCTTCTGGAGCAGTGCTGGGGGATCGTGGGAAAAATCCCTTTTTGTGGGAATTTTGACCCTTCTAGGGAATAAGGGAGTTGGGGTGATTTTGTGGGAATTTTCAATGTTTTAAGTTTTTTTTTTAATTAACTTTTCCAACAATGGCAAGATTATGTGAAAATTAAAAAAATTTTCTTTGTTTACTGTTTGTTTACAATCCTGCATGACAAATACAGAGCGACGAGTAATATCACTCGCTATCATCTCTAATCTTAACTTATGCCAGATTACTTCAAAAATAAAATCTTCACTTAAAAAGCCTTGGCAAAGAAAACCCAAGTTTACAACACATAATTTGGAGAGTTCAAAATATACTGGTATTTTATATTCATACATGTAAACTTTGGTGAAAAAAGTGATTTCAAATTAAGTTACTATGGATGACACAGATAAAGTTAATGACGAATATTACAGACCAAAAAATAAGCTTCCAAGCTTCCTGGTCAAAATTACCTGAGTTTAAAGACAGTATAATGTGTAAATAAAGCAGATAAAGGCAAAGCTTATTGTAAGTTTTGCAATGTTAATCCTGTTTCAGGTAAAAGTGAACTAACCAAGCATCGGCATAGCAGTAAGCATATTTCAAATGCCAGGACAGCAGTTCTACCTAGGGTTTCCACATTTTTTCACAAAAGTCGTCACGAAATGGCGGTGAAAAAGGCAGAGTTAAAACTTACCTCGTTTTTCTCAGAGCATAATATTGCTACATCAATCGTTGATCACCTTACACCTCTTCTAAAAAACATATTTGACGACTCCAAGACTTGCAGTGACATAACTTTGTCAAGACATGAAATTAAGAAAAAACTGCAAAATTTTTATTTTACTGCATTCAAAGATTTCCTATTAATGATGCGTTACTCAGGGAGCTTGAATTTTTAAAACCTAATATAGCGCTTAATATATCAAATCGTTCTTCTAGTAAGGAACTTAAAAATTACCCCGCACGTTTTGTATGGGAAGTGGCCGTGGTGAAATTTTCTGAAATCGATATACATATGTTATTTTTTTCGAGCTCCTGATCAAAAGTCTCAATGGGCACGAAGTCGAATAATGGACAGATTTCGAGATATTGGAGGTAGAAAGTGAGATATGCCGAACCTCCACTGTAGAAATCTTTGGCTCTAGAATATTTATAAAAGACTTTCGTGATAAACAAATTTTTTCCAGTGATTTCGCCAAATGTTGGCAAGTTTAATGAGTATGTAATGATTAATGAACTACCAGTATTTTTTAAATGATTTTGATGCATTTAAAAGGTCGGATGTCACTTATGAAGTGACACTTGTTATTTCCGATATTGGGTTAGAATTTGTTAATCACAAAAATCCCTTGTCAGTCGAAAACATAAAGCCAGGAGCTATTCTTATAAAATAATAAACTGTTAAGAAAGAAAACTTGCTTATTTCACAATTTGTTTTGTGGGAGAAACTGAGGGAAATATAATTTGGAAAAAGGGAAAGAATGGGAATTTTTGGTATAATTAATGGGATTTAAAAAAAAAACGCCCCTCAGCACTGTTCTGGAGAACGAGTCGGAGAACGTTCGGAGTCGGCGTTAAACATGTAGGTCCGGTTCTCGGTCACTTGTGTGCAAACTTAATAACACGCACAACACAATTGATCATAAGAAGCTAGGTCAAAGTCCTTTCAAGGGCTGAAATGGCCAGTTTTATTATTATTATTATTATATTATTATATAGTTCCAAACCCCCCAGGGAGAGGGGGCTTCGAACCACCAAAACCCCCCCGTGCGCACGGGCCTGGAATCCACAAGCCTGGCACAAATCGAGGTATCAATAGCTTACCACTCATCCGGCACTTTTTTCAACAATTCTTCTTTGTTTTTGGATTTATAGCCAGCCATTTTCTTCTTTAAGATGCCAAAAAGGTGTTCAATTGGATTGAGGTCTGGTGACTGCGTTGACTATTCTAATAAATTAAAGCTATTGTCCAGGAACCATTTTTTCACCATTTACGAGGAGTGTTTGGAATCATTATCTTGCAAAACGTCCCATTTTAACTGCATTTCTTCATCGGCCAAAGGCTGCATTGTGCTTTTTAATATATTTATATAGTGTGTGGGCCCACATTTCATCTTTTATCCAATATATTTGACCTACGCGCAAGCAGGAAAAACAACCCCATAGCACTACGCGACCACCACCATGTTTAATAGTTTTAACTGTATGCTTCGGATTATGTGAAGTATTTTTTGGGCGTCTTACATGAAGCATTCCATCGGATACGAAAAATTTCCAATTTCTTGCAAAAGTTACTCTGTTCTTGTTTCTTATAATTTTTTATTAATTATCTATTCCGTATTATGTAACTAGTTACTGGTGCATTTAACTCTTTTATAAGTTCTCCCGATGAAATAAATGGATTTTTTAGGTTGGTCATACCAACAATACGTCAAATTTTACGAGTATCAATGGCAGATTATGGTTGACTAGAGTTTAGAATTTCATTCCCGACTTTTATGGTTTCCACACGCACATTGACTGTGGTTTGCATACGTACTATGTATACACGTAGAAAAATTACCATAACTTTGGTAAAGCCTAAAGTTCTTATGTTTTTGAGTTGTTTGGAAGATGCAACGCCTCAATTTTTATCCTTCCATATTGTGTTGGATGATCAGTTCTGATAATATTGACCGTTACAAAAATGTTCAAGATGTAGTCAGCAACATATCCCAAGCTCTTTTATTTAGATGAACAGTAATTATACCAATCTATTTAATTTAAGACGCAACATTTGTGTTTACCCGACATAACGCATCCTTGTTTAACTAAGTTCGAGCTACTTAAATATTGTATCGAAACTAAATATGTTTTGTGTGCTTAAATGAAACTCAATCGTTTAAGTGGTGAAAATTCAATCACAAAATTTGACTATTACGTGATGTGAAACTGAATAAAATCGGATAATGAAATGAGGATTTGTTGTTTCGGATGTGAATGTCAAATTACTGTGGATGCTCCACATATGCGAATCCTTACATTCATAGTTAATATGATTTAAGTAGATTTCTAAGAACTGCATCTTCTGAAGACAAACTCCTTCAGAAAGAAGAAGTGAACGAAAAGGAAACTTTCACAAATTCCGTTTGCGAAAGAAGTTTTCAAAGAATTTAAAGATAAGTTTTCAATTGCGTTCTGCTTTAAGCACCCAGTAATATTATCAAAAGTTGTATACCTCTTAAAAAATGTTGATGATTAAATGCAATAATGTTCGATGATCAATCGGATATCGCAACAGCCAATGTTTTAATTCGATGTTAGTATTCGAAAATAGAGCAGGGCTAGAAATAATGCAACTTGGTGGATAAGAAAGGACCTTTGAGAAATGAGTGCATGATCATAATGGCTTACATTGGAATATTATTTGAATAACTAGGAGCACAACAACTTTGGATGTTAACTTCCTCCGTGTTTGTTTTCTACCAACTCATGAAAAGCTCCCGGCAATTTAAATTCAGCCAACATCATTTAGTCCTTGCTCTCAGCTGTGCTACAGAGACTGTAACTGGATGCACTGGAATAGTAAAAATGAAAATAGCGCCATTCTTCTGAACTGAATACTAAGGACATGGTTAAAACTTTAGCCATAAATCAAGCAAATACTCGTACTTTATATCGGGTATCAATTTTCATGCATTTATTCAATCCTGAAGCCTTTTACATAGACTAAACTGAGGTATGGTTAGATAGTTTTAGAGCTTTGAAGGTGGTTGACCACCTATAAAGGTGGTCCAAAATATTTCAATGTACTTTATATTAGTTGCATGAAATAAATTCAAACTGAACAATTGTTAAAACTTATTTCATTTTAATATGCATTCGAACCTATGAAAAAGAAACAGATCTAGGAAGTTATTTTCAAATAGAGAACTCCTGGCGCCTTTCAAACTATAGACGCCACTGAAGCAGCAAACGCATTATTGTAAATAGCAATTGGGAGCCAGGCTGGCCGTGTTCTTTTGGTTTGGGTTGGATGTGTGCTTCAAGTGGTTGTTGGATGCAGCATAGTTGCAGGGGTGCATGACAGAGTAACTGCCTTCAACTAGCTTCGTTTAATTACACATCCTTCCAATGGAAAGTCTTTGTGTGGGTTTCAAAATGTTTCAATTAACAAATAAAGTTGTTGATAGAGATGTTGTTATTGTTGTACAGTTGAATTGTACATGAATGTGTTGGTACCTGTCTTTGCGTTTGTTAAGGAATTGAAATAGAATCTCTGTGTGTGCTGGCATGTGGCTTTGACCACAGGAGGTACTCTACTGCGCCGGGCAATATTTGTGTGTCGGAATTCATGCTGCTAACGGTGACGTTGTCATTATTCTAGACTTCCTCTGGTTGCTGCATCATAAGAATGGACACATTTGCCGATTCTCAGACAATGCGTAGATGTTTCACCTTTTTTTTTAAAGTTATTTTAACATATATACTTACACGATATAAAGATAGAAACTCTCAACATTGCTGCTGTATATGAAGTCTTGGTTTGTCCTGTGTATCGATAAAAGGTATTTTTTTCTCATTGTTTGCAATTTTACGGACATCACATGAAGTGTGGCAGAGGCTGTTTTATGTTGTAAATAAAGTTGTAGCAACAGACATAAATCAAGAACTGCACAAAACATTAAAAGCAAATAGAGCGGCTTCCATTGTGTGTTGCAAGAAAAGAAGCCTGACGAATATGGACTCCTTGGGACTCTTTTGCAAAGTAATACAGAGTAAAAGAAATGAAAAAGCTGACGTCTTTCTTTAAGTCGCAGCGGGTGTTGAAGAGGAACTCTTCTCTACCTGAGGACGATCACTTAAGCAGCTCACGGCTAGTTGAACAAAGACCCTTGCATTGATTTAAAATGCATACAACATTGTACAGTAACATATTTAAATTATGTTTTTCCACAAGTATTAAAAATTAGAAATATTTCACTAGAGTTGAATTCTTTACACATTTTGATTCATTGCAATTTTAGAATGAAAATATTATCATAAAGAGTATTTGTCTAAGTTAAAACGTTATAGATAAGCAAGAGTTTTAGGGTTATCCTCACCCATAGGGCCCAAAAGTATATTTAACCCATTTCGCGTAGCAAAAATTTTTGAATTTGTTGAAATAAAGTACAATTCTAGAGTAATAAGTAATCCCTGATTTCCAAACCGTTATCAAAACAATTCCTCCACTACCCGTTATCCCGTTATGTAAAAAAAATCAAATGTTTGACTTATGGAACGTTGGTGCTTATCTCATGCAGTAAAATTCCATACAAATACAAAATGTAAAATTTTACCGCTAAGGTCCAGCTTGTCTCCTATTTCCATTGTGTTTTCAACAGGAAAGAGGAAACTTACATTTTGGTAGTTTTGAATTCCAATTTCCTTTTTAATTCAATGAATACAACACAGAGATTGGTCTTGGAGCTGATGTTGTTTTCCGTTTACTCAGCTATATCGATGCCACCATGTGTCACGTGGTATTTTTCGACAACTTCTTCACATCCTATCATCTTTTGTGCATTCTATCAGAAAAGGAATTCTGTGCCACTGTAACTGTTCACTGTAACCGTGGAGCTGATATGAACTGTAACTGATATGAAGACCGGAAAAGATTTGCCTCGCTTCGCACATAATTATATGTACAACTCTAAGAACCATATTGTTTTTTTGTCGCTGGTAAGATAATAAAGAGGTCATTATTGCGACTAATTACTAATTACTCCACCCTGTACGGCGGTGACAAAAAGCAACTTAGAAAGCTTCTAAGAAAGGACCGAGCGAAGAAGACAAATTTGTCATCGTGACACAGAGGAGTATTTTCGAAATCTAGCCGGTCAAAAGTCGGTTTTACAATTTTCAACTGGATTAGTTTAGTTTCTTTATTCAGTCTTTGGAAAACTTTTCCTTACAGACTAGCAGTTAACAATTACAGTTAAAGTTATTATACAAAAAATAGTTTATAATAGAAATAAGCTTATTACATAATTTTTAAATACATCTTTAGATAAAGAGAAATCAAAGCTAGAATTTATAGACAATTCGTTAAATAATGTTAAAGCTCTAGTTATAGGCTCATTTTTAGCATAATTTGTTTTCTGATATTTTATAAAAAATATATTAAAACACCGCAACTGTCTAGAAGGAACATTAAACGAAATGATTTTAAGAAGGGATGGACAATCAATATGACCTGATATGATATCAAATATGAAGTCAGAGAACTTATCTTTCTTCTTGTTTCTAAAATTTTAAGACCTAATAGCAATCAAAAAAAAAAAAAAAAAATAAATAACTGGCCATTTCAGCCCTTGAAAGGACTTTGACCTAGCTTCTTATGATCAATTGTGTTGTGCGTGTTATTAAGTTTGTACACAATTGACCGAGAACCGGACCTACATGCTTAACGCCGACTCCGAACGGCGATGAACGGAAAGTTCTCGTTCTCAAGAAGCTTTACATGGCATTTTGATTACTCTCTGAGGTTTGCCATTGTCTGCAGAGAGGTGGCGGCCGTACAGAACAATTATTTTAATTCAAATAATTTTCTGTCGCTGCTGGGTTTCGAACCTGGGTTTCCAAAGTTCTTTGACATAGCGGCCACGCACTTTAACCAACTACGCCACGGACGCCTAATAGCAATCACATAGCATTATATGCGGGTTTAAAGTCAGCCGAGTTCCACGTATGCAGCGCAAATTTAGTAAAATACTTTTAAATTCGCTCTAAGCGCAATGAATGACAAGCATAAAAAGGGTTCCAGATAATAGCCACATATTCTAGCCTCGATCTAACAAAGCAATTGTAGAGACACTTAAAGGTGTGGGGATCCCGAAATCCAGCATTATTTCTGCGAATAAACTCGAGCAAGGAGTAAGCTTTCGGAATCATAAAATTTAAATGTTCATTAAAGGTAAACTTCGAGTCAAAAATAACCCCAAGATCACGAATAGTATCTACCGATTTTAATAGGAAATCACCAAGAAAATAACCCGAGATCAAAGCATTTCTTGCCTTAAAGAAGGATAGATGAACGCATTTATTGATATTTAATGGTATACCATTTAAAGAGCATCAATTAAGGTATAATATACGTGTAACAACCAAAAACAGGAGCTGTTTTCAAAAAATTTTTTGTATATAAGAAGTTATTATTTTTTTTTTTAATTTATATATGCTATATTGTACATAAAAAATACTTTATAAAAATATTTTTTTTTTTTAAATATAGTTCTGGCTTTTATATAGAGGGCGCTGAAAATGGCATTGAAAAAAAGACATCCAAAACGGTTCGATGGATTTGGCTTTTCCCATGTATCGGAAACAAAAAAATCAAATGACATTTTAAAGCATAGACCTTATATTAAGCATCCCCCCTACGCAAGATCCCCAGGTTTTTTTTTTATTATGGCGGAAGTTGAAGTAAAAAGTTCGAAAAATAGATACATTTTCGCGCGCTTTTTTGTTTATATAAAAAAAAAAAAACAAAATAGATACTCTAGTATAGGGGGATGCTTAAAGAACAAAATAACGAACAAAATGCAAAAAAAATCATTTAAATTGAACCAATAGATTTCGAGTTATCTATCGAACCGTTTTAAAAAAAGTAGTTTCGAGGAAATCGCGTTAAAAGTTTTTTATTTGTTGTATGGAGCTTAGACATAGGTTAACGAAAACCGTTATAACTTCTGTTTTTTTAAATATCGATTTAAAAATGTGTATGTATATTCTTAAAACTATAAAGAACACATTAAACAAAAAAAATTTTTTTTTTTTTTCGAAAAATTTACACGTACCTTAAAAACACTATTGAGATCAGCTTGCAGGGCAGAAACATCAGCCAAACAGCAAACTTCCTTAAAAATCGGTCATCGGCGTATAATAAAAATTTTGAATTACTGAAACATTTATTGATGTCATTTATGTATAAAATAAAAAATAAGGGACCAAGTATACTGCCTTGTGGGACTCTGCAGGTAGCTATAAATTTGGATGATTGAACATTGTTTATGGAGACATAACAAGTCCGAGAAGTGAAATAGGACTTAATCCAGTTCAAAAAGTGGGAATGGAAACCAAATTTAGCCAACTTGGCAATTAATAAATTGTGAAGCAGCTTGTCAAAAGCCTTCGTAAAGTCAGTGTAAAGAACATCAACTTTATTACCCAAAGCAATCGACGAAATGCATAACTCGGAAAAAAGAACCAGATTTGTTATAGTGGATCTGCCAGCCATAAAACCATGTTGCTGAGGGCAAATGTGACGCTTAACAAGAAAAAATAGTTTATCTGTAATTATGTTTTCAAAGATCTTGGACACATTTGAGAGCTTAGAAAAAACTTTTGCAAATCAAAATTCAATATCCAAAGAAAAATATGTATCACTTTCCCCGCCCCTCGCATAAGCCTACTTACCCTTAAAACAGTTGAAACTTGACTCTTCTTGTAAGTAAAAAAAAATCTTTTTTAAGATCTTGGCAATATAAACACTTGCTGCATTATTATTTTTATATTTTGTTCTGTTTAAAAAACATTTTATAATTTAGCAGATATATTTTTACATTTCACAGAGTTTTTATTACAAAATTTGAATTAACACTAAATAGTTTCGTACTTAAAAAGTTATTAAAAAATAAAAAAATTTTAAATTTTTACGAGTAAAACTTAAAAAAGTTAAGTCTCCCGAGGTTTCCTAAGCTATTGGATTTAAGCTTAACCGACAGATCACGAAATTCTCTTTCGACAATAGTATTTTTTTAAGTGCGAAAAGTTGCGTTTTTTTAAATATTTAGCTATGGAATCTCAAGATTCAGTTAAGTCTAAATATCCGATAAATATCCCTTTAGCTATGTATTTGTAAACAGCAGATCAGTTTGCTATAATACCTGCGCATTGATATCGCGCGTATATACATACCTAATCAAAAGCAGAATTTGTAGAAACAACAATTAAACACAAGCAATTTTTGGGAATTTTAAAACTAAATATTTATACCCTCACGTTTAACCCTTCGAGCCACAATGGTGCTTTTCATCGCCACATGCCTTAAAAAAACCTATTCTTTTAATCAAAAACTTTTTATGCATACTCCTTACGCCACCTGCGTGTTCACAACTTAACTAGATTTACTCTCAAGCAATTTAGAAAGTCAAGGATGCGTTAGTGTGTCGTTGGCATTCGTTTAAAATCGACTGGGGCTCCCATATACCATACACGTGTGGCTTAGTGTATATTTTTAGAGATAACTGAAATATATCATTTTATTGAATTTAATTATTTTTTTATTGTTTTAACGTATGTATGAATATAAATTGATAAATTAAAATAAAAAAATGTATTTTTGAGTAAAAATTTATAAGTTTAGTGTCTGAACTATTGAATTTGAATTCGACTGAATTTGATTATTTTACTACTTTTTCCTCTAAATATATTATTAAATTACTTACAAAAAATATTTTCAGGCCTTAAAATCAACACTGAACGAGTTTGTTTGAATGTTATTGGTAAAAAATTTTTGTTTTTCGTTTTTTGAAAAAGTGGGTGCAGTTTTTTGGCAGAATAAATATGTTTTTTGTAACTAACGCGATGACTAATATATTTTCTTTGTAGCAACGTTTTTGATGCTTTCAAACATTTTTTAGGTCTTAAATTAAAAACTGTAAAAGTTATGAATTTTTTAGTAAAAGAGCTAATTTTTCACGTTTTTTAACTTGGCCGCGCTCCTAAAGTCAGCCATTTTTAAAATATTAGAAAATAAACTATACAAAATGTTGAACAAGACCAAAAATAGTAATCATGTAAAGTTTTAAGCTTATATATCCAAAATTCGGGATTTTACAACGATTTTACAAGTTTTACAACGTGGGGCGATGACATACCCCCATGTGGCTCTATGTTACTGGAGTGAGGGTGTGGCCCGAAGGGTTAAAAAACGTAAGAGGAGTGTATTAATTTTGTCACTCCGTTTGTAACGCCCATAAGGAGGCGTGTCAGGTATAGAAAAGTATGTATATTCTTGATCAGCATCACCACCCGAGTTTATTTAGCCATGTCCGTCTGTGTGTTTGTGATCACGGTTACAGCCGTAATTTAAGCTTGTTTATAAAAAATAAAGATCAACTATAAAGAAAATATTTTTACAAATATGTACACATTTTATTGATTGCGTAAGACTTTGAATATACTTTGGTTCGGCCGTGGGGGTATTTTAACTTCGGCCCAGTCAAAGATCATTTCTTACTAGTTTTTTCTTTTTTAATTTTAGAACCAGCAAGTGTTAGAGTTTTAACGCGAAAACATCTTTTTGATATAATGCAACAGCAAAATGCATATGGCATTATTGATAAATTAAAATCCTTGCAGAACTACCTGTTTAGATTGGATGATTGCACTGCCGAACATTTGAAAGAAATAACGCAAAATTTCTCTCATTTCAAATCCGAAAAAAATTGTTGTCTTCTAATAACTTGAATAAAGTCAAGTAAAGAAAGTATTGCTATTGCTATAACCTATTATCATTTCAATTGTATAATCCTTTTTAACTATTCAACGCTTTTAATATAAGTATAACTATTTTACTACCAAGGAAGCGGAGTTGAGAATGACACAAAAAACAGAAAACACTTGGATCATTTATGACCCAAAACCATTAGAGGGTTAAAAAAAGTAAAAAAACGCAAAACAGGTAACACTTCTGCTATATATATAAAAGAAAACAGTTTAAAATTTACAAAAAAAAAAAAAAACAGATGGGTCATATATGACCCATTGTTCGCACAGGGTTAAGGATAAAAGTAATTAGCAAACAAACATCGTTCAATAATATTTTTTTAACAAAACAGTTTTGTTGTTCACCTTAAAAAAAATTTGGGGTGGGTCAATATGACCCAATGGTCGTACTGGGTTAAGGATATCAAAAATCGAAAAACATTCATGATTTAAAGCTGTTTAACCAATAAAATAATTTTGGTCGCCTAAATCGATGAAATACCCATATGTGCGTGGATTGGTTTCCAAGATGTTTTGCTGAACAGCGGGCTCTTGAAATGAAAGCCCATAAAACACAAAGATATTGAAATGAAATGTAGAGAAATAAAAATCAATGTGTTAGAAGAGATATAACATATAAAATATTTGTTTTATTGAAGCAAAGGCTATATAAAAGAAAGGAAACATCTTACCAATTCGAGAGATGATCAAAGAAAGAGCCAGAATTTTCCTAAGCAGGAGCAGGAAGCTTTCAAAAAATGCAAGATCACATGAACACATGCTTGGTTCGAAAATTATGTTCGAATGTATCAAGCGCCATCTCTAAACCGTAACTTAACAGTTCCTCTGTTAGAGCTCTATTTAAGCTTATTATAAATGACTATTTTTGGCGTAAACACACGACAACGCCATTAAAAATTATCGAGTGAACATCCGTGGAAAGAAATGGTACTGGCAACTTTAGGCAAACATCCTGACCAAATATTTTGATTTACTGTTAATTAATAAATACAGGGTGGGCCAAAGTCACGACTGCGAGTTAAAATTATTTTTAAAAAAATCTATTTTTCATTCAATTGTGACCAAATCAGACTTAAAATGGTTGTAATTACAAAAATGAAATTTATTGCTAATACCTCTATTGCATTCATCGATAGATGTTTGCTTATATTCCAAAATGTAGTTCGATTATCCTATTTCAGAAAAGAGACAAATCAAATGAAATTGATAAATTTTTCGTCAAAATCTAAACAGTATCTTTTTATAAATAAATTTTATGATCTTAAAATGTAAGTTAGCAATGAGGTTTCAAGTAAGCATGCTGAGGAAAGATAGCTACGTTTTTGTAGTAATTTGTTTTACTGGATGCAATTTTAATTCAAATTGTTTTCGGAACGGTCTTTCGTTTTCACCTGACCATTTAAAAACATTTTTTATTAGCACTTAAACATTTATGCCTAAAGATTAACGCTCCGCATTCCATGTAACATAACTCATTGGCAGCAAGAGTTCGCAGTTTAAAACCGATTAATTGACATAACAGTTGCAAGACATAAACATATTTCCACCTTAACTGAGCACCAACAGAAGAATTCACTAAACTGTTAATAACAGTCGGCTGGCATCAAAAGACCCCGAAGCGAAACCCTCTTTTAGCGATCAACTTCTACTAACTGATTGCAGCGTGTTTGTCACTGCACACACATAAGGTAAAAACGATCTGTTGGCAATTCGTTGTCCTCTACTTTGAACCACACTGGCCCCTATGCACTAGGTTCAAATCGCAGTGGTATTCAAGCGCACAAAATTATGGCGCGGAACGTTAATAGTGACTAATTGCTTCTGCGTCGTGACTTATATTGACGTCTAACCTTAGTGTACATTCTTTATTTCCCAACATGACCATGATGACGGGACGACAGACATAATGTTCAAAGCTGTTGCAAGACACAGGACCAATCATAAAAAAAAATATTAATAAAAAAGCGAAACACAGAGAGTCCTCAATTAAATGGAACTTTAGTATATGCCATTCATGAGACACGAATAGCAATGAAAGGCACCAGTTGGAGTTAAGAAATAGTGGTAGCCAACCTTTTTATTCAGTAGATTCTTGGGCGGAATTTTTCATCTTGGTTACAAACAGCTAAGTTTAGAAGTGACCACTAAATTCGGCAACACTTCGTCACAATTAAGATTCTACATTTGTGGGAAATGATAAAGGGAAGTTGTCATATTATTTTCGTAATACTTGAATTAATTAGTTCTTAATATAAGAAGGGCGATATAAATAAACCATATTTAACTTGTGGCACTAATTGAACTTGTAAAGTTTAGTTATCTTTCAAAACTTACCGGTTATATGTCAAGACCAGTTTAAATTTTGTATGGAAAGTGACCCATTAGCAAAGTTTAACAAGCTCAAGCCGGGTTTATTTCATTATAGTATGATATCTTATATCAAAAACGGGCAATGCCAAAAAAGGAATAGACGGTTTGTTTCCACTTAAAGTCATAGTGCTAAGCTTCACAAATAAACTCTTTCGCTGATCATGAATCTGAAATCAAAATTTTTGAAAAATGTTAACTTCATGATATCGTATCAAATATGGTTGCCTGCAAGTTGTATAAACAGTTAAAATTATCTACAAATATCCTAATAGTTTTACAATTTCCGTACCATTTTGTGACTGTCATTTATCAAACGTTTTTGTCAAATTCTGATAGAAGATCCGTAATCACTGACTCTTGAATGGCAATTTCTTAGGAAACTATTATTTTATAAAATTTCTTAGAATAAAGCCAAACCTATTCCGAATTTTGGAAATGCCGACTTCAGATTTGTTATCGCCGACTCCAAAAACGAATTAATTCTGTTTACATTAAAAAGGGTGTTTTTTTAGAGGCTGAGAGCTTTTCATTTAAATAAAATACAGGAAAATGCTTTTAAAATCCATTAGGTAATTTTTATTTTAAATATCTTTTTTGACAGTTTTGTTTTTTTTTTAGAATTTCGGGTGTTAACCTATCCAGTCAAGTCTTCCTTTGTTCAAATGGGGTGATACCATGTGCTGCAGAATAAAATTTCCTAGAAACCTCACCAATTCTATTAATAAGGCAATCCCATCCACAAATTTCTCTACCACCAACTACAACCTTCAATTCGTAAATATTGATGACTTTTTCTTCTTTGGTTGAAAACGCCCTTAGGTTATTTTTCTACTAGGGCGTTCAAGATGCTGCTGGCCTAACAAAGAATACACACAATGTTTGTCCAAATAATTGCTTATTCTTCCACATAGTGCTCTTTCAGCTCGATACACTTCTTCCAATGATTTTCTAACATTACGATGACATTTGAATAGTAAGATTTCTCAACATCTCCTAAATACGATTCAGTTTCCAATCAGACCTGTTCATTTGTCGCAAATCTCCTTCCCTGGAGCCACCTTTTTAGTTTTGGGAACAGATAATAATCGCTGGGAGCCAAATCTAGAGAATAAGGGAATGAGGAAGCAGTTCGAAGCGCAACTGGTGCAATTTTGTCATGGTTTCGATCGATTCGTGGTGTCCGTGGCGTAGTTGGTTAAAGTGCGTGGCCGCTATGTCAAAGAACTTTGGAGACCCAGGTTCGAACCCCAGCAGCGACAGAAAATTATTTGAATTAAAATAATTTTTCTGTACGGCCGCCACCTCTCTGCAGACAATGGCAAACCTCAGAGAGTAATCAAAATGCCATGTAAAGCTTCTTGAGAACGAGAACATTCTGTTCATCGCCGTTCGGAGTCGGCGTTAAGCATGTAGGTCCGGTTCTCGGTCAATTGTGTACAAACTTAATAACACGCACAACACAATTGATCATAAGAAGCTAGGTCAAAGTCCTTTCAAGGGCTGAAATGGCCAGTTTATTTATTTTTTTTTTTTTATTTTTATTTCGATCGATTTGTGAGCTGTAGCATTGTCTTGCAAAAATATGATATTTTCTTCGATAAATGGGGCAGTTTGTTTGCGATTCCGTTCTTCAATCGGTCCAATAATTTACGGTAACAGTTGCTGTTGATTGTTTTTCCTTTTCTTGAATAGTCGATGAATGAAATACCACTTGAATCCAAAAAACTGACGCCAACACGCCTATCTGACCGTTTGTTGAGTCTTTTGCTGATTCCTTCGATTCTGGTGTATAGTGGTGGATCGATGTTTCATTCATGGTCACTATTTCATGCAAGAAATCAGTCGGATTTTATTTAAACATAACCAAACATTGTTGAAAAATGCGAACACGTCATATTTTTGATTGGTTGTTATCTTGCAGTCAGCTTTCTCATACCCAAATGTTCACGTAAAATTAAAACCACCGACCCACATGATATGCCTACGTCTGTAGATATCTCACGCACTTTCTTCTTCGGATTGTCCAAAACGAAATCGTGGATTTTTCCAATTCATTTTGGAGTGGTCACTGTTTTTGGTGCTCCCCCGGCGTGTTCATCTTTTGTGCTGATAGACCTCTTTTGAACTGTGCAATCCAATTTTTTACAGTTGAATACGACGGAGTAGATTCATCATAGTATTTATCGAGCTTTTCTTTTGTTTCTTTCGCACTTTTGTTATGTAAAAAGTAATGCTTAATCAAGATACGAAATTCTCCTTTATTCATTTTTGTAACAATACCGAAAGTTGTTTAGTTTAAAACACTGTAACGTCACTATATATTGACAGATCGATCTTAAATTTATGGTGTGTTCATGTTAAGGTTGCCACCCGTCAAAAATGTCATGTATTAGAACCTGCAGCATCTTGAACGCCTAGGAAAGAAATACAGAAGGAATAAGGCGCAGGACTATGACTTGGCCGGGATTCAAACCCGGGACCTCTTTGTTGGCAGTCAAACAAGCTACATACTCGACTACCGTAACCATAGAATATGAATATAATTTCGGGCTTGTGGCTGCGGTACAAAGCGTGAACTGCAGATAAAATGTTACTGTTACAGAAAATAGTGTTGCCAATTTAAATTTTTCCACCTCTAAAATATACCATTTATATAAATATCAATTAATTTGCTTTATTTTTTAATGGTGCTTTTTATTTCTACTCGTCACTTTAATAAAATGGTGAAGTTTCAATCATGGGGCAGAATGAATTGCCTCTATTTCCAAAGCCTTACCCACAGAGCCAGTTATCTGATTCTTCTGCCGTTTTTATTGGATTCTATTGGAAAGTTTCAGTCAGCAATGCATCCAGATTAAAAAAAAAAAATGGATTTTTTCAAATCCTATACCATCTGAGAAAGGCAAATATGATTGTTTGTTCTGCAACTACTTCGGTATTGACCGAATTTTGTTGTTGAATGCTTTGCAACATTGCCCAAATATTTTTAAGCTCGTCGCAACTTGAGCAGAACTCAATAGCCACAGGAAACTTGACAGCCGTGAAAAGGTGTAAGTCATGTCTCTCTTAGAAGGATGCTGTAAGCTTTACCGTTTTTAATTCTTCATGAAATGCACTTAATTGCTTTTTTTTAAGAGTAACGACAAGACTTTGCAGATGTCGTTACCGATCATATCCAAATCGATTCGTACTTTATTTAAAGACGTCCCCGAACCAGGACGAACGCGTCTTTCGCTTAAGTTTTTATATGAGCATCATAACTTAAATCTTATTTATAAGTTCAAGGTAATGTACCATAAATATGACGACAGCACTTCTCCCTTGGGAGTTACTGTTAGCTCCTAACCACCATTGTGTTACTTTCTCCATTGCTTTCTCCAGATGTTTTTCATCTCATCGTCAGCATACACTGTTTCCATAAAATATTGGGTGTTGAAATTAGTTCGCAGCGTTTTAAATAGTTGGCGTGGGCAGGACATTCTTCCATTTTTCTCTTTAAACATATATTGCCCGTCAAACAGCTGTCATTAGGCGTCAGTTTCAACGTATGTAGTTTTAAGCGCTAATAACAACACCTTGTTATAAAAGTTGTTAAAATACCAAGTTAAACTAAAAAAATCTAAAAAAACTAAAAAAGTCAACTTTCTTTCAAACAACACTTTTAACTTTATAGAATATGATGAATTTTAGGCAGGGTTAATCGTTTCTGCGGGGAGTTTTATTTGACGACTTTAATATGAAAAAGAGTGCTGCCCAATGTCATCGAATTTCATTGGAATTAAATTTTGTTCCATGTTCTAGTTGAGCAAACATGCCGGAAGTGATTTGCACGTTTAAAAAGTGATAATTTCGACTTGGAAGACGTGTAACGTGGCGTCCGTGGCGTAGTTGGTTAAAGTGCGTGGCCGCTATGTCAACGAACTTTGGAAACCCAGGTTCGAACCCCAGCAGCGACAGAAAATTATTTGAATTTTTCTGTACGGCCGCCACCTCTCTGCAGACAATGGCAAACCTCAGAAAGTAATCAAAATGCCATGTAAAGCTTCTTGAAATAAGAACATTTCGTTCATCGCCGTTCGGAGTCGGCGTTAAGCCTGTAGGTCCATTTCTCGGTCAATTGTGTACAAACTTAATAACACGCACAACACAATTGATCATAAGAAGCTAGGTCAAAGTCCTTTCAAGGGCTGAAATGGCCAGTTATTTATTTTTTTTTTTTATTTTTTAGACGTGTAACGACCTGGTCAGCCGAAAAAGATCTAAGATGATGAATTAGAGATATTCCTCAATGAAGACTCATGCAATATACTTCAATAATTTTATAAATAGCTGAGGCTTGACTTGTCAATGGGAGAAGAACTCATTTCAGCCATGGGAATGCTCTAAAAGCAAGGAAATTGGGAACGACTTGGTACCAACGACTTGGAATTTTAAAATGCGTGATTTACCTATGCTTCGACGGGAAAAATTAAGGGATTTTTGCTTCGAATTGTCATGGACGTTGAAAATGGACGGTTAACCAACAACACAATCGGCGAAGTCAAATTTCTTTATATCCAAACTCATCCAAACTCACTCATCAGAGTGGTATAACCTTCTCTGAACTGCTAAAACAGAATTAAAAAACCGCGACTACAATGACTTGAGCTGTGCATTGAAAGAAAAATGGACGGAATACTTCGAAAGACACGACAAAACCGGTCAAAACTACTTGAAAACGCTCAAATGGAAAATCCTACTCCACGCGCCGTATTCTTCTACCCAGGCACTAATGGCCTATGGAGTGCCTGGGTAGAAGCTAACTTTCTTTGAAGAATGAGAGATGAGGCATTCATCCGACATTCAACTGCTGCCCGTACGATGGAAAAAGTAGTTGCTTTACTTTAAATGATAATTTATCAATGAAATTTAAAAGAAAATATTTTTTTTTTTTTCATAAAGAAAACGCTTTGAATTAAATCAAACATCCCATAACTTAAAAGCACACAATGAATACAATTTTCTTAATGAACATTGTCTGAAGCTCGCTTAATATCCGAAAAGAATCCTAGTATCTCATATATTTTTCTACATTCAGACACAATTCAAATATGTGACAAGATTACATCACATGAATCCAATTCATAGGAACGATATATTAAGTAAGTACATATTTGAATAGCAAATAAGGGCAATTTCTGACTTAGCAGCCTCGATATGATGTATTTTTTGATTTCATTAGGGGTATTCACGATCCAGTGCAGAAATGCGGATTTGAAGTTTTGTAGAATTGCAGTTCAATGACCGTGAACACACCTGATATTTGTTTGCGCAGTTTCTTAAAACAAAACCTGAAATGCCAGAACAAGCTGGTTTTGTTTGTTAGCCACCCGCCATAAATTATGAAGTAAAGATGCCTTAACCCATTTTCAACCACGTTGCAAAAATTGTTGAATTGTTAAATATAAAGTACATTCATAGAGTAATTAGGGCCCTTTGATTCCAAATACGTCATACAAAAATAATCTATCCCCACCCGTTTTCCCGTTGCATCAAAAAATCAAATGTTCGATTAATCGAAGGTGGGCGCTTATCCCATACCATAAAATCCCATACAAATAGGAAATGTTAAATTTTAATTGCTATTTTGGCCGACACAGTTGCAAAATGTTTATTCTGGGAAAGCCAATTCGTTTTGGGTATAAACTGGGATGCCTCTGTTCATCAACTGGCTATTTGTTTTTTTTACATCCCATACTGTGGACAATCCGATGAATACAACACAGAGGTTGATCTTGGAGCTGATATCGTTCTTCGTTTACTCAGGAAGTGGAGGCTCCCATGCATCATATGGTATTTTTTGACAACTTCTTCACATCCTATCATCTTCTGTGCTTGTTATCAGAAAAGGGATTCTGTGCCACTGGCACTGTTCGTTGTAACCGTGTAGCTGGTGGTGCTACTAATATGAGGACCGGAAAAGATTTGCCCGGCGGTGCACATGATTATATGTATGAATCTAAGAACCAGATCACTCTTTGTCGCTGGCAAGATAATAAGGAGGTCACCATAGCTACAAAATACGATCAGATTCTGCCACTCCACCCTGTTCGGCAAAGCACAACTAAAGCTTCAAAGAAGGGGCCGGGCGAAGAAGGCAAATTTGTTAACATGGATCAGACTGCTGTGCTTCACAGCTATAATAATGGGATGGGTGGCGTTGATCTCCACGATAACGCTATTGAAAATTATCGAGTCAACATCCGTGGAAAGAAATGGTACTGGCCACTTTGAACAAACACCCTGAATTCATCAGTTGTGAACGCTTGGAAACTGCAATGTTTGGTAGCGAAATATAAAAACGAGAAGCCAATAAGCCAGAAAGAATTTAAGTTGTCTGTCACCGAGTCTCTATTATTGACCGATGATAAAGAAGGAATGGAAGTGGATGATGATCTGGAGTTCCAGAGAACGCATAACTTACCAAAGGTTGTTGATGAACACCTTATCGTCCATCAGTCGGAAGGAAAATATCGTCGTTGCCAGTTGAAAGGCTGTGACAAAGTAACAATTTGAATGTGCGAGAAGTGTGGCAAAAATATGCATTCACATTGTTTTAAAGTTTATTATGAAAAATGATTTTTTTTTTAGAACAATTTTTTCAATAACTATTATTACAGTTATATCTTAATTTATATAATATACTATTATTACTGATACTAATTAACTTATACTATTTCATTACTATTCTATAAATAATCTAAAATCACACAATTCAATAAACAACTATTTTTTTCAGAAAAAAACCTTGTCTTCGCTTATAAAGAGTGATTTTTTAAGTGCCTGATAACTTTTTTTTTAAAAAAAACGCATAAAATTTGCAAAATCTCATCGGTTCTTTATTTGAAACGTTAGATTGGTCCATGACATTTACTTTTTGAAGATAATTTCATTTAAATGTTGACCGCGGCTGCGTCTTAGGTGGTCCATTCGGAAAGTCCAATTTTGGGCAACTTTTTCGAGCATTTCGGCCGGAATAGCCCGAATTTCTTCGGAAATGTTGTCTTCCAAAGCTGGAATAGTTGCTGGCTTATTTCTGTAGACTTTAGACTTGACGTAGCCCCACAAAAAATAGTCTAAAGGCGTCAAATCGCATGATCTTGGTGGCCAACTTACCGGTCCATTTCTTGAGATTAATTGTTCTCCGAAGTTTTCGCTCCAAATGGCCATAGAATCGCGAGATGTGTGGCATGTAGCGCCATCTTGTTGAAACCACATGTCAACCAAGTTCAGTTCTTCCATTTTTGGCAACAAAAAGTTTGTTAGCATCGAACGATAGCGATCACCATTCACCGTAACGTTGCGTCCAACAGCATCTTTGAAAAAATACGGTCCAATGATTCCACCAGCGTACAAACCACACCAAACAGTGCATTTTTCGGGATGCATGGCCAGTTCTTGAACGGCTTCTGGTTGCTCTTCACTCCAAATGCGGCAATTTTGCTTATTTACGTAGCCATTCAACCAGAAATGAGCCTCATCGCTGAACAAAATTTGTCGATAAAAAAGCGGATTTTCTGCCAACTTTTCTAGGGCCCATTCACTGAAAATTCGACGTTGTGGCAGATCGTTCGGCTTCAGTTCTTGCACGAGCTGTATTTTATACGGTTTTACACCAAGATCTTTGCGTAAAACCTTCCATGTGGTCGAATAACACAAACCCAATTGCTGCGAACGGCGACGAATCGACATTTCACGGTCTTCAGCAACACTCTCAGAAACAGACGCAATATTCTCTTCTGTACGCACTGTACGCATTCGTGTGGTTGGTTTAATGTCCAATAAAGTAAACTGAGTGCGAAACTTGGTCACAATCGCATTAATTGTTTGCTCACTTGGTCGATTATGTAGACCATAAATCGGACGTAAAGCGCGAAACACATTTCGAACCGAACACTGATTTTGGTAATAAAATTCAATGATTTGCAAGCGTTGCTCGTTAGTAAGTCTATTCATGATGAAATGTCAAAGCATACTGAGCATCTTTCTCTTTGACACCATGTCTGAAATCCCACGTGATCTGTCAAATACTAATGCATGAAAATCATAACCTCAAAAAAATCACCCTTTATTACGATATGTTTCATTTGTATGTGTTTTTATGTGATCGATTAATCGAACACTGACTTTGACTCAAGCCTACGTTATCCAGGTGTTGCCAGGTGTTGATTTTTTGATTGCAATAGACAGTTTGGTTATTTTGCTATGAGACCTCATCATTACCTTTTCTTTTTTTTTAATTATATAATTTAAATATAATTCGCAAGAAAAGTCTTTCAGCAAGGTATTTTTGAACCATCCCTACCACAAGTAGGGGTGGAGGTCGGAGGGATGGCAACCATTATTTTGGAATAGCCAATAATCAAAGTAATATATGATATGAACGATTTACCTGATATTATTTACCTTCATATTTATAAAAATTTTTGAAAATGAACAAATTTTACGTTCGATTAATCGAACACCAGTCGGAAATGGGTTAAACGAGTTGCAAAACTAAAATAATAAATTCTGTAAATATATTACAAACTAAGTGGTTATTAAGTATCGAATTTTATATCACTAATAAAAATCTGTTAAATGATATGAAGTACAAAAGTGCACAACTGCTCAAGTCCTCAAGTCCACAAGAAAAAGCTATAGTAGAATTGCAGATTTGCAGTTTTCTTATGTACGTGTTTTTTGTTGTCGTAAACTGCAATTCTGCATTTCTGCAGTTGTGCACAGCTAACTGCACCTGATCGTGAATACCCCTATTATTTCATATTTATATAAGAAAGATGGACAATTTTTTGTTCTAAAACGTAAAGATTGAAAGAAGTCACCTCTTCCCGGCTAAGGAATGAAAACTTTTATAATTAAAATGTTTGAATTTCCCTTCGTTTATAAGAGAGTCCCCATCCCTCTTCATCATAACAGGGAAATCACCGTCGGGCCCAGGTTTTATTACCAAAACGTTATTTTACTGGTTTCATCGAGCCATTAAAGGAATTATTTTGACAAATACTAAATCTCGAAACATATAGCGATTTGGGAATCACTGTCTTGATTGAAAAACATACAAGCTTACACTGCAAGTTATCATTATATTCTATAGGTACAAAATACTGCAACGCATCGTCGTCGCCGTCATCATCTTTATCATTGTCTTCGGAACCTGTTTCTGTTCGAACTTTGTGGACAAGTCGACAAGTGGACATCTCGGCAGGATTGGCAGCTAAATTATACTTGTATCTCAGTTCAAACGAAGCGATGGCATCATTTACTCAAACACATGTAAACATGCCTCTGGTCCATGCGTACCGTTCGTCTGTCCATGCGTTCTTCGCCCAGCCGTCACAATAACAAAATGATGAAAATTTAATTTTTTATGCCGCAATAAAATCACCATCCCAGCTTGAACCAGGCGGACATTATTACAAAACAACGATCCAAACAAAAACAACACCAACAACACTTTAGCAAGGTTAAATATTTGGAGCTCTTCCGACGTCTAGAGCTCCCACCAGTATGACACAGCATAAATGCAGCGCAGAGGCCGGTAGTGCTGGCTAGCTGGACCAGCAATGGACCGATTGAAGCGCGTTGATGTTGTTGTAATTTGCAAAGTTGAAAAATCAACTCGTATGCAATATTTACAAACACAGTCAAAAACAAAAAAACATATGCAATGATGACAAGCTTCTGTGCGATGAGGGGCGCAACGGCAGTAACTGGGTTTTTAATGGACTTTTAAAAATCATGACTTGTAGGATTTCATTTGTACTCTCTTCTGTATGAATTTGTGTGCATATGTATGTGTTTGCCACTGCACTTTTTCAACGGGCACATATAGAGCCTGTTTGCCATTCGGATGGACAAACATGCTCAGTGGCAGATGGCGCTGGAGTGAGACCGGTGCTGGGACATCATCGACTGGAACATGAACTGCCACTAGACTGTGCTTATTGTAGCTTTTGTTTTTTGTTGTTGTTATTTTGTGTCTTTTCGTTTTTTGGGAGACAATGAGTGAAAAAGTTCTTTATTAAAAATTTTGTTTGTTTGTCTGTGTGTGCAAAGCGAAATCGTGTGGGTTGGTGTTAAAAGATGTTCTATTAATTGGATTCTTTTGGTCGTTCTGTCTAGCAAATTACATTTCGGTTAATGAATCAATACATAAAAAATATTTCAAACTGTTTGTGGAATGTGCATTTTCATATGTTTGTCAGAGTAGGCACCATAGGGACAACGGTTAGTTGTTCTTTGTTTACCTAAGCCAAGAGTAAAGTGTCTTAATAGGTTAAAACCTTCTGCCTCTAGCATTCTTTATAGAACCGTAAAAAGAAAAGGACTATCGATGATTTATTTCGAGTTCTAGTATTATGCAGAATATATATTTATACAGAAATTACGAACTTTTAATTTACAAATATTTCTCTTGTTTCTTTTCGCATTTTTCATTAAGGACTTGACAACTTTATTTTAAATAAAACGCAAACCATTGGAGATATTTCAAAAACTTTATTATCGGCTTTAAGTACAATCAAAACATTTATGAATTGAACTCGACTTTATTCATATGGCCACCGCGGGCACGTATGCAGCGGTCGATTCGTTGGACCCAATTTTCGGTGACTCGGCCACACATTTCGGCTAAAATGGCCGCTATTTTGCGTTCAATGTTGGCTCTGAGCTCTTCCAAAGTCGTCGGCTTCTTGGCATAGACCAATGACTTGACGTAGCCTCAAAGAAAATAGTCTAGAGGCTTTGAATCGCACAAACGAAGCGGCCAAGCGACTGGTCATTTCTTGAGATAACACGCTAATCAAACTTACTCTTCAATAAATCGATTGTAACGTGTGCTGTGTGGCTTGTGGCACCGTCCTGTTGGAACCACATGTCGTCTAAATCCATATCTTCCAATTCGGGCCAAAAATAATCGGTAATCATTGCGCGATAACGATGGCCATTCACAGTAACGTTACGATCGTTATCGTCGACGATAAAATATGGTCCAATGACGCCGCCGGCATGCAAACCGCACCAAACAATTATTTTTTGTGGATGAAGTGGTGATTCATGAAGCATATGTGGATTTTTATTCGACCAATAACGCATATTTTGCTGATTGACGAACCCATTGAGCCAAAAATAAGCTTCGTCACTGAAGATGATTTTGCGAAGAAATTCATCATCTTGGCGCATCTTTTCCAGAGCCCAATCGGAGAACGTACGTCGCTTCAAATGGTCCATCGAATTCAATTCTTGAGTCAGCTTGATCTTGTATGGGTGCAAACTAAGATCCTTATGTATAAAGTGGTCTGGGCGATGCCCAATTCTTGAGAACGGCGTGGAATTGACTGTTTTGTATCGCTTGCTACAAACGCCTAAACGGCAGAGATATTTTCGACACCTCAACCAACCCGTTGTCTCACTGGCACGGCAACATCACACAACGAATATGTAGACTCAAATTTTTGCACTAAACTTGTAATTGTCTGTCTACTAGGGCGAGAATTAAGACCGAAAATTGCAGTTAATGCTCTTAAAGTTGCGATCACCGACTCCGAATTTCGGTGGTAAATTTTTATAATTTGCAGACGTTGTTCGTTCGTGTACTTTACTATGATAAAAATGTTGAATTTACTGAATAAATTGACAGTTCAGCAATTTAATTCAAAGTTGTCAAGTCCCTATTAGAAAACCGTTTGGAACTTTGAATTGAAATAATCCTTTTAATCCTTATTTTCCAGAGAAGAAGCGAAGAAGAATTAGAAAGATTCATAGCTCCAGATCAATAGATTGTTAAATACTCGACTAAAGTTCATGTAAGCATTTTCGATAATTATGTTTACAATTTATTATATAAATAAATACACGCAAAATCCCAACAATTAAGAGGATAGATCACCTTAATGAGTATTCCAACTTCAAACCTAATCTCTGGAAGGAAGATAAATATGCTAAACGTGTTAAAGATGTTTATTTAGACCACAATAAAATTTTTAAAAACTGCCTTAAAAGCCAGGAAAGTTTTTGTTTTTTAATGTTACTTAAGGCTCAGTCCTCATAATTAGTAAAATAATATCCAATGTTTTATTTTTGCAAGTGTATTAGAAAGTTAATACGGCAATTCTCAATCTTGTGCAAATGGATTGCAAAATGGTAGAGTATATTTTTACTCGACACCAGAGGCCCAGGAATTTGTTTTGGGGGGGGTTTTATGACTATATGTATATAAAAGAAAATGTACGTAATTATAGCGGCTATTGTGTAATGAGTCCAAATATTGCACTCAAACCGGTAATTCTACCACAATGGCAGCAAAAATAAGGGGGCATATAGGTTACAAATTTAAAAAAACCAACCGATTTTGTAACCTCGAAAATCGATTTTTTTTTTTCAGATGGCCGCCATTTTGTTTTTTTTCGGCGGAAAAAAATTATCCTAGTTCAGGCGATAGCCACTTTAACAAGGATTAATTTTATTTTTTTAATTTTTCCTCAGATGTTCCAGACTGGTGATATCCTGCACACAGTCATATTTTTGGCATTTTTTTAAAAAAAATCAGATAACGTCAAAAACCGCTTCAAAAATTCGGAATAATGAAAGTTTTTTGTATTCTTTACACTCAAAATAATCCCTGCTTTATTTTACGAAAAAAAATTTCGTAAAAACTAATTTCGTAATATACAAGAAACTTTCATTTATATTACGAAATTTTCGTTATTATATTTTTTAACTCAATTTTTTTTTGAACGAAACTTTCGTATATTAACCGAAATATTTTCGTAATAAAAAACAAAGTTCTAAGTCAAATGTAACGTAGGTCAAAAATCACACATTTGCAGCGTTACATTGAACAAGTACGTTTTTTACAGTAAGTACAAGGCTTTTTGCTAGCAAGTACTCGCGATTGCTCCGAGCTACCTTTGTTCAGCAGTAAGAAATTGTCTTGCGCATTCAGTCGTAGAGTAAGCACATAGTGCGGATGCACTCATATTCCGCAGTCACTAGAGGAAACGCAGCCATCACCCCCATGATATCTAGTCGCCACGCGGTGAGAATAGCAACTTGGGTCCAATTATTACCAATTTTCTGTAAAATTTACGAAATTTTCATATAATTTCATGAAATTTTATGAAAAGTAAAATTTACGAAATTTTCATATAATTTCATGAATAAATTCGTAAATTTTAACAAAATTTTCGTAATATGCACGAAATTTTTTAGTTTTATTTACAAAAGGCTTTCGTAGACTAAAACCACGAAATATTTTTTTATATATACGCTTCAATTCGTGTATTTTACGCATGGATTGTTTTGGGTGTAAATGTTTACAAATATGTGTGCAAAATTTGAGATTTTTAAAAATTTGTAACCTATATGCCCCCATAATGATAAAATTTGTGTAAATAGTTATTTATTAGAATAGAAAAAAAAAATTGTATTTATTATTTTTACATTAAAAAGACTTTAGTTACAGGATTAAGGCTATTAGGAATAATAAAAGAAACTAACTAATATTTTTAAATCCAGTTTACGTTTACTTTCAGCGAGTTTATCTAAAATAATATACACTGATGGTGTCATTTCTCTGTACAGATAAAGCAATGTGAGGCCGTTTAGTCTACATTGCAACATCGTGCTTCTTAAATAGGTTTTGAGTCGGCGAAGCACTGAAAATGTTCGTTAATTTTCACATGAAGTTACTGGAAGAGTTGCAAGGATAATAAGTAGATTATATATATTTGGAAATATATCCTTATTGCACTGTTGTATAACTTGAAAAACTGTGTTTTTGCCATCATAATCTTTTTTATTACTTATTTTATATCAAACATTCAGCTCATTTTTTAGGTCATCGAAATCTCCTTCCAAATCATTTTTATAAAATGCGATTAGTTTTTCAAAAGGGCCCCTTTGGTTGCGCTTCTGCTCGACACTAACAAAATATACAGTGATGCACTTACTAGGCTTTTGCAAATATGCAACACTAAAATGCAACAATAATGAATTGGAAATTGATAGCTGGTCGGGGAAAAAAAAGGCAAAAAGAAGTGATATGGAATATAAACAATAAAAAAAAAACGAACGAAACGGGAGATACCTGGTAAAAAATGGAATGAGGAAATCAAAAGTATACTCAACTATATCCAAAAAGCTACTGAAATAGAGGTGAAAAGTTTGGCCAGTTACTGTCATTATTTTCCATTTCTAGCTTAAAAAAAAATTATTATTGACTCAAATTTTACATAGAATAATTTTGCTTTACATCAATCAGCTGTGAATTTCATATTTCACAAGTTTTGCAAAGTAACCAGAAAAAAACCGTTCACAATTGATGGGAAATTTTTACGATTGCACGAATTTACAATCTCAAATACACCAGATTGTGAATTGCCCTAATATAAACGCGGCAAACTCAAAGAGATTATTAATAGTTACAAAATGAACATCAGTCCTTAAGCGAGATTATTCTATATATGTCAGACACATCACAGGTCAATGTTTCGATTATTATCAAAAACCTCGACATGCGTCAAATTTGCTGTAATTAAAAGTTTGGATCACCATAAATTATGATCAGTTAATTTTGAATTTTGAGTTAATTTGTAGATAAAAAACTCGTTAAAATACAGCAATTGAATAACGGAAACCTGAAATATTTTGAAAAGTTTCCATTTGCATACCAATTTCTTTCCATTCAACCTTAGTATATTTTAATCACGTACTTTTAATATTTTCCTGTAGCGTGTAAATGTAAAAATTAAAAAGGTTTACCTTTCGCGTTACTCCATAGAATCAAACTACGAAGTACTTAAATTTTTGGAAACAATGTCGTTGAAAATCAACATGAGTGCCTTAAAATAAGAAAACAAAGGAAATTATATTCCGGGTCAGTTATTGAAGAATACCAAAAATTGTAGTTGAGAAAAGAGTATGAAAGGTAGAAGAAGGAAAGAGCAACGTGATTCAACATTTAGCTGTCTGTAAGCGACAGGTTGATACTGAAACAGATGTTAGTTAAGTACGAATAAGTACGAATAAGTACGAGTAAGTACGAGTTAATAAACAATTTTTCAGATAATTATCTTCTTAAGCTGGATAGATAAGCACATTTTATGAAAAATATTCAAATAAATGTTGGATACATAAATTCGAAAGACTCTATGGAAGAGTCAGGGCTGATGCTAGGATTATCTTTGGGAGAGGGGGGTTTTATTACAAAATGTATGGGTACCAATATGATTTTTAAAAGATTCAAAACTACTTTACGTAAAATTGATTACATTTTAAAATTCTTCTTGAGTGGTTGAAATTATTATCATTATTGTAAAAAACGTTTTTTTTAGATATTTTTGAAATTGAAAACTATAATTGGGAAAATCATTTAAAATATATTTTCTTAAAATTAGAAAGAAAAACATGTCATACAAACATTGCTATTTAAATTGAACTATGTTATAAACAAAATATGCCCTTTAAGTTAATAAGTAATTTGAATACATTCGTAACAAAAACTTTCTTAAACCCCATAAAGTGTCATTAATCGTACAGAAATAATGTTTTACACTTCAATATAATTAAGAAAAAAAAAAAAAACATTGTATCAAAAAAAAAAAAAAAGGATAAATAGAGTGTATCACATCGTTGGGAGTTTTTAACTATCATTAAATAATAAAGTAGACAATTGAGAATATGTGTGAAGCACAATATCTTTCAAATTACAGCCTCAGCTGAGCTGAATCATTTTTTTCGAAATTTTTGAAAACTCTTTCGCATAATTCGATCACTTGTCCGGCGATGGCAACTTCAATGTTTGAGAGATGGATTTATTTTTAGATGGCTAGTGTAGACTTTACTCTTAACCTAACCCCAAAGAAAGAAGTCTAACTGTATTCAAGCGCAAATTCTTGGTCTCTACAAAACGCGAATTATTTTGCGACTTATATGGCACGTAGCATCATCCTGTTGAAAGTAGAGGTCGTCTGTGTCCGTATACTCCATCTCCGACCACAAAAAAAAAGTTGTTCCTAACAACTTAACACTCTTAACAATTTGACTGTAACGGCTCTTCCGTCGTCAATTTCGAAAAAGTATGGCTTTATGACGCCTTTGGCTTCATTTTTTGGAAGTGCATTGGCCTCACCTGAATATCTTGCGGATTTTTGGATTCCCGAATGCGGCAATTTTCTTATTAATGTAGCCGCCAATGTTAAAACGACGCCTCGGTAGTCGAGTAGGTAACCGAGTAGGTGTTCAACTGCTACCCCAGAGTTGCCGGGTTCGAACCCCGGGCAGGCCATGGTCCTGCGCTTTAACATTTCGCATTTACAATTTTCTTTCCTCACTTCTAATTAACTGAAATTGAAAACACATCAATATATACGACTTAAAGTAGTAATTGGTGGTAGAGAAGTTTGTGAACGAGATTGCCTTATAACTTGAATTGACTGAGGTAAAGGCCTAACACTTGCCTCAGATTCAAATTCACGTATTTCTACGGCTTTCCACCACGCTTAGAACATCCTACACATGTTTCACTTGATTGTCCCTTCCCTCCTAAAAATCTATCACCGCATTTTCGAACCAAGGCAGACTTGACTAAATAGATATTATCCTTGGTTCAAAGCTAAAAACAAAAAAGAAACCAAACAATCTCATCTTCATTTAGCTAATCGATTTCAGGAAAATAGTGCCCTAACAAAATGACCCCAAATCGCTCAAAATAAAAGAAATAATACCGAATCGAAAATAAAAATTAAGTAAAAAATGAAATAATGAAAAAAATTAACTTAAGTCCAATATTTTGAGTTTTATATCATTATAAAATAACGCCCAAATTTGTATGAGGATTTTCTTTAATTTTGTTATTTTTTGTTTTTTTTTATAGATGTGGCCAAAGTCAATTTAATTTTTGTATTTCTTTAATGTTTAGAAAAAGACTTCTGTTGTTTTTGTGAGATTATACAAGACGCTTTGCTTTATGATAGTAGGATTCCGGTTTATATCTTGGTATTAAATTAATATTTATTATTAAGACTTAAACCTTTTTGAAGTTCTTGACCATTTCTTGTTAGTGAAGTCTCGCGCGTATCAATCGCAAGTTTTGTATTTTTGTACAATTTTCTACGATTTTATTATAATCTTTAAAACGTTATTATTATTAGCTGCGTTCGATTCGCCAGCCTATACTCAATTCATGTCGCTTATTTCAGAATTTGTACGTGAAAACAACAACAAAGTCTACAGCTAGTTGAGTATAGAGTAGGTCAATTATCAGTTGAGTTGAGTAAAGTTGCGTTGCCAAGCTCTTATTTTTTAGTTGGTTTGTGTAAGAAATAAGTAAAATGTAATAGATTCTGTCAAAATGTGATGTGAGTACAAAAACAAAATTGTTTTCTTTAAGGGGGGAGATACCTCATAGTTTCGGAAAAATTTGAAATGTTTTTTCGAATTGTTCTTTAAAACAAGTTTTAAGTCATTTATATTGGTTTGAAATTGCATAGTGACCCAAAGACACAGCGTGACGTGAATAGGATTAAAAAAAAAAAAAAATGATAAACTGCTTGTAGTGACCATATTCGCACAAATTCCTTGCATGGCTACAGCATTATTGAAATCTTCGAAGTTTTTACTGCACTATCAGAATTTTTAATTTGTTCTGTATGCAAGCACAAAATAAGTTTTGGTGAGTCAGGATCAAGAGGCCTGGGTTTCAAAATTTCAGCTAACTTTGCTGCTGGCATATTTAGTGAAGGCTACACCTCCATTCTGAAGCTTTTGAACGAACTGGGTATAATTTTTGGCACCTATTGCAAAGTTTTCGCCGAAAATACCGATAAGGCACGAGTAGCGAAGCAGAACCGAAAAAGTCTCTCCAAGACAAAAGCAGCTCGTACAGCTCGGATGTACCTTCCGGAAGGATGTAGCTACAAGTTGAAAGATATCGTGTGAATAAATAATTTTTTTGGAGTCAAAACTGTTGAAAAAATAGTCGAATCTGGACCTTCGATTAAACATCCGATATAAATTTTAATTTTTAACTTTTTTTATTTTATTACAGGTTTATCCTTCCCTTCAAAATATCAGTACTCGAAGAAAAAACCTCTTTTGTTTCATATAAGTGGGAAAATTTTGACAGCTACAGGAGATACTCTGCAGACCCACCATATAGGAAAATAAAAAATTATCCAATTATGTTATCAACTTGAACAAGAAATTATTAAACAAAACTAATTTCACCTTGTCTAGGGGTATCTCCCCCCTTAAGCAGTTTCTTTGTTTTCAATTTTATTTATTGGTAGACTTCTTGTGGTCTGTCAAAACAAAAGTGTTGCCAACTATTCAGTAAGTAACATCTTAGTGAGTAGCCGTTTTTTCGTAATTGAGTTGAGCACTGGCGAATCGAGCGCAGCTATTAATCTATATATATAAAAAAATGTTGTCAAATCTGTTTGTGACGAGTGTTTGAGAGTTCGGCTGGGTAAAAAAAAAAATCTGCCGATACCATTTTGTAGGGTACGTTCTCTAGATGGTTTTAAAAAAAAAATTGTTTGAAAATGACAAGGGGGCGTGGCACCTCCCATACAACCCAAATCTACGGTAGCGAATAGCTCTTAAGTTATAGTTCGCATAGCATCGGAATTCGGTGTTCTACCTTAATTTACAAGAGCCGTTCCACAGGTAAAATTTTATGGGCGTTGAATGTGGGGTGTGGCACTTTTTCAGCAGACCAAATTTTCGGTATAACTTTCAAGCTATAAGTCACACATCAATGAAACTTGGTAGGAGCGTACTATTTAGTCGCGTCCTTCGCGCGTCCTTTTGCGCACTAGCAAAGTTTATCAAGTATAGGCCAAAGGGGTGTGGCACCGCCCATACAATTCAAATTTATGATATCGAATAGCTTTGGAACTAAATGCCATATAATAATGAAATTCAGTATGGAGTTTCCACTTGGTGATATATTTATACTATAAAACTGGGATGGGCTTTGGAAAAGGGGGTGTGGCTACGCCCATACACTTAAGATTTTTGATATCAGATAGCTTTGGAACTAAACGTCGTTTAACAACGAAATTCAGTATGGAATTACTATTGGGTGATATTCTTCTACTAGAAAACTGAGACGTCATTGAACAAGGGGGTGTGGCTCCGCCCATACAAGCTAAATTTGCGATATCGAATAACTTTGGAATTATAAGTAGCATAGCCTCGAAATTTGGTTATCAATTTACACGAGTCGTTCCACTTAGAGATAGAGATAGAGATAGAGATAGAGATAGAGATAGAGATAGAGATAGAGATAGTGATAGAGATAGAGATAGAGATAGAGATAGAGATAGAGATAGAGATAGAGATAGAGATAGAGATAGAGATAGAGATAGAGATAGAGATAGAGATAGAGATAGAGATAGAGATAGAGATAGATATAGAGATAGAGATAGAGATAGAGATAGAGATAGAGATAGAGATAGAGATAGAGATAGAGATAGAGATAGAGATAGAGATAGAGATAGAGATAGAGATAGAGATAGAGATAGAGATAGAGATAGAGATAGAGATAGAGATAGAGATAGAGATAGAGATAGAGATAGAGATAGAGATAGAGATAGAGATAGAGATAGAGATAGAGATAGAGATAGAGATAGAGATAGAGATAGAAATCATTTCCGCTACTACAGCAACGCGTCGGGTATCAGCTAGTATTGTTATAATTGTTGTTATTTGCATTAAGACCTTAAGTCTATTGTCCGCCTTCATGAAGCTAAAGAATCTCTTTTAGTCGAATTTCTGAGAGAGACGGTAGTATATTTCCTATATCTCTTGATTTTAATGAGTCATGTCGTAACCCAGATATTTCTGTCGATTTTGAACAAGTATGGGACACTTTCCTAAGATGTGCTTCGCAAATTCTTCGACCTCCATGCAAAACCTACATGTGTCAACACAAAGAGTTCAAAGTTTTGTAAGGTGATAGTTCAACCTACCTGTTAGCAGTCCTTTGATGATTCGTAGTGACCTGTGAGCAGTCCTGTGTTGATTCTTATATAATTATTTGTTAGCTTCGTACATTTTTTAAGTATAGAATTTCCTAGAGGGATAGCTGTCAAGCCAGTTGTCAAAATAAACACATGTGTTTGACAAAGACTTGTATCAGAACAGCTTTGACAAATTGTGGAAATTTTTTCTAAAATTCGAGTTCTGTGCGGTAAACTTACAGAGCTTCAAATCATCTTCAGAGATGAGGTACATTTCTGGTTTAACGGGTACATAAATAAGCAAAATTGCCGTATTTGGACTGAGAACAATCCTGTCTCTCCAGGCTCGCTACCAAAAGTTACTGTCTGGTGTGGTTTGCATGCCGAAGGCATCATTGGTGCATACTTTTTCAAAAGTTTTGATGGTGCCAACGTTTTACTTACAATGGTAAGCGCTACAGGCTCATCATTCGCGACTTTTTGGTTCCCCACGTCAATATCAATCCTCTAATCTTTCAGACACCTTCAATCAATCTAATCTTCTATCAGACTCCTTTTTGTTTAAGTTCATCAAGTCACTGACCTATGCTGATAAGCCAGCTACAACTGACCAGTTGAAAACCAACATATGGCGCTTTATTGGTGAGATAAGTCTGGCTACACAGAACCAAAAACGTACTTAATAACAAAGAAAAAGTTCTTTGTCCCAATGTATTATACATTAAAATTGGTCCAAAGTACGAGTTCCTTGATTCAATGAATCTTTGTTCTTACGTTATTTCTTTGATATGTTATGAAGAAAAATGATTAATTAATGACACATACAACTGTTACAATAAGTTAGTCTGTCCTTAGAAATTTTAAAACAATATCAAGATATATTTTAAAAAATCATTTTCTTATTGAGATAAAATTCTCTAATGGTTTTTTAGATATTACAACACAAGAACTGGAACAAAATTTTAATGAACACGAACAATGAACAATTCCTTAAAATTAAGAACAACGATTCATTGAACCAAAGAATTCGTTCTTTGGGGCAATGAATAGTTCTTAAAAATCAATGAATTTCACTTTATGAACGAGATTCTTTGATTTTAAGAACAATATTTGGTTCAGTGTATGCTGGAGAAAGTGGTGCAAAATTTAACAGATAGGATGTTCTTCATAAGACGCCTGTCGCGGTGGTCATATGCCCGAAATTGTGTTCAAACATTAAATGGCATCAAAGTTGCCAACTATTAGAGACCAAATATTGGCCATTTCATTAATTTTTCTGTTTTATTTGAAAGAAAAGTTCTTTACCTTTAAAAAAACACTCTTTATTATTAAAGCACTTATTCGGTATATTTTCACAATTTCGCAGTTTTTTTTTTATTAGGTATAAATTTTGCTTTTAATGGTCTAATTGCTTTTTTCACTTTTGAAGCCTATGGTAGAGAGTTTAACCTTGAAATTCCCTTCCCCCACTCTTGGCTATGGCCCTGGAAAGACTCATCAGATATTAAAGCGGTTTGAGGCATCATAAACTTTCTAGCAAATTTTTATCTTTAATTTTGCAGATAAACTTCTCGACACATCTATGTTATATAAGTTCAATTATCACCTTTGGTAAATGCTTTTTTTTAAATTTGTAATGCTGAAATGTTCTCATAGAAATATGTTTTTCCTTATATGTAGGTCCCCGTTTATTTATTGTTTTCATAAATAAAAAGCGAGGCAACAACTTTCACCTCCCCCGCAAATTATTTTCTGCTTCAAGGGAAAAAATTGTACGTAAGTACATAAAGGAAAAAAAAGTTAAAATAATAACGTCAAAAAATACACACACGAACATTTATCTTATTCGGAAATCTAAACACGAAGTCTAGGATAACGTTTGTTTACAATTTAACATAATCTGTCAGCGGGGCTCAAAACAAAAGCAAAGCATGGAAAGCGACGGCTTGTCAAGTGGTGGCGTCAACCTGAGTACCCGACGATTTGTTGCTTGTATCTCAGAGTTTTGAGTTGCAGCAAACCATGCAACGCGACAGGCATCCAGGCAGCAGACAACAACAATTTTGTTTAGTTTCGTAACAAGACACCGAGAAAAGCGAAAATCCAATTTATGATTGGTCTGTAGGAATAAAAAAAAAAACAAAACATAAAAAAGACCCTTGACAAAAACAAATAACAATTTAAGTTAGTACAATATTTGAAAATGACATCACTTGCGAAGCAGAATAACGGAGAAAAATGACACAACGAATAAGGAGCGACAGACACCACCTTGGACAGGAGATGCATTACTTAAATATCCATCTCAATCTCCAAACTCTTACAATCGAAATGCAAAAAATTAAAATGTTGCAAATAGATTGCTTACAAAAGAGCGCAAATTACGGTAAGTGTCAAATTTCACTCCATTTCTATACTTCCACTACATTTTCCGCATTATCGCAACAAAAGAAGTACACGGATTATCCCAGCTTGGTTCTTTGGCCAATTTTTAACACAATGCCTCAGATGGATTACGTTGCATCTATCGTGTGAATGTTAAAAATGCTGACGCCTTTCTTAGGAGCGAGAACCCAACACATATAGATACATATAGTCGTATATGTTATATTTTACCTGCTTGAGTGCATTGTTTATGTGTCGGAATGTGGACAATGCAAGGAATTGTCTTTTGTATTATTGTGTCTAGTTGTGCAGCAATCAGGATGCAGATGTTCATTTCATGAACCCTAAACATGGTATCACTTTCATCTTGGGTCCTGCCACGCTCGCTTGTTGGGCTAAGAATGGTTAACAATTATTTCCAAAAATAATTACTCGCATGGATTTTGACAGTTTACATATCTTTTTTTGTACAATTCTTATTCAGTTCACTGAAATATATACTCGTATAAAAGAAATCGGAAAAAATGAACAATGTCTGTCGACCTCCAACTGTGATCGAGGTGCTGAAGGTGTTTTAATTTTAAGCCTAAATAAAACCATGCCTATGTGTTGAATTCCAGATTAAATTTTGTTCCATGTCTTAACATGTTATTTAGTTCATACCGTTCTTTGGACAATATATATATACGGGTTGATCAGTTTCAAAGGTAAATAACTCAATTTATTGAAATTGATTGTAAATATCTGCCTTTCCTTGCTTCTACAAATATCTATTGTCACAGAAAGTCTGTGGGTGTTTTTTAATTAGTTTTTATACAACTATTTAGCTGTTTCTTTTTCTAAATCATTCATATCCAGTGGAAAAGTAAGAGTTACCTGAAAATTTGTGTTAATATTTACTCGGTTTGTACTCTGATCTATTAAATATACTTTATAAATAATAAATAAAAAACTAAAAATAGAAAAATCAAGGAATATAGACGTAATTGATTACTAGAAAGATTAAAAGTGAAGTTCTGAAACAATAACAAGAATAATTTACATAACATACTTCTCAACACATGAAATACGAATTGGGAATACACAGTTTCGACTGATGGATATTTAAAATAGCTGTAAAAGAAACTTGTAAGGGGTAATATTTGGTAAGGTTGAAGATGAATTACCTAAAAATCAAGCGTTTGAGATGGTTTCAAGTGATTTTATTAACTTATTTATATAACTATCAACAATCGTTTAACAGTTTAAAGAGAAAAAATAATATGTGACCCGGTCTACGAAAAGGGACCTTCGGTGTAAAAACAAGTTTTCGAGAAAACAGCTGTTTGTAAACGTTTAATTGTCGCACACTGAATGGCGTGCTCTTTTTTTGGAAAATTCCTGACAAACTTCTTTACGAGTTGGAAACTTCTGCTTTGCGCCATTAGAAAGAGCACACATTAGTCTATCCGAATCGCGAAAAAAGTGAAAAATGATATTTTCACACCGAAGGTCCCTTTTCGTAGACCGGGTCACATATATATTTACAGTAGAGATATGAAAATAATTAAAATTAACATTATTATAGATACTCAACAATTCTTAACAGATTCTGTTTAAAAATATTTCTGTTCAATGTGAGATCTATTTGAGCACTTATGGAGTTGAACGCTGAGCACATGCTATTAATAAAGGGTGTTTTTTTAGAGGTATAGAACTTCGAATTGAAATAAAACACAAGAAAATCGTTTTAATGTCCATCAATTTGGCTTTATTGGAAGGATAATTTTATGCCATTAATGTTTCAATATGATTTCGGGCATGTGGCCGCCGTGGCTGGCTCGAATGAAGCCAATTCTATAGGTCCAATTTTCAACCACTTTTTCGAGCATATGGGGCCGTATGTCGGCAATAATGCCACGAATGTTGGCCTCCAAGTCCCCTAACGTTTCTGGTTTGTTGGCGTAGACAAGCGACTTCACATATCCCCAAAGAAAATAATCCAATGGTGTCAAATCACACGATCTTGGTGGCCAATTGACAGGTCCATTCCGCAAAATTATGCACTCATCGAATGTTTCCTTCAATAAATCGATTATGACGTGCGCTGTGTGGCATGTAGCGCCGTCTTGTTGGAACCACAACTCATCCACATTCATGCCATCCAATTCGGGAACAAAATAGTCGGTTATCATGGCTCTATACCGGTCTCCATTAACGGTAACTGACTCTCCAGCATTATTTCGGAAGAAGTATGGCCCAATGACTCCACCAGCCCATAGAGCACACCAAACAGTCAGTTTTTGTAGATGTAATGGCGTCTCAAGGATCTCATGTGGATTCTCTTCACTCCAAATGCGGCAATTTTGCTTGTTGACGTAGCCATTTAACCAAAAATGAGCCTTATCACTGAACAAAATTTTGCGATGAAAATCAGCATCGAGATCAATCTCATTTTCGGCCCATACACCAAAATCACGACGCATTGCATGGTCTCGCGGCTTTAATTCTTGCACAAGCTGGATCTTGTAAGGTCGCAAGCCAAGATCTTTGCGCAAAATCTTCCATAAAGTTGATGGACAAAGCTCCAATTGCTGTGAACGGTAGCGAATCGATTCATTCGGGTCCTCTTCAACATTTTGCTCTACAGCGGCAATTGTTTGTCAGATTTGACCACAAAATGCCAGTTTTATCTCTATTCGAAAAACAAACCCCTAAAAAAAACACCCTGTAGAATCATTACGGCCAGTCCTATGATATGGAATATAAAAAAACTCTTTGCCTAAAATATCCTTCAGGCGCGATTCAGATCGTTCTTCAGATTTGCAAGAGAACGAGGAGTGGCATGCAGTCTATATGTGATATCATTATATCGCGAACAAATAGAATTAGAAAATATTTGTGTCTGCAAGCTAAGTTACTCAGACCTAGAAGAGCACACCTTGCTGTATAGGTTGGCATAAAAATCCAAATAATTTTAAAAGTGATACAACCAGTTAAAAGCTTTTGTATTTTTTCCAAACGTTAAGAAACTCTCTCGTTATATGGATCCCAGATCACACATCCATATTCCAAGTTAGACCTTACTAACAATAATAATAAAGTTCTAAGGTTATATGAATCCTTAATTTCACCCATTCTCAAAATACGCTTGTACACTAAGGGAAATAACTCATATAAGCATTATCCACGATTCAGTATAAATTTTATTTAAATATTTACGTGGATAAATCAAATGTTTTCCTTACAACTCGTTTTTTCCCGTATTTGAATTTTATTTATGCCACACACGTGCACACATATTCCATACAAGCAAGCAGCAACAGTATCGCACACGTACACACATATTCCGATAAGCAGCAACAGCATTGCACTCTGTTCCTGCAGTTTATTTTTTGCAGTTGAAGCTTTATTATAGTTCTCATTTAGTTATTGTTGAAAGGGTAATATAGCCTGGAAGTTTGGCCAAGAAATAAAATGATGCAAGGTGGACTGACAACTTGATATTTACTCAAAAATATCTTATACCGGTTGTCATTTACTTACATATTTTGCTTATGCCTTTTTATGTCACTTTTTCTTACTCTAGTTTATGCTATTTTTGATATTTGGTGCATTAATATTGTACCAACTGTCAAAATAGTTTAAATTAGAGAATGAAAAAAGTGAAACAGAGAATAAATAATACAGGCAAATGGCATTTGATGGACGCAATATGAAGAAAATAATACTATAAAACCATTAATAACATATTCAATTTAACTATGTTGTTTTTTAAATTCAAGTTTTTTATATAAATTTTCTTTAAATGCGACAGTTTATTCTCAAATAGTAAATGTTTGAAAGATATTTTAAAAAAATTCGTGCATAATTTTAATATATTTTTTATTAATTCTGTTTAAATATTTAAATATTTAATTTAATTAAAAAAGTATTAAAATAAATTTTAAAAATTTACGTAGTCGATTTATGCAAATGCGTTATTGGTGCAAAATTGACTCGCTTTTTGGATAAATTAAAAAAGTTTTTGGATAAATTGTGGCGTTCGTGGCGTAGTTGGTTAAAGTGCGTGGCCGCTATGTCAACGAACTTTGAAGACCCAGGTTCGAACCCCAGCAGCGACAGAAAATTATATGAATTCAAATAATTTTTCTGTACGGTCGCCACCTCTCTGCAGACAATGGCAAACCTCAGAGAGTAATCAAAATGCCATGTAATGCTTCTTGAGAACGAGAACATCCCGTTCATCGCCGTTCGGAGTCGGCGTTAAACATGTAGGTCCGGTTCTCGGTCAATTGTGTACAAACTTAATAACACTCACAACACAATTGATCTTAAGAAGCCAGGTCAAAGTCCTTTCAAGGGCTGAAATGGCCAGTTATTTATTTTTTTTTTTTTTTGGATAAATTTAATATTTTTTTCTCTTAGTGTAATAGTAACGCTTATGTACGAAATCTTAATTCAAAATGTTTTTATACCCCCACGTTTTAAAAACGTAAAAGGGGTATATTATCGCCCGTTTTGCATCGCCCATAAGGAGGCGTGGTAGGTATAGAAAAGTCTATATATTTTTGATCAGCATCACCACCCGAGTCGATTTAGCCATGTTCGTCAGTATGTCCGTCTGTCCGTCTGTCTGTGATCACGATTAAAGCCGTAATTTTCAAGTAATCATCACGACATTCGATATTTAAGCTTTTATCTAAAAAATAAAGGTCAAGTTAGAAAATGAGCCAAATCGGATGAAAACCACGCCTACCTCCCATACAAAATGACTTTATCAAAACGGTAAAATCTCTTAGAATTCCACAAAAATTAATATATGGACTTGCAATTTTGCATATGAGCTTTGATATTGTATAACATGTACTCAGAGTATGAAATTCAACCAAATCGACAAGACCTACTAGTTTTATGCCGACTCCGAACGGCTAATGAACATATTATTAAGAAGTTTAACATGGAATTGTTGAAGCGAAGCTTTTTACGCCTCGTTCTGTGATTTGTTGGAGTGAAATCTGAAAAACGACACTTTTTCGACACCTTCTTAGAATTTATGTTGTTTTTTGCTTGCGTCTCTTGCAACAAGAAAATTTTAAATTAAAAATAATTTCTTGCCCGCTGTAGGTATTGAACTCATTCCTCTTCGAGTGATAGTTCAATGCTCTAAACTTCGAACCATAATACTTGGTTGTGACATTTCGCTGATTCAATATTAAGTTTTAACTAAAGCTATGTTGTAGAAAATCACAATAATCTATAGGATTGTGTATTGGCTTTACAAACAAGAGTACTAAAAAACAAAAATTTTGCTTCTACTTACTACCAGAGGTTGTTATGCTTAAAAATAAACAACCTATAAGTCAAGCAAGTTTTCGTGCTTATTAAATATGTTGCTCTACGTTCTAAGCAACAATGTCGCCTCAAACTTGTTGAATGTTTGTTTTACAACTTTAGAGCAGCTGGCCCGCTGAAAAATTAAGAACTAAAAATTAAATTGCACACGCGGTAAGCATCGAAAATGTGCTGATACTTACAAGCAGAGTCATAAAAACATGTTCATGAGTTGTTCAGTTCTTTTATTGCATATTTAGTATTTTTATGTATATTTATTCGCTACACTTGAACGAAGGGGTCTTAAGGGAGGGCCGGAGTGGGTAAATATGTACGATCGACCCCCATTATTTTTGCAGGAGTTACATTTTTCCCTTGAGGACCTATCCACTCCGACCACTCCTACATGGTATATGGTATCTTTTTTTTGTTCTCTTTTTGCATAACGCGAAGGAAAAATCAACAATTGACTAAAAGTGCGTTTTCTAAGTGACAGAAAAAGAAAATAATAATGAAATATAATAAAACTTACTGGTGTGAAGATTAGTGTTTGTTTAGTTTACTTTGTTATTTTAAAGTTTTAAATTTAAAAATTATTTTAATCGAAAAAAGCCATTAAATTATAAAATCTTTGAAGTTGCGAAAATGCTTCGCTTCTCTCGTGTTTCCAATGGCGCACCTGTGTTTTTTACTCTCTGAGGCTTGCCATTGTCTGCAGAGAATGGACGATCGATCAGAAAAATTAATTGCAGTTGGAAAAAACTTATTGCTTTACCTGGAGTTCGAACCTAGGCTCTCATTGGAATGGGGTAAAGTTTATATAAAAACATGCTTTCTTACACGAATTATTAAATTGTATATCATTTTAGGCAAAAATAAAATTTTCTAAACTTTTAACCTTTTTCATTTACTTTTCAGTACTTCATAAAAAAGTTATTTTATTGGGTAAAAGAACGTTTGCCGGGTGAGATAGTTAGATACAAATGCATATAACTATTATTATAATATTTTAATTTAAGTATTATATTAAAAAAGTTTGTTTTGTTTTTCCCCATTTCTATAGTTTTTTAATTAAATATATAAATAAATACATAAATATACTACACATTAGACTGGGTCAGCCTCCATACAAAAAAAAAAGTTTGAAAAAACCACCCCCTATTTCAAAGCTGACCTCGAATGGATTCCCCAATAAAAAAAAAATTTCTTTTTTACTTTTTTTTTGAAAACAGCCGAAATGGTATTTTTTCCTATAACTCGAGCAAAAGATATCCGATCTTAAAAAATAATATGTCGTTTAAAAGTTGTTTACAAGTACTACATTTTCTCTTCAGAAAATTTTTACTTCTAAGGTCATATTTGACTAGCAAACCTCGTTAGCCCGATTTACCCCCCTAAAATTGTTTTTTTTTTTTCATAAAATTAAAGTCCTAAGAATTTGTTCACATTTTGTTCAAAAAATTATTCAATAACTTTAAAAACAAAGAAGTTATAATGGTTCAAATATTTGGTACAATGCTTTTTTCATTACGTATGAATTACTTTTTTTTAATTCAAACAAAATTGAAAATTAACTGAATTATTTTTAAAAATTAAGTAATGAAATTAAATTAAGATAATTTTTTTCTTAATATTTTCCTAATATTTTCTTAAGATATTTAGGTATAAAAACGAGTTAATAACGTTATTCAAACAAAATGTGTTGTTGGCAATGATAACTGACCCTGAACATGACATTCGATTAGATAGGTATGAAAAAATAAGAGCAGCACGGCAAGACCCACCTTCAGGGCTCCGTGTCTTTCGCATGCCAAAAAATGGCATTATAAACTTTGACAGTGAGTCATACTTTAATATGATCGATTGGGATAAATTCACTATTACGAGACCTCCTTGCTTGCAATTCTATACAGACAGCCAACTAATAGATCTAGAATTTTCGACAGATAAAATCATTAACATTCCAGGTAAATCTTCCTAGCGCAAACTTTTTCTTTTTCACTTATCATATTATTCAAAAACTTTTACAGAATTTCCATGCCATTCACAAAACACCGAACGCTTCGTTCGCGTTGTGAGTCTGTGCTTGCGGTCACGGATGAGAAGCGACTGGGTCTTATTTTTTTATTCAAACTGGAAAGCCGAGAGCGTTACAGTGTCCTTGACTCTCGGCAGAATTTAGTGTAACAACGTTACCATATTCCACTTCATCGTTATAAATAATAAAATAATAAATAACTGGCCATTTCAGCCCTTGAAAGGACTTTGACCTAGCTTCTTATGATCAATTGTGTTGTGCGTGTTATTAAGTTTTTACACAATTGACCGAGAAATGGACCTACAGGCTTAACGCCGACTCCGAACTTATTCTCAAGAAGCTTTACATGGCATTTTTATTACTCTCTGAGGTTTGTCATTGTCTGCAGAGAGGTGGCCGTACAGAAAAATTATTTTAATTCAAATAATTTTCTGTCGCTGCTGGGGTTCGAACCTAGGTCTCCAGGTTCTTTGACATAGCGGCCACGCACTTTAACCAACTACGCCACGGACGCCACTTCATCGTTATTCACTTGTATTTTACCAAACTTGGAGCCTTCAGGTAAAAATCTTGGACGATGGATATGACCTTATTTTACCCTATAGGTTTAAACAGCACACATTTGGAGTTATCAGATTTTTATGTATTCTTTTAAACAAATAAGACTTTACCACAATCGGAATGTTAGCACGCTGCCATAGTTCATGAAGAATTTTTCAACTTTTGGATACTATAATTTTTTAGTTTATATTTATTTTTGGGAAACGTGAATATATTGTCACGGTTCGTGGGCAATTTTGTTTGAATAACGTAATTTACTCGTTTTTATACCTAAGTATCTTAAGAAAAACATTTTATTTCGATTTCATTACTTAATTTTTAAAAATAATTCAGTTAATTTTCAATTTTTTTTTTAATTAAAAAAAAGTAATTCATACATAATGAAAAAAGCATTGTACCAAATATTTGAACCATCATAACTTCATTGTTTTTAAATGTATTGAATAATTTTTTTGGACAAAATGTAAACAAATTCTTGGGACTTTAATTTTATGAGAAAAAAAAACAATTTTAGGGGGGTAAATCGGGCTAACGAGGTTTCCTAGTCAAATATGACCATGGAAGTAAAAAAGAGAAAATGTAGTACTCGTAAAACACATTTAAACGACGTATTACTTTTTAAGATCGGACATGTTATGATCAAGTTATAGAAAAAAGACCATGTCGGCTGTTTTTCCGATGGTCCAAAAAAATGTTTTTTTTTAGAATCCATTCGAGGTCAGCTTTGAAATAGGGGGTGGTTTTTCCAAACTTTTTTTTTCGACCCACTGTACTACACATGCTTCATATACTTTCTCCTTCCCACTTATCTATCATCCAATTATAAAAATAAGGTAAAATTGATTGATAGGTGAAATCCTGGAGTTCTAAGTGCAAAGCAGTATATTAGCTACAGAGTAAATTCTCGTGCTATGGTTAAATGGGACACAATGAGTTTTTGCACATTTAGTAAAGGAACTTTAGGAGTTTGAACACTAATGTAGATCAGAGTGGATCGGAGTTTGAAAAGTGCGACCTCTTATTTTAAAGATGATCTCGAAATAACTTCAAAAACAAAAAAAAAAAAACTGGCTGTTTTCTTTGTCTTTTTTCCCATAACTTATGCATTTTATGTCCGATCTTAGGAAATGATATACTACTTTGAAAAACAATAAAGCCACTTCCGATTGAAAATATTTGTTTTTATTTGTCTATCTCAAGACTTAAAAGTCAACCCTCGTATTACTGTTGAAAAACGTTAATTAACACATCAGTCAACGCAGTGTGTTAAGTAACACATCAGTTTTGGGGGGGGGAGGACGTTGGTGGAGAATGTGATATCGAAATTATATAGCTAAATCGCGCTCTTTCGATTAATGATCTGATTTTGGATGGATTTTTCGGGGTTTAACATCAAATGGCTACAGGCCTGACTGAATAACATACTCATGGGATGACATACGCGTATAGTTGCCATCAATATTGCTATATTCATGTGATACTTAGAAAGAACGAATCTTCTAATAATCTACATGCGATCAAGAACACTTTCAAATTGGTAGTACTGGATACATGTTTTGACCCATCTTAAATCAAAGAATATTTAAACTCATATCTTCAATGACTGAGGATATCGTTGATGTATTCGGGTTTTTCACCACACTGGTACTACCTGCAATCTTGAGAAATATTTTTTGTGTTGCAAATTGGGCCGTAAGTAGGACAGGGACTGAGGGCAGTCTTCCGATAAATTTCAATACAGTTCGAATTGAACTGGTTTTTCTACGACTTGTAAATAACAATTCAGGAATTAATACGCAATTGACTTATTATCATTTAAAGCAATTTATATATTTCGTAATATATATTTTGTACGTTGTTTTTTTATTTCATTTCATACATTTTTTATTCATTGGACAACTCGAAATCGCTTTGACTTATTGACAGCTGTTTGATTAAAGAGCTGCCAACAAATTATATTCGAATTGGATCAATCTGTATATCTCACAAAAAACTGTGATTAAATGTAATTTTTAATTAAAAATGCTGTGAGGATTTTTTCGTCTACTTTGGAACAAACACTTCCTGTGAAAACGGACAAGCAAGTTTACTTCATTGCCTCGTTTTCACGATAACTTCAAAATAATGGAACTAATTGTTGGCGTGTTACATACTCGTCAGCATTTATGTATGGACCAAAATCAACAGGAGTGGAATTAGCAATTCTGCTTTCAGAGCAAAATCACAATAACCTGTGGTGCTCTTGGGTTACAATATTTGTGCAAGTTTCTGCAACATTTGAGGTGCAAACAGATGTGGGCGGAGGAGGCGAAGCCTACTGTAAGTCATTGTTCTTGGTGTAACCGGAGGCAGTAGCATTGTTTGGTTTTGATGTTTATTAAATCTCGTGTCGACTGCAACTATAAATCAAATCGAAGTGCCTGAATGAGCTAATTGTTTGGATATGAAATGGGAAATTTAATTAGAGAAGCAATGCACCAAACAGCAGAAGGTGCAAAGTCATTATTTATTACATCGATCGATAAGTACGTAGTAACGAGACTCTAAAATTGACCTTAAGATTCATTGAATATCAGAACTGACCTAAAGCAATGACGGCCTTCAGTCTTCATCATTTCCAGCAACGAGTAGTAACGGGTTTGCAAACACTTAAGCAGATGTATAACATTTTATCAATTGAATTCAATCAAAAAGAGATAAAAGCTCTCTTAAATGAGCCGAAAAACGAGAGTATCTAGATATATTTCAACACTGTTGTTGCTATGGGGGAAACCGGGTGCGCAACGTGGAATCGAACCTTAGCAGTGTGCAGTGATAGACACTAGAAAACTTGCAGCACTGCTTATTGAATGAGTACTTCTGTAGAGTATCTGTTGGATACAGCAGCAGCCATTGTGTTTCAATGCCGTTTCAGTGCGTTCCATTTCATTTCCACATTTCAGAATAGCGGGAATGAAACGACACAGAGAGGTAACTTCCTTACGGAGCGTGGCATAATATTCAGTATTAAGGTGAACTCCGTGTTGTTTAGTTTGTGTCGGTAATATTGTGCACAGAGACGAATTTACGCGACTATCTCAGAGTGTTAAAAAAAAGATACAAATTCAATGATCCGTCGATTGTTTGAAGTTACAGGTACGCGATAAAGAGTGTTGGTGTTAAATAGAAATATAATTCTCACAAGATAAAAATTGTTCTATGGAGAAAAAACAAAAATATAAAAATTACATGTTAATATAAAAGAAAGTTTTATTACGAATATTTGTTGAGAAAAAAAAAAAAAAAAAAAAATAAATAAATTACATAAATAGTGAAGAGTGTGTCAAGAAAGAAATTAAAAACTTTAATGGATTAACTTTAGCGGAAGTGAAGAAATTTGGAAAAATACGTGGGATAGATAAATTTTTAAAGGTAAATAAATAAGATAAAAATTATGATTCGAAAGTCAAAGACTAAACTCAATGTATCTATGAAGCGATTCCTTTGTTAAAATTCGAACTTTCGCTTCTTCCTATTGTTGTTGACATTTATAAAGGAAACGCTCATTTAGCTGCTTTGAACATTATCCTTTTTGCTGCAGCCGGGTCCATGGCAACGCTAGACCTTGCAACGTTAATCAAATGCCAGACTCTGCGCAATGCATTCAAACCGTTTAACCTACATTTTTCGAGTTTTTGATGTAAGTTGTTGTTGTTGTTGTTATCGTTGTTTTTGCTTTCTTAGGCACTGTGAACCGCATTGCACATTGCCGTACCCTCTCACCAACACACACACACATACACATGCACCAAAACTCACTCCACAACAAACATTATTCCCTCGATATTGTTGCTGTTGCTGCTGCTGTTATTGTTGCCCATCGCCGTTAATGGTGCCCTTCACGATGGCACCGATGGGAAAATAAAAATAAGAAAATCCAAAAACTGACTCAAACTGACTGGTTGTGAAGACGACGCTTTTTTGTTATGAGCATGTTGGTGTTGTATTTGTGCATTTCTGATTGTAATGATGCGCTGGAATAAGTACAAAATCGTGCAGAATTTAAAAGGTGCGAATGTGAACATGTCGGTGCACTCGGTTCTCAGTTTCGAGCTAAGATGTAACATTCTAAATGTTATGATTGTCGGTGCTGCACATACACACACATACACACGCTGAACTACGTAGTAAAGTTGTTCATGTTGGGTTCTGTCCTTGATTATGTCAGTCCAACACTTGCCAACCAACACGGTCTCAAGCGAGAACAATTTTGATTGACGTGCAGTTGAATTGACTGCATAAAATTGCATTATTATTGAATATATTTATCCGACAGTCCGAAAATATGTTTAGAGATTTTAACAACGATTGCTGTCGATGTGAGAAGGTACTTCGAAACATACGAATTAAGTCCCAACAGCCCTCAAGAGCGCATCATAAGGTCATGCATAATGATGGCAACGAAGTAATCCCCAGGGCGAACCCATCATCAGCCGTACATGCTCTCATACATCTTCATGTATGCTGCACCATTTGTGGGCATCTAGGTGCCCATATTTAGAGATCCATAAGTTGCGATAAATCTGGCTGGTGTCACGTTTTGCCGTTTTTGACTGGGATAACTTTAGAGCGAGGAAATGGTTGAAATCTGTAGCTAGCTATGTGGCGTTTTGATGCACATTTTAATCTTGGCGTTCACACCTTGCATTAAGATGCGACTTGGAGCTAGATACTGGAAAGGGGCTAGGCACTTGAAACTAGCTTTTAAACGATGATATATTTTAAACACTTGAAAAATGTCATTTATTTTTTGATACTTTGTTATGAGCTCTGCTACACTCTGTTAAACAAACAATGGCAAATAAAAGAAATCATATTCTTACACAGTAAAAAATATGAGTGTACATTTTATACTATTTGCTATACATATAGATCCATATCAAAAATGTTACAAAAAAAATATATATATCACTGGAATTTTATAAATAATATTGCTTGTTTTATACTAAAGGGTGCTTTAATAAAATGTATTGTTTTGGAGGAGACATGGAGGTTATTGTTAGAACATAATATCGCTCAAATGGCCGCCTCGACCTTGCTTGCATTCGCAAGCCTTTTTCTTGAAATTTTCCATGTCATTCTGGCATAATTCTGGGTCAGTTGTTCCAATGGCCTGTTTTTTCTCCTGTTTCAGCTCAGGCATCGTGCGGGGTTTATTGGCATAGATCTTCCTTTTAAGGAAACTCCAAAGATAGAACTCCAACGGCGTCAAATCGCACGACCCCGTTTGGCCAATGATTAAATTAACCACAGTGTTGCAAGACGCCGCGTCGTGATGGCCGAGAAGTTTGCGGGTTATGCGAAACGTCTCCACAAGATTTTCCCTATTTTTGTAATGAATTTTCACGATTAGTACGCTTTGCTTAACCGTGTCATCATTAAATCAACCGCTCAACAATGATTTCCATGACAAACCTATATGCTTGCTGTTGACAGCTGTCATAAATTTAGTACTCTACGCTTGTCACAAATAAGTAGTGCCCGAATCAAAATGTCAGTGGCTTTTGGAAAACCCTTTGTTTGCTACACATATAAATCCAAACCAAAAATGTTATAAAAGCATTTATACCACAGAAAAGAAAAAATTGACCCTCGCATTTTTTACTGTGTATGCTTGAATAAAAATTTTGCAAAACACATTTATAGTTTTTTCACTTTGTCAAAAAAATCTGTACAGAGGCTTTTTAAATGCGTATCTAGACGTATGTTTTCAAAATATTTAAAACCATGCTTGCAAAACAGATTTTGGATGAGTGCTTGATTATTAAAAAGTGTTATAGGAGCATTCCACTGAAAATGGTAATTTTTGACACATACATATCTCATTGTTTTTTTATAAATTGATTGACGGAGTTGGTGGTAACGTAAAGCAACTTGTAAGCCAAAAAGCTCGAGGTCAAGGAGATGGTACCGTGATCCAAAACGCAAAAGCTTTCGTTACATTAGCAGCCACTTTAGTACCTTCTACGAAGGTTTTCTATATTGCTGAATCAGAAATAGCTGATAAAATCCAAAATGTTTATCCATGGGAAGCTGCAAGGCCTGTTCCGGGAATATTAAAATTTCATCATATATTAGTCGACGGTCATAAAGTAACATACAAGAAACACACTTTAGATAATCATAGTGTTAAGTTTTCATTCAAAAAATGATTCAAAACGAAGACTTAATTTCTGAATTTCGTACGAGTCCCGTACAAAAAAAAGTGTCCCGTTCCCAAAAAAAGAGAAAAAACACTAAAACCCTAAAAAAAACACCCATTATTTCGTCATACCATGATCGACGAAGTGTACATAAGTATATTTTTAATTTTACAGAGATAATTAATTTTGCTAAAATCCTCCAATAATGTCAAAAAATAAAAAGTATGGTGGACTGCGGTTGTCCCCTACAAACAAACATCTTTTCATACTTATTACTGCCTATTTATGAATATTTTCAGGAACAAATAATTGATTTTGAAAAGGCTCCGTTACACTAAATGAATGTACTAGATGCTTTGTACAATAATATTTCGGTTTATTTTTAATTTAAGATCTTAACTTATCAAATGCGTACGATTTGTCCCGTACCAACAGTGGAATGCTCCTATAGTGCATCAGTAGATGTGAGTACAAAAGAGACGATAGTATTAACAGAATTAGTTGAATTCCAGCAAGAATGGGTCTTATTTAGCTGTTGTTCTAAACAAACCTTCAACGATTTTGTGCGACATGGTCGGAAACATCAACGTACATTTTTGTAAAAAAGAGCATAGTTGTTTAGTGTAAAGACCCAGCGTTACCAGATTTTTTATTTTCGACAATTATTGGCATCCAAGAGATGATGTGCTAGAATTTTAAAGAAATTTACAAAACTGACATTGATATTGTCAAAAAATATATAAATAAGAATATAGTCAGTGACGTTTTGCATAAGAGGATTTGTTTTTTGTTTTGGTAAAAAAGCGTTTTATTTCAGCGTCTCCTTTAGACCGATACATCACCGTTCCCAAAACAGTCGTTTGTTTCAGCGATGACCCCTCATTCGACCCAAATCTCTTACAGCCGAGCCATTTTTCAGGTTTGGTAAATGGAAATAGTCGCAGGGGGCTGAATCTGGAGAATATACTGCATGGGGTAGCTGTTTTTTGCCCAATTCATGCATTTTTGCCATAACCACTAACATAGACGTGTGTACCGGTGCATTGTCAAGATGGAATAGTACTTTTTTCTTCGCCAAATGCGGCGGTTTTTGCTTCAAATCAATGTCAAATGGGTCTAACGGCTGTGAATAATATTCGCCGGTTATTGTTTTACTCTTGAAGTTTTACGCCATGACTTTGCTTGATGACAGACCTTGGCCTTCTTGGGTGCATGTTCACCTGGAAAAGCTTTGATCATGTAAGATGCCTACAGCCTTAGCCACATTACGAACTTTCATTTTCCGAACGTCCAATATCATTCCATGTGTTTTATCGACGGTTTCTGGCGGCACGACCTCTTTTGGGCCACCAAGACGTTCTTCGTCACTTGTGCTGGCACGACCACAACAGAATTCAGTAAATCACTTCTTCACCATTGAAACTTAGTATTTATCAAGCCTTTCTTTGGTTTCGGTGATGATTTTTTTACGCAAGAAATACGTATTTTTTTTTATTTCTGATTTTGTACGTGAACGGATTAGTACACGAAATTCACTTTTTTCAATTTTCGTCAAAATTCACGAGGTTGTGGACTTAAAATGGTGGTCAAACTCAAACTATTTGATGCAGCTTACTCTAAATTTGGCATTTTGGTAGTTGACTGGACCAGTGGTGCATTTAAAGTTACTACGCGGGAAATTCAAAAAGTCATCTCAAATTGCCATCGTATATTATATGAAATATAACTCAAAATCTTTATTTGCCGTAGTTACAAAATTATAAGTTACTTTATTTTATTGTATCATGGGAGATTGACCTTTGTAAAGTACAGAGTTTTCTAATAAGAGGTGTTATTTTGGTATTCAAAGAAAAATGCCATTTTTGAGATAAATGATCGAATGTTTATTTCATAATAAAGAGGAAGGTATGCCTAATATCAGCCAAATGGCCACTACGACCACGCTTACAGGACAATATCCTTTTCATGAAATTTTCCATAACCAAATCGCAAAGTGGCTGCCCTATGTCCTCGATAGCCTCACGAATTCCATCTTTGAGGTCTTCAATCGATGCTGGGCTGTTGGCGTAGACCTTATCTTTCACGTGGCCCCAAAGAAAGAAGTCGCAAGGTGTTAAATCACAAGATCTCGGTGGCCAATTGTGATCACCTCTTTGAGAGATATCACGGTCCGGAAACTTTTCCCGTTAAAGATCAATGGTTTCGTTGTTTGTGTGGCACGTAGCGCCGTCTTGTTGAAAGTAAACGCTGTCCAGATTAATACCATCCAACTCCGACCATAAAAAATCATTGATCATCTCTCGATAGCGCAATCCATTCACCGTAACTGCTGATGCAACCTCCATTGCTGCTGATCCAACTATTTTCGAAAAAGTAAGGTCCAATGACCCCGCCGGACCATAAACCGCACCAAACAGTCACACCTTGAGGATGGAGAGGCTTCTAAACAATAACTCTTGGGTTTTCCGAGCCCCAGATGCGACAATTTTGCTTGTTGACGTAGCCACCGAGGTGGAAGTGGGCCTAATCAGTCAAGATGATTTTTCGATGGAATTTTTGTAGTGAATTTTAATAATTTCAATGCGTTGTTGAAGCGTGTATCGTTCCATTTTTAGTAATGGCGTAGTTTCTACTTGTCAAATGTCAAAGAATAAAAGCTTTAAAAGTGAGCGATTCACCATAGCGGGTGATTCACAATAACACTTCTTATTGGAAAACCCTGTACATAAAACAGATCTTGAAATTCAGAACAAACTCATGACCTCGCTTCTTTAATGTTCTTTACGTCGTATATTTGGGATAGATAAGTTATTAAGGATACTAGATCAGTGAATCCTTTTTCATTTTTGGTTTTAATGCTTGAAAGTTGATGCTTTTTTGGTTGATGCACTAAATATTGCTTCTTATTTTTTTTTTGGAGCTTGTTGTTTCGGTGTTGCTATTTATTTCTATTTATCTTTTTATTTATTTATATTTTTTTATGCAGAAACAAAACGGTTCTTGACATTTTTAAAACTAAAACAAAACTCATTTAACGCCTCGCAAGGATTACAAATATATTCAAAAGATCCACAGAAATCAATAGCCCCTCCACTGGCTATTTTGCTGGTTACAAACTAAAAATCTAAAATATTTTTTAGAGGAAAACCTTTTGTCTCCTTACAACATACAACCACATTATCACCACAAAACCACTCATATATATGCTAAAACTTCAACTGCCTAGAATAATCAAAGTCAGAGACACGCAAGTATACAACGACGAACTCGAGTCTCCTGTCGTGATCTATTCACAGCTGAACATCGTCCAACGGATGGACGGACTTCTTGGTGATGTTGACTGACACTTTGATTCCAGACAAAGGAAATACGTTGGCACTCATTGTCATTGTCAGTGCGGATTTGAAGCTTTTAATATGACAGACAGCAACACAACGTTGAGCATTTCATGTGCGAGTGGCATGAATGACAATTTGGACCCATGGTCTGGGTCGCCATAGAGTATCGTTGATGTGTTGCATGCCTAAGAAAACATGCATGCTCGAATGTATTGATAACGGAATAATGAGACGCATGGATTGGCGTGGACTTTTCTGTTTCTTTTTAAAAGATGATGAGAGCTTATTGAGAAAACTTTTCCATTCATGAGGTAACTAGGTATGATTAGCGCGATGTCGTGTTATCTAAAATTAATTATCTTGCATCATCTGTTGCCATCCATTCGTCTGTTCTATCTAACTAGTTTGTGCCCATTAAATGCTCGCTTTTATGCTTCGGTACTAAATGGCATAAGCGTTGTTTCTGTTTCCACTTCCTTCTTTGGTTAAGAAACCACACGAAAGTAGAGAGTTGGTTAGGAATTGAAAGAAGATTTTTTAATCAATGCTAAGAAGTCAGACTCTTAGTTAGAGTTGTGGAGTCATAGTTAAGGAATATGATGCGCCGCATTTGGATTTAAACCTGAAATCCAAACTGATGACTGCAAACTTTTTGCAATTTGCCGAGATAAGTTTAATTATTAAAAAAAAAACTAATTAATTTCGGGAAAGTATCTCTGAGTACTCTTAAATATCTGTGATTTCAAAGTAATAACTTATTTATTTATGTACAGGAACGCTAGAAGCGGAAGTGCTATTTTAAGCAGTGTAGACTAAGGCTTTAAATATAGAATCTATCCATCATTTTGCAGTTTGCTGCCGTCGTTGTTGTAAACTCTCTTGGCGCGAGTTTTTCAAGTACATTAAAATCAAAGAGCATGAAGCGATTTCATGCAAAGAACATGGAAACTACACGAATGAAATGAAGTGTTTCTAAGGCTATAAATATTTTTAATAAATATATAGAAAAACATAAACTTCTTATATATTTACATGACAGCGGAATATAAATTTTCAGAAGAGACAAAACTCAATTCAGTTTTTCATGAAACTTTATATCATGAAGGGAAGTATAGTATATGTTACAATTTCGACAGTGAATGGAGTTGGAATGATGGAGATGTGTGTTTGTATTATAACAATTATGAGCCTTTAGATTGCGGTATGAAATATATGGTTGAGCAGACAGAAATCTAAAAATTATCCTATAGAATTACAACTGTAAATTTTAGGGAATTTATGGTTAGATACATACATTGGAGAAATTTCGATTTGAATACTCAAGTGAAGGGCGAAACTTATGTCCCAGTTTTGCTTCCGCACAATTTAATCATGGATCATTTGATATAGAAACATTTTCACCACAATAAATTTGTTATTAGTAGGTGGGATATTCACTATGATATGCATGTAAAAAGTCATAAATATAAAAAGCCATTTGCGTGCATTTTGATGTGTTTACTTTTGTGCTTGGGTTATTTGTTTTAATTATTATTATGTAATTTGCTGCAATTTCCAAATCAATATAGAAGGCAAGGAAGGTTTCCGAACTCCATGGAGGGAGGTAGGGCTAGTTTTTTCAGTCGTGGAGGACACGCTATCATAAGCGTTTGTTTGAGTTTTTTAATGAGCTTCTCAGTTATGAGCTCGTGGACGGTAAATACATGTTTTGTTTGTATATTTGTGTATGCATGTTTGTTTTTTTTTTTTTGTTTGTAAATAAATTAAATGATGGTTGATATAACCTAATTTGTATTTTTTTTTTGTGTTGAGCAAATAAATAAAAACTTAAAAATAAAAAAATGAACGTTTGTACTTCGAAGTGTGTGAAAAAACATTATGGCCTTGACCACCCTAGAAACAAAAGGATAAAGCAATCTTGGAATAACAAAGCTAAACAAAAATGCTCAAGTAAAGAAAAAATAAAATAAGGAATGCTTTAGGGAGATGTAAGAATAAGAGTTGGAGCGTTCTCATGATATGAGAAATGCAATAATCAAGGCCATGTCATGCCTTTTGCTGCAGCGTTCATTCGTATCTGCGTGGTAACTGACAAACACTATTGAAGTTGTAAATTTCCTCATTTAAGCAGTGCCAAGATTTCGAGATTGAGAACTCGCACCTTTGTGATCTCTCCACGCAACCAAAATTAATACAAAATTCTATTTTTCTACATAAGCATTCAATGTAGATACAGGTGGATATGTTCCACTTATAAATGGAACATATGCATCTGCTGGAAGTTATATATTTTTTTTTTTTCAATTTAACAGTTTAATTTTGAATAATGGTTTCATCTTTTCTTTTTGGGATTAATTTTAACAAATATATTATTAATGATTGATTAGTTGAATAAAATGACATATTTTCAGTGTTGATGAATAAGAACGAATTTCTGCAAATAATTCTTGATTTACGATTAGTTAGAAATAGATATGCTTGTTATTATGTTTGCTGTTAATAAACTTTTGAAACTAATCTCTCTTTTGGACCAGAATCGCCCCAAAGTTGTTTCAAGAGATTAAAATCAAAATTGATGATAGATGATTGAAATCTATGAAAATCATCATTGGAGATGTGTTGAAATTTGAAAAAAATTACTAGTTTTTTATCTTTGAACCCTTTGAAACCTTTAAAACCTTTTACAAAAGAGTTGTACTGATTTGGAGTGTGATCGTGTCAATACAGAAAGTTGCATTTACATTTAGTCATTATTTTTTCAACATTGCACTGATGTTACATAAAAAAATTCATTATTTTCTCTTTTTAAATACTTATAGTGCTCGTAGCTATTGAAATAAATATAAAGTTTTAATTATTGACTTTCTGTTATCTTTTGACATTAGCATTTATTTGACAAAAAAAGCATTTTTAAAATGCGTCGGCGTATTACCTATTAATATAGGTTTTACGATAAAAGTAAAGACACGACAATCTACGTTAATTCTTTGAATTTAAAACAAAAACAAGAGTAAGAAGTAATTTTCGACTGAGCCGAAGTTCAAATACTCCCACGGATATTAATTTCTGTGGAATATAGAGAGATTTTACCTTTTTGATAAAATCACTTTGTATGGTTGGTACACTAAGGGAAATAACGCATATTAGCATTATCCACGCCTCAGTATAAATTTTATTTAAATATTTACGTGGATAAATCAAATGTTTTCCTTACAACTCGGTTTTTTCCCGTATTTGAATTTTATTTTTACCACACACGTACACACATATTCCATACAAGCAAGCAGCAACAGCATCGCACACGTACACACATACTCCGACAAGCAGCAACAGCATCGCACTGTTCCTGCAGTTTATTTCTTGCAGTTACAGGTTTCTTATAGTTCTCATTTAGTTATTGTTGCAAGGGTAATATAGCTTGCAAGTCTGGCCAAGAAATGAAATGATGTAGGGTGGAGTGACAACTTGATATTTACTCACAAATATCTTGTACCGGTAGGTAAATGACCTACATATTTTGCTTATAATTTTCTGTCACTTTTTCTTCCTCTAGTTTATGCTATTTTTGACATTTGGTGTCCTAATATTGCGCTAACTGTCAAAATTATTATAAATTAGAGAACGAAAAAAGTGAAACAGAGAATAAATAATACAGGCAAATGGTAGTTGATGGACGCAATATAAAGAAAATAATGCTATAAAACCATTAATAACATATTCAATTTAAATATGTTCTTTTTTAAATTCAATATTTTTATATAAATTTTATTTAAATGCGATAGTTTTATTATCAAATAGTACATATTTGAAAGATATTTTAAAAAAATTCGTGCATAATTTTAATATATTTTTATTAATTCTGTTTAAATATTTTATTTAATTAAAACAGTATTCAAATAAATTTTAAATATTTACGTAGTCGATTTATGCAAATGCGTTATTGGTGCAAAAGTGACTCGCTTTTTGGATAAATTAAAAAATTTTTTGGATAAATTTAATATTTTTTCTCTTAGTGTAGGAGTGGTTTTTATTCGATTTGGTTGAATTTTATACTCAGAGTACATAATATACATAAATATCAAAGCCCAAGTGCTATAAATTTCAAGTCCATATATTAATTTTTGTGGAATCCGAAGAGATTTTACCGTTTTGATAAAGTCACTTTGTATGGGAGGTAGGCGTGGTTTTCATCCGATTTGGCTTATTTTCGAACTTGATCTTCATTTTTTAGATAAAAGCTTAAATATCGAATTTCGAATGATGATAGCTTAAAAATTACGGCTGTAATCGTGATCAATCGTGACGGACATAGCTAAATTGACTTCAGTGGAGATGCTGATCCGGAATATATATACCTACCACTCATCCTTATGGGCATTATAAACGGTATGACAAAATTAAGAATCCCCTTTTTAATGTTTTTTAAACGTGGGTGTATAATAAAAGGAAGATTAGTAGCGTTATAAGGTCGCTCAGGGAACCCCTTAAGTAATCTAAATGCACCAAAGGCAAAAGCAAAAGCAAAGATTAGAGTTCAATTGGAGATGGGAGCATGGACTTGTACCTAATCGTTAGGACAATAATTCAGTCAAAGATTGGGAAAAGGAAAATGATTAGTAAGGACAAGCAATAGAACAAGGATTTAGACACACTAAGAAAAAGATTTAGGACAAAAATTGAGAAGGATTCGAACAAAGATAAGGTCGGAAACAATATAATCATTGGACATGGATTGAAACAAGACTTTGTATAAGAAGAAGCACAATTATTTGGATAAATACAAGAATGAAGATAAGGATAAGTTTGGGAATAAAGAAAGTAAAATTTTCATAAATTCCACAAAAATTAACATATTAACCTGATATTTTAGACATAAACTTTAAAATTTAAAACTACAATGATTGATGTTCGGATAAGTTCATTAAAAAGCATACTTCCCACATAAAATGACGTCATCGATTTAATAAAGCCTTCATATGTTCGGATATTATATCTTTTCAAATTAATATAGAAAGTAAGGAAGGTTTCCGAATTCCATGGAGGAAGGTAGGGCTAATTTTTTCAGTAGTGAAGGACGCGCTATCGTAAGCGTGTGGGATATTTTAACTTCGTTCAAGCCAAAGATAATACATTTCTTGCTAGTGTATAATTTTAATATCTGATATTTAATTAAAATCTAACTTTTTTGTTGGATTTGTTAAGCCGATAACCCTGAAACAACAAAATTTGTTAAATGATCAGTGTTAATTTCTTTGAAATGCGAACATGGAGGATTCAATTAAGTTCCTATTTAATCGCTAAGTAGTCAATCGGCATTGATTCACAGAGTATTCAAACCGAAATCGGTTAATGTTTTAGATTTTGCTTTAGCATCAGTGATATCTGTGAAATATGAGTTAAAAACACTGAATTACTTACTTATCGATCGATCGATTTTGGCCTCGTCCAAGAATTTGCGCCAGCCCTTTTTGTTTTCGATTGCTGGTGCCATTTGGAAACAGCAAGCGTCGTCTAATTGTCCTACACCAGGCCCTTCAGACGGAGATGTGGGCGTTCTTTTCTGCGCTGAACATCACCGGGTACCGAATCGATTACCGAATAGTTTTTCATACGCTCCATATACCTCGATTTTTATACGTTTAAGTATGTCTATCTTGTGAACCGGAAATATTTCTCTAGAAAGCTCCCATAGCCTTTTCATCAAAATAGCTCATCAGAAACTTAACTAAACTCAATTCTGATTTCATCAAAATTCAATTTCAGAAATGCCTAAAACTATGGTAATGTTCGGATGAAAAGATTTGTTCAGATGCAACTTTTTAGATGACAAGGTACGTTCAGAGTATTGAACGACTTTGTGCTGAGAAATGTCAAAAGCAGCTGTTTCTAAAATTTTGAAATTTACTATTTGCAAAAAATGAACGAAATAGCGAAGAAAATAACTTAGGCAAGTGTAGAAGATGAAGTCATAAAAATTCCGATTTGCACAGAGCAAGGAGAACTCGCAGGAGTACGTAGAGATTGTGGATCTTGACTTGACCTCCACTTGAGATCAAATACAATCTCCAGGGAAATGGACCTTTGATCTCCAGTTGTGAGAAGGCTAAATCTCCACTTGACCTCCAAGGTCCTTCTCTAAACGATATCCAACCCAAAATGAAAAAAGTTATAGTATTTGAAGAGAAAACATTTCCAATTATTTTTTTTATTTTATTCATTGTAAATAATTTTGAACTTAAGAATATATTAAAAAAATAAATAAATAACTGGCCATTTCAGCCCTTGAAAGGACTTTGACCTAGCTTCTTATGATCAATTGTGTTGTGCGTGTTATTGAGTTTGTACACAATTGACCGAGGATCGGACCTACAGGTTTCACGCCGACTCCAAACGGCGATGAACGTAATGTTCTTATTCTCAAGAAGCTTTACATGGCATTTTGATTACTCTCTGAGGTTTGCCATTGTCTCCAGAAAGGTGGCGGCCGTACAGAAAAATCATTTTAATTCAAATAATTTTCTGTTGCTGCTGGGATTCGAACCCGGGTCTCCAGGTTCGTTGATATAGCGACCACGCACTTTAACCATATATTATAGCAAATTTAAATAAAATCAATTTTTAACTTAAGACTTAAACTTATACTCGTAATTGCAACTCATTATAATTGAGAATTGTTCACAGCACGAAACACAATAACCAAAACAACCAAGTGTTGCCAGGTACAAAAAAAGTATTGCCACTTTGAAAATGAACACATCTTAGACCAATTTCCAGTTAAACTCCAAGATGTTAGAGTTGACTTGGAGAAATGCGTACAAGATTAAATGCGATTGAACACTTTTTTCCAAGCTTGGAGAAAAATCTTTTTAGTACTTGTTGGGTTGTCCCACTTAACTCAATTCTGCCGACGCATTTCTGTGTGATCTGCTTATAATAATTGTGCCGATGCATATCTGTGTGAACAGCTTTGGTTGAACCCAAACTAAACTCTCAGGGTAGATATAGCATTAGCTTCTCTGTGTCAATTATGCGATCTTATCCTATTCAAACATATATCTTGGATAATAAATTTAAATCTTTAAATGTAATTTTTTAAATTATTTTATTTCTATAGAACATTCATATTAACTTTTGCTGCATTTTGTTTTGAACTTAACCATTTATGACCAATAACAAACACGACACATAATGTTGCTGTTCCCGATGCTACATGTACATTTGTTATTCTATGTCTTGACAGTTTTGTCATTGACCGAAAAACATGAATAACGACGGGTCCCTTGAAAATACATTCAAAGTTGAATGCCATACATAACAGTCCTTGCAAGACAAGCCATCAGTTTCTTTCATTCGTTTGTCAACTTTTGTCATTTTCAACTTTGATGATTTTTTTCTTTCGTTCGTCTTCGCCCCTGTTATGAGTGTGCCATGAATTCTGCATGGCTTGCAACATTGTAAAGAATTGCTCAATTGAGCTTTTGTTCAATGTTCACTTGCAGTTAAAGCCACCTGCTCTGCTCGACTACTACTCTGTGCCTGTCACGGCATGACTTTCCATACCAATCCCAAACATTTATTTTAACTGTATAAATTAAGTGAAAACTTTCATTGATGTAATTTCTATAGTGAATTCAGCAGAAGTTGAAGTTAAGCATTAACATTTCCAGAAACGAAAATAAATCACAAAAGTTTCCATCAGTTTAAAAGCTCAGGAGTGCAATAAATTCTTCTCCAGACGAGCATAAAACTTTATACTTCCGAAGAAGCAGTCGACATACTAGAGCGCACAACGAGACATCATGCATCCATCCTTGCTGGTTGGCAGTTGATTCTCGTACTAAAATCGATTTTGCATCGGACGATAAAGTGTGCCAACAGCCAGCCCTCTCTGCAGTCATCCTCTAACCTGCCGTCACATGTGCACATTGTGCAAATATTAGTGGGTAGGTACGCCAATGTCAGGAGCTGCGCAACATTTAAAACTTCACCTCGAAGCAGCTCACGTAGTGGCACGAATATCGTGTGTGTGTGATTGAGTGGTGACCTGAGTGCTTCTGCCTACTCGAACGTACTCATCGGCAAATAATGCTGCAGTAAGACTTTCAGCAGGATTTTTATTGAATTTTTTTTCTCTTAATTTAAACATTAATTTCAATCCAGCTGCTGCTTGAATTTAAGAAATCCCTTTTAATCCGCACATCAACTTCGATGCATCCTAAGCAGTAGTTCTCTTCACTCTATTGACTACGATTGTCCACACGCAAAAGCAGTAATCCTTGCTTGAGAATTTCTGATTAATGGGTTAGACGACAAAAGAATCACAACCCATCACAGTGAGAACAATTTAGCTGCCACCCTCACTCTGAAGTGCAGGCACTCCGATTGTGTAAATTCGAATGTCGGATAACTAATTTTCTTGCTGCCACTGAGTGGTACGTGCTAGCAATCTGCAGCATCGTACGCTGTGCCTCGCTACAGTGTAAATGGAAAATCAAAGATTTTTATATTCAAATCAGGTAAAATAGGAGCACCGAGCGGTAGAACCACCGCGCCTGCACTGCACCGCACCACCTCACTGAGATGAGTTGCCGTTCGCTCCACTGAACTCCTCATCTGTTACTCTGGATTTGGCTTAGCTTTGCACAGTATCCCGTACACTTGTGGTTCCCACAACGAGCCCTCAGCTGCGGTTTGTTTTGCTACATAAATCAACTTCAAAGATATCGGAATTTATTTGAATTTTTCCTCTGCTGCTCGGTGCTATTACGTCACACAGCCAGACCACTGCAACATTTTGATCACTTACATTGTTCGCCACACATTCCCACTATTTTCAATGCCTATGCTGCTTCGCCCCTCGTTATCCGACTATGCTCTCTCTCTGTCTTCCCTCCGTTGTCTCGCTTGTTCTCTGTGTCATCTGGTTTGTTGCTGGCATAGTGAAAGAAGCTGCCCGCAGTGCATGCCGAAGTCCTGCAGAGTGACCACAAACGTTTTTGGGGTGGCTTGAAATACATGCAACCCACATGTAGCGCTCAAGTCTACACTATACAGTGCTTTATAAATAGTTATAGAACAGAGTCGACGATGCAACTTACCCCCCACCGCCCTGTTCTGAAATGCGGAGGAATTTATGCCTTTGCTGCATTAGAGTCTTAGGGGATATTATTGGGTCTATGCAGCAGAGTTAGTTCGCTTTAAATTTTTTGTATTTTTTATACTTGAAGAGTTTGTTGTGAGTAATATTCGAAATATATTGAGATCACGTATCTTTGGAATTTTCTTATCCTTAGCTGGGTAGAGATCCAGCTAAAGAGTTTTCTAAAATCTTCAAATGTTTTTTATCTTAATCAGTTAAGGTTGGCACAGTGTTGAAGTCGAAACAGGTAGAATGTATTCTGGTTTTCACAATAGAACAACATAGCGTTAGTGCATATATGAAGTTCATTATCACTCATTATCTATGCCGAAATGGGATAACATAACACCGCGTTTATCTAATTGAGGAATAACAAAGCACGTGCCATGCCCACCACTGGCCTAGAAAAGTTTGTGAGTTCTTGTAGAACTATTGGGTTTAATTGAAATTATTGCCATTATTGCGGTTTATACTTCATATATTTACACTAAATTCTACCGATTGGAGATTTACTGAAAGTTAAGTAGAATAGTATTCAATATTTATGAAATACATCTAAATTTTAAATGTTTTTGTAGTAAATGACTAAATTAAACTTGAGAAAAACAAGGAAAGTTGTCATTTAAATGAGAAAATATCTGGTCATTCTGCAAACAAATATTGGAGACAGAATTGGACACAGTTGAATATGGTTTAATATATGATATGATAGTGACAGTTCAAACCATGAATAATGTGGACATCTTAGGTAAAGTGGTATCAAATACAATATAATTACTACACACTTGAATTTTCAATTAACACTCAAAACTTAGATTTGAGGTCAAAGACCCGTCCTTTGATAAATTTGTGAATTAGAGTGGAACGAAATGTATCGAGCCAAAAACTGTTCACATGCTTCATGCATTTTTGAAAAGTCCTCACAGAAAAAATATTTTCTGCATTTTAGTTTTTTTCTGCGACTTTACTTTTAACTCTGCCCGAGGGTTTATGTATTTCATTGCTCTATAGAACGAAATTTCTACTTCGTGCTGTTCAGCCATATCTAGCCTTATAGCGTGGCAACAGCTAGTTTTACGTTAAAACTGTTAAAGGTATTTTTGAAGAGAATTATCTGATCTACAACTTTGTTGCAAGCATATTTTCTTCTCCGGGAAAGGAGAAGGAGCGGAGATACTGGCGAATGACTGGTTTAGGTGAATTTCAAACTCGAATTTCTTCTAGCGCGTACATGATATGATGGGGAACTATTGACAGGTTCGATGAGGACTTTTCAAAAATGCACGAAACCTTTGAGGTTAAAAATTCGTCCCACTGTAGTGTGTATATAAGTATAACTATATATTCCTCTTTTTCACATAAACATCAAAGGATAAACAATCAATCACGCGTGGCGTCCGTGGCGTAGTTGGTTAAAGTGCGTGGCCGCTGTGTCAATGAACCTGGAGACCCAGGTTCGAACCCCAGCAACGACAGAAAATTATTTGAATTAAAATAATTTTTCTGTACGGCCGCCACCTCTCTGCAGAAAATGGCAAACCTCAGAGAGTAATCAATATGCCATGTAAAGTTTCTTGAGAACGAGAACATTACGTTCATCGCCGTTCGGAGTCGGCGTTAAACCTGTAGGTCCGGTTCTCGGTCAATTGTGTACAAACTTAATAACACGCACAACACAATTGATCATAAGAAGCTAGGTCAAAGTCCTTTCAAGGGCTGAAACGGCCAGTTATTTATTTTATTTTTTTTTTATAAACAATCAAAGGATTACAATAACCAACATCTATCTTATATAAATGTAATGCTTAACCCTTTGAAGGCGAATGTGACATATATTTTCTGTTGTTTATTTATTTTATCTCATTTCTTTATGTTAATACTTTTATATTTGTTTGTTAAGTGTTGATCATATACGTATAAAAACATGTTGTGCGCTTAAAGATATTCATGAATCTTACTGTACTAATTCGGATATTAATAATAATAATAATAATAATATGTCTTCGCTTTTTCCTTATTACAGCAACATTTTCCAACGGATTTTATCTAAATTAGTACTTCTAGATAATGAACAAACGTATTTATTTAAAAACGTATAAAAGTACTAGTCTTGTTGAACCTACTGAGTTCAAAAACATTTCAAAATCTAAAATTTTTAATTTTATTTGTACTATTTTCGTTTTCCCAAATCTCGGAAACTAATCTATATATTTAAATAACCTTATTGTATTACATGACCCAATAATGACTTATGTAATTAGATTAATCAAAATCTTTTTATTCGAGTTTATACTTTTTCCTGTTGGACTGAATATATTATAGGACATATGTGTCCCCTTCGCCGTCAAAGGTAAAAATAAATTAGAATTACGCTATTTTGTGATATTTTTCATTAAAATTTTACCAATTTTAAAATAAAGGAAACATTCATAAAAAAAATTATAAAAACACATTAAAAAACAATTTATTCTTGAAAATGAAAATTCATAAAAATTCTTTCCATTCCAGAACAAAGTGAACTTAGTTGTGATAAATTTCCATTCTCTCCTTTGTGAAGCACATTGGCTTTTTGCAACAGGCATAAAATGTATTTGTTCGGTTTTCGATTCCATTTTTATTACATATGACACCCCCTTTTCTGGCTCTTCTTTCTATTCTTGTTGTATTATGTCCAGCTAATTCTGGTACTGCCACCAGTATTGATCGTTTGTTAGTTTCTCGAGGAGTCGAGCATTTACATATATCAGTTCTTCGACTGGAGAAGGAGCCTATAACTGTGCTACCTTGTTGAATCCACTTATTTATAATTTTTAACCGTTGACGCCGAATGGGACACATATGTCACATGATTTTTCTCATAGAAATGGTAAAAAAATTTAAATTTAGACTACATCTTCTGAGTTTGAATCCGCTCAGATAAAATCTTAAAGGTTTCCAAGAGTTAATTCTTCGTCATCAGAGGGTTAGTTAATTGCAAATACAGGAATTCGTTATACATATCAATCGGCAATAACTTCAACAATTAATTGAGTTTGAAATATTCTTACTTTTCTAGACAATTGTGAAAAAGGCAATATATTTCTAATAGTTTTTCTTTTTAAAAAATTATAACCATAAAACATTTTTACACTCATGTAAAAGAGCTGAAAATCATAATAATTTATATTATTCTTCATTGTTTCACTATGACTTTGACATCATACTGAATAGTTAATATCCTAAATCATGTTTTGAAGATAAATTACACAAGTTAGGAATATCTTTAATGGTCAAATAGTATTTTAGTAGGACGAAGTTAATTTATATTGAAGTGTTTAAAATGGTCGAATTTAAATATTTCTCAAAACTAAACATTTCCATCACAAATTAAGTTTTGTGAAAGAAAAGAAAGTTTGGGTATATTTTTTACCACAACCCATCCCGCCCCCATATAAAAATGATATTCTTAGATGTTCCCTTGGAGAGTTGGTTTGTTGGATCGGTGTCATATTGCTACAAGCATTGTTTAATTAGTGTTATTGCTCTATTTTGGTGGTTCATTGATTTTTCTGTATGTTCTTCCAGGTTGTTTAGTTGTTGTTTCAATGGATCAGTGTGGCGTGCTAAATAAATTTGTCAGCCGGAGTCAAATTTGATAATAGTTTTGAGTTTTGCGTAGGTCGTATAAAACCAACATCTTCGCAGTTTTATAGTTCTGTTCCTTTGCGATCAATATTAATGGAAACTAGGACTTGTTCTATTGATGAAGTGACAAGAGAAGAGCCAAGTCTAGTCAGCTTATCCGTCTTTTCATAAGCTTCAATGTTATTATGACCGTAAACACATATTTTGTAATGTCCAGTTGGTAATACTAGTACAGCTGGGTTAGTAACTCTTCAAGTTGTTTCACAAGTTTGAAGTTTGTTTTTATCGTTTGATTGGAGCTCGAAGCATCCTAGCCAGTGTTGGCTTTACCATCTGGCCCGGGCGGCAAATTTTGGGATCGGGAAATTTTGAAAAAATAATAGTTTTCCAAATACTTTTTTTTATTCCTTGGATTAAAAAGACTATTCTTTTAAAAAAGTATTTTTTTTTATTTTAACATAAAAAAAACACTGAAAATTTACTCCAGTGAGTAACAATCTGCACTACTTCCAAAACTATGTACAACTGATTTGTTCAAAGCTCCATATTTTGTTATGTTTTAAGCTGCATAAAAGTATTTCTACGAAAGAAGACCCAGAAAAACACTCGAACTGACGTATAGATGGGGGTTGTTGTTTCAAAAGAATGAATGTGATAGAAAGAAGCAAAGCTTAAGTTAGAAGTTTGACGACTCTACGTTGTTCCGTATTTTTTTGGTAGCCATCAATAGTAAACGCTCTCAGTGTATATGTAAAAATGGAAAAAATTGGTCATTGGTCGGTTATAATATTTTCATTTGAAAGGCCTCAGTCCGATTAATATCAGAGCGGACCAAGATTCTACTCTGAGGGGTGTACTCCTTCGTTTACAGCAGTGAAATATTGGTTTAAAAAAAAATTAAACGAGGCTGTATGAGCTGCCAATACTTTCGTATCGCAGTGGTCGACCAAATGAGGATACCCCGTCAGAAATGTTGAAGAAAACCCACAAAATTGATTGGATGACCGTGGACTGAAAGTGCGCGAGATAGATGACATGATTCACTGAAAATTTGGACAAAAGAAAGCTGTCCGCAAGATGGGTGCCGCGATAAATGAAACAAAAACAGCGTGGTGGGAATGTTTCTATTGAGTGTTTGGGAATGTTTCTCAGCATAACCATGGATGAAACATGGGACCATCACTTCACACCTGACATGAAAGAACAGTCAAAACAGCGGGCTAAAAGGGGAGAATCAGCCCAAAGAAAACGAATACAGTTCCATCTGCAGGCAAGGTCATGGCGTCAGTTTTTTGGAATACCCGTAGAAAAATTTTCATTGATTATCTTCAGAAAAGAAAAACAATCAATGGTGAGTAGCATGCAAAGTTATTGCAGCGTTTGAATGATGAAGTCAAGAAAAAATGGCTGCATTTCGCGAAAAAGAAATTTTTCTTTCATCAAGACAATGCACTAGTTCACACATCCGTTTTGCGATGGCCATGATGGTAAATGATTTGCCAACAATGAAGAGGTGGGGTCTGCGGTTGATAATTATTTTGAGGAACTCGACGGTTCTCACTATAAACAGGGTTTCGAAGCTATTGAACATCAGTGGGGAAAATGTAACAATTTAATAGAAGATTATGTAGAGCAGTGGTTCCATGAAAAAATTTAGGGGTTCCGCGTCAGGGTTCCACAACCAAAATGGTTTGGGAACCACTGATGTAGAGAAATAACGATATTTTTTTAAAAAAATTTTGTGTATTGTCTTTGATAGGTCGAGTACTTTCGGAACTACCCTCGTATATAAGCTATATAAGAAAAATTCGAAAAGGAACATAAGCATAGGATATCGATATCAATATGTAAACTGAAAATGGGCTTCGTCCACTAACTTTTTAAGGAGGTGTAGGGTGTTTATTGGCTGGTCCAAAACTACTTTAACCTTTACATTCTTTTGCTTTTTAATTTTTTGTTGGGCAGCAAAATAGGTTAAGACGGTTCTAATGAAGTTATGCTTAAAAGACAACGCTGAATCGAGCGTACAAAAATCATAAGAGACACATAATTTATCTAGAATTATACCAGTTTTTATACCAGTTTTTCTTCGTAGTTTGTTTTAGACCCATACTTTAAGAAGATAACATCTGCTCGTATGTGGACATTCGATCGCCTATTACGCTTTTATAATGTAGCTTTTGTGGAGAATTACATATGAAAAAAAAAACGTATTAACCCCCTACTGCATAACAATGCCTTTAGGCACACCTACGTTTGTATTCAAATCTGGAACTGAAAACGTTTTTTCCAAATTATATATCAAATTATATAAAAAAAATATATCGGTTCTATACACTTCGGGCAACATTTCTTGTAATGGACATTTTTTTCTAGCTTAGCGTATTTTGTAATTATTGTCAGTTGAATGTGTAAAAGTGAGCGTTTCGCACTCAAAAATCATGCATTACAGGGTTAATTGAAAAAATATAAAAAGCCGTTTGTTGAATCAAAACTGCTTAATATAGCGACAAAAAATATATAAAAAGAAATAAGTTCAAAACCCATCTTAGCAATAATATATTTATGTTTACAAAATACAACCCCAAATAAAAATCGAACTAGTTCTTTAGCAGCGTTATAATAAATATTCTAGCTAAGGCCTCTCTGTCTGACAAGACTTAACTTTTTCTTTTAAATTGCCATTAACCTTTGTCTTAACCTTCATTGTTTTAAATATATCAATGAACTTGGCTATATATAATAGTATTTTTATGTTACCTTCAACTCGAATTCAAAATAACCAAAAATTCAACACATTTATTTTTAGATTAATGCACCTTCGCTATGGAATGGAGCGCGATATAATCCAAGCATGACGTCAACAAAAACTGAGCACCATTCACACTCGCCGCATTTGATTGCTTAACATTTATCATAATCACTCGAAGCTCAAGGAAACTACCACTAAAACAAAGCAAGTCCTTTGCTTTGCCACCATAACAAGTTTAACGCACAGTAGCATTTTTCTAATTCGCTGCTAACGGAACATCGTTTGTTACACAAGGAGCCTAAAAAACAATAAATTATTAACGGAGTCTAACAAAGAGCTCAACAGTAATAAAATTTCAAAATAGAAATAGAAACGAGGTAGTGGAAGATATTTATGCTGTCCTGTGTTGTTTTTTTTTTATTTGTGTGCAAAAAGAAAAGCCATAAACTGGACGAAGAATCTAGATAACCAGATCGAGCTGTAACGGTATAAGAAGCTTCGAAGAAAAGGGCCGATTCAAATTGAAAGAGACAACAGTCTGTTCACTCGCCATTTCATTGAGGATAAAACGGGCTTGAGTCGGGATTAGGCAAATCTGTCCCACATATTGCTAGACATAAAACCCAGTGTGGCAGCAATGAGCAATCCAAGCTTATCGCTGTCAGCGGCTATCACACGATGCTTCTGCGCCCTCGCACTAAGTTGTTGTCTTCACTTTTTGGGTAGCAGCAGCAGCGGTGGTGTGGCAGTGAGTGCCGCTGTCATGCACAGGCCGGATGAGCATTGGGACCACGCGGTCGATTTAAATGAGGACTTTCGCATTTTATGGACAATCATTAATCAGGACATAACATTTGAAATACAGGCACGTACCTTAGGCTATGTTGGATTTGGTTTCTCCGCTGATGGCAACCTAGCGGATACGGATGTTGCAGTCGGTTGGGTGGACAGAGGGCACACATACTTTCAGGTATTTTCCCATGCTTTTTCCTTATTTCAATCTTAGATGTAAGCGATTAAGAGTCATCATTAGCATTAATTTATTTATTGTTCTGAAAGAAAATCTTTGATAATGCCATCATCTCAATACATTTCATACCGGTTAAAGAACTACCACAAAGTTGTTGAAACTGTTTTGTTACTTCTTGAATGTGCCTGAGGTATTGTTACTCCATTGCTTATAATCCTAAATCAAATAAATGTTTGTTTTGCATCAAGCTCCTTAGGGGTGGTTATCTTGTCGTCCATCAACCTATGCCAATAACTTTTACAGCTTCTTTACCTCGACACTTATTTTAATGTTGCTTGTTATGCAGCTGCAGCCAATTTGGAGCTGTGGACAAATAAGTCGACATCTGTTGGCAACCAACTTAATGTTCTCATTTGAGAAACACATAAAAACATTATGTGATACAATATTTTTTCATTTTTCGAGCAGACCTCGAAAATTTAATAGAGTGGGGCAACCAATACAAAATAACTTTCTGGTTTTACATAAAAAAAAATCTGACACTTAATTTTTTTTATTTGATAATAGATGAAAAACCTGATTGAATGGTAAATTTTCTTACAATATTAGAAATATTATTAGAATTTATTAAAAGGATTGAAATGAATGAAGTTTTCTTAGAACAAAGGCAAGTTATTATTTATTCAGTCATTTAACAACCAAACCAAAGACTGAATATTAGCTACAATTGATAATTGAACAGGGTTTTACTGTTGTACTGCGTTGTTTAAGTTTTGAAATATAGTAATTTTCCAATTTAATAAAGATATTTTGCTCATTAAGACATTTTCCATTTAAAATTCTGCTCATCTCTTTGCTTTCGTGTTTACATAACAATATCTCTTCAATTACCACATTCTCCTGGCATCATCAAATGTGTATTCAATCGGCATAAAATTTAACTAGGAGTAAAAAGAAGATTAAACATTTATACCTCTGGGCTAACGGTATTTATTTGTTTTACTCATACACTTCGATAACGACTTTATTGTTCATAGCCTTGCTTTCCCTCTAACCACGCAGTGATATATTAACACCAGGGTCTTTATAATTTTCTTTCTTATTCAAGACTTAAAAGATTAAAAACTTGGAGTATTCTGAATAGTTCTTATTATAATTTCATGAACAATTTGCATGGTATTCCATGATGGGACAGAGTGCTAACTTTTTCACATTAAACTTACAGAATAAAATTTTATACAGCTCATACTTGCATTGATACAAATTATTTAATGATTTAACTGTATTGGTAATAATTTCAGAAGTATTTTTTTCATATTCATATTCATATTTTTGTGAAGAAGTTCATAACTTTTTAAGATGTTTAGATGTTTTAGAAAGTATCTTAATATTTAATGATAATTAAGCCAAACATTTAAAAAAAAGAACATTGAAATCAAAATAAGTCAAATGTAAGCTTATATGTATGTAATTACACTGTTCTACAAATATTTTTTTTTAATGTACAAAAGCTACCACCGATATTTTATGTTTTGCCGATCCATATGATGAATTTCTGCGTTTTCAGAAGGTTTTCATCACTTCGATTTTTTGGTCAAGGACCTTTTTAATAATTCACTTCAATTTTCGTACTTTGTCTAACTTAATGTATTATACAGGCATGTGATCGTGAATCGTTTTCGTAAGAAATAGCTGGCGAAACCGATTTAAGGTATAATATACGTGTAGCAACCAAAAACAAGAGCTGTTTTCAAAAAATTTGTTTAGATATAAGAAGTTATTATTTTGTTTTTAATTTATACTGGTTGTTCTACATAAAAAATACTTTATGAAAATATTTTTTTTTTTTAAAATACAGTTCTGGCTTTTATATAGAGGGCGCTGAAAATGGCATTAAAAAAAAGACATCCAAAACGGTTCGATGGATATGGCCTTTCCCATGTATCGGAAACAAAAAATCAAATGACAATTTCGAGTTATTTATCGAACCGTTTTAAAAAAACTAGTTTCGAGGAAATCGCGTTTAAAGTTTTTTATATGTTGTATGGAGCTTAGACATAGGTTAACGAAACCCGTTATAACTTCTGTTTTTTTTTAAATATCGATTTAAAAATGTGTATGTATATTCTTAAAACTATAAAGAACACATTAAACAAAAAAAATATTTTTTTTCGAAAAATTTACACGTATATTATACCTTAACCCTTTGACGACCGCTCCTGAACCGCTGGAAAATTCGTTAATCTGACGACGGATTCGTTTTAAGCGACTTCATTTTACTAAACAAAAGTGTCGCAAAAAACAATTTTATTTACCTTTAAAAGTGTGAAAAATCATGGGACCTATGTGTCCCAATGGTCGTCAACGGTAAAAATGTATGCCACTATTTTCTCTAGTTGACAGTATGCAAACGAAAATTCTAAGGAATTTTAATTTACTTCATGAGAACTTGTTGTTTTTAATCTGTTACGAAAGTTTACCAATGAAAGTTTAAAAAACACCTTTGCAAGGATGGTACATTGACCTCTATGTACTATGAATATTGTACTATGATGACTATGACTATTTGGTTAGGAGATATTCCCAAAATATTTAAAAAGATTGTTAAAAAACCCCAAAACTTCCATTATAATATCTGGCCTTCTATATTTGCTACGGCGTTATGTTTGACATCCAATGAAAGGTTGAAAAATAACCTTTCCAATGGTGATACTTTGACCTCTTTACGACTATTCAAAATGTCACAAAATTGGTTAAATTTTCCAAAAAATCGGATCTTTCATTTGATGCAAAACAAAACTCCGTAACAAAAAAATGGTTGGGATTTTTTAACCAATTTTTGACCTTTTTTGGAAATATCTTTTGGACCAATAGTCGTAGAGTGGCCAAAGTACCACCATTAGAAAGAAAATTAAACTTTTGATTTAGTGTTTTTATTTCAGTATTACTACGAACACGATCGCAAATCAAAAAGTGAATTCTACTTGCGTCTTTTCTGCGATCGTTTTGATTTGAGTGTGCACAATCAGGGGGGAAGGACTGAGCTAACAATTTATAGTCCAAAGGGGAGGCTGAAACGGCTTGTAGCGATTTTTTCAATTTTTTTTCCCACACAAAAAATTCTTCAAGGGGGATGGCGGCTAAAGCCTTTTCAATCCGTATGTAAATCCGCCGCTGTGCACTGTGGTTACAACAAAATTTCTACTTCGAATAATGATTCATGTTCTATTCTGCAAAAATTAAACGGGACATAAGGATGTATTTTCTGCTCAAAACAACACAAAGGCCGTTGAATAAATACTATTTGTGCCTTTTGCAAAAAATTATTTTGCTTCGCCAATGATTGAAATAACTTAAAATATCCTCATAAGAAAATGAAAATTCAATGCATTGATCAAAAATGTAAACAAATTTATTTTTATTTCAAATAAATCAACATTTCAACAAAATTAAATATGTCGTAGGTTTTTACCGTTGACGACCATTGGGACTAGACATGGGTAACGCAGCAAAATATGCTGCGCTGCTACAACAACCCCAGCGCAGTTTACTGTATCAGCGAAATGCGCTAACGCAATTGCGCCATGAAGCATTTTGAAATGCTATGATATCTGTATCATCAAGACCAGCGCAGGCTGTTTTTGATTTGGATAGCGCAATGCGTTATGTGGTCAATTTGTTGAATGCGCTGAGCTTTGTGGTGAAGTAGCAAGTTGGGCTAAGCGCATATTGTCTTCACTTATTCAACATAAATGAAATTAATTAGAAAATCCTGAAACAATTTATCTATCGAAAGACTCATGTTGCTTATGAATTCATTTAATTATTCAATTCATATGAAGTATTACTGAACATATAGCGTATTTTTAGCATTAACCAAAAATGAAAAAAATTTATACTTCAAGCATGACTGCATGCTGTTCAACGTAAGTATTAGATATCAAACAATATGTACATACACATTTCTGGTATGCAAGACAAATTGGAAGTTGGATGTTAGTTTCATTTCATGTACCTTAAAAGCAATGAAAATCTATAGAAATTTCCTGCGATTTTGGGTTACTGCGCTATTTTTGAGCTTTTTTTTTAGCGCAATATTTAGCTTTAGCGCAAAACAAAAAGTAGCGCTGCTTAACATATGAAAAAGATAAAAAAATTAAAATGTCATTAATTTTTCCAGGGACCGCAAATAACGATTATCGCTATCAATCAATCCTTTTATAACAATTATTTTTTTGTCGTTATTTTTTCGATCAGAAATAAAAATTATTTTTGGTCGTTTTTTTCAATCAGAAATAAAAGTTACTTTTGATCGATATTTTTTAGACCAGAAATAAAAATCAATCATTGATCGATATTTTTCCTATCCGATTGAAAAAATTATTTTTTGATCTATATTAAATCGATCAAAAAAGTAACATGCATATAAAGATATAAATTATAATAAACTGAAAACTTAAAAAAGCGCTATAACTCGAAAACAAAAGAAGATAGGAAAAAATAAAAGTGGTTTTGGCTTTTCTAAAGAGTGTGGGTGGCATCGAAACCTCGACGCACAGGTAGAGGGGTTGGTCGATATGATAAGCTTAAAAATTAGAAAAAACGCCATATCTTGAAAACGAAACAAGATGGGACACTACTTATATTTTGTACTTCTATTTTCTACAGCTATTTTCTACTAATATTTTCTTTAGAGTTCTAGTACTATTTTCCATCAATATTTTCTACTACTATTTTTGCAACCATTTCATGCTACCAGTTTGTCTACTAATCCTACTAATATTTTCTTGTCTAAGGTCTTATTCAAATTCTTGTCTTGGTCCTTATTCTAATCCTTGTCCTAATCCTTGACCAAATCTTTGCCTTACCTAATCCTTGTCCAAGTACTAATCCAAATCCTTTTCCAAATCCATGTCTAAGGTCTTGTCCTTATCTTCGTCAAAATCGTTGTTCAAATCCTCGTCCAAGACGACTAGCTAACTTGGTAACGTGGGTTCAAAGCAATAACTTCTTTATTTTAACTCAAAACAGTTTTATTTGTAAATATTGATTTGATTGAAATTTCAATCGATATTATTTCAATCTTGAAATAATTTTTATTTCTGATTAGAAAAATATAGATCATTGATTCATTTCTATTTCTGATCGAAAAAATAACGATCAGTAATAATTTTTATTGCTGATTGGAAAAAATTCCAATAAAAAATAACTTTTATTTCTGCTTGAAAAAATATCGATCAAGAAATGATTTTTATTTCTGATCGAAAAAATAACGATCACAAAATGATTTTTATTTCTAATCGAAAAAAAATAACGATAACATATAATTTATATTTATGATTGAAAATATAACGATCAAATAAATAATTTTTATTTCAGATCGAAAAAATAAGGATTAAAAATAATTTTAATATATGATCGAAAAAAGAATCGATCACAAATAATTGAATGAAGATGATTTCTTTCTTAAAAATCATGAAAAATAAATCATGCCAAAAACGGAATCTCTGACTCACTAGCTTCATATTGCTATATTAAAAATTATTTTACATCTTTTTATATATGTATGATCTTTTGATGTAAAAATTAAAAAATAACCGTTATTTTCTATCCTTGAATTTTTCATATTTTTATTAAAATCATATTCAATATAATAATAATGGCAGATGAAATAAATTCTGTTCATAAAATAACATGAAAATTTGTACTTTTATATTAAGTAGTGAATAAATTAATAGAAAAAAGTAAAAATATATAAACGAAAATACTTAAGATGCGTCATTTAGATTATAGTTAAAAAAACAACTTGAGATTAGTAACCTGGAAAAAAATGCTACGCTGCTACACTAACGCAAGCTCAGTTCACTGTAGCAGCGTAATACTTTAACGCAATTGCGTTATGAAGCAGTTTTAAATATTATGATACCTGTATTATCAACATGTTTATCTACGCAAGCTGTTTTTGAATTGCGTTATGTGGGCAATTTCTTGAATGCGGTGAGTTTTTAGAGTGCGCTTCAAACAAAACTAAAACAACATAGGATTTGGCATTGCAGCAAGTTTAAAGTTTGATTCAAGTTTGTTTGTACTCTTAACATAGAACACGTTCGACAAATTTAAAAAACCATTGCGTGATTGGCAAAGCATCATCACAATCAAACATACTTCATATGCTTAACAGCATCTTCTTCGACCTTGTTCGCTTCGAACATTTTATCTCCATGTTTAAGGCGACATAAAACTTGTGCAATTTTGGCTCGCTGCAAAAATATTTTCTCATTTTTCTTTAAGCGTCATTTGTATTAATGCGCTATTGCGTTACTTTTTTTAAAAGAAGTGAATTAGCGCAGTAACGCATTTAAGTGCTTCAACGTAATAGCGTAACGCAGCGCAGCGTTACACATGTCTAATTGGGACATATAGGTCCCGTCAGATTTGGTGGTCGCGTGGATAGCCCAAGTGGACTATCTTTTTTGCTATTTTTTGTTAAAAAGTTTTACCTATAGCTCCTCCTACCCCCAAAATATTGCAGCAAGAAGAAGGAGAAGAAAAAGTCAAGATTTTTCGACTTTGGGGTGATCTGGTAGGCAAAGGGATGAATCTACCCTTCAAAATTAAGTACTTTCTGGAAACCACATTCATTCCCTGTTGAATGATACCTTGTAAAGAAAAATCGCTTGCATAGTTTTTCTAGGAAAAATTCGAAAGTAAAAGGGTCACCGGTGTCCCAATGGTCATCAAAGGGTTAAGGCAAGGTACAAAAATTTGACTTGACTCATTTTTGAGGTCTTTGACAAAAAATTCGAAGTGATACAAAAATTCTGTAAATGCAGAAGGTCATCATATATTACCACTTAATGAAATTAATTTGATTTTTAAATTGTCCAACATTTTATAGTTTTCTTATAATAGTCCAAAAACTTTTTTATAATATTCCAAGAAACAAGATCACTAACCTATTGCTGAGTTGCGGCACAATTAACTATGGGTGTTTTCCACCCAAATAATAAACTTTCAGCTATAAGGATATAATTGCTTTAACCTAAGAAAAATGTAGGTTTTAAATAAATTAAAGATTATTTTTACCATGAATTAATAATAGTTAAAGAATTCATTAAATGCAAAACACAAATCTTGAATAACAGTGACTGGGTGGATCCACCATAAGGTTAGTGATGCAGAGTTAAAATTGAACATATCCAATTTGAGTTGGACTTGTAAAAATTAAGTAATATAATTATAAATTACCCAAGCGCTTGGGAAAATCTAAGGAAAAGTTTCCGCAATTAGGTAATTTTAATAATAAGAGCAATTTTTATTTGTAGGCAATGCTTGCTTAGTAGGTAGTTGCAAAAGTTCTTATATAAAATGTCATCAACTTAGCCGGGCACAATTTGCAGAATAATAAGAGAAGGGCCTTTACCTTGGACCATTTTATAATAAATCATGTATTGCCTTTAAACAATGGTCTGAATTCCTTACCTGGCACTTTCACAACTTCGACTAATATATCAATAATTATGGCATGCAAATAGAAAGCCCTGAATTTTTGTCAAACCAGAGTTTTTTTTTAATACTATAAACATTTTTTTTTATATTCCTTTAAATTCCAAGCTACAATGCCTTATTGTAGGGTATTGCACCTTGGACCACAACACAAAAAATAAAACTAAAAGTTGCAAAGAATGTAAAAACACATGCTTTTGCTTAAGTTTAATGTATTTAGTGTTGAATATGCCGGAAGTAACGAAGAAAATTATATATATATAAAGTATATAACGTGATTATAAAAGATTACATAATAATGAGTTAGCGGCATTTGGATCCGCATGCCATTAATATTTCATCGACTGAAAAGTCACTGTCGTCAATAGGATTTCTCATACTGAGTTACCCGTGCAGTATTACTAGCTTGTTTTGATTTTCGAAGCAAACTCTCTCGGGGCACAGCTAATGTACCAGTCCTAGGCACATTTCATGCATACGTCCAAAGTACACATGAAGAAATTTACAAAATATCAAAAAAGTTTTTTATCATTCGAAATAAATAAAAAAAAAAAAAAATAAATAACTGGCCATTTCAACCCTTGAAAGGACTTTGACCTAGCTTCTTATGATCAATTGTGTTGTGCGTGTTATTAAGTTTGTACACAGTTGACCGAGAACCGGAGCTACATGTTTAACGCCGACTCCGAACGGCGATGAACAGAATGTTCTCGTTCTCAAGAAGCTTTACATGGCATTTTGATTACTCTCTGAGGTTTGCCATTGTCTGCAGAGAGGTGGCGGCTGTACAGAAAAATTATTTTAATTCAAATAATTTTCTGTCGCTGCTGGGGTTCGAACCTGGGTCTCCAAAGTTCGTTGACATAGCGGCCACGCACTTTAACCAACTACGCCACGGTCGCCACGAAATAAATAACAAGTTAATAAAAAAATAAACTCCAAGAAGAAACTTTATCGCTATTTCACAGTTAGACCAAATACAGTAGAGTAACTTGATTCGTGTACTTTGATCTTGAAAATCTGCGCAAATATTAAAAAATCACATGAAAATTTCGACCCAATCAATTGCAGGCAGAATTTCAACTACAAGAGCTCAATTGCAGCGTTAATAAAATCTCTGCCATATTTTAAACAATTGGTGATGGAACATTATTCTGTTAGGAAGTGGCAAATATGAAGTTTTGAGATTAGTCCAAGGCACAATTGGTTAAAGGTACACGCCCTTCCCCTATAGTACGTTAATCTATATTAATAAAAATCATTTTCTGTTTGTTTGACTACAATACAAATCTTAACGGCTGAACGGATTTAACTCAAATTCGGCTCACATATTACTTGAATCCTAACTTAGGTTATGGTGTACTAAGTTTTGACCAACCCTCTTCCGCCCCTTTACAAGTAACGCAAATCTAACTACTAGCGTATTTTTTCAAGCGAAAATGCTCAACTTATTAATTTTAAGGAAATCCTGTTATTTTGACACCAAAAACATTCACATATCTTCAAAATTGCACAAACTTTTGGTAAAACTTCTTTTTCTAATAACATCGTTTCCTTAGAATAACAAAAAAACTGTCAGAAAATCGTATATTTTACTTGCGATGCAAATAACTCCGTTGTTTTTGAATATATTTCATTCAAAATTTTTTCGTTGATAAACTCAATTCAAGCACTTAATAAAAACAATTTAAAGGGTACAGTTATCTTAGCGGATATATTTTTACTATTTCTTCTTTCAAAAACGGTCCAAAATATTGACTTTTTACTCAAAAAATGACACAAAAGTTGTTTTTGTTGTTAAAATAATGGAAACTCAAGATTGCATTTTCGACTACCTTTTACATGACATAGCGTTTAATAGCAAAAAAAAAAACTATGGGTCTAAGAAAAGTTTTGAATATAATTATTATGTTCCGATATAGTTGCTGGGTGCAGCACCGCGCGCCGGGAAAAAGCTAGTATAATAATATAATTTCAAGGAATTATGCATTAATTTTATACTGATCTTGAAAAAAAAAACATTCTTTATAATTTTAAATTAGTTATAAGGTCAGCCCAATGTGTATTACTTATATTGAAAATTGGAACTAGGGACTTTAACTTCTTTTCTTGTATACATTAATTTTTTGACCAAATTGTTCAATATAAAGAAGAACTCCATGGATTTTTTTTCGAAAATCCTAAAAAAGCTTTTTTTTTATTTTTAAGGAAGTTAACAACCCATTTTATTTCCCGAAAATGATATAAAATAAATGTTTTAATATATGTATCTTTAAATATAGTATGGGTTACATAAGAGAGAGAGAGTCACTCCATTTGTAAGGCCCATAAAGAGACAACCACCAGCTGTTTTGATGTAGTCATGACCGTTTGTCTGTCTGTCCGTCGTCACGATTACAGCCATAATTTTGAAAATACCATAATTAAATTCAATATACAGTGTTGCGCAAAACAAAAGCAACAAAATGTACTCCAGACTATAAATACATAATTTTCATAAAAACAAAATATTTAAAACAAAGCTTACTATTTATTTTTACAGAGGTATTATTAAGCTATAAAACCAATACATTACAACAAAAACAACAATTGCGTTTAAAACAAATATGTGACCCGGTCTACGAAAAGGGACCTTCGGTGTGAAAATATCATTTTTCACTTTTTTGGCGATTCGATTAAATAAAATAATTAAACGTTTACAAACAGCTGTTTTCTCGAAAACTTGTTTTTACACCGAAGGTCCCTTTTCGTAGACCGGGTCACATATGAAGAAATGTACAGCAGAGACGGAATTCACTTGCGCAAAACAATAGCAACAAAATCAATATTTTGTGTATCCGCCCTTGTTTTTAATAACATCTTCGCACCTTTTTGGCATCGAGGCAACTAATGAATAAAAACAGTCCTCCGGAAGGTTTTCCCACTCAGTTTTCAACTTGTTGAATAGCTCCACTTTGTTGGAAAACCGATGTCCTGCCACTCTCCTTTTAAGGATGCCAAAAAGGTTTTCAATAGGATTCAAATCAGGTGATTGTGCCGGCCAATCAAGAGTTTGAATCCTATTGTTTGTTAGCCACTCTTTTGCCACTTTCGATGTGTGTTTCGGGTCGTTATCATGTTGAAACACCCATCGAAGTGGCATATTCCACTCTGCATGGGGTAGCATTTGGTGTTCTAGTATGGCTCGATATCCCTCACCGTTCATTATTCCATCTATTTTATGAAATGGACCAGGTCCTTGAGCCGAAAAGCATGTCCACACCATTATATTTCCACCACCATGCTTTACAGTGACGAGGATGTTCTTGGTTTTAAGACGTTGTCCTCTGTGTCGCCTGACGGTCTGCATTCCATCCGATTGAATTAGATTAAATTTAGATTCATCACTAAACAGTACTGTCCTCCACTTATTTACTGACCAATTGCATGTCTTTTAGCAAATTTTAACCTTTTCCAAAGAAATAATGTTAATATTAATAAAGCATTACACTAAAAAAAAAACTAACCTATTTTTTACATGCCTTCTTGTAAGCAATGGTTTTTTAGCTGGTGTGTAACTTTTTTAATTGTTTTCTACAGCCCGTCTTCGTACTGTACTGTGATGAATATTCAGTTTTAAAGATGTTTTTACAATTGTTTTTGACGAAATAAACGGTTATTTTTTTATCATCTTAACAATTTCACGAATTTAAGAATTAATTGATTCAGTATATAATGCTTATCATACCCTCCTCCCCGCCCTTTTAAAAGCTACTCTATTCACTGATTATTTTCTTTCTAAAAGGATCGTTATATTCAAAAAAATGGTGATGCCGAACCACTAATAGATCCATCGCAAGACTACATTCTTATGTTGGGCTATGAAAATAAAACCCACACTGTTCTGAGATTCCGTCGAAAATTGGACACTTGCGATAATGTGCATGACATTGCAATAACGGTAAGTAGTGCATAAGTGTAAGTCATGCAAAATACTTATAAAAAACACCCTTCCCCTCACAGAACAATACAATGCGAGTAATGTACATGTACAGTGATCAGGATCCGCAGAATGGAGCTGTCAGCCCGGGTTCATTGCCAAATCCAAGCGATGCTTGGCGCACATATCGACCTTTAGTGCTACTGCAAAAAACTCATCCTCGCATACAACGCCACGAACGCACACGTACACTAGATCTACGAAATGAAGATGTGCAGCTGCCATTTGGCGATGACACCCTGTATTGGTGCAAGATGTTCAAGTTGGAGGAGAACCATAAGAAGCAGCATCTCATTCGGGTAACTGCAGCAGCAAGAAATCAATCAATCTTACAGCTCTAATGCCTTTCCCTTCTCCATCTTTCACCTCGCTACAGTATGAACCTATTTATGATTCATCGTGGAGCATGCATTACTTGCAGCACATAACTTTGTACGAATGCCAGGGTGCAAGCAATGAATTGGAGGAAATGGCACGCGAACAAGGCCGACAATGCATGGGAGCACGTAGCTTACCACTGGCCTGTAATGCAATCGTAGCCTCTTGGGCACGCGGATCGGAAGTATGTCTTCATTTATTCAGTGCTGCATAAATTCTTTTTCCTTAATATTTACACTCGTGCATTTTGTTGATTGTTGTGTTTGTTCATTTCGGTCGTTTTTTAGGGTTTCACTTTCCCCACAGAAGCAGGTTATCCAATCGATTCGGAGCAAGCCAAATATTACCTGATGGAATCGCACTACAACAACCTTAATCCAGACTTTGAGCAAATTCAAGCCAGACAAATGGTCGACAACTCAGGCCTGCGACTGCACCTCACCCAAGTTCTGCGTCCGCATGACGCTGGCGTACTGTCCATCGGTAGGTTCTCTACGTAGCCAAATAACTTTTTCATAGACCATTAAATATTAAATATTTATGATCAATTACCAGTGACTAACTAGTGAGTCGAATTAATATTTACTTCGTTAATATTTAAGGCATGGAACCCAACTGGCGCCACATTATTCCGCCGGGCCAGCGGCATGTCGTATCGGAGGGACAGTGTGTCGAGGATTGCACTGGATATGCATTTCCCCCGCAGGGTATTCAAATATTTGCTGTTATGATGCGTACTCATCAAATTGGAAGGGAAATTAAGCTGCGCCAGGTAAGCATCGCATGATTGTTGTTGTTGTTGTTGTCCATTGGCTATGACCACAAATTGTAGCCATTGTTGTAAAAAATACCAATAAATCAGCGTGCAAACAAAAGCTTAATGAGGACATTTAATGCGCCCTTTTCTAGATACGTAAAATGGAGGAGCTGGCGCCAATTGCACACGACAGCAACATCGACTCTGACTATCAGGACTTTCGCCGGCTTCCACGTGCTGTGCAATCCTTGCCAGGCGATAGACTAGTTGCCGAATGCATTTATGATAGTTCATCACGGAAAGCCATTACGTTGGGTAAGTGTTCGAACGCGCTCCACTTATGCATCGCATCGCACCGCTTTGCACCGCAAATGGTGCACATTTGTTCCGAGGTGTTTGTCTCGTTTTTATCCCCTCCTAATTTAACCCCTTTATCACCGCAGCAAACTGACGTTTATTTTTTTCTATTTACTGTTATTGCAGGTGGTCTAACTATGAAAGAGGAGAGCTGCACGGTTCTAACGCTTTACTATCCGCGTCAGAAAGAACTAACAACGTGCCATTCATTGCCCAGTCTGCCAACAGTGCTGCACTCACTGGGCATAGAGCAGCTAGCAACGTAAGTGTCCCTGCCAACTTTCAATTACAATGCTAAGTGGTTCATTTGCGTCATTACCATAACAAACCTGACCCGAATTGCTTGCCAGCCAGCCTGCCTGCCTGCATAGCTCTGCTTGAAAAAATCATATCAGCTGAAGAATCTAACCCTTTTTTTTTGCTTGCTTCTCTTCGAGCTTCTTGACAGAGCAGCGTAGTTTTCCATATTCAAATTACCTGACCTTTTGTGCCTACATTAATGCCATAAACTAAAATTGTTGTTGCTTTTCTTATTTTCTTTCATTAGCAATTCCAATCCAGTTGTTATTTCCTCTCCAGCGGAGTTGGCTGGCATGACTCTGGAAACACGACTGCTTTCTTACGACTGGGAGAATCAGTTTGACAAGTTTCAGCAAGCAACCGTTGTTGGTTCCTTTAAGCCGCTCTGTTGGGGCGCAAACAATCAAGTTGTTCCCGTAAGTAGACCACAGCAGCATGATGAATAAAACTCGGAGAAGCAGTCACTTGATGTTTGCGACGTTTTCGTTCTTCTCTTTTATTTACAGAAGTCTGAATATCTGGAGCGCTACAGCATAAACTTAACAAAGCCTTACGTAGAGCCTCGTCGTTGTAAACCCAAACTGCTCTACGTTACGGAAACCGTGCCGGAAATTGAGTTACCAGTTTTCCATGACATTCAAACGAATCACATAATCGAAGGTTTTGCGCAGCGTAGTAGTCGTAGCTCTGCCATTGAGACATTGGCGCTCAGTGGCAGCACAGGTTTGAGTGAGCAGTTGCGACCGTGGAATGGTCTGAGGTTTTGGTGCGCCTGCGTGTTTACTATAGTCGCACTGATGAGCTGAATCCATCCTTCGATGATGTGCTGTCGCAATCGTATGTAATCATAAGCAATATTCTTAAGTTCGAAGGTTCCCTCGAAACTCGATGTTACTCAAAGATTTCGCAGATAAGCAATAGTTTTCGTGCCGTTATATTAGATGTGTGTGTAAATGTATGTGTATTATTAGTGTTGAATATTAACTTAAGCGTGGTAGAGTCTACCAAAATATGGAGTTTGTAGAAGAGTCTTAATCGGTCCACGAGAATTGGTTGGATTTATAAGAAGAGAAAGAGGGAGAGAAAGAGGGGTAGAAGAAAAGTTGACGCCAGTTTGAGCTGTGATATTTATAAGTAACTCTTTTATTATTTAAGTGCTGCAAATGTACAAACGTTTTTGTTTTATTTTTCGTTGAAGCAACCCCACCCTATCCCTTCTTGTCCTAGATACTAGTTGTAGTTTGTATATAAATCCTTAACTGTAAATCCGAAAGTAGTATAAAGAATAAATGAAAAATAAGACTTAAAAATATAAATTTTGTATCAATTGATTTTTATTGACCTAATGAATTTGGTTTTGAGGTAAGTAATGGTTTGATGTTTTTAGAGAAATATTTATACTATGTCCACATTTAAGACAACTTCTGAAAAGTTGTTATTGTAATAAGCTTTTTCGAAGGTATGCAGCAAGTTGTGCCAAAGTGAGGTATATAATTTGAAGATTCGACATTTTAAGTCACGATTCGATTTCTATAGGGCTTGCGACTAGAAGCTACCTACCTAATAAAGTGATAGTTGATATAAGAGCTGTAGTATGCTATTTCACAATGAAATTCAGTAGGTGTATAAAAGTTTGGTTCCAAGCTACCAATAAGATTTTCGTTGGTGGAAGAAATCGGAAGTTATTACTTCCATTGAGCTTCGAAAAATAAGAAAACGAAACTACCGCTGCTGCTGAAATTTATGAGAGCAGCAAGTTTACAGCCATTGAAAGATTTTATACTCTCTCAGTTATACTCTCAGTTTTTGTATTATCAAAATTCAAATGATTGACAATATTGACCAAAATGCATAATCAGCGCTATTGTGAATAAAATATCGGAATTAATAAAGGGAGTTTTCGTATTTTTAGCAATGTTCACTGAACTTTTGAAATATTTGAACAAAAATATTTGCATTCATCGCCAATTTTTAAGATCACCAGAAAAAAAAAAATCTTTAAAAGCATACCCTGTCTAAAAAATGAAAATTCTCTTTTTCAATTCCGGGTGAAATTTTACTCATAATAGGGCTGATTGTTTGGGTGTGAACTCAAGGACTCGAAAGGTTGCGAAGGAAAACTTCAAATATCAATCGATTCATCGTTGAATCAGGCTTAGAAAAAGTTCAAGTTTGGTCAAGGCAATTAATAAAAAATATGTGTGTGACCACCACGCACGGTAGAAGTGAAACTTGATTTTTAAGTGGTTAATTGATTTACTCTTGCATATAAAAAAAACTAGTAAGAAATGATCTTCGACTGGGCCGAAGTTAAAATACGCCCACGGCCGAACCAAAGTATATTCAAAGTCACTTTGTATGGGAGGTGGGTGTGGTTTTCATACACAGAGTACATGTTATATATCAAAGTTCATATGCAAAATTACAAGTCCATATATTATTTTTGGAATTTAACGAGATTTTTCATTTTTGATAAAGTCACTTTGTATGGGAGGTAGGCGTGGGTTTCATCTGATTTGGTTGAATTTCATATTCAATAGCAAAGCTCATATGCAAAATTTTAAGACCATATATCAATTTTTGTGGAATTCTAAGAGATTTTACCGTTTTGATAAACTCAATTTGTATGGGAGGTAGGCGTGGTTTTCATCCGATTTTGCTCATTTTCGAACTTGATTTTTATTTTTTAGATACAAGCTTAAATATAGAATTTCGTGATGATAGCTTGAAAATTGCGGCAGTAATCGTGATCACAGACAGACAGACAGACAGACAGACATACAGACGGACAGAGCTAAATCGAATCGGGTGGCGATGCTGATCAAGAATATGTATATTTTTCTATGCCTACCACGCTTCTTTATGGGCGTTACAAACGGAGTGAGAACATTAATATACCCTTTTTACGTTTTTTAAACATGGGGGGTATAAAAATAAAATAAATAACTGGCCATTTCAGCCCTTGAAAAGACTTTGACCTTGCTTCTTATGATCAATTGTGTTGTGCGTGTTATTAAGTTTATACACAATTGACCGAGAACCAGACCTACAGGTTTAACGCCTACTCCGAACGGCGATGAACGGAATGTTTTTGTTCTCAAGAAGCTTTACATGGCATTTTGATTGGCATTTTGAGGTTTGCCATGGCCGTACAGAAAAATTCTTTTAATTCAAATAATTTTCTGTCGTTGCTGGGGTTCGAACCCGGGTCTCCAGGTTTGTTGACATAGAGGCCACGCACTTTAACCAACTACGCCACGGATGCCATATAAATAATATAGTCTTACTAAAAAAGTCCCATTTCATATAAATGGCAAGAGTGAATTAAATCTGTTTTAATCAAGGATCGTAATTATTATAAGCGAAATCCAAAAACTCAAAGTTTAATTATTATTTTTAGATTTTTATTTTATTGCTCAACAATAAAAATTATCTTACGATTTTTATTTTTTTGATCAGAAACAGAAGTTATTTTTGGATTTTTATTTTTCTAGTCAAGAATAAGAATTATTTTTGAGTTTTGCTACAGAATAAAAATTGTTTTTCAATTTTTATATTTCGCTCAGAAAAAAATTTATTCTCAATTTTTATTAAACGCTCAAAAATAAAAATCATTTGTCCAGTTTATTTTTTTGCCTCAAACATGAAACTCAAAACGCCACATAGCTTTGTTGCTGGCATATGTCAATTTGTATTCCTTATACTTGAACATGGGGGCTTTAAGCGACGGCCGGAGAGGCTTAATATGTATAGCCGACCCTCATTACTTTTGAAAAAGGAACATTTTCGCCTTGGGGACCAAGTCCCTCCGATCTTTCCTTAGGGGGGCTCCCATACAGATATTATGGTTTTTGTATTTTTATTTCCTACACCTGAACATGGGGACTTAAGGGAGGGCCGAAGAGGGTTAATATGTAACACTAACCCCCATTACTCTTGCAGGAGGAACATTTTTTTCTTGGGGATCTATTCCCTCCGACCACACGGTAGGGGGGCTCCCATACAAATTTTATGATTTTTGTGTATTTATTCCCTACACCTGAACAGGGTGGCTTTAAGGGAGGGCCGGACAGGGATCATGTGTAGGACCGACCCCCATTACTCTTGCAAAAGGAACAATAATCTAAGTAATCTAATAAAGAAAAATTTTTTATGCGGTTTTTTATACCGTGGTTTATTTATTTGTGGTAATTTGAGGTAATTTATGGTATTTTGAGGTATTTTGTGGTAATTTGAGGTATTTATTTTCCCACGTGTGGTAAATATCTCACATGTGGTATTTTTTTTCCCACGCGAGAGATTTTTACCTTAAAATACCATGGGAATTCCCACATCCCACAATCGTTGAAAAATACCATAAGCACTATTTATCGTGCTTTTCTGGCAACATAGATTAAACGTTCTGTTAAAAAGCGAAAAAGCGCTCTTCATGCCAAATAAATAAATAAATTACATACGGAAACGTTTAAAAAAAAGTTTTAATTCCTCATTTTAAATGCGAAAAATAAAAAAAGTTATTCAATTAAAACAAAAATTCAAATTAAAAAACGAAATTAAAATACATAAATTCATAAGTTAATCAACACTACTCGTCGTAGTCAAAAACGCGCATTTTCTTGTGATGATCTGGTTCAAAATCGCTTTCGTCACTTGAAGACATTGCAATGGAGTTATTAGTTGTTTCCATTGGAATGGATTTATTATCTGCGATAACCATATAGTCGGTGATAAGTCTTTGTGAAGACGGTCGTTTTGTAAGCTTATTATAAATGTCGCGATAACCAGAGATACACGATCTAAGCTCTTTTTGGAACCCCTCACACCCTCACTCCAGTAACATAGAGCCACATGGAGGTATGTCATCACACCACGTCAAAAAATCGTTGTAAAATCCCGAATTTTGGATATATAAGCTTAAAACTGTACATGGTTACTCTTTTTGGTCTTGTTTAACATTTTGTATAGTTATTTTCTAATATTTTAAAAATGGCTGACTTTAGGAGCGCAGCCAAATTAAAAAATCCTGAAAAATTAGCTCTGTTACTAAAAAATTCATATCTCTTACAGTTTTTAATTTAAGACCTACAAAATTTATGTTTGAAGGCATCAAATACGTTGCTACAAACACAAAATATTAGTCATAGCGTTAGCTACAAAAAACATATTTATTCTGCCAAAAAAACTGCACACACTTTTTCAAAAAACGAAAAATAAGATTTTTTACCAATAACATTTAAATTAACTCGTTCAGTGTTGATTTTAAAACCTGAAAATATTTTTTTTAAGTAATTTAATAATATATTTAGAGATAAAGGTAGTAAAATAGTCAAATTCAGACAAATTCAAATTCAATAGTTCAGACACTAAACTTATAAATTTTTGCACAAAAATACATTTTTTTAATTTAATTTATCAATTTATATTCATACATACCTTAAAACAATAAAAAAATAATTAACTTCAATAAAATGAAATATTTCAGTTATCTCTGAAAAAATACACTAAGCCACACATGGGGTCGATTTTAAACGAATGCCAACGACACACTAACGCATCCCTGACCTTCTAAATTGCTTGAGAGTAAAGCTAGTTAAGTTGTGAACACCCAGGTGGCGTAAGGAGTATGCATAAAAAGTTTTTGATTTAAAAAAATTGGTTTTTTTAAGGCATGGGGCGATGAAAAGCACCAGTGTGGCTCGAAGAGTTAAGAAAATGCTTTTCTTATTTGCAAATAAGTTGGATCCCTGCATAGATGTTATCTGCTGTCAAAAATTCGATTCTTCTTGTCCATCTTCATGATCAGTTAAGACAGTGTAGATAGCATACACGAAAAAAATATCATAACACAAATCGCACAAAAAAAAATTCGCACAAAAAAAGAGCGTACAATAACAGGTTTAACTGTATATTATAATTATTTAATTTTGCGTAACACTATGTTAAAAATACGCCGAAGCGTTTCACGGCAAAGTGTTTCATCGGCGAATGGATTCATCGGTTTTACTCCCCATCGCGGCTTAAGAAGTTTCACTTCAAAGAACATCGAAAATTTAAAATTTTTCGCCATAGGTATGGGTCTGCTCCGCCTTACCCAAGGGACGCTCATGGGGGCGAGCTAACCACGAACAGATCGTTGAGGACTAAAAAAAACCTGGTTTCGGAGGTACAACCTTAAAAGTGGTAAAACTGTTTTAAAAATTGTTTCAAACGAATGCAAAACTATATCGATCATCTTGGAGAATAATTTGAAAAACAATAAAACATTTTCACTGGCAAGACTAACCAAGACTAGACCCTTTGCTATCGTATTTATTTTATATATGGGTGTTATGCTGGTAGGAATTAATTTTCGTTGAAAGAACAGTAATACACAATATCCAAGATTATGAAGGAAAAATAAAAATTATTTCTTTTTAAAACGTAAGATATAAAAAAAAAAAAATAAATAACTGGTCATTTCAGCCATTGAAAGGACTTTGATCTAGCTTCTTATGATCAATTGTGTTGTGCGTGTTATTAAGTTTTTACACAATTGACCGAGAACCGGACCTACATGTTTAACGCCAACTCCGAACGGCGATGAACGGAATGTTCTTGTTCTCAAGAAGCTTTACATGGCATTTTGATTGGCATTTTGAGGTTTGCCATTGTCTGCAGAGAGGTGGCGGCCGTACAGAAAAATCATTTTAATTCAAATAATTTTCTGTCGTTGCTGGGGTTCGAATCCGGGTATCTAGGTTCGTTGACATAGAGGCCACGCACTTTAACCAACTACGCCACCAAAACTTATGATATATGTAACATAATATGTTTAATTTGATGTAAAAATTATATTTTATAGTTCTTCATCGTGTGCTATCTTTCAAAGCAGTCTTCTATATGAAGGATACGACTGGAATGGTAAAAAAAAGCTTTGGTGCTTTATTTAAAGCTTAGCTCTTTTCATTTCACTTTCCATAACTTTTTGGAGTCTGTCATATAGAACAAGAGCAATTTCTTCTCAAATATTATTCCAGCTGCTTCAAGACCTGGGCCCAGATTCCGTAACTATGGAAAACACAATGTACACGAAATTTTATGTAAACGTGTAGTTTGCGATTCTGCAACCGTGTGAAATGAACTTTAATGTCAAAAAAGTGTACACAATGAATAAATTTATTCACTGAAATACTGGACGTGCAAAATTTGAATATACTGTTTTTATTTTTCTTGTTTTATAATATTATTTATTTTCATTCAGCAAACGTAAATTTTCATTTAGCACAATAGTGTTCATTTGAGCTTACAGAATCGCTTGAAATTGAAAAGTGTACACTGCGTGTGAAAGTGAATTTTTTGATTTTGTGTACACAGATTTTTTTCACAGTTACGGAATCTAGGCCCTGGTGCTTATTTATGTGAATTTTTGATCGTAGTGGTCATCTCAAATCGCCGTATTTGGAAACTATCCGATTTGGAAATTTTACTAACAACTTGCAATATCTTACAATTGTTGCTAATCTTGTTAATAACACCATTGTTGCACGGGCTTATGGGTTGTTGCACCGACTTCCTCAAAACAATGTATTGGCGTTTGATCGCAGGGTGGATACACAAAATTTTGAGCATCACCTTGCAATGTTCCCAATTAATCGCATCTTTATGTATTCCGATATGAGCACTATCGTTCGTCTGGGATATAATAAGCGATAAATTTTCTCATATCAAAAAATATTGTTGCTAATTTTTTTCACGAACGAGAGTGCTCTTTTTGGAATACATAAAGATGCGGAAAGTGTTACGCTTTCACCTCGATTCTCGGAAATATGTGGGCCCTAAAATTGTTCGACTCTAATGCCATACAAAATATTAACAAGAAATGGGTGTAAAGGTCTGTTATGTAGGTAACTCGGATTCTCTGATCCCAAAATCTATTATTTTGTTTATTTACTTAACAACTCTACTGAAAATGTGATATTAACGAGATTTTAAACTCCCTGTGTCCACTATATTTTTGCGTACGTTATGTGTCCATTATGGCTATTTTTTCAATGATATTTTTTCAACCCTAAAGGGCTCATTTAAATTTACATTTTTATTTTGGGGCTTAGTTCTAGATTTAAATTAAAGAATAAAAAAGGTTTCGTTGAAAAATGTCTGCGCCGTTTTGGGAAATAAATTTTAGAACAGTCAAAAACGAGCATTTTTTTGCAACACCGCAAAAAGTTGAAGGACGATATCGTCATAGTGGACGCAGGAAGGGTTAAGGCAGCTTATTGTCTTACTGGATTTTATAAGGCAAGCGAAGTAAATCATATTTTAAATTCGCCGAAGAGTGCGGTTAGAAAGCTGCAACTGGGCATATCGTCTTCTGCTTGATGTGTCCGCATATTCTACGACACACTGTCTAACAGCACAAATATTTTTAGCCGATCTGCCAGTTCTAGGTCTTTCCGTGCGACGTGAGTCACCCACAATCCCAAATTCAGCGAAATTGGAGCAGTTCTAAATTTATACTTGAAAAGTTTATGATCAGGCACTATATTTAATTTAAAAAACTTTATGTTGTTTTTATATAAAAACCTTTTATTCATATTTTTTCTTTCCATTAACATATCATTGAAAAAAAAAGAAACCCTGAAAACAAAATTTTAGTAATAGAAATATTCTAAGACCATTACGGAAATGAGAGAGTAAAATATTAAAACAATTTTTTTTAAATTATTTGTCAACATTGTCTTCAAGCTGAATAAGTTAAAAAAGGTGCCGGATGGTGAGTCTAAAGTTGGCCGATAATTGACGGATTCGCTCATTTATAGATTTGACCTTATTCAGAACGTTAAAATGAAAGAAAAAAAAAATAATATAAAACAACCATTTCTTTCTGCTCATGTTGTACCAATTTTATTTTTCATGTCAGCGTGAATTATTTTTCGGTCTTTTTACATATTTTCGCACTTCTCACCTTTTTTCACGTGCAGTCCGCTATGTGTCGTTTCAGATAATAATAAAAATATTTGTCGTGGAATATTTAATTAAAATTCAACACCTTTTCTCTATCCCTGCCGTTGGTAACACACAACATGCGGAATATTTTTTCCTTGATTTTTTCAAATGAAGTTAAGCCTTCATTCACATTTAAGGGACAAAAATATACTATGTATTAAGCGGATATACTAACTTCATGTTATTTAATGGCGGCCCTTAACTGGAATGGCGTGAAAATATTTTTGGGAACGGTTTTTCATGTTGCTTTAATTACTCTATCGAGCAATTTATTTATAGAATAGGCTTTGTTTCGGTCATTTGTGTGCAAACATTTAAAACAAACAGAACTCAAGTGATTAGCACTAAGAAGGTCGTAGCCGTTTATGGGCTGCTATGACTAATTATATACTTCCTTGTAGATACATATGTATACAAGATAATATACTCGTATATAAATAAGCAAAACATAGGTACACATAATTTTTTTACTTTATTGATTTGTTACTTTGAATGCTGACAGTAAAAAATTTAATTAGGAGTTTTAACTACATATTTTATAGGTTTTTAAAGACACAATTTTACCGTTGCAAATTTTTACATTTCGTTCAGCTTGATTAAGATAGTTCATTAAAATGTCTTACTAATAAACCATGCCACACATATAAACTATCATTTAAAACCTTTGGTAACTTTTTTATTGCTTCTCAACAAGCGTTTCTTATTTCAAGCTTGAAGTTTGATGGCTTGGCGAATATTTTTATGTTCTAAATGGTCATTCGTCGATATCAGCTTCTATGTTTGCTGTCTGTCGAAAAAAACATGCATAAATGTTAAGGAATAGATTAAATCGTAACTTTTCCACTTATTTCATGTTTTGTGTTTTGTCTTCACCGTTTCGCCTGCTTATCTATCCGATATTTTATGTTGTGTGGCTACCAGCACCTTTTCTTTGCAGTTCAACAAAAGGTTCAGCTTCATATTATACTGGATTTAATGCATTACATATGAATTTTGGCGTGTATAAACATTCAATACAGATCCATCATCTTCCCTTTTTTAATTATAACAACGGTCATTATTCGAAAACAGCATACATTTTATCGGTCCTGTCCAACCGATTCTAAGATAGAATACAAGAAAATAGGAAACATTTTATGAATGCTTCCTGCAGTGAATTTAATATCTTTAACTTTCCTGGGACAATCGTTGAATATTTAAGTTTGAAGTATTGAGGCATGGTCTTGTTATAATAATATAGTGTAGGTCATGGCTATATTTGTGAAAAGAAATTTTATTCAATGCAAGAAATCATAATCAATTAATAATAATAAGTACCTAGGCGACCGAGCTCCGCTCAGATTCCCACAAAATCTCACCTGTTGACTTATGCAGTATTGGACATTGGATAAACATCTAAGATTTATAATTTTCCTTACAAAAACTAAACGGGAACTATAACAAACCGAGAGTATTCAGCGACAAGCAAGAATCTTAATTCTAAAAACTTTATTGACGAACTGCAGGAACAGAGTGCGATGTTGTTACTGCTGCTTGTTAGCTATTTGAGCTGTTTGGAATAAGTTAGAAGCTTCACTGTGTGGTGAAGCTTACTTCTAGGGGGCCTATTTCATTTAAACAAAAACATTATTTTTTTTTCATAAAAATGTTACTAACCATGGTTGAATAAACAAGGTTGTCTCGGGGCTGATCGTACTCTCTTCTCAGTACCCATAATTGTCAAAATCAATGAAAAGCAACAACAACAACTTCTTCGGCTTTACATGTTATAAATTTTCGCTTTCAGATTTTGTATGAGCTGTTAACTTCGATTTGACATTTATGGGAACTCGCTCTGTCGCGAAGATTAAAGAAAAACTACGAGTTAAATAGAGCTAAAAGTTTTTGCATTATATTATTTACGGCAAAAACTTGAAGATTACCTATAATCAGCCATTAAAATGAAAACCTCGATATCTAAGAACGTTTGTAAGGTTAAAAATAGAGTAATTTTTCAAATTTTGTTTTCAAAATGACGCAAAAAAATATATGCGGTGTTATTGACTGCGGTGTTGCTCGAATTAAAAAGATTTCTTGCTAAAAGCAAATTTATAATTCTTTATTTAGAATGTTTGTCTATGTTTAAAATATAAATTAAAACCAGACAAATATTAAAAAAATAATTATTTAATTAAAAAAAAAAAACTTTAATATACCACGTTTTTAAATCGAACAAAAAAGTATAAAATAATTTCTGCTAGAGTCGGGCTTTTTGCTGTCATAAAAACGTGGGGCGCATGCTATAGGGAATATTAAGCAGTTAAGAAAACCTTGGTTAAGAAAGCATTGTCCACTAACATATTCAAATTTTAATTGCTCACAAATAATTTCTCAATAATTCATCAAAGATAGACATAGATAGGATAATTTTTAACAAAAAAACTGTCAGCCTTGATTACTTCGATAACATTAAAATTAAAGAATTCTGAAACCCAAGTCTTACTGAATTGAACGCGATAGATGTCTGCAAACTTGAATATGCCTTCCATGCAAGGTCTTTTATCCTGGCAGTCAAGGGACCTGAGTTAAGGAATCATTTGTTAGAATTGTTAATAACACTCCATACTAATCTCAATAGCATGCGCCCCACGTTTTTATGATAACAAAAAGCCCGACTATAGCAGAAATTATTTTAAACTTTTTAGTTCGATTTAAAAACGTAAAAAAGTAAAAACGTAAAATTTTTTTTTACTTAAATAATTATTTTCTGGTTTTTAGTCTTTGTCCACTTTTTTTTACCCTCAGTGGTGAATTTTAAAAAATTTCAATTTATTTCATAAAAAAAAAAACACAAACAGTCATTCACATTGTTGAGGCTCGAACTCACTACCTAGCGTATAATAAGGCGATCGCTTTACGCTCTCAGCTACAAAACTTACACTGAAAGATATTCTAAATAGCAATAAATTAAACTACTTTTTAAAAATAACTAAAAAAAATTTTATTTCAACTACTTTTTTAAAATTTTTAACGTAGAATACGTTATACGGGAGTGTTAATCTGGAGCACAAAATTTTGAGAAAAGGTTTGTCACTTTCATTATAAGTTTTTAATACTTTATGCATGCATTGAAGAAAATTCAAGTATGGTCGTAACATATTTAATATGTCTTCTTTTGATTTGTATCTAAATAATCATATTGCTACATATAATTTTTTGATTCTATAACAGTGGTGCTCAACGCACGGTTCAAACAACAACAAAGAGAGCTTTCCGAGTGCACAGCTTTACACTGAAACAAGAAGTTGTTAAAAGCTCTAACAACATTTGGTGCAAGGAACTCTTGTCGAGTGTTGGATTTTCAATATAATAATTGTGTTTTTTATTTTGGAGTTCGTTTTTCGCTATTTTAACATAGAAAACATCAAGGAAAAATGTATTAGTGCTTTTCCTGAAACATTGCAATATATTTACGTATATTCATAAATAAAACAGCGAGCTACTCCCATACCACATGAACGCTTAAAGCATATTGACTTGAAATTTATAGCTGAATTACAATACTGCGTTAGGTCGGTCGGCCTTTGACCGTACTTTGGTCTCCGTTGTAAAAACTTTACGATATAAGCTGTCTAAACGGACGACCACAAACTTTGCAAAACTAAATGTTGCGTTGACAGATCGTGCGTCTGTCATTTTGGTGATGCCAATAAAAGCAGCTATACTAAAAATCCCACAAAACATCCCTTTTTCCGAAATCATGCAATTATAATTGTAATCAATGAAAAATTAAAAGATAGTGTCATAATAGCGTTCAATAGCGTTAAAAATCTTTTTTAAATGCTTTATAAATGAGATAATTTTAAAAATGGAGGAAACCTTCAATAAACCCTCGATAAAGCATTTTTAAATTTTATTTTGTTTTCATCTGAGCACAAATTATGTCAAAAATACATCAAATTGTTTCATAATATATAAAAAAAAACAGAAAATGTAAAAAAAAAATTATTGAAAATGTTTGTGTATAAATGAGAGGATTTTTAAAAATGGCTGAACATCCAATAAATCCAATAAACCCCTCATAAAGCATTTTTAAAATTATTTGCTCTCATTTGAGGACAAATATTGTGAAAAATAATTAAAAATACTTCAAAAATTTGGATAATATGTCAAAAAAATTCAAAATTATAAAAAAATTCAAAAGAAAAACAAAATAAAAACAAGAAAATTGGTCAAAACATTTGAAAATATTTACAAAACAAGACAATAAAATGACGATGTTTTCAGTGCAGAGAGTAGCTTCGAAAAAACAACGATGTTTAAACATCAAAATGTTGACGAAATTGTGACAAATAAATTAAAGTCATTGAATTTATCAAATACACAAACCATTATTGACACTCTTCCCACTTCAAATCGAAAGTGTTCCTATTTTAACTACAAAGCAGCTACAACATTTTTATGAATAACAAAAGTTTAAAAGACTTTTTAGCATTAAAAAGCTTTTTAAGTATTGAACGTTTTAAAGTTATTTGAAGATATTTTTATGGATACGGCTGAAAATATATAATTTTTCTTAAATTTAGTAAAATGAAAAAAATTTTCGCTATTTTGATACCACAAATACTATTATATCTTCAATACTGCGAAAATTTTAATTACAATGAAATTTTAGAAGCAAAATTTGTTTTTATTGTAAAACTAATTTAAATTCAAATTTGCAAATTTTCAACTCTTTTTAAAAACTGTAACACTTATCAGCAAAAAGTGTGACTAATAGTTCGAAAGTTATACCCACAATTTGGGAAGCCAAAAAAGTGCCACACCCTTTTCCCAACGCCCATAAAATTTTGCCAGTGGAACGGCACATGTAAATCGAGGCCGAACACCTAATTCCAATGTTGTGCGACCTATAATTCCAAAGTTATTTAATATTGCAGATTCGAGCTGCCACGCCCCCTTGTACAATGCTCGCTGAATCACTTGTAATTAGTGAGTACTTGGGTACAACTTTACAAAAACAAAGTGAACGGCATTTGCCAATCTACCTTACCACAACATTCCTTTGTGTGTTATATTATTCAAACAATGATATTAAGGGTATTCGTCCTCAACCAACCTCATTAAAATATCTAATTGACCAATATATAAGTTTGCCATTTTGCATGAATACCCTCATAATAGTATTTATGATATACTAAAAAATGTATAAATTTTAATAGGATATTCAATTGAATAATATTAATATCATGCTAAATTCATCAAAATCATTTTTATACTACTTAAGCAGCATGTTAATTTAAAAAATTTGATCAATTTAAAAAAAACTCGCATCAAAATATAAATTCCCACGATAATCCTATGAAAATCTGAATTTTCCATCGGAATCCAAGAATACCCACATTTTAGCATTGCTCAACGAAAATGCAACCCAGCGTTAATATGGAATGTCAAAAGCACGACCTAGCTTGAGCATGTCGCTACTCATAGCGTTGATCGTACGTCACCCCCTCAAATTCATATTTACGGGATGAGGTCGACGCAATGCATGAGGTCATATTTTGTGTTGCTTCATAAGAACCCATTGTTTCTAGTCGAGCTGTCAAAGGCCGACCGACCTGACGCAGTATTGTAATTCAGCCATTAAAGCACAGCAGAAAAAACAAACTATTACGCAGTGTACAAACACAGCGAGCCGATTGATACTTCGTGTGCAAAAGCTCAACAACACACGATGCCCGCGGGCTATGGGAAACTATGTAATGAGCACCACTGCTCTATAAGTAAATAAAAATTTAACTCCTTCAAATTTTGTATTAATTTTCATATGCTTTGTATTTTATGTATTATAACATTATGTGTAAGAGCAGTACGATTATCTGTGTGTTCATCACAGAACCAGTGTGAGAAACGTACACACATATTCCATACAAGCAAGCAGCAACAGCATCGCACACGTACACACATATTACGACAAGCAGCAACAGCATCGCACTCTGTTCTCTTGCAGTTGCAACCTTAGTTCTTATAATTCTCATTTCGTTTTTGTTGCAAGAGTTGTATAAGAGGGATATTTGGCCGCACGTATTAGCGATTGCCTGCTGAAATAATGCAATGACGTGGGGTGGAGTGACAACTCGACATTTTCCCACGAATGTGTCGAACTGATTGTCATTTGCCTGCATATTTAGCTTTATTAGTTTGCTTTATTAATGCCATTAGCATGGTTACTTTATTTTCTTTTTTCGTTCTATAGTTTTATACTATTTTTGACATATGGTGTCATAATTGCACCGACTGTCAAAAATAGTATAATATTAAGGAACGAAAAAAGAAAATAAAGTAACCATGCTAATGGCATTAATTGACGCAGCTCGTGAGAAATATTTGAATATATTGTTTTTTAATTTCAATATATTTTATATAAATTTCCTTTAGATAGTTTTATTTTCAAATACTAAATTTTTAAAAGATATTAAAAAAATTCGTGCATAATTTTAATATATTTTTTTATTATTTCTGTTTAAATATTTTAATATTTTATATAATTAAAAAGTTTTTAAATGAATTTTAAATATTTACGTAGTCGATTTATGCAAATGCGTTATTGGTGTAAAAATGACTCGCTTTTTGGATAAATTAAAAAAGAAAATAAAGTAACCATGCTAATAGCATTAATGCATGGTACAATTATTCAAGGTAGCATTGACAGTTGATTGGGAAAACATCTCCTGTCAAAAAATATACTCAAAAAGAGAGCGTTCACAATCGGCCATTGAAAACACAAGCAATGTTGAAAACGTAGAAGTGAAAAAAAAAACAACAACTTCAGCAGCTCCTGATGCATTTGCACAAACAGTTGTTCTTGACAGGAGATGTTTTCTTGCAGAAGAGAAAATAAGCAATTGTCAATGCTACCTTGTATTATTATACCATGGCATTAATGGACGCAGCTGTTTTAACATAGAATACGTTATAGGGGGGTGTTGATCTGTAGCAAAAATAATAGAAATCAGATTACGCCATCAGAGGCAGAAAAAGTTGCACCGTTCTGCGCAAGACGTTAGGTCTTTCGTGATGTAGATAGGAAAAGACTCTTTCTCTGTTCTTCTCACTGATTTTCTGTTCGTGCAAGAAAAGACGAAAGATAGTGCGAAATAGTTCTGTACGATTTTATTTTTTTCAGCTACAGTTGTTTTTTATGTTTCGCTTAGTGAAAAACAGCTGATTTTGACAATGGGTCGATCATGACGTAGGCAGACATGCGCATGGCATAATCTTGTATTTATTATTTTTGAATAACAATGTTAGCAAGGTTGCATAGAAGCTGCGTAAGGCCTTAAACAGTGCGTAACTAAACAAGCGTTTAAAGATTGTTTAAGGAAATCTATTGAATAAGGCTGTGAATGACGTCTGACCTGTATTCTACGTCTGACCTATGCGCCCGTGTTATCTAACACAGGCTTGAGCTTTTTTTTCACCGTCAGTGGTGTATTTTAAAAAAAAAGATACAGTATACCGTGTATACAGTAAAGAAGTGAAACTTCTTCTTTGTATACACTCTTTCTTTTCTAGAATAAGAACGATTTTAGTGTAAAGGCTCGATTATGCAATCGTAAAGCTACGCAACGTAACGTGGCGTAGAGTTCTATCTGGAATAGAACCCATCGCTGCACTAGGGAGAAAACTCAGAGCGTAGCTTTATTGAAAGTTTGAGAGCGAGAGTATGATCGTGAGAAAATCAAGTGTTGCATATTCCGCATATTAAGAGAATAATTTCTTAAAAAGGGATTTTTTTATTTTACATAACTACAATGAGCGATTTTTTTGCCAATGGGTGCATTTATAAATTTGTTTTTCAAAAATTTTTTTTGGGCATATTAATAAGGAGTTTCACAGAACAATGTCACAACAATAAATCTACCTCAACTGTAAACTTGATCTTAACTTTCATTTTTATTTCTGCCTTAAAAACTAAAAATCAAAAATTACCGGTTATTTTGTACTCAAAAACTATGGGACAAATTTTAGTTATTATTTTTGCTTTAAAAAAATTAAGCCTTATAAATACTTTTTTGTTCAAAACTTTAAATGTGAAAAGATAACTAAAACTTTCACACACACATTATACTTACTATTATTAATAGTAAATAGTTCGATATAAAATTATATAACTAAGATATGTATAAAATAGTTATCTATTGAAAGAACTTATTCCAACTTTTCTTGCGCACAGTGTCAAGTTGGCGTCATGGAATTGCACAATTATCGCAACTTGCATTTGCGTAAACTTGCATAAACTTTTATCTTATATTCTTTCAGTTCTTCTTTGCTTGTAAAATACATTTTTAATGAAAAATCTATTCAAACAATATTTAAGGATACAAAGTGCATTAACCCACAATATCTAAGATTCAGAGACATAAAGCTTTATGTTTAGAAGTTTAATTGCGTTTCTTCAACGTTAACTATGTCAATTGCCCGAATTTCTATTAGTTGCATTGAGCAAGGTCGTACTGTAGTTACTTTTTTCTCCATACAAACATTTTTGACTCTACACTAATATTTCGGGTGTAGAATTAAATGCTAAGAAATTTTCGTTTCTACAGCATACTACGCTTTATTCAAGAATGATTGAAAAAAAGATTACGCATTGCGCAGGTCCGTTATGTTGTTAACTTTTCATTTTGACATTTCTAGCTACGAACAAAGTATTTTTTACGATCATGACGTCACGCTAGACCAAGTTTGTTTCTTGAATCTTTTGCCATTGTTTCATATTTGTTCACATTTTTAACAAGACTTGGCAGAAAGCCATATCGTAAGCTCATATCGTAAGTCTATCGTAACGTAGATACGCAGATCGTAGAAAATTATTTTTACTATCTGCGCAATCTATTTTTCTATCATTCTTGGGCTTTATTCATAAACATTTTTTCATTCGCTGCTCATGTTTGTAAGGTTTGTGTCTGAACTAAAGAAAATCTCTACAAAAATTAAGAATTCCAATGGATTTGCAATGGCCGCCACATAAAAAAAATGCTGCAAAGGGCGCATATGGAGCATGTCTTTGATATTAAACGAAAAGACAAACAAAAAACATGGTTGCGAAAATGTTTATGAATAGCGTTTTCTTGTTTAAAGTTGCACTGCCTCTAAAATATGTTTATGAATAAGGCTGTTATATTTTCCCACTAGGAGCGCTGTTTATTTTCCCGCTGCGCATCTACAGCAAAAGTAGTTTGATTAATTGGTATGTAAACAACTTTTATATATAAAGACCTTATCCCAGCATATAGCACGTTGGCTTTATAAAACTAAGATTGCAGGTTCGATACTCAGCGCTCACAAAGAAATTTTTTCAGTCTTTTATACAATGTATATCTCTCTCATTCTATCTACTGTACAACATATCTTTCTTCTCTATCGTGTAACGAAATAAAGTAAATTGACCTTGAAATTTCACTCCTCAATATTCTCATTCAAATTTCGAAGCGCCGCCTAAGAAGTTTCACTTCAAAAATTTGAATTAGTTTCATAAAAAAAACAACAAAAAATTTCATCTACATATATGGCTGAGGCTCGAACTCACTACCTAGCGTTTAATAAGGCGATCGCTTTACACTTTGATCTATATACTCAGAAAAAAACCCATATCTTTTCTCCATAAAAAAATCTCTAGTTTTGATAAAAGCAATTTTCTCTTTTTCAAATAAAATTTCCTACAATTAGAATAAATTTTCACATATTCGAAATAATATTTCTTCACTTTTAGGAAATGAAAATATTTCAAGCCTCTAATAATGCTAAGTATTTTTCTCGCACTAAAAAAATTCTCATTTATAGATAAAAAATTCTCATTTATAGATAAAAATTTCTAGAAAATGAAAAGTTTTCTCTATTATAGATAAGCAATTCACTACGCGAAATATTTCCTTCAATAAAAACAAATAATTTCTCAAAAATAAAAGTCTTTTTCTCTAAGAACGATATATTTTTGTTTTATTTCTCTTTTTCATGGAAGCTTTTTACCATTTTTAAGGAATTTTTGGTATCACAATTAGAGAAAAGCATTTTCTGGAGCAAACTCTATACCATTTTTCTCTATATATGATGCCTTTTTTATCATATTTCGAGAGACTTTTTTCTGAGTGTAGGACTCACATGAAAATGTATTTTAAATGAGGTAAAAAATTAATTGTGGCGTCCGTGGCGTAGTTGGTTAAAGTGCGTGGCCGCTATGTCAAAGAACTTTGGAAACCCAGGTTCGAACCCCAGCAGCGACAGAAAATTATTTGAATTAAAATAATTTTTCTGTACGGCCGCCACCTCTCTGCAGACAATGGCAAACCTCAGAGAGTAATCAAAATGCCATGTAAAGCTTCTTGAGAACGAGAACTTTCCGTTCATCGCCGTTCGGAGTCGGCGTTAAGCATGTAGGTCCGGTTCTCGGTCAATTGTGTACAAACTTAATAACACGCACAACACAATTGATCATAAGAAGCTAGGTCAAAGTCCGTTCAAGGGCTGAAATGGCCAATTAACGTTTATTGATATATCATTACTTTTTTTAAAATACCTCTTCTTATTGAGTAAAAGTTCCATGCAGCGACGATGCATTTTGGAAAATGCTTTTTTCACCTTTTTTGGAAACTCGCGATGTAAAACGTAATGACTCAACATTTTCTTCAATGAAGCAATGAACTTTTTTCAGCATTTTCAGTTTTTTCGTAACGTTTTTCTCTAATAAGTAATCTTTGGTAAATGGGAATTAAAACACTTTTGTGCTGGAAAGAAGCAAAGGCGGAAGGAGAGTGTTAAGGCAGAAATTGTTTATCTTATTACGCTTAACGTCAAGACAAAATTGTTTTTCATATTAACCTTTTCATATCAACCTTTTTTTCAACTTCGAAACAGTACGAGGTTTCAGAACGGGCACAATTTTTTATGCTGGAAAAAAAAATTAACTTTAGTTTTGTAATCGGCAACCCTTAATGTTCTTTAAACCTTTTAAAAGTGGCATACTGAAAATATTTTTAACCACTTGTTGAAATACTTGTCTAATAATTCCAATATGGGGGTTGCACCCTCTTCCCCTTCCAAAATTATTTTTTTTTCAAAAGAAAGGTTTTTTCAAATACTTTAATTTTAACTGGCGTGCTTTAAGCACTTTGCATTTCACCTCCTCATGATATCATTTTATTTAATCAACCATTTAACTTTATCATGATTGTACAACAATTCCAAAGAAGTTTCATAACCCATTTCAACTTTAAATGGATTTTCGATCTAAAATCTCCAAACTTACACTCGCCCTTATTTACTATTCAGATGCATTCCTTTATGGCATGTTTTACATGTAAGATAAATGTTAATGAAGAGTCCTATTCTGAATTTCACATTTCCTTGAAGAAGGATCTCTGTCACTGATAAAAACATTGGAGTGGGCAGAGATTAAAACGAAGAGCACTTATTAAGTAAGCCTCTTACACACATTCTCTATTAATTCATCATTCAAAACTCATTAAGGGAAGTTAACAATGTTGTAAACATATTTGGAATTGTTGAATATTCAATTATGAAAACTGTCAAGTCGCATTCCGGCATCTCCAGTTACGCAGTGTTTCAAACGTTTCGTACTTAAGGGAACTTAGAAAAACTTTCCTCACTCACTCATTTCTGCAACAGCGTGGCAGACGCAGACATTAATAAGTTGTGATGCTCTGGAAACTCGGAGTACGTGCGGTGCTTTGTGGGTAATATGAAACCACTACAACAAGAATGAAAAACCACCCTCCTCACTACTTCCCTCGTAAATAATTTCTAGATGCTTGTTGCTGTTGTGGATAAAGAAGCGAATTAGAATACTTGCCTAATACGATGTAAATAACTTCAACCCGACGGATCACTTGAGTGAAATGGCAACTACAAATATCTACAAGGTACGGTCGACCAAACAACCGCCCTCATATTTAATTCAGTTTTGGATATACTTTGTAGATTGATTGCAATGATTTCAATGGTTCATATTCAATTTTAAGAATTATTCAATAATTCAATTTTGGAAAATATTCAAAATAGCCTTTATTGCATGGCTCAAGGCTGGATTGCAATTTAATGATAAGACAAAGTATTACTTTAGGGTTGATTTTAAACTTTGGAAAGTCAATATATATAATTGAGTGCAACAAATAAGACAAAATAGATCAAGATAACAATATAATTTGAGGAAAATTTAAAAGGAATATTTGAATATTTCGTTTGGGCAAAGTTTTCCTGCAATTTTGGAGTTACAACTCATTTGCTGGAAATAACATTGAGATTGGTTTGGAAATTATAATTTTATTTATGCAAAAATCCTGTATTCGGTAGATGTGTCTGGCCGAAATGGATTTTATAACAAAAAATATATTTTTTTCCTTTCGTAGATTGTTGAGAGTTGCGCCGGTCCACATCCAAAGCAATTAAGGATGTAATACAGTTCACCCTATTTTTTTTTTTTTTTTTGTTTACAGAATTTTTTGTTCCATACAAAACTAATAATCTATACATCAAAATGGTATGGCTCTCTAGGTAGCTCTTTCGAATGAGGTGGAGCTTTAAAATACGAAATAATAAACATTTTAAGTGATATAAATGGTGTTCCAAAAGTCACATTTTAATTCGGGCACTAAAGGGTGTTTGTTTTTGGGGTTTGTTTTTCGAATGGAGTTAAAACTGGCATTTTGTGGTCAAATCTGGCAACTCTAATGTCATTTATGTTCAGTTTGGTTTGCCATTTCATCATGAACAGGTTGACAAAAGAACAACGCTTGCAAATGGGCCGAAAATGAGATTGATCTCGATGCTGATTTTCATCGCAAAATTTTGTTTAGTGATGAGGCTCATTTTTGGTTGAATGGCTACGTCAACAAGCAAAATTGCCGCATTTGGAGTGAAGAGAATCCACATGAGATCCTTGAGACGCCATTACATCCACAAAAACTGACTGTTTGGTGTGCTCTATGGGCTGGTGGAGTCATTGGGCCATACTTCTTCCGAAATAATGCTGGAGAGTCAGTTACCGTTAATGGAGACCGGTATAGAGCCATGATAACCGACTATTTTGTTCCCGAATTGGATGGCATGAATGTGGATGAGTTGTGGTTCCAACAAGACGGCGCTACATGCCACACAGCACACGTCACAATCGATTTATTGAAGGAAACATTCGATGAGCGCATACTTTCGCGGAATGGACCTGTCAATTGGCCACTAAGATCGTGTGATTTGACACCATTGGATTATTTTCTTTGGGGATATGTGAAGTCGCTCGTCTGCGCCAACAAACCAGAAACGTTAGGGGACTTGGAGGCCAACATTCGTGGCGTTATTGCCGACATACGGCCCCATATGCTCGAAAAAGTGGTTGAAAATTGGACCTGTATAATTGGCTTTTTTCGAGCCAGCCGCGGCGGCCACATGCCCGAAATCATATTTAAACATTAATTGCATAAAATTATCCTTCCAATAAAGCCAAATTGATGGACATTAAAACGATTTTCTTGTGTTTTATCTCTATTCGAAAAACAAACCCCTAAAAAAAACACCCTATACTTTTTGTGATAAGTGTAGAGTACTAAATACAGCTGTCAACAGCAAGCGTGGAGGTTTACACATAGAGAAATTCACAGTCGAGCAACGCGTACAAATTGTGAAAATTCACTACAAAAATATTAAAAATTTTTCAGTGACGTCTCGTATAACCCTCAAACTTCCCCAATAGCTTCTCATGCACTCACAATGTTTCACTGTTTGGTTTGTTTTTTGGGCTGGCGGGGTTATCGGGCGATTTTTCTTTGAAAATGCAGCTGGTACCGCAGTTTCCGTGAATGGTGTTTAATATCACGACATGCTAAAGAATTATACCAGAATATCATGGAAAATTTCATGAAAAGGGCTCGCGTGGGCAAGCAAAGTCGAGGCCGCCATTTGAGCGATATTATGTTCCATAATAACTTCCATGTCTCTATTTTATAATTCAATAAAAACTCACAAACATTTCAACAAAACAATTCATTTTAAATATCTTTCTAAATAACCCCCTTTAAATATCTAAACATGTAGTACAATTGTACTTGAAAAACTTATGGATATGGATGGATATTTGCTTATGTGTTTTTTTTCAATATTATATAGATTGAAAAAAATACAAGTTTTAAAATTGTTCTGTCTATCCGATATAGCGCGACGCAAAATGGATTATTGACGCAATTATTGAATGGATTTTCTTGTAGTATACCCCCGGATTAACATGTAGCATCTTTTTAATACCACAAAAAGATAATCTTCAAAATAACAGCTTAACCGAAAAAACTTCAAAACATAAATTGTCAAAACTAGACAATTAAATCTATATAAATAATATGAGACGTTTTACAGGAAAAGGGACCTTATCTCGCCGGAATCAAAGTTAGTTTTTTTTTCATATAAAATTAAAGTGCGGTGGGGTCAAGCTTGTTTGTTTTTTGGAGACACACAGCACCCCCAAAAATTACAATTTTTTAATGGTTTTTGGCTTAAATCGCAAAAATGAGAATTTTTCTTCATTTCAATGCGCTTGGATTTGAAAATTTTCGATTTCGGCAAAAAAATTGGGATACTTCGAAAATTTTCGTTTTTCGATTTGGGTTGGGGTGAAGCGTTTCACCAAAAGAACTTTTCGTTTTCATGTATCGACATCAACATAAATGGGTTTAATGCCCTCGGAAAGCCTCCTAAGTCAGCAAGACTCTAAAATACTGAATAAAAGTTGTTGAATCCAATACAAAATTCTTTTATCTGCTGCTCAAAAAGGAATGAAAAAAATATAATGAAAACTGAGTGAAAAACGACTGAAAATTTATTATTCATCGCTAATATCGAGGTCGGAGTTGCAGTTTCGACAGATGTAGTAGCCAGAGTTGCCCATGTCGACGCATTTCAAGTGATATGGCCGGTAGCATTTGTTGCAACGAATTGAATTGTTCGAATTCAATTTTTTTGGCAACAATTCCAAACACAACAAGCAGAAGTCTCCGTATTCATCTTCGGAAAAGGGTTCCTGGCTCTTCTTCCCCTAAGGTTCTCTTCTTCCTCCCAGCACTTTTCTTTACTGCTTCAAGAAGCTCTGAACATTTTAGAGGGGAAGTTAAAATAAGTGACTTCATCGCCTTTCTGCCACGATTTGACTTCGGCTTTGCTGCAGCAAATTTGATCGGCCTAAAGGCCTGACTATAATAGCCACATGCTGGCAGACGAATCTGTCAAAATGAAAGCGAGCCCATGTAAATATATGAGCATACCCATAATTGGAATTGCCACAGTTTCGTTAAGTTTCGTTGACTTTCAGTGGCTTTTTATAGAGCGACTCAAATCGCTCACAGCATAGGCAAACGTCAAATAATTGTAAATTGTAATTTATTGAGGTAATAATTGAAGCTAAACAGCAAAGGCTTCATATGATTAAATTTTTTTATAATATTTTGCACAATAATTTTGAAAAAAATCTCAAAAACAAGCACAAATAAGAATTTTGGCATTAGCGTATGCCAGCATGTGGCTATTATAGTCAGGCTTTAATATCAACCAAAGTTAAACGAAGAGTAGATGTGGAAGCAGAGGCGGATGTAGAAGTCTGATTTGATAGGCCGGATATACTAGCACCATCTGATGTAGACACCTCCATGTTTGACCCAACATGCGTATTATCAAGAACGACGAGCATATTTGGTACATCTTCAGCCGTTGACTGATCTTCGGCCATTAGACTTTCGCCTCTAATGTTTGCCGCAAGAATATGCTCCCGCTCAGAGGATAGATGCCAGTGGCTTTAAAACCAGATCTAATATTCCGCTGAGTCACGGCCTGCATCATGGCCTTATCAGCACGACCCGGCATATGGTGTATTTTGAGCACACGGCCAACATGCGACTGACTCCATTCCACACACTTCTGCGTGAACGCGCGTTTGAAGGGCCCGAAGACCGAAACATCTAAAGGCTGGAAGAGTTACAACCTAGATACCGTTGGCTATGCACAAGTCGACAACTTTAATGGACATGTCTTGTATTTGGTGTTTATTATCAGTAGCAATGGATTGGTCGCCCACAACGGTGGCCTTTTTGGCAACGACTTTCACAATGTTCGTGGCTGTAGTGGGGAGTCCGGTTTTGACCATGTTCCACAGTCAGTTGGATCGAAAATGGTCTTCGGAATTGTTTCTTGCAAGTTTGAGAAAAATGCATGGATTGCTTCCTTGCAAAACCCTTTTGAGCGTGCAGCACTTGTTGGCTGTTGTTTATGAAGCTTCAAGTTCGGGTGACGACGCATAAACGCCTAGTACCATTCTTTGGTTGTCATCTTTGCTTCAGGCCAACCAACAAAAAACTTAAGACCAATCTTAACAGCGAAATTGTAGGACAAGAAACGAATGTTATCGATGCTTAGCCCGTAATTAATCTAAGCACATGAAATTATATAGCGCACCAATTCCTTCCCTTGAATTGCCCAGAACAGCTATATGGATAAATAATACACCATTGATTTTGGTTGAAAAATACAATAGGGATATTGATGCGAATTGTAAGAATGCGAAAATGCAACATATTTTTCGCACTAACGCGTGAACATCAATATTGTAACTTTACGATAGCTGAAAGAAATATATTGCCACCTTATTTCAAAATAACAAAAACTTATTTAAATTAACGTACAAACTTACCCTTTTTAAAGTTTTACCCAGATGGCAACTATACTTGAAAACAACCATAACATGAATCAGCTGTTTCGCATCACTATTTGTGCGCTTTTTGATTTTGCTGGCATTAAATAGGTTTGTTGCGTCACGGACTTTCAAAAATCCTTTATTCACGTATTTTCGTGGAATTTCTAAAAAAAAATAACGATAAAAATGCAAAAAAATCAATAAAAACGCATTTAACACACACACAAAAACACTAAATACACATTAAAAAGGAGTTTGTGGGGTGAAACGCTTTACTCCCCTACACGCATAGAAATTTTTCGTTCACCGCAACTGAAAAATTAGCCAACTACACTTCGTTTGCGAGTTGTATTTGCCACAAACGAATATTCAGGTGCCAACTTAAAAAAATATCTTGTAAGTATATATAACTATTTACCGCGAGCTATTTCTGTCATTATTATTTATTATATTAATTGTCTTTTCCCCTATGTCCGTCCGTCTTCTTATGGATTGTACTCATCGCACCTCTGTTGCTATCTCCGTCCGCGTATTAAGCAAATTACCAATTTGCTTATATAAAACAGTTTGTCCATAAAGTAACTCTGAATTATAAGCGTTGTGTGTATACAACGAAGGGAAACACGAAGGAAGTTTTCAGTTGAGAAAAACAATTTTTCAATTGCTGCAATTTAAAAATCATTCGCGTATATGACAAACGAAATTAATTACCTGCACCTAAATGACGCGTTTCTCGCAACTGAATTATTATTATGACAACTGTTGAAACGTTTGCAAATAACGATCCCAAGCACGACAAACGAAGTTCGTTTGCGGCAAACTGGGAATAAACTTTTTTTTTTTGCGTGTACGGCCATTTTAAATATTCGTTAAATCGGTGTTCGTTATATTGGAGCACTACTGTTTATAAAATATATCTTGGTATTATGTGCCTATCTGTACAAAATGTAATGGAAAACCCGTCTTTATGTTTAAAAACTTGGGAACTTTGCATACTGATAGTTACTTACCGTTATTTTAATATCGAAGTTAAGTATGTATCTTCAAAATCACGAAATGTTTACCTTCACGCATATTGCGTAAGTGATTTATTAAGGGGTTTATCAAGGGATTTGTTTAAGGGGTTTATTAAGTGGTTTATCAAGTTTATTATTAAGTTACTAGTACACTTTAGAAAAAAAGAAAATGGATTTTTTTTTTATAATTACGCTTTGCGCTTTTTTGTATCCTTTTTTCTCTGTATTTGATAATTTCGACTTTTTTCACTTAATTTTGGTGAGAAATCTCGTGGTGGCATTCGTTTGCCACTTTACCGAACCGAATTTTAGAACCACATTTTTTTTAAAGATATATAGCTCGTGTTTTTGGTTTTTTCAATTTCTTTAATTTTTTAATTTTTGTAACTAAACAATGCCACGTCCACACAAATAGTTTAGTTTGAGTTCAACCATTTGTGTTCACACAGAAATTCGTCGGCAGAATTGTGTTTAGTGTGACCTTTCCATGTTTACTTTTGTGTTCTTATATTTTTTCGGAACATCCACCACCTTGACATCAATTCCATTTGAGGACAAGGTTGCAGCCATCTCTGCGTACACCTGCGAGTTCTTCCTTGCGATGCGCAAATCGGAATTTTAAATTATTAACTAAATTTTTTTTTTTCTTATTCTGGAAAGTTGTATTAATCTTTTAGGAAATAAAATAGAGATAATTATTAAAATACATCAGAAAAAAAAAATATTGCAAAAGTGTATTTTGTTCGCCTTATAAAGTGTACTAGTACCTTCAGCCGATGTTACCATGTCCATCTGTAGGCCGGTTTTTTAGCTTATTTTTAAACAAAAGAAAATTAAGTTTAAAAAAAAGCCAAATCGAATAAAAACCACATCGCCTCCCACAGAAAGCGGCTTTGATACAGTGGCGGATCCAGAAGCTTCATTTGAGGGGGGGAGGGGGGCGATCGTAGTTCGTCAAATCAAATCAGAAGCATCAAAAATTTCTATAAAATTTAAAAATCGTTTTTTGGAATAACCCGAAAATGGTGATATTTTAAAAACTAGTTTTTCGAATATATTAAATAAAAAAGAGTTAACCAGTTTTCATGTATATGAATGAAAAAAACATTTTACATAACTTATATAAAAATGAAAAGGGAAATATAAAATTTGTATGCTTACATTTTTGGATTCAACATAAACGTGCATAATTTCAATATATTTTTTATGAATTCTGTTTAAATATTTTAATATTTATTTAATTAAAAAAGTATTTAAATAAATTTTAAATATTTACGCAGTCGACTTATGGAAATGCGTTATTGGTGCAAAATGACTCGCTTTTTGGATAAATTTGAAAAGTTTTTGGATAAATTTAATATTTTTTCTCTTAGTGCAATAAAGCAAGTCCGTTCAATCTTTCTTCTGTTGTCGTAGATCTCAAATAAGTTTTAATTCTCTTCAATGTAGACAATTATCTTTTGGCAGTTGCTCCACTTGAAGGCAATGATATTAAAATTTTTAAAAGAGTATGACCAAGAGGATATACTTTAGCAGTGTAATAGTTGCATTGCACTAGTACCTGAATCATACTTTTCTCTTTCACATTGCAAGTGCCACATCTCCAACTCATTAATAAAAGATCTTTCTAAAACCTGTGAGGATTCTTTGAAGAAAATGTAATATCTTTTACAAAGTTTTCTCACAGCTTATATAGATAATGTAATGCTCTACGAGGTAAGGGAATAAGGAAACAGTATTAAAAATGAATACAAATTCAAAGTAGTTGTTTATTGGTTTATTAGTTGTACACATTATCCAGCATAGAAATATATACAGCTTGTCTGAAATATGCTGTGGGATCTTTTACTGGATAATTATCGCGGTTCTTTTGAAAACTTGCTACACGTGGCATTTTACTTTCTACTCCAATATTATATGCAAAGTTTTCAACTTCTTTAAAAAGAGTTTCAAATTTTATCTCACAGGATTCTCGTTTGTTCTGTAATGAATTTAAAGTATCTTGAATCGTATACTGCGCTGATTTAACATCAATTTGAATTCTATATCGGTTCATCTGACATGTTGTACTTTCCTAAACGGGTGAATATTGTGAAAACGAAAAGGAAACATTCAAACAATGAATTATACTATACTATACTGGTTTTGCATAATTTAATAGAACTGTTTGCTTACGCTAAAATAAATACTCAGGCACAAATGCTTTATTCTAAATATGTTTTGAGACTAGCTTAGAGAACTTGTATATTCACAAAGCTTTGGGGGGGCGGGGGCCGATAGCCCTTATCGCCCCACCGTGGATCCGCGCTTGCTTTGATATACATAGAATGGTAAAATCCCTCAAAATTCCACATAAACTAATAAACCTTGAAATTTTTCACATAACCTTTGGTTCCAAATACTCAGGGTACGTTTCAAATTTGTCAAAATCAAGTAAAAAAAAATGAATCTAAATTCTTGAAGTTTGATAAACTTTAGTAAAATGGAATTCAAACCACGCCTACTCCTTATACGTCATCAAAATAGCAAAATATTTAGAATTTAAAAAAATATAATAATATTTAGAGTTAATATAAATTTTGACTCAGTTATCTGAAATTAAGTCCGTGTCCGTGGCGTAGTTAGTAAAAGTGCGTGGCCTCTATGTCAACGAACCTGGAGACTCGGGTTCGAATCCCAGCAGCCACAGAAAATTATTTGAATTAAAATGGTTTTTCTGTATGACCGCCACCTCTCTGCAGACAATGGCAAACCTCAGAGAGTAATCAAAAATGCCATGTAAAGCTTCTTGAAAATAAGAACATTCCGTTCATCGCCGTTCGGAGTCGGCGTTAAGCCTGTAGGTCTGTTTCTCGGCCAATTGTTTACAAACTTAATAGCACGCACAACACAATTGATCATAAGAAGGTAGGTCAAAGTCCTTTCAAGGGCTGAAATGACCAGTTATTTAATTTAGGCCAAAACCGACCTACGGTTGTAAGCGCCAGATAAGTAAATAAGTAAGTACAGAACATTTCTAAAATGCAGAACATTTACATAGGGTGCTTTGGGGTGAAGCGTTTCACCTGTGAAATTTTGACAGCGCGCTTACATATCGACGGTCCCTACGAAGACTATCTCTTCTTTAAACGCGATCAAGAAAATCCCTTTTTTTAAGCTGCGGCGACAAAAATCTGTTTTTACAAAATGCGGCGAAAAAAATCCATAGCAAAAAATGCGGCAAAGAAAACCCGTTTTTTTAAAATTTGGCGAAGAAAATCTCTTTTCAGAGTGAGACGTTAACAACGCTGAATTTTTAAAGGAGTGGGAACAATTTTTCTGAAAAAAATTATGTTGAGTTATAATCTCTGGATGAAAATCAAAATGAATATTATGATATTATCGAGTTCGCTGTCTAACACGCTGTCTAACACGAAAAAAGTAAGCATAAAATAAAAAGATTTTTTTCGCCGCATTTTGATAAAAGTGATTTTTTTTCGTAAGCACCGTCGATATAGCCATACAAGTTTCATACCGTCACGTGTTGTTTACATTGCTGCACAGTTTTTTATGATACAGTGAAGCGTTCAGACGTACATTGTGTTGCTCTTCCAAAATAGTGGTCAAAATGTGTTTCCAAGTTTTTTGATCGAGTGAATTTACCGTGTTTTATGCCAACTACTCATTACAAATTCAAGGTAAATATATCAGTCGTGTTGGTTTAATGTTGTTCTTAAAAATATTAAATGTTGTGTCAAGTGGTTGTGTGATGCCAGCCGAGTTTTCAAAATTAAACGTTTTCACCCTACAAACTTTGTTTTAATGCGTATTTAGTGTTGTTGTGTGTGTTTCTTTGCGTTTTAATTTTTTTTTTTTTTGACATTTTTTAATTCATTGCAACAAATGCGTCGACATGAGCAACCGTGGCTACTACACCTGTCGAAATTGCGGCTCTGACCTCGATATTAGCGATAAATTATAAATTTGGATTCGATGAATTTTATTCAGTGTTTTAGTTTCTTGCTTAAACCGATTTATGTTGATGTGTATACGTAATATAGGAAAGATTCTTTTGGTGAAACGCTTCACTCCACCATTTTCAAAAATCGAAAAACAAATATTTTCGAAGTATCCCCATAATTTTTTGACGAAATCGAAAATTTTCAAATCCGAGCGAATAGAAATTAAGAAAAATTTCCATTTGGGCAATTTAAGCCAAAAACCATTAAAAAAATATAATTTTTGGGGGTTCTGTGAGCCTCGCATTCTATATAATATAGACTTCAAATTCAGTTCTAGACAGAACGGATGGTCACCGTAAGTATACGATGCTAATATATAGAACATTTACAAAAAAATCAAGCTACAATTATAACTTAAAATTTTTCAAAAATGAACCCGGCTGTAAGTACGTTCATGTGTTATTTCCTGGATTCGACAGCACATGCAAGCGAAACTGAAATTCGTTCCAAAACATTTGTTTTTGTGCGTTTCGTTATTTTCTTGCTATCTTGTCCATTGAAGTGGTTGATTTTGAGTTTCAGCGATTTGCTCCTGTTTATGCATTAAGCTTAAGTTTTGGTTCCATAGAAGCCATGATGGACACATGGGAACTGTTGCATAACAAAAAAAGAATAAAAAAATTACTCACACTAAGCTTGCTTGATTTACGACAAGTCCTCTTTGGAATGAATGCTGGGCCCATTGGTGAGGTGTTAATGGTCAACATATGGAAATGAACCGATTTGCACGAAACGCGTTTGTTACGCTTTTGCCGTTCAGCAGGACGCGTGCTGCTGCAATTAAGAAGCACGTGTTGGACGCAACAAACGACTTTCATTTGAAACGCTGTATTTCCTTAATGATGTGGGCGTGCGTACAATATCAGTACCAGCTGTGAACTTGGCAGTATTGGGGATTTTATGAAGCGTGGGATTCAAATTGAACTAATAGAACTTCATTCTTTTTTTTATGTTGAGAAACATAGCACTTGGTGTTTGTATCAGTTGAGTATATAACAGTTTTCAACTTCATTGCTTGGGTGGATGAAATTTACTCTATGTAGAAAACAATTCTCTATTTTAAGTATGTGCTGCTGATATCATGATAAATAGATATCCTTGGATAAATTGTAAAAATTTGTCCCTGAATTTCATTAATCCAGACAGAAAACAAACTTTACAGGTTTGTAGTTATTATGTTCCTTAAGCTTTAGGAATACTTATTTATACTTTTTTTGTTTTCTTTTTTTTTTGTTTTGCTGCCCCGAGGTACTTTTCCAAATAGTATTTCTATTTGATGCTTCCATCATTATTTTGCTGTATTTGCTGTTGTGTTCGGAAGCAATAAATATCTATTTACCTTTCGGATGCACAAACAAAAGCGTAGCACTATGATCGAGGAGCAAATACTTTTGTCTATCTGGATTGCTTTTGAACTTTTGTTTTTTAAGTCTATATTATTTTATTGCGATTCGATGCAGATAACCGCTACTCAGCGACATTGCTTGCAGTCTATTTGAAAAACAAGTTTATTTCGTCAAATAAACCTTATTTAAATAAACAACTGCAAATAAAACATGGTTGAATGGCTAATTCTTTCTCAATAAAAACCAAAAAGTAAGCTAGTAACATTGGCAGAGTTAAATTTTGAAAGAAGAACAAAAATTCAGGAGCGGCAACTTAAGGACAGTATTTTGTGATACTACAGCGGAGTAAGAGAATCAAAATTTTCATACATGAAATTGAAAATTATCTTATAGTACCTGTTTCTGGGTCAGTACAGGGTGTGTCTGATTTTTGTGGTCGATTTTGTTGGACGCCAATTTGATTTGAGTGGCGTCCGTGGCGTAGTTGGTTAAAGTGCGTGGCCGCTATGTCAACGAACCTGGAAACCCGGGCTCGAATCCCAGCAGCGACAGAAAATTATTTGAATTAAAATGATTTTTCTGTACGACCGCCACCTCTCTGCAGACAATGGCAAACCTCAGAGAGTAATCAAAATACCATGTAAAGCTTCTTGAGAATAAGAACATTCCGTTCATCGCCGTTCGGAGTCGGCGTTAAGCCTGGTCCTTTTCTCGGTCAATTGTTTACAAACTTAATAACACGCACAACACAATTGATCATAAGAAGCTAGGTCAAAGTCTTTTCAAGGGCTGAAATGACCAGTTATTTTTTTTTTTTTTTATCAATTTGATTTGAATGACATCTGACAGGTAGCATTTGGCAAGCATTAAGAGTTTATTACGAAATAGCAACGTGTTGTTATAATTAACATGTCTTTAAAAATAATTGTTCAATTGTAAAATGTGGCTCTCGGAATTAATGCCCGATGAACTTACGCAAAAAAAAAAATGGTAAAAAAGCCCGAAATTCTCCATAAAAAATCGGGCATTAATTCCTAGGAAAAAATACCCTAAATTTCGGTTGATTTTGTCATGTTTTGCCAAAAAATGTCGGGTCTTTTTTCCAAATATTTGAAACGGAAGAAAAACCCGAAAAAAATTGGAATTTGGGCCCGGAAAAAAATCGGGCATTTTTACCAAATTAATGTAAGGAAAAAACGCCCGAATTTTTGTTTATTCCCAAAAAGTTCAGCAATTTCAAACTCCTTGTGATTAAATGGTTTGCCTTTATACAGAAGGTAAAAAAACAACATTCCGTATAAGGGCAAATTATTTCATCATAAAAAAAAAAATACAATTTGTACCTTATTCAGACATAATGTCGATGAAATCCTTGTTCATGGAATAACATAAAAAAATAGAATGAAGGAAATCTTTGCATATATTTTCACAGAGGAACATTCATTTACTGCTCAAATCTGTTCTTTAATCGCAGTGCAGTTGAGTACACGTATCGTGGCGGATCGCTCGCATCACCCCAGCCCCTATCCCTCCACCGACGTTTTTGTTTTTTTTTTAGTTCAAGTTCAAGTCACAACTGGCGGCCGTGGCGCAGTGGGTAGAGTACGAGACCCATACGCCAGAGAACCCTGGTTCAATTCTATCTGAAACAGATGTTTTTTCAATTGAATTAATTTTTCTGTTCGGTCATCACATCTCTACAGACAATGGCAAACCTCAGAGAGTAAATAATGCCATGTAAAGTTTCTTGAGAACAAGCACAATTGCCGTTCGGAGTCGGCATAAAACTAGAATGTCTAGTTTTCGATCAATTGTATCCAAACATTTAATAACACGCACAACACAATTTGATCATAAGAAGTTTGGTCAAAGTCCTTTCAATGAAATGGCTGAAATGACCAATTTATTTTATTTATGTAGTTGAAGTCAAAGGAAATATTTGGGCCCGCACCAGCTCCCTACAGCGCGGCGGATCGCGTGCATCAGACGAACCGCGTGCAACTCGACGGATCGCGAGCATCGCAATGCAACTGAGCAAACGTATCGCGGTGGATCGCTCGCTTCGAAATTTCCGTTTTTGTTTCTGGGCCATTTTTGCAAACATTTTTGGGCTTTTTTTCGTTTTTTTTTGGGTAAAATTACGTTATTTCGAGCCCATTAATTTACTACTCAAATCTGTTGTTTAATATTTTGATAGCCTGACATTGAGCCTGAATCACGGAAATTGCGCCCGAAGAATTTGGAAATAAAGCCCGAAACACTGCTGAAAATTTCGGGCATAATTTCCATTTTTTTTTTCTGGCATAATTTCCAAACCATTCAGGCGTAATTTCCTTTTTTCGGGCTCAATTGCCATTTCAAATTCGGGCGTTTTTTTCCAAAATTCGATGTTATCGAAAATCGAACCATTTCTTTTTTCGGGCGTAAATTATCGGAGCCGTAAAATGTGAAATTTTTATTTAAATGATTTTGAAATTTACACAAGCTAGATATAAATTAACGACTGATGACAATTAAGCTAACGTTCACCAGAAAAGATAAGTGCAGTGAGGAAAGTGTGGCTGTATGTCCGTGTACGTCCATCGACGACGCACACAAAAATTATGTGTAAAAAAAAAAATGCATATTTACCCTTATACAGTGAAACTTCGATATTACGAACTTCGTTATAACGAAAAACTCAATATAACGAATTTTTAGCTGAGTCCCTTGAAAAAACCTTTTTATTGCAAAGTTTTTCATACAAAAATGCTCTATAGCTATAACGAAAAAATTCTGAGCTATAAAGCCTCTATATAGCGAAGTATTTTTTCAAAAGCCTCTATACAACGAAATTATAATTGAGAAATACATACATAACATTTTAAGTGTGTAAGTCATTATCAAAAGCCTCTACATAACGAAGTCTTGAACTATAGCCTCCATACAACGAAGTCAGAATAAAGCATAAAGCAAAATTAAATTTTAAGCAAAACGGGGAAGTCCCTTTTAAAAAGAACGAAAGGTTATACGAATAAAAAAAAACTGAAGTTATAACGAATTCCTTTCGTATTTCTTTAAATTTCGTTATACCAAGGTTTCACAATGCATATGTATAACGAATCAATAGCTATAACGAAGTATTTTTCGATCCCCTCTAGATTCGTTATATCGAAGTTTCACTGTATTACTCAATCTCTACAGCAACGAAAAGAAAATTACCAAGAACGGCGTTGAAATTCGAGTGCTCGATATTTGCAGATCGGAAGAAACGGCCACCAATTTTGGCAAGATTTTATCAGCATAATAACTGTTTGAAAATAATTGCACTTGGTTTTGATAAGTTTATCTAAAAATGTTATTATTAAACCGGCTTCCGTGAGAATCCGATAAAAATCCGACAAGCTGAAGCTAAATTTCAAGATTTATTTTTTTTAATGGCAGTACTAGTTATGAAACACATTTTGACTTGGATGGCGTTTTAAATAATAATTATTATTTATAATATTTTATCATTTTCGGAGGCAGTGAAAACATACAATTGATGCACCAAAAACCACTAGAGACCTTCAAATATAACCCTATTAGAGCAATTCGTTGGGGCGCCACTTGGGCTTCATTGTATATATTTGAAAGCCCAAATAAAGCCATTCATTGGGCTTTATGTATATATTTCTTTGCAGATTGTAGAGGACCTGCTGTAACATTTATTGTTGACCCCTATTGGATTGGAAAACTTTCTTACGTCCGAATTGGATCAAATATGCCTACAGAGCATATGGTTCAAACAAGGCGGTGCCATAGCTCGTGAAACCAAAAATTATTCCCGGCACAATAATGTCATGCTGTGGTGCTATCGACTAGCCCCCAAAACTCCCTGATTTGACCAACCAATTTGACCTTGTGTACACCAACGAGGATAAGGATAAGGATAAGGATAAGGATAAGGATAAGGATAAGGATAAGGATAAGGATAAGGATAAGGATAAGGATAAGGATAAGGATAAGGATAAGGATAAGGATAAGGATAAGGATAAGGATAAGGATAAGGATAAGGATAAGGATAAGGATAAGGATAAGGATAAGGATAAGGATAAGGATAAGGATAAGGATAAGGATAAGGATAAGGATAAGGATAAGGATAAGGATAAGGATAAGGATAAGGATAAGGATAAGGATAAGGATAAGGATAAGGATAAGGATAAGGATAAGGATAAGGATAAGGATAAGGATAAGGATAAGGATAAGGATAAGGATAAGGATAAGGATAAGGATAAGGATAAGGATAAGGATAAGGATAAGGATAAGGATAAGGATAAGGATAAGGATAAGGATAAGGATAAGGATAAGGATAAGGATAAGGATAAGGATAAGGATTAGGATAAGGATAATTATAAGGAAATAATTCTCAATTAAAATAAACTTTTCTGATCGGCCGTCAGCTATCTGAAGGCAATGGTAAGCCCCCAGAGCGTAAATAAAGGCTTGTTAAGTTTCTTGAGTACTCGCCAATTAGCATTTCAGATGTTTTTTTACTGATTTTAAACTATTTGATACTTGAAATGGACAAATTAATGAAAATATGGTGTTTCCTGAACTGCCCTACAGTATATGGCACAAGTTCTGAACTATCTTTTTGGGGAACATCTCTAGTTCCATTTTTAACAAATTTCCATGCACATAACTCGCGAGCATGCCAAAGGAAGAGTTTATTTGCTACATCTTACATTACCATTCTTTTTCCATAAAACTAGTGCTATAAGACTAGTTAATTCGCTAGCCAAATAACAAAACAATACGTAGGCTTTGTGAAATGTATCTTTAGCTGAATTTTTTTTTATTCATGTTGTTCAAATCAATGTTTTCTCGAAATTATTACTTTGAATTATATGGGTAGGTGCCATATGAAGAAAACATAAACAATAAGCAGTACAATAGACCGTATCATCTTGTATGGCAAAAAAGTAAACCCATTTTGACCCCGCCTCAATCATTAGACATTTAAAAGACATTTTCAAAAACATAATTTTTTTTTTTTAAATGGTCCCTATGGTGCTTTTTTCTTGTTTTCGTTATATCTTCTGTGTTTCTTGTCCGATTCCAAAGATTTTTCATATATGTGTTTATTGTTTTTTTATAATTTTTTTCTGATTTTATTTTTTTGCGAATCTTGTTTTTTTTAAATTATCACCCACCTTATCTCAGTTGCTGCTATGTTAATAAAATCTAAAAAGAGCAAATAACTAAAGCTCACAAAAGATCACATTAAGACAGTTCCAAACGATTTTATCCCAAAAATAACAATTCCGAAATGTTCGTCATTCATACTCGAATTTTTATTAATTTTCTAAATCTATACGGGATTCAAGGTGGCTGTAGCGCTTGTAGCTGTCAAGCTTCGCGAAAATGTGCCCCAAATGATTTTCGTCAGTGACTGCTGTGGCCGACTTTTGCACAATTTGTACGTAACGCTCTGTGTTTTGCGAGTGACAAGGATAATCTGTGAAAAACATATAACATGATAAATACGATTTAATATATGACGTCAAATTTAATCATTTATTTCATAAAAAAAATATCTGCTATAATGCTCACCAGGAATTTTAATAATGACGTCCTGACTGTAGATCAGTCAATTGCTCTTAAGTAAAAAACTGAAGACATGGTGGATCAGTGATCTGAAATTTGGTCCAATCGATCATTTCAGTGTATGTGGTGCTGCCATATTGGATAAAGGTCTGGTGGTTGGGTCCACGAAATTGCCGAATACCACATGTTAGGTTTGAACGGGCTTCAAATCGAAGGCGAAAAATTGATGTATGTTGCTATTGTTGTTGTAACAATGATGCAGGCAAAGCGAAGACGTTTGTTTTTGTTGTTGACAGCATAGCGAAAACGAAGAGTAGGTGGTGGTGATGGCATTTTTTGTTGATGGTACAAAGTGTTTAAATACTTTTTGTTCATGAATGGAAGCGACGATGATGAGCGGGGGGTGGTGGTGTCATTTAAAGACGATAACAACTACTGGTGGGCAGATTTTGTAACAGAGCATGGTTTTATTAGATAAACGTACTCTCAACGAAAAATAATCGTCAACTTTAATAAACAATTAGAGATTTTATTACAATTCTAGTAAATATGAATTTCGAATGTAAAAGGTTTTTGCAATCTTCAACACTCGATATAATTGACATTTATTAATTGTCTTATGAGAACAGTTGTGATTGAAAAAGCCAAGTTATTTGTTTAATTATTTTAATTTATTATTATAATTTAGTTATTTTTGGGATAAAATCGGTCGGAACTGCACCAAAAATAAATTTTATGAATATCATTTGTTTCCATGGTCTTAATGATTTTTGGTGAGCTTTAGTTATTTGCTCTTTTTTTATTTTGTTAACATAGCAGCAACTGAGATACGGTGGGTGATGATTTAAAAAAAAAAGATTCGCAAAAAAATAAAATCAGAAAAAAATTGTAAAAAAACAATTAACACATACATGAAAAATCTTTGGAATTGGACAAGAAACACAGAAGATATAACGAAAACAAGAAAAAAGCACCATAGGGTCCATTTAAAAAAAAAAGAGTTGGCTGTGTCGTGGACATACCCGTAGGTTTTGCATTGATATTGATGTTGATGTTGATGTTGATGTTGATGTTGATGTTGATGTTGATGTTGATGTTGATGTTGATGTTGATGTTGATGTTGATGTTGATGTTGATGTTGATGTTGATGTTGATGTTGATGTTGATGTTGATGTTGATGTTGATGTTGATGTTGATGTTGATGTTGATGTTGATGTTGATTTTGATTTTGATGTTGTGGTTGTTGTTGTTGTTGATATTGATGTTGTTGTTGATATTGATGTTGTTGTTGTTGTTGTTGTTGTTGTTGTTGTTGTTGTTGTTGATGTTGTTGTTGATGTTGTTGTTGATGTTGGTGTTGGTGTTGATGTTGATGTTGATGTTGGTGTTGGTGTTGGTGTTGCTTTTGCTTTTTTTTACTTGCTTCTCCATTTGTTGTGCTTTTTCTTGGTGCATTAACTTTGCGTTAGCTGCATACAGTAAATCCAGCAAAAGTTATGCATATGCGTCTCATTAGGCAGTTCCCTGAGGGGCCTCATGACGCCCTTAATTTTTTTGTTAATTTTATTATGTGCCCGAAGTCATCATCTTCATTATCGATCGTTAAAATTTACCGTTACGCCAGTAGTTACAGAGTTAAAATTCCATGCAACGTTTTTTCATGCTTATAGCATTTTTACTGCATTATGTTGTTGCCACCCTGAAATCATGATGACAAGAATTTTTTTTGTAATTTAGTTGTGAGGCGTAATAACATATCTATGCTGTCGTAAAACAAAATTTACCGCAACACGTCTCCCGAGTGAGTAAAAATTCCATGCAACGATATTATATTTCTGTTACATATGCTGCTATATTCACGATCTGGTGACGTCGGAATTTTTTTCTTATTTTTGTCGTAAAGCGAAGTATAAATCCTTTATTTTCCTTTTCAAACATTTATCTTATATACTCACTAAGTAAAAATTCAATGCAACGCTGCTGCATGAATGTTGCATTTTCGATCTTTGAGCGGTTCTCTCTGTGTCCCCTTGGCATCAGAAATTTTTTTTTTATAATTTTGTTGTGAGGATATAGAACAGGCCTTTGTTGGTGTATCATATTTTTAATCGTGGCACTAATACTCGGCGAGTAATAATTCCATGTAACAAATTTTCAGTTGCGTTGCTTAAGCAGCTCCCACCGCGCCCCGATGACGTTTTAAATTTTTGTTTTGTTTTTATAATGAAGTCAAAGAATTATCCTTTACGACCATTTTTTTAGTCATAGCTTTTATACTCAGCGAGTAACAATTCAATGCAACGCCGATGAATTTTGAAAAAATGCATTTTTCAACTTTTTTGGAAACCTGCGCGGTAAAACGTAACTTCGTCACGTCAAAAAAAAATTTTTTTTTTGAAAATGTCTTTTAAATGTCTAACGATTGAGGTGGGGTCAAATATAGGTTAGTTCTGGTGATACGGTCTACAGTACAAGCTTCAAGTAAAAGGAACTGTCCCGATAATGCATTACTTTGGATCAAAAAAGTAATAATTTCATATAGAACCAGTAAAGTATGTAGCTAGCGAAAAGTTACCTCAATAGGAACTATAATCACTGACGAGTGTATACAGACTAGTAACTGAACTATGTAGATGTCTATACTGCAGATTAATTAATAAAAAATAATTCTCGTTCTATCGTAAAAGATAATCCAATAAGATGCGTAAAACTTTTGAAAGTGCGATTTATATATTTTTTCAATAAAACAATAAAACAATAAAAAAAAAGAAGTGATAAAAATCAATGAGTATCTTTGCTAGTCAAAATATTTGCTCTTCTTTGCTTTCAACAAAACAATAAAAATAGAATAACAAAAGAACACAAAAACATCAAGAAGTTAACGTACTTGTGTATGTTTCAGCCAACTCGGGGATATCTAGCTTAATTGAGGGAACTTAGTTGGGAAATGTTGTGTTTGGGGTTGTTGTTAGCCTTTCCTTAACTTATTATTAAAACATTTTTCTGTAAATTTGAAATTATCTTGTATTTGCACCACAGCAAGCCCAAAACTAGTTTCCAAGTGTTTAAGCAAAATCTTCTGTTAACTTTGTGCATTGAATGTGCGCTAGAATGGAGCTCATTGGAAAGCCAAATCATCTTCTTCAGCATGATTCAACCGAAAAATTTCGGCAAGATTAAAAGGTAAAGGCAAACAAAGAGAGGAAGACAGTAGGAAGAACAGACGGACATACGGACAGACATAGAGCCGACCTGAAAGAAATGTACAGACACATGCACTCGGATAAAGCACTCATCTGAAACAAAGCAAAGCAAACCAGAAGCAGTAGCAGTAGCAAAACAAACGCCAAGTCATAGAAACAAGGCGAGCATCCATCCGCACCCATACCACGGATTGACTGACTGCGCTGTAAACTCGACTCTCACATGCATAGGCTGCCGAAATTTGATAAGCGGATTAAGTGCAGGTAAGACACTCTCAACCGTTGTGCGGTGCACTGTGTGTGGTATGGAACATTTGGAATATTTACCATGCAGACAATTCATCGGAAGCTTTTTTATGTTTTTTATTAAAATTTTAATCTTAGCTGTTATAGTTGAGAGGGCGCTGCAGATGAGACACAAAGTGAACGAAAGGGTCGATAGCACTCTTAGTTAAGGATTTGAATAAAAATGCAACGCTCAGTGGATGCTATATCTGGATGGCAACTTATTGAATCCCTGCAAATAGTTGAGGCGGGTCAGTGTGGCGCTTGCTGCATGGCATTCGACACCCTACCGATACACAATGGATACGACAGAGCGATGTTTGAATAATGTATGCCACTTTGTTGTTGTTGATATTGTTGCTGCTGCCGCTGTTGCTGCTGTTATTATTAGTGTTGCTTGTTTTTGTTTTGCCTTGCCAGCAATTCAAAGGAAATTGACGCTGCGGAGTTGCTTGCAAACCATCGAACTGCGACAACTCATGCGCACCGATAGTCATTGTTTTGCACAACCCGTTGCACACGTCAGCCTAAGCTGATTGAACATGAACATGAAATTGCAACGTTTTTGGCAACATTTCAGACTCAGCATCGATTCCGCTCCGTTTGTAAGCATAAAGCATATGCGAACAAACTTTAGCGATAACCTTTTTCCAGTTGTTTAATTCGATGTGGCAAATCGACCTCGTTCAAACTCACAATCGGCGCTGCAGCGTCTGCCTGCACAAATCCACAATCCATGAAATCGAGAGTGAAGCGAATGGCTTGTCGAACAAAACTGGCTGCCATTCAATTGTTTGCTTAAGTGATACATTTTTGTTTTTCTTATCAATGTTGTTTTGTTGTTGTTGTTGCAGTTTTTGTTGTTGCAGATGTTGTTTTTTTTTTCAATATACAAGTATGTCTGTTAGATAGTGTTTGGCTGTTATACAGCTGTTAATTAATTATTTATCGTAAGTTGCAATAAGCTAATTTATTTTCAATTGAAGACCGAATCGAAGCTTCCAACTATTGGACGTATACAGATGTAGTATGTGGTCGGATGTTGAAGTCTGTTGCAACGATGCGGGTATAACAATGCACCTTGCTCGAATCTTGAATTCAGTGAACAATCTCAAAATGACTTTTCATCCGTTTGAATCAATTGAAAAGAAATAATTTGATATTCTCTTGTTAGAGTTTTTTTATATGGTTATCTCAATAGTAAAAAAAAATGTAGTTATATCAATGGAATACAATTAGAAAAGTTTAGTTGATGAAAAAAAAAATGTATTTTCCAATTAACTTAGCTCTTTCTTGGCCTAGGCAATACGGACAAGAGCGATACTTAATCTGCAGTACTTTCGATTTATAACATTAAGGGAGGTTTTAGGCGTAAAATTTTTGGAAAATCTTGAAAAAAAAAATGTTCAAATCAATCCCGCTTATAATACAGATTCTAGGCACTTAAAAGCCGTTGCGCCATAGTACTTGCAAAGAGTAAATGTTACTTTAAATACGTTTTTCTCGAAACTTACTTTTTCAAATCGGGTCACACTATTGCAAACAAACTAACAGACCGTTTTTTATTTTTTTTTTTTATCTGTTCGTAGTGTTATTCTACCCTTTTTTTACTAAAATGAGCGTCTTTGGAAAATTTTTCTGGACTTACACGCAACAATATGGTCAAAAATTATGTAAATGTTTAGACTTTTTTTAAGAATAATTTTCTTAACTTTTCAAATCTTCATTCCATTTTGGTAAAATATTCAAGGGTTTATTTTCGAATCCTTTTTTTCAGGCGATCTAGAGCCGAGCTATGATGTGGCCCGATTTTCACCAATTTTTTAAGCTCACTAACTTCATCGCAATCTTTTTACATGCGGGTGTTGTGGTTGGGTGAAGCGTTTCGCTTTTTTATTATAATTTTTTAAGGTTTTTTGCTTAGATCGCAAGAATGGACATTTTTCTTACTTTTTTCTATGCGGTCGGATTTGACTATTTTCGATTTCGGCAAAAAAATTATGGGGATACTTCGAAAATGTTCGTTTTTCGATTTTTGAAAAAAGATGGGGTAAAGCGTTCTCCAAAAGAATCTTTCCGTTTTCATGTGTAGACATCAACATAAATCGGTTTAATGGCCTTGGGTAGGCTCCTTAGTCAGCAAGAAACTAAACTACTGAATAAAAGTCATCGAATCCAAATTTATTATTCATCGCTAATATCGAGGTCAGAGTCGGTCAACGGTTGCCATGTCGACACATTTCAAGTGATATGGCCGGTCGAATTTGTTATAATGAGTTGAAAAATGCCAAAACGCATTAAAACGCATTAAACACACACAGAAACACTAAATAGGCATTAAAACGGAGTTTGTGGGTGAAACGTTTCATTTTGAAAACACGGCTGTCATCAGAACAAACACTTCATTTCGCACTTCATCTTCAAAACAGGCTCAACTCAAAATTTATAAATTTTTACTTTTAAATGTTATACTATTCTTAGTGATGGAGGTTCCATCAACTATCAAAATTTTGCACTCATCTTTTAACTCTTTTTAAATCGTTTTGTTTCCTTGTTTTGTATGGATTCATTTGAAAAACAAACTGGTTTTTTGCTTCTTCTGAAAATTTTAAAATTTTGAGTTTTGTCTGTTTTGAAGATGGAGTGCGATATTTACCTTGACTGATATATTTACTTTGAATTTGTTTCGAGTAGTTGGCATAAAACACGATAAACTCACTCCATCAAGAAAAATTTTGGAAAAAAATTGTTACCACTGTTTTGGAAGAGCAACACAATGTGCGTCTGAATGCTTTGCCGTGTCATGAAAACTGTGCGACAATGAAAGTAACACGTAACGGTATGACACTTGGTTATATGTAATGTATGTATCATCATCCAAAATATGTCTTGATTTTAATTGCTTTTGCCTAAAACCTCCCTGTAGTTTGCCACGAAGCAAAACAGGATATGACTGTATTATCTATAGAACAAGTATTAAGTCTTCTTTTGTTTCCTTAAATTTTGAAACAAAAGTTCTTCGATACGGGACAGTTAAATTTATCCAAAAACTTTTTTAGTTTATCCCAAAACGGAGTCATTTTTGAAATAATAACGCAAATGCATAAATCGACTACGTAAATATTTAAATATTTAAATAAAATTTATTTAAATACTTTTTTAATAAAATGATGCATGCGTATTGTTTATTTTATGTTAAATAATTAATATTCAAATAAAATATTAAGGTATTAAAACAGAATTAATAAAAATATATTAGAATTATACACGAATTTTTTTAAAATATCTTTTAAATATTTACTATTTGAAAATAAAAGTATCGCATATAAAGAAAATTTAAATAAAAATATTAAAATTACAAAACAACACAATTAAATTAAATATGTTTTTAAGGGTTTTTTATAGTTCTTGTTTGGTTTTTGTAATGAAAATTATATATCCTTGATGTTTAGCCAAGATGCTTTCTAAGTTCGATTGGTGAGATTTTGTGGCGATCTGTGCGGACCTCGGTTCCTCACAAAATCTCACCCATCGCACTCACGAAGCATTGCATCTTGACTAAACATATGGGCTATATAATTTTCATTGCAAAAACCAAATGAGAACTATAACAAACCGGGAGTATTCAGCGACAAGCAAGAATCGTAATTCTAAAAACTTCATTGATAATCTGCAGGAACAGAGTGCGATGTTGGTGCTGCTTGTCGGCTATTTCAGCTGTTTGGAATAAGTCAGAAGCTTCACTGTGTGGTATAGATAAAATTTAAATACGAAAAAACGAGTTGTAAGGAAAATATTTAAATAAAATGTATGCACTGGCGTGGATAATATTAATATTCCTTATTTCCCTTAGTGTATGAACACTTGTGTAGAAATTAAAAAAGATTGATTTATCTCTTAAAATATTTTTTTTTTTAAGAAACAGATTTTCAAGTTTAAGTAAATTTTTATCTTTTTATCGTAAAAGTATATCTTTTGAGTATACTTTTATTATGAGAATAAAATACACTATGTTCGAAATTATGTTCATGTAAAAAAATTATCTTTAAAATTAAGTTTATTTCATAGATTTGAAAAACATTTTTAATTTTTCTGTGTTTTATTTGAATTTAATGTTCTCCGCCTTTAAAAAACCACACAAAATAAATATTCGTAGATGATGTCTTATTCATCCGAAGCCAAGTCACGGCTTCAGTTACTGCGACAACTTCCGCTTAAAAGACTCTGCAAATGTTCAGACAGCCTGAAGGTCAGGTTAATTTTTAATGCGTCAGAGTAGACTCCTCCCCCAACTTTGCCATTTTATGAAAATAGATTTTAACGGCATATATCGGTGGAAGATTTCCAAGCTCCCATTGATTTCAAAAGTGAATGGATACATCAAACTTCAGGTGGAAGAATAGTTTTTATGTGATGTAGTCTACGGTATTGGATATAGAAGAAAGGAATAGGAGAAAGGAAGCATAGTGCCAAAAACGTCTGTAGAAGCGATTCTCAGTGCTCTGAAACTAAACAGCTCGGCTTACCTCTTTAACTTTTCGACATATTTGGAGGAGTTTGTCACCAAAAAAACATTTTTTCTTAATATTGGCCTAATTTTTGTGCCTCGAAATTAGTTTCAGGCATATATTGGCTTTTTGCTCTTGATTTGGGTGGGTTGCCAGATAAGTTTCCTATTAAGTATCAGATCCAAGTATTTTGCTTTGCCTGAGTAGCTGAGGTCCAATGTTTTGATGAACTGTTTACATGTATTTGTGTTGTTAAACCACTTGATTTAAAAAATCTGAGTTTTACGATAGTAACTAATATATTTTGAAAATTGTCGTTAAATCGTCTTGCAATAAGACCTTCATTTCAAACAATTGTGAAACCCGCTATTCCAGGGGATACTATTTTTACAAATGTCGACATATAAAGATGCTCGAATTACGGCGACCATCGCCAAGTGAGTTAAAAAGTACGTGAACCACTCAATTCAAATTTGAGACTAGATTCGAACCCCAATTGACACATAACATCTTTCAATCGAAGTTAATTTTTCTGATCGGCTGCCACCTCTCTGCAGATAATGGCAAACATCAGAGAGTTAATAATGCTATGTATGTAAGGCTCCTTCAAAACATGCACATTAGCCGTTCGGAGTCGGCATAAAGTTAGTAGTTCCAATTCTCGGTCATTTGTGTACAAAACATTTAATAACACGCACAGCACAATTTGATCTTAGGAAGCGCGGTCAAAGTCTTTTCAAGGGATGAATGAAATAGTCAATTCGTTTTTTTGTTTTTTAAATAACAACATGTAAGTAAATATAAAAAAAGCCATTTCCACTAAACACATAAGGTGACCACCATTTCTTAAATAGTATTTCGGTACTCAAATAAATTTTCATTATCGCTGGAAATCGCTCAGGAGAATCACTCATATTCAGAGTTATTTATTAAATACCTTAATTCAGATACCTACATGGTGATTGTTTTATGCGCTATCTCTATACACAGAGATTTGTTTTCATTAACCGCGAAATTTTACTGAGGCCATATGGTCACCTTACATACACACCAATTAAAAGAAATGCACAAGTAAATATGTATAAATAATGTGCGACTTTGTCACCTTTTCTGCCATACAGGCATTTTTAAGTGCAGGAATGTATATTATAATTAGTGCAAATGCGTTGTTATCGATTTGTTTCATGTTGAACTTACACAACATGTTCTTTCTTTTCAGTTTCTGTTTTAAATAAACCCTGCGGCAAGATGAACCAGTCCCAACGTCCAAATCGACTTGTTATTAAAAGAGGTGGTGGCTAATAAATTGCAAGGTTTTTGCATGTTCTCGGTTATATCTGCTCATCTGTGTATATGGCTGGCTCTTTGCAACAACCACTAATAACATGGTCGGTTGTCCCTTCAAACCTACAGCGACAGAAACGTAGAGATGGCATGAGCTGCTGTTCATTGTTCAGATCCTGTTGCTGCTGCTTCTGGAAGTGTTCAGGTTTTGTAGTGACTGGTAACTAAAGACTGAATGAAAAATAACATAAATTGCTTTGGATGCATGCAGTTAAACTCGTTTTAATTACATGCATGCAACAAGCCCATTAATTAGACTGAGCTGCTGTACTGGCCGTTTACCTGAAGATCTTGCACCTTCTTTACTTAGCATGAATTCTTGATTTAACATGCAAGACATCTGCTTTGTTGGAGCCATTAACTTAAATTTCTTCACTTCTCTCGCAACAACTGATCGTGTATTCTTAATCATATTTTATCCAGTAAGAAATTTGTCCAACGTCATGTCGTGTGTAGATTGGAATATTATATAAAATGGATTTTGTTTAAAATCCAAATGCCTTTCTTAAGTATATTGAATTTAATTCAACAAATAAACTTGGTTATAAAGCATGTGGGGCATAAAAGAATAGCTAATAACTGATGACGTCACGCGCACCGTTAATGAAATTTAATTATAAAGTTTCATTCAAAGTGTATCTGATCAAAAGTAGTTATTTATAACTTTGGAAAATTTTGCATGATTTGACTGAGCTTTGCTTTGATTTTTTAAGATTTGCTAAACTATCACCGAAAATAGACCCGAAACCACAGAGATGGATCAAAACCAGCTTTAGTCAGTGGGGATCAAAAATTGATCGTTACCTTGAAAGAAAAATACATAAAAGATGTGTTTACGCAACAATTCCGTAATAGTTTGTGATATGAGCAAATTCTTTAAAGTTATTAAAGATAGTATTTTGGTTTTTTTCGTATAAGAGGTTTTCATTTTTGTTTATTTGTTTTTGTTTGTTTTGTGTCGTAAATTGGAACGAAACGGTGGAATTGCCTTGTTACCGGGATTCGTTGGCAGTTTTCAAAACGGATGTCTTGTTGAGATTTTCGAGTTATGATTTCTTGTACCTTGATATATAGTACATATAATATTTCTTGCAATGAATTAACATATCTCCAGAAGCAAGAATTTTATCTTTTTCTGTCCTTAAACACAGAGAATTAAAACCCCTATTGCAACTGAATTGGTGCCCTACCGAATTAGTCGATTGCTGATAACTTTTTAAAAAGTAATCACCACAACTATCTGGTTTCCAATAGCCTTGACTGTAGCATTCCGTTGTAAGCACTGCGCTTATAGTGTTATAAAAGAACCCTTTAATCCTTTCAACCTCCATTCAGACAAATAACGAATTTGTTAACCGTTTTGACCTCAATGACTCAATGGTGTGAACAGAGAAGTTAGTCATTTTAACCTACATTCAATTGTATTAGTGGACCTGTTATCCATATTTACTTCCCTGTTATCCGTTTTGACTTAAATTCGGTTCAATGAACGGAGCCATTGATCGTTTTGACCTACATATGGTTATTGGTTGGTCAAAACACATTGATGCCTTATAAGGAACAGGCTTACATAACTTCATGTTCGTGGACTTACTTGACAAGTCGGATGGTTTGACCAACTTCCAGTTCCAAAATTGACTATTGAGATTGACGTAACTAAAGAGTGCGATTGATTTAATAAAATCCGAAATTGCAACGATAAAATAATGATATTGACGTAATTTACAATGTGGTTGTTACAATAACTTATTTTGTTCGCTTGTCTGCAATGGCTTCAATTAGTTACTTCAGACAAATTATGTTTTTTATACTGGCAGTTGAAAAAAATAAAATTGCGCGGTTCAATCAACTTACGTGTCATATTTTCATTTCAACTGAACAAACATTTTGAAATGATGGGTCTGCAAAGGAACGATCATTCGCGTTAATTAAAAATCAATTGCACTTATATCATAACAGTTACATTGGCCAAATTTCATTTATAGTAATTCTCTCCAGATTACGGCAAATAATATTCATTTCCCGCAACCTTACGCCTATAAATAAATTTTCTGAGTGTAGACTTATTTTTGCAACTTTGCGCTAAGCTGTTCCTCCAAAACCACCATATGCATTCTTTACATGCAATGTTGCAAAACAATCCTACTTAGCATCAAGTCCAAAATCATTTTTGTGGTGGCAGATATTTGTGAAGTTTTTCTTTTTATTTTTATAATGACTTGCAGCACCGTCTGAAAAGTAAATGAACTTTTGAGCAGCTGGTGCAAGTCTCTTTAATGTGCTTAATCAAGCAGGCTTGAAAAGTATGAACTGCTTCTGTTTGGTGGCCCATATGATTCCTTATAACTCAAACACATTGACTTCGTACCTTATAATATTCTATGTAATAATATATAAACGGGTGAATAGCAGCTTGGTGATTTACTCAGTCTTTTTTATTTGGTGTACAAAAAAATGTTGAGGGATTTTTTTTCGCTAGCCACAACTTTTTCCCATCGAGAAAAAACTATGCGTCTTTTGATGTGATCCACGAATCGATTCAATTTTGAAATTCTTCAAAAAAGCGGTGATCCTCAAAGGCATGCGTCATCAACGAAAACAAATAGTAGTCAGAAGGGAAAATATCTGGGCTTCCAACTTCCCATAGAGCTGCCCTGTGATGGTTTCACACTGTTGTAGAAGCTCATAGTACAACACGCCGAATTTGTATCACCAAAAATAGAGCCACTGTGTATTGGCGTCGATTTTGCCATATGGTCGGGCAGCCCGTATGATATTTTGGTCTTGGGGTTATTGTAATGAGCTCATTTTCCATCACCAGTAACAATACGATGCAAAAATCGCTTTCTTTTTTGCCGTTGAAGCAGCTGTTCACAACCGAAAAAACGGCGTTCGAAGTCTCTCGGCTTCAATAACACTGTGTGTAATTTTTTAAGTCATGGCAAAATAACCATATACGGACACCACTGCGTGATAAAAGACTAAAAAAAAAAGACCCGTGTCTCCCAATTTTTCCCAAAGTCATGCACTTTTTTGTTTATGGGCCGCCAAAGATTTGCGGCCTCGGTATCATTTTCGCAAAAAGTGATCATTTTCTCGGGCTCATATCTTGCAAACCGTTCAGAATTTCGATTTACTCTCTGAGGCAAAGTTGTAGCTCTTGTCATAAATAAGAATCATCTCTAGGAAGTTTATATGTTCTAGAAGTTTGTTTATTGAGATCGTAGGTAAATTTTTGTAGTTGATTGTTTCCTTGAATTTTGAACGGTTTGCTACCTATGGACCTGAACACGGGAAAAAAGGTAAAAAAAATCGAATTTTTTTAAGTTTTTTGCGATTTTGATCAGGAAGGTGAAGTTTTTTTGATTTTATATGTTCGCAAATTTTGTTCTTTATGACAAGAGCTACAACTTTGCCTCAGAGAGTAAATCGAAATTCTGAACGGTTTGCAAGATATGAGCCCGAGAAAATTATCACTTTTTTGCGAAAATGATACCGAGGCCCCAAATCTTTGGCGGCCCATAAACAAAAAAGTGCATGACTTTGGGAAAAATTGGGAGACACGGGTATTTTTTTTTTATTCTTTTATGGTTATTTTTAACCGTATATGGTTATTTTTTTTCGTGTTGCACTGTGTAATCCAATAACAATAATTATTTATTGTTAACCGAATCACAATAATACAATCCCAATAACCTACATTTTGGATCATTTCCATCGCTTGTTAGCGAACAGATATAGCTTGTTGAGTCACTCCAAATGCTTTTACGAGTTCTTTTTGCATCCTCAAACTTTGCTGCCCGTTCTTCGCACTCTTTGTCATCGGTATTAAACCTACATTTAGACCTGTATAGAGGTCATTGGCCTCAGGTGTACCGTTCTAGTACTTACCTTCCATATCTCAGTTCCTACCATCCTAATGTGCCACCCTTATATCAAAACAATAAAGCTCTTATTTACTAATTATTTTTAAATTCAAGCAAAGCGCCAGCAAAAACATGTTTGGATATAGCTTCATTAGGATCAACTTTTCATGAACATATGTATGTGGAATTTACCATTTTATATTTGTCATACGAAACTTTTTTTCACCGAAAGTCGAGTTTTTTTTCGTTTGTTGTTATTTTCTTTTCAACTATTCTGACAGTTCGACGTGCATTGCAAATTTTGACAAATTTTCTGTTCGAGTACTTTTTCAGATCTTTTATTGTTTTGCGAGAGAATTTTTTCTTACTCTCAAAAAATTTTTTTTGGCAAGTTTTAACTGGAAAAGTACGCGAACAGACCTATTCCTTGATTTTGGCTCATCGCAAAGACAAAATCAAGATAGAAAAAAAATTTGTATGAAGGGCACCGCGGGCTATACGGGCAACTACGTGGGCATGTTTGCCTTAAATCAAGCAACTTTATCTCACTTCAAGCAAATATTAGACTTGAATCTAGAAAAATATTCTTGCATCTTAAGCAAATGTTTCTGGAATTAAACATATTTATCTTAATATCATGTGTTTTAATTTTGCTCAATTCTATGATAGCAAAATACTGCATGAATTGAGAAATTTACGCTTGAGTATAAACTGATAGTCTGTTTGCTTGAATCAAGCATTGAATGCTTGATTTTTTCTCTCCGTACAACTAATTTTTAACGATTTTCGATTTTAACGTTATTGGAATATAAAGGCAATGAAATCGTTAATAATACTCATATTGTATATATAAAATATATGTATGAATATATGTAACGGACGTCAAACCATCACTTAAAATTGAGCCGGCAGAATTAGCACATTCTCGTACATAGCTGTAATTATTATTTCGTTAGACAAACATAACATAAATTGAGTGCATTTTCTTCTGTAAATACCGCTAATGTTTCAATACAAGGAGCGTTATTTAAATTAAAACGCAATGTTCCCCTCGCTGTACTAAATTATTACCGTCACCAATGCAATCATAATATTTGAATATAAATTCAGTGGCTAGATCGTTGATTCCCATGCTTGTTGATGCTGTTCCAAAATAAGACACATTTAAGTGACGCGCATGAAGCATCACACATTTGGCATTGGGGAACTCATACGATCTTTATTTCTACTCAGAGTTGTGGAGGGTGCTGAGAACATGATGTGTTCACCGTACTGGTATCGTCAGTACAATGCAGCATCTTCCCACAGCAACCAAACGACTAAACGACTAAATTTAGACTTGCGTGTGCGTCGGGATTAATAACATTTTTTTAATTGCTGCAAGCAACTGCACTGCTTTGGTGTTAGTAGAATTTAAGTAGTATTTCCAAACAACTTACCCTGACCACCATCCCTCCTCCTCTAAAAAAAAAAAAACACAGGAACACACTAATACACGAATGACAAAAGAAACCACAACAAAGTTTATTAAAGTATGTATTTCAAATTGCAGATAATTTGTAAGAAGCGACCAAGTCAAGCTGCTTCGAACATACCACTTAATAACGCTGGATGCTTCGTGCATTTCTTGCTTAAGATTTTATTTAATGACCATCAATTACCGACGACGACGCAGTTATAAAGTGCGTTACGGCAGCCGGAATGCAGCACTTAGTTGCGGCTGCCAACAAAAATATGCATTTGCGGTCATTTTCTATCATCAGGAAATTCTTCCACGGCAACGCAAGAAATTTCAAGAAACGTCAAATGCAGCGTGGATGTAGAAGAAACGACAAACAGAAAGTCATTCACCGCCTCACTGCAAAATCTTCTACTTATCCACGCAATTCCAGGAGCCACAACCAGCAGCCAAATGATGAAATTTAAGCGGTTGTTTACTTGATCAAAACAAAACTTGCTCGCTTCTAGTACAAAAACAAAAAGAAAAATATAAGAAAATAATTTTTAAAATATTGAATTGTTATGCTAAAAATATTACTCAAAATTAAATGTTTGGTATTTCCTCCGTAGATCTTGCGTGAACCTGACATGCTTGGTTTTTGTTTTGTTGTTTTTTTTTTGTTTTTGGTATTTGTTCTTGGAAAACTAAGTGGAACGTTTGCTTCTTTAAATTTTTCTAAGCATGATTTACAAGCGTCTTATATTCAACATATGCAAGTATTAAATCGTGAATCATATGACAGCTCATTGCCGTTCGATTCGTGGGCCCTAGCAGGCCAACACAAACATTTTAAATAAGCCCCTTAAAGCAAAATAATTAATCCGATTAAACTGTCGCAAGCGACTAAGGCATCCAAGAGGCGAAGTGTTGTATGCGGCCTTTATTATTGACAGCGCAGCCTGTTGCCTTTAGGAGGACAAGACACAATATTAAAGACGTGACGCTCTGAAGCTTTGCATTTCTGGTTCCGCTCATTTGGCTCGAAGTGGAATTTAATCGGCTTTTACACCACGAGACCGCGTTATTCGAGTGACGTATGTAGGTACTAATGGACCCGCTTGTAAAGATAACTTCTGTTCTGTACGAACAAAGTTGCACTTGATATAATGTGTGCGCCTGAGCATAATATTTTGCCTCAGCCGCTGTTGAAACGAAGTGAGTGGGTGTATTTTTAGTCGCAAGACTGGAATTTAAAATTAAATTGTTTACAGTGTAACACATAGAATTTTCAATGATTTTATTAAAGTGCTTCTTCAAATTTGTTTAAATTACACGGTGTAACAGTGAAAATAAACTCGGCTCGAGACATAGTAGAGGTTGTAGGTCTAGTTGAACATAAGATAACTGCATACTTAGTTTTGTGAATATACCCTCAAAATCGGGATTTGTGGTCAAAAAACTGATTTTAGGTAGGTGCATGTATAGTTTGTTATGTAACTCCGTTATATCTAGCTCAATTTTAAAAATTTAAACAATGATAAAAAGAAGAAAAATATACCCTTAATATAATATACAGACCGTTTTTTTACAAAAAGAATTGACAAAGTTACAGGTAAAATCATTTGAAAATTTCTCATTTCTTTTTACTTTTTTCAACTTTAACAACGTTTTGTTAACAAATTTTGTTTTTTGGCACTATTAGTTTTAGTAAGATTCTGAAAGCCTGTTAAATTTTGCGTTCAATAAGCTATCATTTACTTCAATTGGCTGAAATACAAATGCACTATCGAATTTTTAGTATTCGTAAAAAAATACGAACAATTTCATTTTTTTTTTTTTTTCTAAAAATGTTTATTTGACCTTTTTCGTTTATATACATTATAATCGATTTCACGTTTTAGGGACCAGCAGTAGTCTGCCAGCATGTTTATGGAATTTTTTCCCTAAAAGCCGGTTTCTATAGCTTCCATCTCCTGGTGGAACCTTTCTCCTTGTTCATCACTAAACTGCCCAAGGCTATTCGTAAAAAAGTTTATATGGGAGTGCAAAAAATGTGTTTTGATTGACATATTGCAGCCCATTTTTTCGTAGGCACTTAAAAATTCATTTACAACATCTAAGTAATTTCGACTCTTCTTCTTGCCGAGGAAATAAATGCATAACGAAATAAAAATATTCCAAGCTCTTTTTTTCAACTGGATTTAATTTAGAAACGAAATCAGTGTCCAAGAAAATTTTCCAAATTTGTGGGCCAAGAAATAAACCTTAGAATAACCGAAATGAATAAATAACTTTTATAAAAGATTTGAACGTGCAATATACTTTCTTTGATTTTGGCCTCACTTAACCTAGGAAACGCTGCAATCAGATTTTTTTTTTTTTTTAGCTTTGAACCAAGGATTTCAGGTGGAATACCTATTCAGTCAAGTCTGCCTTGGTTCGAAAATGAGATTATAGATTAGTGGGAAGAAAAGGGCAATCAAGTGAAACACGTGTAGGATGTTCTAAGCATGGTGGAACATCCTTATATTTATTAGTCGCACGACTATCCCATTCGCAAATAATGCAAGGATACTTGGTATATCCACCTTGCATTCCAAACAGTATTGTTAGAGCCTTTAAGTCGGCGACATACATATATCAGAATTTAACATATCAAGAATCACACAAAAAGTTTTTAAATAAATCATACTCTTGCAAGATCCCTCAATAAACAAACGCCATTCATTCGGAGCGTGTTTGTGGTTGAAAACTGCAAACAGTTCCGTCACATCCGGGCAATACACCAGCTTTATGATAATATATTTAAACGAAAAAGGTCAAAAAAACATTTCTTGAAAAAAAAAAAAATTTTTTTTGTATTTTATTACGAATACTAAAAATTCGATAGTGCTTTTGTATTTCAGCCAATTGAAGTAAATGATAGCTTGTTGAACGCAAAATTTAACAGGCTTTCAGAATCCTGCTAAAACTAATAGTGCCAAAAAACAAAATTTGTTAACAAAACGTTGTTGAAGTTGAAAAAATTAAAAAAAAATGAGAAATTTTCAAATGATTTTGCCTGTAACTTTGTCAATTCTTTTTGTAAAAAAACGGTCTATATATTATGTTAAGGGTATATTTTTCTTCTTTTTATCAATGTTTAAATTTTTAAAATTGAGCTAGATGTAACGGAGTTACATAACAAACTATACATGCACCTACCTAAAATCGGTTTTTTGACCACAAATCCCGATTTTGAGGGTATATTCAAAAAACTAAGTATGCAGTTATCTTATGTTCAACCAGGCCTACTACCTCTTCTATGTCTTGAGTCAAGTTTTTTGATTTGTTTTCATTTTGTAACACCGTGTTATTAGGGTAAACCAGCGGAATTTTGTAGGCGTTGCCAAATATAAACAGAGAAGCAAGCATAAACCATCCATGTAGTTTATTTGCCTACACAATTAAGAAACTTTTAATATGGAGCATCTAGAATAACACGGGTGTGTGTTTAATACCAAAAGCATGCTCCAAGAATTGGCTTAAGCTTAATTACTTTTTTATAGTTATATATAAATATATATTACATATCAAAAGGGGAGCATTTTACACACTACCGAATTTATGTTTTGAGCTGGAAAATAAATTCAAGTCACTTTTTGCACTTTTGCAAATGGTATTACCGCTTGTACCTTTGACGACGCTTAATTTCGTCTTAGAGATACGAATATGGATTTATTAAACAGTCTGCTCATTTCATCCGACCCATTCAAAACAGTTGACGTACAACCCCAAAAACCAAACAGGCAGATTTATCTACAGAAGTAATTGCATTACTATTGCATCCAAAGAAGGAAGAAAGTTCTGATGAGGATTAAATTTATTTTTTATTTAACCGGTGTCCAACCCGATTTTGAAGGGCGTAAATGGGTTTAAAAAAGTCCAAAATAATTAGATGCATACTTTAGCTATTTTTCTTGATATTCAAAGAGTTATATATTAAAAAAAATTTATTATAGATAATATAAAAATTATATGTTGTTACTATTTTGCTTTTTTTACAAGCCTTGCTAAAAAATTTCATAACTTTCGATATTAAAAATATAACCCAAGAATCCCACGGGATATTAAAATTAAAGCTGAAACTATAATAAAAAAATATTTGTCAAAAAAAAAAAATAATTATTTTTATTGCTTAATTCTTCATCCTTCTCCTTCAAAAAGTGGCCAAAACTCATATCTTGTCGATGCATAGACAGAATTAAATAAAAATTGGTACAGAATACTTTACACAGGACCTTCTTTAAGCACAGAAAAAAAGTGGGCGGGACACAACAATGGGGCGCAGCAATATCAGTTAAATACTGCATCTCGTCTAAAAGTGGGACTGGGTTATTAAAATTCGGTACAGTATTTTATGGGATTTTTTCCCGAGCATGATGAAAAATTGGACTGGATTTAAGAAAGGGGCGTGTCACTATTAATAAAATTCCGTATCTCAGTTAGTGTTGGGACTAGAGTATTGAAATTGGGTAAAGGGGTGGGTAGGATAGTTTCCGAGCATGTTAGAAAAAGTGGACGGGACTCAATAATGGGGCGTGGCAATATAAATAAAATACCGTACTTTGTGTAATAGTGGGACTAGGTTATTAAAATTCGGTACAGTGCTTTGTGGGATCTTTTCCGAGCATGATGAAAAATTGGACTGCATTTAATAAAGGGGCGTGTCACTATTAGTAAAATGCGGTATCTCAGTTAGTGTTGGGACTAGGGTATTGAAATTGGGTATAGGGGTGGGTACAATCGTTTCCGAGAATTTTAGAAAAAGTGAGTAGAATCCAACAATGGAGCGTGGCACTATTTAATAAAAACTGTAGTTTGGTTATTATTTATTCTGTGATATTAAAAAAAGAGGCGGGATACGAGACAAATCAAGGCGTTGCTTTTACTGAATCTGACCGAGTGTGAACTAAAAACAAATACACAAGGTTTTAGAAAATAACACTTTTAGAACAATAAATATGTTATGAAATCTCGAGGATTAATATCGCCTGCGATTAAACATCAGTGTTTAATCAGTGGTCTGCGGCACTGATGTTAACGGCACAGTAATTACTGTTTTCTACAGTAATTTGACTGCTCATACAGTACGACAGTAATTTTTTGAAATATCAAGTAATTTTAATGGCCGGCCAAAAATATAAAGTTTTTAAGCAGATTATAGTGTACACATGGCTAGTACTAACAACCGTACAATTCCAAAGAAGCAATTTAGCGCTTTTAGGAAGATCTATGTACGGTCATTTAGATGAATAATATCTAAAATTCTCAATTTTTTTAAATGTATTAAGTATCAAAATATATTTGTTACGTTTGTATATTATAAGCCGTATTCATAAAATATTTTAAAATAGCTTTAAAATGTTCAATAGTCAAAAAGCTTTTTAATGTTAGAAAGCCTTTTAAAATTTTCTTATTCATAAACATGTTGTAGCGGCATTTGTAGTTAAAATAGAAACACTTTCGATTTGAAGTGGGATGAGTGTAAATGATTGTTTGTGTATTAGATAAATTCAATGACTTTATATTTATTTGAAACAATTTCATCAACATTTTGATATTTTAACATCAAAAGTTTTCCTAAGCTACCCTCTACATAGAAAAATTGTCATTTTATTGTGTTTTTCGTAAAAATTTTTAAATATTTTGACAAATTTTCTTGTCATATATTTTTAATTTTTTTTACATATTTTGCAAATGTTGTATTTTGAATAATTTTGATAATTTTAGACAATTTTTGTGTTCAAATGAGAGCAAATAATTTTAGAAATGCTTTGTGAGGAGTTTTTAGCATGTTTCAGCCATTTTTAAAAATAAACAAACATTTTTTGACTTTTTGTTTATTTTTGATATATTTTGAATTAATTTTATATATTTTTGACAAAATTTATGCTCAGATGAGAACAAAAATACAATTCAAAGGGGTAAAAAGTTTTCAACAATTTTTAAAATTATCTCATTTATGAAGCATTTTAAAGATATTCTCAACGCTATAAACGTTTATGAATAATGTTTTTTAATTTTTTTCTTATGAAGGCTTTATAAGAGGCTTACAATTTTTTATGAATACAGCCCATTTAATAAAACAATTATATAAAAATTTGCGTTTTTATTGATTTTTAATTCGTTTTAGTTATACAGTAATTCCGCAGTAATTTTTGTTCCAATTCACAGTAATTTTGCACCAAAAACAGTAATTCTTCGTGCCCAACACAGTAATTTCAACAAATTATGTTAACATCGCTGGTCTGCGGAGTCATGTGTTGTACGCAAGGTGTCTTCTGACTAGTAGTCTAGTATACCCGAGAAGAGTTGTACACTTCGAGGCGTTATCAAATATTTTATATAGCTTATTTTTAGTATACCCGAAACACTTCGAGGCGTTAGAAAATACCGTATCTTTATCTTTAGAATACCCGAGAAGCGTTGTACACTTCAAGGTGTTAGAAAATAGATATAAATCACTACCCAAAAAGGGTAATACCTTTTTGGGAGTTTATTTTAAGAATAGCTTTAATCCTGAATTAATAAATGAAATAATTTACTCAAAATTAAACCCAAATCTCTTTTTTTTTGTAAGAACCTTTGGACCAACCGCTGGGTATACCTCAGCACTTAGGTAACCGAACAGAGGGTTCGTTACATGACACATGTATATAGTTTCCAGGGTCACCAATTGGAGGTTGCGGGGAGAGAACCATGGTTTTTTTTTATTTTTTTCTGCTTTTTTGTTTTTGTAGTTTTTTTATTTTTTATTTTTTAAGTAAATTGCATAGTTGTTAAGTAAATTATTATAACCTTATTTTCCGCTTTCGTTGTACTATTAAAGACTTGTCTTATTGTACACCTAATTTTAAATAAAAATAAATTATATGTATATATTTTTTTTTATTTTTTTCCTTTTAAAAAATTTTTTTTTTGTTTTTTGATTATGTTTTTGTTCATTTAACATTTTATTTTTTATTTTACCTTCAAGTTTTATTAGTTTTCTTTTAGTTTTCTTATGAAAAATTTGTTTTTTTACCCTGTATAAGCACATTTCCGAAAGATCTATCACGTAAAATCAAAATTACGGATTTTATGACCATTTCCCTAAAGCATTTTTTGGCGAAAATGAGCAAATTTATAAGGGAAAATAACAAATTTTTCATAAGTTTCAAACGCAATTAAAGAAAAAAGGCGGTTTTGGTTTTCTTTATTTTTGAGTATATTTTAAAACATCTCTTTCTAAACAGATTACGAAAGTGTTTATTCAATTTAATGAAAATCAAGTTAATTTTGTTCTCTACACTTTCTACAATTGCAGATATTGCTCTTTTAATCTTAGTTTTGTATGGGAGGTGGGAGAAGGGCGTCTCCGATATTGAAAAAAATTTGTGTGGCGTTATATATTTATTAAATAATGACACATGCTTAATTTCATGTATGTACCTACGATGATTCCTGCTATTTTTGTCCCCCATACCATAGAACTCGTTACACTGTGCGACGTTAGTTTTTTATAAATTTCTCAAAAGTAAATAAAAACGTGCAAAAGTGTGCACATCCCTCTTCAAGTAAATATCTTAAAGACAGTAATAGCATGTTAATTATTTCAATTACGAGCGGAATCTCAGTGAATCTTCTTTAGGTGCCGCGTTTTTTTTTTAAGCCCCATTTTTTTGTATTTAGAATGTGGAAAAAAGGATTAAAAACAAAAGAAAATATATATGGGTAATTCCATGAAATTTCGCCAAATCAGCGTCACCACGGGTCTCCGGAATCGCTGCGCCAGGTTGATCATCGACAGTTGGCATGAATACTAGATGATTTTCATAGATTTCAAATTTCGGAACCACCACCCCTGCTCTACGGTACACTAGCAAAGCTCAAAAAACAACTGTTTTAGGCCATGTGTTAAAAAAATCACATCTCGGCGTAGAAGTAAGATTTCAAACTCGTTCTTACGCCATTTTCTTTGTAATAATACGTACTTTTTAGTAAAAAATTGCAAAACCCAAAGTAACGGACTATAAATGTATTATTCATTGATATATGCATACGTATTTAAGCCTTTTTACAGCATCTTCTTGGGCTTATAACTTTGACGAACGATAATATTTTCTAACTTCCAGGGTTGCATTTTGTTTGTTTGCTCAATTTCCAATATTTTGCGACCCAGAACGATCAGTTTTGACCATTTGTTGCCTAGTTATAGCGCTTTGAAGTTTGCATTTTTCTTCATTTTAGCCATTTTAGCCATTTTTACCTGCTTATATCTCGCTTCTACCTTGATTTTTTTTCAATTGATTCCCACCAAAATTTAGTTTCAAACACACATAGTATGATCCAATAGCTCCGGGGGTGTTATTTTGATATATTACATGCTAATGAGGCCAGGGAAATCTGCGCAAATCGAGTACATTTTTATACCCCTATGTTTAAAAACGTAAACGGGGTATATTAATTTTGTCACTCCGTTTGTAACGCCCATAAAGAGGCGTGGTAGGTATATAAAATATATTTATTCTTGATCAGCATCACCACCCGAGTCGATTTAGCCATGTCCGTCTGTCTGTCCGTCTGTCGTCACGATTACAGCCGTAATTTTCAAGCTATCATCACGAAACTCGATATTTAAGCTTTTATTTAAAAAATAAAGGTCAAGTTCGAAAATGAGCCAAATCGGATCATAACCACGCCTACCTCCCATACAAAGTGACTTTATCAAAACGGTAAAATCTCTTAGAATTCCACAAAAATTAATATATGAAATTGAAATTTTGCGTATGAGCTTTGATATATAATATACACTCTGAGTATGAAATTCAACTAAATCAGGTGAAAACCACGCCTACCTCCCATACAAAGTGACTTTACCAAAAATGTAAAATTTCTTTAAATTCTCCAAAACTTAATATATGGACTTGAACTTTTGCATATGAACTTTGATATATAACTTATACTTTGTGTATGAAATTCAACCAAATCGAGTGAAAACCACACCCACCTCCCATACAAAGCGACTTTATCAAAAACAAAAGAGAATATTTACTCTTAAAACTATGACGAAAATGTTTTTACAAATAAACATTTTTTTGACTGCTTAAGACTTTGAATATACTTTGGTTCGGACGTGGGAGTATTTTAGCTTCGACCCAGTCGAAGATCATTTCTTACTAGTTTATTTTTGTGTTGCGGATATAATATTCTCTCGGGTCCTGGTGAGGTAAAATTGTCGATCACAACGTTGAATAGAATGCACATTGACTCTTTAATATCTATATGTAATATGAAATTTCTACACATCGTACGGAAATTGGCATGTGCACGTTAGTAGGAGTAGATCAGATTGTAAATGTAAAAATTAACTGATACGTTTTCTGACTTTATTTTGATAACATATTTTTAAATTGATAACGAAAATGAAAATTGAAATTTTCTACATTAAAATTCATTATTTGATGTCTGATTGATGACTGAGACAAAAATTTGCAAAATGTCCATAAACCATAAATGTTCTTATATGATCTGCACGATCTTAGAGTCTTTCTCATCAGACAAGACTTTTACCATAATAGAATCTATACTTACAGGTTTAAAATAATGATACTTTCGACATCAGACGTCAGAAAACGTATCAGTTAATTTTTACATTTACAATCTGATCTACTCCTACTAACGTGCACATTAGAGTGTCCCTTATTTTGCGATTTTTGGAAATGTCAAGGGGCTGAAAGGTTTTCTTATGCGTTTTTATATTCTAAGAACGAAACTAAAAAAATTTTTTTTTACGACAACGTTTACCCGTGCCAATCGGGCCCGAAAGTTTCGAAAAAATGCCCATATTAGACCATATTTGCACAAATTAAAAAAAAAATCTTTTCTCTGCTTTTTATAAATGTTTTACATTTTTTGGAACACATACATAAGAAATATGATATCTACAAAGTTTTTTTATGGTGGGCGTGGTTACCGCCCCTGCTGCGTCGAAATTTCTCCCGCAACCTTTTCCCACTATTTCATGAAATTAGTGCAATTTAGGTATTAATATAAACAATAAATAAATACATTTTTATTATGCTAAAAGTATGATTACATTTCATTAAATTCACATTATGTACTTACAAAAATTAACAATAAATTAAAAAACTAGTATTTTAACCTGCGGCGGGCGCGCAACAAGCTAATACCTACAAGCAGTCTTATTGCGGCTTTTCAACCGAAATCATAGTTTTTTTTTATAAATAAAAAATATCAAAAACCAAAAATATATGCCCCCTGAAGGGTTAAATTTTAATAAGAAATACAAATTAATTATAAGTTTTTTTTAAGAGCATGTATTTTTTTTTTTTTTTTTTTTTTGACAGTTCGAGTATATTTTTCGAGTATTTTGGGCCACAAAAGTAGGTTTTGTAGCTGAGCTTCTGATTTTGTAAGCTCGAGAAATTCTTGAGCAAGTTGTATCCCACGCTCCGCAACATCATTTACAATACAAAGATCTTTAAAATAATTTTTTACTCTCTGGTATTCTTCATCTTTTTCCCATTCGTCAGAATCATATTTTAAAAAGTTGCATGTCAAACTAAACCTACGAAATAGATTTGTTGTTCGACAAGATGCAAAACAATCTAAATCTTTTTTGTCCATTCATTTAAAGAATTTGGGTTTGCGATTGGATGATTGCATGGAAACTTCTGAGCTTGCAATGCTGTCACCATACTGCGTTTTCTCTCAATAGAAACTGCATCATCGAAAAAAGTGAGTGCTACAAGTTCTTCGCCAAGGTACCAAAGATGCCGACCAAATTTTTGACTTGCAGCAATGGATAGTTTTTGTTAATATGTTTTTTGATATGTTTTGTATGTGACCAAATCTTTTAAAAAAGACAGATCCTGATTTGGAGCTTTTATGCTATTAGTAGCTTCAAACCAGACTTTGATGTATAGTAGAACTACAAAAATACAGACTTGACGGATTCCGATAATAATGAATAGCATAAAAGCTCCAAATAAGGCTCTATCTTTTTTAATTAATTTGTATTTCTTATTATAATTGAACCCTCCAGGGGCATACATTTTTGGTTTTTGATATTTTTTATTTATAAAAAAAACTATGATTTCGGTTGAAAAGCCGCAATAAGACTGCTTGTAGGTATTAGCTTGTTGCGCGGCCGCCGCAGGTTAAAATACTAGTTTTTTAATTTATTGTTAATTTTTGTAAGTACATAATGTGAATTTAATGAAATGTAATCATACTTTTAGCATAATAAAAATGTATTTATTTATTGTTGATATTAATACCTAAATTGCACTAATTTCATGAAAAAGTGGGAAAAGGCTGCGGGAGAAATTTCGACGCAGCAGGGGCGGTAACCACGCCCACCATAAAAAAACTTTGTAGATATCATATTTCTTATGTATGTGTTCCAAAAAATGTAAAACATTTATAAAAAGCAGAGAAAAGATTTTTTTTTTAATTTGTGCAAATATGGTCTAATATGGGCATTTTTTCGAAACTTTCGGGCCCGATTGGCACGGGTAAACGTTGTCGTAAAAAAAAATTTTTTTAGTTTCGTTCTTAGAATATAAAAACGCATAAGAAAACCTTTCAGCCCCTTGACATTTCCAAAAATCGCAAAATAAGGGACACTCTAATGTGCACGTTAGTAGGAGTAGATCAGATTGTAAATGTAAAAATTAACTGATACGTTTTCTGACGTCTGATGTCGAAAGTATCATTATTTTAAACCTGTAAGTATAGATTCTATTATGGTAAAAGTCTTGTCTGATGAGAAAGACTCTAAGATCGTGCAGATCATATAAGAACATTTATGGTTTATGGACATTTTGCAAATTTTTGTCTCAGTCATCAATCAGACATCAAATAATGAATTTTAATGTAGAAAATTTCAATTTTCATTTTCGTTATCAATTTAAAAATATGTTATCAAAATAAAGTCAGAAAACGTATCAGTTAATTTTTACATTTACAATCTGATCTACTCCTACTAACGTGCACATGCCAATTTCCGTACGATGTGTAGAAATTTCATATTACATATAGATATTAAAGAGTCAATGTGCATTCTATTCAACGTTGTGATCGACAATTTTACCTCACCAGGACCCGAGAGAATATTATATCCGCAACACAAAAATAAACTAGTAAGAAATGATCTTCGACTGGGTCGAAGCTAAAATACTCCCACGTCCGAACCAAAGTATATTCAAAGTCTTAAGCAGTCAAAAAAATGTTTATTTGTAAAAACATTTTCGTCATAGTTTTAAGAGAAAATATTCTCTTTTGTTTTTGATAAAGTCGCTTTGTATGGGAGGTGGGTGTGGTTTTCACTCGATTTGGTTGAATTTCATACACAAAGTATAAGTTATATATCAAAGTTCATATGCAAAAGTTCAAGTCCATATATTAAGTTTTGGAGAATTTAAAGAAATTTTACATTTTTGGTAAAGTCACTTTGTATGGGAGGTAGGCGTGGTTTTCACCTGATTTAGTTGAATTTCATACTCAGAGTGTATATTATATATCAAAGCTCATACGCAAAATTTCAATTTCATATATTAATTTTTGTGGAATTCTAAGAGATTTTACCGTTTTGATAAAGTCACTTTGTATGGGAGGTAGGCGTGGTTATGATCCGATTTGGCTCATTTTCGAACTTGACCTTTATTTTTTAAATAAAAGCTTAAATATCGAGTTTCGTGATGATAGCTTGAAAATTACGGCTGTAATCGTGACGACAGACGGACAGACAGACGGACATGGCTAAATCGACTCGGGTGGTGATGCTGATCAAGAATAAATATATTTTATATACCTACCACGCCTCTTTATGGGCGTTACAAACGGAGTGACAAAATTAATATACCCCGTTTACGTTTTTAAACATAGGGGTATAAAAATGTACTCGATTTGCGCAGATTTCCCTGGCCTCATTAGCATGTAATATATCAAAATAACACCCCCGGACCTATTGGATCATACTATGCGTGTTTGAAACTAAATTTTGGTGGGAATCAATTGAAAAAAAATCAAGGTAGAAGCGAGATATAAGCAGGTAAAAATGGCTAAAATGGCTAAAATGAAGAAAAATACAAACTTCAAAGCGCTATAACTAGGCAACAAATGGTCAAAACTGATCGTTCTGGGTCGCAAAATATTGGAAATTGAGCAAACAAACAAAATGCAACCCGGGAAGTTAGAAAATATTATCGTTCGTCAAAGTTATAAGCCCAAGAAGATGCTGTAAAAAGGCTTAAATACGTATGCATATATCAATGAATAATACATTTATAGTCCGTTACTTTGGGTTTTGCAATTTTTTACTAAAAAGTACGTATTATTACAAAGAAAATGGCGTAAGAACGAGTTTGAAATCTTACTTCTACGCCGAGATGTGATTTTTTTAACACATGGCCTAAAACAGTTGTTTTTTGAGCTTTGCTAGTGTACCGTAGAGCAGGGGTGGTGGTTCCGAAATTTGAAATCTATGAAAATCATCTAGTATTCATGCCAACTGTCGATGATCAACCTGGCGCAGCGATTCCGGAGACCCGTGGTGACGCTGATTTGGCGAAATTTCATGGAATTACCCATATATATATATATATATCAATATTTTTACAATATTGTATTCAATGTGTTTAAAAAAATGCTAAAAATTTTAAAGAAGTTTGAGAAATAGTTATACTGTTGATGATTTCAAATTTTAGATGTAAATAAAAAAAAAATTCAATTGTTGACTTAAAATGCCTCCCAAATTGTAATTTTTAATTTTATATTAATAATATTTCGTCTCAGGGTACCTTAATGCGTCCCGCTATCAATCGTAAGAATCATTTGTAAACAGAAAATATTTGACTTTTGGCCACTTATTGAAATTCCTGGCCCAATGTGCATTGGCGAAGTCTAAGAGATTCATGAATTTTTTCTGCCGATCTTATTGTCATTATATCTACACCCGAAAAACACTACAGTCAAAATAAAAACTTTAGGACACTAAAGACCCAATGTGTCACGCAAAGGGTTAGGTATTCTAGTAACTTCATGATTTCTTCAATCAAAATATTCCTTATCAAAAAATATAGAAGGTCTCCAAACGATATGCAAGGCTACCTTGGAGGTATCATTGAAACTAAAAAGGAAGAAAAACAACAAAATTTGTTCCTCTTGTAAATTTATGCAGAACTTTTCAGCACATTTACGTTGACAGCAACGTTGACAGCAACGTTGACAGCTATAAAATTCTTTGCTGCGACAAATTAACCTGGTAGCATAGTAAAGTTTTGATATTATTAAGTTTTAACTAGTGAAGAGAAATATTAATTCGGCATGCGATCAAATAAAGGTTGAACTTCATAAACGACGTCAATTTATATGGAAAATAGGCGTGGTTTTTAGCTGATTTTGCTTATTTTCAGACTTGGCTATCACTTAAAGAGAAAATCTTCTGCGCTAAATTTTCGTTCTATTGCTCAAAAACTTCGGGATATATTAAGGCTTAACTTCTTTGATTACGTGACTTTGTAAGATAGGAAAGCGTTGTTTTTGTAAAATCATAGTCTTTATTTTATAAATAAAAGCTTGTTACCCAAGTTTCAAGACGATAGCCTAAAACTTGCGGCCATGATCGTGTGGACAGACGGACAAACAGACAAACAAACAGACAGACAGACAGATAGACAGGCGGATGAACATGCCTAAATCGATTCAGTTTTCGACGCTGATCATTAAGGTAAACTTATTGGTATACCTTCCTGACACGCCACAGGGATTTGAAATACAAGGTTTGAAAAATTTACCTTTGGTGTTTCGATATCTTTTCCCATTGACTTTCGCAGTTTTTTGAATAGTTCTTTTCCAAGATTCCTTGAGTATTTTTCGTTTTCTCCCCAAGTTTTTTGTGTTTAATGTAGAACCTTCCAACTCACTATCACTTGAACTGTGTGAAAATTGATATGAACTTTCTGACTCTTCAAAATCACTTTTTGAATCACTTTCCGAATTCATTTTTAAAATGCTTTTGAAATATTAAATACTAATTTGCGTTTGATTCTTCAAAGTCCGAAATCAAATAAAAAACAGCAGAGTAAGAAGAAGAATAAACCAAAGCAAAGAACAAAACAGTATTTTTGTTTGTGCACTGACTAAACAAAGTTCCGCTAGTTTTGTATGCTACTTCTATCGACCCATGCAAGAAGGGCACATATAGAGGTTCACATTTTTTGCTTTTTTGAAGTCTGTTTAAGAGATATCAACTTGATATTTTGAGGGCACATAAAACAGGGCCTGTTCTTTCCATAGAGCCGTTTTACGCAAAAAGGGCACATCTCACCTTCTGCCCTTATTGCACCCAACTCCTCAAATGCTCAAAAATATTCCTTAAGTACTTTATAAACTTTACGTTTGAACGCATTTTTACAATCAAGATAGCTTGCAAGTGTCTCTTTAGTATTCCTTATTTCTCAAAAACTAATTGGCCTATTGATTTCACTTGGCATAGCTCTTTTTTATTTTATGGCTGCTGATTATTAGGAGAAAGTATATTTTAAGACTTTTGACTTTTATTTTATTAATACAATCTCTACGTAACCATTCAGTACAAATAAAAAAACTCAGATGTGCTGGACAAGAACTTTGTAGGTCTACAAAACGTCCACTTCCAAATTTATAAAATTGTAACTCCGTCGTCAAATGAAGTTGGATTGAGTTTGATTTGATTTGAGTTTTTTTTTTATTTCAATAAAACTAGTTTCAGCTGTTTAATGCTGATTTGCTAAAATGTCCGATATAAGGTCTATGTCGGCTCCTCTTATTGTAACAGCCCTTCTGTTACTGACTACAGTTTGTCGAATTTTTGGCGTTTCCCATTTAAAATATTTTAAATAGGAAGAGATTCTCTTTTATTTTTTTAATCTTTGAACCAAGGATTTCAGTTGTAATACCTTGGTTCGAAATGAGGTGATAGATTAGTGGGAGGAAAAGGGCAATCAAGTGAAATAGGTGTATTTACACACAGGCGAAACATGTGAATTTAAATCTAAGGCAAGTGTTATACCTTTAACTCAGTGAATTGAACCCTGCAGTACAACCAACTAGCTTAAAACCAGTCTGCATACTAGTTGAAAACTGGGCAGTACTAGTTCAAGATCGTCTCTTTTTCATATACCCAACTGGTATTTTTAACATAGCGATGTCATAGGAAATATCAATTGTCCTTTTCTGGAGAGATGAAAACTAGTTTAAAACTAGTATGTTCTAGTTAGTTAAATTCTAGTCTGTTGTGTCTAATTGTAAACAAATCATATATTGCCATCAACTGTAAACGTTTTCACTATTTTCAAAACTATTTGCACAGTAAAACCAGTTGCATAAGTGGTTATGTTAGTTTTGATATTATTTAAACTAGTTCCGTTTGGTTAGTTTTGCAACTGGTTTTGTGTGATTTAACATAAACTAGTTAGGTTTCAACAATTTTTGTAACTAGTAAATTGTGACAAAATATGAACTGGTTTATTTTTAACTAGTATAAAAACTGCTCTTGATTTACTGCTGACTAGTCTGACACTGCAAGAAAGTCAATCTCATCCACAAACTTCTCTACCACCTACTTTACTTTCAAGTCATAAATATTGATGAATTTTTAATTTCAAATGATTAGAAATGAGGATAGAAAATTCAGAAATGTAAAACCTGAACCATGGCCTGAACGGTATTCGATCCTGGGATCTCAATCTCTGAAGTGGCAGTTGATTATCGAGGCCTCCAATTTGTACTTTGTTTTTGATTCAATGTAAAATAATAGATTTTTTGTTTATTTCATCAGAAAAAATTAAATAATTTTCGTTCTTAGTCTTAATGTACTGATGAAACAACCGAAAAAGGAAATAAACATACGAAAAGTGAAAATTTTAAGATGCACCTTAAATTTTGAACCTACTGCTTTGGTAACAACCCTCCTCGAATGAATAGTTATTTACCTTAATTTTTTAACTAAGTTTTAAATCATTTCAATTAGTTTTAACTTGAATCACAATTGCAAATATGTATTATTTAAATAAATCAAGTTTGTATACCGTTAGATAAACATTCTGATTATAATTAGTTTTCAATTGATAAATATTTTGTGTCGAGTTTTGTTGCTTTTTACATAATTTACATTTATATACCTATGTATCAAACTAATTTAATTTGCACAGAACATTTCAATGCAAATGCTTAGAATTCGCGTATAAATGAATGTTATTTTTCAATTTAAATGCAAACAATTCATTTACGCTTTAAGTAATCCCACGTGGGACTTCATTGTGAACATAAATACATAAATATTAAATATACAAACAGTACATATGCATATAAAATTTAAATTTTGATGTGAGGTGTACTTCATATATTATTTTATGTACATTAGAATTGTTGCCTAAAGCGATTCATATTTTTTTATCAAAGCAAAAGTATTTGGCGAACAAATCGAATTGAATCATTTATATTTTGGCGGTATTGAAGCCACCACATTAAATTATCCACCCATAGTCAATGTGTCAAATAATTTAGTTGTCTTTAATAGAGGTGTTGCGAAAACTCACTATTTCTTATAGAATAAATCCTAATCTAAAAATTGTTTCTCGTAGATATGTTAGAAGACTAATAAAAATAATATTTATTGCAAACAATTAACTTAACTGCATTGAGAAGTGAACTATTTGAGTGCATATTTGATTTTTTTTTTATACCCAGGGCCCTCATAAACTAAGTCTTATATGTAGGCTTGCCACTTTTAAGGAAGCCCAAAACCGGAGATTACAAAAAAATAAAGAAAGAGATTTCAATAAGCTTGGCCTTTTCTTCAGGACATATTTTTTAAAACAAGGTAAAAAAACTTACAAATAAAAATCACATTGTTTACATAGTTTTTACTTCACAGTTATTTGTATTTTACAAATAGTTTAAAAACATAAAATAAAATAAATATTATTTAAAAAAACTTATTTTCTAAAATTATATTTTTGATCTTTCAATGCACTTTGCAGAAGTTTTTTTTGGTCTTCATGTTGTATGAATTCAAAAAATTGATTGCACTCCATATCATAATTAAATCTAATCTATGTTGCCAGAAAAGCACGATAAATAGTACTTATGGTATTTTTCAACGATTGTGGGATGTGGTAATTCCCGTGGTATTTTGTGGTAAAAATCTCTCGCGTTGGAAAAAAAGACCACATGTGAGATATTTACAACGTGTGAAAAAAAAAATCCTCAAAATACCACAAAATACCTCAAAATATCACAAAATATCTCAAAAGAAAAATTGAGGGATTTAGTGGTATTTTGTGGTTATTTGAGGTATTGTGGTAATTTGAGGTATTTTGTGGTATTTTGCGAGTATGGTAATTTGTGAGAATTAAGTGTGAGAAAAAGAGAATTTTGGTGGTAATTTCATTTGGCGGCATTGATTCTAATACACAATTTAGCTTTTACTATCTCTGTCCTTTCTTTACCCCTGTCGTTTTCCCAAACCGATTCCATAATAAAAAAAAACCCGCTCCACAAACGCATTGCTCACTGGAATACTCAACGTTTTTTAAACAACTTTTCTAATACAGAAACAAAAATAACACAGGGTGACCCGAATGAATGATGTTATTGTGATGTGAGATTTTTGCTGGTATATTTTATCAAATATTAATAACGAATACATTCATTAAATTGTTTTTTTGACCAAAATTTATGAAACCTATGAAAAAACCGAAGACCGGAGAAATGATTAAAAACCGGAGTCTCCGGGTGAAAACCCTGTAAGTGGCAAGCCTACTTATATGGGTCATTGGTGGGCACTAGGACATACGGTTTTTTAAGGCAACGAAGGGGCATACCAAAAGATGAGCATCCCAATGTATTACTGGCTGGAAAAGGTAATGATCTGGGAATATAAAAAAGCATTCTATACCACTGAACTAATTGCAATGAAGAGAACCAAATAAAGAAATTCTGTACTCTCAGCAGAGCTTTACCAAGCAATTTACTCAATCTAATGAAATCAGGTCTCTGTGTCCTCAGATATCTTCGCAAAACCATGATACAATAAGAAGGTAGGGTAAGGAGCTTTGACAAGACCTACTGCTAATGTCAAAACCATAAAATACTGTGCTACCATATCTTAAGAAAAAATCCCATGACAAATCCATGTTTTATGGTTTCCGTGGGTAAGCGTTTTATATAAAATGTGTTGCTGAGAATATTGATAATCGAGGAACTTTTAAAAACAAGTTATTTATCTTCAACAGTTCCACTGTCTTAAGAAGACTTAAAAAAGTTATTTTTTAAGATATCGTATGCACATTAGAATAAAATTTTTAAACAAGAAATAAAGAATACAAAAAGATAAACAAAAAAATGATGGGCAATATTAAATTAGTGAAAATAAAGCTATAAAATAACTAAAAAATTCGTTGTTTCAAATATAGACACATTGATTCAAATTTTTCTTATTTACCCTATATAAAATTCCTTTTCTATGTGTTTAACCCAAATTTATGAAATATACAGAAAAGTGGCATCGCTAAAATGCTTTTTGACATAAGCAATAGGTCTTGTCAAAGCTCTTTACCCTACCTTCTTATTGTATCATGCGCAAAACTAGTAGGAAATGATCTTCGACTGGCCCGAAGTTAAAATACCCCCACGTCCGAACCAAAGTATATTCAAAGTCTTAAGCAGTCAAAAAAATGTTTATTTGTAAAAACATATTTGTCATAGTTTTAACAGAAAATATTCTCTTTTGTTTTTTTAATGAAGTCACTTTATATGGGAGGTGGGTGTGGTTTAAACTCGATTTAGTTGAATTTCATACACAGAGTACCTTTTATATATCAAAGGTCATATCCAAAATTGCAAGTCCATGTATTAATTTTTGTGGGATTAAAAGCGATTTCATATTTTTGATAAAGTCTCTTTGTATGGGAGGTAGGCGTGGTTTTCATCCGATTTGACTCATTTCCGAACTTGACCGTTATTTTTTAGATACTAGCTTAATTATAGTGATGACAGCTTGAAAATTACGGCTGTAATCGTGATCACAGACAGACAGACGGACAGACGGACAGACAGACGGACATATACCTACCACACCTCCTTATGGGCGTTACAAACGGAGTGACAAAATTAATATAACCCGTTTACGATTTTTAAACGTAGGGGTATAAATATGTTATACTCCGGAGGGAACAAAAACAACAAAATGTTGGAATTAAGCGAAGCCAAAAATTATATAAACATCTTTTATGATGAAACGTATTTTACATGAAACGTATGTAAAAAAAAGACTTTCGTGCACTGCCTGGAAGGGAATTCTTTTCTGCAGTTTGAACGATCAAACTGGTGATGCTGATCACGAATATATATACTTTTTTCTATACCTACCACGCCTTCTTATGGGCGTTACAAACGGAGTGACATAATTAATGTACCCCTTTTACGTTTTTTAAACGTGGGGGTATAAAAATCATTGATTGAGAAACACCAAATCAACAGTATATGTATAAATAAATTAATTAAAAATATTTAGGTAATTTTTTATGTTATATAATACTCATAAAGATGTCGTCTCCCACAAGACCCATCGAGCCCATGCATAATTAAATAATAATTAAGTAAACCATAGTTAAAATTCTAGAACACTTACAGCAACTTTGGTAATGCCCAGTCAAGGATTCTTTATGGACCCTAAGACCATTTCAGCCCTAAATTAGATCTGGTTGTGCCAAACATTCTAAACTTCGTTGAGAATCAGCTTTTGACCTAATAGATATTATAAAAATTTTTACATATATTTATAAAAATTTAAAAAATTCTAGAGCTCTAATATCATACATTTTTCTAAATAAAAATTTAAATAAGGTTTCTTACAATCGTACCTTTACCTTTAGAAAATTCTCGGAAATATAATGTTTTAATTTGCTCTTCTTTGAAGTCACATGGTCGTTAAAAAAAAAAAGTCAAAACGCTCACAACCACTTAAAGGGAACGTTATTTTTCATTTATTAAATGTGCTTGTGCATTTCTAACTCAATAATCTACTAATCAATAGAATTTTTAAAATAATTGTATAGCTTGAACCAACAGTGCTTTTTCAAGTTTTAAAATATATGTATATACATTCCTGTGATTAAGAGAATTTCTTAAGATCAAAAAAAAAAAAAAGAAAAGAAAAATACCTTAAAATTACACAAGAACTATCTTTTTACTTTTTCATCGCATCAGAGATACGCAAACACTTAAAACATTTCCACCCATTACACAACATTTACGCCAGACTTCCAGTCGCCAACTGTTTTGGTCAAATCTTTACCAAACTCCGCAGTTTATCTTTTCGAAACGTTGATGGTTCAAAATCAAAAGAGTATGAGATGAACATTGGTGTGATGCATGGTATGAAAATGAAGGTAATACACCTTCAAATATATCTTCTATAAAAAATGTTACTGATACAAAATTACAAAAAATTACTGATACAATATGCAGAAAGTGGTTCTTTTTAAGACATCCCAATTTTGTAGTTGGGAAACATTTGGCAAAAACCTTAAGTCTAAGATTGAAAACTCTATGAAATAAGAACATGACTTAAAACTGTTCTTATTCAATTATTACCTATTATTTTCAGAATTATTTACAAAACATAGTTTAAGAGTATATTAAATTGCAATTAAATGCAATCAACAGCAGGGCGTTTTTTCTTTTCAAAATTGTCATAAATCAGAAGATTTCAGCGACCGTCCTTCAAATAACAGTGTTGCGTTAATTTTAGATATTTCGTCTCGTACATATTTACTTTGGCATGTTTTGCATATCATCATTCAAATTAATATCTATTGCTTTTTGCTGTGGTTGGCTAACGGGGCGTGTTTACTTCCAAGGGTAACTGACACACGTCAAATGCACACAAGGGATTTTCTTTATTTGTTGCCGTAGTTTTGTTGGTGTTTGTTTTAAATTTGCGACACTCTGGCTCTCAACAATTTAATGTCGAATTTTGACAGCCAAGCAGATGTTGCCGTTGCCGTAGCCGTAGCCGAAGCTGTAGACTATGGTGTCTTCTATGCATGCATGGGATGGAGGCGGCGTGCATTGCGGATGACATTTTGCTAGATTGCGTCGTCGCTAGTCGCACGGCACCGTCATCATGTGTCTACCACCATAAGTGTCGGATTATCACATTATTTGAGCCCAGATTCAAAACTTTTAAAAATACAAATAATTGAAAAGTGTTTCTGTCAATCAAAAATTTTGACAGCTATTGGATTAACATTCGAGCCAAGTTTTGAGGAGGGTTGGTGGAAAAACAAAAGAAAAACAATGCCTGTAGAAAAAAGGTGATTGTTATAGAAAATCCAATTGCTTGGAACAGAAAAAAAAAAGATTTATTGGAATTATTTAAAAAGATTTATAAAGCAATGTGTTTGATGTGCAACATTGACAAACATGTGGGTTACATTTAACTGTAATGTTAATAAACATGTGAATTCATATTTAGGGTAAGTAGTCTTTCGATATGAATTTTCCCAATTAAGTCTCTGATTGTTACTTTATTAAATTTAAAATAAAAAACTTTATCTCTTTTGAATTATTGTTGTGACACTTTAAACATTGAGAAGTAATTCCAAAGATTACTAATTTCTTAAACGATTGAAATAATAAAAATATATTTCCGAGATAAACCTCGACAAAAATCAATTCTAATAATTAATTTTTTTTTTCAAAAGCTCGTTTTCTTCAATAGTATCAGAATGAAAAAAAAAGCTGACCGGATTTTTTTTATTTTAAGAGAGAGGGCCACGGCACGCTTTGTGAATATGCAGTCTTAATATATTTACACTTTTCTTTCTTGCAAAATAGATGTAACTCAATTTTATATTCGGAGTCATTGTAAAAAACGAGTAATTTGAAAATTTTTTAATTTTAATTTTATAAATGATTTTTCATCAAAATATATTCCATATCTGTTTCGGTTTGGAAAATATATCATTCAAAATGGTTTAAGATGTAAATAGCTCCAAAATGACCTTAAAAAGATTTCAGCAATATCTACAGGTAAAATTTTTTGGGACTTAAGTCATTTTTGTTCTTATTAGGAATGGGACTTTCAGAAAATGGACGCGACTCTTAGAAAAAAAGAACCCATATTTTCCTCCCACATATGTTTTTGAACTGGTCTAATATATATATATATATATATATATATATATATGTTTATGTGTTTATGCACACGAAAAAATAATAAACTGTTTATTGCTAGACTCAACGAATTACGAAAATCGAGTTCACAGGCTATAGGTTACTTTTCCCCTTCAATGTGAAAGCACGCTTATGAGCCTTCATATAAGACAAGTCGATAATATGTCAAGCTTATTGCTTTCAAGCTTGAAAACGGCAAAACATTTATTAAATTGAATCAATTTAAGAAGATATAAATAAACTATGCCAAATGTTTGGACTGGCCATAGTTCAAGACATTATCAATGTTAAATCATTTGGAGATAATGATGACTTGCCAAATATATGACAAGACAATTATGATGATGGAAATATAAAATGATTTCACTAGCAGTCGTTGGCAACCGCCTGTTTTTGTGCAAATACAGTGACTCTTACAAATAATCGGACAAGTTTTTCATTTCCAGAAAGCATTAAGAAAAATAGGTAAACAAGTGCATTTAATATAATTTTTTTACAAAGGACTATTTATTTATTGGTAAGGCATGTTTTGAGTTGTTTTTCAATAATTTAATATAAAAGATACTTTAACTGTTTTTAGGCGTTCAGCAAATAACACAGAGCCGCCGTTGTCCAACCTTAGAATTTGATTATTTCAATGAATCGATAGCGCTGATTTTTTTTGTCGCCTCTAGATCTTCTAAGATCTAGTATTGATGTCGAAAAAGAGGAGTTTTGAAAATCTTAATAAAATAATTTTTATTGTAAAATATACAAATTTGTCACCTTCAGCAAAGTCGTTACGCATAATGAGATCAACAATTTTTGAATAAAATTATATCTCCATTTTTAAATTGTCTCCTTAAAAAGGGATATCATTTCACCATAATTAAAGAACTATCATTTATTTCACTGCCATTTGAACGGTTCCGTCGAAATACTTTTTCCAAAGACATTGAACATTGTGAACGCGATCATTATGTTGTTTTACCTGTTTAGAATTGGGACTATGGACAAAATTCTACGCTTGCTGATTTGTTGAAATCAGATTCGAAAAAAATTGGTTTCAGATTCGTGATCAGCGCTTCTAAATTCTCCTTAAATCATTGGAATTAGAAATACTTAGTGAAAAGTTGGAATTTTACGTATTGCTAAACTGTGTATTCGGAAAGGAATAATTAATAAACCAGTAAAAAAAGTATTATTTTAGGCTGGGTCAAAGTAAAAATACACTCACACTCGTGTGCATATATGTAATACTTCTATATTGGCAGCAATCTACATTTTCAATGAATTTCAACTACGAAATCAAAGAGGGACAGCCTACATGAGATTTTTTGTTTGTATTAGTATATTTGAATATTTAACAATTACTACACACACAAAAATTTCAAATCGTCACAGAGGCGGTTGTTATGAAAAATGTTTGCACCAAACTTAAAACAAGACAAATCATATATGTTCTCCATAACTCACAGGTACGCACCATTAGAAAACAATTATAACAACAACCCGTGAAATATGTTTAAATTTCAACAAGAAAAATTGAAGCAAGCAAGATTTTATCCATTAAAATTCGAACAACAAAACTTTCAACTGAAATTTTTGAAAATGGAAGCACCGCTCCTGAGATTTTCAAATTTAATTTCGGGTACATTCGTTTATATATTTTCTCGCTCATATTACAATATATCTGTACTCTAATGTTGGCGAATGTACCTTGAGTGTACTGCCAATATAGAAGTATTACATATATGTTCGTGTGCAATAAATAATATTCGAAGTTATGAAGGTTATATTATTTTGTTTGGGGGATAGATAGGGATAGATAGGGGGATATAGATAGATAACCTATGCATCAAATTTCAATTTTATTTTACCTTCAAAATATGAAATCTTATGTGTAAAATATCAAGAAAATACATAAGTTTTTGAAAATTATGAAGGTTTTGCGCCGAGTATCTTGATGACGTCACTCTGTATGGGTAGTAGACGTGGTTTCCAATATATTTTGGCAAATTTCAAACCACAAATATTTGATATCAAGTGTTTAACTTAATTTTTATGGAATTTTTATAGACTTTACCATTTAGATGATGTCACTTTGTATGGGAGGAAGGCGTAGTTTTCATCCGATTTTGACAAATTTCAAACATAGAGACGTATGTGGAATCAAAGCTTGTATTATGGCTTAAAGCAATTTATGTTTTCAAATTAATTTTTGTGGAATTTTTAAGAGATTTACCCATTTTGATGTAGTAGCTTTATATCCACGGTGCGCTTCAAGGGACTCGTTATTTGAAAAAAATGTCAAGATAAACGGTTGGGAGGTATTCATTCCTTGACTTTTACAGAGTAAAACCTCACCAAAATCAAAATCAAAACTGCTCCCCTTCTTGAGTTATACGAAAAAACAAAACTTGATTACTTTAAATTTTGCCCCAATTGGATTTTGCTGATTAATTTTACCAGTCTGCGCCTTTGCCACCTCAACAATATTATAAATAGGAAAATAATAGCTCATTATAAAGAGTGATTTTTTAAGTGCCTGATAACTTTTTTTTTAAAAAAAACGCATAAAATTTGCAAAATCTCATCGGTTCTTTATTTGAAACGTTAGATTGGTCCATGACATTTACTTTTTGAAGATAATTTCATTTAAATGTTGACCGCGGCTGCGTCTTAGGTGGTCCATTCGGAAAGTCCAATTTTGGGCAACTTTTTCGAGCATTTCGGCCGGAATAGCCCGAATTTCTTCGGAAATGTTGTCTTCCAAAGCTGGAATAGTTGCTGGCTTATTTCTGTAGACTTTAGACTTGACGTAGCCCCACAAAAAATAGTCTAAAGGCGTCAAATCGCATGATCTTGGTGGCCAACTTACCGGTCCATTTCTTGAGATTAATTGTTCTCCGAAGTTTTCCCTCAAAATGGCCATAGAATCGCGAGATGTGTGGCATGTAGCGCCAATTTGTTGAAACCACATGTCAACCAAGTTCAGTTCTTCCATTTTTGGCAACAAAAAGTTTGTTAGCATCGAACGATAGCGATCACCATTCACCGTAACGTTGCGTCCAACAGCATCTTTGAAAAAATACGGTTCAATGATTCCACCAGCGTACAAACCACACCAAACAGTGCATTTTTCGGGATGCATGGCCAGTTCTTGAACGGCTTCTGGTTGCTCTTCACTCCAAATGCGGCAATTTTGCTTATTTACGTAGCCATTCAACCAGAAATGAGCCTCATCGCTGAACAAAATTTGTCGATAAAACACATTTCGAACCGAACACTGATTTTGGTAATAAAATTCAATGATTTGCAAGCGTTGCTCGTTAGTAAGTCTATTCATGATGAAATGTCAAAGCATACTGAGCATCTTTCTCTTTGACACCATGTCTGAAATCCCACGTGATCTGTCAAATACTAATGCATGAAAATCATAACCTCAAAAAAATCACCCTTTAAATAAATAATTAAACGATTATTATTATGTTTTTATCATGTCACATGATTATTACCATATGACAGCATAATACATTTTAAACCCAAAGTAATACTTATCCTGAACCAAAGTGAAAAGTTAGAAAAATTTTATTATAATTGAGTTTTAAGCGACTAGAGTTGATAAAAAAACAAGAAGACAGACGGATCACTAAATCCACTGAATCGACTCAGGTGGTGATGATGATCAAAATAATATATACTTTTTATACCTACCCTCTTATGGGCGTTTCAAATGGAGTGACAAACTTAATGAGATCCTAATACGGTAATGGTGTAAAAAATTTTAGCTTTAACTTAATCAAACGGAATTTTTTACGTATCGCCTTGTCTTTTTATTTTCTGATGCCCTGTATATAAATATGACGTAATTTTAAAGTGACACAGTTCCACAGGCTAAATATAAACTTAAGAATGCATATGTATTCTGCAATAAGAAGTGAAACTTAATAGTGACGTAAACCTACTCGGGAATTCAGAATAGTTGTAAAAAACAGTCACTCAAGGACCTTTTACATAAAAGTAGACAATCTGTAAAAATTTAAACGTATTTAGAAAAGTAGAGAAGAGCAGTACTAATTCAAACTAGTAAGAAATTATCTTCGACTGGGCCGAAGTTAAAATACCCCCACGGCCGAACCAAAGTATATTCAAAGTCTTAAGTCTTTATTTGTAAAAACATTTTCATCATAGTTTTAACAGAAAACTTTTGCTTTTGTTTTTTTATAAAGTCACATAGTATATCGTGGCGTCCGTGGCGTAGTTGGTTAAAGTGCGTGGCCGCTATGTCAACGAACCTGGAGACCCGGGTTCGAACCCCAGCAGCGACAGAAAATTATTTGAATTAAATAAATTTTTCTGTACGGCTGCCACCTCTCTGCAGACAATGGCAAGCCTCAGAGAGTAATCAAAATGCCATGTAAAGCTTCTTGAGAACGAGAACATTCCGTTCATCGCCGTTCGGAGTCGGCGTTAAACCTGTAGGTCCATTTCTCGGTCAATTGTGTACAAACTTAATAACACGCACAACACAATTGATCATAAGAAGCTTGGTCAAAGTCCTTTCAAGGGCTGAAATGGCCAGTTATTTATTTTTTTACTTAGTATGGGAGGTGGGTGTGGTTTTCACTCGATTTGGTCGAATTTCATACGCAGAGTGTATATTAAATATCAAATCTTATATGCAAAGTTTCAAGTCCATATTTTAATTTTTGTGGTATTCTAAGAAATTTTACCGTTTTGATAAAGTCACTTTGTATGGGTGGTAGGTGTGGTTTTCATCCGATTTGGCTCATTTTCGAACTTGACCTTTATTTTTTGAATAAAAGCTTAAATATCGAATTTCGTGATGATAACTTGAAAATTACGGCTGTAATCGTGATCACAGACAGACAGGCGGACAGACGGACATGACTAAATCGACTCGAGTGGTGATGCTGATCAGAGATCTGCAATGAGTACTAATGAAATTATTATACTTAAGTCATGAGCCATAACTATTGGTGCAAGTTTGTACTTATACCAACTCACCAAAATACTTTGACTCATTCCCACCAAAACCCAAAAATACTCATAGTACTTCTACAACATGTGTATCGACAAATTACACGGTGTAACAGTGAAAATAAACTCGGCTCGAGACATAGTAGAGGTTGTAGGTCTAGTTGAACATTAGATAACTGCATACTTAGTTTTGTGAATATACCCTCAAAATCGGGATTTGTGGTCAAAAAACCGATTTTAGGTAGGTGCATGTATAGTTTGTTATGTAACTCCGTTATATCTAGCTCAATTTTAAAAATTTAAACATTGATAAAAAGAAGAAAAATATACCCTTAATATAATATTCAGACCGTTTTTTTACAAAAAGAATTGACAAAGTTACAGGCAAAATCATTTGAAAATTTCTCATTTCTTTTTAATTTTTTCAACTTTAACAACGTTTTGTTAACCAATTTTGTTTTTTGGCACTATTAGTTTTAGTAAGATTCTGAAAGCCTGTTTAATTTTGCGTTCAATAAGCTATCATTTACTTCAATTGGCTGAAATACAAATGCACTATCGAATTTTTAGTATTCGTAAAAAAATACAAAAAATTTCATTTTTTTTTTTTTTTTCTAAAAATGTTTATTTCACCTTTTTCGTTTATATATATTATCATCGGTTTCACGTTTTAGGGACCAGCAGTAGTCTGCCAGCATGTTTATGGAATTTTTTCCCTAAAAGCCGTTTTCTATAGCTTCCATCTCCTGGTGGATCCTTTCTCCTTGTTCATCACTAAACTGCCCAAGGTTATTCGGGAAAAAGTTTATATGGGAGTGCAAAAAATGTATTTTGATTGACATATTGCAGCCCATTTTTTCGTAGGCACTTAAAAATTCATTTACAACATCTAAGTAATTTCGACTCTTCTTCTTGCCGAGGAAATAAATGCATAACGAAATAAAACTATTCCAAGCTCTTTTTTTCAACTGGATTTAATTTAGAAACGAAATCAGTGTCCAAGAAAATTTTCCAAATTTGTGGGCCCACAAATAAACCTTAGAATAACCGAAATGAATAAATAACTTTTATAAAAGATTTGAACGTGCAGGATACTTTCTTTGATTTTGGCCTCACTTAACCTAGGAAACGCTGCAATCAGATTTTTTTTTTTTTTTTTAGCTTTGAACCAAGGATTTCAGGTGGAATACCTATTCAGTCAAGTCTTCCTTGGTTCGAAAATGAGATGATAGATTAGTGGGAAGAAAAGGGCAATCAAGTGAAACACGTGTAGGATGTTCTAAGCATGGTGGAACATCCTTATATTTATTAGTCGCACGACTATCCCATTCGCAAATAATGCAAGGATACTTGGTATATCCACCTTGCATTCCAAACAGTATTGTTAGAGCCTTTAAGTCGGCGACATACATATATCAGAATTTAACATATCAAGAATCACACAAAAAGTTTTTAAATAAATCATACTCTTGCAAGATCCCTCAATAAACAAACGCCATTCATTCGGAGCGTGTTTGTGGTTGAAAACTGCAAACAGTTCCGTCACATCCGGGCAATACACCAGCTTTATGATAATATATTTAAACGAAAAAGGTCAAAAAAACATTTTTAGAAAAAAAAAAAAAAAATTTTTTTGTATTTTGTTACGAATACTAAAAATTCGATAGTGCTTTTGTATTTCAGCCAATTGAAGTAAATGATAGCTTGTTGAACGCAAAATTTAACAGGCTTTCAGAATCCTGCTAAAACTAATAGTGTCACAAAACAAAATTTGTTAACAAAACGTTGTTGAAGGTGAAAAAATTAAAAAAAAATGAGAAATTTTCAAATGATTTTGCCTGTAACTTTGTCAATTCTTTTTGTAAAAAAACGGTCTGTATATTATATTAAGGGTATATTTTTCTTCTTTTTATCAATGTTTAAATTTTTAAAATTGAGCTAGATATAACGGAGTTGCATAACAAACTATACATGCACCTACCTAAAATCGGTTTTTTGACCACAAATCCCGATTTTGAGGGTATATTCAAAAAACTAAGTATGCAGTTATCTTATGTTCAACCAGGCCTACTACCTCTTCTATGTCTTGAGGCAAGTTTTTTGATTTGTTTTCATTTTGTAACACCGTGTTATTACTCTATTGGTTCGGGGTTAATCATCTTATGTGACTCACTTGTTCATGTTGAGTATTATTTTGTGTTTTGTCTTGCTTATTCTTTTTGCTGATTTGTCAACTTTTTCGTGTGAGAAAATGAATGAGTTGAATATAATTTTGTATTGCGCCTTATGCTTTTTGCAAAACAATTATAGTTTGTTTCAAAAAAATTCAAATAACAAGAAAGCTGAACTAAAAATGATTCTAAGTACTTAAGTCATTCCACTGAACTCATGGTGTTTATTGGTGTTGTGAGTCATTACGGTATGCAAAATAAATACATTGACTCAATGAGAGAGTTGAGCACTCCACCGGTTCATATCAGCAGATAACTTATTCTTTGTTGCTTTGTGTTAAGTGAGCGAACGAGTATAAGTGGATATGAGTGCAAATGAGTGCATTGCTGATCAAGAAAATATATACTTTTCTATACCTGCCACGCCTCCTTATGGGCGTTACAAACAGAGTGACAAAATTAATATATACCCCCATTTACGTTTTTTAAACGTGGGGGTATAAATATATATGAAGAGCTGTTTCTTATGAAAGAAATAAAGAAAGCTCTTTTGCATCCTCAAATTGTGTTCAGCAAAAGTATACTGACAGGAAAATGTTTTAGAATTGACGACAACTGTTATTAAGTTGCTCCCCTGTGTAGTTTAAGGGTCTTATAGACGAGTAACTAATCGCGAAACTGGTTGATGTGTTTTCCTACAGACACATGGTTCAATTGATGCAAAGGAAACTTAAAAAATGATGAAATATTCAAAAACCTTATTTGAAATATGTTTTCAATTGAAATCACTCATGAAACTCATAGTACGATTTGGTTTTACAATTAACTTTTTTCGTTTGAATGCTAAATTTGCTACAAACACATCAACTAGTTGAACAACTGGTTGATGTCAAACCGCAAAAAATCAAAAATTGATTTTAGGAAATTGATTGATAAACTGGTTGAAAAACTCAGAATGACACCTAAACCAGTTTATCAACCAGTTTTTCGATTAGTTTGTTCGTCTATAGGGCCCTTAAAAAATTTATGTTGAAAAATAAGTAATTGACCTATAAAACTTTGTGATATGGCGATATTCGTTAAAAATATGTATAGTTTTTTATTGAAGTCGGTGCGTTTTTTAAGACTCCGACTCCTTCACCCAAAAATCCTTACTGACTCCGATTGAGAATCCGACTCCGCAACCCTGCTTTAAACTTCAGTCATTCTCGTCGATACTAAAATCATGAGAGTAGCTCCAAAAACAACAGAGCTGGAGTAGTAAAAGCTATTTTGAGTAAAAAAAACAATTTTTTTTTAATTTTGACATTTGGATGGTACAGTTCTGTTATTTTCGAACAACACTTTTAATTCTATTACTGACGATAACGGCATAAATTCCTAACATATTTCCGTTTTGCTTTTTATTTCAGGTGATGCATAAATTTTTTTTTTTTTGTCTACTTTGACAGACATATAACAGCAATAACAACACCATAAACAACAAGAACAACAACAACAACAACAACAATTTTTAATTATTTTTGATATTTTATGTATTCAGTAAAACTGTTTGTCGATATCTTTTCTAGTTTTTGTGTAATTTAATTTTTAGCGAGGCATTACATTTTGGGTCGCCTTTTACCGTGCCCTAGTGAAGGTCATCAGTGAAGAAGAGGTCAAAGCAAAAAGTTAAATACAATTGGTTTAAATTGAGAAGAAGCTATATTTACTTAAATGCGACGACTTACAATACCGTTATTATACAGTGGCATGAAAACGTTGCAAAGACCTATGATCTTTAGTAAGAAATGATGTAAAAAGCACTGTTTCCACCATTTCCATTTTTCATCGACTGTTAATAAACCACCATTTCTAATAAATCATCTTCTCTGATGATACGTTCAACGAAAAATAGTTGCATAAAATACTTTGGCCTGAAGGTCAGCTGGTTAAATTACTAATTTTGTTGTTTTCACATTTACCCAGGATTCAAAATAAGCTTGGCACTGCTTGTCATTGCTTGCTGAAGTCAATTTATGATTTGATGAGTTAAAAGCTTTCTTTATTTTACCAAGTTTCACTTTTCAGTGTTTTTTTTTTAGAACGCCGTAAATAAGTACACCGAATAGCACACTTCTTACATAAAGTAACCTTATCAGATTTTAATAAAATGTCCATTTAAACAACTAGAAAAAACAATAAATTTTATGAACTCGACGATAACATGTTTACACCAAACGACATCCTTGCTTATAGGCTCCAATGTATGCCTGCCTGGCTGCCTCAAAATGCCTAAATTATGCGTGTGTGTGCCCTTGCTGCAAGAGATTCTTTAATATCCAGAGCTTACTATAAGAATTAAATTTCAGCTGTTTATCACCATGATAAAGAGTGTGATTCATGGTCGAATTAATTTTATTTAAACGAAAACCACACGACGCGTATCTGAGTGATAATTGATTTATTGACATGGGGCTTATTTGTTTTCGCATAATAGTGACTTCATGAAGGCGGCTTTTTTCTTGTTTTTGTTATACGTCAGAAGGTTTTATTCTTGATTTTTGTTTACCGAAAAGTGTTGTGTTTATATTCACAAAGGATACAACGTGCATATCTTGTGGATAATTAAAAACGTTTATTGAGTTTACATTTAATTTTCCTCAATTCACGGATAGGTGCGAATGAGGGCAAGGCGTAAAGTAAATTCCTTAACCAAACAACAACGAGCGAGAAGATGGGTAAACAGACATCGCAACTCAAGCATTGAATGCCGTCCTAGAACTGCTTAAGTTTTGCCGCAACAGTCCTGGCAGAGGTGCTTTCGAGCTTGTCTTTTTTCACACTGTTACATTTTGTTTGCTTTGCATGGAAGAAAAAAAAAAATAAAAATAAACCTAATGGTGTCTTGCGAGCGCACCGAAGACCACAACACAAGAAAAAGTATTAAAGTGACACCCGATACAACTGGGAGCAAGCATGGTTCGCCTAGTATAACGGCCTTAATTTACTCAATTAGTTATTTATGTTCATTTTTTAAACGTAGATCCTTTGCGTTGAATACACACGCAAGGAGCGTGTTGAAGTATGTTTGTTGAGTTAGAACTTGAAGTTCAACAATATATTAAAAATAAAAAAAAAAAAAATAAATTTATGGCAAACCCATTAAATAACATTTAACATTTGCACCCGACCATTAAAAAGGATATTATTTCAAAAACAAAACCCTTATTTCGGAAGTTTTTAATTTTTAATATAAACTTAATGGTTGTTTTGTGTGATGAAGTTTTTTGTTTTCTTAACAACCTCAATAAAGTTAATTCTATGAGCTCGATACAAAATGCGATCAATATCTTCAAAGAATTGTTAAATGGGTTAAGAGCAGTAAATTATTTGATTTTATGGCCTAACGAAGAAAAAGAATCACTTTTAAATTTTCTCTCTATTTTCAAAATAAAAAAGTTTATGCGACACGAGATCTAGTGGATGCAGTTCATAAAGGAACATTACATAACTGCGGAGTAAATAATTCTTTGGAGTAAATAACCATTACACATTGGTACAAATGGAAGGAAAATGTTTCCGAATAAGAAGACGACTTTGTATCTACTTGAAATTTGGTACCAAATGTTTTTGGGGTCACTAATCACGAATCTGGAGCTCAAATTTTAAAATTCATAATGGCAGATCCAATATGGCGTCCATGTAAGTGTAAAATTCTCGAATAGCTCCAATTTAACTTAAATTTGATTCTTAGAGGTTTTTGGGGTAGCTTATCACGAATCTGGAGGTCCTGAAATGGTTTCCTTTGTTTCTTTAGCAAATTCTAGTATTAATGGACGGCAGAACCTAACAAATTGTGGCGTGCATTTGTTCCAAAGGACCTTACCACATGATGAAACCAAACGTAACGGTATAACTGTCGTTGCAAAAAGGGATGAATCAGAATTTTTTGAGCAGCACGGTTCTGGAAAATTTTGCTTGAAGTTTGCTTGACCAGTAGAGCTGTCGAACCCATAACTGAAGATTAATGTTGCCATTACATTTTCCTTATCCAGAGTAGATAAAACGTCGTATTGTTGTTCTACTATTCTTGCGGCTGTATGATTAAGTAGCGTTTCCAAAGATAGTTTTGCGATTTTATCTGTCTCAGTTATACCTTCGGGTTGACATTTTTTTTTTTGTAATTTGTACAACAATATTATAATGAGGGTGTATTTCACAATATCACAATTTCTTTGATATTTGATTAAAAAGTATTCTTTGGTAAAATTGTTTTCCAGAATAAATGCCAATGCCTCAGTAGGGGAACATGGTATCCTTTTCACAAGGTTCCTTTTCATCAACTTTCAACACTTTTCTTATTTTTGAAGCTCTACCTGGACTGCTGATACTTTTTGTTAGAACTGCCACCAAGCCATTACATCCTTTCTTTCGAGCTGACTGGCTTGCTTCCATCAGTTTCATTACTGTATACTTAACATAATCCTGCAGCAGATTTTCTCTTTGATCGATCTGATTTATCAGCAAATGGGAGAGGTTTACGTCCTGCTGCAGATTTGATATTAATTTTAGAATTTGTTGAGTGTTTTCTCCTCTAGCCAACTAGCATACTTTTGTTTAAATCGCTCAACAGTTTTATTTACTTTTACCCATCTGAGGAAAATATTCTTGGAAAGCAAACAAGATCTTCTCTCAATGTCCTCTTCGAAAGAATACAAAATGTCAGTAGAAATTGTTCTTGAAAAAAATGTATGCAGAGGGGCCTGTCTATCGTTTTCCGATAAGCGAACTTTTTTGTGCCACACAAATCGCTGTTTTTGAAGAGGTATGAGCCTACACAAAAGCAAAAATAAAAAACGGGTCAAAAAGGTTAATATAACTGAATTTAGAATTGTTTCAAAATGTAGCATTATAAATTTAAAAGTCCACTTCGGTTAACTTTGGAAGTTCTACGATACAAGACTTGAAATTAATTTGCATATATTTTAGTTTTAAGGTTGGTTAAGAAAATACACAATATACACAATACACAAAAAATTATTTTTTTTTAAGGAAATACACTTTCTTACACAAAAACATGATTCTTTTTTTATTAACTTTTTCATAGTTTATATACTTACTATCACAATTATTAAACATATTTTTATTTTATTTTGTTTTTTAATTTAAAATTTAAAATATTCTAGAAGCTTTAAAAATATGAAAATATTCACTTTCAACTTGCACTTAACTAGAATTCACTCATTTAAATGTAAACAAAACCAAAGTCCAAAGTAAAGGGTTGCACCAACTAACGGTACACAAGAAAATATCAAAGCAAATGTGTTTTTGCTTTAATTGGAGTATATTGTTTGTAACAGAGAAGAACAAAATAGTAGTTTTGACAACTTTATTTTTTAAGCATTTCGGCCAAAACAAGTGTTCATTTGTACCAATGTGCATTGTTGGTTGGTCGAATTTATTTCATTACTGTTGTGCATATATATATATTCATAGGTATATCTATATCTACATATCTATATCTATACTATTATATTTATATCTATCTATATCTATATCTATCTATATCTATATCTATCTGTACTTCTATATATATATCTATATCTATACTATTATATAAAATGAAAGTGAAAATTTTTTGTTGCCGCAAAACTCCAAAAGTACTGGTCCGATATTTATGAAATAATTTTTAAAATATCACATTTGTGCTACAAAAGGATCATCTGGTATTTTCTTTACAAAATTTCAATAATAACCCAATAAACATTTTGGCGAGGGGAGGTTCGTTAACGAATCGCTTATGAAACTTTTTTTTAATTGTTTTCGAATAGTTTCGTTACGACTGCATCATAGGTTGGCTTGATGCTTAAAAAAAGCACCGATTGAAATTATGACTTTGTTAAATTCCATTGAAGATGTTTTTAGCCCAATCTAAACAAAGAAACAATTTTTTCTAATAAAATATTTTTTTTTCAGTCTCAACGATTCGCTATCGAATCGCCTTTCAACAATTTTATAACTCGTTAGTGAATCAATTCTTTAAATTTAAGCGATTCGTTAGCAATTTGCTTCTCCAATTTTAAGCAATTCATTTACGAACCATTACTTTTATTTTTAGCGACTATTTTCAGTTTTACCGATACCGAGTGACTCCAGTTATATTTAACGATTCGTGAACTAATTCTTATGTCCCCAATTATTACCGATATTTAGTTTATGTTTCTTATGTAATAAACAAAAAATTTGTTATTGCTATCTTATATATTAATACGTAAACACAAAATTTTACTTTCCTTTATACCCCTTTTAAAGACAACAATTTCGAATGAAACTTATATCATTTGAAAGTTCTGGTTCATTAAGTGCACAATTTAATTTTTATTCAAAATTAAGATAACAACAAATCTGTCATTAAGATAAGATAAGATTCGTCTCGGTGAATCGTTATCGAATTGCTTTCTTTATTTTTGGAGACTCGTTAACGAATTGCTTCTTATAGTTTTGGCGAATCGTTAATGAACTCCTTTTTTCGGATTTGACGATTCGTTAACGAAGGAGGAATTTCTCCCGCTCGCGAAATTATAAGTGAAGCACTTCTAATAATTGCTAATGAATGAAATGTACGAGAATGCGATTCGTAAACGATAACATTAGTGAAACATTTTGTTTGTTGGGAAGTATCTGTAATTAAAGTGTTAAGTTTTTTAAAAAATCATCTAGAATGCCATGCAATGCTTGATCGTTAGCTTTTCATGCGTTTGTGCTGCGAGAGCCTCAATAAACCTCAATAAGTTGCTCTCTACTATACTCTTTTTGTTCTCAGTAACAACAAAACAAACAAACAAATACATATGCATACATACTTTGCTGCGCTTAAAGCTAATTGAACCGAAGTACATACTAATATGTTCAAATTAGTTTTGATGTGGTGAATTAATCTAACACAGTTTTGTTAAAAGGGCATTCACTGACCACCTTTAGCATGTTGAGGATTTTTTTGATGAGAATGAGAATCAATCTGACTTGATGTATGTATGTATGTATAATATGAGCGTGGTGTCAGACTAAGGGACTAATAAAAGTTTTGAATTTACTTATTATTTCAAATATACTTGCCGGGTGCAGCAACGCGTGCCGGGTATCGCTAGTGTATATATAAAACTCAGTAGAAAAACAGTGGAAATTTAGACTATTGGATAACAATCAAAAGTTCTGTGCTATCTCGATCACAACTTTAGCTCCGAATATCCTTCACACAGGACACTGTGGATAAAAATCTTGAGTGGCATCGTGTTTGGCAATATATTGTTAGTTTAAGCCTATAATTTCTTTTGCTTTAAGACATACTTAGTTTTTTTTATAAAAGTCAAAGCATTTTTAGATGGTTATTGTTTACTGTTTTTCTCAAAAAACAACTTTGTCCTTGCAGGACAGGAAGACATCCTTTTTTTCCATAAAATTTTATTTGGGCTATCTTGACAACCCCATGCAACTTTTGAGACCTCTTAGAATGTGAAATTCGAAAAAAATTGTAATTCGATACGCCCTAGTGTATAGTACTTTGAATAAAAAAAAAAATAAATAAATAACTGGCCATTTCAGCCCTTGAAAGGACTTTGACCTATCTTCTTATGATCTTATGATAGTACTTTGAATATGGTACTTTGTATAGTACGTTAATTTTTTTCACAAATTATATATTTTTCAAAATGAAATAACTGACAAAATTTTTTTTTAAACAAATAAAGAAATAATGGTAAAATATTTTTGCCTATTTGACATATATGCAAAGTTTGAAAGAAATTGGAGTTCAGAAATCCAATTATTCTCCCGGTTGATATAGAATGGCGGAAATGTTCAAAATGTTTTGGATATGGAATTTCGGAAATGCACGGTTGGTTAAAAAACTAAACAAAATAAATAAATAACTGGCCATTTCAGCCCTTGAAAGGACTTAGACCTAGCTTCTTATGATCAATTGTGTTGTGCGTGTTATTAAGTTTGTACACAATTGACCGAGAACCGGACCTACAGGCTAAACGGCGACTCCGAATGGCGATGAACGGAATGTTCTTGTTCTCAAGAAGCTTTACATGGCATTTTGATTACTCTCTGAGGTTTGTCATTGTATGCAGAGAGGTGGCGGCTGTACAGAAAAATCATTTAATTCAAATAATTTTCTGTCGCTGCTGGGGTACGAACCAGTGTTGCCAAATATACGAACTGAAATTTACCACTTTTTGGGGAAAAAAGGAAAAAAGAGGATTTGGATTAAGGAGTGGAGAAAAGAAAAGCTAATTTATTCAAATACATTTTTTTTGTTTGCTTTGCGTAGCTGTTCACTCCTCGACGATTTTTGCAGAATGAAAAAAGCAACGAGTCCGATGAACGTGCGTTCAAACAATACTACATGTCGGATGGACCGGCAGAAAAATCAAAATCATTTGATTTTCGTACTACATGTCCGATGGACATGTAGTTTTAGCTTTCACACATCGTATATGTCATCGGACACGCAATGTCCATCGGACATGTAGTATTGTCTGAAACCCCCTTTTCTGGACGTGTTCTCAGCGGATTTCTCCGAGAGAGGATCGCAAACTGACAGTCGCTTTGGTTCTGTTCGGGCTCTTAAGCTGTTTGTGAGTATGTTCAGAGAGGTAACAGTGCTGCCAATAACTCAAAAAATTAATAAGTGTAAAAAAATTATTGTTTTCGCGAAATTTACAAATTTTGGTCAAAAATTACCTTATTTGCCTCTGCCCAAAAAATTAGTCAAAAATGACCTCAATTAGGGAAATTTACCTCAATTTGGCAACACTGATACGAACCTGGGTCTGCAGGTTCGTTGACATAGAGGCCACGCACTTTAATCAACTACGCCACGGAAGCCACAAAAAACGATTTTTTTGTTTTTTACTGAATTTTTTTCAAAATGCAGCTTCATTTTATGAGTTGTATTTGATTTTGTGCTAAATTTTTTGTCTTTTTTGCCGTGAGGGTAAAAACTGACCTCTACTGGCGTTTTTTATTTTCACCGTAGCACTTATACCTTTATTATAATTATAATTCCATGTAACAAATTTTGAGTTTCGTTGCTTAAGTTGTCCTCTCCAACTCCCGATAACATCTTTAATTTGTTTCTTATTTTTATCAGAAATTCAAGGAATTAACGCTAACTGTCATATCATTATTTTTGTTATAGCACATTTACTCAGCGAGGAACAATACTATTCAACGCCTTTTTCAATTTTTCTGGCATTTTCATTTTGTTCTTAATGTGAAGAATCAAGAAGAAGTCATTAGTTGCCAAGTCGGGACTGTAAGGTGGATGACCGATCAATTCCACGTTTTGAGTGCTCAAAACTCTTTTTTCTGAGCTGATGTGTGGGAACTAGCATTGTCGTGATGGAGGATGATTTTCCTTCTGTGGTTGGTTTTCCGCAATTCTCCAAAGACTTCCGGAAAAAAAAAAACGGTTGAATAAGTTGCGACAGGACCGGCATGACAGTTCCAACTGACCTTTTCTAAAAAAACTGACAACCATTTGCTTGGAGGTGCTCCGTTCGTGGATAACTTTTGTCGGATTGTGCTCACTTCGAAAAAACCAAACAGTGGATTATTGTTTTGTTTCGGGCTCATAAGCATAGATACATGATTTCTCACCTGTGATGATATCGTAGAGGTGTTTCGAAGCACCTCAGTTGTATTTTTTCAGCATTTACTTGCACCAATTGACACGAGTTTTTTTATGAGTAACTGTCAAATTATGGGGTATCCAACGGGAACAAATCTCCTAACGCCTAAATGTTCTTTTTAAAGCGCATGTCGCACTAATGCCCAAAGATGACCCCATCTCATGATATGTCACATGCCGGTCTGCTTTCAACTGTTCACCCACAGCATTGATATTTTCTGCCACAACAGCCGCTCTAGGATGACCCTTCACGAAATTCGTCTTGGAGAGAACGGGAGAGAACTGGAGAGAACGACGACCACGCTCAAACTCATTGAGCCAGAGTTTTACAGTCGTTTGGTTTGATGCTTCATTACCAAAAGTATTTAGTTTATCGATTCATTCTTATCATTTCGTAAAAAAATTTCACCCGAAAATGTTCACGTTTTAATTCCATTTTTTTGCTGAAATACAATTTTCAAACCACTGTAAACAACAGAATAAGCGCACATTCACCAAAACGATGTGATTACGTTTATGCTAGAAAATGTCAAATATTCAAATGAAACTGTCAAAATTCATCTGGCGTAACTTAGTATTGCTGAGGCCCAAGACTTAAAGATACCTGTCATATTATTGATCGACTATCTTGAAAAAAGAAAAATAATACCAGGCGAATTGTCATCCATCATTATTGGACCATTTAAACGATGCCTTCAAGGCAAAAAGACCACTTTATATGATGAAAAAGTTTTTTTTTTTTTTTTGCAAGATGCACCATTTCACAAGGTATTGAAAGCAATGGAAAACTCAACATTACGCTTTGAATTGCTTCCCTATTCACTGTATTCTCTAGATTTGGCTTTTAGCAACTACTATCTTTTCCCAATCTTAGAAGAGGGTCCAATGGAAAAGATTTACTTTAAATTAAGAAATTGAATACGAAACCGATACGTATTTTGAAGAGCTGGTGTTGGTGTAAGTGTCGCACGCTAAAAGGAGAGTATTTTGAATAATAGATATTTTTCTTATATATAACAGTCTGTTAAGTAAAAGCATGTATGGCATTATTCACAGTCGGTAAATAGTGCAATCCTGAAATTTTGTCAACAAGTAGACCTAACCTCTGTATTTTACTGATGCACTAGTAAAATAGTTAAATTGGTGGTAGAAACTTTGTCAGAAAAGTGAGATAGGCATAATGAGTGCTGCATATGCACTATAAAAAAGGACCAAAAATGTCTTATGCAGTGGCGGCAAAGTATTTGAAAAAGTCAAAGGCTTTTGTCCAGAAGTGGGTGCAACGCTTTAAAGAATCTTAAAACGTCGATGACCGTCCCAATCGTGGCTCAACAGGGAACGTGACTAAGAAGGATGAAAAAATTATAGTGAGTTTGTTTTCGTGGAATCCTGGCTTAAGCTTGCGTCAAAATCAAGCAAAATTGAGACAGAAAGGTCTAAATATATCGCACGTAACTATTCGAAACCATTTGCGTGCAAATAATTTCAAATGGTGAAGCACAATGAAAAAACCACTGTTGTCCGAAAAACACGTTACTTAAAGAATGGCTTGGGCAACAGGAAACATTGATCGCGATTGGAGTAACGTACTCTTCTTCGACGTTTCTTCTGTTTGGGGTTATTCGATCGTACCGCGGGCTTGGCCCAGCTCACCGTTAAACATAGCATTCAAATTAATCTTTGAAGATACTTCTCAAAAAAGGTTTCGGCACTTTGCACCTCTTTACCGAGAACCTGCTGCCAGAATAGTCAAAATTTATAAGAAAGCTTTATTACCGACTGCCAAATGCCAATTTACAATAAAAAACGAAGACTGGATTCTGCAGGAGGACAATGACCCCAAACACCGCAGCCGCCTCTGCACCGACTGGAAACGCGAAGAAAGCATCGTCGCATTAGATTATCCTACACAATCGCCTGATGCTAATCTCGTCGAAAACATCTGGGGCTACATCAAGCAGAAGCTTCGAGGGAGATCCACCTATACTTTAAAATAGCTCTCCCGATAAATTCGACGAATTTGGAGAGCTCTTCCTGTCGAATATGCCGAAAATTTAGTGGAAAGTATGCCGCGGAGATGTCAAGTGATTATTAACGCTGGTGGTGATTGGACATCTTATAAATATGAATGCGTCGTGGTTCGGAACATGTATAATGAATGTATATAAAGAAAAATTAAATAAATTTTTATAAAAATTATGCCGTACACGCTCTTACTCAACAGACTGTCATTGAAAACTTATTGATTTAAGACTTTTTGAACAGCCTAGTGCAAACATTGATGTTGCTTAACACTCTGGTAACCCAAATTCGATGGTTGTTTCAGAAAACATAAAAGAGTATACAAAATTGATTTACCTATCGTAAATTTTAGTTGAGCGAGATAGTTTACCTGTTCAAGAAATCAGAATGCAATGTATCACCATTTTGCATCAACAGTGTAAGTGAAATGTTAACTGATAAAATGTAAACTGATAAGGCCAAACTATTGCGCAAAGTATTTTATTCGTCGATTATCGTTCCATTTACCGATACAATGCACCGTTTAACAAGTGGAACGCAACATCGGAAAAATTTTACAAATATCACTTTGAATTGGTACGCAATACACCGTTTCTCCAGGCCTGAAATTTTAGATTCTTGGAAAAGAGATTTGACCCCGAATCGTTTTACCGAATCGTGTTAGAATAAATCCTTAAGTAGACCATGTTGATGAACAAGGACGGATATCGTTCAAACTTATTTAGGGTATTCACAAGGTCCCATAAAGTCAAATGTCTTAAGTTAAAACATAAAAATTTACAACTAGTGTGAACAACCTCTCATAACTTATTGTGCTATTTCAACTCTCAATCAGCTGATGCAAAACAAATTAAAATAAATATTTGTTATCACAAGCCAAAAGAAAGCGAAAAAGACAAAATAATAGCTGGTTTGTGCAAAAAGCATATTTTGGACGTTATTGACTACGACCCTCAATAAACATAGCTTCTAGGGTTGTAATATTTTTCGCACACCTTGCGAATACCCTTATTGTTTCATTAGTCATCCTACAAACTTAATGAGGGATATGTCTTATTACTTCATTACCCAACTCATTGATTGAAGCTTATTCAATAGATTTTAGATATCATGATGCACTACTACTCGTATGAGCACTCCATGTTTTGAAACATTATTTCCATTTTAAGTTTTATTTAAGCAATCCGTTTGTTTTGGCGTGACATTACGTTTTACCGAGTAGGCTTAAAAAAAAGTTGATAATATAATTTTTCCAAAATGCAAGGGCGTTGCATGGAATAGTTCTGAATGAGAATAGATGTTAAAATAAAAGCAATGTCACGACAGTAAATGTTAATTCTTTGACTTTATGAAAAAATAAAAATATAAAATAATGACGTCAACGGTGCTGTCACGTAGGAAGCTGTTAAAGCAACGAAACTTCAACTTTGTTACATAGAATTATAACGGGCTAATGATACAATTACAAGGTAGGCTCATATTATAGAGCAGGGTGCGCTAGTTGTCAAAATCAGCTCGCAATATTTAATTTTCTAATTCTTATTGTTGCTTATGTCGTTTGACTTTTGTAGCTCCTACAACTTGTTGTTGCAAAATTTCTCATTTGAGCAGCCATCTTAAAATGAGCTTACCTTGTAATTGTATCATGAACGCGCTATGTACAGATTCTACGGCAAATAATATAACACGTCATGAAGTCGGGGAGAGAGCCGCTACAAGACTGACAATGCATCCATCAATCACGCAACAGCGTTGCATCGTTAGTATATGCAGCACGGTAAATGTTTTAATACAGAAGTGAGCGATTTATACTTGGCCTAGGACAAAAAAAAGAAAATAAATTATAGACCCACTTAAACTCATATTAAGGACAAGATTGGAAAAAGGACTCTGAATATAAGAAGAATTTTTACAGACCAAGGACAAGATTTAGGACAAAGATTTGGAAAATAAATGGAACAGGTGAGGATTAGGAAAGGTATTATATATATATATATATAACTGGCCATTTCAGCCCTTGAAAGGACTTTGACCTAGCTTCTTATGATCAATTGTGTTGTGCGTGTTATTAAGTTTGTACACAATTGACCGAGAACCGGACCCACAGGTTTAACGCCAACTCCGAACGGCGATGAACGGAATGTTCTTTTTCTCAAGAAGCTTTACATGGCATTTTGATTACTCTCTGAGGTTTGCCATTGTCTACAGAGAGGTGGCGGCCGTACAGAAAAATTATTTTAATTCAAATAATTTTCTGTCGCTGCTGGGTTCGTTGACAAAGAGGCAACGCACTTTAACCAGCTACGCCACGGACGCCACGAAAGGAAAGGTATTAGGAAAGGTATAATGCTAAGTTCAGTTATAAGGAAAAGGACAATTATAAGGATAAAATGAAAAAATAGGATAAAGATGAGGTTAAGTTTGGGTACAAAGAATAGGAAAAGAACAAGTATAAAGAAACGCGTAGCGTCATAATCGACGGATATGTCCATGATGCAACCAACTTCTTTTTACTTAAGAGAAAATTATATAAAAGTGGTTAATCAAATTCTCAATTTTTATTTATTTGTTATTTAAGCTTTTCGCAACGTTTTCTCCTTCTCGTTAAGCGTTTGTTGGCATTTTCTAAAACTTCTCAAGTGCGTTCTTCAGTCGCTTCGTTCAAATGAGTGAAACTGCAATCGACTTGTACACATCTAGTCAGGTTAAATAATACTTTAATGCTTTTAAACTTCAAGAATTGGATTATTTTCCCTGGCGGCCTTTTCCTTAATAACAAACGTTGATAAAATTTTCAATTTTTTTGTTTTTTCTTATATCGCATCGTTTGGCTGCTTTTCTTTTAATAGTATTTTTAATATCTCTGCATTTCAATAACAGAAATTCCTAAGAAAACGTGACAACATTACAAAATGCGGATGCAGCCTGAAGGATTATAGCATCAAATTTATCCCGACAGTGGCATCACATCCCTCGTATTTTCACTTCACGGTACATATTAAGCACTGGTATGTTTGAGCTTTTGCTCATCATATGTTTTATATTTTGTCAAATACCCTTGGGTGAAAGTATCCAGACAGGGATTAACTGGGTAACCTATTGATAGAAAACACGAATTGTTATTTCCACAAACAACAACTTGCTAAACGTGCATGAAGGCACATACATATTTACTTGTATTAATATATAAACATAAGTATTGGTAGTTTTCGCTTGGAGCAAAATCATCCTTATTGCAATATTTTCGACTAGTACATGTAAATACATGGATACCGCAGCCGGAAACATATTTGTTTCACGTAACTACAAAAATCTATGCAATCAACAAAAGTGTTTTCTTAAGTGTACAAATGTTTGATGATTTGTTCACTCATCTGTCGAATTTGCGTGAAGAGTTTATGAAAAATAAGAAACTTGGTTCCCAATTGAGAGAATAATATAACTTCAGTAGATGGCGAAGAAAGTAATTTTATATTTTTTTTTCTTTGTGCATTAATTCAGGTCAGGCTTCAGGCGCGATATTCGCGATATAGTGAGAGTCTATTAAAGAATATTAAGGACAGAAGAAGAGTAAAATATATCGCGGTGAAGGAACACTTCAACGAATATCAATTTTAAAAAAAATTAACACACACGAGAACTCAACTCAACTCTGATCGATTTACAAAAATTTAACTTGTTTTACGGTGTGCGCCATATACGTACCTCATATGAAGTAAAAAAAGCAATTGGTTAGGTCCTTCATGAAATTGGATTTATATGATACTCATGTGGGATGATGCAGTGGTCAAAACAATGGTAAATCCTCTTAGCAACCACCTGAAAATAAAGCATGCAGCTTAAAAATTCATGTTTTCTAGCATGACATTCCGCATGCCGGATACGCTTCGATACCGCAAAATGGCTCCCCCGTCGATGACGACGTCTACCGTCAGAGCGTTGCCGGCTATGTTGAGTTCTTATAAATATCAAATTTTATTTCACACGATTATTGAAAGATTGAACTGTTGTCACACACAGATACATGCGCTCTACTTTTGCATAAAGTTGTATTAAAAGATTTTAATAATAATAATATATTAATAAAATAATAAAATAAAATAATAAAAATAAATGTTGCTCGTACAGGCCGTTGTGGCAACAACTGACCAACAATAAAGTTTAATCGCAGCAGCCATAAATATTTTGCATGATTGACCTCTTTTTAATAACATCAACGCTCTGGCCATGTCCACTTAATGCGACCAAAATGGAAAATTGCTTAATCCTGGCGTTGATGGTGGCGTTTGACACAGTACAAAACGTTGTTGGGTGCTGGACGTTGCTGCTGCTGCCAATGCAGCTGAACAAGCCGTGTAATTAACTGAATTTTAATTAGAAAAATAAATACTCGCTCATACAGTTGAGTGAAATTCGACCAGGATTGTGGTTGTGGCAGCTTTTGCATCCTTTGGGCATGACGTTCAAAGAGTTTTCCAACCATACACAATATACATAAAAATATATTGAATCATTTTATGTTGTTTTTGCAATTTCGAAAAGGGGATTATGTCGATCAAAATAAAATTTAACAACTTACACTTTCACCTGGCATGACGTAGACGTGCATTTTTGTGACTTAATTTTTTGTGCAGATATTTATATGAATTATTTTAAAAACCTGAATGAACGTCACGACATATGAAAACAATTATGGAGCATATCTATAGAAACTGTGCTACAGGGAGGTACAGGCGTTTCTCGATTTAACGATCATCAGCTTTGCCAGCACATTTCGTTAAATCGAGTTTTTCGTTAAATCGAGTACTATGATAATAAGGCAATTATTGTGAATAATTCGATGAAAATAGCAATAAGAAGAATTTTTGAACTTTTTATTAAAAAGAAAAATGAGCTTACATAAAAAAATAAGAAATCAATTCATATTCATTGATAGATTCCAAGATTTTCATTTAAAAAATGTATTTATATATGTTTGTTTCATTGGCATGCTGATGTTATTTTGAACTGCAACTTCTTGCAGCTGTGTCAACACCGCCAACTTTTCAGGATCAATGTTCATTTGCCTGGCCCATTGAATGCACTTTTCAAAACTGTGCATAGCATCTACGTGTTTAATTTTCGCAACTTCGTATTGTACACTGTCTTCACTCTCATCTTCAACGTCGTCGAAATCATACGCGGGAGTCTGTTGAACCCATCCATTTAAGTCGAATGCTGACAATTCCACCTACAAATTATTAGAAAAAGTTAAAACATTCTGAATAAGACGAATTTAAGAATTCATTACATCTGGGAAAATTGAATTTAACAATCTAACCCCGTTTCTCGTTGCTGAAATATCCTCATCTAGAATTACTAAATCCGATAGAGGTAGATTGTCTTCTTCATCGTAATCATCAAAACTGCCAAAAAGTTTTTTCCAACAATTGGCTAACGCTGATTCAGAAACAGATTTCCATCCTGAAACTAAAGCTGTCGCAGCATCGTATAGAGTAAACGATTTCAAAAAAGCAGTAACATCTCGTTCCTTAGTTGCAAAAATTCTCGATAGAAGGCTGTTTTTGTAGTAAAGTTTCAGCAACCGAATGGCATTTTGGTCCATAGGCTGAAGAAGTGGTGTTACATTTGGTGGCATGTAAAGGACCCAAATTTTTCCATCGACGGTTTCTTTAACCAATTCGCTAGCCGGCGGGTGACATGGTGCATTATCCAAAATCAATAATGCTTTCAATGGTAAATTTTTCGCATTTAGAAAATGTTCCACCTAAAATATAGTCACATGTATAATAGCATTCATATGTAAAAACCTTGTGCGGCACTTACCTGAAGACCAAAATTTTCGAAAAACCACTTTTTGAATATGACAGACGTCATCCATGCATTACATGAAGAAGAGTAATCAATAGGTACAGTTTTGTTGCGAAATGCTCGAGGACTTTTAGCTTTTCCTATTAAAAAGAGCTTAATTTTCTTTGTGCCACTAGCATTGCTGCACAAAAGAACGGTTACTCTTTCCTTTGACACTTTCCTCCCTGGAGCATTTCTTTCCCCGCAGTGTACATACGTTTTATCGGGTAGATTCTTCCAAAACAGTCCGGTTTCATCGGCATTAAAAATTGCATCTTTTGATAATCCGAACTGCAAAACTACTTCTTGAAAATTTTTTTTGAATGGTCCAACCGCCGCTACATCGGACGAAAGCTTTTCACCACATTGCTTCAAGAGCCGTACACCGAATCTTTTTTTGAACCGTGTCAGCCACCCATGGCTAGCATTAAAACTTCCTCCATAAATTTTTTTGTGAATTGCCTTCGCCTTATGTTGTAACATTGATCCTGTTATAGGAATATGGCAGTGCCGCTGTTTAAGAAACCAGTCGTATAGTTTTTTTTCCATTCTTGGAAATTCCCCACTTTTAAACGCCTTTTGGTTTTTATGCAAGTTGATTCCATCTGCATGCCTCAAAATATTCTCTTTTGCTTTTAAAATTGTTGACACAGTAGAAGACTTCAAATTGAATGTCTTGGAAAGTTCGGAAACACGTGCTCCTTTATTATATTGATGAATAATTTTTAATTTTTCATTAACACTAGGCCTCTTTCTTGCACTCATTTTTAACTTTGCATGCGCACGCGTCAAACCAAACTGATCAGCTGTGAAATACTTAATACATACGTAAAATTTCGTAGCTTTGGTGTTTGCCCTCAGTAGCAAATGTAACTGTTTATTAACGTTTTTTTTCGTCTGTTTCTCTTTAAATAAGACAAACTTGTGCATGAATACGCACATATGTATTAATAGCACATAGTATGTATGTACATATAAATTTTCTATGGAGACAGAGTAATTTTGTATGTTGTTTGTTAAACTGAGTACTGCCGAATTTTGTTTGTTCGTTATATAAGGTACTCAATGGAATGAATTTGACTGTTCGTTAAATGCGTTATTCGTAGAATCGAATGATCGTTAAATCGAGAAACGCCTGTATTAAATAACTCTATGAAATAATACCAGGGTCGCTAAAAATGCGACTCTGGTCTATGTTGTGAAAAGTTTTCGCAACATGAAGTTAAATTTAAACACGTAACCACATATTGTGGAGCTTTTGATAAAAACTCAAGGAATAATCTGCATGGTAAGGAATTATCTACGGCTTAGCCGAGACACACTTCCGTGTCTCTTATATTTACAAAATCTTTAGTGAATACCTCTAATGATAACCTCACTTTGCACCGGAAATAAGCTTGGTTTCTATCTGGCTTTTATCAATTTCAGCTGCTAAGGAGCGTTACAAAGTAAAGAGGAAGGAAGGGATACGCATTTTCAGGCGAAAGAAAAGAGAGTCAGAAAAGCGTGAGCGTCATTAAAATGAGATACATGAGGTCCGAAATTGACAGCAAATAAGGTCCGAAAATTTTTCGAAAAAATAAGACGCTCGGCCGGTGGTTTTAAGCCGTGGTCTTTACCTGCAGGGATGAAAACGGGAATCTAGTGACAGATATCCAGAGTACACTGATGATGGGGAACAATTCTCTAGGATTCTGTATGGTGAGGACGACAACAATTCAGCCAGTAGAGATGACATCCCGGAAACCCAAATTGCGGACGACAGCGTTGAAGTTCCGCTGCTCGACCATAATAAAGTCTTGAAAGGTATAGTTCGTTTTAAAAACAAAAAAGCCGCAGGAGCAGATGGCTTACGTTCATGACCTTCTATGCAGAATATGCCCGGAAGAATGCATTCCAAACGATTGGAATCTCAGTGTCATCTGCCCAATCCACAAGAAAGGCGATCCCACCATTTGCGCCAACTACCGTGGGATACGTATTCTTAATATCGCATATAAGGTCCTGTCAAGCGTATTATGTGAAAGACTGAAGCTCATCGTAAACCAGCTGATTGGACCTTATCAATGCGGCTTCAGAACTGGCAAATCCACTATCAACTAGATATTTATTCTACGACAAATCTTGTTGAAAACACGCACCATATTTTTGTCGATACTCTCGAAATTTAAAAAAAAAAAAAACAATAATTAAAATGATGTACAAACTGAGACGGCAAGTTTATTTGTTTTTTTTTTTATTTTTCTTCCGATAAGGCAATCGTCACGTAGTAAAAACTTTTATTCAGTGGATATATTAGTTTCCTTTGAAAAAGCTAGCAAGGCGTTAGACAAAACAATGTTACAATTTTCGTAAAAACATCCATTCGAGTAAATGATAACGTGGTGTGTTTCAGGTGATCGAGCATGGAAAATTCTCAAGTGTTTAATAATGCATGTAGCAAAAACGGAAGACACTAAATTCTCATCTGTTTCATCCCAATCATAATTATCAGATTCATGCGTTACCACATTATATGTTAAATTGTGAAATTATGCAGTTGTAATTTCATTTTGTAATATGCAGAACTTGTGTTGAGTTGAGTCACTACACGCATATAAATTTTTCGTTCATCACAACTGAAAAATTAGCCTACTACACTTCGTTTGCGAGTTGTATTTACCACAAACGAATATTCAGTTGTCAACTTAAAAATATATCTTATATATATATATACCGCAAGCTATTTCGGTCATTATTATTTATTATATTAATTATCTTTCCCCTATGTCCGTCCGTCTTCTTATGGATTGTACTCATTGCACCTCTATTGCTATCTCTGTCCGCGTATTAAGCAAATTACCATTTTGCTTATATAAAACTGTTTGTCCATAAAGTAACTCTGAACTATAAGTGTTGTGTGTATCAGATATTTGCACAAGCCCAATCTTCATTTTTTGCCACTCGAATAACAATCGTCGTCAGCCACAATCTCACATAAAAGTTAATGCACGCATACCGTTCGAGTTCGTAAACAACGATTGGTGCTAAGCACAGTTTGTAACGTTTGCGAATATATACAAACAGTGTCGCCAGATGAAATTACCATCAAAATTCTCTTTTTCTCACACTTAATTCCCACAAATTACCACACTCGCTAAAATACCTCAAAATACCATAAAATACCTCAAATTACCATAAAATACCACAATACCTCATATTACCACAAAATACCACAAAATCCCTCAAATTTTCTTTTGAGGTTGAGGTTGAGTTAATTATTATGACAACTGTTGAAACGTTTGCAAATAACGATCCCAAGCACGACAAACGAAGTTCGTTTGCGGCAAACTGGCAATAAACGTTTTTTTTTTCTTTGCGTGCAGTGGTTTGAAGATTGTACTCAGAAAAAATATGGAATTAACACCTGAACATTTCGGGTGATAATTTTTTACGATTTTCGACTTGGATTGATCGACTTTTATTGATGAAGCACCACACCCAGCGACTGTAAAACGATGATTCAATAAGTTCGAACATGTTCGTCGTTCTTTCCAAGACGAATTTTGTGAAGGTGACATACCATGGGATGGAGTCATTCTTGTGAAATAGTGGGACTAGCATATATTAGATCATAAAAGTATTTACGCGTCTGTAAGATTTGTTCCCGTTGCATATCCCATAATTTGACTGTTGTTCAAAAAGGACTCGTGGCGATTGGTACAAAGAAATGTTGAAAATATAGAGCGGGGGTGGTTCGAAACACGTCTACGACAACATTACATGTGATGAATCATGAATCTACTCTTATGAGTCCAAAACAAACAAGCAAACCACTTTTCGGATCTTTCAAAGTGAAAAAAAATCCCTCAAAGGTTTTTCGCGGATGGAGCACATCCAAGCAAATGATTGCCAGTTTTTTCAGAAAAACCGATCATGTCGCAACTATAACAATTGAGCAACGGAGATCTTAATGATGAATAATACACAACCATTTCTGCAAATAAGTGCTGAAAACTAACCACCGAAGGAAGATCATCCTCCATCATGACAATGCGAGTTCCCACACCTCAACTCAAGGAAAAGAGTTTTTGAGCACTCAAAGCGGGGAATTGAGGGGACATCCGCTCGACTTGGGACACAATGATTGCTTCTTGGTCTCTCACATTACCTGGTTTCGGAGGTACCAGCTTCAGAGTGGCAAAATTATTTTGAAAATTGGTTCACACGAATTCAAAAGTATATTGATGATCATCATGGTGAATACTTTAAAAAAAAAAAAAATAAATAAAAGCATTTTCACTCAATAACCAATGTTTTTTCATTGTTAGGTGGGAGACTTAAAAAGCATCCCTTGGAATAAGCTTGGAACCATTTCAAATGCTCAGATAAAATGTTTAGTTCTTAAATTCCGCTCTCTTGTGATAAATTTTTGTTATTGTTTCAGGTGTTTGTTCTTGTTCTGCTTTGAGCTACGCTGTATTAGGCCTTAAAAAGGATGTTTGAAATAAACACTGCCATTTTATACTGTAAAAGCTGCCATTTTATACTGTATTAAAAAAAAACATGTACATTTTTAAATAACATATTCTAAATCTTGTGTAACAAACACTCAATTCAAAATTTTTACTGCTTTCTAATTTTCTCTGCCAAAAATTACCAAACATGTTGAATTTTTATATGCCCTTCAGTCATGTTAGGCCTGAAACTAGCTTTATTTTTAGATGATTATGTTAATTAATATGAAATGGATTTCTTTAAGATACTATCAGAGTAATTAATGGTACTAATAATCAAAATAGCGTAAAATTGACCTCGATGAGCAGGAACAACAGCTCTGCTGTTTAACGAAACAAGTCAGGTTTTGCTTCCCATTCCATTAAATTGTGCCTAAAAGGGGACTTACCCCAAAGGCTGTTTTCTGTCTTTACACAATTACATCTTCAGTAAGTTTTACATTGGTGAACGGAAGGGTGTAAATTTATTGTCGAAATTTTGAATCCTTATTCCTTTACGCATATGTTTTTGTTAGAGTTAATTGTGCCCTCCTTTATCAAAAGCAGATGATCCAGATTTCGTTTCGAAAATATTTCGATTTGGAATATACATAACTTATGCCTTCAGTTGAAGCTCTTAACTTTCTGTTTACTCCCTTGATCCTTTGTTTCACAATCACTTCAACAATGCACCTGCCGCAAAACAATATTTAATGGAAAAGCGGGATGGCCCATAGCACATAGATTTTGCAGGGATAAGGACTTCAAGTTGGAGATGGTCTTTATATATTTTAGGACTAATTAAGTAAACGGTTGATAAAAATTTAGTTTGTCAAGTTCTTCTCATCTGTATTTACAAGTATATAACAAGTATTTCTTGAATCAATGATAAGAGTATTATTTCTACTGTTTACAGAATATTGTTAATGTAACGTTTATATGCATTTTATAAAGATTCACTTTAACTACTTTAGTTGTAAAAACTTTAACTTCACTTCTTTAGTGTAAATTGCAGTTTGTGTGGAGATAAATTTATTAAATTAAATAATTTGCTCGGAGTTGAAGTTAGACGCCTAAGTTAGCATTATAACTTGATTCATATATTATGGCTATTCTCATTATTATTGCGTTGAAATATTTATTATCAAAAACAACCGTTATAAAATAGCTTAATCCAGAGTTTTACACTAAGCATGATTGAACGTTGGAAGGCATGAAGCGCAATCGAAGGGCACCATGAAAGAAACTTGTAATTAGACGCATGGAACGCCCTTTAAACTCCCGGTGGCCGAACTAATGACTCTAATAGTCACCCTCGATGTATGTAATTCAGACTTGAACATTGCAACGGAATGTTATGTGTTATTTTGGTATTGAGAAGAAACATTTTCTCATCTTGCATTTTCTTGAGCTAGCACACAATTTAAAAGAAGCGTTTGTGCGGAACTGCCACTACTTATTTAATTCAAAGTGCGTAGCGTGAGAAAAAAATGTTCAGCCTGGAATTGGATGGCAATTAGCTCTTAACATGGTCATAGGTTTTTTGTTTTGTTTAAGACAAAACATCAAAGCTGCAAGATCGGTAGCACCAACTAACAAATAAAATTCTTCTTCCGGACATGGGTATTCATTGATTTAGTGTTGGTGGGTTTATTTAAGAACTCTTATATATTTATCACCATCATCATCATCATCATCATCATCATCATCATCATCATCATCATCATCATTATTATTATTATTACTATTATTATTATTATTATTATTATTATTATTATTATTATTATTATTATTATTATTATTATTATTATTATTATTATTATTATATTTTTTTTTTATATTAATTATTGTTTTCATTTTTATTATTATTATTTTGATTGTTATTGTTATTATAATTATTTTTATTATTATCGTTTTTATTATTATCAATTTTATTTATATATTTGTTTGTTAATGAGTTCCCGAAAACGGCGCTAACGATTTCAATGAAATTTACAATATTATTATTTATTGAAATGCTAAGCCCTAAGGCTTTATAGCATTTTAAAAAATTCAACAAATTGTTTGTTAACTTATATTCTATATATTTCATTATACATTTTAATATTAATTTAAAGGATTTCAGATTTAATATATAACAGTATAAATAAATTGCCAGGTATGATGTTAGGTTGTATATATTCCGGATCAACATCTTGATATTAATAGATCAATTGATTAGAGCAGTGCTCACATATGTGAGGCTGATTATCAAGTTCTATAATGTATGTAGATTTATGTAAACAGGGATTAGAGCAAAGCTCACATATGCAAGGGTAGACGGACGGGGTCTACCTCCGGCATATGCCAGGCGAGACGGACGTGGTCTCGCTCTGGATAATCATGTTTGAATTTAATCAGCTTGACAGTAATAATCCAAATCAACCTAGGTACTGGAGATAATCTAGAATCTTAAGTTTAATGGAGTACATGGACTCATTTAAAGAAATTATATCTGAAACCAAATTAAAGTCACTACAAGCACTTCTCAGCGGTTCATTTTGCAAGTAGTTTGTTCTACAAAAGTTCATGTAAAGTAACTCAAAAGATCTTCTAGGACGAATAGGAATATTAAAGTAAATTTTACTTAATAAATATTGACTGTCAACCTATCCATGCAGAAGTTTAACAATCCAACTAACATTAAGCATAGTTCTCCGATTTTTTAAAGTAGGAAGATTTAATAGCTGTAATCGATATTCATAAGATGAAAGATGAAAGTCAATTCTACAGTATAAATTGCTTAAGCAGAACAGAAGAAATTTTTTCTGAACTGATTCAATGTCGTCAATGTAACAACCATATTGTGGCACCATACAATTGAGGCATATTCTAAGATAGGCCGCACTAGTGAAGTAAACAAAGATTTCGATATAAAGGGATCATTAAACTCTTTTGCCCATCGTTTGATAAATCCTAGGGTACAATTTGCTCTTTTTATTATTTTAGTTATATGAATATGCAAGCGAAGTTAGGATCCACGGTAACTCCAAGATCATGGAAACTAACTAAAGATTCTAATGTGTAATCGCAGATTTTGTACGTGCTTCTAAGCCATGGCTTACGTGAAAAGGTCATATTTTTTCATATTGAGATTCATATGATTTATTTTGCACCAGTTATAAAGATTATTGATGTCAATTTGTAAGAATTTGGCGTCATTTTCATTTTTGTAAGAAAGAAATAGTTTTTTTTTTTTTTTAGCTTTGAACCAAGGATTTCAGGTGGAATACCTATTCAGTCAAGTCTGCCTTGGTTAGAAATGGGGTGATAGATTAGTGGGAAGGAAAGGGCAATCAAGTGAAACATGTGTAGAATGTTCTAATGCGTGAATGCGTGGTGGAAAGCCAAAGAAACATGTGAATTTGAATCAGAGGTAAGTGTTATGCCTTTACCTCAGTCAATTCAAGTTATAAGGCAATCTCATCCACAAACTTCTCTACCATCAACTACAACTTCAAGTCGTAAATATTGATGAATTTTAAATTTCAGTTGATTAGAAATGAGGATAGAAAATTTAGAAAGGTTTTTTAAAGCGAAGGACCATGGCCTGGCCGGGAATCGAACCCGTGACCTCTGGGGTAGCAGTCGAGCACGCTAACAACTCGACTACCGAGGCCGCCTTGGGTCACTCTTGAGGTAACCGGGAATTCATAAGATTTCACGAGCTTAAATAAAACAGATTGAGTTCTATTACTGCGATACGATTCAATCCAGCTCACCAGCTGTATGTGAAATCCGATTAGAGATAATTTTAAAATTAAGAGTGTGTGATTTACAACATCAAAAGCTTTACTAAAATCCGTATAGATGACATCTGTCTGAAGACCTTTTCCAAAATTCTATATGGTCTTAGATGTTAATTCAAGTAGGTTAGTGACAGTCGATTTTCCAGAAAGAAATCCATGTTGGCATGGAGACATCAAAGACTTTACACTATGTGATAATTGTGATGTAACAATTGCCTCAAAAAGTTTGGGCAATGTACTTAATTTAGCAATTCCACGATAATTATCAATTAAAGACCTGTTACCAGAAAAAGAGATATATCAATTTTGATTTAGTAAGGAGTCTTTTTAATTCGAGCAACGAAAAAGAAAAATACTTTCTTTGATTTTATTTTTAAATTGCTTTTTTTTGGTTATAAGCCAAATGAAAAATACCCCTTAAAATTGTTTTTTACTACACAGTGAAGCTTCTGACTTATTCCAAACAGCTGAAATAGCCGACAAGCAGCAACAACATCGCACTCTGTTCCTGCAGTCTAGCAATGAAGTTTTTAGACTTAAGATTCTTGCTTGTCGCTGAATACTACCGGTTTGTTATAGTTCGTGTTTAGTTTTTGTAATGAAAATTATACGACCAAGTTGTTTAGCCAAGATGCAATGCTTCGTGAGTGCGATGGGGGAGATTTTGTGGGAATCTGAGCGGAGCTCGGTAGCCTAGGTAATTAATTATTTAAACTTGATAGTTTTATAACTTACTCTAAGGAAAATAACGCATATTAGCATTATCCACGCCTGAGTATAAATTTTATTCAAATATTTACGTGGATAAATCAAATTTTTTCCTTACAACTCGTTTTTTTCCCGTATTTGAATTTTATTTATACTCAAGCAGCAACAGCATCGCACTCTGTTCCTGCAGTTTATTTCTTGCTTTTGCAGGTCTTATAGTTCTCATTTAGTTATTTTTGCAAGGTTAATATAGTATGCATGTTTGGCAAAGAAATGAAATTATGTAGGGTGGAGTGACAGCTTGATATCTTGCAATATCTTGCACCGGTTGTCATTAACCTACTTATTTTGCTTGTATCTACGTATATTTTCTATATTTATTTTTTCTCCCTCTAGTTTATACTGTTTTTGACATTTGGTGCTCTAATATTGTACCAACTGTCAAAAATACTATAAATTAGAGAACAAAAAAGTAAAGCAAGAATAAATAATACAGCCAAATGCCATTTGATGAACGCAATATGAAGAAAATAATACCATAAAACCATTAATAACATATTCAATTAAAATATGTTTCTTTATATTCAATATTTTTATATAAATTTTCTTTAAATGCGATAGTTTATTTTCAAATAGTTAATATTTGAAAGATATTTTAAAAAAATTCGTGCATAATTTTAATATATTTTTTATTAATTTTGTTTAAATATTAAAATATTTAATTTAATTAAAAATAAATAAAGTGGCGTCCGTGGCGTAGTTGGTTAAAGTGCGTGGCCGCTATGTCAACGAACCTGGAGACCCGGGTTCGAACCCCAGCAGCGACAGAAAATTATTTGAATTAAAATAATTTTTCTGTACGGCCGCCACCTCTCTGCAGACAATGGCAAACCTCAGAGAGTAATCAAACTGCCATGTAAAGCTTCTTGAGAACGAGAACATTCCGTTCATCGCCGTTCGGAGTCGGCGTTAAACATGTAGGTCCGGTTCTCGGTCAATTGTGTACAAACTTAATAACACGCACAACACAATTGATCATAAGAAGCTAGGTCAAAGTCCTTTCAAGGGCTGAAATGGCCAGTTATTTATTTATTTATTTTTTTTTATTCAAATAAATTTTAAATATTTACGTAGTCGATTTATGCAAATGCGTTATTGGTGCAAAAATGACTCGCTTTTTGGATAAATTAAAAAAGTTTTTGGATAAATTTAATATTTTTTTCCCTTAGTGTACCCATCCTAGTGATATCGCTTAGTTTTTAACCGACTTCAAAAAGGAGGAGGTTCTCAAGTTCGTTGGTTTGTCCGCTTTTTTTTATGGCATATCATTCCACCACCCAGTGTTGCCAGAGAGACGAACTGAAATTGACTACTATTTGGGAAAAATTTATCACTTTCGGAGAAAATATACATTTTCCCAAAATAAAAAAATTAAATTGTTTTGAATGATAAACAACCGTTATAATTTTTTTTGTAAGTATACAAATATTTATATAGAAACAACATAAACTTGAAAAAATAACATTTGTACAATTCACACAGCGAAAAGCAATGCTACCACCAACAAATCCTATTCTAGACGTGCCAACCGACAGCCACTTTGGTACTGTTTGGGCTCTTAAACTGATTGTGAGTATGTTCATAGAAGCAACCAGTGCTGCCAATAACTCAAAAAATTAACATATCTAAAAAAATTATTATTTTCGCAAAATTTACATCTTTTGGTCAAAAATTACCTTGTTTACTTCTGCCCAAAAAATTTGTCAAAAAATACCTCAATTATGGAAATTTACCTCAATCTGGCAATACTGCCATAACCGAATGACGTTAATGCAGGGCTGTGGAGTCGGAGTCGAGGAGTCGTAGTCCGAGTCGGTAAGGATTTTTGGGTGAAGGAGTCGGAGCCGGAGTCTTAAAAAATGCACTGACTCCGACTACGACTAACAAATATCGCCATAGCACCTAATTATAAAATCAATTCATACGATGAACTTCATGAGTGATTTCAATTGAAAAAATATTTCAAATTAGTTTTCTTGCCAGTTTTTCTTACACTAATTTTTTTATTAACACGATTTTATTAGCTTCACTTCATTTGTCTGTCCCGTACAGATCTTGGAATCCAGTTTGAATAATTACTTAAATATTTATTTAATTTTAAATTTAATGGAATTTAAATTACTTTCCTCATAGTTTTATTTTTCTCATTAAAAATATAAGTACATAATGGCAATTTTATGGTCGGAGTCGGAGTCAGAGTTGGTGCTTTAATATTTGGCGGATTTGGAGTCGTGATTTTTTTAACTGACTCCGCAGATAATGAAACATAGATTCGAAGAGTTTAACAAATCGTGCTTTGGTACTATTAGAACATGACTTCTAGACATACAAACTACAGTTTTTCATACAGGTAATGCGGTGATTTTCATGGATTCATTTATGCAGATACATGTTTCCGAAACAAGACAGACAGAACAAGAGAAAAAAAATACATTTTAAAATGAAATTTATTGAAAATTAGTATATCACCAATTTTCTAGAAAAGTTCAATATTTGGATTCACTCAACAATTATAATTTGATAGAGTGAAAAATCGTAGAGTTTACAACTAAGATAAATTCGTGTGTCTTACCAAACTTTGAACAGATCAAAAACACATCAGCCTATTGTCGTGAATCTAAATATAAGTAAGTTAACTTGTACTTACGAAAGTCTCGACATAACGTTGCATTAAGTTGTGTTCTTTTGTTTAAGAAGTTTTTATTTATGTTTAAAAGTTTCAATAATTTTGTTCTGATTGTAAATAGACGACTATATTTATTTTATGAACAAAATAAATTTTGTTTAAATTTTTTTTGTTCATATTCAGCTATTCCAATATTAAAGCAATGTGAATCCAAGTGCACCCTTTCTGATTTGTGTTGGTCGATTCGTGACTTATAAAGCGTGAGTTTTGTTCTTCGAGAGAGGGCTCAGCTTCTCAATTGCCTACTCAGCTCAAAGTAACACCTGTTGGCAAGAGCTATTCTTTGTTTTATCTCAAAACTGACATCGTGGGATGAGTTTATAAAAGACTAAAAAAAAAAGACCCGTGTCTCCCAATTTTTCCCAAAGTCATGCACTTTTTTGTTTATGGGCCGCCAAAGATTTGGGGCCTCGGTATCATTTTCGCAAAAAAGTGATCATTTTCTCGGGCTCATATCTTGCAAACCATTCAGAACTTCGATTTACTCTCTGAGGCAAAGTTGTAGCTCTTGTCATAAAGAACAAACATTGCGAACATATAAAATCAAAAAAACTTCACCTTCCAGATCAAAATCGCAAAAAACTTAAAAAAATTCGATTTTTTTTACCTTTTTTCCCGTGTTCAGGTCCATAGGTAGCAAACCGTTCAAAATTCAAGGAAACAATCAACTACAAAAATTTACCTAAGATCTCAATAAACAAATTTCTAGAACATATAAACTTCCTAGAGATGATTCTTAACACTGTTTAGGTAGCACGCAAAAGTGAAAAAAGTGACGCGGTGAAAGTTATATAAAGTGCTACAACATAATTCGTACACAACAGTGGCAACTGACAGTTTCAGTATGCAGTGTGAAAAAATTGATTTATTTTGCTACGTTTGCGGTCATCAAACCAGAAAAAAAACATCTACAAGATTTCAGAAGGAAAAGAATCTTTTAACTAGTGAATTCAAAAGAGCATATACATTGTTTTTCGACGAAGTGGACTTGACCGGTGAAAATTACACACCACACAGTGTGTCGCCAATGTTATAACAATCTCATGGCATGGTTGAGTGGAGGCAGAGGTACTATGAAGTATTGTATGCCGGTAAACTGGATTAATCGCCCAGGTGATCATGATGCAACCAGTTGCTATGCATGCGTAAATTACACATGTCGTCTAAATCAACAAGCTGAGAAAAACAAAATTTATAAAGCAACTGCAACAGCCACACTACCAGTGCTTGCACCTGAAAATTTTGTATCACCAAGGCCGCCAACTCCAGATCGTACTACAGAATTTACAGCAATGAGTACAGCAAGTGGTGTTACTTATGAAGATCCATTTGATACCGATTATGAGCCCCAACAGGGAAGAGATGGACCACAACTAATAACACAAATGGAAATGGATTTCATTGTGGCCATATTGGGATTATCGCAGCGACTTGCAATATTTTTGACAGCTTTTTTAAAGCAAAGAAAACTCACACATGCTTATGTTAACTCTACGGCGTACCGCAAACGACAAGCTGAATTTCAGATGCTCTACACTCTAAATGATGACAATTCGTTCGCTTACTGCAACGATATAAAAGCCTTGGTGGTAAAAATGGGAATGAACTACATCGCCAGTGAGTGGAGATTATTTATTGATGGTTCTGTTTCAAGCTTGAAAGCAGTGTTGTTGTATGTGTCGAACCGAAAACCTTCCATTCCGCTAGCAATGGGTATCAACATGAAAGAATGCTATGAAACATTGAAAGATATAATGGAAAAAATCAAATATTACGAAAATAAATAAAATATTTGCTGTGATTTGAAGGTCATCAACATTTTGCAAGGGATCATCGATTTGCAAGTCCAGGGCCATCAACATTATAAACATAATATGAATACTTTTTTTTAATATTGTTGTAATAGATAGCATAGTATCTCAATGTTGAAGTAAATAAAAAACAAATGAAATTAAAAAACGGTGTTAAGAATAATTCCCAGGAAGTTTATATGTTCTAGAAATTTGTTTATTGAGATCTTAGGTAAATTTTTGTAGTTGATTGTTTCCATGAATTTTGAACGGTTTGCTACCTATGGACCTGAACACGGGAAAAAAGGTAAAAAAAATCGAATTTTTTTAAGTTTTTTGCGATTTTGGAAGGTGAAGTTTTTGATTTTTTATGTTCTTTATGACAAGAGCTACAACTTTGCCTCAGAGAGTAAATCGAAATTCTGAACGGTTTGCAAGATATGAGGCCGAGAAAATGATCACTTTTTTGCGAAAATGATACCGAGGCCCCAAATCTTTGGCGGCCCATAAACAAAAAAAGTGCATGACTTTGGGAAAAATTGGGAGACACGGGTCTTTTGACGTGACGAAGTTACGTTATACTGCTCTAGTTTCCAAAAAAGTTGAAAAATGAATTTTTTAAAAATTCATCTGCGTTTCATTGAATTGTTACTCGCTATGTATAAGAGCTATGATTAAAAAAATAATATGACCGTAAAGGTTAATTCTTTGGCTATATTAAAAAAATAAAAAAAATATTTAATACGGCATAGGGACGTAGTGGGAGCTGCGTAAGCAACGCTACTGAAAATTTGTTACATGGAATTATTACTCGCTGAGTATTAGCGCTAGGATTAAAAATACGATACGTCAATAAAGGCCTACTGGAAGCCCTCACAACAAAATTAGACAAAAAATTTCTGACATCTTGGGGACGCTGAGAGAGCCGCTCAAAGATCGATAACGCATCATTCATGCAGTGGCGTTGCATTGAATTTTTACTCAATGAGTATATAACCTACGATAAAAGTTTAAAAAGGAAAATAAAGTTTTTATACATGGCTTTACGACCAAAATAAAAAAAAAATTCCGGCGTCGTCAGGTCGTGAATATAGCAGCTTATGTAACAGAATGTAATATCGTTGCATGGAATTATTACTCACTCAGGAGGAGTGCTACAGTAAATTTTGTTTTACGACAGCAGGGATGTGTTATTACGCTTCACAACTAAATTACAAAAAAAATTTTGTTGCCATGATTTCAGGGATGCAATCACATAATGCAGTAAAAATGCTACAGCCATGAAAAAACGTTGCATGGACTTTTAACTCTGTAACTACTCGTGCAACGGTAAATTTTAAGGAACGAAAAGAAAGGTGAGGTATTCGGGCATATGACAAAAATAAAAAAAAAATTTGACGGCGTGTCAAAAACCCCCAGGGAACCGCCTAATGTGACGCATATGCATCACTTTTGCTGGATTAATTGAAATTAGAGCACAACCAATGGGGAAGCAAAACAAAAAAAATAAACGAAAAGCACCAACTCCAAATCCAACAACAACTCCAACACCAATACCAACACCAATACCAACACCAACATCAACACCAACACCAACACCAACACCAACACCAACACCAACACCAACACCAACACCAACACCAACACCAACACCAACACCAACACCAACACCAACACCAACACCAACATTAACACCAACACCAACACCAACACCAACACTAACACTAACACCAACACCAACATCAACACCAACACCAACACCAACACCAACATTAACACCAACACCAACACCAACACCAACACCAACACCAATACCAACACCAACACCAACATCAACATCAACATCAACATCAACATCAACATCAACATCAACATCAACATCAACATCAACATCAACATCAACATCAACATCAACATCAACATCAACATCAACATCAACATCAACATCAACATCAACATCAACATCAACATCAACATCAACATCAACATCAACATCAACATCAACATCAACATCAACATCAACATCAACATCAACATCAACATCAACATCAACATCAACATCAACATCAACATCAACATCAACATCAACATCAACATCAACATCAACATCAACATCAACATCAACATCAACATCAACATCAACATCAACATCAACATCAACATCAACATCAACATCAACATCAACATCAACATCAACATCAACATCAACATCAACATCAACATCAACATCAACATCAACATCAACATCAACATCAACATCAACATCAACATCAACATCAACATCAACATCAACATCAACATCAACATCAACATCAACATCAACATCAACATCAACATCAACATCAACATCAACATCAACATCAACATCAACATCAACATCAACATCAACATCAACATCAACATCAACATCAACATCAACATCAAAATCAACATCAACATCAACATCAACATCAACATCAACATCAACATCAACATCAACATCAACATCAACATCAACATCAACATCAACATCAACATCAACATCAACATCAACATCAACATCAACATCAACATCAACATCAACATCAACATCAACATCAACATCAACATCAACATCAACATCAACATCAACATCAACATCAACATCAACATCAACATCAACATCAACATCAACATCAACATCAACATCAACATCAACATCAACATCAACATCAACATCAACATCAACATCAACATCAACATCAACATCAACATCAACATCAACATCAACATCAACATCAACATCAACATCAACATCAACATCAACATCAACATCAACATCAACATCAACATCAACATCAACATCAACATCAACATCAACATCAACATCAACATCAACATCAACATCAACATCAACATCAACATCAACATCAACATCAACATCAACATCAACATCAACATCAACATCAACATCAACATCAACATCAACATCAACATCAACATCAACATCAACATCAACATCAACATCAACATCAACATCAACATCAACATCAACATCAACATTAACATCAACATCAACATCAACATCAACATCAACATCAACATCAACATCAACATCAACATCAACATCAACATCAACATCAACATCAACATCAACATCAACATCAACATCAACATCAACATCAACATCAACATCAACATCAACATCAACATCAACATCAACATCAACATCAACATCAACATCAACATCAACATCAACATCAACATCAACATCAACATCAACATCAACATCAACATCAACATCATCAACATCAACATCAACATCAACATCAACATCAACATCAACATCAACATCAACATCAACATCAACATCAACATCAACATCAACATCAACATCAACATCAACATCAACATCAACATCAACATCAACATCAACATCAACATCAACATCAACATCAACATCAACATCAACATCAACATCAACATCAACATCAACATCAACATCAACATCAACATAAACATCAACATCAACATCAACATCAACATCAACATCAACATCAACATCAACATCAACATCAACATCAACATCAACATCAACATCAACATTAACAACAATAGCAAGAAACTTCGTCACGTCAAAACCTACGGGTGTGTCCACGGCACAGCCAACTCTTTTTTTTTTAGCCTTTTATCACGTAGTGGTGTCCGTATATGGTTATTTTTTTCGTGTTGCACTGTGTAACATCGCAGGAGATGTTGTCAACAGTGACGTAGTTTCTAAGACGCTGGAATTATTTATTTGTTGACACTAGGTATTTCGTCTAATCTGCGTTCACTGCAAAACCCATTTGACTCGACTCGTTTGCTAATCTGGAGAATGCTGCACAGACTTTCCACATGTTATAGCCAATGATATCGATATCATCAGCATACGCCAGCAGCACAATACTCTTGTAGAATATCGAGATGATCTTCTCGGTCGCACTATACCATGTCTGAAACCTCGTTTTGTATCGAGTGGAGGGGTGAGCTGATTCCCGATTTTAACTGGTGTTGCTCAGTGCCATTCTGCAAAGAAGGATGAGATTTGCAGTAATACCAAATTCAGACATGATGGAATATAGGTGATTCCTTATTGAGCTATCGAAGAGAGCTTTGTAATCGACAAACAAATGGTGCATGTCGATTTGTTTCTCTAGAGTCTTCTCCAAGACTTATCGGAGCCTAAATATATGTTCGATAGTGGATCTGCCAGATCTGAAGCCACGATAGGCTCCCGTCTTTCACATAATACGCTCGAAAGATCTTATATGCGTTATTAAGAAAACTTATCCCACAGTAGTTAGCTCAAATGGTAGGATCGCCTTTTTTGTGAATTTGGAATGCACTATTCCAACCATATAGGAATATAGAAACTCATGAATGCATTTAAATAGAGCTTCGCCACCATTCTTGAAGAGCTCAGTAGGAAGCCCATTGGCTCCTGCGGCTTTGTGGTTTTAAGCCAAGCTATAGCTTTCAAGACTTCATTATAGTCGGGTAGCGGAATTTCAATGCTGTCGTCCCCAATTGGGATTTCCAGTATATCGTCTCTATTGGCGTGATTGTTGTCAACCTTTCCATTCAGAAGACTTTGCAAAAGATGAAGGACAAAAGATATTAAATTAAAGATGTATTTTTGTTGCAGATCTTAGAAATAGTGTCAGTATTTCGCTATAACTTGAGTTTAGAAGAATTTTTTAACTAATTTCCTAGTATTAACAATAAATATTTCCCTGTATCCGAATAAAACCAAATCCCTCTGCTAATCCTCGTCCAGGTCCTTATTAAAATCCCTGTCCTAGTCCTTATGCATATCCTTGTCTAAGTCCTTGTCCCAATTCTTGACAAGATCCTTGCCCAAATCTTTGCCTTAACCTAATCCTTTTCCAAATACTAATCAAAATCCTTTTCCAAATCAATGTCTAAAATCTTGTCTTAATCTTTTTCAAAATCGTTGTTCAAATCCTTGCCCAAGACGACTTGCTTCTATGATAGTAAACGTGGGTTCGAAGGGTGGTACGTATGAACTTTATTTTTTATATCCGCAATAACTTCTTTATTTTAACTCAAAACAGTTTTGTTTCTAAACATTGATTTGATTTAAATTTTAATCAATATTATTTCAATCAAGAAATGAGTTTTATTTCTGTTTGGAAAAATAAAGATCAATGATTCATTTCTACTTCTAATCTAAAAAAAAAACGATTAAAGAAAAACTTCTATTTCTGATCAAAAAAATAACGATAAAAAAATAATTTTTATTGCTGATCGGAAAAAACGAGCACAAAATGCATGAGAGATATATCAATAAAACAAAAATTTACGAAATTGTAATTTAATTGTTTAATGTTATATATATTTTTTTTTTGTAAACTTAAGTTATATGTTAAGTTAAAAACCTTTTGTTTAATATAATGTGAGTCACAATTGTAAAAAAGAATATGCATGTAAAATTGGTTAAATTAATAAAAACAAACCAACCTGATACTCTGCACAGGTTGGTTTTCACAGATACCCTGCAGAAGCAGAAAAGAAGTCTGCGAAATGTCGGAGGAAAATCGTTATTTTAATAAAAGTTTTTTTTTATTCAACATAGTATAATGCCTGATAGTCAAAAAAAAAACCAACTAGAAAATTAAAACACAACAAATTTAAGTTGGTCAATTAATTAAAACCACAATAAAAATAATCGTTATTTTTCATCCCTTTTGACGTGACGAAGTTACGTTATACTGCTCTAGTTTCCAAAAAAGTTGAAAAATGAATTTTTTAAAAATTCATCTGCGTTTCATTGAATTGCTACTCGCTGGGTATAAGAGCTATGATTAAAAAAAAAGTATGACCGTAAAGGTTAATTCTTTGGCTATATTAAAAAAAAAAAAAAAAATTTAATACGGCATAGGGACGTAGTGGGAGCTGCGTAAGCAACGCAACTGAAAATTTGTTACATGGAATTATTACTCACTGAGTATTAGTGCTAGGATTAAAAATACGATACGCAAATAAAGGCCTACTGGAAGCCCTCACAACAAAATTAGACAAAAAATTTCTGACATCATGGGGACGCTGAGAGAGCCGCTCAAAGATCGATAACGCATCATTCATGCAGCGGCGTTGCATTGAATTTTTACTCAATGAGTATATAACCTACGATAAAAGTTTAAAAAGGAAAATAAAGATTTTATACATGGCTTTACGACAAAAATAAAAAAAAAATTCCGGCGTCGTCAGGTCGTGAATATAGCAGCTTATGTAACAGAAATGTAATATCGTTGCATGGGATTATTACTCACTCAGGAGGAGTGCTACAGTAAATTTTGTTTTACGACAGCAGGGATGTGTTATTACGCTTCACAACTAAATTACAAAAAAAATTTTGCTGTCATGATTTCAGGGATGCAATCACATAATGCAGTAAAAATGCTACAACCATGAAAAAACGTTGCATGGATTTTTAACTCTGTGACTACTGGTGCAACGGTAAATTTTAAGGAACGAAAACAAAGGTGAGGTCTTCGGGCATATGACAAAAATAAAAAAAAATTTGATGGCGTGTCAAAAACCCTCAGGGAACCGCCTAATGTGACGCATATGCATCACTTTTGCTGGATTAATTGAAATTAGAGCACAACCAATGGGGAAGCAAAAAAAAAGCTAAACGAAAAGCACCAACTCCAAATCCAACAACAACTCCAACACCAATACCAACACCAACACCAACACCGACACCAACACCAACACCAACACCAACACCAACACCAACACCAACACCAACACCAACACCAACACCAACACCAACACCAACACCAACACCAACACCAACACCAACACCAACACCAACACCAACACCAACACCAACACCAACACCAACACCAACACCAACACCAACACCAACACCAACACCAACACTAACACCAACACCAACACCAACACCAACACCTAGACCAACACCAACACCAACACCAACACCAACACCAACACCAACACCAACACCAACACCAACACCAACACCAACACCAACACCAACACTAACACCAACACCAACATCAACATCAACATCAACATCAACATCAACATCAACATCAACATCAACATCAACATTAACAACAACAGCAAGAAACTTCGTCACGTCAAAACCTACGGGTGTGTCCAGGGCACAGCCACCTCTTTTTTTTTTTTTGTGGATTTTTATATTAAAATCTTTAGATATCCGAAGAGTTTTGTTATATTTAGCTGTCCGTAGCTGTATTTTTTTCTTCATTAACTTAAGAATAGAGGTGTTTATATTTAAAAAATATATTTTCCGATTCTTTCCGATCCGTGATTTTCTAAAAACTGTTTAAGCCCAATAGTGTAAAAAATGTATTTTTACATATTCTGGGTTTTTTTTTATTATTTTTGTTTGTTTTTTCCTTATTTATGTTTTGCCATTCTTTATATAGTTGTTGTTTAATGCAAGTACCCTACGGGACCGGAAATTGTTTTGTCCTTCTGTTGCCAATGATTTAAGTTCTACATCTTTTATTTTTTTAAGGACCATCGGGGCTTAAGGTTATGACAAAGACTGAAAGAAATAAGATTACGCGTTCCGCAAATGAGAGAGAGCATGACGTCACAAGCGATATTGTTAGACTTTGCAAAAATTTTATTTTGGGGCCCACGCCTAAATATTTTCTTTTCTTATTTTTATAATATATATATGGATCTCCTTAACCTATTGAAACAATAAAATTTTGTCGGTCTCGAATAGTTTAGGAGATAAAAATCTTGAAAGTTTAAAAAAATCATATTTTTTCGTATACGAAAATATTCACATTTTTATACAGAAGAGTAGATATTTTTATTTTACTTTTCCGAAAGAATTTATTTTCAATTTCGTCAATTTGCCTAAGCGATCGCACATTTGCATACGTTTTTGTCAAGTAGAAGTGCTGTGTGACGTCATGCACTCAATTAAGAAAGAGTGCATTAGATAACGGTACTGCGGAACGCATAATCTTGTTTATATCATTCTTGGTAATGATATGTAAGGCATTCTCTTTTAACTGGAATGAGAACCATGCCGAGAAAAAAAAACAAAACCATTTTTTGAGAAAACTATGGAAATGATTTTGCCCTCTGAGCTCTCACATAATAATTGAAATGAAGTCATCATCTGGAGTGGAACAACTATTTTCTGATAATTTAATTCTAACTTGATTCGTCAAACTTTTTATTTTCTTTTAATGCATAATTTTTAAACTCTTTTTTTTTAATTTTTTTAATCTTAATTAACTACTAAACGCTTTTTCTCATATGTTATATTAATTATTTTACTATTAAGGATACGAGGCTGAGAATGAAAAAAAAAAAACTATAATATAACTAAGTCATTATAAATGAGCTTTAATATATTACAAAAAAATCTTTGTCATTCATTTTTATCACAGAAAGATTAGAGATGTCTCTTATATAACCCAATTACCGTACATGGCTAAAGGTTGAAAAGAATTAAAAAAAGACATTTTCCCATTACTATGCACTCAATAACTTAATTTAAGACTTTAATAGGAAAATGAAAGGGGTCATATAAGATCCAAGACATAAAGAGGGTTAAAAAGTAAAAATTCAGAAAATAGAGATCACTTAATGGTATTTTTCCAACAAAATCAGTTTAAGATAATCCTTAGAAGAAGTAAAGGTGGGTCATATATAACCCATTAATCCCACAATGTTAAGGATAAGAAAAAAAACCAGTTAGCAGACATCATTTAATACTATTTTTTTAACAAACCAATTTTAATATTCGTCTAAAAAAATTGAGTTGTGTCTTATATGAACCAATTGTCATACAGGGTAAAGACCATTGACCCAAAAATTGGCCGTTTAAAGCGATCAAATACCCCATTGTGCATCGTAACAAAAATTTCAATTGTTTGAAAATAGTGATTCTATTATCGGGTTTATACAGTTTTCAAAATTCTGAAGCAGTCCCGGGAACCCAGGTTTTAGATATTCAATCTCGATAATCCTAAGAATCCCTATAAACCGTCCGGTTTGGTTCTCCCAGTTGATAGGGCACTTGATTGTTTCTACTTATTTGACTTTAAATTGGCTGTCACTATAAAGACTGTCAAATTTTCAATCGGATAGGCTTCGCTACTCAAAGTTATAAAGTAATATGCTAAATCAATCGTCCTATAGGTCACTCTTCCATCACATTTAAAATGCTTGTTTAAATGAAAACAAAACTTCTCATACACTTTTCTTCGTGATAAACCTCTGTATGGAACCATGTTCAGTCTGTAACAAATAGCAGGCCCCGACTGGTCATTTGTTTGCAAACAAAACACTCTATTAAACATACATATCACAAATGATTAATGAAGTTCACTAAAAATAACATTTTTATTCATAAACCTCAAGCTTTAACATTATTCTTATTATTCTTCCACCCTCATGTAAAATTTAAGTTAAGTACTAACCATTATGAAGGTTTTATTAAAGCAAACATAACTTGTGTGCTCGGCATCATCTCTTGGTTTCTTGTTAATAATATTAAGAGTTTTTCTCAACCTTCCTTGCCGCTGACTTGAGTGATTTTCTGCTCGCAAAGAATTTTGTATTTTTTATCAAACTCATTGTGACACACTCAATTTTCCAAAATGAAATTGCTTGCCTTCGGATGTGTTAAAAAGTGATAAAGTCACAAATGCAATTAGAAAGCTTTTAATGACATTAAGAAGACGTTCTGAAATATGTTTCGCCTCCCCAAACACATGCACCGCCCACCATCTTTTACCTTTTGTCAATGGTGTGGCGCGACTGGAAAATTTCTAATCTAATTTAGCATCTCGTATTACGATCAAATGCAACTCGTCATAAAAATGCTAAAGAGAATAAATCCATTTAGGCAGCAAGCAAGGCATAATAAATGATATTACCAAAAACTTTGTGAATCGCGTTGCTTTGAAGGTTGCCTCTACCAGTGCTGGATACAGCGATGTTGGTGTTGGCAGGTGGTGTGGTTTGGCGGATAAGTGTGAGCGCTGCAGCTCCTTATGTTTATGAAGTGCGAGGTCGATCTGTTTACGTTGGAAGTGCGCACGAATGCTATTAATTATTTAAATTAGGAATTCGGGACGAGCACAACGCCTCTTACGACGTAAATTACGCCTAAATTAGGCAGCAAACAAAAATCACGCGACTTGTCTTCAGCAACCTCGCTATGTGTCTCCATATCCCACAAGGGCTCTTTAAATATCAACATGGAAAACATCGTAAAACTCGCACGATTTTATTACATATGAGGGGAACGTGCTCCGGATTTTTGTTCTCAATTTTTAGCTTTTCATTACTTTTTTATTTCATGATCAGATATGAGCTCGAATATATATAAATAGGTATTTAGTTAATTGATGAGGAAAATTTGTGGTGACGATATATTTTGGTGGTGCCGCAGCGTCAAGCTTAGCGTAAGCACTGTCGAAGTCAATAAAGGGGAAGATTTAAGTGCTGTGGTGACTGTCACTGGCTTTATTTTTATCAACATTTTTAGTCCTTGGCTGCGTGCGGATTAAGGATTTTTTTTGGGCGTATTCGAAATTTGTGGTATTTTTAAAATTGACTTTAATTATATATAAATGTTATGTTATTTACTTGCTACTTGAGTAGAATTGAGTAATTAAGCAACATGAAGTGAATTCGCAATCGTTTATTTGTTGTAGTATTGTTTTGACACCTTCGCATGCACGATGCGTTCCAAATTAGAAGCACTTGTAAGTCCACATAAATTAACGAACGAGGCACTTGCATGCGTTTTGAATTGTAAACAATCCCGCGTACGCTTACTTAACTGGGCAAATATGCCGTAAGCACTCATTTAAACTGAACCTGCTGTTTGGAGCTGTTGTTTTAATCAGTGCCATTAGCGGTAAAGCAGTTATCAAGCAAGTCATTAAAGAACAGTGTATATATCCTGCAATATATCTGGTTATTAAGGAGTTATTTAATTTATCACAGAGTTAAAATAAGCTTTCGGGCGATGTAAGACCATTAATCGAAGTCGTTTTCCTATCACGCGGACATTATTTGGACAAGACAAAAGACCAGAGAGTTATCAATTTTAATTGCAAAAAAATTCACTTCATCCATTAAAAAATTATAGCTGTAAATTTTGTTTACTTCCTAAGCTAATATCTCAGTCAATGTTCAATAGTTTTAAAATATTCCTTAAGCCATTTTTTCTTTAAATACTTACAAGTGAATTACTGTCACAAGCGTTCTAGTATTTTTAATTAAATTTCTAAAATTTGTAAAATTTCTCACTTAGCTTTAAATTTTTTCGCAAAATAATGAAGATTGATATACTGGGCTGTTCAATAACTCTTTGCTCTAAAACAAAAAGAAATTGACTGTGTCGTGGACATATCCGTAGGTTTTGACGTGACATTGTTTATTTATTCTTCTCCTATCCTTTCCTTTGTTCCCAAACTTCTCCTCATGCTGTCGTTATTCTTTTATTTTTCCTAATAATTTTGCTACTTCATGTCCGAACTCTTGTTATAATCCATGACTAAATGCTTGACTTAATCCTTATCTTAATTCCTTCCCTAGTTTGGAAAGATTTGTTTTAGGTGTGTCTAAATTTTTGTCCTGTTCTATATCCTAATTTTTGTCATAATCCTTTTCGGGTTTCATAGTCCGGTTTGATTGTGTTTTTTTGTTCTTTGTAAGCAGTGTTGGTTTTCACAAAAAAAACTTTTGAAATCGTAACTTTTGTTTTCAGCTTGTCGGAAATTCCAAAGTTTTTTGTTGTTGTTGTTTTTCTTTTGCTTTTGCTTTTCGTTTTACTTTTTCTTTTGCTTTTGCTTTTACTTTTGCCTTTGATTTGGTTTTTGCTTTTTTATTTTACTTTTGCTCCTATATTAGCTGTGCTTTTCTGTGATGCATTTACTTTGCCTTAGCTACATGCGAGTAATAATTCTATTCAATGATATTACAGTTCTGTTATATAAGCTTCTATCTTCACGACCTGACGACGTCAGAATATTTTTTATTTTTGTCGTAAGGCCATTTTTTTTTTTTAAGATTGTCTATCGAATCGGCGATATGCCCTTTGAATACCAAAAAACACTGCCTAAAACCTTTTTACTGATTCAGGTGTATAGTTTTTAATTCATATTTCAGTACAGGTCACCATCAACGCTCAAAATAATTCGGATCTCTGTAAAACATGCCTTACCATTGCTCAGGACTGTTAACACACGTTGCCCTCATTTTGCAAGCAGCTTTTTTAAACCCAAATTATCATTCTAAATTGACTTTATGACTCAATGACTCTTTATGACTCATGACTTTTCACTTTCGGATTGTCTCATAAGATATCATGGATTCTATCGATGATTTCTGCAGTTGCCACCTCTATTTGGAGACCTGAACTTTGTTCACTAGAAGTGCTTCTACGACAACATTTGAATTCAGCAAAACACTAAACTATGGTTAATTTCGATGGAGCAAATTCACTATAACATTTATCTAAACATTTCTTTATTTGCACAGTTTTTTTGCTATTTATAAACAATGCTTTGTAAAATATCGAAATTCACTTTTTTCATTGTTACAAAAAGAACAAAAGTTGCACTTCAAATGTCTGTCACTCAGAATCTTATGCGCGACACTGGCTCAAGTTTTGACAATCGTCAGTTGAAAATTGTCAGATCTTAAATATAATGTCGCATTGAGCCAAGCGATATGTTTAAGAAGAAATACAGCCATTGAACAGTAAGGCGGATCGATTTGTATGGAGAAAGATAGAGCCAAACGGTAACCGAATCAAAAGTTGCGTGAAATTCTTAAAAGTTTGGTTGGAGGCGGCGGTTCTTGCTTAAAATTAAGCTAAAAATTAAAAATTAAAAAAAAAAGCTAAAAATTATGTAAATGAAAAATATATTTTTATAGAGATTTAAAAAAAGAATATATACAATTTCTTAAAAAAAGTTACAAGCAAAAAAAAAATAATTATTAAGTTGAAAAGAGCGTTGGCTGTGTCGTGGACACACCCGTAAGTTTTGACGTGACGGTGTTTCTTTATACTCCTATTTCATGTCCAAACTCTTGTTCTAATCCATGACCAAATTTTTGACTTAATCAAATATACCGAATCCCTTTCCTAGTTTAAAAAGGCGTGTCTTAGTTTTTGTCCTAATCCATATCCAAATTCATGTCATTGTCCTTTTCCAGTTTCATTGTGTTATTTTGTTGTTTGTGAGCAGTGAAATCGTAACTAACTAGATTTTTGTTGTTGTTGTTGTAGTTGTTGTTGTTTATGTTGATGTTGATGTTGATATTGATGTTGATGTTGATGTTGATGTTGATGTTGATGTTGATGTTGATGTTGATGTTGATGTTGATGTTTATGTTGATGTTGATGTTAATGGTTATGTTGATGTTGATGTTGATGTTGGTGTTGGTGTTGGTGTTGGTGTTGGTCTTGGTGTTGGTGTTGGTGTTGGTGTTGGTGTTGGTGTTGATGTTGATGTTGGTGTTGGTGTTGGTGTTGGTGTTGGTGTTGGTGTTGCTGTTGGTGTTGGTGTTGGTGTTGGTGTTGGTGTTGGTGTTGGTGTTGGTGTTGGTGTTGGTGTTGGTGTTGGTGTTGGTGTTGGTGTTGGTGTTGGTGTTGGTGTTGGTGTTGGTGTTGGTGTTGGTGTTGGTGTTGGTGTTGGTGTTGGTGTTGGTGTTGGTGTTGGTGTTGGTGTTGGTGTTGGTGTTGGTGTTGGTGTTGGTGTTGGTGTTGGTGTTGGTGTTGGTGTTGGTGTTGATGTTGGTGTTGCTGTTGGTGTTGGTGTTGCTGTTGGTGTTGGTGTTGGTGTTGGTGTTGGTGTTGGTGTTGGTGTTGGTGTTGCTGTTGGTGTTGGTGTTGGTGTTGGTGTTGGTGTTGGTGTTGGTGTTGGTGTTGGTGTTGGTGTTGGTGTTGGTGTTGGTGTTGGTGTTGGTGTTGGTGTTGGTGTTTTTCGTTTAGCTTTTTTTTTTGCTTCCCCATTGGTTGAGCTCTAATTTCAATTAATCCAGCAAAAGTGATGCATATGCGTCACATTAGGTGGTTCCCTGGTGGTTTTTGACACGCCGTAAAATTTTTTTTTTATTTTTGTCATATGCCCGAAGACCTCACCTTTGTTTTCGTTCCTTAAAATTTACCGTTGCACCAGTAGTCACAGAGTTAAAAATCCATGCAACGTTTTTTCATGGCTGTAGCATTTTTACTACATTATGTGATCGCATCCCTGAAATCATGACAACAAAATTTTTTTTGTAATTTAGTTGTGAAGCGTAATAACACATCCCTGCTGTCGTTAAACAAAATTTACTGTAGCACTGCTCCTGAGTGAGTAATAATTCCATGAAACGATATTACGTTTCTGTTACATAAGCTGCTATATTCACGACCTGACGACGCCGGAATTTTTTTTTTTTTTTTGTCGTAAAGCCATGTATAAAAACTTTATTTTCCTATTTACACTTTTATCGTAGGTTATATACTCATTGAGTAAAAATTCAATGCAACGCCGCTGCATGAATGTTGCGTTATCGATCTTTGAGCGGCTCTCTCAGCGTCCTTATGATATCAAAAATTTTTTGTATAATTTTGTTGTGAGGGCTTCCAATAGGCCTTTATTGTCGTATCGTATTTTTAATCCTAGCACTAATACTCAGCGAGTAATAATTCCATGTAACAAATTTTCAGTTGCGTTGCTTACGCAGCTCCCACTACGTCCCTATGCCGTATTAAATTTTTTTTTTTTTTTTTTAATATAGCCAAAGAATTAACCTTTACGGTCATACTATTTTGTTAACCATAGCTCTTATACCCAGCGAGTAACAATTCAATGAAACGCACATGAATTTTTAAAAAATTCATTTTTTAACTTTTTTGGAAACTAGAGGAGTATAACGTAACTTCGTCACGTCAAAAAAGGGTTCAGGAGAACCAAATCCGCTCCAGTGGGATTTCTCAGAAAAAATATTTTATCATTTTATCAAATAAGACTCCAATGATTGTTTCATACGTAACAAAATCTTGTTACGCTACTGCTAAAAAAATTTACTTTTTGAAACTAGCGGCTTATCATATTTTTGCAATAACTTCATCTTTAATTTCTGAACAAGACTGGTTATCGTGGCCGTTATCGTTATGGTTATGGTTACGGTTGTGGTTATGGTTATGGTTATGGTTATCGTTATGGTTATGGTTATGGTTATGGTTATGGTTATCGTTATCGTTATGGTTGTGGTTGTGGTTGTGGTTATGGTTATGGTTATGGTTATGGTTATGGTTATGGTTATGGTTATGGTTATGGTTATGGTTATGGTTATGGTTATGGTTATCGTTATGGTTATGGTTATCGTTATGGTTGTGGTTGTGGTTATGGTTATGGCAATGTCTATGGTTATGTTTATGGTTATGGTTATGGTTATGGTTATGGTGATGGTTATATTTATGGTTATGGTTATGGTTATGTGTATGATACCATAGTTATGAATACAGTACAATCTGACAAATTAGAACTCTCACAAATTCGAACTGTCCAGAAATTAGAACCTGCCATTTCAATATGGAACGCTCTGAAATTAGAACCTGGTTCTGGACGTTTCTTTATTTATTAAATTCATAAGTGATCTTTGCTCATTGATATAAATATAAATAGGAGAATTATATGAGTTTTATGTTAAAAAAAAACATTAAATATTAATAAATATAAATTATTTTGTGTTAACATAAATTGTTTTTAACCAGTTTCATTCTTTTCTTTTAAATTTCTGTGAAAAAAAGTCCAGGAATTAGAACATTTCAGAAATTAGAACCACCTTTGGAACAAAGTGGTTCTAATTTGTGAGAGTCTACTGTATTGTAATTGCTTATGCCTCTACTTTTGTGTATATTTTTGTCATACTTCAAGATGATCAACACAATTTTCTATTCGTTTGAACCAATTTTCAGAACAGTTTTGCCACTATGAGAAGGTGCCAGGTTTTGCAGGCCTCAAAGTCTGTTCGGGCGTAGAAAAATGCTCGCCACGCATTTTTTTTCTTAATTTTAGGGAAGGAGAAGAAGAAGTTATTGGGTGCCAGTCGAACAGTCAAAACTGTTCGGCATATAACCCATCCATTCTGTTTTGTGTGATTAAAAATTCTTTTGTTTTAGCTGATGTGTAGGAACTCGCATTGCTGTGTTGGGCGATGATCTTCCCTCCTCAATTCTCCGAAGACTTCTGAGAAACAAATGGTTGTGTACCATTCAGCATTAACAGTTCTCCGTTGCTTAAGTTGCGACATGAACGGTTTTTCTGAAGAAACTGGCAAGCATTTGCTTGGATGTACTCATTCCGCGGACAACTTTTGTCAGGTTTTACTCACTTTGAAAGACCCAAACAGTGAATTTATGCTTTGTTTTGGGCTTATGAGCGTACATTAATGATTCGTCACCTGTAGTGATGTCGTCGTACACGTGTTTCGAACCACTTCCGTAGTTTTTGTTTAAGTATTTTCTGGCACCTAAATGCTCGTAAAATAGAATGTTTGCTAGTCCCACTAATGCCCAAGGATGACTCCATCTCACGATGCCGGTCTGCTTCCAACAGTTCACGCACAGCATCGATGTTTTATACCACAACAGCATTAATTTCATTCAATTCATTTGACATGTTTATGGTCCAATTAGCCTCGCATAGCTTAGCAACGCAAAGCTTAACAAGTGTCACATGGGAATCTATTAAATGGAATTTACGTGTATCTGGCTATACACAACATAGCAACATATGTCAACGCTTAGATAAAAATATTTCTGAAACATAGTTACATACAGAATTTCTGTTTTATTTAGATTTCTGTGGATCTTCTATGCATTTGACGTTTTGTAGAAACAGATGTTGTGAAATTATTTGACCAAGTGCCTGTGTTTTGCATAATCACCATTTATTTTGCCATGTGCTAGCCGCATATCTGTGTTCCATGCGGTGCTAAGTTATGCGAGACTAATTAGACCATTAGTGTTGCCGAGGCGCAAGACTTAAAAGGGAGCCCTCGTAACAAAGTGACATTAAAACACGTTACAACTGGTTATCATTGCATTAGATTAAACCATTTTCGTATTATTTCGTATCATTTATTCATTTTTTTTTTTTTTTTTTGGAGTTTAAATGCAATATTGCACATTTTTCAAAAAATTTAAGCAGGTGTTTACTGAGTAAAAAGAATTTTAACAGATTTAGTTTAAATCAGCCTCTCGAATTAACAGTGCCTTTGAATACTTCACCAGGTAGAAGTGCAGGGCATGAGTTCGTTTTTTTTTTTGTTTTTTTTCTTAAAGCAGTATTCAATAAAAACTAGAGTTCGACTCCCAACTGTTCAATAAAAGATACGCATTTCAGATACATTCTATGAAATCTTTTCCCAGAAAAGAGATAGGCTGCAAAAGCAAGTAGTTTTTCATTCAACGCAACTGATGTCATTAGGATTAGGATATAAAGTGACAAGACGCAATGAGGCCAAATAAAATCATTTCATCGGGATGGATTCGAAAAAAAGATGAACCTTAACAAAAAGTAGACTACCAAAAGGGATGAAACTATACCGAACAGACAAACAATGAACACAGAAAGTTCGGTGCCCTTCAGTGCTACTTTGTAGCAGACTATTTTACTATTTTTTTTTTTATGCTTGAATTTACTATGGATGGTTCTTACATCCTTTCCTCTTGGATGTCATAAGAAGAAAAAGAAGATGTTAGAAAGGCTAAAAGAAGATAAAGGTAAAAACATTGTTCTGAATTTTATTTATGGCACTATTACGAACACCTTTTCCAGTCAAGCACAGAGAATGCGAACGCAAACACTGTCTAGGGTTTCCCTACCATATTAAAGAGGCTTTCACTCATTATTCGGGATGCGCATTATGATTAGGATACGCATCTGTTAACATTTAAGTAGATTATTTAAGGCGGATGCGTATTTTGCACGGCCTTTAATTTAGTTATCAGCTGATATTGGGGTCGTGTAGTAGGACAAGCATCGGGAAAAAAATATAACAAGCAGGCACAACAACAATGAAATCATTTTCAAACAAAACTTAAAAAGAAAATAATGTCTACTCAGACAAACTTTAAATTAAATGGTGTCCTATAAAAAACTATCAGATAAGAATCATTTTCGACTACCTCAAAGTTGGACTCGTAGCAACGCGCCTTCATTTCCGTTGATTTAGAATTAAAACTGCAAAAACTCTTCCGTTTTATTCTAATGAGAAATTGGCATGCAATGTTTGAATTCCGACTTCATTGCTGCACGAACCTCAACCCGTATCAGTTAGGGACAATGTTAGTGGAAACAATTTGAAGGGATGTGTATCTGATTGAGTGATTCAACCACAATAAATGGATTGCATTGTAAATTCGAATTTCTTAGTAAAATGTCTGAAATTGTGGTAAGTTTTGGATATTTTACATACACAGATAAGTATGTTTGGTAGGATAAAAGTTCACTTTGGAATAAATTAAGTAGTTGAGCTGACCAGTGTTTTTCTTAACTTTTTACCGAAGTCAAAGTCTGATAGTTCGTTCTGCACTAGCCGAAACCGAAATCCGATTGCTCTTTAGTGACGACGTACTCAAACTGATACGTGGCGTCCGTGGCGTAGTTGGGTAAAGTGCGTGGCCGCTATGTCAAAGAACCTGGAGACCCAGGTTCGAATCCCAGCAGCGACAGAAAATTATTTGAATTAAAATAATTTTTCTGTACGGCCGCCACCTCTCTGCAGACAATGGCAAACCTCAGTGAGTAATCAAAATGCCATGTAAAGCTTCTTGAGAATAAGAACATTCCGTTCATCGCCGTTCGGAGTCGGCGTTAAGCCTGTAGGTCCATTTCTCGGTCAATTGTGTACAAACTTAATAACACGCACAACACAATTGATCATAAGAAGCTAGGTCGAAGTCCTTTCAAGGGCTGAAATGGCCAGTTATTTATTTTTTTTTTTACTCAAACTGATATACACAACACGATTTGTTTTCCTATTTTTTTTTTTGTCATCATAATTTAAATAAAATAAACTTAAATTTGCCCTCAAAGTATCAGAGAATACAATTGCGATTTTGAACTTGAAATTTTTATATAAGTTTCTGAAGCTTGCCATTGCCTGCAGAAAAAATTTATTTCAATTGAAAAAAATATTCTGTGTCAGTTGGGATTTGAACCTGGTCTCGAATTGATATCTTGTGGTCCACGCACTGTTTAACGCACTCAGCCACGGCTGCCGCTATACACCTATCCAGTCAATAAGAAAGAGAAATGAAGTAGATAGAATAGTTTAAGGCTGTCTTATGTTAGAAGAAACTATAGAAGAAACATGTGAAACTGAGCTAAATAGCTGTGTAGCTTTATTTAAGCCTTTACTCATAAGCCTAAACATACGCCAATTCAAGTTCCTCTCTCAAAACTTCCCAACTATCATATATTGGTGAAATTTTTCAAGGATTTTTTCAAGTATGACGCTTTATTGTGAAAAATTTGTTACAAATTCATTTTTCAATGTATTGTTCATCGCTAGCCACTACTTTTTTTCCATATTTCTGAAAATTTTCGGAAACCATCTCGATAAAACGATGCGTCTTGCGATCCACGAATCAGTCCATTTTTGGAGTTCTTCAAAAAAGCGAAAGTGCTGATCCTCAAGAGCATGCGTTATCGACGAAAACAAATAGTAGTAGAAAGGGGCAATGTCTGAGCTATATGGTGGGTGGGGTAGGACTTCTCATTTCAGCGTTTCAAGATATGTTTTGACCGGCTGAGCAACATGTGATCGAGCGTTGTACCTTTTCGTGACTTTGCTCGTACTCTGTCCGTTTTTGATTTAATGCAAGAGTTGCCCTGTGATGGTTTCACCCGGTTGATGCAGCTCATGGTACACAACGCCCAATTGGTCTCACCAAATACTGAGCACGACCAAATACAGAGCACGAGAATATTCGATAGCTTCATTTTTCTTCAAATGAAAGCAGAAAATTAAACGTTCCCGCAAATTGTGTATTTTGTTGGCACAAAAGTTGACATATTCGGAGCGTCCAAAAACTATGTTGTTTACTCTTCAGCGAAACGGCACATACTGAAAAAGAAAGCCTAATGATGAGGCTCCAAAATGAAGTTGGTCGCAACATTGTCCGTTGCCATCTCAAAAACATCCTTTAAAACTTTTTAGTACATCTGACATATACTTATTTAATAGGTATTAAAATAGTCAAAATAAATAGGTATTAAATAAGTAAGAAATATAAAATCGTGGGTTAAATATGATCGATACCGGGACTCAATCGCAGGACCTCATGCGCAGGAAGCAAGCAAGATTCTTTAAATGAGACATGAGAGTTGTAACGAAATTCAATTAAAAGGAAATTTAACTACGTGCTACAACGGAAAAATAATGAAGAACAGTTAACAAGAAGCCTATATTATTGAGCCTGTGAAGTTCTTGGACAAGACAACAAAATTATAATTGCTGCAGTTTATGTGAATGATAAATTAGCCATGTATTAGGAGATTAAGATATGCAACGTAAATAATAATTTTTTTACCATATTTGTTTGATTTGCTTTCACCCAACATATCTCAAATTGGAAAAAATTTATGATTCGCGGAGTGCCCGCATGTGAAAGCACTATAAACTCAATTTCCTGGAATATAATGAGTTGGTCGTAGTGTGAACAAAATATCTATTTGGATTTCAATATTTCCATATCTACAGAATATGTAAAGAAAATTTAAAATTCCTCTTAAAGTCGTTGGTATAAAAGCGTTATTTCATTGACGTTTCAATTAACTTTAGTTGACATTTTAAGCGAGAGATACATATTTATGAAAGCGTTGCATTATTTAGACCGTTTAAAGCCTACGATTTAGGAGATCCTGAATTCAATGCCTAAGGCAGACTTTGTTTCATGTGAAAAATATATTTTTGTGTAGCAGTCATCCCTCTGCAGATAATGCGAAACCTTGGAGGATCTGATCACCATAGTAAAATATGTATTTTAAATAAACGCATATTATTTAAATTAAATTTAAATAAAGTGAAATTTCTAAGCTGTGTACATAAAGGGTGATTTAAGAGTTTTCGGATTTGATTTAAAAAAAAGAACACATAAAATTTAGAGAAATGTATAAAATCTTTATTTCAGTCGATAGAATGATCTATATAATTCAATGTTTAAAGATGATTTCATGTAAATCTTGACCGCGGCTACGCCTCAAATGGTTCATACGCTGGATCCAATTTTAGCATACTCTCTCCAACATATCGGCCGTTATCTCACAAATAAATTCTTCAATATTGGCTTCTAGTGCGTCAATCGTTGCGTGCTTGTCCCTATAGACATGAGCTTTAACATGGCCCCACAAAAAATTGTCTAAAAGCGTTAAACCGCACGATCTAGGCGGCCAATTGATCGGTCCCGAACATTAAATAAACTGTTCACCGAACTCGCCTCTCAATTGGGCCATTGATTCGCATGCTGTGTGGCATGTGGCACCGTCTTGTTGAAACCACATATCAGGCAAGTTCAGCTCTTCCATTTTGGGCAAAAAAAATTGTAATCATCTCACGGTTGCGCTCGCCATTCACAGTAATGTTCCTGCCTTCGTCGTCTTTGAAGATGTACGGTCCAATGATGCCACCGGCCCATAATCCACACCAAACAGAGCATTTTTCGGGATGCATTGGCAGTTCTTGCAATGCTTCTGGCTGCTGCTCAAACCAAATATGTCAATTTTGCTTGTTCATGTATCCATTCAACCAGAAATGAGCTTCGTCGCTGAACACAATTTTCCGATAAAAAAGTGGATCTTCATCCAACTTTGCCAGCGCCCATTCACCAAAAGTTAACCGTTGGGATTGGTCGTGTGGCTTCATTTTTTGCACCAGCGGTATTTTAAAAGGTTTTACACCCAAATCCTTCCGCAAAATTTTTCACGAGGTGGAGTACCAGAGGCCCAATTGCTGCGAACGGCCCCGAATCGATAATTCATGGTCAGCAACAACACTGGCGAATACAGCTACGATATTTTCCTCTGTCCGCTCTCTACGTGTGTGTGTTGGTGGTTTAATATCCAGTAATGTAAATTTGGTGCGAAATATAGTCACAAGATTCCGAATAGCCACTTCAGAAGGTCGCCCAAACTGACCATAAAATGAAAGATGTGCACGATTCACTTTCTTAACCGAGCATGAATTTTGATAATAAATCTGAAATTATGCTGAAATTATAGACCAAACTGAACATGTTAAACAGTAACATGTTGCACAACAGCTGTGCTGCCAGAAACAGTGTTGCCAAAAGGAAAGTTGCAAAAAAACACCCTTTATTTTAGAACCTATGTGGCCATCCCGTTATACATTATAATAGAATAAGTAAAGTTTCGATTTTGTCGAGGGTCTTGGGACCTGGCATACACTAAGGGAAAAAAATATTAAATTTATCCAAAAACTTTTTTAATTTATCCAAAAAGCGAGTCATTTTTGCACCAATAACGCATTTGAATAAATCGACTACGTAAATATTTAAAATTTATTTGAATACTTTTTTAATTAAATTAAATATTTAAATATTTAAACAGAATTAATAAAAAATATATTAACATTATGACGAATTTTTTTAAAATATCTTTCAAATACTTACTATTTGAAAATAAACTATCGCATTTAAAGAAAATTTAAATAAAAATATTGAATTTAAAAAAAACATATTTAAATTGAATATGTTATTAATGGTTTTATGGTATTATTTTCTTCATATTGCCTTCATCAAATGCCATTCATTGCCTGTATAATTTATTATCGCTTCACTTTTTTCTTTCTCTAATTTATACTATTTGTGACAGTTGGTGCCCTTATATTGCACCAACTGTCAAACATAGTATAAAATAGAGAACGAAAAAGTAATGTACAAAATATATTTAGGTAGAAGCAAATTATGCAGGTAAATGACAATCGGTCCAAGATGTTCTTGAGAAAATACCGAGTCGTCACTCCACCCTACATAATTTAATTTCTTTGCCAAACATGCATACTATATTATTCTTGCAACAATAACTTAATGAGAACTATAAGAACTGCAAATGCAAGAAATAAACTGCAGGAACAGAGTGCGATGCTGTTGCTGCTTGTCGGAGTATGTGTGTACGTGTGCGATGCTGTTGCTGCTTGCTTGTATGAAATATGTGTGTACGTGTGTGGTATAAATAAAATTCAAATACGGGAAAAAAACGAGTTGTAAGGAAAACATTTGATTTATCCACGTAAATATTTGAATAAAATTCATACTGAGGCGTGGATAATGATAATATGCATTATTTCCCTAAGTGTACAGACTAAAATTTGGTTGATATTTGTGATAATAGATAGGTACATAAAGTCGGTTTTGTCCAGCCGGTTGACGAGTTTAATAAATTTATCTGAAAATGAATTTTGATTTTTTTTTTCAGGGGTACCGGCTTTCGAATTTCACAGTTCATTCTTGTTGCCCTTTGCCGACACAACAAAAATCATGACAACAAACAGTTTCTATTTTCTAAAAGTTTCCATTGGTACATTAATGCATTATTGTTTTCGTAAAGATACGAAATAAAGTACCTAACGAAAAATTTGTAGAAAACCTCCTAAAAAAGTACTTATTAAAACAGCCATTTAAAGTTCGAGTCATGTGCAATACTTTTTTCCATGTTTGCTGACCTCGTGATCTCTCAAAAAATGTTAATTTTGTAAACTTTATTAGTTGTTATTTTGAACTTCCTAGCCCTGTAGGGTGCTTCAATTTATAATCTGTTTCAACACCATCTGCAAGCACAGATATTCAAATATCTATAATTTAAAAATATCCCATAACAACTTTTAAAGCAAGCAGATGAAATGTTTATAAAAGGGCAAACAATAATTTTAAACAATTATGCAAACACTTCTTCATCAACAGCTAAAGTTAACAAAAAAAAAAAAAAAAAAAAATTAAAAACTAATCGCACCAAAAACACAACATAAGTAAAAAACACTCAGATGGTTGTGTGGGGTCACTTAGACTTTAGGACGAACATGCGAAGGACTTAAATGCATGGGGAGCTTTCAAAACGCAATCACGAACGCTTTATTTTCATGCTCCGCAATTTGCAATAACACCGCAAGAGCAGTGCTGCCAACATGCAATTAACAATAACAACAAAAACAACTCAACAACACAGCAACAAGATATAGAACAACAGGACGAAGAACAGCAACAATGCGAACGACAACGTCAACAATGGCATTATGTATAAGAACTGGAACTGGTAAGGCGCGGTGTGAGCGAAGAAGGGGTTTGAGGACACATAAGCCGGCAGGACAAACTTTTCGATGCACAACAAAATAATCAACAAAACAAAATACGAGAGGAACAACGAAAAACAAGAACCAAAACAAACAAATTTAATGCCTGGTTTGGATTCTACATCATTTTATTTAAGTTTACACATTACATATGTCCCTGCTTATGTCCGTCCGTATGTGTGCACGGATATGTGCACCCACTTATACTTAAACAGACACAGACACAACACAATACAAAACACCGCACACACATGGACATACATAACGGCGAGTAACCACACTTTGGACAGACATTTCTCTGCTGGTTCGTGCACAGTAAGTATTTCGTTAAAGAATAGTTTCGTCCTGGCGGTAGACTACTTGAAACAAAAACAAAACAAGAAACAAAAATAACATGGCGGCGCCTAAATTTAATTCACTTAAGAACTTTTTAACAATTTATTTATTTATGTATGCTATGCTCAGCTAAAGCCAAATCGGTTAGGTCGACACGTGCTGGCCAGCGGTTGAGCTCTTAATTAAATGTTTAAAGCACCTATTATAAGCTTCTGGAAGTGCGGAGAGAAGACAATGAAATCTCAGTAAATGTCCCATTCTTCATAAATAATCAAAGATTAGACGAAATAGCAATTTTCCCGAATTCTTATTTTAATGCATCCAGAGGGGGATTTCGCTTCATAGAAGATGGAGCAAAAAATATTTTGAAATATGTTTTGTGACCCTGATCAAAAATAAAAATGGTGCGCGTGAGTCGCAATAATTCTGGAAAGTTTCATGATGAGACAATTTTAGAAATTAAAGTAGTAAGGATAGAATTTTGACACTTTATTTTACTCGGGTACTAAAATATAGTTGAAGAAGCAGACAATCTAATGAAATGTTTACTTCTTACCTGTATTTTTTTTTTCTATAATGCTTGTAATACCAATTCCCATTATACGAGTATCTATTTTTAAAGATTTTTTTCTTTTCCTGGATTAGATTATATCCATTGCCTATATTTTTTGAGATACAGGTTGTTTAACATTTCTTGTGTTTTTATAATTTTCTTGTGCCAGTTATCAGTGTAAAGTTAAAATGAAGCTGCCTGTATCGTTGGAATACATCCGTAGGCTTTGACGAACCAGAGTATCTTTATCCTTATTCTTGTGCCTATGCCCTCCTTTCCTCCTAACTTGTCCTCATACTTATCCTCATTCTTATATTTGTCCAAATAATTGTCCTACTTCTTTTCCAAACTCTTGCTATAATCCATGCATAAATCCTTTTTCTCATTCTTTTTTAATCGTTGTCCTAATTCTTATCTAAATTCTTGTCCCTAATACTTGTTCTTATATTATTTTAAAAATTTTTAATTTTTATTTTTCCTTTTTCTTTTGCTTTTGTTGCATTTAGGTACACTCTAAACTATTTGTTGAAATTTCCTATCAAAATGACCGTACATTTTTGTTGAATTTTCTGTTGTTGCCTAAAATTATTATCTTTTGGTGTCATTTAATGAAAATAACCAGAAATTGTTTATTTTCAAACAGAAAGTTGTGCAAAATTTAAATTTACACAAAAAAAGTTTAAATTACTACACAAAAAATTGTAATGTTAACTCAAAATGTGTAAAAATTTAAAATATGACAAAAAATGTGCAAAATTACACGAAAATGTGTAATGGTGAACATGAAATGTGTAATTTCATTCACGGAAGAAGATTTGGTATCCCTGAACTAAATCAACGTGATTTAAAATAACAAGTTCGAGGCAAAAAAAAAAAAAACATCAATAGTATAAAAAAAATCAATACAATTATTAGTAAGCTGGAAAGTTTAACTTAAAAGTTTTCTATTTCTATTTTTATTTTATTAATTTTTTATTTTCTCAAAAGTGATGACATTATTTCAATTATTTTTTTATAAATTAATTATAAAATTAATTATCATTTTCTTAAATGAATTAAAGCTAAAAGTGATAATAAGCTACCTGAGTTAACATATGTTTTCACATAACTTCAATTTGAATTTAATACGACTGAATACAAAAATATATTAGAAAACAAAAAAAAACATTCTATATCTTACTTATTACTTACTTTTATTTACGCAAGAGTAATGAAATAGAGAAATGGTACGAAGGAAGGGGCATATTTTTACACATTTTTTGTTGAAAAATAAACACGAAGAGTTTCAACTTTTACACACAAGTTGCGTAAATCGTTAAACATTTTCTGTGTAATATCCAACAAAAAATGTTTAAAAATGTGCATGTGTAAATTTAGACACTATTAGTCAGAAAAGCGTTGCCGACGATTATCGTCGTAGAACTCAACAGAAATCGTTTAGAGTGTATCTTTAAAGGGTTTCCTGAAAGGCCTCATGACGACTTAAATTTTTTTTTTATTTTTATCATGGATCGAAATCATCAGATTTACTGACGTTCCATAGCATTTACCGTAACGCCAATAGGTACTTTTTTACATTTACTATGCAAAGCCGTTTCATGATAACTGCTTTTTCATTCTTGTAGCGGCTCTCTTCGCGGCTGCTTGACGTCATGATTTTTTTTTTATATTTATGCCATGACTCACGAGTGCTAAGGGCCAGCCTTTAAAGGTGTATAATATTTTTTACCATATGCACCTTTGCATAGCGCGTTATAGTTCCATGTAACAAATTTTTAGTTGCGTTGCTTCGGCAACTCCCTCCTCGTTTCGATGATGACTACATTTTTTTTTTGTCGTAAAGACAAAAAATTTAATTTTACTTTCGTGCTATAACTTTTTTCATAGCCCTCTCGCTCAACGAGTAAAAATTCCATACAACGCCGATGCATTTTGAAAAATTACCTTTTTCAACCTTTTTGGAAACCTCCGCGTTAAAACGTAACGTTCTTTCAATGTTGTGAACATTTTTCAATATAATTTCTAGTTTCGGAGATATTTCTATTAATTTCGAAGTTTGCATATATTTCGCAAGCAATATCACTTTGCACTCGATTTACTTAAAATTTTCTTTCGGCACATTAACCTTCACTTTAATTCATTTTGTTTTCTAGAAAATTCTCTACAAATCCTTCATAATAAGTCCATACGATTGATATGAAGATAATTTAAAAAAATCATTCTAAAAAATTTAAAGATTTTCAATTTCAAGACATCAAAAATTTTTACTAACAATACTATATATATATATCTGTATATATAAAAATCAAATACGTATGTGTTAGTCTTGCTAAAACTCAGAAACGGCTGGGCCGATTTCAATAATTTTTTTTGTATTTTTTGCCTTTATACAGATGTGGTTTAGAAAAATAGAAAATTACGAAAAACTCAAAGGAACAACGGAAAAATTGAAAAAAATCGAACTTGGTAATTTTGTATGGAAATTGCCACATCAGACTACTTTCAGGCAGGTGCGCCATACATAACTGTTATTTATTCCGAGCCGTTTTGTGGAATCTATTACATTTAAAGTCGTCTATTTATTTGTTAAAAAAGTTATTTAATTCTGAGAATAAATTTGGTTAAAACGGATTCTTTTCAATAACATTGATGGCAGTTGTGCGAAATATACATATCTTATCGATATAAATAAAACAAAGTCGTGATTTCCATAACTTAAGAACGGAGCGTCCTTTTTTCTTGGGGTTTTCTTTGTTGTGTTCTTCTTGGCCATATCATGGTTTGTACGTCAAATTTTTTGCCACACCCCTTTTTACCGCCCACAAATTAATGAAAATTTTATGTTTCAGATAGCTTGGGTCTTCTTGTTCATCCGATTGTGATAAAACTTTGTCAGCTTATTGCTTACACTTGCGCGATGGTTATAGGCATAGTCGGGTGGGTATAGGTTAAAGGGCGTAGCACCCCCCATACAACCCAAATCTGCGATATCGAATATATTTGTAATTATATAAGGTCGCACAGCATCAAAATTTGATATTCGAATTAAATTTCCACGTGCCATTCTAATGGTAAACATTTATAGGCGTTGAACATGGGGTGTGGCACTTTTTCAGCAGCCCAAATTTAAGGTATGACTCTCGAACTATAAGTCACATATCAATTTATATCAGTAAGTACGCACTATTTAGTTGTGTCCTTTGACTGGTAAAAAGGAGTGACCATTACACAAGGGGGCGTGGCACTTCCCGCACAATTCAGTTTTATGGTATCAATTAGCTTTGGAATTCAATTTCGCATGACAATAAAATTCAGTATTGAGTTGCCACTTGGTGATATCCATCTACTAAAAAGAGATACAGTGTACCGTGTATACAGTAAAGAAGTGAAACTTCTTCTTTGTATACACTCTTTCTCTTCTAGAATAAGAACCATTTTAGTGTAAAGGCTCGATTATGCAATCGTAAAGTTACGCAACGTAACGTGGCGTAGATTTCTATTTGGAATATAACCCATCGCTGCGCTAGGTAACGTTACGATTTCACTAACCGCTTACACTTATTTTTCATAAGATAGAACTCTACGTCACGTTACGTTGCGTTGCTTTACGATTGCATAATCGAACCTTAAAGGCAAAGAGAGAACTTTTTAAGCAAAAGAAATACAATAAAAAGTTTTTATAAAAAAAATATTCTGTTTATTTAATATTCATTGGTATGGACCTATGGCCGAAAAGCAATTAATTTGATAACCAATTTGCGTCGTATTTACATAAAAATAAAAAAAAAAAATAAATAACTGGCAATTTCAGCCCTTGAAAGGACTTTGACCTAGCTTCTTATGATCAATTGTGTTGTGCGTGTTATTAAGTTTGTACACAATTGACCGAGAACCGGACCTACATGCTTAACGCCGACTCCGAACGGCGATGAACGGAAAGTTCTCGTTCTCAAGAAGCTTTACATGGCATTTTGATTACTCTCTGAGGTTTGCCATTGTCTGCAGAGAGGTGGCGGCCGTACAGAAAAATTATTTTAATTCAAATAATTTTCTGTCGCTGCTGGGGTTCGAACCTGGGTTTCCAAAGTTCTTTGACATAGCGGCCACGCACTTTAACCAACTACGCCACGGACGCCACGTCGTATTTACATATAAATGTGATTATTTACATATAAATGAGTAATATTACTCATATCAAATTATACTTTCTATTATTAATAATATTTCGATATAAAATTATATAACTACAATATGTATAAAATAGTTATCTATTGAAAGAACTTATTTCAACTTTTCTTGCGCACAGTGTCAAGTTAGCGTTATGGGCGCCAGCATATGCTTTATGAATTTGGGTTTTTATATAATTTTATATCGCAATATTATGAATAAAAATATAATATGTGTAATATGAGCAAAATTCATAGCGGTTATATTAATATATTGAATTAGAGATATACCAACGTTGGTATTCTAAAAAAATATTGGCATGGCAGCCCTAGTATGAGAGTCTACTTTGCGAAAATCATAATGCGCTCAGGGCAACTCTCTTTTTCACTTCTGCTTCGCTGAATCTTTCTCTCTTCTACCCGAGTCATGGCAACCCCCCTGTCTTCCACACATAGAACGCAATCAGCACACAATCTGCGGCTTTTGCCACCCAGCGGTAATCGAAGCGCTTCAAAAGCACTAAACAAGCGCTTCTGCCATAGCGCTTCACACATCTGAAGCGGTTTTTAAGTAAACCAAATTCATATTAAAATTTACTAGTAAACCCGTATGACGTTAAAACGCCAAAATGCGCTTGCAATATCTTCGTTGTGAGGCTTAATAGCACATCTATTCTGTCGTTAACTAAAATTTACCGTAGCACGTCTCCTGAGCGAGTTATAATTCAACGATACTAAATTTCTGTTGTATAAGCTGCTATCTTCACGACCTGACCTTCCGTACGTAGAATTGGGCTTATCACCCTATACAGATGTCTTAAGAAGAGGTATAGGATGTTTGAATTAGCTGTGCAAAGTATGCTCTCCTTTAAATGAGCTGGCGGCGATGCCAGTAAAGGCTCCTGGTATAGCGATTTTGCATGAACTTGCTATTTTGTGGCTAGTGTATCAATATAAAATATATTTGTACGTTTTTCGCTTCGCTCAACTGCTTTAATAATACAATTGTATGAAATTGAAAATTTGAGAAAACATTTATCACATAGTTTTAGGCATTAAATAGAAAGCTGGCTTTCTTCGTAGAAGATTGTTTTGGTTTTCTTATTTAAATACAAAATTTTTAAGAAAAAGTAAGACCTTATTGCACATCTACAGAGAAAGACCTTTCTATTGATACCCTCTTTATAAAAATCGCATTTACGGTATAGATTTGATGGTCATCACAAAAAAAGCGCTTGCGTAATAATAATATAGAATATTTATTTATTTATTACTTACTAAGGCATATAATAAATTATAGGCATAGTACAGAGAGCTCTGGCTGCTAAGGCCTTCAGCTTAATATAGAATAGATATTGGATATCCTAGGATGAAAGCGCTTCTTTACAAACAAATAGTTAAAAAGCTCTTTAAAAAAAACGAAAAAAAAGAGAGAACATTTTATAAGATGCTAGGATTGAACTCGGACCAATGGCATTACAATCAAATGTCTTACCGCTCTGCTATTACCCCGCTGTTTTCGTTACGAACAAAATGTGTATAAAAATCCGAAAAGCACATCCTCAAAGCATATCAAAACTACGCATAAAAAGCGCTATTTCTAGGAACGCTTTTTATTTTGCCGCTGGGCATCTACAGCAAAAGTAGTTTGATTAATTGGTATATAGAGCAAATTTTTATATGAAGAGTTTAGCTCATTGGATAGAGCGCCGTCTTTGTAATCTTGAGTTCGCAGGTTCGATCCTCAGCGCTAACGAGCAGATTTTTTAAGTCTTTTATACAATGTATATCCATCGCATTCTCTCTACTGTAAAACATATCTTTCTTCTCTATCGTGTAACGAAATGAAGTAAATTGACCTTGAAATTTCACTCCTCAATATTCTCATTCAAATTTCGAAGCGCCGCCTAAGAAGTTTCACTTCAAAAACTGTAACGGGAATTGGACAAGGGGGTGTTGCTCCACCCATTTAAACCAAATATTTGCTATTGAATAGGTTTGACAGAAAAAGTCACAGAACATGGAAACTCAGAATAGAGTTACCACTTGGTGATGTCCTTCTACTAGAAAACTAGAATGGATTGTGGCTCCGCCCATACAAGCATAGTTTTTGATATCGAATAGCTTTGGATGCAATAGTCACAGACTATTAAAATTCAGAATGAATTTGTACTCTACTCTTATCAGAACTTTGTGATGTCCTTCTACTAGAAACTGGGACTGGCATTGGGCAAAAGGGATTTAATAGCTTTGGAACTAAACGGCGCGTAACAAAGAAACTCAGTATGAAGTAACTAATTGCCAAGGTCTTTCTACTGAAAAACTGGGACATGCATTGGAAAACGGCGTGTGACTCGATTTTCAATACAGAATATGTTAGCTATGGAAGTAAAATGCACAGAACATTAAAACTCATAATGGAATTGCCACCTAAGAATGATGTCCTGCTACTGGGAAACTGTAACGGGCAGTGGACCATGAGCGTGGTGTCAGACTCAGTGGTTAAAATAAAATTTTGAATTTTTTCAATGAAGTATACTTGCCGGGTGTAGCAACGCGCACTGTGTATCGCTAGTTTCTTATATAAAGATTTGTATGTTAAGATATATTCTTCTTATTTATCTTAAGATATATGTTATATACATAAGAACAAGCAAACATTTTGTTAAATTGCATCTTTCATCTGTTGTTTCCAGTATCAGTTGGACTTACAAGATTTCAGTGAAGGCAATTCTTTTTTCCAACTTTAATAAGAACATTTTTTATTGTGAATTCGCTAAAAGTGCAAATTTTAGTAAAAAACATGAAAATTTCAAATTTAAATAGAAATATATCTGAAACTAAAGCGAAACCTCATAAGATATTTTTTAGCTTTCTGAAGAGTTCAGTTATATTGCGTTGAGGTAAGCTGTAGAGATAAAAAGTTAAAAATTGCTTGAAAATCTGTATATTAAAAACTGTATCCTTTGCAAACACAAATATAATTTTTGAAAACAATACGTTTAAATAACTAAGTAGTGTGTGGTGTTTTATTTTCGATAAGGATTAAACGGTCAAACAGTGGTCAGATCTGGCGAGTCTGTCATCATTTGAGCCGATTGGATTAACCCAAATCGTTTTTAGACGATGCTTAATCTTAATGATAAGAGTAGAGTACATCCTCAAAGACGTTGTAGTTGCACTGTGCACACAGAAAAAAAAAAAAACAAATGCTTCTATAGAGCGTAGTATTAAGGACCACCTAAATGAGTCGATTCTTCATCACACGCAGCGATGTCTTATGAACAACGATGTCGAAAATTGGGCTTCAAGCATGAGCCATATCAGAGCTAACAGCGACGGTCACAGCATTTCCCGAAATGATATTAAAATACTAATGGCATAAAATTGTGTTTCTTATAAAGTAAATTTTCAATTTGAAATGTTGTAATCTCTAAAAAAAACTCCCTAATCAATGAAAATTTTCACACGCGTATCCAAAAAAACTGACGACGTGACCTTACCGCTTCTCCCAAATTTCTTTGTTTGACAGTACTTTCTGATTGTGTAGTAACGGATCCATGCTTAGGTTATGTTAGGTTAAGAGGGAAGGGCAACCCGATGTTGCCTACACGGGGGCCTATTGGTCCATTGTGGTTCCCTATGTCTGTGGACCTAAATGTGGCAAAACCAAAATAAAAATCTTAGTCACTTGAGCAAGGTTGGTCGAACCAACCGGTGCTCCGTATAAATCTGAAAAGATCCATCAGTGGTACGAGCTCTTGCAGTTCTCCGTACACTCTGCTTTCCATGTGGCGAAGCCGGCGTTGTTAGAGATTGGGACACTCGCAAAGTAGATGCTTGATGGTTTCTGTTTCCTCGACATCTCCACAGCTTCTGCAGAAGTATGGGTGCGGGATTCCCAGTCGCGAGGCCATTGTGCGTATACAACAATGTCCCGTGAGGACCCCTATTAAGATGCGAGTTTCATTTTTACTCATTGAAAGTAGGGATTGGGTCCTTTTTTCGCAGAGTTTAGGCCAGAAATGGCGAGAGATAACACAGTCGTCTCTATTTGACCAAGAGTTATTTGTATTATTTCTGGCTTTATCATTTATTTTCTTATTGAATTCTCCGTTCGGAGCCATGATCGACCCAATCACAGAACTACTTTCCAGTTCAGAGCCCTCCCTAGCCAATCTGTCTGCTATTTCGTTTCCCTCTATGTCTCGATGACCGGGGACCCAGCAGATATTGATCTTGTGGGGAGGACTGATTCTGATGAGAGCTTGCCGGCAGCTCAGTACAGATTTCGATTTTGTTGTTTCGCTGCGGAGTGCATTTATCGCAGCCTGGCTGTCCACAAAGATTGTAATCCTTGATGGATTGATGTTCCTTGATTGGATTGTCGTAGCTGCTTTCTCGATCGCAAAAATTTCTGATTGGAAAACACTACAGTAATCTGGAAGTCTATATGACAGGGATAGTTGTAGTGTATTACAGTAGACTCCGGCTCCCGTGCCATTCTCCATTTTGGATCCATCAGTGAAGATCTGGATATCGTGTTCACTAAAAGGGTGTTTCGAATCCCATTCTTCTCTTTTTGGAAAGGAGAATGACATGTTCTGCCGAAAGTCAATTTCCGGGGTGATGTAATCGGAGGTGGTGGCGAGATCCTCAGGACTATACTTTGTGAGTATAGAGGCGTGTCCATGCGTCCAGTGCCTCCAAAGTTTAGCTTCCTTAAGTCGAAACGCCGCTTTGGTTGCAGTGGTTTTTATGAACTCGTCCAGGGGGAGGAGGTTCAATATGACCTCCAGGTCTGCCTGAGGCGTTGATCGTTGCGCACCTGTTATTCCTAGACAGGTCAATCTCTGTACTCTAGAGAGAGAGTTAAGGTAGCTTGTCTTCTCAGTGGCTTTCCACCATACAATCGAGCCATAGGTTAGTATGGGCCTGATGATAGCCGTGTACATCCAATGGATGACATTGGGTCTCATCCCCCATTTGGTGCCGAAGGTTTTCTTGCAAGCGTAAAAGGCACTGGTTGCTTTCTTAATTCTTTCTTCTGTGTTGCGAGATATTTCGCTTTATTGGATAGCTGCAGGGTTTTGCCATTTATTTTTGGGAGGCAAAAATTTTCAATTTTATTTCTTTTTGTGAATAGCACCAGTTCGGTTTTATCGGGGTCCTAGGCCGTTTGGTACTGCCCACGAGACAGTTTCTTTAAGTGCTGTTTCTATCATGTTGCTGATGGTTGGGAGATGTTTCCCTCCCACCAGAAGCATACGAGCGTATGCTGTCACTTTAAAGCCTTTTTCGCTGAGGGTAGTCAGCAGTTCGTTTAAAACTAGGATCCAAAGCAAGGGAGATATGACTCCACCTTGAGGTGTTCCTCTTGAAGTTGTTTTCCTTATTTTACTCCTACCGATTTGTGTGTTGATGATTCTGCTTTTCAGCATTTCAACAATCCACTTGGTTATCTTTTCTTCCACTTGTAGATTTTCAAGAGCTCCCCCCTTATTGGGTCTGTGCTTACGTTGTTGAAAGCCCCTTCGATATCAAGAAAGGCAGCTAGGGTGTAATCTTTGAAGTGGAGGTTTCTCTCAGTTACTGAAACTACCTCATGTAGGGCTGTTTTCACCGACTTATCTTTAAGGTAGGCGTGTTGTTTGCTACAAAGGTTTCGGTCATTGAGGAGCGATCTTATGTGTTGATCCAGAATTCTTTCTAATGTTTTCAGTAAGAAAGAAGAAAGACTAATGGGTCTATAATCTTTTGTGGTGGAGTGAGTAGCTTTCCCAGCTTTTGGTATGAAGACTACTTTCACCTCTCTCCAATTTACATACACGTAACCTAGCCTTAGGCAACTATTAAAAATTTTTAAAAGCCAGGTTGAGATAGCCGGTAGAGCGTGCTGAAGCATAGCGGGGGTAATACCGTCGGGTCCAGCCGATTTATACGGCTTGAAAGACTTAATTGCACACTCTACTTTGTGCTCTTTTATTAAGTTGGGTATATCTTTGTGGGTTTCTGGGATGATACTTCTGGATATGTACGGGTTCACATGTATTGCGGGATCAGTACAGCCAGGGAAGTGGGCTTCCATGAGGATCCATGCTTCATCAATGATTATAAATCTACTCTGCTTTATTGCTGTGGAACTTTGCCAAAAACTCGATTGAAACATCCCCACGAAGCTGTTTTTATTCCATTATTAGTAATCGCTGCACCCGTCTTGCGGACAGCTTTCTCATGTCCAAATTTTAAATCAATATGCGATGTACAGCACTTTTTGAAATGCCTATCATGTCTGCTATATCGCGCACTTTTCGTCGACGGTCATCTAATACCATTCTGTGAATTTTATTCACCATTTCTGGCGTGGTCTCTTTATTTAGTCGACTATTGTGGTGTTCGTCTTGTGAGCTCATACAGTCTCGTTTAAACTCTGCCATCCAAAATTTTACTGTTATTAACAAAGGAGAAGATTCAATTAGAGCAGAATCAAGCTCCTCTTTGATATTAGTTGTATTGAGGCCCTATAAACAAGAGTATTGGATCAATATACCATACTCATTGTCTTCAAACAACAATAACAGACAACTTTACGTCAGTTATGGTACTTCTGGGACTACCCTCGTATTACGATTTTTGAAAAATATTTACGATGGGAATATTTGAGATACGTATGCAAAATAATAGTTGGCAAGGATAGAGTATATTAAGCCAATTTGGACTGTCATACATACATACATACAAAGATTGAAAGATAGAAAGCTATTATTTAGCATCAAACATTTTGGATTAGTTCGGCTAGGATAAAATAAACAAAAAAAAAATCAAAACAAAAAAAAATATTATGCTATACTTTAATTTATTTTGCTTCACCTTATAATTTTTTGTGTTTTTTTCAGAAAATGGATTTTTTCCAGACAACTTTAACATTAATGATAACATTTTCTTCAAATTTGTGAATTTAAAATAGAAACTAAACGATCATATTTAAGTAAAAAAAGGCCAAGTTTTGAAATATCTGCTCGATTAAATTCAAAATATAAAAACATTAATGATGCATCCTTGAAATATTTATGAGAAAAAGTGCGCATATTTACTAATTAGAAAAAAATATCTACTTAATATACAAAAATTTTATTGACATAAAAGATAAATGCTTTTCAAGCGCACAATGCTTCATGGCTCTCCACAAAGAAGTAAAATCTAAGGAAATGGTGTTCTCTTCTCCCTATAGTGCATGTGTACTGTGGCATGTTTCATGAATTGAGTGAGCAAGACTGCGAAAGTTTATTGACATTCCGATCGCTCGTCTGTCATAAGAAAATTATAAATATCAAATATTTCATTAAAACCAATTTTAATTGCTAAAATTTATTTATTTATTTATTGGCCAAGCAAGGCAATTTACTTATTCTAACAGGTTTTTAATTTTATTTTATTTTTTTATTTATTTTTGTTAAGGAAAGGAAAGAGGAGAGTTTCCTTGTTTTGGTGTTCGAAGATATGCAATTCGATGTGGGCGTAATCCACCCACCTAAATGACATGAAATTACGAACACGTCAAAATGAAAGGCAAGAAGAAGAGAACAATTAAAAGTAAAAGCTACTTACTTAAATACTAGTATATTTTATACATATTTAGTATTAGAAAAGGAAAGAGGAGAGGGAAAGTAAATAGAGTGAAAGTTCAAGGATTGGGTTGATTAGGAAGAGAAAGAGACTTGGATAGAGATCGCTTGAATGATGATTTAGACATGGAAGGTGAGTAGTGGTCGGATATACTATTAAATTCTCTACAGCAACGGCTGATGGGTTCATTACTTGCATATGCAGAATGATGCTGATATTCAGTTAACAGCCGAGTATGTCTAGTACGTCTTATAGGGTCATTGAGGGTAATCTTGTTAGAGATATATTCGCAATTAGTTACACCGTTCAGAACATCGAAAGTAAAGCATGAATCCAATACCGTTCTTCTTATTGATAGCGGCATCAAATTGAACAGGCTAAGTCTGTGTTCATACGGTGGAAGGTTACAATATTCGCGGGGGTTATAAGTCTCTCTCAGAGCGAATAGGACAAATTGCTTTTGTATGGATTCAATTCTATCACAATGGGGATCACAGGGATGTAGTGACCCATACATTCTTGAATTCATGTGCTCGTCTTTTAATAAATCCCAGCTGTTTGCTGGCCCTGGATACAATCTTATCATAGTGTAGATTAAAATGCAGTTTGTTGTCCAAGACCACTCCAAGACCAACTATATAATTGACCCTGTTAAGTTCGATATTGTTGAGGCGATAGTTGTAATTCGTAACTTGGTTTCTACGGGAAAAACTCATCACGTTACACTTATTTACATTGAGGTAAAGTTTGTTTTGGGTACACCAGGTCTCAAGAGTTAAGCAGTTTAACTGTAAGAAGTTGAAATCTTCCTGCGATTTAATTACGTGGTACATTTTTAGGTCGTCCGCATACATAAGATGTGGAATATCCTTCAACACTATGTACAAGTCGGATATGAAGATATTGAAGAGAAGAGGACCAAGGTGGCTACCTTACGGTACTCCAAAGGAGACTTCGATTTTCCTTGACAAGATTCCTTGGAATTTAACATATTGGGATCTACCAAGGAGATAAGTTGATAGCCAACTAAGTAAAGATCCAGAGAAACCGAATTTTTCTAATTTATTTATTAAGATGCCATGATTAACACGATCGAAGGCTTTACTGAAATCAGTATAAATAGCATCTATTTGGTCTCTTTTCTCCATCTTGCTTAAAACGTCAGAAACCATCGTCATGAGGTTAGTAGTGGTGGATCGACCTTTTCGAAACCCGTGCTGCTGCTCGTTTAGTCGAGGGTTGGCAAGGCGTGTTAGCTTTTCGCATATAACTTTTTCGAATAGCTTTGGGGTGGCTGACAAAATTGCTATGCCTCTATAATTTTCAACTGAACTTTTTTCACCGTTTTTGTATATTGGTATTAGGTGGGAAGTTTTCCAATAAGAGGGGAAACACTCCAATAGAGAGTGATTTGTTAAATATTATATATAAGGGCAAAAGTTGTTGGTCCAAGCATCGCACCAATAACGTGGGGGGAATTAGGTCTGGTCCAGGTCCTTTGGTTGCATCTAAACCCTTTATTGCACTTGATATGTCTTCTTTCGTCAAGCTGAAGTTTTCAACCCTGTGTTGTGAATACGGAGTGGGGAGAAAAACATCAGACTGAGTAGAGGGAGGACAGAATACCTCCTTGAAATGATCTGCGAAGAGGTTACATATTTTCTGAGGGTTGAAAGAGGTAACATTACCTTTATACATGGATGAAGGGTAACCGGCTGATTTTCGCTTCAAATTGACAAAGCCAAAAAATGTTTTGGGGTCCTGGACAATTTTTTCTCCAATCAAGTTTGTTTAAAACTTGTAGGCTACTTCTGATTTGAACGAGAATTCTTTCGATAGCTCATCATATTTGAGCCTCATTTCTTCGCTTACATATGCAGTGCTTTTGAGGAGTTTGTATATTCTGTTTCTCTGGTTTCTCAAGTATCTGAGATCTGCATTTAGCCAAGGTTCTGAAAGTTTGTTTTTTTTTTCTTTATCTTAGGCACATACCTTTCGATAGGTGTAGAAATGTAATTATAAAAACTCAAAATAGCGCTATCTAAGTCTAAGTTTGATATAAAACTATTAAAGTTAATAATATTAACAATTGTTTTAATTGTGTGGTGAAAAATTTTTCAAGCAATCATTTTTATCATCAATTAAAGAAGACAATTTCATCCTTTCACCAGTATGTTGACACCAGTTGATTTTTAAATAAAAAAAAAGTTATTTATACCTTGTTGGGTGGGGTTGAAATTGTAAAAAGTGAATGTTTAAATATTTTCAATTGGAATTTTGTGAAAAAAATGCAAATTAGAGCCCATCGTTTTCGGGTAGATTTCAAGCGATCGAACTGTCAAAGTACAATCACTGCTTCAGGGGCACATTCAATTAACATAGTTGTACACATTTTTAGGGCGCTTTTATTTTCAGTGTATCCGTTTAAATACCTTTTCTTTATTTTCAGGTTTCCTTTCCACATAGTTTAATTTAAAATCCCTTTGGATTCGAGCACTAGGTTTGGAAAATGATATTTTTAATACAAGATCAGTCGTTTGCTCAAATCATTTTTTAGAATATTATATCTGCTACTCAAAGACGAGCAGAAATTTATTTCTATCAGCGGATATTGATGATCACGATGAAGAAATGTAAGAATTTAATTTTTTCTATTATTTAAAATGAGTGCACATAACGAATTTTTTTAGGATATTGATTTGCTGCATAGCTACTATTGCAATTTAGTGGAAGAAGAGACAAATAACGTTAAATGCTTCGAATAAGATATTAACAATGTCATCCAATTTTAGGCTCATAGTGGATTTTGAGCACTTTTTCGATATTTTGACATGGATGTTTCGCGGTTAATCGTCGGGAATATTGTTTTGGTGTCTTAAGCAAAGTTGTTGATATTGAATTAGAGAAAAAAAATGTAAAATGCTTACCCGAAAAACTGCATTTTGTGATATAAAGAAAAGAGTCGATAATCTGTTGTATTATTTCGATACAGTCAATGCATTCATGACGTTATGATTACATTTTCTGTATTTTCACCTTGATACCTTTTGGCTACATTTTCCCCTAGAATCAAGCTAATGGAAACACTATTCAAGGGGAAATACTTGATGCGCTGCTTACAGAAATATGTTGATGGCCAAGCAAATAAAGCGGTTATGAAAATGAAGATGAAGGCACCGAAGACCCGGACAATACCAGCAGATATGAAGGACACACAGAAGAAGATATACCATTAAATCCTGTATCTAGCTCAGATTTAGATTCAGATTCACCCACGCTGAAATTGAGAGCATCAGAACTACAGGCGACAAGTTCAAAAGATGTCAACAATTAACATATTTTTATCTCTTTTCTATATATACATAATAGCTATTATGTATCTTTGCCTTAACTGCTATAAGATTAATTAAAAAACATTTGTTTGAATAGAAATAAAGTGAAAACTAAAAAAAACCATATATGTGGATGCCGAGTTATTAACATAAAATGTGTAAAATGGTAAAAAAATAAATTTTTACGATTTTGAGATACATATATGCAGTTTTTCGGGTAAGTTTGTTTTTCATTTTTTTTTCTCTAATTCGATATCTACAACATTGCTGAAGACACCAAAACAATATTCCCTATGATTAACCGAGAAACAGTCATGTCAAAATATCGAAAAAATCCACATTGAGCCAAAAAATGGATGACATAGTAAATCTCTTATTTGAACGTAAGTAGGCAAAAGGAATGATGCAGAATTTCTTGTTTTGGCAAGTACTTTCACGAGAGAAACCTGAGACCCAAAACTATGAGTTGACTGTGTTATTTACTAATATTCGGCTTTGATTTTGGGTAAAATAGGCAAAGCACATTTTTGGGTAAAGAACCACATTGTATATCTCAAGAGTGGCGTGGAAATACAATCTAATTTTTGAATGGACAAGAATTACTGAGATAACGATAAGTTAAAGCCCTATCCTAGTTAATATATGATTATAATAAGAAAGAAGCTCGGTCAAAGTCCTTTTAAGGGCTAAAATGGCCAATTCTTTTTTTAATTTTATTTTTCATCAGAAACTAATGTATTTCTGTGAACCAACACCAAAATGAAAAATAACGCACTTTTGTCTCACTACAACACTTCTTCATATTTTACTTCTTTGACATTCCGTTGCAACTTAGCACAAATATTGAAAGAAGCATCAAAGAAAAACCACTTTTTGTACGAAAGAAGTTAGGAGCACTACACGCAAAGAAAAAAAAACGTTTATTGCCAGTTTGCCACGAACGAACTTCGTTTGTCGTGCTTGGGATCGTTATTTGAGATCGTTTCAACAGTTGTCATAACAATAGTTTAGTTGCGAGAAACGCGTCATTTAGTTGTAGATAATTCATTTCGTTTGTCACATGCGCGAATGATTTTTAAATTGCATCAATTGAAAAATTGTTTTTTCCAACTGAAAACTTCCTTTGTTTTTCCCTTCGTTGAATACGCACAACACTTATAATTCAGAGTTACTTTATGGACGAACTCATCTATATAAGCAAATTGGTAATTTGCTTAATACAAGGACGGAGATAGCAACAGAGATGCGATGAGTACAATACATAAGAAGACGGACGGACATAGGGGGAAGTACAATTAATATAATAAATAATAATGACCAAAATAGCTTGCGGTATATATATACATATATAAGATATTTTTAAGTTTACAACTGAATATTCGTTTGTGGCAAATACAACTCGCAAACGAAGTGTAGTTGGCTAAGTTTTCAGTTGTGGTGAACGAAAAATTTCTATGCGAGTAGTCAAATCAATTCCAAAAAAACCATTTTTAATGCAGATTTGTAATTATTTTGAACATTCTTTGAATACCGTATGGTTTTGGAGCCATCAATTGAAGCATAAGATAGAATTTTGAAATTATAGTCATCATATTGGATGCGCTATTTTGAATTTCAAATTCCAACATCAAACTTAAAATCGTCAACCTCAAAAACCTCGTATCACAACTTTTCATAAAAATACAAAGATATTTTGAACTTTTGGCCATCATATTGAATTCGATCGTGGCGGTTATGGCCGAATGCGTTAAAGTGCGTGAACGACTAGGTGCGAATTTTGGTTAAATAGGTTAAAACCTAAAAAAATAGGTTAAAGTGCGTGAACGACTAGGAGCCGCGAGGTCCAAGTTTCGAATACTCCACCAGTCACAGAAAAATTTCTCAATTGAAATTAATTTTCACCTTGGTCGTCACCTCTCTGCAGACCATGGCAAACCTGAGAGAGTAAATAATGTCATGTAAAGCGTCTTGAGAACATGCACATTAGCAATTTGATCATAAGAAGTTCGGTCAAAGTCTTTTCAAGGGCTGAAGTGGCCAGTTTATTATTATTGATGCATTATATTGAATTCGATATTTTGAAATTTTCAAAGCATATTCAAAACTGCAGTTCGATACTGTCACATTGAAATCGCGAAATTGAACAGACATATTGGATCCATTTTTTAATTTGATAATGTTGATATCAATTTTGAAATCAGCGATACCTTTCAGGGGATTTTCCCCTGTCAGGACCTTCAGAGTTTTAGGCAGAAAAAGAGGTCATTGAGACCAAAGTGCTCAATAAAATGATTAAATATTACTCTTTCAATGTTGTCAGAAATAAACACCAAACTGTTTTTGAACGAGCTTGAAGAAAATGTTGGTACCTCTCATACTTTAATATTTGAATGCCAAAAATGCTTAACTATTTTGTTCAAAAACGGGTCGAGATAGGATGCGGTAGACTATTGTGGTAGAATATTGGCAGTATACTGTTGTTGCTGACTTTTTGCATATGCTGCTAGTGACATCGGGCTTGGTCATCATCACAATCAACTTGGCACATCACTGATAAAGTTTTTAAAAATTAACTACAGCTGATACGAATGTAACGTGATGATGCTTTTGATTTCGTGACCTTGGCTTTTTTGGTTTTGTTTTCTTTGAGATAGCTTGTATTTTAAGCTACCTTTAGCCTTCGAGCACTTTTAATTATTTTTATTATGTAAAGCAAGCGTAAAACATAACCCAGCTTAACTTGTTATTTTTTTTGTATGTCCGTTGGTTCCTTTTTAATTTTTATTTAAATTTGGAAGGAACACATTGCAGAAAATCTATACCTATAAAGGTTTCTTTCAACTTTAAAGCATTACCATGAATAATGTAAGGACTGCCTCAAGATAAGATCCTTCGAGACTAACCGGACAAGTCGAGTGTGGCTTTTGCAAAATGGGCTTATATTACATAATTACACGCATAATACATCGTTTAAGAACGGTTAATTATGCCCAACTGAACGCTTCTTTGCCGCAATATCAAAAAACAACTACAACAATAACTACAACAACAACAACGACTTTTTATCGCTTGGCCCATGCGAATACTTATGGTGTCCCGCAGTGAAACACAACACGACCGCCAACAAAGAAGGGTTCTGTTCCATCCAGCATTTACAACAAGAAGCCGCTGGCTGTTGGTATGGGAAGAAAAGCAAACCAACGGATCCGAGTTGTTTTTCTAAACATTACAACCGCAAAATATTGCAAGTATTTATTTAACAATCGTGGCATTTTAGCAACTGCCGTGAATTGTTGTTGGACGTACTACTCGGTTACTCGCTGTTGTATGCGGCAAAAGCAGCATTGGAAACAATAACAAAAACAACAAGATACTTAATACAGATTATTGCATTGGCAGCGTTTTTATTGTACTCGTATGGCAGCATTTGGACGATCTGTGAAGACGTCATCAGGACGTGGCAGCAGCAGCAGCAGCAGCAGCTCCTACAGAAACAAGCCGCACACAAGGATAACGCAGATGCACGCGAATATGTTTGACAGCAAAACAAACACCAAGTTAATTCAACATATTTTCTGGTTAGATGAACAGTACTATTTTAATTCAGTGCTCTTGGGAAAGGATTATCCTGGCTTAGAAGAATTTATACTGCATAGCATATGAGTGCGTGTGTGTATATGCGTGTGTGAGTGTGTGTATGCATGTATAAGTGGGAGGGTGAGTGTTCAGTCCACACAATGGTTCAAAGTGTTTTTATTCGGATTCGGAACCTTAGGGCGAGTTGTCCATTTGGCTGCACGTTAAGGGATGAAAAGTCACATCTTTGGCTTGAATGCACATTCTTTAATAAAAATTGCTCTTATTTTTGCAATGTTTTATTATTTTTGGTTTTTTTTTTTAATTTATTGGTCTAATACTGAGATGAATAAAATCACACCAGGGTGCATTGATGTGTGATATTTGAATTTTACTGCACGATATGGCCAGATGAATACTAATTCGTTCTTGTTAATTAGTATTAAAAAGATTTATCGCAGCGTCATCCCCTCCGTAGTTTGGCTATTTTTTAAATTAATTTTTTCAAAAATATTCGTTTTTAAATTCTCCTTTATTAAAAGATAGTCACATATGTGTTGAAAATAAAATGAAACCTATGATACCTCCAATATGAACGAAATTGTTAACAATTCAAAAAATTTGAGCAACGTATTGAAAAAACTATGCCAGTGGTTCTTAAAGTGTGTTCCGTGGAAAAAATTTAGGGGTTCCGCCTGACAAATTAAATTTCATTAAAAAAAAAAGTGGTGTTTAATATATTCACAGTTTCGTCGGAAAGTTTGTCATTTATAAACAGTAAAAATAAAACCGTACCAAGATGACTTCCCTGCGAAACACCAGATGTGACCAAAAATGTTTTGACATAGAATTCTTATATAAAACTTTTTGAGAACGATTCGACAAGTACGAGTTAATCTAGTGTAATAGTTTGACGGGAAACCCAATTAGATGAAGCTTTTTCAGAAGACGATAATGATTGACACAATCGAAAGCTTTGCTAAAGTCTGTATAAATAACGTCAGTCTGTCGTCCTAAAGTAAAACCTTTGATGACACGCGAAGTAAACTCCAAGAGGTTAGTTGACGTAGATTTTCCCTTTAAGAAACCATGTTGAGAAGTGGAAATGGAGGAAGATACGACGTGGGTTATTTGATCAGTTATAATTTTCTCAAATAACTTAGGGATTGCGCTTAGTTTTGCGATACCTCGGTAATTGGGAAAATCAATTTTTGAAGGTGATTTATAAAGAGGTATTATATAAGATTTTCTCCATATATTGGGAAAATGACCACTGTGCAAGGATGTGTTAAAAATTTTTGATAGGGGAGAACACAAACTATTAGAACAATGTTTTAAAATGCAGCTCGGGATTTCGTCAGGACCAGTCGTAAAAGAAGATTAAACTTGTTGAAGGTAATGCATAACTATATTAGAATCTATTACGGGGGTTTCAAAAGAGGTAGCTGGTGGTAGGTAAAGATATTCAAGACTCATGCTCAATGGTATATCGGAGTAGGTTGGTAGGAGTGCATTTCCCGTGAAATTTATGGCAAAAAAGCACAAGGACTCCGTGCTTGAGTTGAAACTAGCTATCAAAGGAGCCTGGAAGGATGTATCGAATTATGAGGTTGATGAGGTTGTATTGAAAAATGGCAAACCAACCAAATATTAAAATTGATAAACTATTTAGATAATGTAAGAAAAATGTTAATGCGTTTAAACGAATATGCATTTTAGTGTTCATTTTGTTATATGGGGTGTTTTTGTTACCTGCATGAGAAGTTCCGATGAATGTTGTCTATGGTTTGACAGTTGAGAATTTCAAACTGTGTTGACATTTCTGTTCAGTAAGGTTTGGCTATTCATTATGAATCATTTAACGCCAGCGCAACGCTTCCAAATTGTGAAAATTTACTTTGAAAAAAAAAAATCTGTTCGCGAAGTTCATAGAGCACTTCGTCAACATAATCGGCCTAGTGAACAAGCAATTTGTGCAGTTATTAATTTTTTTCGCACTAATTTTACTCTACTCGATTCAAAACCATTAAGGAATCACCATTACATCCATTAAAATAGACTCTTTGGTGCGGTTTACACGCTGGCAGCATCATCGGTTCTTATTTCTTTCGAAATCAAGCTGCCGTTAGGCTGAATAGCGAGCGCTATCGAGCCATGCTGACTGATTTTTTGTTTCAAAAAATTCATATTAAACATCGACGACATTTCGTTCCAACAAGACGGCGCGACTTGCAAAAACAATTTGGTCAGAACTTTATTTCGGCCAGATTTATTAACTTTATAGAAAAGAGTTAACTTTATAATTGATAAAAAAAAGGTAAAATTTGTAAAACAAAATTGTGCGTTTAAACGAATATGCGCCACTGTAGTATGTATGAGTTATAATTTGGGGAATGGAAGAAGGGGAAGGGGCGCTGGGAAACAGAAAGGCGGACATAGTTATAAGAAAATAGTTATAAGAAAATCGACTTTTTAATTTTGAGTCCTTGCTTTGATTTAAAGTGTTTGATTTAAAGATTTTTCATGGGAATCTAACAACACTGTGTGACCGATTCGACCTTTAAAAAAGTTTCAGCCAATATTCTTAGAAATTCCGAGAGAAGGACATTTTGTGATTATATCGCTACTAGTCCGACCTCTCAATACCATAACAATTTTTTTCTAAAAATCTTCAAGGTTAAAAAGTACGAATTCTGGTATTCCGACTTTTAATAATTTCCTACATATGCTCAGGTTATGAGAATTTAATAAAAACTTTTTAACAAAAAAAAAAACCGACTTCAAAATCACTACAAAGTAAAAAATAATTTTAAATAATTTTTCCTATTCATTTCTTGGTCATATTTTAAAAGCTATTTATATGTATTATAATATTGGAAATCTTATCATTTTCATTTTTTCTATTTTGTTTTATTATCAATATACTAATTGCTTTATGTACATAAAAGCTTTGAAGTCGGCGCTTATCTTACTATGTCGAAATCTTTTTATTTTAATTTTTTCTAATTTGTTTTATCATAAAAATATTATTAACTTTATGAATATAAAAGCTTCTTAGCGATTTTTTTCTTTCAATTGGCAATTTTTGAGTACGCTGAATGTAGCCAATGTGTTCCATGCATTATTTGTGCAGCTGTTACACACTATGTCATATTCAATATGAGCTTTACAAGCTCACCCAAACCAGTTTAGTGAGAATTTTAATGTGTACAAAGCTTTTAAAATTACTACAGTGTCACCAAGGCACCAAATAGTGCACGGATGGTAAAAGATCATGATTGTGTGTCAAAGATGAGCGCCGACTTCAAAGCTTTTATGTTCATAAAGCAATTAATATATTGATGATAATAAAACAAAATAGAAAAAATGAAAATGATAAGATTTCCAATATTATAATACATATAAATAGCTTTTAAAATATGACCAAGAAATGAATAGGAAAAATTATTTAAAATTATTTTTTACTTTGTAGTGATTTTGAAGTCGGTTTTTTTTTTGTTAAAAAGTTTTTATTTCTTCCTTTTTAGAGAATATGAAATATTTTATGTAATAGTATTTTTGAGGAATATTTCAAACATGAAAGTTTGTTCTTATAAAATTTATTTTATTAATTCCTGAAAGAGTGTTAGGTATTTTCCATTTCTGTTTCTTTACAATTTTTAGTGCCACGTCCTTTCTATAATCCCGCCCACTTTATTTACAGTACCTTATAATGATTCTAGCTAGCCCTGTGCCAAATTTCAGTTTACAAGTATCAATATTAACCGTAATATAGTACTTTCCTGTGTACAATCCCGCTCACTTTTTTAATGATTCTACCTGCCTATCTACCTGCATACCAAATATTAATACGCTAGTGTCAATATTAACTAAGATATAGTATTTTTATAATATTGACACGCCCCTTTGTTGAATAACGCCCACTTTTTTGGCCGTAATTTGCAGTAACTGTACCTACCCATGTACTAAATTTCAGCACCCTAGTGTCAATATTATTCGATATATAGTGTGTTTCTAATATTGCCACACCCATTTGTTGAATAACGCCCACTTCATTTACAGTGATTTTTAAAAATTGTGTCTACCCCTGTACTAAATTTCAGTACCCTTGTGTCAATACTATTCGAGATACAGTGTTTTTCCAATATTGCCACACCCCTTTGTCAAATGACGCCCACTTTATTAACTGTAATTTGTAATAGCTATGCCTACCCATGTGATAAATTTCAGCACCCTAGTGTCAATATTATTCGATATATAGTGTGTTTCTAATATTGCCACACCCCTTTGTCGAATAACGCCCACTTTATTTACAGTAATTTTAAAAAATTGTGTCTACCCCTGTACTAAATTTCAGTACCCTAGTGTCAATACTATTCGAGATACAGTGTTTTTCCAATATTGCTACACCCCTTTGTCAAACAACGCCCACTTTATTAACTGTAATTTGTAATAGCTATGCCTACCCATGTGCTAAATTTCAGCACCCTAGTGTCAATATTATTCGATATATAGTGTGTTTCTAATATTGCCACACCCCTTTGTCGAATAACGCCCACTTTCTTTACAGTAGTTTTTTAAAATTGTGTCTACCCCTGTACTAAATTTCAGTACCCTAGTGCCAATACTATTTGAGATACAGTGTTTTTTTAATATGACCACACCCCTTTGTCATATAACGCCCACTTTATTGATCGTCATTTTTAATAATTGTGTCTACCTCAGTGTTTTTACTGTAAATTTCAGTACCCTAGTGTCAATATTAACTGAAATACAGTGTTTTTCTTATATTGACACGCCCCTTTGTCGAATATCGCCCACTTTTTTAAAAAAGGACCTCCGCGTTCATGGTATCTATCTGTTGACAAAAAATTACGGAAATCGGGCAAGTGCTTTAGGAGTTATCGATGTACATACATTTAAAAAAAAAAAAAAAAAAAAAAAAAAAAAAAAAAAAAAAAGCGGACAAACCAACCAAATTGAGAACCTCCTCCTTTTTGAAGTCGGTTAAAAACAAAATGCACTTCTGTTCAATAGAATTAAATGTTGAATTTAACAATGCTAAAAGATTTTTGAAAAAAATATATAAAAAAAAAATCCTTACTTTTTTTTACAGAAATCCTTAAAGCTACTAAGTACCTTTCAAAAAAGTCTAAGATGACTGAAATCAGTTGAAAATTAGAAAAATGGCAGAAGTTTTAAGGTGTTTTTTAAATCGACAATCATCGATTTTTCTTATAAGAATAATTAAAATTTTATTAAATTTTAGGATAAAGGTTCAAATTTTGTTTGCATGTATGTTTATGCGAGTGTTGTAAATTGTGTTTATGTTGGTGCTTTTCACAACGCCTCATCCGGTTATTAATGAGGAAAGTGTGATCTATGATGAACTTTGATATAAAACATGCACTCTGTGTATGAAATTCAAACATATCGAATAAAAACCACGCCAACCTCGAATACAAAGTGACTTTACCAAAAAGGTAAAATCTTTTTTAGTTCCACAAAAATTAATATATGGACTTGAAATTTTGCAAATAAACTTTAATATGCACTCTGAGTTTGAAATTTAACAAAATCGAGTAAAAACTACGTCTACCTCCCATACAAAATGATTTTATCAAAAAGCAAATCAAACAAAAATAAAATATTTTTCTTCTGATACCAATATTGTTTTATTTAGCTATAAATTTATCATTAAGAATATAAAGGTATCAAATGTAAAACGAGTTTAGAGTATATATTTCTGTATGCATAAATAGGTGACCTCACATCAAGTTTACTATGTATTTTTGTCTTTTTTGCACAAACCAGCCAACTTTACCAAGTGCCCAGTATGACATGTACGTACTCTTATTGATTTATCTTTTCAACTGATTTAGACCCCATTCCGAAATTTTTATGATAAAATTTATTTGGTCTGGTCTTCGCTGGTACTGTGCTTCGTGCAGGGCCCTTTCGCCAGATGAGCTTTATTCTAAAATTAAGCTTTTTGGTGAAAGTTTCAACTTGCTTAATAACAATTTAAGGGAAATTGTTACATTTTTTAGCGAAGTTAGTGCCGCACCCAGTATCAGCGTCTACGATGAATGTTCTTCACCGGAAAAAATTTCGCCTTCTTTGTCTCAGACAATCTCTTCCGGGACGCAAACAAACATTCAGTCTGAAGAAGACCAGAATATTTCTAAAAAGAAGAGGAAGAATAAAAATAAAAATAATAAGCGTCGTATGACGTCTTCAAACCCTCCTCAGGCTAAGCAGCCCTCAGCTATGCCTTCAATAAACAATAATACAATTATTTCTTCACCTCCTTCTTATACTTCTCCATTGGCTAATAGTCCTAATGTGATTTCAACCGAGCCCAATAACCCAATAATTAACTTAAGGGCAGTGTCGAGGCGAAAACTCTTAATCATTTCACGTCTTCAGCCCGACACAACAACTGAAAATGTATTGACGTTTGTCAAACAAAATATTTTATTTAGTCAAAATATATTCTGTTCATGCAAAAAAATGGGTAATAAACCCTCCCACGCCTCCTTTATTCTAACGGCTGCAGCTGAAGAGTTTGCATCTGTTCTTAACTCTAAAATGTGGGCCGATGATATCCTCGTTTCTGAGTTTACGCCTAAAAATAAGTCTAGAAGAACAAATAAAATCGCCCATCAGACACAAAAAAACCAATTAGATTATACCTTTACTATCAAAATGTAAGGGGATTACGTTCTAAAACGCGCGACATATTTTTGGCGTCTCAGAATTTCTCTGAGGATATTATCGCGTTAACAGAAACATGGCTGAACGGAAGTATTACTGACTTGGAATTGTTTGACAATAGTTTTCAAGTTTTTAGAAGAGACAGACACACTAACAATATTTCTGCTGTTGGTGGTGGTGTCCTTTTAGCTGTAAGGAATTCCTTTGTCAGTTCCTTAATTGATATTCCCTGCTCTTCTAATATCGAACTTATATGCGTTAAGGTTATACATTGTAATTCCAATGTATATGTTATTAATGCGTATGTTCCCCCAAAGAGCAGTGCAGAAGTCTATGCAAGCCTTGCGGATTGCATAGAATATATAATAAGTCTACTTGACGTTACTGACGACATTTTACTGTTGGGCGATTTCAATCTGCCTGACTTAAAATGGCATTCTTCCGACGATGATACATATTTTTGTGCATCAAATTCGAAGACTCGCCAAGAACATATATGTATTTGTTGACAATATATGTTCTGACTTACAACAAGTAAGTTGTATTTATAATAGTCTTGAAAGACTTCTTGACCTGGTCTTAACTACAGACAGTAACAATGTAATTGTTAAGAGGGCCTTTCATGCTCTGACTAATGTTGATGAATACCATCCACCATTGAGCATTTGGTATAAATCGGACAGGGAGAGCATAGTAAATTCGAGTTCAATCGATAAGGTTTATTAATTCAATTTTAAAAAAGCTGACTTTTTGAAGTTGAATCATTTACTTCATAACAAACTAAATGTTATTTTAGAGTACTTAAATGGAAATAACCTTGATAATTCCATAATTTTTTTTTATATGGAGCTGTGTTCTCTTAGTCCGTACCATATAGCCTCAAATTTGCGAAAAACTGTGCGTACCCTTGGTACACTAAGGTTTTAAAAACTCTTCGCAACAACAGAAATAGGGCATGGAAGAAATATGTTTGTAGTTTAGACTCAAATGACCTGGAAACCTACAAACGTTTGTTTCTGGAATTTGAAAATAGCTCAGCTGCATTATATAATGAATATTTAGACAATATAAAGCTGAGAATACTGTCTGATCAAAAGAAGTTTTGGGGATTCATAAATACAAAGAAGAAATCCGATGGATTCCCTTCATCATTCAAAACTGTGGATGGAATTACTGATGATCCCGTCATTATTTGTGGTTTGTTTGCAAATCTCTTTAAAGATTCATTTTGTTCGGATTCTTTTGATCCTGATGAGGGGTATTTTGAGTTGACCCAGAGTTTCTTTGGACTCTTTATCCTTTACCTCAGAGGATATTTAAAAATATATTAGTTCGATCGATGAAGATTTTAGCGCTGTACCTGATGGAATTCTTGCCGCAGTGTTAACTCAATGCGGTTCAATTTTGTGTCAACCACTCTCTTTGTTATTTAATAAATCTATAAACGAAAGTTATTTTCCACTGTTTTTTCCACAATTTATAAAAAAGGTTGCAGGAATGATGTTATTAATTACAGGCCCATTGCTAAACTGTCATCGATTCCAAAATTGTTTGAGCGAATCGTGTATAATCGGGTAAAAATTCACTGCCGTGAAGTCATAACAACTCGTCAGCATGGTTTTGTTAATGGCAGATATACGGTATCTAATCTACTCGATTTTACAACCTTTTGCTTAAACACCATTGAATCTGGTTGCCAGGTCGACTGTATCTACACTGACTTTAGCAAAGCATTTGATAAGTTACCACACAATTTAATTCTATTTCAATTTAAGTCCATTGGATTTCCACAATATTTTGTAAACTGGATTAAATCGTATTTGACAGAACGATCTTATCAAATACGATTCCGAGGGGTTTTGTCTTCTGAGTTTATTGCGTTATCTGGTGTTCCTCAAGGAAGTCACCTAGGTCCACTTCTGTTTATTCTAGCCATTAATGATGTGACCCATATCATTAAAAACTCTCATCTGCTTATTTATGCGGATGATATGAAAATATACAGAAAAATAAATTCTCAAGACAATTCAGCCCTACTCCAGTCCGATCTGAAATCTTTTGAAGTTTAGTGTTCTAAAAATAATATGTTTCTTAATCCAGATAAATGCCAAACTATGACCTTTTCGCGAAAAAGGAATAATTTAGTTTTTGATTATAATATAAAAGATACTGCTTTATGTCGTGTGGATGTCGTTAAAGATCTGGGAATATGTATGGATTCTATGCTTTCTTTTAACATTCATATTGATAACATTTGTAAAAAAGCATCTTCTATGCTTGGATTTATTAAACGCTGGGCCAATGAATTTAATAGCACGATTACGACTACAACGTTGTATTATGCAATTTACAATGTTACAATGTGAATGTTGATCGAATAGAGAGAATCCAAAAATGCTTTGTTCGGTTTGTCAAATGGATTTGGCATTTTAAACCTTCCTCCTTATGAGGATTGCTTAAAATTTTTAAAAATGCAATTATTGAGTGAGCGAAGGAAGTCTGCAGATATCGTCTATTTGCACCAACTCATAACCGGTGTATTCCATTCTCCAGAACTTCTTTCTCTTATTAATTTTAACTCTAATCGTAGAAGTAGTAGAAACGCTAACAATTTAATTTACTTGCTATTTAGTAGAACAAATTATATGGTAACTGCTCCTTTAAACCGTATGAGTAAATTAGTTAACAATTGTAGCTTTTTTTATGTTAACTTGTCTAAAGGTCAACTCAAGAGTAGATTAAAAACTATTGTGTAATTGCATGGTTAGTCGTGATGTCTTGTGTTGTCCTTGAGCCCAACCATATTTTGGCGGGTAAAGTTTTTCTCACATTAGCTTATTTTGAGCCACTTGAATTGATATCGTTGAAAATTTCAAAGATATTTGGATTGTGACTTTAAATGTGTTAATGATGAGAATGTGCGAAAAAGCTAAACTCGATTGTTATTAAACTTTATTTTATCGTTAAAAAAATTGAAATTAAAATGGTCGAAGTTGTTAAAAAAAATTATTTGAAATACTTACTTCCGGTTTAAAACTGGAAAAAAATTAAATTTTAAAAACTTATTAGAAAATCAAAAAGAGCAGTAAATTTACAATAAAAAAAAATTACATTCTATATTTTATAATAATTATCTTCAATATGAAAATAAAATTTCAAACAAACCCTTCCGTTATTCTGGTGAACTCTATAGAATCCCATATCTTAACAGCTAAACCTCAATTCAAAAAAATGTTATGTGAACACGTTCATATCCCCTAGAAGTACAAATATGCCCAATATGAACGATTTTCAGAACCTTTCTTTTTTTTCGTTGTCCGCGTCATATGAAATGCCCCATATTGAAATTATAAATTCTTCTTTAGCAGAAAATCATTATTTTATGACTTTATAGAAGAAATTTAAACAATTTATGTGTGGTAGTGAAAAAGGGTAATTAAAAAACTTCAAGAAGTTTGTCATAAAAAAAGAAGTTCTTTAAGTCAATGTAACATACATATATAATCATAGAAAGAAATGTTATATAGAAAGTACTTGTCTTAGAGAAAAAAATGAAAATGAATATAAGAATCAATGAACATGTTTGTTCCAACCGTAGACGAAACAGAATTTAGAAATCAAATCTCTTTACTCGGTCTTAATTTGAGTTCATACTATCCTAAGCGCCCTTAATAAATTCATAAATATTTTTGCTCTTTCCCAATAAATGTCAGATAAAATTGTATACAAGACATAAACAAATATAAAAGACGGAAAAATATGGATTATAATATCCTATGGATACCGGGAAATCAGTTACTCATAATATTCGTAGTGTGTACCATAATGTGTTTATATTATAAATACCGGAAAAATTTCATAAGCAAACGAAAAAAAAATAAATATGAGGAAAAACATATCAAAAAGGTTAAAGAGATAAGTAGAATTCATGATTGATTGCTCAAAGTTTGAAGGCTTTTATTTAATTCAAAGATTCATAATTTGCTTAGGACGATTTGGATGGGTTCGCGATGACCTAAGCTTAAGCCTTGCAGGGATGATCTAATAATCAAAAGAATACCAGAACTTTAAATCAGGAACATAAAAACAACAATGAAAAAGTGTATCCAAACGTTGAAAATTGGAAGAAAAACACACGCTCTGACACGTGGCAGGCCGTGGGTAGAGGATTTTCAAAGTACTACTACATGGAAGGGGCTTATGCAAGAAAGAGTAATAGATAGAGAGAGAGAGAGAGAGATAGAGTGTGAGTAGTGGAAGGATGTTGAAAAACAAAGAAAAATTGCTATATCGCAAAAAATCAACAAACAAAAAATAAAGAAAAAAAATTCATATAAATAAAGAGGTAAAAACAAACGCAAATCTTCCGAGCGCTCAAATCGATAAACATTCTATTGCAAAAGCAACAATACTATAACAAAAAAAATTTAATAAACTCAAATGTTGTTGCTTTTGTTGGAGTTATATTTGATGTTGTTGTTACTGTTGTTATTATTGCTGTTGTTTGTTTGAAGTAAATTTATTGAGTTTTCATCGCGAAGTGCTTTTGCGGCGTTGGCAGTTTTTCGCAGCATGGACTGATGCGGGACTTTCTTGAAGCGAAGCTGGCATAAGCAGGAGCAAATTGAATTGTGTACAATTGCAAGAGTACCTACCCTGAATACCAACCAACCAGCCAGCCAAGCTGATCGAATGTTTGTATTAAGCTCTCGACGACGTCCTGTGAGCTTAACTCAAAAAGTTGCTTGCGAAGCAGCACCGTCCTTCGTCCTTAAGGAGTTCGTCGTTCTTTCTTTGCTTGCTTCCTACCTTCGTCTGTGCTTCTTAACCTCTCGTTGCTCTACTCTTGTTTTGATGTGTGTTTCCTTGTTGTTTTTGTTGTTGCTGGTGCTGTTGTTGTCATCGTTGTTGCTGCTGCTGCTGCTTCTGTTGTTGTTGCTTGACTGCAATTGGGAAATTACCATTCGTAATCATAAGCATTGTATGCGGGTCCTTGCTGAGGAGACGTATTAACTTGTGACAATCGAGTGTGCGAGTGTGCGTGTGTGCATGTGCTGGACAAAGACTCCTCTGGGGCATTTCACCTCAACACCTAGCCTTGTCTTCCGTTTCCATTTTCATTACACTCGAATTCATTTTCCTCCATGTATTTGCGCTTCATTGCGTGCAGCACCATTAGAGTGATTGCTGGCTGCGTCTTTGTATACATTGTGTGTGTATGTGTGTGCATGTATCTGTCCGTCTGTCTATATAGTTTATGCAGCAATATGTGCGTGTGAATGTATCTTATTTTCGATGTGCATGTAATTGCATTGAATTCATTAGTCACGCTTACGATTGCACAAATTTAATGATTTTAAGTGACTTTCACAATTTTCGACAACGTCACAATGCGTTGTGGCTCTATGCGATGCACCCCTTTTTAATAACTGACAAACAACAAAAGGGTGAAAAAAGTAATTCCGTCAGTCAGTCCGGTAAGAGTGGCAAATATTTATGCGTTACCATTCGAGCAACATTTGCGGCATATGCCACACAAATGCACTCATCTAGATTGTAATAAAATTAAGCTAACTGGGTAGGAGTGGGTAGGTGGGGAATAAGCTAAAATTGCTGTTTGTTAACGACTGAGCTTTAAGCTCTCAACATTTTTAAGCAAAAACATTTTCAAGGGAGCAGTTTTCGGTAAGAATGCCAAAAACTTTCTTACGCATAAAGAAATTTGAGAGACTGCTTAAAAGTTCCATTGAATCCATTTAAAGTATTGCCATCTTGTGCTTTTGAGATAATCGATTAAGTTATGGGGTGAAATTGTTCAAACACAAGCATTAATGTTTGAAAATGATTTCGGGCATGTGACCGCCATGGCTGGAGTAATCTGGATGTCCAATTTGACTCTTCGCAGAAAATCATGCTGTATTTCGATTGGAATGTTGACTTCTACCTGCTAAACTATTTTATAGGCGTAATCAACGGATTTTACATATCCCAAAAGAAAAGGATTTAATGGCGTCAAATCGGACGAATGAGGTAGCCAGTTCACAGGCCCATTTCGACATTAATCGTTCTTCAAATGTTTCTTTCAGTAAATAAATTGTGTGGCATATGTTGCCGTCCTGCTTAAACCACATGCTTGCAACATTAATGCCTTCCAATTGAGGCCTTCCAATAATATCTTTGTATCGCTCACCGTTGACTGTAACGTTCTGATCATCATAATTTTTGACGAAGATTTAAATGCAACGTTTAAAATTTTAATGCATGAATATTTAAATGCATTCATGAGCTCCTATGCAGAATATGGTCGGAAGAATGCATTCCAAGCGATTGGAACCTTAGTGTGCTCTGCCCAATCCACAAGAAAGGCGATCTCACCGTTTGCGCCAACTACCGTGGGATAAGCCTTATTAATATCGCATATAAGGTCCTGTCGAGCGTATTATGTGAAAGGCTGAAGCCAATTATAAACCAGCTGATTGGACCTTATCAGTTGGCTTTAGACCTGGTAAATCCTCCAAAGACAAGATATTTACGTAACGACAAATCTTGGAGAAGACTCTAGAGAAACAAAACGACACACACCAATTTTTTTGTCGATTATTAAGCCGCCTTCAACAGTCCAATAAGGAATCACCTATATTCCACCATATCTGAATTTGGTTTTCCTGCAAAGCTCATCCGACTGAGCAACACCAGCAGCACAGTTAAATTCGGGAAGAATCTCACTCCTCCATTCGATACCAAACGAGGTTTCAGACAGGGCGATTCCCTGTCGTGTGACTTTTTCAACCTTATGATGGAGAAGATCATCCGAGTTGCATTCTCCAGATTAGCAAAAGAGTCGAGTCGAATTAAAAAATTACAAAATTAAAAAATTACAAAATTTCCCATATTTTTATACTAAAATTAAGCTTGTCGCAAAATTAAGCGCAATCCCTAAGTTATTTGAAAAAATCATAACTGATCAAATAACCCACCTTGTATCTTCATCCATTTCTATTTCCAAACATGGTTTCCTTAAAAGACGGTCTACTTCAACAAACCTCTTAGAGTTTACTACGCGTGTTATAAAAGGTTTTACTTTGGGACAACAGACTGATGTTATTTATACGGACTTCCGCAAAGCTTTTGACAGTGTCAATCATAAACTCCTTTTGAAAAGCTCCATCTTATTGGGTTTGCTGACATATTGTTAAACTGGATTAAATCATATTTATCGCAACGTACACAAAGGGCTATATATAAAAATTCTCTTTCAAAACATATTTTGGTCAAATCGGGTGTTCCACAGGGTAGTCATCTCGGACCGGTTTTATTCTTTCTATTTATCAATGACCTTCCTTCAGTAATTAAACACAGTGGCATCTTAATGTACGCTGACGACATGAAACTTTTTCTTACCAACAAATCACCTAACGAACAACATCGTTTGCAATCTGATCTAAATAGACTAGTGGACTGGTGTAAATTTAACATTTTAAATCTTAACTTAAAAAAATGTAAACAAATGACATTCGCACGCAGAACTCCTCATTGCATAAATTACGCTATCAATAACATTAACTTAGAAATTGTTAATACTTTTGTCGATCTCGGTGTAATTATGGATCCAAAACTAAGCTTCAGTCTCCACATTAATATGGTGGTAAATAAGGCTAGAGGTGTCCTTGGTTTCATTAAAAGATGGGCTAAAGAATTCAATGATCCCTTTACTACTAAGTTACTATACACGTCTCTCGTTAGGCCTTAACTCGTTAGTTAAGTAGAATCGGTTCAAAAACAGTTTTTACTTTTCGCTCTACATCATCAACGTTGGAACCCTAATATTGTTCTTCCGTCGTATGAGACCCGTCTTGGACTTATTTTACTGCCTTCCCTAAGAAGCAGGAGAATAATGCTGAATGTTACCTTCGTATATAAATTACTTTGTGGTGAGATCGAATCCGAATATCTCCTCTCATCTCTAAACTTCAACATTCCGAGGAGAGGATCTAGACATTTTCTTTTTTTTAAGTTAAGTCAGTGCAGTTCCAATTACGCTCTTCACGACCCTTTTCGCTGTATGTGTAGTGATTTCAACAGTAACTACCCAGTAGGCAATTCAGCGAGCCCTATTCAAAAGAAGGCATGAATTAAATGATACCCTAGGCGTCTTAACACATGGCCTCCTCGCTGCCACAATTAGTACTTCTAAGAGGCCTGCTTTCTCTGCAACAAAGGCAGTACAATAGAGAACTTTTCCCTGCAACTGCTAAGAAGAAGTCTGCACTGCTTTAACATTACTTTTTATTACAAGAATTTGATTTTGAAATGGCGAGATGCTTTTATAGCGCTCATTTAAAAGCGTTTTGACATAATTGACATTTGGTCCAAAACCAGGATAAGAAAGAAAGAATAAAGTAGAAAACTTTTAAATGAAAGAATAAAATATGAAACGAAATATATACCTATTATTTTTGTTACTTCATTTCACCTTTATTGATAAAAGTTTCAATTAAATAATCAACTTAAAAAAATTCTCTTCGAAGTTAAACTAAAGCTCTGAAAACACAAATTTTTGGGAGGATATTTAATTTTTATTTTGATCATATCGATGTTCTCATGTGTACAGTATTCACTTTATTCACATTTATATACCATGCTTAATGAACCATGACCATGCTTAATGAAGTTGTATAATCAGGCCTTCTTACAACAGTACTTCTAACACTACTCATCGAAAGAATAGATTATGCATGCACTTTCAAAAGAGTGCTACTAAAAGGCCTTTTTAGCGTAGCGAAAGTGGTAGGCCTGAAAAATTTTCCCACTTCATATAATATATGTATATGAGCGCGGCAGTACTACAAAATCCACAGGAAGGCCTGTTAGCAGTGCTGTCATTGCCTACTGGGTATAATTTGATCAGTTTGTGTGATTCGGTGGATGTATTAAAACGTAAAATAACTTTACATTTAAACACTTAATTTCATTTTATTTATTTTTATCTCAAAAATATACGCGGCTGATTATATCGTGATATCGGTAATAATGTTGGCTTAAAAAATTCAGAGTTTTCGCTTTTTCTTTTACATATTATATTTTGTGAAGTAAACATCACCGAATAAGATTAGCATACCATGTTGTTGTTGACATACATTTTTCTTAATTTTATAATGAGTTGGGTTTTGTGTGCTCAGGTTACTCCCTGTGTTTAAAACTAGACCAAATACTTTTTGTCACTTGGTTTGTGGGCCAAAGTAGTTATTTTTCCACACAAGTTTTTGCCTGCGTTGGCCCAAATGATTGTCCAAATAATAACATTAGCACGGTGCTCCTAAATTGTTCAGCGGCCCGAATATATGTTATATTTTTATGTTTGTTCATATAAATACTTATATATCTGCGTTATGTTTGGATTTGTTTTGGTGAATAAGAGTTGGATCTCTTTTCCACGCAGGTTCTTGGGTTGGACAGATGCCGCAAAACAACTAATAGATATAAAAATACAGTTTTTTGGTCATTTTTTGTTTTGAACTCAGGGTGTAAATTTTGGATAATTATTGATTACTTTTTATTATTGTTTCATTACTTTAGACATACTGGTCGTTTCGGTTTTGTTTACTAACATAATTTATTTTTCAATAAATAAGTTCGCGTTAATTTTTATTTTGTCTTAATTTCTGCTGAAAGGCCAATAATGTGCTTAGCGAAACTTGTAAGCGCCAACAACGAGTAAGTTTTTAGTACGTAGGCGCATTCTGTCTGTCCCGGCTGATCCGGGCGGGATCTAGAATGTGAATCGTGCATGCATATAGCACGGGCATATGTATCTTTAGAAGATTCCTTACCTCCAGTGCGAATAAAAAAAAAAAAAAAAAAAAAAAAAACATTGACATATCTTCAATACTGCGAAAATTTTAATTGCAATGGAATTTTAAAAGCGAGATCTTTCCCTTAGCAAAACCGGTACACCAAGATTTGATGAATAAATGTTTTGTCTTTAACTAACATAAACAAAAAATCCGTCAATTTGTCGTCAAAAAGATGAACATATCTTAAGAACTATGAACAATTTTAGTAAAACGATATATTTAATGCAACATCATTGCTCAAAAATGACAAAAAACAATCAGGAATTTAATTTTGTGACTTTCGATTCAAATATCTCCGCTGCTTTTTTATACATTTTGTTAAATTTTTTTGTCTTAAAGTTTCATCAAAATACTCTGACAACTTTATTGCAAAATACCGTTAGTTGAGTATATATATTTTTAATATTTTTTTTTAAAGGCAGTTTTCCCTCAAAACAAGGCACAAAAATTGTTTTTTTTTTACGAATAATTTAAATTCAAAAATTTCTGTTTTCAAAAGTTGTAACACTTAGCTATAAGCAAAAATTGTCTCAATTTTACGCAAAAATTAAAAACCGTTTTGTGATTCAAAAAACAAGGCTACCCCTTGATTTTTTTGATGAAAATTTTTATCAATATTGTGGTTTTATATTTTTAAATAAATATAAAATAGAAGCTAAAGAATAATTTATTAGAAAAAATTCTGAAGTTAATACTTGCTGATGCCCTTCTATAAGAGAACTGGGCGTTGGAAAAGGGGGTGTGGTTGCAACCATACAAGCAGCGACTATAGAAAATTTTAGGGAGAAAAAAGTTTAAATGGTTAACAAAGATAAATTTAAAATAAAAGATGACACCCAGATCCTGGATTGTATTTTTAGTTTTTTTAAACCGTTAGTTTGACGGCAAATCTGAGCGGCAGGCTACCTGCCTTTAAAGGGTTGTGTGTTGGGTTTGAAGCCCACCACGTAAAAAACGCATTTCAAGGAAAACGACAAGAAAAAAGATAAAAATGATCTTTTTTATCTTTTTAGCAAACGAAAAACTAACAATGATTTACGGATATGAACTTGGAACGTCCGAACCCTTAATTGGGATGGTGCCTCTATCCAACTGATAGATATCTTAGAGAGATACAAAGCTGATATCACTGCAATCCAAGAAATGCGATGGAAGGGACAGGGTTGCTCACGGCAAGCATCCTGTGATATCTACTACAGCGGCCATGCTGAGAAGCACAAATTTGGATGCGGATTCTAGGTTGGCAAGCGACTACGGCATCATGTTCTGCGATTCACACCTGTGAATGAACGACTTGCCATAATCCGTGTCAAGACAAGATTCTTCAACATAAGCCTGATTTGTGCGCACGCTCCGACAGAAGATAAGGACGATGAGACCAAAGACAGTTTCTACGAGAGGCTTGAAGAGGCCTATGAGCGCAGCCCCCGCCACAACATAAAAATCGTGCTTGGTGACTTCAACGCCAAGGTGGGTAAAGAAAATATCTTTGGTCCAACAGTCGGAAAGTTCAGCCTCCACGACAATACCTCCGATAACGGAATGAGGCTGATTGACTTTGCCGCAGCGCGAAACATGGTCGTTAGTAGCACTAGATTCAAGCATCTCAATATTCATAAAGCCACTTGGCTGTCTCCTGATCAAAAGACGCATAACCACATTGATCACGTTTTGATTGACGGAAGGCACTCTTCCAGTGTTTTAGATGTACGCACGATCCGTGGTGCCAATACAGACTCGGATCATTATCTTGTCGCAGCCAAGATCCGTACACGTCTGTTCGCAACCAAGAATGTGCGCAATCCAGCACAGATAAACCTGAACGTCGAAAAGCTGCAATCAAGACGAACAGCCGAAGACTTCGCTACTCGACTCTCACTTCTGCTTCAAGAAAGCACTCCTCCGATCGACGATATATGCGCGCAGTGGAATCACATTTCCCACTCTATGCGTACGACTGCCGAAGAGGTGATAGGCTATCATCGCCCTCGCCGAAATCAGTGGCACGACCAGGAGTGTCGCAACGCCACTGCAGAAAAAGACGCTGCCTACAAAGCCATCCTGCAGTCGGTTGTAACGCGTGCTGCTAAAGGGCGATACAAAGAGAAGAGGAGGGAAGACAGACGCATTCTCAGCAGAAAGAAAAGAGAAGCAGAAAAGAGTGAGTCCGAGAAAATTGATATGCATGGTGATAGGAATGGGACCCGAACATTTTTGAAAAAAATAAGACGCGTGGCCAATGGTTTCAAGACCGGGGCCTCTTCCTGCAAAGATGAAAATGGGAATCTAGTGACAGATATCCAGAGTACACTGATGATGTGGAGGGAACACTTCTCTATTCTTTTGAATGGCGACAACGACAACAATCCCACCAATAGAAATGATATCCCGGAAACTCCAATTGTGGACGACAGAGTTGAAGTTCCGCTGCCCGACCATAGTGAAGTCTTGAAAGCTATAACTCGGCTTAAAAACAACAAAGCCGCAAGAGCCGATGGCTTACCTGCTGAGCTCTTCAAGAATGGAGGCGAAGCTCTATTTAAATGCATTCATGAGCTCTTATGCAGAATATGGTCGCAAGAATGCATTCCAAACGATTGGAATCTCAGTGTGCTCTGCCCAATCCACAAGAAAGGCGATCCCACAATGTGCGCCAACTACCGTGAGATAATCCTTCTTAATATCGCATATAAGGTCCTGTCGAGCGTATTATGTGAAAGGCTGAAGCCAATTATAAACCAGATGATTGGACCTTATCAGAGTGGCTTCAGACTTGGCAAATCGACTATCAACCAGATATTCACACTACGACAAATATTGGAGAAGACCCTAGAAAAACAAATCGACACACACCATATTTTTGTTGATTATAAAGCCGCCTTCGACAGTCCAATAAGGAATCATCTATATTCCACCATGTCTGAATTTGGTATTCCTGCAAAGGTCATCCGTCTTTGCAGAATGCCAATGAGCAACACCAGCAGCACAATTAAAATCGGAAAGGATCTCACTCCTCCATTCGATACCAAACGAGGTTTCAGACGGCGATTCCCTGTCGTGTGACTTTTTCAACCTTATGATGGAGAAGATCATCCGAGCTGCTGATTTGAGACGCAGTGGCACTATATTCTATAAAAGTATTATGCTGCTGGCGTATGCTGATGATATCGATATTATTGGCCATAATACACGCGAAGTCAGTGCAGCATTCTCCAGATTAGCGAAAGAGTCGAGTCGAATGGGTCTCGCAGTGAACGCAGATAATACGAAATACCTAGTGTCAACAAATAAACTGTCCCAAACAAATAAACTGTCTTGGAAACCATGACACTGTTGACAACATCTCCTTCGAGGTTGTTAAGGACTTCGTCTACCTGGGGTCCAGCATAAAGTCTTTCAACGATGTCAGTTTTGAGATATAACGAAGGATAACTCTTGCCAGCAGGTGTTTTTTTGGGCTGAGTAGGTAATTGAGAAGCAGAGCCCTCTCTGAACGAACAAAACTCACGCTCTATAAGTCACTAATCATGCCCGTCCTATTATATGCAGCACAAACCTGGACTTTGAGCAGTTCTAATGCAAAGCTTTGGGAGCCTGCGAGAGAAAGATCCTTCATAAGATCTTCGGTCCAATCTGCTTCAATGGCGAGTACCAAATTCGATGGAACCAAAAGCTGTATGAGCTGTAGGCTGACATCGACATAGTTAAGTGCATTAAAATCGAGCGGCTCCGCTGGCTAGGTCATGTTGAGCGAATGGAAAACGAAGCTCCAGCGAAAAAAAATATTTGATTCGGTGCCCAGTGGTGGTCAACGCAGAAGAGGACGCTCACATCTTGGAAGGATAACCTGACTACACTTGGTGTTTCCAACTGGCGCCAAGCAAGCGGAAAACAGAAATGACTGGTGCAATTTCTTATACGAGGCCAAAACCGACTAATGGTTGTAAGCGCCAGATAAGTAAGTAAGTCAGGTTATGACAAGACTACAAATATTTCAATTCTTAAACTTTAATTTATACACAAAAAAAAAATGTTAGCTTAAAATTAAACACAATGTGTTCAAAAAATGTGTTCGTAATTTGCTTTTTTTTCATATGTTTTTCAAAAGTTTTAAACACATTTGCTCTTACTTTGACGAAATTTGTTGCAAGCTATTTTTTAAACACAAGATTCGTCAAATTAATAACAATTGTCGTCAATTTAAAACATTTTTTTTCAGTGTAGGTATTCTTAATCGAATTTGACGAAACACAGCTAATTGCTCAATTAACATAAAACCAATCACACATGGAGTCAAAGTATTAAGTGCTAATCGTAGATGATAATGATGGTCAATAAAGGTAATTCAGCAAATTTCTCAAAACGAAATGACTTCATATCAAAAACAAAGCAAATGAAATCATTATTTTCATAAGTTCCAAGTTTCATAAGAAGCGTTTCATTGTTAGGTGCATTATTTGCCACTTCACTTTTAGAGAGTGGTTCCAGCTGACTAACTTCTTAGATTAAGGTTCACCTCAATGAATCCAGACATTTATGATATATTTATAAAACATATATTATTCAATTTGCTTATAGCTTGCAATCGCTATTAAGGACCATGATGAGCTACCTTTATTAGCTATTTAAGGTAAACTACAATTTATTGAGAGCATATTAAATGAATGGACATACACTGCATTAAATACGTACCTATTTAAAGATACTTTGAACTGGTACCTAAACAGATAGATATGTTTCGAAATAATATATGAACATGCATTAATTTTGCTCATTGAGTTTTGTTTGCTCGCATCTAAGCACTAAGTATGAGAAATTCCTACATCAACGACACCCTTAACAGCTAATTCGAAGCCATCATTCATTTCCGAAAAAACGATAATTAGTTTTTTCCCAATTACCGGGTACATTAAAGAGCCAGCACGCAAAGAGCAAAGAAGACGCAGGCAGGGCGTTATGGGCCGAAGAAATAAATTGTTAGTCCGGAAATAATGGCACTCTGCACAGAAGTACGTGTTAATTTAAAGCTTCTAGAGTCTCCCTAGCTCAAGCGCCGTAAATAGTCCACAAATACACACTCGACCAGATTGGATTTGATTTGTGAGCTACATAAATGCCTTTAAAGTCATACAAAGTGTGAGAACGTTAGTGTCGCTCGTGCGACCAATGAACGTTCTCTGGTCAGGGGTGTTTTCCGAAGAGACCTGAACGTGGACGTTCATGCGGATTGCCAGTGTAATGTGTACTTAAAGTGTGGCTGGTAATTAATAAAGGACATATATTTTAAACGGAAATGAACGTTTTAAATTGCGTTACAAAAGAAAGTTGACTGTGCTGCGTCAGGAAAATTAAAAAAGTTTTTAAATTACGCAGTGAGGCAAACGTAGAAACAATTTGATTTTTCTCTTTCTTTAGTCTATGGCACCTGAGTACCTTCGGTACTGCAAAATACCATTTCATGCCTTTGATGAGTGGTTAAGCGATATTCAAATAATTTTGCCCTTAGGCAAATTTTAAAATATGGCACCTTTCATGGCGTGCACTTGCCACAAGGCGAGCTGAATTTTGTTTGTTCATATTTTGCTCATTCACTGCCGCTAGGTGGCCGACACACGCACTCCAGACCATTTATGCTGTTTAAATCTTTGAAGATAACATCTACTATGAATATAAATTTTGTTAAATGGAAAACATAATTGGACATTTTACTCAAAACGTAATTAGCATAAAACTATTCCAAGGGTCCATTTCAAGTATTTGGTAAATGCTAGTGGATTCAGTTTTGTGGGCTCACTCAGATGCTTAAGCACAACGATTCTGGCTTTTGATATGTGAGACTATGTTCATATTACTAATTGTGGCTAATAGTTTTTATTGCTTTTTGTATTATTTTAATTAGTTTTATGTTGATAGTTAAATGCGTTGACAAATTCTGGAAATGTGGGGCGTTCATTTATCATTGAGTTTAATTTTTTTCAATTTGCCTCAATTAAGTTCTGACGCATACCGATCTTGTCTAATGAAATGCTATCGACATTATTTAAATTGTACACAATTATTTAATTATTGAGAATATCTACACCCTTCGAAGGGTGGGATTCTGTTGATGCATTTTATTATATGGGAAATCTTTTAAATTGTTTTATGGTGCTTTGCTCGAGCATTAAGTTTGTTTATCATAAATTACTATTATTTTGTTTTAGGAACGTATTGAGGATCAGAAAACGATGGGTAAGAGTTGTGTATTATTCTTATAGTATTATAAGATAATAATATTTTTGCGACCATTTGTTAAAAAGAAATGGAAATTGTTGGGAAAAACAGCTTTGGACAAAAGTATTATTGGTCATTAAAATAAGCATTGAAGGGTTATCCTTGTATTACACCGACATTGCAATTTTACTTTTGAGTTTTTAGCATATAACTCAAAAAATGTTCCTCCTAGAGAACAAGTGCCAGAGAAATTAATCGCAGAGCACAAAATACTCTGTCAGTTGAATACCCGATCTAAAGAATATATCCAATAATAAGCGGGATATGATTAGAATATGCCCTGCAATCATTACTAAAAAAATAGTTCATCCTATGAGATTATTGGAGATATCATTGACCAAATGAAATAATTTTCTAAAAATTTGTTGATTTTTTTATGCCTCAAAAAAGGTGTCTGACATTTATGATACAATTATACAGGTAGGTTTGACAACAGGCTATTTTCTCGCGAGATCGTTCATGGATTGTCAAACTCGTCTGTTTTTTGTTTTTTTTTTTTTTTGTTTGCTTTGTCTTGTATGATATTTGACAATTCATGTTCGCTGGAAAACTGTCACACCTACGGCGATGAACGGAATATGTTCTTATTCTCAAGAAGCTTTACATGGCATTTTGATTACTCTCTGAGGTTTGCCATTGTCTGCAGAGAGGTGGCGGCCGTACAGAAAAATTATTTTATTCAAATAATTTTCTGTCGCTGCTGGGGTTCGAACCTGGGTCTCCAAAGTTCTTTTACATAGCGGCCACGCACTTTAACCAACTACGCCACGGTCGCCACAATCAAATCAAAAAAAATTGCTTGTGTCAAAATAAATGAAAAGTAGAAAAATAATGGACATTATTAATAAGGTCATTCAGGAGACTTCGTTATTTTGCGTATATCGTAAATTGTTTTCTTCGTATATAAAATTAACATAAATAAACATTTCATAAAAATTAACTTTAGTTTTTTTTTTGTTTTTGCCTATTAATGCTTTTTATTTTGAAAACTCAAATCAAATCATTATTTTTTTATTTACATAAAATTAGTCGTTTTTCTTTTAATTTCTTGGAATGCTTTAAATTAAAATTAGAAGTTGACGAATTTTGGCTTTACAGGTATTTTTCGGAGATAGATATAACCTTCTTGCATCTATCTCCGGACATATTGTCCTTTGGAAAGCATGCTAAATAGTGCTTGTCAGCAATCGTATGGGTAGCAGGATATTGATAGCAATAGAGTGGATAGCGCAACCAGAATTCTCTTCCGTAGGAAGCCAAGACATAGCTCTTATATAAAATCTCACTCCCAAATCAGCTTTTGGGGTTTAATGGCAACCCCATTACCTTTTCTTAATAAAAACCATCAAGATGAGTTCAAATAGCGCGTTTTTCGTTCTTGGGATGACATTTCAACTATCTTAGAAACTGTAATAGCTACACTAAGGGAAATAACGCATATTAACATTATCCACGCCTGAGTATAAATTTTATTCATATATTTACGTGGATAATCAAATATTTTCCTTGCAACTTGAATTTTATTTATACCACACACGTACACACATATTCCATACAAGCAAGCAGCAACAGCATCGCACACGTACACACATATTCCGACAAGCAGCAACAGCATCGCTCTCTGCTCCTGCAGGTTTCTTATAGTTCTCATTTAGTTAATGTGAACTATATCTTAAAATGCTTTGACTTTTATAAAAAAAACTACGTATGTCTTAAAGCAAAAGTAAGTATAGGCTACATTGGTAAATACGATGCCACTCACGATTTTTATCCACAGTGTCCTGTGAGAAGGATATTCGAAGCTAAAGTTGTAATCGAGATAGCACAGAATTTTTGATTGCTACCCAACAGTCTTAATTTTGGTGGTATTAATTACAGTGTTAACGTATTCCTTAAATTTGGCGAATTAATCAATATCATAATTTTTGCATGTGGCGTCCGTGGCGTAGTTGGTTAAAGTGCGTGGCCGCTATGTCAACGAACTTTGGAAACCCAGGTTCGAACCCCAGCAGCGACAGAAAATTATTTGAATTAAAATAATTTTTCTGTACGGTCGCCACCTCTCTGCAGACAATGGCGCCTCGGTAGTCGAGTTGTTAGCGTGCTCGACTGCCACCCCAGAGGTCCCGGGTTCGATTCCCGGCCAGGCCATGGTCCTTCGCTTTAAAACCTTTCTAAATTTTCTCTCCTCATTTCTAATCAACTGAAATTTAAAATTCATCAATATTTACGACTTGAAGTTGTAGTTGATGGTAGAGAAGTTTGTGGATGAGATTGACTTATAACTTGAATTGACTGAGGTAAAGGCATAACACTTACCTCTGATTCAAATTCACATGTTTCTTTGTCTTTCCACCACGCTTAGAACATTCTACACATGTTTCACTTGATTGCCCCTTCCTTCCCACTAAACTATCACCCCATTTCGAACCAAGGCAGACTTGACTGAATAGGTATTCCACCTGAAATCCTTGGTTCAAAGCTAAAAAAAGGGCTGAAATGGCCAGTTATTTATTGTTTTTTTTTTTATAATTTTTGCATATGCATTTTCCTATTTTTGAGAAAATGTCATCTTGGGATGACATTTCAACTGTCTTAGAGACTGTAATAGCTAAAAACAGACCAATGATTCTTAGCCAAAATTCGTTAATTAACCTATGATTTTTTTACCCAAAATTAGTGATTTGACAAAAAATAAGAGTCGTAGGTCAACTGCCTTACTTAATTAGAAAGACACCATCACATTACTTATAAGTGGTGTTTTACAGGAAAAGGGACCTTATATTCCCGAAATAAAATTAAATTTTTTTGCTTTTCCGAAAATTACATATTATTTCGAACAAAAAAACTCCGCAATCACGAAAAAATTTCAAAAATTAACTTTCTTATAGCTTTTTAAAGTTCTAACATTCAAATTTCAAGTTTTGAGATATTGAGGTTCAAGGTTTGACAATTTTTACAAAGATTTTCTAAAATATGACAAACGAGTTATGAATTGCACCATCACCATTTTTTTAAGAATTTTTTGTGTAAATATGCATAGAAAATTAATCTAATGGTTGTCGTTGGATTGCTATAAAAAGAAAATTGAAAAGCGATCCAGAAAAGTGCAGTTCTACAAAAGGGACCTAAACTTTCACATATGAAATATATGTTGGAAGTTTATGTCCATTTCCCTTATTACTTATTAGCAATTCGTTCCTATATGAAAGAATTAAATGAACTGCAAATCTATGTCCAAAAATTTCATTACTTTTAATAATTAAAATGAAGCAATGAATTAACTTAAACTAAGATAAGGATAATGGGCTTGCAATTTTTAAATTTGTTCACTTGAAGTTTTTCCTTTACCCCATGCTTACTGCGTAAGGGGTAAAATGAATATGTATCATTGTTCTTGATAACCGGCAATTAAAGTAAAAAATGCTTGAATATAGTTCGTATTTACACAAAGAGGATAAATCTTGTAAAGGTAGATTAATAGGTGTCTTAAGGGGGCATATAGGTTACAAGTTTAAAAAAAATTTTACCTCTATTTTTTTTTTCATAGAAGGAAAACATATATCGTTTTCAAATTTTGCATATATATTTATTTACATTAACAGAATACAAAAGAAAATGGTGGTCGATTTGGTAACCTCTAAAATCGACTTTTTCAAATGGCCGCCATTTTGTTTTTTTTTTGTCGGAAAAAAAATTATCCTAGGATTAGTATTTTTTTTTCCTTAGATGTTCCAGACTGGTGATATCCTGTATTGTACATATTAGAGAGCTGCATGAATGTGTTTGAAATGAGTCTCAAAGCATTCACTTGCTTTTCAAATCCTTACTCTCATCTTCTCTAAGGCAGTGAAACAAATTAATGAGAGCATTCATCATTTGCACCAAGAGCAAAATGAAAACAAAAGACAATCAATATATTTGAGTGCTGTCCACCTATCAGAGCGTGCACACTTAAGAAAGTATTTGAAAATTGAGTGCAATGCAGTGAGTTTACTGAATGAAATGAAAAGCTTTGAATAGAATTTATATATTTGAAACTGTAATGGTTATATTCATGGAATTGAAATTGCAGTTTTCAGTATTTATTCATTTTGTACTTTTTATTCATTTTGTACTATTTATTTAATTTTGTACACATAAGTAATTAAAAATTAAAATAAAACTAAACAGTATAAAAGGAAATTAGTAATAGGTAAAAAACTGTATTAAATATTTATATCTTTGTGTAGTTCATTCAATATATCCGTTGAATCAATATTTGCATGTAAGAACATAATTTGGTTCACTGATACAGGGTTGGAACCAATAATATTTCTTTTTTCGGAGATAAGTTGCCTTGCTTGAGAAAAAGTTCTTTCAGATGCGGCGCTGCTTGCAGGTATCGCCAATATTTTGCAGCTTATTTTATAAAGTAGAGGAAATTCCTCTCTATGTATATACCACCATTTCAGCAAGTTAAAATTATCATGAAAAATTATATTTGTGTGTTCATATTTCTGCAACTCTCTTAGAATCTTTTCTTCATGTGTTAAAATTTCGTTTTGTTGAACAAAGTCAACGAAGAGCTCAGAATTATGCGACAACTGCAAAGATGTCGAAGGAGTTTCTTCTGCATGTTCATTCATAATATTGGAAAGACTATGCATTAATTTTTTGCATTCAAATAGAATCGAATTTTTTTCGGTTTCATTAAATTGAAGTAGCTTATTTGCTGGTGGAAAAAGGAAAAGACCAATTTTGTGATATATTGTTAAATTTTTTAAAACTAGAGTATCCAAATAAAAAAGAAGCTTTGTTTTCAATTCTCGTACAACATCGGCATCTCCGCCTTCGACTTGACAAACCTTTTTCAAGCGATGTATATATACTATGACTAAATGAATAGTTGCATAATTTTGACCTTCTAACTTCTTAGATGCTTCTTCGAAAGGTACCAAAATCTGAATTATGGACCTTAAATTACTCAAATTAAAGCTATTTATTCTGTTCAATTCTCCTTTTTCTTGCAGAATATTAATAATTTCCACCCAATTTTTTTCAATGCTATCCAATAAATAATATATAGTGTTCCATCGCGTGGGTGAAAAGCTTTTCAAAGATGTTTTCAAATTCGAGTTGATACCGGATTTTTTGAAGAACTTTACAAGTTTGGATGACATAATGCACAATTCTGCCACTTCAGGAACAGCTTTCATTGCTTTTTCAAGCGTGTTGTGCAGCAAATGATTAATGCAGAAAATATTATTGTGCGCACGAAAAGCTGCAACCATATTAGCACCCCTATCCGTAACTATAACGGCCTTTTCGTCTAGTTCACATCCGAACTCATTTAACAAATTACGAACCTTTACAAAAATATGTTCACCTGAAAATTTTAAAGACATTTTCAAAACACATATGTATTTACACCATATAAAAGAAAACCTTACTTGTGCATCTTTCATCCATTGACTTCATTCCAAGAAGTCGACTTATCAATATTCCATTTTCTATAAAATGGATTGTTAAAGATATGTATGAAGTTCTTAAATAACTATCAGTCCATATGTCTGACGTTAGCCCATATCCCGTGTGATTAACTTTTAATACTTCCGCTTTTATTTTTGTGAAATAGACATGGCTTAGTTTTTCCACATTTCTCGAAATTGTTGTTGGATTCGGTAATAATTTATTTACATCAACATGCTCTCCATATCGTGCCCCAATTGAAATTAAAAATTCTGCTAATTTTTTAAGGCCAGAGTCTTCAACAATTTTAAACGAACGGCAGTTCTCTATTGCCCACTGGGTAATAATACGAATACCAATTTTTTTCGTTTCGGTATCTACCTCTATTTTTTGGCCCGTAAAATCATCTTGATGCTTAGAAGTAATATAGCACTTATGTTTAACAAGATTTGAAGTGCTCTTCTGGTTAAACTTATAAATATTCTTACAGAGTCTGCATGCAACTAAATTCTGAATTTCCTCTCCAGTCCCACTTTCAATTTTTCCGAAAACCTCCCATACTTTACTTCTTCCCCTTTTTTCTTTAATTTTGAATTCACCGCTTAAAATTTTATTTTTGATAACAGTGCTATTCAAATCACCAATATTAATAAAGGATTCCTCTATTGTAAGCAAGTCTCTCGACGATAGCTGATTAATAAAATAAAATATATTTATAAGACAAAATCAAAGCGAAATATTACTACATAACGGTTAACCCAAGAAAAATATGTATAAGAACAATTGACAATTACAGTTAACAAATTTTAAGACAATGACTTCATAATAAAGTATAGACAAGAAATTAGTTTGCACGCATGGTATAATAATACAAGGTAGTATTGACAAGTGCTCGGGAAACTAGCATCTGTCAAAAAAACAAAATTTGAAGAAAGAGAGAGTTCAATTATTGCTTATGTTTTCGCCATTGTTTATGTTTCAGAGTTTGCAAATAACCAAACATTTGCTTACAAAATATTGCATATTTTATTTAATTAATAGTGAGTTATTATTACTAGAACGAAGATAAAAAAATATGTTGAAAACATTTAAATGCAGCAACCTCAGCAGCTGCAGATGCATATGGGCGAAATGAAATAAATTTTCAATTTAAATTAAAATACTACCGACTGGAAAACGTTAAACACATATGACACATAATTTTTTCACAACTTTCTTTATTATAAATGTTAATTTATTAATGCACATATTTTGTAGAATTTATTTATTTTCACATTTGTTTCACTTTTGTTGCACGAACAACTGTTTTTGACAGATGCTGGTTTCCTTGTTGCTGAGCAAATCAACACTTATCAATGCTACTTGTATAATTGTATCATGGTTTGCACTTTATTCTAATTTTCCGTAAACCGGTGTTAAATTCTTTCAATTATGCTCAAAATATCTTTTTAAATTAACTTACTTCATTCTCTGACATTTTAACTCTTCAATTAGTTATTTATTCAATACAGAAGAAACACTTTACAAATAATTCACTGCACTCACTGAACCCATGAAATATAAGACACCTTAAACTGCAAATGCTTCGATCTATTCGAAAGCACAGAACATGAGAGAAAGCAAATAGAGTGAAACACACTAAGAGAAGATTAGAGTGTTATACTCTTGCTCTCTTTAAACTTTTGATGTTTTATTGCACGGAACTCTAGTCTGCATGAATGATTTGAATAAAGTAAACTTCAGTACTGCACCCACTGAAGAGAGATGATATGAATGAATTCATGCAGCTCTCTAGTACATATCCTGTATTTTTGGCACGTTTTTAAAAATATAAAATAAGATCAAAAACCGCTTCAAAAATTCTCAAAATTTTTTTATTCTTTAAATATTGATAAATATATTTACAAAATTTGAAAATATTATCTTTTTTTTCTATGAAAAAAATTTCTTTTTTAAATTTGTAACCTATATGCTCCCTTAAAAATTGTTTCTACAATAGGAAATTGACGGCCACTTAAGGGCCTACTTAATTTTCTTAACGAAAAACCTCGTATTAAAAGTTTTATTTTTAAGCTACTGTTTATTTTAAGTGATTTTTTTTAACATCATAATTATATATGTTTTGAAGAAAGTTTTTGAATTTTTCGATAAGAAATATTCAAACATTTGGCAGGAATCCGTAGTTTAGTAAAGTACCTTAAATATGCGGTGGACACAAGTTTTCAGAGCATGTTTATCTAAAAACAAAAAATACAAATGATTTTTGATATACAAATGATACAGGTTCTGCTGAAGATTTTTGAGCTTTTAATCGAAGATTTTAGAAAAATTGTTGATTTTTACCAAAATGGCAGGTAAAAAACTGATTTTTGACAAAAAAGTAATTTTTTTAGGTTAAAAGAAAAGAGTATTTTTCTAAAATAAAAATCGAACGATCAAAAGTACCAGTCATATTTACTTAAAGAGTGAAATAAATTTGGTAGCGATCCTTAACATAGTTTTCGAGTAATGCTTCCACCGGTTTTAAGCAACCTTTTCGAGAAAAACTCGTTTAAAGTTTTAAAAGTAGTTTATTTAGGTATACCTATAATTTTTTTTTCAACTTACATAGAATCATCTATTCCAGGACCATATAAGATACCCTCATCATCAATTGTTGAGCCAAAAATTTCAACTTGCCTCTGTCTTCTCAGGATTCTTCCCACGCGCGTGGTTTCCTGTACATTTTTGTTTGCGAGAATTTTTTATAAATGTATGACAGTTTTTGCCACAACTGATGCCAATTTCCACATTACGTCCCCAGAATTTTATGCCAGCAGGAGAAGTTCTTATTATTGCTGTTATTTTTATTTTTTTTTACAATAATATAAGGTTTTTCATTTTTCTGAAGACTAGGGGGCCTTTCCCCTCTTTGTTCCCCCTGTGGATACCTATGCTTATGCATTTTTATATAAAGAGCGAATGAAAAAAAATAAAAGACACTTAAAAGAGTGCATTGAAAAAATAAAAGACATATTAAAGAGAAGAGTTTTGTAGCAGCTGGTATTAGTAAGGCAAGAATTGTGCTTATAACCGCAACAATTTTTATTTTTTTTTGGTCGCCTTAAGTCAAATGTGATTTTATTGTGGCTCTTTATGCACTGTTCAAAATAATCTTAGTATTATTGCTTATAGTCTTTGGACTCAGCTTGTTCTTAGAATTGAACTTGATACATTGATAAATCGATAGAGCATTGGTATATTCCACTCGAAGCTGAAATCAAATGACACTATACAACACCATAATGAGGTTCATGTTTTGAAATTGAAATTATTTGTAATAATTTTTTACAAAATCTTTTTTTTTTCTTCGGAACAGAAAAATTCGATTTGAAAATTAACTAAAATAAACAATATGCGTTATCTATGCTTTGAAATAAATTCGTTTATGTCGATCATATTTAAAATGTCGAAAAAAAACAGCTTCATATTTTTTTTTCTTAAATTTTTTTTCAATGTTGGGACTTGATATGGTCATGATCTAACAATTACAGGTACTATTATGACTGACTACGCTGCCCAGCTGTGGGCGTTGAGTGTCAAAAACAAGTGATGTACACTAGGGTGGCCCTTAACTGTATGCGATATTTTTTTTTTTATAAATTGAATATGTGCGGTGCCCTCGTTTGTTTCTTATCATGCCAAAATTATATTCTGAAAATTTCAGGAAAAAATATTAATATTTAGACGTACCGCAGAGCGAAACTTCATTCGAAATACACATTCATATTGGAAAAAATTGTTTTTTTTTCAACAATAATTAAAATTAAGACAATTTTGTGTGATTTTTTGATCAACGAAACAAAATAACGCATTAGGCATTTAATTTATTTTTCCAACGTGCTATCATTCTTCGAAAACGGTTGACTAATACGAAAATTACATTTTTATTGTTTTTTTAAAATATTTTTTTTTCCGAAAACAAATGAAATTAATGCAATTAATTTTTTTTTTCAATCTTTTATTGGCGCATGAGCATAAACACTTCTTTCCAAGGAGATATTATGTGTCGAAATCGGGTAAAAAATGCGAAAACTCAAAATTTTTAGTGGAGCAAAAAACTATTTTTAAAAAATACTTTTTTCGAAAATACATAAGTAAAATCAATTATTTTGAAAAAAATTATGTTTCTAATTATAAATTGTATAAAGTTTGTACGTTTCTAACACAACAATAACCACATAAAATTAAATCTTAATCAATACATTTATTATTTTATTTTTTTTTTTTTTTATTTAAACTTAACACCGTTTATAATTCATAATTGTTTTTACTTTAGTTATTGCTCGTAGGGCCAAAATAAAATTTCACGACTGTATCCTGGATATTTCTTACGATAGTCCCGGATAATCATTAAATTCTCAATCAAATAATGAGAAATACATATATACTTTTAGGAGATAATTCTGTTGGTTTGTGTTCTTAGTTAGGAGGCTATTAAAATCAGTTATTAATTTAACCGCATGTTAAGCTGTAATTTAAGAGAAGTAATGATTTTCAGAACATCAGTGTAGATTAGAACAAAGGAAATCTGTTCCAATTTTGAAACGTTGGGAAATGATGATGGTGATAAAAAGTCTCAAAAAGTCAAAAGAAGATGGTGTTTGTATATCTTCTTTATATAAAAATACTTTCTTTCTGCTATCACTTTCAAACTGGTCATCTTCCTGGATTTTTTTAGCCATGTCAATTTTAATTTCTGTTGGAATACTTTCATCGAACAACACAAAAGGAGGAGAAAAGGTACATTTGTCTATCTGGGTAGTACTTATTCTCATGGAAACTGTAATTCATATAATATTTTTCCTGTGCTCTTTCTACATTATAATACTCGTAAGATCTCAAATAATAAAGTTAAACCAATTTTAAATTATTTTATAAATCATACTTTTCTCCCGCTTCTTCTCCTCGAGTTTGCGCTTCCTCTGTTTTTCTTTTTTTTCCGAATAAGTTTGAGCTTCTGCCATGCTCTTAAGACGTCAATCATGCAACGTCAATCATGCAACCGGGTCTTCAATTTTCTCTCTGGAGTAGTAAACACTGCCTGTCTTCCTATATTCGGATTAGGTTCAGAACGCTCCTGTGTGAAATATCAAATGGATTGTAAAATTCATCGCAGAATAAAGTCTCCTTAATTTGCTGCTTTTCTGTTGTGCGTTACTGACTTCTTTGTAAATTTTTCGAACATTTGCGCAAATCTAACAACTTTTGAACACATCGATGGGGGAACTCTGGTAGGTATGCTTGCCTTTTTCCAAAAATCTATGCAAGTTAAGATCACCCTTTATTCAATAAGCAAATTGTAAATGTAAAGAAAATTGTATCTTAAAGATTCAAGAATGGTTTTGTCTTAAGATTCTTTTTCTTAAGTTTAAATTTGTTATGTCAGCAAATATTCTGGCTGATGCAATATTTCATCTTGTGATGAAATACTTTTGTTTATAATTACGCGATCAAGCCATCCTCAGTTTTGTTTATATTAAAAGCCTTTAAATAAGAGAAGAACTGATTTTCACAGTTAGGTTTTTAGTCCAGCTCAGCCAGTTGAGTTCCTAGAGTGTTTAAGTGAAATGAATAAAAAATAATAAACTTTTTTAAAAACACAAAAAGTACAAGTGTTTAATTAATTTCCATTCTTCTATAGTAAGACTTGCACTAGTATTCAAAGATAATTTCACTGTTTTTATCTTAAAAAATAATACTTGAAGGACATCTATGTTAGAAGGTAACCAGTGCTTCCACTTTTAGTAGATTCAATTAAATATATTTTTTGTTTTAAATGTAATAAGTTGATCGGTTAAACATAATTGTAGAGCGTTAGCAAAATAATTTTCGAAAAAAATTAAAATTTTTTTTTTCGCTCGACAAAATAGTTGTAGTTTTCTCACTTTGTAGTCAATTTCAACGGATGGTAGCTCGTTTGAGAGATAATGTTATGTAAAATACGATATTATGCTGAGTAGATTAGAAAAGAACATTAAATAGTTTTCATTTTAATTATTGTTGGAAAAAAAAACAATTTTTTCCAATATAAAGGCATATTTTGAATGAAGTTTCGCTTTGCGGCACGTCTAAATATTAATATTTTTTCTTGAAATTTTCACAATATACTTTTGATATGATAAGAAATAAATGAGAGCACCGCACATGTTCAATTTCTAAAAACAAAATTTAAGGGCCACTCTAATGTACACCCATGAACCAAGAAATAACGATCATGCAAAGAAAAGAGCCGCCATATTGTAAACAAAACACAGCTGATAGGTCTGACGTCATCGGTCACAAATTCTTTTGTTTACTTGTAGCAATTGAATGTGAAAAATTATTTCTTGAAGTTTTAAAGTTTTATAAAAATGAAGTGTGCTGTAGCGACGTGCAATAATTGCATCAGCAAGAAAAATAAATACGTTGGTATTTACCATTTTCCAAAGGAAGAAATTGCTTGCAAGCAATGGATGATTTTTTGTCGCCAAAACGTCGACACTGCAACGGCAAGAATCTGTGGAAATCATTTTCTACCGGAAGACTTCGAAAGAAGGCTCCAAGTTGAAATGGGTAAATAATTCTTGATCTTTCCACATAAATATTTTTTAAAAAATGTTTCGATTGGGTTTGGTAAAGCTATGCGCTTACAGCCGGGCGCAGTCCCAACAGTTATGAGCAAAGAGGCGCTTCCAGCAAATGCTGAACGATGTCAGCAGCAAGGAATGGAACGAAGGAAACAATGATGCCGAATTGAATGAGTTGGAATACGACGGTTTGGAAAACCTCGCAGGATACATCTGCCACCAGTTGCACAAAGACGTTCCAAACATAAAAAAGTACGTTGGAAAAAGTATTCGTTGATCTAAATGGCGAAGGGCTGCTGATAACCACAAATTATTTGAAGACGCACATTGCAAGCGCAGAGCATGTTGTGTGTGACAAGAAAATTAAGAAATTGTTTGTACGAATGTTTTTCAAAATAAGATCCTTAAACAAAGAAATTGTTAACAATCCCTTCCAAAAAAAAAAGAAAATTGAAAAAAACAGTTCAATAATAAAAACAAACTGAACTTCCAATTTTGTATTGTATTTATTTGCAATTTTTCTTTTCACAGCATTACTTTAAATTTCGTTACTGCATGAAAATATAAACAAACAAAGTATTCAAACACTTTTTTCGCGAATTAAACTTGTTAATTTTATAATTTTTCCACTTTTATCTGAGTTTTTACATGTTTTGCATGCAAAACGTATGCAATTTGACAGTTCAATAGCTTGTTTGTGACCGATGACGTAGCATGAAAAAATACTTTTTTATCGCACTGCTGATTGCTTGATCTGGTCTTGTTGGTTCATGATGTACACCTAACAAAAATAAAAACCTAACAAATTTCCGTAAAGCAATTATTTTCACATCAAATTCTTGTTATATATGCTTAGAGGAACATAAAAGTACAGATTTTTCCTACACATTTGTTGATGAAGGTTCCCAGGGTGGCTTGAAGAAACCATCTGCAGAATTTCTTGACAAAATAGTTAATGGAAAAAACATTGATGTTTGTCAAAAATACCAAACAATATTTTTCAAATTGTGCGATGGTGTAAATTTACCAACGGAGGTAAAGCGTCTTTTTATGAAATGCAGAAACGCATCAAAAGTTTGAATAAAAGATTAATAAATAAAAAATTAAAACAAAAAAATTTTGTTAAATAAAAAACTTCCGCCTTTGAAGTGAAAGGCCAAAATAACATTAAATACTTAGTACTTTTAAAAAATTTGGAATAAATTTATATATTGATAACTTTTTCGAAAGAAGTCTTATTACAATTTTGCATCATATTTGCATCATATTATACAAAGTTTTAAAGATCTTTCTTCCCATCACAGGTAAATTATATTGATTTAGTGCCATTTTTTCATAAATTCTACGGTTCTTTATCAAATCCCAACCACTTCAGAAATATTGTACGCACTCCTCTACCAAATATATAACTCTAGTATTAATTATAAGGCCACGCCCTTTTTCGAACTCCTACAACTTTTTTGTGTTTTTTAAACAATGCAAAATTAACTCAATTGTAATTTTAAAAAAATATTTAAATTGTGCCATTTTGAAAAAATTAGTTTTTCCTTTCTAAGAAAAATCCCTTTTTCTGTTAAGAAAAACAACACCGTCAATTGTCCTCACCGCATTTTGACAATATATGCCTACGTCAAACAGCTGTTTTAGCTCTATTAATACTACCTTCCTTATTGTATCATGGATATGGTGAACTTTTTAAGCATAAACAAAAAACAATTAAAACACAGAAAACTTTGTATTTGTTTCTCACCTTGGTTGGTAAAAAAGTCGGTGGGATAAGGGTAAAATATCTGCACCGTAAGCAATTGTGACTAGTGACATTCATTGACTCATTCATTTGGAAATTGCCTGGAATATGGTTAATATAGGTTTATAAAATAAAAAATGGTCAACCAAGCACATGTTAAAAAAGTTCATAAACATTTTTTCACTTAAGATATTTATGATTAAAGTAAGGAAATTATCATTCGTTTACACATTTCCAGTCCATGCTTTTTTGTTTGTTTGTTCAAAACTCTTCACTGAGAGGAAATTATATTTATATTTGACCCTTTCAAATACGAAATCCAAAGTAGAGCTCTTTAATATGCAAAAGGTTCTTTGGCTGTGTTAATAGAATCCAAACCTTCTGCTACGAAAATCATCATCGTTGGAAACCGCGTGGCAATATGTTCCACCAAATATCTGTCAGTTTTCAATATAATTGAACTTAAAGGTCGACAAAGCTTAGAGGCCTGAGAACGAAAAGTTGTCATAATGTCGTTGTTAGGCCACATAATAGGAAACATAGAAGCAGCATTGGGCAAAAAAAACAAAAAAAAAAAACAAAGAACAAAAACAAAACCTAAAATCATGCATTATTATTGTTATTATTTTTAGATTTAAAACAGGGGATAAGCGTCTGTCACGTTTTGCAATTTACACGTTGGACGGAATTTACACAGAGACAACCTTTGTCGTTACTTTTTCAACACGTCTGCATCGTGAATGTTAAAAATGATTTATGTATTCTCACCCGATCTGCGCTTGTTCGAGTCCGCACAAGTTTGGCATTTATTTGAGTTTTTTATTTTTATTCGGCTTTCTTATGCATCGACGACGGTGAACACCAAGTTTGAGTGTACACAGGGTGCTCTATTGAAACATCGACGAACAACAATGCAGACTGCCTTAAGCCCTACATAATGGTTTTTGCTTGTATTATGGCCAGCTTACCACACTCCTGAGCAACACCCTGTTGGCATCGAACAGCACTTTGTTACAATGGCAGCGACCAATACCAACCACTCCAGAGCATTTCGAAAATAATTGTATACACATCCTCGTGGCCTTTATATGAATTCCCATGCATTGTGCCTTCGCACCTTCTTTCTTTTAGAAAAGTTCGGGAGTCGTGTTGTTTTTAAATCGCTCTGAAGTGTACCTCGGCAGGTACAAACTCACACGAGCTACAAAATCAGATTTCCAACGATTTCTGCATTTTATTTTGGGCTGTGATGATGGCTCTCCTGTTCTTTTTTTTTTAGGAAAATCTATAAATTTAATTGAAGTTCAAGTTTAAATCAACTAAGGAATAAATAATGAAATGTTGAAAGGCGCTTATTTTGTTCAATTCTTCAATTCAACTGGATGTTGCTGGGCTGGCGCTTATTTTGTTCAATTCTTCAACTCAATTGAATGAGTCTAAGTCTTATTTAAAATTTTGTTCAATGTTTAAATTTTGTTAACGAAAAACTAAACAACGCGTGAAACAGGCCAAAAGTGCCAAATCAGCAAGCGGCGCTTTCAAGGACTTTCAATCGGCTTTAGTTGATTTATTGAAATAAATTTAGGAATTTTCTAAATCGGATTAAAATTTAAATTTGTTTGTTGCGAATTCGAATTCCATTGATGAGGATTAACTGAGTGTGTTCAGTCGATGAGTTCACCGGAAAACAACCATCGCGAATTGTTTGGTACTTTAATTTGTTGTTGTAATTTGTATTGAAGCTTGTCATGTCTACGTCGTAAAACAATACTAAATGTTTCAATTATTGATGCTGTCCCTATAGCTATGGCTGGCTGTAACAAGCACTCTAAACATAATATTTTCCTAACTATGCCTATAAATAAAGACTTCATTTTTTAAAAGCATTCATTTCAAGATATTAAGGCATTCAAAGATATAACACACACAATGCTCTTGTGTATCACCTTTTCTCACACACACACACTAACGCAGTGACTTCTCGTTTTATGTACCTTAACCTGAACAACTAACAGCTCCCAAACAATGCTTCTGATTTATGGTATGACTCTGTGTAGGTAGGTAGGCAGTCACATGACAAAAGCAAAAATCAATTTTTATGGACCCTCCCAAAACTGATATAATTCCAAAAGAAAAAAAAAAAAGAAAGAAATATAAATAAAAAATAAACGAAAAAAGCACCGAATAATGCCACATTGAATACAATTCACCAGCATAATAGAACATCAAACAAGATGAATACAGAATTCAACAGGGCTGAGATAAACACTCCGAATGCAGGCGAATCTTTTATGATGTCAATGAAATAACTTATTTTTACATCACAGCTAAGACCATAGTTAATCGCTTTGGATGAAGTAGTAAATATTACTTAAATATGACACAAGACAACAATAACAAGAAGGATGCTATTTATTAGCTATAAGGTAAGAGGATGCATAATCCGATGGAAGTGAAATCTAACTAACTGTCAAAATAATGTAAGTGCCCGGATATAAAGTGGTCAATATATTACTTTTTTGTAGGTTTATTCGGTGGGCTATATTTCTTATGCAAAGACACTTGGTAATGGGCTTGCAATTTTTAAATTTGTTCACTTAAAGGATTCAATGTTCACAATATATTAATATCAGGCGCGTAGCTCAAAAACCCCCATGCTTTCTGCGTAAGGTTAAATAAGTTTGCCACTTGGTATGTAACGCTCCGTATGTAACGCGTGGTGAGTACAGAAAAGTATCTATTAATATTCTTGATCAGCATCACCTGCCGAGTCGATTTGAAGCTATCGTAATGGAATTTGATGTCTTTTTATACTTTTTTCAAAAATAAGACCAAGTTCGAAAACGAGCCTAATCGGACGAAAGCCACGCCTATCGCGTGAGTATACCAAAGTAGTCAATTCTCTAAAAATTCCACAAAATTAATTAAAAAACTTTAAATTTAAAACATAAGCCTTGCAAAGTAGATCTTGTAGTGGACAAAAATAAAAAATGTTTATGTCTCAAAACCTAAAAAAAATGGGTATCGTTGTAAAAAAAATACTACAAATAAATTGGATCCAAATTATTTTTCCACAAAAAAAAAAGTTTGTGGATTCCATAACCCTTTAAAATCACTTCCTTTAGACAATTTTTTGACAATTGTTGAAGATTCTTTGTTTTCGAGCGTCTAAGATATGTATTTTTGTAAACAAACTTTTCAAAGCATCAAAAAAAATTTATTTTTGGTTTTCATAAAAATTATGAAAGAAAAAAACCGTTTTTATTATTATGAAGAAAATAATTAAATTAGATTTTTTAAAGGATTTTGAAAATGATTAGATATTTAGGAAATTTAAAAAATTATCCAATTGAAGCAGTCAAACAAACAAATTCCCACACTTACATATATTAACAAATATCTTAAACAACGTTTAATTTACGTCCAGTAGGGTAAAACACCTAGTCCTGAGCCCCATTAAGAGAATTTTTTACTTAGAAGAATGATAACTTTGTTATTTTTAGCATGTTTGGCAGGGTTTTAGTACTAAAATACGCGTTCATTCAAGAGTAATAAATTGATTTAATTTGTTTGAATGTCAATTAGACCAATGTATGTAAAAATAATGATTTATTACAAAATGAACTGAATGCCAATTATGAGCCCCCGATTTCCAATATTGAGCCACCTTTTACCCAGTTGCCCATAAATCACAAATTCATTTTTGTGTCTTTGTGCTCAACTTCAGTTCGATCCAAACCTGACTTTCCAAGGCATTTACTGGAATCGATTGCGTTAGGATTGAAAGGATACAGGTCGCAGGTACGAAAACCATTAGTTATGTTCTCATTTTTTATGTAGGTACCAATAATGTTTTTTAATAATTTTGCAAAATGATGCTTTGTAAACTGTTGGTTCATGTTATGCATTCTCCAACATTGCAGTTCCTTTAACCACCCCATTTGTTGCATTTGGGTATAAGCAGATCACAACAATTTGCAATTCTTCTCAGAGCTTGGATAAACAGTAAGTTAAATGCCTTGTATGACCATCTACGTAAAGAGTTACAGGAAACAATATTTGATTTGAAACCAGTGTTGGATAAAAGACTTCTTTTATATTGTATATAAATGCATCCGAAGTCATCCAGCCTGAATCAGTTTTCAGATACACTATTCCTTCAGGTATTGATTCTAATATATCCTTGGGTATTCTTTTATAAGCAAAAACAATCATGGTGGAATTATCAGGCATCAGAAGAAAATGAAAACATAACTGTCATTCTCTCTTTAGCTGCTCCTTTATCTGTTTCATAAATGCTACTTGCACCTCTAGGAGCTAAAACTGGTTCTCCTTTTGGGCATAGGACTTTTCATTGAAGTATGTTTGAATTTGATGGAACCAGCCTCTTTAATCATTTTCCAAAAGATCTGCACTGGCATTTGCTACTGCTTCAGGAACTCGAATAGATGTTTTTTGGATGTCGGTTAAGAAATCCGCTATACCATTTGTCGCCAGGAAAATTATTTTTAAACATATTTTCACGAGTGTATGCATCTTAGAATTCTTTAACAATTATTTGAACTTTATGTTTTCTTCTTGGGAAACCTCTTTCATAGTTCTCAGATATATATTTCACTATTTTTCCATCTTCGATGCATGTTAAACCCGGCAAAGGACCAAGTAGATCCTTATTGGAACGGTTATGAATGAATCCGGTTATGGAGTATTGGGCGCAGAATTTCATATTTCCTTGAAACTTCGTGATTTGACACGCCGGACTTAATGTAGTTAATTAGTATAAAATAAATTGTTAATTTAATAGTGAGTGGAGCCAATCTGACCAATATTCGCCAAAAATTGGGGCTAATGGATGGAATCGGGATGTAATGCATGCAAGTTCAAGTGCAGAATCTGGCATTAATTGCAAACAAATATCAAGAGTTTAAATTTTCTTATTTTTAATGTTTTTGAATATGTAATGAGAGAATCAGGCTTAACGGGTAACAATGTTTATAAAAATTTCTGTTTTCCTACTTTGAACTCCACGGGTCCACATTTGGATATTTTATTTTTTTGTAATATTCCAATTGTGAGCCAAACTCGAAACATGGAATTTAGTTATTCAAATATAAGCCCACATTTTTTTGCTTTGACGGAGCTTATTATAGAAATCATAACAAAATGTCCATACCCGAAGATTTAAAGTTTGTTAACTCCTTGTCGATATTGCTTAGCAAATCACTTGACTGAGTAAGAATACTAGGCACGTCTTTTTATTTTAAAAAATCACTTTCAACTTAATATTTCATACTCAGCATGATAGCTAAACGAACTGAACAAATTTTGACGAATAGTTATAAATTTACTGTTTTAACTGACATCCAGACAATTATTCGCTAGAGACAGTTTAATGACTGGGGGGCTCAGAATAGGCTGAGGGCTCAGGACTGGGTGTTTTACCCTATATGTAAAAAAATCTGATTTTGAAAAGTGGTCCAAAATTGCTATTTCACAGAAATTTTTTATTGTTATTGCATGCATTTGTTTCATCTTAATAACAAAAAATGCCTTTTTCTTCAATTTATGTAAAACAAATTCACCGACTTTTATCGATTGCTGAACAAATTTTTCAATTTTCAAAATACTAATTCATGGATAAAATTAATGCAAGTAGGTCTAAGGTAGGTACCACTAGGGTCTATCTGATTTCGACTATTTTTAATACACATCTATTACACTATCCTTTTAGATTTAACCGACCGAGTTACATTATAATCGGCCAACTTTAGTATTTATCTTCCATATAAAATCATGTAAATCATTAATATAGGTTCAAGGGTAACATCTAGTATAAAACTGTTTTTGACCATATTCAGTACACAGTACCATCGCCCAAGTTTCGTTAAGATCGGTCAACTTTTGTATGTAGCTCCCATACAAAATTATGTAAAAAAAACTTTTTAACAAAAAAAAAAAACCGACTTCAAAATCACTACAAAGTAAAAATAATTTTTAATAACTTTTCCCATTCATTTCTTCGTCATATTTTAATAGCTATTTATATGTATTATAATATTGGAAATCTTATCATTTTCATTTTTTCTATTTTGTTTTATTATCATCAATATATTAATTGCTTTATGTACATAAAAGCATTGAAGTCGGCGCTCCAAGATTTCCAATATTATAATACATATAAATAGCTTTTAAAATATGACCAAGAAATGAATGGGAAAAGTTATTTAAAATTATTTTTACTTTGTAGTGATTTTGAAGTCGGTTTTTTTTTTTTGTTAAATAGTTTTTATTTCTTCCTTTTTAGAGAATATGAAATATTTTATGTAATAGTATTCTTGAGGAAAATTTCAAACATGAAACTTTGTTCTTAAAAAATTTGTTTTGTTAATTCCTGAAAGTTTGTTGGATATTTTTCATTTCAGCTTCTTTACAATTTTTAGTGCCACGCCGTTTCTCTAAACCCGCCCACTTTATTTACAGTAATTTTTAAAAATTGTGTCTACCCCTGTACTAAATTTCAGTACCCTAGTGTCAATACTATTCGAGATACAGTGTTTTTTAATATGACCACACCCCTTTGTCAAATAACGCCCACTTTATTGACCGTAATTTGTAATAATTGTGCCTACCCCAGTATTTTTTTACTGTAAATTTCAGTACCCTAGTGTCAATATTAACTGAAATACAGTGTTTTTCTTATATTGACACGCCCCTTTGTCGAATATCGCCCACTTTTTTAAAAAGGGACCTCCGCGTTCATGGTATCTATCTGTTGAAAAAAAATTACGGAAATCGGGCAAGAGCTGTAGGAGGTATCGATGTACATACATTTAAAAAAAAAAAAAAAAAAAAAAAAAAAGCGGACAAACCAACCAACTTGAGAACCTCCTCCTTTTTGAAGTCGGTTAAAAAGGAGTTGGCTGTGTCGTGGACACAACCGTTGGTTTTGTCGTGACGGTGTTTCTTTATAATCTCACTTCTATCTCATGTTCAAACTCTTGTTTTAATCCATGACCAAATTCTTGACTTAATCAAACATACTGAATCCCTTTGGTAAGGTGTGTTTTAGGTGTGTCTTAATTTTTGTCTTAATACATATCCTATTTCATGTATAGTCCTTTTCCGGTTTCATAGTCCGGTTTCATGGAGTTATTTTGTTGTTTGTGAGCAGTTGCCACGAAAAAGCTGATGAAATCATAACAAACTAGATTATTGTTGTTGTTGTTGTTGTTGTTGTTGTTGTTGTTGTTAATGTTGTTGTTGTTGTTATTGTTATTGTTGTTGTTGTTTTTTTTGTTGTTGTTGTTGTTGTTTTTGTTGTTGTTGTTGATGTTTATGTTTATGTTGATGTTGATGTTGATGTTGATGTTGATGTTGATGATAATGTTGATGTTGATGTTGATGTTGATGTTGATGTTGATGTTGATGTTGATGTTGATGTTGATGTTGATGTTGATGTTGATGTTGATGTTGATGTTGATGTTGATGTTGATGTTGATGTTGATGTTGATGTTGATGTTGATGTTGATGTTGATGTTGATGTTGATGTTGATGTTGATGTTGATGTTGATGTTGATGTTGATGTTGATGTTGATGTTGATATTGATGTTGATGTTGATGTTGATGTTGATGTTGATGTTGATGTTGATGTTGATGTTGATGTTGATGTTGATGTTGATGTTGATGTTGATGTTGATGTTGATGTTGATGTTGATGTTGATGTTGATGTTGATGTTGATGTTGATGTTGATGTTGATGTTGATGTTGATGTTGATGTTGATGTTGATGTTGATGTTGATGTTGATGGTGATGTTGATGTTGATGTTGATGTTGATGTTGGTGTTGTTGCTTTTGCTTTGCTTTTTATTTGCTTCTCCATTGGTTGTGCTTTTCCTTGGTGCGTTAATTTAAAATTAGCTACATGCAATTAATCCAGTAAAAGTGATGCATATGCGTCACATTAGGCGGTTCCCAGAGGGGCCGTCAATTTTGTTTTTTTGTTTTTTAATTTATCATGTGCCCGAAGACCTCACCTTAATTTTCATTCCTTAAAATTTACCTTCACGCCAGTAGTCACAGAGTAAAAATTCCATACAACGTTTTTTCATGGTGATAGCATTTTTACTACATTATGTGGTTGCCACCTTAAAATCATCACGACAAGAATTTTTTGTGTAATTTAGTTGTAAGGCGTAATAACACATCTATGCTGTCGTAAAACAAAATTTACCGCAGCACATCTCCTGGATGAGTAATAATTCCATACAACGATATTACGTTTCTGTTACATAAGCTACTATCTTCACAATCTGACGACGTCAAAACTATTTTTATACCCCTACGTTTAAAAAACGTAAACGGGGTATATTAATTTTGTCACTTCGTTTGTAACGCTCATAAGGAGGAGTGGTAGGTAAAGAAAAGTATATATATTCTTGATCAGCATCACCACCCGACTCGATTTAGCCATGTCCGTCTGTCTGTCCGTCTATCCGTGTCTCTGTCTGTGATCACGATTACAGCCGTAATTTTCAAGCTATCATCACGAAATTCGATTTTTAAGCTTTTATCTAAAAAATAAAGGTCAAGTTCGAAAATGAGCCAAATCGGATGAAAACCACGCCTATCTCCCATACAAAGTGACTTTATCAAAACAGTAAAATCTCTTAGAATTCCACAAAAACTAATATATGGGCTTGAAATTTTGCATATGAACTTTATTATTTAATATACACTCTAAGTATGAAATTCAACTTAATCAGATGAAAACCACGCCTACCTCCCATACAAAGTGACTTTATAAAAAATTAAAAATCTCTTAAAATTCCACAAAAATTAATGCATAGACTTAAAATTTTGCATGTAAACTTTGTTATTTAATATACATTCTGAGTATCAAATTCAACCAAATCGAGTGAAAACCACACCAACCTGCCATACAAAGTGACTTCAATTAAAAAGTGACTGCATAAAAAAATGTTCTGTTAAAACTATGACGAAAATGGTTTTACAAATAAACATTTTATGGACTGCTTAAGACTTTGGATATACTTTGGATCGGACGTCGGGGTATTTTAACTTCGGCCCAGTCGAAGATAATTTCTTACTAGTTTTTTTTTTCTTTATTTTCGTTGTAAGGCATCCTTCATCTTCCTTTTTAAACATTTATGGTAGCTTCTACACTCACAGAGTAACAATTCAATGCAACGCCGCTGCATGAATGTTGCATTGTCGATCTTTGAACGGCTCCCTCTGTGTTCCCATGACGTCAGAATTTTTTTGCCTAATTTTGTTATGAGGGCTTAGAGCAGGCCTTTATTGGAGTATAATATTTTTAATCCTAGCACTGATACTCAGCGATTTGACGATGACCTCTCGATGACGTTTTGAATTTTTATTTTGTTTTTATAATGAAGTCAAAGAGGTTACATTTACGGTCGTACCTTTTTTTTTAGACATAGCTTTTATAGTCAGCGAGTAACAATTCACTGCAACGCCGATCAATTTTAAAAAAATGCATTTTTCAACTTTTTTGGAAACCTGCGCGGTAAAACGTAACTTCGTCACGTCAAAATGAATATAAGTCCAAGGCAGATACTATAGGGCCTGACCGATTTGAACTATTTTTGATGTTTTTTTTTTTAAGTAGCTTAAACTTAGTATGTTAAACATATAAAATTTCATTATCATAGGAGCATTTCTTCTGATTTTGTCAAACTTTTGTATGGGCTCAGCAAGCTGTACTGTGGTTCCAAATACACCCTCTAAATTTGAAATTTGGTATAAGCAGATAGAAACTACGAAAAAACAAATAAATAATTTCCATTTCAAATTATTCTTGTTCTTTCTTGTTTCATTCACTGTTTTTACTGGATAAGAAGCCACAACGTAGATGCGAAGCATATAAGGGTAACAGCAAAACAAAGGATAATAAAACGTTTGCTGAGTGTGACCATTGCTCAAAACTTTTTTGACCTTTGCATTATGTTCGTGAATGTTAATCGTGTTACCTTCACAAATACAAAGAACCTGATATATTGAAAGATAACGATGATAATGATGGGGCAGATCCATCCATGCCTAGCACATCAAATGCAGCTCAATCGAATCGGATTTATCAATTGGTTATAAATCTTATGTAAATTGAAAATGTTTTGTGCAAACATATATTAAAAAAAAAAAAAAACAAAAATTAATATTAATATTTCATGAAATAACAGCACATTTTAATTTTATCTCATTAAAAAATAGAAAATTTCCTTACAAAATACAATACGGGTCGGTATGACCCAAATAAACGGGATTAAGTTGTAAAACATGTAAACGGGTCTAAGGTTAAGTAAATCAAAATTCGACCTCTAACTTTTTAATCGCGTAATGTTAACGAGAGAAAATAGTCGCATACATTTTTACCGTTGCAGTGCGTTGACTATTGGGACATATAAGTCCCATGATTTTTCGAAATTGTTCTTCGCGACACTTTTGTTAAGAAATTTAGGATCACTGAACACGAATCCGGTGTGGGATTCTCGAATTTCCCAGCGATTCAAGATCGGTTGCCACAGGGTTAAACAACTTAAGCTAAATAATCAATGCAAGTAAATTGTTTGTTGATGCGAAATTTTTCGTGTCGATGACCAATGTTGTAAAAATAACGATTGCTATAACAACTCAAATTCTCAAAATTTGTAAAAGATATTCACTGTTTTCTTTTTTCATTTTTTTTTTTATTTTTTTTTTTTTTTTTTTGTGGCATATAAACACTTTTTTCTCTTTGTTGTAAATTTGTTGATACAAAGCGGTTCGAGTGAAATATTATCAGCATGATAACATCAACAATTATTGGAAACGGTGACATAGATACTCGTATCAGTAGAGCCGAGTTTCTACTTTGGTATAGAGTGCAGTTATGCGGAATTGGAGTATCATCGACTATCAGTATTTTTCAGTATGTTTACTCACATTTAAACTGTTGTTTCTGAGTACCACTGTCATAAAACCCAAAACCAATGTGATAAACTCTTTAAATACATTACCAATCATCACATAAATAAATTATATAGCATAATTTCACTTTTAAAGTACAATGATCTTCTCCGAAAATTCAAAATTTGAGCTATGATAGTCTTGATCGAATATATGAGCGATTGTATATACAGTGTTGTGCATATCAAAAGCAACCATAAAAAGCCATGTCAATTATACCTAGAAACTTTTCCGTTTTTATTAAAATTCTAGTTTGATATATTTTTTTATAATTATTAAAACACAAATTGTTTAAAAATAATTCAAAAATGTTTATACTGCAGGCTTTAAAATTTTATTTTAATAAATAAAATACAAAGTAGAAATTATGCTCTGCATAACTAAAGAAACTTAAATTAAAGAAATTTAAATCGATTGAAAATACAGGTCATAGGGTTAATATTTGGTAAAATAAACTTTATTTTTAATAACCGCAACACATCTGCGTGGCATTGAAGCTATAAGGTTGTCAATTGAAGCATAATCGCGAATAACGTTGTAAACGACAAAATTGTAATTTTTGACTAGAGATAAAAAAACGTTTTAAACATTGTAGGCGTTTATTTTTGGTTTTTTTGTTAAACACTCTGATTTAATAAAACTTTACTATACCTAAAGTATAAAAAAAATTAAATAAAATATTTAATTACATCTAAATTTACCGTTTAAAAGTTTTTACAGTGGAATAATGTTTTATATCCAAAAATTGAATGGATGATGAAACGTTTTTCCACTGAACATAACATATGACTTATGGCGCTTAAAACGTTTTTCCACTACTAAAAACGACTGCACTTACAGCTTACTGCACTTACAACGTTCTTCCAAATTACATTCATAGGAGCATTTTTATTTTCTATGGTCTCTCCATTTCTCGAAATAGGAGACTGACCACTATCTCTTAGTCTTTGATAGTTAAAATTTTACCAATTTTCGAAATTAATTTAACGTTTTGAGCATCGATAGCACTTGCGCATCAAGTTCGATTGTTCGCTTTTATTCATTTTACAAGCACGTGCAACGTTATTCCACTGAGTGGCATTTAAAAATGCCCCAACCTGCATTTTTTTACTCACTTCTGTTTTTATATCGTATAAGAGAGTAATTCTAACTGATATCCGCGAAAAACACTTTTAAAAAAATGTCGTTTACAACGTTATTCGCGATTCTGCTTCAATTATAGTTTGTGATATGCTTCGCCACTGCTGCGGCAGTGTCTTAACGAATGCAGCTTTATAAGAAAACCTTTGCCAACTGACTCGTCGCTTAAGGATTCCGAAAAGATTTTCTATTGGATTAAGATCAGGCGATTGAGCTGGTCAATCCAATACCCGAATCCCTTTTGCGCAAATTCACATCTTAACGATCATTGCGGTGTGCTTAGGGTCGTTGTCATGCTGAAATATCCACCTGGTTGGCATTTCTCGCTCAGCGAAGGGCAATATGGCTGTCTCTAAAATTTCTTTATAAATAAATCGGTCAATTTTTTGGGTAATTTCATATACTGTATCTTGTCCAAATCTAGAAAAACAAGCCCAGAACATAGCCGAGCCGCCTTCATGGTAAACTGTGACCTGACAGTTTTGAGGTTTAAGGCTCTCACCTTTTCGACGATGTACTGTGGCCATCGCTGGTAAAGAAATTAAATCTGGACTCGTCACTAAAAAGGACTGTCTTCCATTGGTCATCAGACCAATTTAATGAGTTCTTACAAAATTTAATTGGGAATATAAAAATTTGTATTTGATTTAAGCCAAAAGAGATTATGTCCTAAAAGCAAACCTTCGTATTTTTTATTTTTTTTTTTTTTTTTTTGTAAGCAATGGCTTTTTCGCTGGTCTGCAACTTATTAAGTCAGCTTCCAAAGCACGTCTGCGAACAGTACTCGAATCCACGCTTAAATTTAGTTGATTAACAACAGATTGAGATGATAAAAGAGGATATATTTTTGAAAAGTTAGAATGACATGCCGGCCTTATCTCTATGTAGATTTAAGCTTCGGACCACCCAAGCGAAGCATTTTCACAGTTTTTTAGTCTTAAACTCTTTTTATAAGACGTGAAATTATTGATATATTTATTTTGTAGTTTAAGATAAAGAAATTAGTGATGCTCCCGATTTATACTCATCAATTATTGTTGTTTAAAGGACTCTGGATATTTATCACGCGAAATGACGTTTTGATAATTTCAAATGTCGTCTTGACACAAAGAATTATTTGCAAATGACTCTCTTCTGTCTAAATCAGTAATAACTAAGCAAAAATTAAAAATATAACCGACATTTACCGTTTATAGGAGCAAAAATTATTTGACTTAAATAAGTTGCTTTTGTTATGCACAGTCAAAAATCAAGCGCTCATTCCGTAAAACTGCTCTCATTGCTAAAATACCGTTATTTTTTACTTCATTTCTTTTGATGCTATATTGAGCGCAATACATGATTAAGCAAAAATAACTATTTAAATTTTGGGTAAGGAAGTAAGACGATAAAAAAATATGAAGAAGTTTGCTACACCAATTTTGGTTGCTTTTGATATGCACAACACTGTATGTGTATATTGATTTAGCAAACAGTGATCCTAATTGCCTTATTACCTTATGGTACTCAAAAACAAAGTTTGAATTAAGGTTGACGTGGATCATATTTCCTTTTTTTTTATTCGTTTATTATTGAGAGACTAAGACGAACTATCATATCTCAAATTCGTTTTTTTGATTCACAAATTCTATATAAAATCAAGTATTAAGAATTGCAAGGGATGTTGTTCGAGCCCCATATTCTAAATTTTTCGAAAAAATATTTACCTTAGAAAAAGGTTCAGCATATTGGGAAGTTCATAAAAATTATTTAATGAGCATGTTATACAAATTATGAAGAGATAATGTTTATCCTTTTGCGATAGAAATGGATTTTTACAAAAAAGACAACTATTAGCGGGGATCACAAGTAGTGTTGTTTAGACAATAACATGTTTAGTTCGGAAATGAAAGCAAAACCATGTCAGATAGTCGAGAAACTGTTCTCAACCATCCTTGGTCGACCATCTAAGAACTTTTGCTGCATATTGATTATGAGGCACTTTTTTGTGTTTAGAGGATTATCGGAATCGTATTTTGCGGAACCGCGGAATCGTATTTTGCAGTGCTAAAACATGGTATTGTACCGCATTGCACAAGACGAACTCTGGTTAAAATGGAAATGAACTCTGGAAACTACCCCATCCACCGAGCTTTGCCATTATTGTACTATTAGATTTCCATTTATTCTGATCGCTTCAACACTTTCTATGTGACAAAAGTATTTGACAAAAATAATCGAAATATACTATCTCCATATCGACGTTGCGCATACAAAGGTTATGTGTAAAATTTCAATTTTTTTATTTTACCATTTAATGCCACATTTACTCACCAAAAGATTTTTTGATATTTTTATTGGTTCAGCAATTAGCAAATGTGAAAGTTAGCTCGCTTCAAAAAATTATTCAAAAACACTTAACGTCTTTTTATGCGCAACGACGATATATTTTGCTCAAAAACTGATTTTGGATTTTTATGGATCCAGCATTGAAAATTTACCCGCTAGATAGATGATAAAAGATTGCTAAAACGAGAGTGATAACATTATTGATTGAAAATAAAGAATTGTAGAAGATGTCAATGTAAAAACCGAAATCCGCACCATCTTACTTTCCGCCAGCGGTAGTAGTGTGATGGAGTTTGAAAATTTATCAAACATTTTGAGAAAAAAAGGCTAAGATTATAATGATACCCACAATAATGAAGTACTATCGTGGGTAACGTTGTTATTATTGATAGTTATTATAAGAATTATTTTTTTTGGCGTGCGAAGTTACGTTTTACCACGCAGGTTTCCAAAAAAGTTGAAAAATTATTTTTTTTTTTTAAATGCATCGGCGTTGCATAGAATTGTTACTTGCTCAGTGTGGGTGGTACCATAAAAATAATAGTGTGACAATAAAGAGTAATTTTTTGACTTTATGACAAAAATAAAAACAAAATTCTAGACGTTGCATTAGGCGGTTCCCTGAGGGGCCTCATGACGCCATCTTCATTTTTATCATGTGCCTGAAGATCTCACCTTCTTTTTGTTCCATAAAATTTAACGTTACGCCAGTAGCCACAGAGTTAAAATTCCATGCAACGTTTTTTCATTGTTGTAGCATTTTTACTGCATTATGTGGTTGTCACCCTGAAATTATGATGATAAGGATTTTTTTTTTATATTTTAGTTGTGAGGCGTAATAATCTTTACTGTCGTAAAACAAAATTTACCGTAAGCACGTAGGACCAGGACTAGAATTCAGACAAAGATTGGAAAAGGGCTACAACAAGGATTGGGATAAGGATAAGAACAAAGATATAGACACACCTAAAACAATATTGAAGATTAGGAAAAGAAAAAGGAATAGAACAAGAATTTGGACACACTAAAGCCAATATTTAGGAAAAAGTTTGGGGAAAAAAGTTGGACAAGAATTCGGATACTGATTCGAACGAGGGTAAGGTCAGAAATTTGGGCATGAATTAAATCAAGAGTTTAAATAAGGATAACGATAAGGAAAAGTTTGTTATCAATGAAAAGAAAAGAGACAAGAATAAGGACAAGAATAAAGATACGCTGTTACGTCAAAACCTACGGGTGTATCCACGACAAAGACAACTCTTTTCTTATTATAGAAATAAAGATGTTTAGAAATTAATTAATTTTTTTAATAAAGTTTTTAACTAACGATTAGCAATAAATTAAAGTGAATCACTGACACTTTTATAAAGCTCATTACAAGAAAAAACCAAAAACAACTTTTGTTGTGCAAAACCGATTTTGATCAAACGATATCGAAAAAAAACATTCGATTAGAAAACACAAAATTCATACCATGGCTTCTCACAAAGTAACCTAAATGACAAAACGCAAAAACGAAATTATGAATTAACATTTTAAAGCAATTTCTGGCTTTCGGAAACGTACATTATTCGCATACGTACATTATTGAAAACATGTTTTCATTAACACTGAAAACCATTAATCATCTGCCAATCACAGAAGAAACAACCTATTCGACGATTCGCTATTTATCACAGCAGCCAAAGTGAAAACAATAGCTGTGCGATCTTTACCAGTCAACATTAATTCATGGAATATTTCATCAAGAGCATTAATCGTTTTGTTATAGAAAATCATTTGAGATAAAGCTCAGTTTGACATTAAGTTGTACCACGTACAGAAACAATACAAGCGCACATAATTGATCGTCTTTGTTTTCGGTTGAGAACCAAAAACGGAACCAAGTCAAAGCAATGATACGCATTCGTTTAGAAATTTGAATAATGACGAAGCTCGTCCTCATCAATAACTTTTCAAAAAGAAAGAAAAGCAAAGCCAACGGCCACATGAATCTTTTGGAATACTTTTTTCAACGATGACTATGAAGTATTTATATATTTGGAGATGTGCTTTGTTAATGTTTTGTGGGCAGATTTTTTTTGTTTAAGATTTGCACTGGAATTTTTTGTTTCCATTTGTGTTTCGAAACAAATGTATGAGTATCTCATACTTTTTCCGTACAATCTTTTCTATGACTTAGAGCTTGGATGCTGTGCTAATCAATTTGCAATTTTTAGCAATTTTTCATTATTTGAATAACAGATGCAGTTTGACGACGTAAAATAATGTTTGTGGGTATAAGTAGACTATTTAACTTTTACAACAAACAAAATTCATATATACCTTATGAAATATCTATAAGCTGAAAGATTAAAATTGCCTACTCGAATACTATAAAATGATGTATAGACATTAAGGTGCCTCGAGCTCCATAGAAAAAAGGTGTCGATGTCACCGACTAAAAAAGAACCTTGATCTATTTTATGACGATTCCCAAAATATTTTCATGGAGAGATATAATATTATTATATTAAGCAAATATTTTGTTTGATCTAAGAAAATCTTAAATTAAGCCTCATTTGCTCAAATCAAGCACAAAAAACTAAAATTAAGAAAAATAAACTCATAATGAACATTTATTTCTAAAATTGAGCAAAACGAGTTATTGCTTGAAACAAAAATAAAATACTTGATTCTAGAACATGAAACAAGACTTTAATCAAGAAAGTATTTTCTTTATTTTAGCAATCGCAGAGAATTATTTTATTTTTCGGCAAGTTGTTATTTGAATTAATCCAATTTTTCTCACTTCAACTTATATTGGCATGCTTATAATTCACAACCTGTTTACATAAAAACATGTTTAGGATGGTGCGGATTGACAAACTGGTTGGTATGGTTTGAAGGCGCAGTGTCTTACTTGTTATTTAATTTTTAAAAATATAAGTATCTACAAGATATATTTATCATATTCGAGTAGTTTTTTATAGTCGGTTATCCTACATCCTACCTTCTCGGTCAATTGTGTACAAACTTAATAACACGCACAACACAATTGATCCTAAGAAGCTAGGTCAAAGTCCTTTCAAGGGCTGAAATGGCCAGTTATTTATTTATTTTTTTATCCTACATCCTACATCTTAGCTGAAAGATTTTCGTTATAATAAGAAAATTAAGTTTCTAATATCAAGCAAAAACATAAATATTAAGAAAATTGTTCACTTGAATCAAGCAAATTATTCTAGTTTTCAGCAAATTGTTTATTTGATAAAAGCAAATTTTATTTACTCACTTCAAATCAATATTGGTCTTGAATATAGAGAAAATTTGTTTGACTTTTAACCCTTTCGACCTCAACGTTGCCTGAGAGCAATTTCACATGTTTGTCGTCTTATAGTTAAAGCTACGAGCAATATTTTTTTTCTTAAATTAAGTAATGTTGATGGATTAATGTTTTGAGCAGGGACCGTAACTGTTATGACTTTTTTCAAAAAAGCTAATAAATAATAATAATTTTTTGACCGATTTTTGTTTGTTTTTGGTCAAAAATAAAAATTAAAATTTGACTTTAATTTTACGGTCAAAAATAATAGTTAAAATATGACTTTCATTTTTCCAGTCAAAAATATAAGTTAAAATTTGACTTTTATTTTTGAGTCAAAAATAAGAGTTAAAATTTGAGTTTTATTTTTCTATTAAAAATAAGGGTTAAAAATTCAGCAGTGATATTCTATATTAAATACTTTCTTACTCGGAACACGTTGCTTTGCACCCGAAAATATGCTAATGAGTCGAATGAGTATTTTAGATATTTACATATGTAAGTAAGTAATTTTACATATTTAAGTATTTTACATATTTCATTGAGTACGGATAGAGTAGAGAACAACATTAAACATTTGGGCATTTCCACAGAAATGTCAACCGCAGCCAAAAAATTCAAAGTCTATAAAAGTACGTTGTTTTAACATATTTTTATAAGGAATCTATCAAATTTAACAAATGTGAACAAATTTTACATTTATGCGTAACACACTGTTTGAAATATTCAAATGCAAAGTCGAACAAGTGCAAAAGTTCTGTTTTGTTACATTTCTATGACATGTTTTGTTTTGATTAATGTTCTTAATAAGAGCCACTATGCATTGACATTTACTCTCTTTAATCTCGGTTTATGTATTAAGAATATAAGAAAAATGTAAAAGGAACGATGCGATTGCTAATTACGGTAAATTTTTTCATTGCTTTAGCGTGTATTTCGATGCCACGTGCGACATTGAAAAAGAGCATTTGTCTTATGACATATAAAGTAAAAAAAAAACATAAAATGTATGGCGCCTGCTACACGTTCAATATTTATTGTGATATTTGGATCGCGATCCATATTGTTGGATTTCAAAATATTTAAATATTATGCGATATGTGGATCACAATCCATCAATATTACATGCTACACGTTCAATAAATATCACGATACTGCATATTGATCAATATATATTGAATGTGTAGCAGGCGCCTATGATGGAATAAAATGTCGCATTCGACATGACGCGTTCGAAAGTGATTAAAATTTAATAAAAACTAAACTACATTATATTTTTGAATCAAATGAAAAACAATTTTAATGCATCACATCAATGCATAACATTTTAAAATTAATCGCATTAAAATATTCCTTCAGGTTTCGCTGAAATCATTGTTTGAACTGTTCGCCATGAAAACGACTTCTGCTTTTGTCGCGTGCGAGTGCCTTGGATTTTTGTAATTATCTTGACAACGAACAACTGCCAAAAATCAACCTTAGCCCCAATTATAGTGCTAATCAAGAGCTATAAGTTTCGCCTTTTGTCAAAATAAAATAATGTTTTGGTATATGTTTTTTTTTCACTTTGAATGCGTACAAATCTCGCATTCGACATTGGAGAAATGCCCATATATAAAATTGTTTTGTTAATTATATACTGTATTCTAAATGTCATGAAAAATTACTCGACACACAAGTAACGGGACAATCAGCTTTAGCATCGACATCATCGAGTGTGCGTTTTTTATTTTGGCTTTGCATGAATTTGTTTTTGTAAAGTTCGCTGGAAAATGTGCTAAACACTGAACGAGTGCGATTTGCGTTGTTGTTTTTTGCAGGCGTTCTTTGATTTTGGCTCATCGCAAAGACAAAATTAAGATAGAAAGAAATTTGTATGAAGGGCCACGCGGGCCATACGGGCCACTACGTGAGCATGTTTGCTTCCAAAGCATCGATGCAAGCATGCTTTCTATGTGTTCCGGCCTATTTTTTTTTTTTAACATAGAAGCAAAATCTGAACCATAGGCCTCTAAAAACGTATTGGTCTCATTTTTAAGTTCGTAAATCCGAGATAGCACTTTTCCGCGTGAAAGCCACCGTAGTTCTGTATGAAACAGAAGTGACTGATTATCTGCTCCCATTTCCTGACAAACTTCATTAACCCTTTGACGACCATTGGGACACCGGTGACCCTTTTACTTTCGAATTTTTCCTGGAAAAACTATGCAAACGATTTTTCTTTACAAGGTATCATTCAACAAGGAATGAATGTGGCTTTCAGAAAGTACTTAAATTTCAAGGGTAGATTCATCCCTTTGCCTACCAGACCACCCCAAAGTCGAAAAATTTTTACTTTTTCTCCCCCTTCTTCTTGCTGCAATATTTTAGGGGTAGGAGGAGCTATAGTTACAAAATTTTTGGGGAAGTTGCGGGCAACCTTCCACCTTTTAACAAAAAATACCAAAAAACTAGTAAGAAATGATCTTCGACTGGGCCGAAGTTAAAATACCCCCACGTCCAAACCAAAGTATAGTCAAAGTCTTAAGCAGTCCATAAAATGTTTATTTGTTAAACCATTTTCGTCATAGTTTTAACAGAAAACTTTTTTATGAAGTCACTTTTTTAACCTTAGACCCGTGAATTGGGTCAAATCGACCCAACACAAATTTTACAGTGAATTACACACATTTCAAATAATAAATTTAACGATATTTTGGTATGAGTGTATGCATTGGACTTTAAGCATTGTAATGAGACTTGAGATATTACATATATGTATTGCATGTGGGATATATTCAGGTAAAACACACATGTTCTCTATACGTGAATCCGGGTCAGATCGACCCAACTCTTTTCTTCTTAGTTTAGTCTCTGCTCCTAGTTTTCTCCGAGTATAGCACTTCTCTATAATGTTGATAGATACACATTTTAGTGCTGGTGTTTATTCAATCATATATATTAACAAGTTCCATCATGTTCAATCATGTTTTTGGCGCAGTTCATGTTCATGTTGATCAGTTGTCAGATTTGTTTGGCCTTTGATAGTTATCAGTCTGATTTTTATTGTTATTAGTCAAAACAATGTCGCGCTATAATCTTCGTCGACCAGTGGTAAAAATAAATCGTGAATTAACAGAAGAAGAAGAAAATGAAATTGTTAACGAAAATGATAACGGTAGTGATTATGACGAAGTCATTGATGTGCAAGATAACTCCGATTCAGAGTTTAGTGATAATGCTTCGTATTTTGATGACGGTACTAGTAACAAGGTAATTCAAGATGTTCGTTTGACTGAATTGCAGCGTTATGTTGAATTTGAAGACGATGAATTAGGAGAAGTTAATTTAGAAGAAAATGTGGTCAGTGCAGTTGAACCAAATCGTGGCGCAAGATATAATAGCCAAGGCAAAAACGATGCCACTGTTTGGTGGTCAGTGCCAAGTTCAGTCGAAAAGGAGCGCACCCAAATTATGAAACGAGCTCGATCTGAAGCATATCCTTATTTGAAACAAAATTTCGATAAAAAAAAGGATGCGTTTGTGCAAATTTTACCACCCGCTATCATTGAATTGATTGTGATCGAAACGAACCGAAAAGCAAAGAGAGCATATGAAGCAAACAGAAATAGCCCACTAAAAATGAGATATTGGAAGGACACAGATGCCGACGAAATATATGCATACATCGCAATTTTATTACACGCTGGTGCCGAAAAGGCGAATGATGTCTTTGCCAAAGACCTATTCCATAAGTCCAACAAGCCATTTTACCGAGCCGTGCTGAGCTTGTTTCGGTTCGAGCAACTTACACGTTTTTTGCGCTTTGACGACACACGAACGCGAATGGACCGATTATGTGAGAAAAAGCTGGCCCCGATCGATCATGTTTGGACCCAATTTTTGAAAAATTTGACAATGAATTATGTGCCATCTTTGGAACTATGCATCGATGAGCAGTTACTGGTTACCAGAAACAGATGTAGCTTTCGCCAATACATTCCATCGAAACCGGGTAAGTGTATTTTTTGTTAGGTTCTTTTTTGCCACTTTTCAAATTATTTCATCCAATTTCATAGGCAAATATGGAATAAAAATTTTTTGGCTCGTTGATGCCAAAAATAACTATCCGCTCCGGGCTGAAGTTTATACCGGTACAGAACCGAATGAAAATCGTTCAAAAGGGGTCGCTCATGATTTGGTGATGCGTCTCTCTAAGGATTACACGTTTATGAATGCAAACATAACAATGGACAACTTTTTTACTAGCTATGAATTGGCAAATGATTTAATCGAAAAGGAAACAACTATAGTCGGCACGATCAGACTGAATAAACGTGAGCTGCCGAAAGAATTTTCATCAATCGAAGAAGCACGAAAGAGAGGAGCAAATCGTTCGGTTTTCTGTTTCTCCAAGTCATGTGAGCTTGTTAGCTATGCAACAAAAACAAAAAAAAACGTATGTTTGTTATCAACAGCTCATGCAACCGAACAACTAAATCCAGACACCGGAAAGCCATTAGTTATTCATGATTACAATGCTTATAAGGGTGGTGTCGACACTTTCGATAAAATGCTTAGAGGCTTCACCTGCAAAAGAAAAACAAATCGATGGCCAATGGTTATTTTTTATAACATGCTCGATGTTGCAGCACTTGCAGCCTATCGCATCTTTGAATTGAGCCACCCTGCATGGAATGTGAGTAAGCAGGAGAAGCGAAAGCTATTTTTGAAAGATTTGTCTATGGAATTAGCGGCAAATTATTTGGAAAAACGCTGCAATGCTCCTATCACATCATCCATAAAGTTGGCTATGGATTTGATAGGGTATAAGCCGAAAAATTGTACCTTAAAACTGTTGATGCCTGAAATTCAGGTAAACAGTAAACGACGTAGATGCGACCACTGTAAGGGTACTCAATCCAAAGACAACAAAACAACTGGCACGTGTGATCATTGCTGGAAGCCAACATGTCCATTGCATTATATTCGTTCATGCGAATCATGTTATTTGAGAAATTACAAAGGCCCCGATACAGTCGATGAAAGTGCTGAAGAAGAAGAGGACAATGATAATGAAATGGAACCAGGACCATCAACATTAAACGCATCGAAACGCCAGAAACGTTTGATGTCCATTATAAATATTTAAATTTGATTTTTTTTTAAACTTTTTTCATTAAACTATATGTAACAAACACATGAATATAAAAAAAATAAAAAAAAACTGTACCATAAAAATAAAAAAACACAAATAAAATCGTTATTTCACGAAATAAAATATGTCTGTTCATTGAATTTAATGAAAAATAGGCGATTTACATATAAATTACCATAAGGGTCGATCTGACCCAGATTCACGAAAATATGTTGAAATCACCATGCACGAGTGTAAGGTTAATAAAGTCACTTTGTATGGAAGGTGGGTGTAGTTTTCACTCGATTTAGTTGAATTTCATGCTCAGAGTGTGTATTAAATAACAAAGTTTATATGCAAAATTTCAAGTCCATATGTTAATTTTTGTGGAATTAAAAGAGATTTTTCATTTTTGATAAAGTCACTTCGTATGGGAGGTAGGCGTGGTTTTCATCCGATTTAGTTGAATTTAATACTTAGAGTGCATATTAAACAGCAAAGCTCATATGCAAAATTTCCATATATTAGTTTTTATGGAATTCTAAGAGATTTTCCCGTTTTGATAAAGTCACTTTGTATGGGAGGCAGGCGTGGTTTTCATCCGATGTGGCTCATTTTCGAACTTGATCTTTATTTTTTAAATGTTTAAATATATAATATTTAAAGCTTAAATATCAAATTTCGTGATGATAGCTTGAAAATTACGGCTGTAATCGTGATCACAGACAAACAGACGGACAGACGGACAGACAGACGGACATGGCTAAATCGACTCGGATGGTGATGCTGATAAAGAATATATATACTTTTATATACCTGCCACGCCTCCTTATGGGCGTTACAAACGGAGTGACAAAATTAATATACCCCGTTTATGTTTTTTAAGCGTAGGGGTGTAAAGATAGTCTTCTTGGGCTATCCACGCGACCATCAAATCTGACGGGACCTATATGTCCCAATGGTCGTCAACGGTAAAAATCTAAGACATATTTAATTTTGTTGAAATGTTGATTTATTTGAAATAAAAATAAAGTTGTTTACATTTTTGATCAATGCATTGAATTTTCATTTTCATATTATGATATTTGAAGTTATGCCGATTATTGGCGAAGCAAAATGGCACAAATAGTATTTATTCGATGGCCTTTGTGTTGTTTTGAGCAGAAAATACATCCTTACGTCCCGTTTCACTTTTGCAGAATTATCGGACAGGGAAGATAATCCCTGTTTTTTAATTTTAATCTCTTAGGTACCTGACTTACAACTTCGCGGTTGGTGACCGTATTGATCATTTGAGTAGCCAGTTGCCCGTGGACTTCCAATGCAGATGTAGAAAATGAATCATTATTCGAAGTAGAAATTTTGTTGTAACCACAGTGCACAGCGGCGGATTTACATACGGGTTGAAAAGGCTTTGGCCGCCTTCCCCCTTAAAGAATTTTTTGTGTGGGAAAAAAATTGAGAAAAGCGCTAAATCCGTTTCAGCCTCTTCTTTGGACTATAAAACTGTTGGCTCAGTCCTTCCCCCCTCTGGCGAATCCTAGATCCGCCACTGATTGTGCACACTAAAATCAAACCGAGTGCGGAAAAGACGCAAGTAGAATTTAGTCTTTGATTTGCGATCGTGTTCATAGTAATACTGAAATAAAAACACAAAATCAAAAGTGTAATTTTCTTTCTAATGGTGGTACTTTGGCCACTCTACAACTATTGGTCCAAAAGATATTTCCAAAATAAGTAAAAAATTCGTTAAAAAATCCCAACAATTTTTTTGTTATGGAGTTTTGGTTTGCATCAAATGAAAGATCCGATTTTTTTGGAAAATTTAACCCATTTTGTGATATTTTGAATAGTCGTAAAGAGGTCAAAGTACCACCATTGGATAGGCTATTTTTCAACCTTTCATTGGATGTCAAACATTACGCCGTAGCAAATAAAGAAGGCCAAATATTATGATAGATGTTTTGAGGTTCTTTAACAATCTTTTGAAATATTTTGGGAATATCTCCTAAACCAATAATCATAGTCATCATAGTACAATAGTCATAGTACATAGAGGTGAAAGTACCATCATTGCAAAGGTGTTTCTTAAACTTTCATTGGTAAACTTTCATAACAGATAAATAATAATTTTATTAATGTGATTCATCTCTATTGATGTACTTTTAAAGACTAAGTCTTATTGTACAAATATTAATTAATTAAATAAAAATAAAATAAACAGATTAAAAACAACGAGTTCTCATGAAATAAATCAAAATTCAACCTCAAACTTTCAAACGTTCGCATACTGTCAACGAGAAAAAATAGTGGTATACATTTTTACCGTTGACGACCATTGGGACACATAGATCCCATGATTTTTCACACTTTTGCAGGTAAATAAAGTTGTTTTTTGCGACACTTTTGTTTAGTAATATGGAGCCGCTTGACATGAATCCGTTGGCGGATTAACGAATTTTCCAGCGGTTCAGGAGCGGTTGTCAATGGGTTAAACAAACGACAGTTCAGCGGTCGCGACTTAATGTAATTGACAATTTTAACAACTTCTTGTAGGACAGACAATAATTCATCAGGCAGAGACTTCGTCACCAGTGCTTCCCTGTGTAAAAAACAACGTGTATTTTTAATATCAGGGTGTTCTTCAGAAGGGTGTTCTTCAAATCCCCTAATTTTTAGGTGTATTATCTTCACAAAACTTTAACTATTTTACACCAGTGTGCAGCTGCACACGCTTTGCGGAACAATGTTGTAGAAAGGGGAGAGAACATTGAAGTTGGACTCTTGGAGTATTTTGTTGGAGAAGTACATGAACAAATTACTAAAGAACTGGAAATAGCCAGTAATATCCAAAAAAATTGACATATAGTTTCTGAGATGGAGACGTAAACCATTTGAAGTTTCAGAAAGTGTTTGGAAAAGAAGTCTCCTGTCGAATATTTTACCGACTTCTTCCATACTGAGGTTATTGATGTAAAGGATCAAGGAATTTATATCAACAGAAAAACGGTATTGAAGTAAAATGTTAGGAAATATAAGTGTTCCATTCGAGTTTTATACTGGTGTCTAGGCACATCAGTTACAAATGCTTGACTTCTTTACAGGAAGCATAATAATTTGCTTAAGTATAACGAAAAACATTGATTAAATTTCAGTTAACATTGCAAATTCACTGTTACAGACCACTTCTACCTTCTCCACCACAAAAGAGAAATTCTTCATATAAAATTCTATATTTACATTTACTTTTGCCACTATGGCCTAAGGTTGCCTACAAGCAACTCTCTCTACAACCCAAACGGAGGGACGTGAAGACATACAATTTTGCACAAACACTCCTTGAGTAAGTAAATCATGATTCAAATACCAAAATAATTTCTTGAACAACAGGAAAAAATTAGAGTCGAAAGGGTTAAGCAAATGTTTCTTGAATTAAGCATTTTTTCTCAATCAAATCTAGCAAAATAATGCTTGAATTGAGAAATTTATGCCTAAGTGTAAACTGATAGCGTACCCACTGTGGAAATGAGAAGTCATTATTGCCATAACTAGCTCAGTAACTAGTTAACCTGTAAGCACATGTCATTACGCCTTCGCTGACAGTTTCTAAAACATAATTTTTAGGAAAAACAACATTGAAAGATTTTGGGAAACTATTTTTAAAATTAAATATTTTGATGGCACTGTTGCTTTTATGCTTTTCTGAGAAAATTTGTTTTTAGCGGTACATGTTGGCAAAGCAATTGCAGAAGAAATATTTTCGAAAATAATAATAACAGTTTCTTTAATACAACCCGAACAACATCAATTTGCAGCAGCGCCTAATTCAATGAAATTCAATGAATACCTAGTAATTTATGTATGAATCACCGTGCCTAAAGAGTGAATCTACTGTATTTCTCTAACGAATTTTATTCTTGAGCTCAATAAATAGTTCCTGTGAAGATGGAGAGAATTTTGCTTGTATTTCATTAAATTAAGTTTTCACCCTCCCAAACTGCCAAGCCAGAACGTGATGTGGTAAACTTATCCTCGCACTTCACTTATCCTCATATGCCAAATATTGACATGCTTCTTTTATATATTGTGTGTTTTTTTTACTCTTGCTTCATATATCATAGAATGAGGGCAATATTTTTTATTTCATAAATATTGGGTTTTCAACCCACTGCATCAACACAAAAGAGCTTTTCACAAACATGAAAGGAATTAATTGGCTCGAGGCAAGAATTCAAAATTTCATTGATGTATTGGAAGTAATTCGCTCACTTGAACATGGCTTGCCCTTTTTTTGCATCAGAAAATATATTCTCCCATTAGACTTTGGCTTTTGTAAAAGTCGTATATTTTAAAACAAGCCAGTCGGAAGATGTTTTCAAAATAGTTCCTAAATGTGTTAATTGACTTAATTAATTATTAACTTATTTGCATTGCATAAACGACGACGATGACGACGTACGTATGGTCAATACTTATGACCACTAACCATCAAAAGAAACTAGCTGCAAAAGTTTTCTATTTATGCAATAACTTCCCTGCTCTGCATCTTTATGCTTGACGTTTTTATTCATTTACGACAAACTTTTTTTGAACTGTGTAAGAAGAGCCTTCCTTCACTTTGAAAGTCATAAAATATTTTAATTAAAACCAAATCCTATAGAAATGCACGCTATGGTAGTTCCGTAGCTTGCGTTCTATTTGACCAGCATGGAATTGAGGTATGTATTTGGATGCAATGGAAATTCTTCTCAAGTTTGCTGTTGTGCTTTTGCACTAATTAGATCCTTTCAAAAGTTACACGAAGTTACAGTCAATGGACGGACAGCCGAGCAGTGGGTGGTTGATGTGTAGGCAGAGTGGTCGCGAACCTCTCCGGCCGGACCTAGTTCAACTGCAGACAACTTTCAATTCACACAAAGTTTTGCCGTTTTTAAATGCACCACAAAACTCTAAAACTATTCAAATAGTTGAACATACTCATTCTTGTTGTAGATATATATGTATGAATATAAAACATCCATTCAAGAAATCGAAAAATAAATGAAAAATCCATTTTGCAAACTCTTTAGTAAAAACAGACAACATGGCATGGTGGGTTGGGGTTGGTATCCTTTGAAAACTTGCTCCACTTGTGTCCAATAATAAAACAAACACAACAATAAACAAGCTGCAGACATAGCAACAAGGTAGGATGTATTCAGTTCATATAAAAGTGATTGGAGTTTTCACATCATACCTGCTGCCAAAGAGTATTCGTCTATGTGTGTGCCGAAATCACGTTTTGACGATTTGCCTTTCAATCGACATTAGTTGCATTTGTCCTTAATTACTCAGCACTGTGAATTAGTTCCGAATTATTGCTTGCTTGCTTGAAAGAAGGACGAAGAAACGTTGTGATTTGCTGCTAGAATTAATCCTTCAATTAGCAAGTAATGAATAGCGAGTTTGATTACATTATTTCATCAAATCGTATTACAATTACAAGAACGTGCTCATTATAGATGGTATGATTTAAGACGATGGATGGTAAATGTTCAGTTAATGGATCTCTTACTTTTGCTATTAATCATTATCGATTTTGTTTCAAATGCCAACCCAGCCAAGCCATTGTTTGTAGTAATTTCATCACAATATTTTGTCTTATGTAGCAACATTCATTACATTAATTTCTCTAGTACTAGAATTAATGTTGTGTTGTTACTCATGAATGTGAGCGAGATTGTCTCTAACTCCCAAATAACTAAAGGATTTCTTCTCTCTCAGTGGGTTGAAATAGAGGTTTTCTTAATAGGTTTGAGCCAATCCAAGAACAAAAAGACGGAAAAAGCACATTTCCAGGAATATTAATGTTGTAACTTTTTCCATTTTTCATTTACGTGTGGCAACGATTGTGTGTACTAGTCGCCCTGAGGGCAGATACTGATGAATCTTTTTCGAAGTCACCACCTGGTCGATTTTGCCTGAAACATTGTTAATTCTTAGTTAAACCTTAATTAGCTCAGCATGACTAGCCACAATTTTTGTTTTGAAAATCATCTGCGATTCATTATTATTTTGTTATTATTATTTTAATACATCTAGTCCGTTGCATGACAGGCACTTTTGCCCAATATCTGCACTCTATTTAAATAGCTTGAATCAAGAGCAAAAAACAAAAAAAAAGCAAAGAAAAAAAACAAAGCAAGGCAAACACGAAAAAGCCCCATAACATAGCTAATAAATGTTTAGAAAATTCGCGGGAAAAACTGTACAATCTTCCAAACAAAATCTTGAGTTTCAGCATAAATTATCTGCAGGCAAAAAATTATCGCAACAGAATTAAATTTCAGCATCGCAAAATCTCTCTCGCGCTGGAGTTTTGCAGTAATTTATACAAATATTTCACTGTCCTTATCTGCCCGTTTGATTCCCTTTTTGGCTGATTTCCGGAGTATCGTGCGGCAGACGTTAAAGGATTCTGCTATAATAAATTTCCGGACATTAATTCTCCCCCATGATGCGTAAAAGAGGAGTTAAACATATTCGCTGCGCTTGAGTGAATCAGCATGTAGCGTGGTTATCTTCGTCATATCATTGATATCCATATTTATTAAATTGCAATGTATAATTTTCCTGTCGCGTGTGCATAAAAACGATGCCATCGCTCTGATGTAAAAGTTCAAGATATTTATCTACAATTTTATGTTTTTTTTTATTTTCATTTTTTGAATGACGAAGTTGTTTAACAACTGTTCTTTCGAGTGTAATATTGAATTGTTCAAATAACTTTGTGTTAAGTATCGTATTGTGTGTAGAGTGCAGGATATAGCAGAACCCATTGAAACATAGGCGAAGATTTTGTGAGAAGTGAAAGTTGGGCGAACATTTTGGGTATATTTTTGGAGCATGTTTTCTTTGATTAATTTGTGTTTTCGAACTTTGAGCTTAAATTCGCATAAAGGAACCAAAAAGAATCGAATGTTTTGTTTATCCAAAGATGTGCAATATATGAAAATTAATCATTTTAGGATATAAAAAAAAGATACAATCTATGTTGTAACACAAGACGTAGAATTATTCAATTCGCTTTTGATGACATCTTTTTTAAAAAAGAGTGCCGGAAAAGGTTAATATGTATCACCGACCCCCATTACTTTTGCAAAAGAAACATGTTTGTTTTTGGTACCTATTCCCTCCGACCACTCCTTAGGGGGGCTCCCATACAAATTTTATGGTTTTGTCGATAAAACCGGAAGCTGTCGATAAATAGGTAGCAAACTTAAACAAGCAAATAAAAACATCAAATGTTGGCTTTATATTTCATGTAATTGTGTAAAATTTATATAAGTTAGAGAGTTCAAACATGAATTTTTCTCCCAGTGAGGATCAAGCAGACCAACAAGTGCTAACATCAACATTGTACGATCAGTACTTTAGGCACACCAAAGGCTCAAAATGTGACCTAAAAACCGCCGCCTGATCACTATCAACCACCCTACTTACCTCCGAGAATGAAAGAATATATAATAAAAACTATATAAACTAGTAAGAAATGATCTTCGACTGGGCCGAAGTTAAAATATCCCTACGGCCAAACCAAAGTATATTCAAAGTCTTAAGCAGTCAATAAAATGTTTATTTAACAGAAAATATTCGCTTTTGTTTTTTGATAAAATTAGTTTGTATGGGAGGTGGCTGTGGTTTTCACTCGATTTGGTTGAATTTCATACTTAGAGTGCATATTAAACACCAAAGCTTATATGCAAAATTTCAAGCTCACATATGAATGTTTGTAAAATTCAAAGAGATTTTACTGTTTTGATAAAGTCACTTTGTATGGAAGGTAGGCGTGGTTTTTATCCGATTTGGCTCATTTTCGTATTTGACCTTTATTTTTTAGATAAAAGCTTATATAGGAGCATTCCCCTGTTGGTACGGGACAAATCGTACGCATTTGATAAGTTAAGATCTTAAATTAAAAATAAACCGGAATGTTACTGTACAAAGCTTCTAGTACATTAATTTAGTGTAACGGAGGCTTTTCAAAATCAATTATTTGTTCCTGAAAATATTCATAAAAAGGCAGTAATAAGTATGAAAAGATGTTTGTTTGTACGTGACAACCGCAGTCCACTATACTTTTTATTTTTTGACATTATTGGAGAATTTTAGCAAAATTAATTATCTCTGTAAAATTAAAAATATATTTATGTAGACTTCGTCGATCATGGTATGACGAAATACTAAATACAAGTTCGAAAAAATATCTATTAAAATGAGAATAAAACTAGTAAGAAATGATCTTCGACTGGGCCGAAGTTAAAATACCCCCACGTCCGAACCGAAGAATATTCAAAGTCTTAAGCAAATGAAATGTTTATTTGTATAAAACATTTTTGTTATACCTACATAGTTTTAACAGAAAATATTCGCTTTCATTTTTTATAAAATCACTTTGTATGGGGGGTGGGTGTGGTTTTCACTCGATTTGGTTGAATTTTATACACAAAGTGCATGTTATATATCAAAGTTAATAAACAAAATTTTAAGTCCATATATTATTTTTTGTGGAATTTAAAGAGATTTTACCTTTCTGATTAAGTCACTTTGTATGGGAGGTAGGCGTGGTTTTTATCTGATTTGGTTGAATTTCATACTTAGAGTGCACTTTAAATATCGGAGCTCATATGCAAAATTTCAAGTCCATATATTAATTTTTGTGGAATTCTAAGAGATTTTACCGTTTAGATAAAGGCACTTTGTATGGGAGGTAGGCGTGGTTTTCATCCGATTTGGCTCATTTTCGAACTTGACCTTAGTTTTTTAGATAAAAGCTTAAATATTGAATTTCGTGATGATAGCTTGAAAATTACGGCTGTAATCGTGACGACAGACGGACAGACAGACGGACATGGCTAAATCAACTCGGGTGGTGATGCTGATCAATAATATATATACTTTTCTATACCTACCACGCCTCCTTATGGGCGTTACAAACGGAGTGACAAAATTAATATACCCCCATTTGCGTTTTTTAAACGTGGGGGTATAAAAAATAAAAATGAAATCGTTTGTACGGGACACTTTCGTTTGTACGGGACTGGTACGAAATTCAGAAATTAAGTCTTCTTTTTAAATCATTTTTAAACACTATGATTATCTAAAGCGTATTTCTTGCATGTTACTTTATGACCGTCGACTAATATATGATGAAATTTTGATATTCCCGGAACAGGCCTTGCAGCTTCCCATGGATGAACATTTTGGATTTTATCAGCTATTTCTGATTCAGCAATATAGAAAACCTTCGCAGAAGGTACTAAAGTGGCTGCTAATGTAGCGAAATCTTTTGCGTTTTGGATTACAGTGCCATCTCCTTGACCTCGAGCGACTTTTTGGCTTACAAGTAGCTTTATGTTACCACCAACTCCGTCCATCAATTTATAAAAAAACAATGAGATATGTGTCAAAAATTACCATTTTCAGTGGAATGCTCCTATATCGAATTTCGTGATGATAGCTTGAAAATTACGGCCGTAATCGTGATCACAGACAGACGGACATGGCTAAATCGACTAAATCGAATACTTTTCTATAACTGCCACGCCTAATTATGGGCGGTACAAACGGAGTGACAAAATTAATATACCGCGTTTACGTTTTTTAAACGTTGGGGTATACAAATTAGTTTTAACCGGATCATAAAAAATTCTGTTTTTTGTTCGATCGTTCGCAAATGCAAATTAATCATAAATAATAAGTTTTTGTTCAAAAATGAGGTCAAAATTAAGTCATAAATTATGACTTTGCGAATGCTTTCTTGAATTTCATTAATAAGCATTCTATCCTAACAAAGTTCAACCACTGAAATGGTAGCGTGTTAGTACTAGTGGACCTCTAGTATTGTAGAGAACACGAGTTCAAGCCTCAGCAGTAAAAGTATACCTTTATGTTATATTGATGTATATATTCATATAAAATTATTTTAAAAAATAGCAATGGTACAAAATTTTAAAATAAAATAATATTAGTTTTTGAGAGGTATTATTAGAAAATGTTGTCATATATGAATTGAAAAAATATACTTTTTGTTCGCAGGGAAGAGTCACACTTTGCCGAAAGGGTGATATGTTGAAAATATTAACTTTACCAAATTCGAGTGACAAAAAAATAATGCATTTTATTGAAATTGCTTCAATTATGTGAAGCTAGAATAGAGTTTTTAATTGAAGCTAGAATAGAGTTGTTCAATAGATGGTTCCTTTTCTGCACAATTCTTTCTATTTCTTACTCCTATTGATAGCGTTCGGACAATTTACCCGCATAACAAGTCATAACTTGTAAAGTGAAAATTGGTGAAAATAAAAATTATAAACACGCTGAGTTTAAGGAATACTCTTGGCCGCAGTTAAAATTGTATGTATAACCGTAACACACGGTAGAAACTACGCTTAGACCCGATAAAAAATATCCTGCAATACGACAACTAAAAGTTATCATTCCATATAATACCTTTTATACTTAGTATGGTTGGTTGAATAATTAAGAGTAAGGATATATTGCTTTAATATATAAATCTCTTCTGAAATGTGATTTATTTTCCTAAAATACATGCTTAGATACTTTACATCTATAGATGTGTTATAACACTGCCTCTTTTTAAAGTAGAAAAAAAATGTTGGCTGTGTCGCGAACACACCCGAAGGTTTTGACAGTATTTCTTGATCATCCAAAACGATCATCCTTCCGGTTGTTTTTATTTTTGCTAATAATTTTCCTACTTCATGCCCGAACTCTTTTTTTAATCCATGACCAAATTGGTGTTGTTGTTGTTTTTGGTGGTTTTGTTGTTGTTGCTTTTGCTTTTGCTTTTGATTTAGCTTTTGATTTTGCTTTTGCTTTTGCTTTTGCTTTTGCTTTTGCTTTTGATTTTGCTTTGCTTTTGCTTTTTCCAAAGTTTTTTGCAGGTTTCCAAAAAGTTAAAAAGGCATTGTTAAAATGCATCGGCGGTGCATGGAGTTGTTACTCGCTCAGTGTGGGTGCTACGAGTATGATAAAAATATTGATACCACAGTTAAGATTAATTCTTTGACTTTATAACAAAATTGGTGAGTTTATGCGCTACGGTTAATATTAAAAAACGCAAATGAAGAATTTGCACTTAACCTTTCTATAAAAAAAAATATTACATTGTGAAGTCGCCAGGTCGTGTTGATAGCAACTCATGCAACAAAAATACAATATTGTTGCACTGAAGTATTACTCTGTGAGTATAATTGCTACGAAAAATTTTATTTTACGGCAGCAAAAAATGGTTATTTGACCACCTCATATTGAAAATGAAAAAAGTTTGTTTGGAGCCACGACACCACAGAGGCAACAGCTCAATGCCAGAGCTGAGCAAAAAATTAAAAATAATAAGAAAATGGTGTTATGAGGCCATTTAGGGAATCTCTTGAGGGGGATGATATACCCAGAACTTTTTCATTTCCTGAAAGCTTCAAGTCTCAAGAATATGTGGTTAAAAATTCAAGTCGATATCTCAAAAAATAACAAATTTAAAAAATAACCCTTAGGTTTCCTTGAAAAAATTCACAAACATTACTTTTTTCGGGTTCTTGGTATATAATCCCCCTTAAAGTAACCTTATTGCAACAAATGCAATAGCAAAAGCAAAAATAGAAATACAAAATAATCTAAAATTAAAACAAGGACAAGTATTAGGACAAGATTTTGGATAAGGATGAGAACAAAGATTAGAAAAAGATGAGGACAAGGATTTGGATAAAGATTACTACCAGAAATAAGACAAGGAGTAGGATAAAGATTTGGACAAGGAATAAAGCATGAAATTGCACAAGAATCTACACACACCTAAAAGAATATTTAGGACAAGGTTAGGAAAATAACAAGGATTTTGATACGCTTAGGACAAGCTTCAGGACAAAGGTTGGAAAAAGAAGTGGGGCAAGGTTTAGAAAAGGGATTCGAACAACTGAGGTCAGAAATTGTGCATGAATTAAATCAAAAGTTTAAATAAGGATAAAGATGAGGACAATTTGGGGAAGTGAAAGAGAGGGACACGAACAAAGATACGCTGTCACGTCAAAATATACGGGTGTGAACACGATACAGGCAACTTTATTTTTTCTTTTGACACGTTAATTTGTTTCCTTTTGATAAAATGATCTTCAAGGATCGAGTGGTATTAAAAAGACACCGAAATTAAGCTAGTAATTATTAAACTTTAGTGGAAAATGTTAAGCTGGGAAGTTTATGCTGAACCTCTGAAGGGTTCTGCTGAAGTTTGTTTTGTTTTTGATTAAACGGGAACCGTAAAAGAAGGAAATAGGCTCTGGTCTTAATATTTGTTAAAATTGAGAGTATAGCTAAAAAAAATCGAGCTTATAGGTCATTAAGAAAAATAAAAAAAAAGACCTTATGATGTGAAGAGCAAAATGCTTACGTTCGAACTCTACTCCATATATTATAAGAAATGTATTCGGATTTTTAAAGTTGAAAAACAAAACTCTTTCAAATTTAATATCTGGATGTTTTCCATAATGACTTTGAGTCGCATCCCATCAGAATGTTTTAGGAAAATGATCCGGTGGGATTAGAGTTAAATAGAAATGGTAAATTTATTAGAAGTCTGACGACTTTCCCCTAATCCAACCTGATTAAACACTTAAATATTATTCAAATGCCATAAAAAAGAAATGCGGTGTACCATATTGTTCCCTCCATTGTGGACGTCCTTCAGAGGCTCAGTCATACGTGAAATTGTCAAAGGAGAACACACATGCACACACAGTCTTTTTGTATACAAATGTACGTATGAAGTATAAGTTTGTAGTTTAATATGTTTGTCTGAATGAATTAACTCGCTTTTGCAAATCTAACGAAGAGGTTCAAACTTTTGGCCTCTTCATATTTGTATGTGTGAGTGAGTGTGAGTGTGTATATGTGTTCTTGAATCTATGAGGCATAATGGCAGATTCAGTGGACCGTAACGGTTTATAGAAAAGGGTTAAGGATGCATAATTTCATATAATCAACGAATCAGCAAACGAACGAGCAAATCCTGTAAGTTTTCATACTTTTCATCATACTTTTTATTTGAATGTAAGCATGGGTTTTTTTTCTTTTTTTTTCTGCTACTCCAACTCAAATGGAACTAAACGCAGTTCTTCTTATTGCCGAGCACACGAACAAACGCCATCACAACTAACCAACAGTGCCGTTTCATCAGTGGCTGAAACGGCAGCCATTCGCATTAGGACAGCATCTGCATTCGTATGCGTGGTGGACCCATTCATTGCTGCAGCAATAAAATGTTTGTTTTTTTTTTTGTTATTTTTTAAATTGCCGAATGTCGCCAAATGGACGGGCGAGTGTATTGCTTTAGACCCCATACTCTCCATATATTCTTCCAACCAGATCCGATGCGACAAACAAAAGTTTCCAGTTGCCAAGGGTTTAATTAAAACATTGTTAGACAATTGCATGAAAGCGAATGCGTGTAATTATGCAACATTTACACAACTCATACATCCGTCCGCAGGAACACAAACATACATACACACATCTATATTTAAAACAAACACATGCAAACAACTCGTACTTCTCATATCTACAATTTGCAAAGGCGCCGCTGTGTTATTCCTGTACTGTAAGTTTTACTTGTGAGGCTGGGGGGGACATGATTTGTTAAACCAAAAGGTTGGTTGTATGTGTGTGTAGAACACGAGTTCCTGCAGGCCTTGCCTCCTGGGTGCTGGCTTTTAGTTCACGTGACTCTGATTATGTGATAAAGGGTTGATCTTCCTATTGTTAAAATATCCTTTTTAATACTATTCCAACGAGCACTTTTGGCTCCTGTTTGCACAAGGATGAGTTAGTTTTTTATCGTTCATTCAATTTCAATTAAAAGCCAGTCAAAAATGTTAAGTAGTGGAACATGAATAGGCGAAGCCAATTCGTCAAACCGGTTAGTAACTCGTAGACATTTGGAAAGAGGATAATTTCGAGACTGGGTCTAGAATTTCAAATTTATTACTACATGCTTGGGTCGTAAAAAACTTATTTCTTATTGTTTTAATTAAATCCTCTACGGACACACACATTTAAAGTAAATTTTGCTGCATACAAAGCTAATATTTATTTAAAGGATATACAGTTACATAAACAATGTGTCAGATTCTTGACTTGTTAACGAAGTTAACAAAAATTTAAAAATGGTTGACGAAATAAGAAATTTAAAACCCTTTTCTTTCCCAGTTGATTATTAGTAACACAATTTGCAAATCACTGGAAATCCTATATTGGACTTGGCTCAAGTACAGGGATGGAAAATAACGATTATTTTTTAATTTTTAGATCAACATATTAAAAGATGTAAAATAATAGATTTGCACAAGGATGTTGTCAAGGATTACGAACAAGGGCTCAAGCAAGGATTTGAATAAGGACTAAGACAAGGATTTGAATAAGGACTAGGACAAGGATTTGAATAAGGACTAGGACAAGGATTAGAAGAGGGATTTGGATATTTTTTTTGTTTTTGGATACAAGGAAATACATTGGATATTTTGGAAAACATGCAACATTTTGCTGAGTTATTAATAGAAATTAGGTCAAAAATTACTTCTAAACTCAAGTTGATGGTGAAATACTGACAGTATTCCATTCAATTTAATTTCATTTCGTTTATTAATAAGTCAAAAAATTTAAAAATTTCTTACTGACTAATCTTAGACTTAAGATCTTAATCTTAATGTTAACTTAAGGGTGGTTCAATTTTAAGGGCCGATATTGAATGTGAACCACACCTAAACGTCAAGTTTTGTTTTTGCATTTCATTTGACATTTCTCAATTTCAGACTAATTCAATTTGAACCATAGAAAGATACACAATCGAGCAACGCGTTAAAGTTATTCAGGCTTATTATGAAAATGGGCTTTCAAATCAAAATTAAAATCAGTCAATTCAAAATCAGTCAATTCAAAATCAGTGATGAGGCACATTTCACCTCAGTATATTCGTCAATAAGCAGAAATGCCGCATTTGGGCGAATGATAATTCAAGAGTGACTGTCGAAAAACCAATGCACCCACAAATAATGACAGTTTGATGCGGTTTATGAGCTGGCGGCATCATCGGGCCGTATTTTTTCCAAAATGAGGCCGGTCAGGCACTGTGAATGGTGTTCACTATCGTGAGATGATAACGAACTTTTTATGGCCCGAATTGGAAGATATGGATGTGGACGATATGTGGTTTCAACAGGACGATGCCACTTGCCACACAGCTAACGAAACAATGGCTCGTTTCTTATTAAAGTTTAATTTGCCGTCTCAGTAGTCGAGTTGGTAGCGTGCTCGACTGCCACCCCAGAGGTCCCGGGTTCGATTCCCGGCCAGGTCATGGTCCTTCGCTTAAAACCTTTCGCTTAAAACCATTTGCAATTTTCTATCCTCATTCCTAATTAACTGAAATTCAAAATTCATCAATATTTACGACTTGAAGTTGTAGTTGATGGTAGAGTAGTTTGTAGATGAGATTGCCTTTATAACTTGAATTGACTGGGGTAAAGGCATAACACTTGCCTCTGATTCAAATTCACATGTTTCTTTGGCTTTCCACCACGCTTAGAACATCCTACACGTGTTTTACTTGATTGCCTTTTCCTTCCCACTAATCTATCACCCCATTTCGAAGACTTGACCAAGGCAGACTTGATTGAATAGGTATTCCACCTGAAATCCTTGGTTCAAAGCTAAAAAAAAAAAAAGCATCGAATTTTTGTAAGCTGTGAAGCTGTGAAGCTCTAAACTCACAATTTTAAAGAAATCTCATTCGACATAAGAATTATTAAACGAAGTTGTTAAATTTATTGCTTTGATAATGACGGTACTAGCATCTGCAGTGGGTTCTGAACGTTTTTTTAGTGCCCTTCGCCGCCTCGAAACATATATTCGATCCAGTGTTTAAAAAACTTGAAAACGTTCAATTGCTTTTGCTTTTACTTTGCTGTGCTTATTGAAAATCAAACAGCAACAGCCAAACAGAAAGCACTATCTCAAACAAAATTCTGCTCATTTTGCTTTGCTTTCTAAATCTTCGAAAGGCTAAGCAAAAGCAGCAGCACTAAAAAGAATTTGTTTTGCTGCGTAGTGCTACGAAAGCATAAGAAATTATTTTAGTGCTTTGATTTTCATTTTGCTTTTCTAATTTGTCGCAGCACTACGAAAGCAACAATTATGCGCTTTGCTTCGTTTTGCTTTCGGAAGCATTTTATTTTCATTCGTTTGGCTTTCGGAATTTACTTGTCATCGTTTTTATGCTGTATTTCAGAGACGCATGTCTTTTTGTACGTTGTTGTTCGCAGTCGCGAATGCTTGGTGTTGTTTTTGTTGTGTGTAACGGTTTTATTATATATCCATCTTTAAAAGTTCTAGAACTATTTTATATGCGCATCCAAATTTATTTCTGCAATCTCTTTAAAACTCATGCAATAAAAAAACCGTTACACACAACAAAAACAACACCAAGCATTCGCGACTGCGTACAAGTACGCATATTATACAAACAACAACGTACAAAAAGACATACGTCTCTGAAATAAAGCATAAAAACGATGATATGTAAGTAAATCCCGAAAGCCAAACGAATGAAAATAAAATGCTTCCGAAAGCAAAACGAAGCAGAGCGCATAATTGTTGCTTTCGTAGTGCTGCGACAAATTAGAAAAGAAAAATGAAAATCAAAGCACTAAAATAATTTCTTATGCTTTCGTAGCACTACGCAGCAAAACAAATTCTTTTTAGTGCTGCTGCTTTTGCTTAGCCTTTCGAAGATTCAGAAAGCAAAGCAAAATGAGCAGCATATGCTTGTCTTTAAAAACTTTAGGTAGCACTACGCAGCAAAATTCTCGTTGCTTTTGCTGTTGTGCTGAAAGCAATTTAAACCCTGATTCGATCAACTATGACGCAGGAACGCCTCACGCATGCGGCACTTCTTCATATCCACAAGGAAAAAACGGAAGAATTAAGCTTATCAGACATTATGCGAGAATTTATTTCTCGAAAGGATATGAAGAAATATTTCGGAAATATTTAAGTTTATTGCTTTCACCGTTTTTGTTCTCGTTTTGAAAAAATTTGTTTTTACTTGTTTCTAACCCGTGGAGTCCATACTAGTACAAATTCGCACCAGAAAAAATAAAGTGGTTGTTTAAAGTTATAAATTTAACTTAAATGTTTTGTTTGTTTTTACATGCTTTTATCGAACTTATTTTTACATCAATCTTTTCGTAATATATTATTGATATGTTTTTTTCGTCTTAATGACAATTTTAATTTATAAAAAATGTTCTGCCCCCCAGATGTACTGCCCACCCAGTTGAAATGAGCTTCCGGCGCCTATGTAAGCCAGCAACAATTCAAGAGCTAAAGGATGAGATAATTCGGCACATTAACTGCATAGAACTGATGGTCATCGAAAATTTGGACCATCGGATGGAGGTGTGCCGCCGAGGTCGCGGCGGCCATTTGGCCGATATTTTGAACCATACCAATATTATCATAATAAAAAGAAATGACAATAATTTCTTAAATAATTTGTGTTTTATTCAAAATCAACATCGGCCCTTAAAATTTAACCACCCTTTATATATATATATATGTATATATATATGGGACGAAAAATAAGTCACCCCACCCCCTATCGTCTGAATTTTTGATATAAATAGTAAAAGTCCACGGCGGCTTGAAATTTTCCTTGTCATCTTTATTTTTTCCCCCGTTTGGCGCTCTTGAAATTTTTTTAATTTAGAGGTGTTTTGGCCACTTTTCTGGACAAAAATAACTACGCGAAAAAGTTAAGTGTTCAAAAAATTGGCTTAGGCTAGCTTTTTCTATTAAATGGTAAAATCTTATTCCTTACCTTAAAATAAAAAAATGTTGTTACGTGTAAATTTTTCCAAAAAGTTACCCCTTATCAATAAAATTGGGTCCAAAAAATATTTAAACTTAAATGTTATTAAAAAATAAGGCACTTTAGGGAAAAAGTTTATAAAACAAAAAGTGCTTAGAATTTATCAAAAAATAAGTGCAAATTAAAAAAAAAAAAACATTTTGGCATTTATAGATTTTTAAGTTTGGCCATTTTTGCAATTCAAAAATATGTTATTAGAAAAATTTTTTTACGTCTTCGTATTATTTAGCAAATTCTAAACAGTTTTTTTTTTTCATAAATTTTTCTTAATGTAACCCTCTTTAGCAAAAGTAGGCCAACAAAAGATAGATCTTATACTATTCAAGGTCTTAAGATTCAAATGCAAACTTTTTGCGTTGTATGATGGAATCAATTCAGTAAATTAAACAGAACGAAGAGAGAATCTTATAAAGCGTTCAAGTCAATTTATGTGATCTCCAAATCACAAGCGCATACTCGAGTTTTGAGTGAACAAAGGAAGTGTAAAGTAACTTGACAGTGTACGCATCGGAAAAATCAGCGCTATTACGCCGTAAAAATGCCAAGAGAGCATACGATTTAGATATAATATAACTGATGTGTGAAGTAAAAGCAAATTTCGAATCAAAAACAACACCAAGATCCGAAATATCATTGACTTCATTTAATTTAATATTATTAATGAAATAAGAAATATGGTTGCCACAGCAGCGCATTTAGAAAAGAAATTGTGGAAGCATTTATTGATGTTAAGAAAGAGCCTATTTTTTTGGCACCAGTTATTGAGATTGTTGAGCTCAGATTGGAGAATATCTGAATCCACAGTGCTATTTATGAGTGAATAGATTTTGAGATCATCAGCATATAGTAGATATTTGCAATGTGAAAAACAGGAACTAATATCATTAATGAAAAGCAGAAAGAGCAAGGGCTCAATGACGCTACCTCGAGGCACTCCTGAGGCAGCAGTAATAGAGCGATCGAATATTATCAAAAAACAACATCGCAGGTGTTGGTAGCTAAATATGATTCTATACGTGATAAAAAAACTGAGTGAAAACCCAGCTGTTTTAAATGATAAGCAAAATCTTGTGGAAGACCTTGTCAAATGCTTTAGAAAAATCTGTATTGAGGGTGGGCCATCTAGTGGTTCCTTTTTAAATCATAGGTTTTTTTGACTTTGACAGCTGTTTCCGGCTCGAAATCTTGACATAAAGTCAGTATGAAATTTTCGTCAGCGGAAAGAAATAAGTCGATTTACGCTTGAACAACGTTGAAACATTTTGGAACATTTGGCATCAGAACCAAATTAAACAAACTTTATGTTGACGCCAAATCATGTCACTTCAATGTTTTAGTATTTACTGAGACATGGTTAAATGATACCTTTAATAATGAGGAAATTCTTGACAGCAATTGGACTGTCTTTAGAAATGATCGGGATTACTCCTCAACTGGTCTTTCCCGAGGAGGGGCGGTTCTCATAGCAACTCACAATTCTCTCTTAAGTGAGCTATTAGATACGCATACCCATAAACTCTTCGATCACCGAATAATAAGAGTCTGTTCAGGAAATAATCTTTGTATGTACATAGGTGTCATTTACATTCCTCCCGGCTCAAGTGAAACAACATACAATGAGCTATGTGAAACGTTGTCGTCCTTTACCTCCACCCTAAAAGAGGAAGATGAGGTTGTTATTCTTGGTGACTTCAACCGTCCAAATATATCTTTTGTCATTGATGAAAATGACAATTATCTTCTTCCTGTAAACCTTTCTAGTACCATAGATTTCACATTACTTAGTACCTTTTATGGCAGCGACCTGCAGCAAGTTTCTTCTGTACAAAACCAAAATAGCAAATGGTTGGACCTGATCTTCGCTAACTCGTATGATGAAGTGAAGGTTAGTCCATGCATTGAAGCAGAAAACTTATTTACTAACACTGTTCACCATACAGCCTTAACAGTTGTTTTCTCTGCTAACGACATTACTTTTACACAGACTTATAATAACTCCATTGCGTACGATTACCTCAACGCCGATTACTCAAGTATAAAATGTTATCTAAATGCCCTAAACTGGAATAATGTTTTATCCAACAAAGATTTAGACAGCACTGTTTCAAGATTTTATCAATACATTTTTACTGCTATTGAAAGGTATGTGCCAAAAATAAAAAAAAAGAATAAGCTTTCAGAGCCATGGCTAGACAAACATCTCAGGTTTTTGAGGAACCAGAATGAAATTGAATGAAATTCCACATCTTATGTATGCAGACGACCTTAAAATATACCATGTCATTAAGTCTGAAGCTGATGCTTATTTTTTGCAGTCAAAACTGTTTGCTTTAGAGCAGTGTCGGCCAAAAAAATACATGCACAGTTCTTTCAGTTTTGTTGTAGTGTGCGCCCAAGTGAGAGCAAAGAATCTCTCTTTGGCTTACACTGTGAAAATTTTACTTCGCAGGAGGCTTAAAGAAATTTTTTATTATTAACATTAAGCGGCATTCTAAATGAATGCAGCAGGTATGTGAAAGTGAATTGAAATTAATGAAATTTCTTACTAATTAAATAACGTTCAATATTATTTATTGTCTAGGGGCAGCGTTATTAATAATGTTATTAATAATAATAACATTAATATTAATGTTTTATAAAAAATATCAATATGCATATATTTATTGTTAATATCAATATTATATACCGACTCCTAATAGTACTAATATTATTTATATTGCATATTATGTACTTCAAAATAAAAAAAGCACTGGCAACGCTCCCTACTTTCTTCTGACAAATTAAGTTTTTGCTTCCCCAAAACAATTTTAAAGAAAAAATATACTAATTCACACATTTAGTTGAACATTTTTTTTACGTGTAAGCATTTAAAACTACGTAATAAATTGCGCGCATAGAAGCGTTGTGTTAACTAGCCAAAAGCGAAACATCAACTGAACGCTCTTGCTACGAATAATAGGCAGCGTCGGTGTAAAAGCACGACAGCAAGTTTTATGTCGGTGTAAAAATACGAAGTTTCACGAAGCACGCGTGCATAGGCGTCGGCCGACACTGCTTTAGAGGAATGGTGTAATCGTGATAAGCTATATCTTAATGTTAATAAATGCTACGTTATAACTTTCTCCCGCAAGTTTCTTGTAATGAATAACTGTTACTCTCTTAATAGCATTGAAATTAACAGAGTTAACCATATCACAGATCTTGGTGTAGTTTTGGACAATAAGCTACGGTTCAATCTTCTTGATTTACCTTTAATGTTTTAACTGGAACTATTAACATCGAATATATATCGAATAAGATAACATTCAATGATCCTGTAAGGTTAACTAGGCATACAAGACTGTTGAAAGAATACCAACACCATACAGTTTATGCATACAATGAACCCATTAATAGATGCTGTAGAATATTCAATAATATTAGCGACTGTTACTTACCCTCCATGAATAAATTCACCTTCAAGAGTACCCGTGTACTCCACAATTCACCTTGTAGCGTCCGTGGCGTAGTTGGTTAAAGTGCGTGGCCGCTATGTCAATGAACCTTGGAGACCCAGGTTCGAACCCCAGCAGCGATAGAAAATTATTTGAATTAAAATAATTTTTCTGTACGGCCACCACCTCTCTGCAGACAATGGCAAACCTCAGAGAGTAATCAAAATGCCATGTAAAGTTTCTTGAGAACGAGAACATTCCGTTCATCGCCGTTCGGAGTCGGCGTTAAGCATGTAGGTCCGGTTCTCGGTCAATTGTGTACAAACTTAATAACACGCACAACACAATTGATCATAAGAAGCTAGGTCAAAGTCCTTTTAAGGGCTGAAATGGCCAGTTATTTATTTATTTATTTATCAAGAGTACCCTTTCAAAATCGCTCTCCTCAAATTAAAACAAAACTAATCTTCCCAGTAAGTCCAGAGTAGCATGCATACACGAAATATGCATGCTGTACACATGCAGAAGTATGGACAAGGCATGCATTGTCATAAAAAAAAACAAAGATTCATCAGAATCACTGAAATTCTTGTTTTGCAGCTATTTTATGCTAACAGTATGCATGTTGTTTATAAAAAGTAGCATGCATGCTAAAGCAAGCACGCTGTATTAGTACTAACGAATGTACAGAGCATGCGTAGTTAAAAAATTTTATTAAATTCCGATAAATTTTGGTTAAACCGATTTTGTATGCATACAGTATACATGTAATTTGCATAGCGTATCATGCATTCGGAAAAAACAAAACAGCGAAGAATTAGTGGAAAACCCAGAATTACCAACAACAAAAAACACATAAATACAACAACAAGCAAACTTTTGCTTGCAGTGTCCTTGATTCTGAGGCGTAAAAACCAAACAAAACTTATTTCGGCGTATTCTAACAAACTGTAAAATTCTAACAAAACATCAATGACCTGCAGTATCAATTGAAGTCTTGATCTGATCAGTTCACAGATCAGACCACCACACAAATTAAAATTAACAATACAAAATACATATATAAATGCACAAAATGTCACAATATTTTCACGAAAATATACCAGCCACACCAAATAATATTGCATGCATACGGCATTAGTATTTACTCATGCATACGGTATTAGTATTGACGCATGCATACAGTATTCATGATATTGTATGCATACAGGATTAGTATTAACGAATGCGTACAGTATTACTAATTCCTCATGCATGCAGTATTAGTAATTGTGCGGGTTCACTGTACACATGCTCTTGTATGACATCGCCATGCAAAAAGGAAATGAACATGCCTTTATGCTGGCATGCATGCAGAGCATTAGACGCATGCATATATTCTCAATGCGGCATGCATGAATGTACTTACTGGGTTGCTATCTATTTCTTTAACTCAAATCCACCTTCCTCTTTTCCTTACCGTAAAATTAAAGTACTTCCCCATCTCTTTTAATGCTCACCATTTATACCTCTTTGGTTTGTTCCCTATTAAGTATAAGCTACCACTACTAATCTTACTATTATATAAAAATGAAACTTGAAATATTGCCTTTTTGGCGTTGATTAAAGTAAACTCAAGAACGGCTGAACGGATTTAAATGAAATTTTCACTATTCAAATCGTAATTAATTGTAGATTAACACTGTATACTTAAAATTTTCAAATATTTCAAAGCTTAGAAGTTATTTGCTAAGAAACTGGCAAAATTCGGTATTTTTAGAAAAATTTGGCGCTTTTTTCCATTTTCTGCTTAAACCGTAAAAGATAAATGAATATGATGTGTGGAGAAATGAATGATCTTGCCGATTCCAACAAAAAAGTCAATGGTGATGTGCATCTAAGATCAATAGTTTGGTCGTAAAACTAATATTTTATTGAAAAATTAAATCATTTTCTTGCAAGCATTGATTTGTTGATTGGCTTCGACGCTGTCATTGCTTGCAGCTAGCAGAATGTTGCTTTGGTTTCGCTACAAGATGCTGCTCAATGCTCAGAAAAGAGATTTTCTGCATGGAAGCAGAGAGAGATAGCTCTTTGTTCGCGAACAGCAGAATGCCCGACAATTAAAATTGAAAGCATTTTCTCCAAGCGCGTCGTTTGTTGTGCTGCTTCAATGTTTAATTATTCAGAGAGAGTTTTTCTATACAAAATGTTGAATAGCTGCGTGCAGAATTCTTAAGCTGCGATATAGAAGTGCATGCAATTTATGGTAACAATTTAAGCTTAAATTGAAACGCCGTGCGCTGCAAATTACATCGCTTTGAAGCTGCGCATTGGTATGGGTTGAATGACTTTTTTAGCATGTTTTTACGGCATTACACAGTGTTAGTGTACAGTGCGTTAGTGTATAATTTCGTTATTGAAATAAGACATTTGAAAATATTTTAACTTAATTGCACAAAAAAAAAAAAAATTTGACAGTGATAAAAAAGTATTTTTAATTCATTCCACAAGCATAAATTTACATTTGAAAAAGTAAGGACTTATTAAAACCAATATATTTTCAAAACAATTCACGTTATCGAATACGAGTTTAATATAATTGAGCTACAAATTGTGTTCATTAGTCGAAGTGCATTGCATAAAATGTATTTTCATACCATTTAATAATACGGTTAAATAAGTAGGGGAATGTCTCCGGTTATGAGCCATGTTTCCTTTAACGTTCTGAAATGCAAATCTGACAGCACTGCGCACGTCATGTGTTTTGTTATGTCAATTATACATCAGCAGTTGCGCATTTATTGCAACATTTTTATACTGCGTACGCTTGCATTGTTTCGCGTTGCATTGTTGCAGGTTGCACATTTTTCTGCATTTCCGAACACAGCCAATATTGTCCTACAAGTCCCAATCTATATTTTAAGCAACAATTCTGATGTTTTTTTAGCGATTCACATCATAGTCTACCGCTTTGAAAAAAATTCAATATTACTTTCAATACAGTTCTTTTACAAGATCTTTTGCTTGATATCAAACAACAGTCTATCCAGCGCGATGAAAAAGCAAAAGTGACCTTATGAAAAGCGTTACCATTGACAGTACTTATAGTAGAGCTTTCGTTTCAACTTAATAAAAAAAGGACAGTCTCACAACCGGGGATGGCTCACAACCGGAGACGGACTCTCCACTCGGATGGCTCTACTCGGAAAAAGTGTAAGCGTTCAATTGATATAAAAGTTGAAGATCGTTAATATTAAAATCATAATATACATTGCTGCCGTATCTTAACCCTATCAGGTCACACGGGGTGGATTCAACTCCAGCACTTCTTTAAAGCAATAATTCATCTTATCTTATCTTATCTTATCTTATCTTACTATTATATAAAAATGAAACTTGAAATATTGCCTTTTTGGCGTTGATGCAAGTGAACACAAGACCGTCTTAACATTTAAATGAAATTTTCACTATTCAAATCGTAATTAATTGTAGATTGACACTGTATACTTAAAATTTTAAAATATTTAAAAACTTAGAAGTTATTGACTAAGAAACTGGCAAAATTCGGTATTTTTGGAAAAATTTGGCGCTTTTTTCCATTTTCTGCTTAAACCGTAAAAGATAAGTGAATAAAATATATGGACAAATGAATGATCTTGCCGATTCCAACAAAAAAGTTGATGGTGGCGTGCATCTAAGATCAATAGTTTAGTCGTAAAATTCATATTTTATTGAAAAATTTAATCATTTTCTTGCAAGCATTGATTTGTTGATTGGCTTCGACGCTGTCATTGCTTGCAGCCTGCGTTGCCAGAATGGCAGTTTTGCCTGCAAATGGCAGTTTTTTTAACTCTGAGCAGGTTGGCAGTTTTTTTTTAAAAAAATACAGTTTTTCCATTATTAATGCAGTTTTTCAGGGTTAAATGCAGTTTTTATGAAAATCTAAAATCTTATGTAGTTTTCATAAATTTTCTTTACCAAAACATAATTATGGTTCAATTGCTTTTTAAGCAGACCTGCTTTAAATTTCAGCAGCAGCTTCAGCCAACTTCACGCATTGAACATTGAACATGAACCAACCTCACTTCTCTATTTGCGCCAATTTGCGTGTTTTCTTTTCAAGCCACAAGGCTGTAAGCCTTATAGATCCTGGGAGGAAAATAAGTACTTGAAAGGCTGGATTGGCAAATGCGACAAGATTAGTGAGACAACTAGAAATTTCAACTCTCTCTCAAAAAAAAAAAAAACAACTATGATTGTTCAAGCTTTGACGTATCAAAAACTATGATACAAAAATTTAATAGTGATATGTATAACTAATGCAAATAATAATATATGTAAAAAAAACATTAAAAATACCTGAATTACTTATCTTAAAATTATCTGAGATGTGAATAAAATATCAGAAGTTCTTTATATATATTATATACAACAACAATTTATATGCAACTGAATTTGTTTTATTTCTTTTTTTAATAAAAAATTAAAGAAAATGCTTAATAAATCGTTTTTTAGAATGGCAGTTTTTGTGTTCAAAATGCAGTTTTTTTCCTCAGATTTAGCAGTTTTTAAAAAAAGAAATCTGGCAACACTGCTTGCAGCTAGCAGAATGTTGCTTTGGTTTCGCTACAAAATGCTGCTCAATGCTCAGAAAAGAGATTCTCTGCATGGAAGCAGAGAGAGATAGCTCTTAGTTCGCGAACAGTAGAATTCCCGACAGTTAAAATGTAAAGTATTTTCTCCAAGCGCGTCGTTTGTTGCTGCTGCTTCAATGTTTCATTATTCAGAGAGAGTTTTTCTATTCAAAATGATGAATAGCTGCGTGCAAAATTCTTAAGCTGCAAAATAGAAGCGAATGAAATTTATGGTAACAATTTACGTTTAAATTCAAACGCCATGCGATGCAAATTACATCGCTTTAAACCTGCGCATTGGTATGGGTTGAATGGCTTTTTTAGCATGTTTTTGCGGCATAAAAATATTAAAATTTAATTTGATTTTATATATTGAAAGTGATAGAAAGTATTTTTAATTTATTCCATAACTAGCCGAAGTGCATTGCATAAAATGTATTTTCATACCATTTAATAATACGGTTAAATAAGTAGGGGAATGTCTCCGGTTATGAGCCATGTTTCCTTAAATCGACATAAAAGTGTCTGTGCTTAATATTTTTCCATGGTTGTTATGTCAAACGAAAGTTAATTATTTAAGCCTACTTTTCCCCAAAGAGACCCTATCAATTTAGTTATAAGCAAAAAAAGTTATGAACCTTATTTTTTTGCTTAAAAACAATTTGAGCCCGGTTGTGAGCCACCCCAGAAAATCAGTTGGAAATCAAAAAACTTGATGTGAGATCGACACAAATGTAAAGACTATGAATGAATTTTATTTTTTACGAGAAAGCTGCTTTTCCCACGGCCAGTTATATGTTGGTCTTTCTAGGATAGGAAATCCGTCAACCAATTTATTTTATAACACAAACACATCAAAAAACATTGTTTATACATAAATTCTTACATGATTGCAATTAATATGTCATTAAAAAAATAAACCTATTAAGACGATAATAAGACAAATTTTTTACAAAAAATGCGCTACTTTATTTTAAGATACATCGCGGGCAAAGCTGCGGAGGGTTGCTAGTTATGTATAAATATACTAATATGTAAGTACCTATTATTTTTACATTCCTTCTTGCCTTTTCTTTTTGACGTGTTCGTGAAATCATGTCATTTAGGTGGGCGGATTACGCCCACGTTAAATTGCATATCTTCGAACACCAAAAAAAGGAAAGGGGAGAGAAAAAAACGAAACAAAAAATAATAAAACCTGTTAGTATAAGTAAATTGCCTTGTTTGGCCAATAAATAAATAAATAAATAAATAAGTAAATAAATAAATAAATAAATAAATAAATAAATAAATAAATAAATAAATAAAACATTGTTTTGCAAAGTGAATGCTGTGTAGCCCACACAGTGCGTTATTTGAAAAAAAGATGATTTGTTCGAAAAATCATCTTTTCTGACGAGGCGCATTTTCATCTCGGCAGTTCCGTTAACAAAGAAAATTGCCGCATCTGGGATAGTAGCGGATCCAGAAGCTTCATTTGGGGGGGGGGGGAGATCGTAGTTTGTCAAATCAAATCAAAAGCAACAAAATATTCTATAAAATGTAAAAATCGTTTTGTGGAATAACCCGAAAATGGCGATATTTTAAAAACTAGTTTTTCGTATATATTAAATAAAAAAGAGTTAACCAGCTTTCATGTACATGAATTAAAAAACATTTTACATAACTTATGTATATAAAAATGAAAAGGGAAATATAAAATTTGTATGCTTACATTTTTGGATTAAACATAAACGTGCATAATTTTAATATATTTTTTATTAATTCTGTTTTAATATTTTAATATTTATTTTATCAAAAAAGTTTTTAACCGTTTCAGTGCCAAATTATCCCTGGCTATGCCAAACATTCCAAACTTCGTTCAGGGTACGTTTTTGACTAAAATAAGCTGAGTATGAAGTTTGAAAGCTGTATTGCTTTCCTAATAGATACAACAAAAATTTTTAGAAATATTCAAAATAATTTTAAAAACTTCTAGCGCTATAAATATCACATATTTTTTCTAACTAAAAATGTAAATAAGATCTCTTACATTCGTAGTATTATATTTAATTACCTTTAGCTTTAGAAAATTCTCGGAAATATTTAAGAATATAATTTTTTAATTTGCTCTTTTTTGAAGTCGCGTGGCCGCGTGGTCGCGCTCATGAGTTCACTCGGAATAACCTTGAAAAACATGTGATAAAAATGAATTTTCGTATTTTTGACTTTCTTTTCTTTTTTATCACATTTCAATCTATTATTAAAAATTTATTGTTAAAAAGCGGGGTGTCCCAAACTAGAAACAGAGCCACAAAGCAAACTGTTGCCGTATGGCAACAAATATGCCGAAAGGGTTAAATAAATTTTAAATATTTACGTAGTCGATTTATGGAAATGCGTTATTGGTGCAAAATGACTCGCGTTTTGGATAAATTAAAAAAGTTGTTGAATAAATTTAATATATGTTTCTCTTAGTGCAATAAAGCAAGTCCGTTCAATCTATCTTCTGTTGTCGTAGATCTCAAATAAGTTTTAATTCTCTTCAATGTAGAAAATGATCTTTCGGCAGTTGCTCCACTTGAAGGCAATGTTAATAACATTTTAAAAAGAGTATGACTAAGAGGATGACTTCAGCAGTATGATAGTTGCATTGCACTACAACTTGAATCATACTTTTCTTTTTCACATTGCAAATGCCACATCTCCAACTCATTAATCAAAGATATTTCTAAGACCTGTGAGGATTCTTAAAAGAAAATGTAATATGTTTTACAAAGTTTTCTCACAGCTTGTATATATAATGTAATGCTCTTCGAGGTAATGGAATAAAGAAACAGTACTAACAATGAATACAAATCCAAAGTAGTTGTTGAAAATCGACTTTTTAAATCCATCATCACATTATTCAGAATAGGAATATAAACAGCTTGTCTGAAATATGCTATGGGATCTTTTACTGGATAATTATCGCGATTCTTTTGAAAACTTGCTACACGTGGCATTTTAATTTCTATTCCAATATTATTTGCAAAGTTTTCAACTACTTTAAAAAGAGTTTGAAATTTTATCTCACAGGATTCTCGTTTCTTCTGTAATAAATTTAAAGTATCTTGAATCGTATACTGCGCTGATTTAACATCAATTTGAATACTCTGTCGGTTCGTCTGACGTACTCTCCTAAACGTATTTATAGTGTCAAAATGAAAAAAAAAACATTCAAACAATGAATTATACTATACTATACTTATACTATACTGGTTTGGCATTATTTAATAGAACTGTTTGCTTACGCTTAAATAAATACTCAGACACAAATACTTTATTCTAAATATGTTCTGAGACTAGCTTAGAGAACTTGTATATTCACAAAGAGCTGGGAGGGGGGGGGGGTTGCGATCGCCCTTATCGCCGTGGATCCGCGCTTGATCTGGGACTCGGAAAACCCGCACGTTATTGTCGAGAAGCCGATGCATTCACAGAGAGTTGAGTTTGGAGTGAACGTTTCGGGCGTTACAGAGCCATTTTAACCGACTTCTTTTTACTGAAATTGGAGACATGAATTTGGACGACCTCTAGTTCATTCAGAATGGCGCGCCATGCCACACAGCCTATGCAACAATCGATCTTTTGCGCACCAAATTCCCAAATCGTGTTTGGGATATCAATTGGCTTTTTTTTTGTGGGGAACCGTAAAGCACCGATGTTATACCAACCATCCGGAAGCGATTCAAACACTTAAGGCCAATATCATACAAGCAATCCATAATATGCAGCCCGAAACAATCAACAAGGTCTTGGAAAATTGAAGTGACAGAATGCGCTACTGCGAAGCCAGTCGAGGCAGCCACTTGAATGATGTTGTGTTCCATAATTAATGGGATTGTTTGCTTTCACTAATAAAGCCATAATACATGGAAAAAATTTAATTTTGTTAATTTTATTGTTTTTTTTTTAAAAACTAGTATTTGGTCCACACTGTTTTTAAAAGTATTTGACTTTTACTTTTTATGCATTGGATCGTAAAGATAGAAACCGATACATTATCGCTAAACTTCGTGATCGATGCATGATACCATATTTTAATGCCAAAAACCAGTTCGCTGCTGACAGAAATTAAGTTGCTTTCCAACTCCAAAACTTTAAATTCAAAGTTCACTAAAACATAACTCCGTAAAAGGTACCTATTTTTTTTTTATTATTTTAACTTGGTCAATCCTAGTCCAAAAGTTAAGTGTTAGCTACATGAAACGTAAAAAAAAATTGAAGATAGGTAGGGTATATTGCGGCAGTTGGGCTGGTATGGGTTAAGAGAAAGTCTTAGATGTAAGTGTTTTGTACTTAAAGATGAGTAATAGACCGTATCACCAAAACTAACCTATATTTGACCCCACCTCAATCGTTATACATTTAAGAGACATTTTCCAAAAAAAATTTTTTTTTAAATGGTCCCTATGGTGCTTTTTTCTTGTTTTTTTCATGACTGACGAAAATTTCGAAAGTGTTATTTTTGGGATAAAATCGGTCGGAACTGCACCAAAAATAAATTTTATGGATATCATTTGTTTCCATGGTCTTAATGATTTTTTGTGAGCTTTAATTATTTGCTCTTTTTAGATTTTGTTAACATTATGATTTCAGCTTCCATAGCTATTCTTTTTAGAGAATCGGGCCACCCACCCTTTTCCAATGCACATACCAGTTTTCCAGTAGAAAGACTTTGGCATTTAGTATCTTCATACTGAGTTTTATTGTCATGCGACGTTTAGTTCCAAAGCTATTCAATATCGAAAATTTGACTTGTGTGGTCCAAGCCACAACCCCTTTTCCTATGCCCGTCCCAGTTCTCTTGTTCATTTATAAAAAAACTTATTGAATCACACAATGTCAATTCTATAAAGTAAAAAGTCAGCCCTTTGTTCATTTTGTTCATTCAGGAAAACCACCGTCAAAACATGTGTAGAAAAGTTGCATGCAGCGAAACAAATAAACATACGTATGTACATGCATACATATGTACATACATCAAGTCGGATTGAATCTCATTAGGGGCTTTCACATGGACGTACATGTCATCCGACTTGGGCATGTCCGACGACATGTACGATCGTTCGAAAGCAAATGAGACGGTCGGACCGACATGTCGGAAGAAAATCAAAAATTTTTGATTTTTCTGCTGGTCGGTCCGACATGTCCGACGTGTGAAAGCATGTCGGTCCGACTCGCTGCATTTATCATTTCTATAAAGTTTTCATCGAGTAAACATCGGCTTATGCAAAGCGAAAAAGGTTTTTTACTTCGGTTTTTACCGATGTGTTACGCTCGAGAGTCTGCAAAAAATGAAGTCGTCGCACATGTCCGATCGTTTGAAAGCTCAAACAAAATATTCCCGTTAGTTGGTCGTCGTACAATGTCGGTTGACATGTACGTTCATCTGAAAGCCCCTATTCTCATTAAAAAAATCCTCAACATGCTAAAGGTGGTCAGTGAATCCCCTTTTAACAAAACTGTGTTAGATTAATTCTCCACATCAAAACTACTTTGAACATATTAGCACTTCGATCCAATTAGCTTTAAGCGCAGCAAAGTATGTATGTATAATATGTATTTGTTTGTTTGTTTTGTGCTTGCTGAGAACAAAAAGAGTATAGTAGAGAGCAACATACAGTTTATTGAGGCTGTCGCAGCACAAACGCATGAAAAGCTTACGATCAAGCGACGCATGGCATTCTGGGTGATTTTTTAAAAAACTTAACACTTTAATTAAAGATACTTATTATTGAAATTTCGTAAAGAAAATAACCAATGAACCTTTTGTAGCACAAATGTGATATTTTAAAACTTATTTAAAAAAAATCTGACCAGTACTTTTGGAGTTTTGCGGACACAAAAAATTTTCACTTTCATTTTATATGTATAATACATTGGGACAAAGAACTTTTTCTTTGTTATTAAGTACGTTTTTGGTTCTGTATGGGCTACTCGATTCTGTTAAAATCAACATGCCACCAAAAGTATGCTTTTTTTTAATTATAAGATTTATGTCTTCACACTAGATGGCGCTGTGTTCACCGTCGAAAAAACCGGAAACCGTCTATAAAGGTAGCAAGTTTAAGCAAACAACTGGCTTTATATTTCATGTAATTGTGTAAAATTTATGTATGTAAGTTAGAGAGTTCAAACATGAATTTTTTTCCCAGTGAGGATCAAGCAGACCAACAAGTGCTAACAACAACATTGTACGATCAGTACTTAAGGCACACCAAAGGCTCAAATTGTGATATAAATACCGACACCTGATCACTATCAACCACCCTACTTACCTCCGAGAATGACGTATTCTACGTCAAAAAATATAAAATTGAATTTGAAAAATAAACACTTCCCCTCCGCTCAACACAAGATTGCTGCCCGTGTGCCTTAGGAAGTAAATAACCTTTTGATCCAATTCAAAGTCTTCTCATATTTTCCTGTTGATACACCCACGAGCTGCAAATATTTCGGATTAAAATAATCATATCATCCCGAAAAACGCCTTCTAAAAAGCAATATATTCTTATTTCTTTAAATATATACAAGACATGGCAGAGGAAAATACATTTACATCTTTTCGCAGCTACTTAAAATAAGCTCTTCAAATCGAAAACTTGCTCCTTACGAGCGTAGGCTGCAGGTAATTAAATTTAAATAGGACCCACACCCTCTATGTTGCCACCCAAAGCAAATTTACACTTTACTATAATTACATAAATCTCCAAATTAAGCAAAATTATTTTATTTTATTTTGTTTATTTTTTATTAAATGTAAACTTAACTTTTACCTTCTGAAACTTATTATTTTTGTTTTTTTTTAATTATTGTCTTGCAGCGAAGTTTAATTTATTTTTCGCACAAAAATAAATTTAATTTCCCGCAAAGCTTCCTTCCTTATACATAGTACATTGTACACATTGTGTCCAGCCCACGTCAAGCCCACCTATCGCAAAGCCAATTCATTGTCGACAGCCATCCATTTCCGAATGACGATAATTAGTTTTCCCTCAATTATTTTTGGAAAAATAGCTCTACTTCGAAATATGTTTGATGGAGGCTCGACGTTCGACATTCGGATATCATGATGCTCAAGTATGAACTGAAGTACGTGTTAATCTTTGCCGCGTACACCCCCAATGAGCCCAGAAAACAAACTTGTGCCCAGATTGGATTTGATTTGTTTGCAGTGTAAATGTTCTTTTAAATAACAGAAAATTACTGTGGCTTACGTTGTTTCAATCGTCGGAATGGCAGAAAATTCGAGACAGGCCATCATCCCCAAGGCAAGTACGTAACACAAAATGCCTTCAATAGCAAGTGTTGGACTTGGGGTGGAAATCTTATCAGTTTTAATCTTTGCCAAGTTGAGCAAAATTAAAGCTGGCAGAGACACAGGAATGCATTCGGTTTTGGCAGAGTTCTTGGAATTCCAATAATATAGCTACGTAAGCTTATGCTGTTGACCCAAAAGAAAATTCTTATTTGTTTCAATTTGTTTTAAAATTTAAAGTTTGAGTCATTCGCATCAATCTTATCTGGGGCCTAAACTATTTATTTATGATTTTTATGTCATTAAAATTTTTTTCTACTAATGAATGCTCGTAAACATAAGTGAGTGTATAGCCCATGCGGTCAACCTTGTTGGTAGCTTAGTGGATAACATTATTAATGCACCTGTGCGGCTGCTACTGGACATGCAGATGCAGTATTTCTTTGCGGTCCTCGCACTGACCCAAAAAGACGTATTAATTTTCTCATGAAATACTTCTGAATGCATTGGCATGGGCATCGGTAACGGCTTTCATTGCCTTTTAGGCTGGCGTCAGCTTATCTAAATTATATTGATGTAAAACTATGTTTTAGGGTTCTTAGCGCTGGGCTATTTGTATCGAATATGCAATTTGTTAATAATAAATGTGCGCGGGCAGGTTCCATTAAGAGCTAATGGACGTTTACCTTCATTGCTAGCAGCATAGTAGTCGCTGCCTTTTTAACCTTTTTAGTGCCAGCGATAACATCGACAGATGCATTTGTGATGCCCACCGACGGACATTGAGTAGCATTTCATTTATTTCATTTCATTTCTAAAAGTCATCATTTTATGGCTTAAAAGGTCTGTAAAGAAAGTCTGTCTCTTCAGTCAAACGCTGTTTAGTGCTATTTATAAAGAACCTATAAGAATAACCGGTCAGAATAATTAAAAGCCAGGCAGAGCCCAAGAGTCGCACTGAGCGTGTAAGTGCTGCAAATTAATTTCATTCAGCAGGCAGTTGCGACATGTCTGTCTGTTCGTTTGTCTTTCTTAGGTCATTCACGCGATTTAGTGTTTTTGTGATTTTGGCCTCTGCCTTTGCTGCATCACTCGCAACAAGTTTTGAACGAACATATTTTTGTTGTCCTCAGCACATTAATTATCGGCGATATCTTGTTAACAAATCGGCAAACATGCAGCCTACCTTATGGGCAAAAACAGTAAAAAAACACGTCCAACGAAACTCTGCTTGATCAGTTTATCGCCTAGATTGCCAGGAGATAACAGCAAGAAACACAAACAATTGATCGTACGTTGGTAGCGTTGAGATTCACCAGTCTACACCAGCTCCACCGAATGTGTGCGAGAGAATTCAGATATTGGATGCAACAAGCTTACCCAGAAGTGACCACCATCACGCTCAGGTTATTCTAGCACACACACTCGTACTGACTCGAAAAACTTCAGTCATTCAAGCGAGTCCCGTGTGTTTTTGCAGATCGTTAAGTTCGCGATACAAATCTTTAGATGCAATAACTCATTTACTGCCAAGAATGCGAGGAGTATTTTTGCCGCTTTTTGTTGCTGGTGTTGCCTGTTCTTCTTATCTCTGTCAATATGTTAACAAGATATCATCAATACTAGGCGCTATCTGGTTTCCAATAAGCTGGATATGGAAGCGCTATAGAATGCATTCACCTTTTTGCAAATAATAAAATAGCAATAGACTCTGGCCATGTATATCTGAACATTCAGGTACACACATGATGGGTAGTTTTTGAATGGTGCGTAGGTATAACTACTGGATGATGCCGTAAGTAAGAAAATTTTCAACCTTTCTGAAGAAGATTTAAAAGTGCAAATTGAGTTTCATGAACCATGATGTTCTCTTTAACAAAACCATAAAATTTTATCCATCTTAACAAAAAACTAATCACAACAAACAACCAAACTTCTGAAGAATTTACCAATTTATCAACATTGGTGTGGTCGCCATCAAATATTTTTTAACGATCCCACACAAGAAATAAATTATTTTTAAGAATAAAAACCATCAAGAGAATTCTAAAATAAGAGCTTATGAACTTTTAAAAAATGTTGCGAAATTTCTTTGTCGGCGTGGATGCTCTGAAAACAATGAGCAGGCAACTAAGGAAGAAACAAGGTATTATATTGAATCTGAATGTTTTTTTTTAGACTAGACCTATGCTCAGGGGATGTCCCCTATAAATGCGTAAGCATTGTGTTGATTCGGAAGAAGGGTGACAGTTTAGTTGGAAGGTGGAAAGATTGAGTAGTGTCGATGAAGATGTGTTTTGAATCTACACAGTTCGAAGCCGTCGGCTTTCAGATATTCAACAATCTGACTGTGCGACCGAAGAACGAATTATCTCTGTAATCCTATGTTCTATTGGGCTTCAAGGCAATGGTATAGGGATGGGCTTGGATTTCTGAGCGAATGGACCTGGGAAATATTTGAGCTGGTGGCGTCAGGTTTTGTAACTCTCTTGAACACTTTCCATGGTAGTGCCTATATAATAGATTTCGCATCGGCGTTTTAGCCTAACAAATATACCGCACGCCGTTGAATTCGGTCTAAAAGCTCCAAAATGGATCTTAAAGCCCCTGCCCAAGTGTTAGAATTGTACTCTGCACACAGAAATTATACATTTTTCCTGTATTGAGTACTTGTTGAAATCTGTATTGACTACATAATGCTTTTAAGCAGTGCTGTAGTCGATAAAGAATTTTATCTATTCATCAACTGTTGAAAATAAATTAATGTAATGAGCACAGTTCCGATGTAAGTAGTACATAGATTATTGACCCATTACATTAAACTTGTACAACATATATGTGAAGAGTACAGTATCTAAGAACCATCTTCATGTACTCAGTACATACATTATTTACTCATTACATATATTATTTACCCATTTCATATTTGTAGTACATAATTTTATGTAATGAGTACATACATTAGTGACTCATTACATATTTGAGTACATAATTTCATGTAATGAGTATATATTAGAGAACTTTGGAAGCATAACACAAATGACTTGCAAGCCATCTACTATTGGGTTCTATTGGTTTTTTTTTTTACTATTGGCCGACATCAATACTTGAACGTCGCAAAAACCGATCTTTTTGGCCCATCTTGCTTCGTTTTCAAGATATGTCTTTCTTCTCAATTTTTTAAAGTAATCACTTTAATCGCATAAGTACTGTACTGAGTGCATATTTTATATATTGAATACATGTGTCGCTTTAATCGATGTGTACACGTGATCTGTAGCGAGTGAAAAGCACTTTTACCATGCCGTTGTGCAAGCCAGAAATGAACTGAGTCTATAGTTTATGTATTGAGTACATTTCTTGTAAAACGTTACATAAAATATTGATTCAGTACACGTTGCTTATATTTATTGAAGTCTGCAATGTACTCAACACATATTTCACTGTATTGAATACATTTTTTATTCATTTTATAAAGTCAATAAACGCATATGTAACCAGTACACGCTTACTTTACTCAGTACATGCAGCTCTCGTTGCGTTCTCATACAAGAGTACATAGACTTTACATAGATGTCTCTGTACTGATTACATGACTTTTACTCTTAGTGCAGCTAGAGTGAAATATCTTTTGCACCATTTTAAGACTCCTAGGCACTTGGCGGCCTCTCACGACACATTAAAAATGTGATCTTTCCAACGAAGATCAGATTGGATCGATATGACCAGAACGTCAAGAGCATCTGGTTCCACAAGATCTACACCGTTCATTTTAAGGGTAGCTAAGGGACAATTTCTTTAGTTATTAGTTATCAGACATCACTGTGTCTTGCTTGCATTAAACTCAACTCTATTAGAGAGACCCCAGGGATTTTTTTCCAGGACATATTTTGCCTCTTTCTCTCAATCTCCAAAGAGCTCAGCCGTTTTTTGAACAAATATAAATGACCAAATGCTACCGTCATCCGCAAAAGAATGTATGGGGTTATCAGTCAACGTCAAAAGCTCGTTGATGACAACCAGAAGCAAAGTTGTAGATAGGACTGATTCCTGCGGTACTCCTGCATTGATGGTGGGATCTCTGGATGAAATACCGGCGACCACGACACGGATACCATTAAGGAAGCAAGAAATCCATCGAGCAAATTTACTACCGACACCATATGCGATTGGTTTAGACAAGAGCGCTTTATGCCACACTCAGTTCTAACGTCTTTGGAATATCCAAAGCAACAATTCTACTCTCAGCAAATAAATTAACGTATTGGTTTAATTTCTCTGTGAGGAATGCCTTAAAATCAGCAGTAGAGTGAGCCCTACTTCGTTGTGCTCTAGATAGTTTATCAGGTGGAAGTTTATTGCACTTTCCATCACCTTGGAAAATGTAGAGCACATCGCAATAGGCTGATAATTTGCAGGGTTCGTGGCATTGTCCTTTTTAGGCATCTGATGGACATTTGCGATCTTCCAACAATATGGAAATACTCCTATTCTATAGGAAATGTTGAAATGATTGCACAAAGACCCAGCTGGTGTAGAAGCCCATGCATTAAGTACAATTGGTGGTATGCCATCAGGACCAGAGGCTTTGTTGGTGTTGACTATTGCAAGGACCTTTTTAACTGATCTCCTTTGAAAATACATCTCTTGCATTGAAGAATATTTATTTTCAACAAGAGACAGTGGCTGATTGCTAGCCAGGACTATAGAAAACAATCCAGCCAACAGGTTGGCTTTATCGGCCGGGTCAGTGAAGATTTGTCAGTGAAACTGCATTACTGCGATTTCAAGCTTGAATGCGAAGTCTTTTAATTTCCTGTACCATTAGAGCCGCGGCGCTCACATTTCTATCAGCGAGATATAATTTTCAATTGAAGTTGTGGTAAAAATTATTTAAAGTAAACCAATTTACCTTGACATTATATCATAGTTTTCATGATGTGAAGTCAGAAAAAGTTTAGGAATTTTTCGCTAACAAGACCAACTCGTTTAATGAAAGTTCGCTCTTTCACAAGTTGAATGAATTGGTATGATAATTTACTTGGGCCACTCTTGACTGACAAAAAAAAAAGAAAAAAAAAAGTAAAAATTATTCTGGGATGCGCATGGATACATTGATTACTTTGAAAAGGGCCAAACCATCAACAGCGTTTAAAACATACATTCTAACAAAAATGAAATTGATTCACTGCAATAAATACTGGTAACTGATTGCCTATATTAACGGTCGTAAGATATCACTAAAAGAGCGTTTATTAATAATATTTCTCTCTCTTAGATTATTTTATGAGCGAAAACACACTAAAAAACGGGAAAAAGAGATGCAAGAGAGAAATGAACAAAAAACGCTTAATTTTTGTCTTAGAAATCGCTACGTGGATTTTATAAAACGCTAATAAATGCGTAGAATTTTTCCACATTTATTGTAGTGATTTAACAATAGATAAATCAGTTTTTAGAGTGCAGCGTTGTTGGAGCGTTTGAAGTATGAAATTACCAAAAAACGGCCCCATTTGAAGAAGAAAAAAAAGCTATTTCATCAAGACAATGCACCGTGTCACAAGTCCATGAAAACTATGGCAAAATTGCATAAACTAGGCTACGAATTGCTTCCCCATCCACCGTATTCTCCATATCTGGCCCAGTGAATTTTTCCTGTTTGCAGATCTCAAAAGAATGCTCGCTGGAAAGAAATTCAGCATTTATAAAGAAGTAATCGCTGAAACTGCGGTTTAGTCTAAGAAATCGTACTATAAAAATGGTATCGGAAAATTGCACGACCGCTATAATCGTTGTGTCGCCCTCGCAAGGCAACTATGTTGGATAATAAAATCGAATTTTACCGAATTAAATCGAATCGATTACTTTATAATCTTAACAAAAGTTTAAAATTTTTGTATTAAGATTAATAAAAAATAAAAAAACTTTCTTCCGATCTCAGGCTTTATATGTTATTTTTGGACTTTAATTCATTTAACCCAAATTTTGAATTAAAAAGTAGCCCAAGATATCTAACCGTCTATTATAAGAGTTTTATCGCCACAAAGATGATATTTATTCAAATTTAAAATTATGCGTTCAGATTAAGATTTTTTAAAAAACGAGCATGATACGGTTATTTTAATAAAAGCAAGCGTTATATACAAGTACACCGAGAAAAAAAAACAATAGTAAAATAACCTAAGTTGGCTTGGGTGGAAAAAAACTTATGGAAATTAAAAACTTATGCTTATTCACCAAATTAATATAATGTTTTTTTTTTTATTTTATATTTTAATCATGAAGTAAAAAGTTAACCTTCACTATCGCACCAATGCTTTAGCTCTTTCTCAAAACGCCGATGCATTTTGGAAGAATGCATTTTTAACTTTTTCGGAAACTTGTGGGGTAAAACGTTAAAAAAAGTTAATTATGTAACAAAGTATTCATAATGTATGATTAGAAAAAAATAAATAAGAATAACAGTCGTCATTTTCGACCACTGAAGAATTTTGATAGACTTCCTGCCATCAGAATAGGTAAAATAGGTGCCTCAACTCTCTGATGGCCGATCAGTTTCAGTGCATCTCGCGGTTCGTTATATTAGCATAGATAGATCCAGGCATATATACGAGTTTACCAGCAACAAAGTAAAAAAAATATTCCCAAAAATGTGGGCTCTAAGCTTAAATTGTTCAATATTGTATCTAGTTGATTTTTTTTTTTTAATTTATCTTTTAATAACTTCTCTTCAAATTTGAAACAATTACTTTGAAATCAATCATATGGCTTTCAAGAGCGTACTCTATTCAAAACAACACAAATATTTTTTTCTTTTACAACTACAATATATATTTAATAGCATATTTTATCATATTATTAGAAAGCTGTTAACATGCATTAGAATTTCGAATTTTTAACATAATTTAGTGCTTCATCAATTATTAGATAATGTCAGTTTACTATATAGATGACTCGGAGACCAAGAATTCAAACATTTTTATTACAGGTAAATATCTGTATATGTGGGATGTTTGAAAAGTGAGTTGGTTAACCATGGATTTTGAAGGGAAATATTTGTCGGGTACACACGCGACTCAAATAAATATAACTCAATGGCAGGCAGTATTTTTGACGAATCAACACATTCACAAGCAGAACGAGCGACCGAGGTTGTTTATGTCGCAAACAGAACAAATTCTATTTTAATTAAGTTCCGTTCACGTTCGTGTGGGGATCAAGTGTGTAAACATAACCGCGCTAGTTTACGTTCGGATATTCAAACCTCAGCAACGAAGACCGCGCTATCAGTCAAATTCAAGAGACACAAACGCACATGGTTGTGAGGTGCATCCTTATCAACCGTCACGATAAAATGCCAATCGTTCAGTTCACAGACAAACGTTAACTCAATGGATAAATATTGCGGGCGCGGATGCGTTCATAGCCATCGATAACGTTTGTTTACGTTGAGTTGTCTTGTTTATGGGTATGTTTGATTGTGTTTGTGTTGTTGGCGGTCTTGTTTGATTTAGAATCTTTTATGGTCGATAGGAAGAGTTCTTTGAAGCTATTTATGATCCGAGTTGAAATGAACAAAAAAGTGTTTAAATATACAAAAGATAATAATTTAAAGAGTCAAGAACTTTTTTTTTTTTAAATTCAATTTTTGTGTGAATTTAAAAATTAAAGAGAGGAAACATACCGAATATTCAATATACTTTTTTGATAAAACATAGTTTCCTTAAGGGGGAAATATGATCAGCGGCCGAAGAAAAAAGTTCAAGTTTGTACATTTTTTTAAGGAAACCTACGGGATATTTTTAAATTAGGGTTTTTATACCCTAAAATGTACACACACAGAGTATGTTTAGGTTTTTTTTATTAAAAAAAAGTTAATAATAAGGTAGATACAGCATTTCTTGTAGAGCGCTCTGAAAATGCCGTGACCAAGATTGCTCCTCCTAAGTTCAACTGAAACAAAAAAAAAGAAATATATTATTAAACTAAATACTTTAAACTCGTACTTGTCATAGCCGATTTTGAAAATATTGATTTTTCACAAAATGGCGGACTTCCGAACGTAAATTAACGGTTTTAGACCAAAAATTCGTCATTATTTTGCCTATAAAAAATGAACGAAGCTACGAAAAAAAAAATCCTATCACAAGTACGAGATTATTATGAATAAAATAAGCCTGCAAAAAAATCAAAACGATCGGTTCTCTGAGCTTCGAGAAATCGTGGTCACCGACTTTGAAATTATGGTTTCGAGAAAAAACGCTGAAAAACGCGTTTGAAAATAAGGGCCAGCACTGCACGCTCTAAAAGGTGGTTCACTCACTAGGCTATAACCTTGTTATTTTTTGAGATATCAACTTGAAATTTCCACCACATATTCTAGAGACCTAAAGCTTTAATAAAATGTAAAAAATTTAAAAAAAAAAGATCTGGGTATATTTCCCCCCTTAAGTAAGTCCAGAAAGAAATAATATCAGAAAAAAATGTTTATACATTTATGCAAAACCCCTTAAGTTTTAAATAAGCGAATGACCGATTTCGGTGATCTTTGATCCTGAATATCTTCTAGCGCATACATGCTATCATAGAGAACTCTTGACAAGTTGTTATTTTTGCGTTAAGGAAGAGGTTTGAATCAAACAATTAGGAACTAATTTTCAATCTAAACTTTGAATTTCAGAAAAGAAGGCTGGCATGAAATATATAAACCCTCGAGCGCAGTCAAAAGTTATGTCGCAGAAAAAACTAAAGATGCAGAAATTTATTTTTTTACTCGTAGTTTTCAAAAATAATTGAAGCCCATGAGGTTAAAAATTCTAATATATATATACTAGTGATACCCGGCGCGCGTTGCTGCACCCGGCAAGTGTATTGGAAATAATAAGTACATTCAAAACTTTTATTAGTCCCTTAGTCTTACACCACGCTCATATTCCACTACCCGTTACAGTTTCCCAGTAGCAGAACATCACTCCCAGGTGGCAATTCCATTATGAGCCTAAATGTCCTGTGATTTTTATTTCCATAGCTATTCTGTATAGAAAATCTGGCCACGCCCCCTTTTCCAATGCACGAACCAGTTTTCCAGTAGAAAGACTTTGGCAATTAGTAACTCCATACTGAGTTTTATTGTCTTTGCGACATTTAGTTCCAAAGCTATTCAATATCAAAAATTTGACTTGTGTGGTCGAAGCCATAACCCCTTTTCCTATGCCCGTCCCATTTCTCTTGTAGAAATTCATTCTGAGTTTCAATGTTTCTCCATTCTGAGTTTCAATGTTATGTGACTTCTACTTCCAAAGCTATTCGATACCTTAATTTGAATTGTATCGGCAGTGCCACGCCCACTTGTCAAATGATCACTCAATTTTGCCAGTAAAAGTACACAACTAAATAGTACGTTTTTACCGAATTTAATTGATATGTGATTTATAGTTCAAGAGTTATACCTTAAATTTGGGCTGCTGAAAAAGTGCCACACCCTTCGTCCAACACCCATAAATTTTACCAGTAGAATAGCACGTGAAAATTTCATTCGAATATCAAATTTCTATGCTGTGTGACCTATAATTCCAAAAATATTCGATATCACATATTCGCAGAAGGAAGTATCCAATTTGGTCCAGTCGTTTTCAAGTTTTAAGCAACCGAACAAAGCAAGATAGATAAGAATATAGATAGATATACATATTTAAGCGAGGGGGAACCCCTAGCATATTTGTATAGCTCTCCCCCATTTGTAGTACTGTTGCCCACAGTGACCATATGAACTAAAGTACTAAATTTTAGTCTGATAAGACCAAGCCGTTTGATATATAAAATTGTCATTAATTTGTGGGCTGCAAAAGGAGGTGTGGCAAAAATATTAACATACGAACTATGGTACGGCCAATAAGAACACAACAAAGAAAACCTCAACCAAATCGGACGCTCCGTTCTTGAGTTATGGAATTACAAATACAAATCACGAAAATCTTTGAAATGCCATATCTTCGGAACCAATGGGCCAATTTCGTGCATATTTTCCGAACGTATACTGAAATTTTGGTTGAAATCGGTCGAACCGTTTCCGCAGTAAGTGGTGACACAAAAATGTACTCGACTTTTTATATAGATTTCATATTTATAACTAAAAACTAATGCGCACATACTTCTCCAGCTATAAACAATATAAGGTATTCTACTATTCCTGGTTAGCTAATATGGATTAATTACTTTCATCAAATTAGCATAACCATTTTTTTGTCGTGGCCGTGGTACCATCACACATAAAAAAGAGGCACAAAAATGGGTCTTGATGAGTGCTTTATCAAAACTTCAACCTTTGTAATGTGAGCTTAGCAACACTGCTAATAAAAGCTTTTTATCAGCTACTTGATAAGAGATGGCAGCACCGCTGCTACTGTTTGGCAGCACTGAGTCTGAGTCAAAAACAGCAACAGCATTTGTCTCATTTCCTCGTTCGTGTTTTTGTATTAAGACGAAGTATTGCTTATTTTGCGAGAGTACTACGTTATAGACACTGAATTATATTTATTTACATATGCTTATATTTACATATTTAATTTTTTTTAGCATTCTACTGTAGGGAATTTAATTAAAAAAGAAATAGATGCTGTCTATATTACAATTAACATTGTTGAAGCTTCATTAGTGCATTTTTTCGATCATGCTTATACGCAAGGCGTAAACACACAATGGAAAAGAAAGAAAAAGCTTCGTACTGCTTAATGCTGCGTTTATGAATAATTTTCTATGAAGTTTTTTAGATGGTATTGAATCTCAAATTTTAATAACTTTTTAGGATAGGTTTTAAAAAATAAAATATGCAATAGATCCAGTTAAGAATGACGGTTTGAATTAGTAAAAGAATTATTAAAATCGGTTCAATAGTTCTTTAGTTTAGCGTACACGAAGATATGTGATAAGCCTTTTATATAATAGTATAGATAACAGAGATTAATAAAATAAAATAAGGATCATTTGACCGTCAGCATAACATGCCTTTAACACTTAACACTTAACTACACCATCCCACACGGAAAATCCAAACAATTTTACGACTGTTGTTCTTTAAAGTGCTGGACGTAAATAGTAAATCCCTATTTAGGTTGCTAAAATATCCTATCCCGTTAATTGCTTGCTGAAATTCAGAATGGCTTGAAAGATATGGATTAAAACTGGTAAAAAAGGTTGGCTTTGTTCGTAATTTTTGCTATTTTAAATTATTGATGCAGATTTTTGGGTGAGCCCTTTTTTTAACCGACTTCAAAAAGGAGGAGGTTCTCAATTTCGTTGGTTTGTCCGTTTTTTTTTTTTTTTTTTTTTTTAAATGTATGTACATCGATAACTCCTAAACCACTTGCCCGATTTCCGTCATTTTTTGTCAACAGATAGATACCATGAACACGGAGGTCGTTTTTTAAAAAAGTGGGCGATATTCGACAAAGGGGCGTGTCAATATAATAAAAACACTGTATTTCACAAGGGTACTGAAATTTATAGTAACAATACTAGGGTAGGCACAAGTATTACAAATTACGGTCAATAAAGTGGGCGTTATTTGACAAAGGGGTGTGGCAATATTAAACAAACACTGTATCTCAAATAGTATTGACACTAGGGTACTGAAATTTAATACAGGGGTAGACACAATTTTTAAAAATTACTGTAAATAAAGTGGGCGTTATTCGACAAAGGGGTGTGGCAATATTAGAAACACACTATGTATCGAATAATATTGACACTAGGGTGCTGAAATTAAGTGCATGGGGAGGCATAGTTATTACAAATTACAGTCAATAAAGTAGGCGTTATTTGACAAAGGGGTGTGGCAATATAGGAAAAACACTGTGTCTCGAATAATATTGACGCTAGGGTACTGAAATTTAGTACAGGGGTAGACACAATTTTTAAAAATTACTGTAAAGAAAGTGGGCGTTATTCGACAAATGGGTGTGGCAATATTAGAAACATACTATATATCGAATAATATTGACACTAGGGTGCTGAAATTTAGTACATGGGTAGGTACAGTTACTACGAATGACGGCCAAAAAAGTGGGCGTTATTCAACAAAGGGGCGTGTCAATATTATAAAAATACTATATCTTAGTTAATATTGAGACTAGCGTACTAATATTTGGTATGCAGGTAGGTGAGTAGGTAGAATCATTAAAAAAGTGAGCGGGATTGTACACAGGGTGTAGCACTTTAAGAAAAGTACTATATTACGGTTAATATTGATACTTCGAAACTGAAATTTGGCACAGGGCTAGGTAGAATCATTATAAGGTACGGCAAATAAAGTAGGCGGGATTAGAGGAAGGGCGTGGCACTACAAATTGTAAAGAAGCAGAATTGAAAAATACCCAAAAAACTTTCAGGAATTAATAAATCAAATTTGTTAAGAACAAAGTTTCATATTTAAAATTTTCCTCAAGAATAAATACTATTACATAAAATATTTCATATTATCTAAAAAGGAAGAAATAAAAACTTTTTAACAAAAAAAACAAAACCGACCTCAAAATCACTACAAAGTAAAAAAAATTTTAAATAACTTTTCCCATTCATTGGTCATATTTTAAAAGCTATTTATATGTATTATAATATTGGAAATCTTATCATTTTCATTTTTTTTTTGTTTTATTATCATCAATATATTAATTGCTTTATGAACATAAAAGCTTTGAAGTCGGCGCTCATCTTTGACACACAATCATGATATTTTACCATCCGTGCACTATTTGGTGCCTTGGTGACACTGTAGTAATTTTAAAAGCTTTGTACACAAAAAATTCTCACTAAACTGAGCTTGTAGGGTGGGCTTGTAAAGCTGATATTGAAAATGACATAGTGTGTAACAGCTGCACAAATAATGCATGGAACACATTGGCTACATTCAGCGTACTCAAAAATTGCCAACTGAAAGAAAAAAAATCGCTAAGAAGCTTTTATATTCATAAAGTTAATAATATTTTTATGATAAAACAAATTAGAAAAAATTCAAATGAAAAGATTTCGACATAGTTAGGTAATATTCGACACCCACCGCGCCTACTGTACGTAAGTTTGTGCAAAAAGTTCGTGAGACTGGTATTCTAGAGGACAACACTCATGGCCCCCGTCGTCGAACGGTGCGCACAGACAAGAATGCGGCTGCTGTACCCGAGAGTGTGAGACTCAATTCGCGAACATCAACTCGCCATCGATCCCATCAGTGGGCGTTGCAGAGCCATCTTAACCGATTTTTTTTTACTGAAATTAGAAACAAGAATTTGGACTTCCTCTGGTTTATGCAGAATGGCGCACCAGGTCACACAGCTACAATTGATCTTTTGCGTACCAAATTTCCAAATCGTTATCAGCCGTCTTGGCGATGGCAATTGGCCGCCTCGGAGCTATGTTTTGACCCCTTTGGACTTGTTTTTGTGGGGAACCGTGAAGGACCGATATTATGTCAACAATCCGGAAACGATTCATGTACTTACGGCCAATATCATCCAGGCAATCCATGAGCTGCAGCCCGAAACCATCAACAAGGTCTTGGAAGATTGAAGCGACAAAATGCGCTACTGCGAAGGCAGCCGAGCCAACTACTTGAACGATGTTGTGTTTCATAATTAATGGGAATGTTTGCTCTTACTAATGAAGCCATAATACATGGAAAAAATTTTATTTTATTCATTTTATTGCATTTTAACAAAAAAACTTGTATTTGGCCCACCCTGCATAGATTTGTTTCACTAATCCGATCACTCAAGCATTTTTATATAGCATTTTTATAGTGAACGAATTTCAGGTGTTATGACTATTCAGTCAAGTCTGCCTCGGTGCAAATATGCGATGACGGATCAGTTGAAAAGAAGTGAAGTTGAAAAACAAAAAACCGGTTAATCATTTTTAGGATATTCTTAGCGTGGTGGGAATTCGTAGAATCATGTGAATTAGAATCTAACGAAAGTGTTATGCCTTTACCTCAGTCAATTCTAGCTATTTTGCAAACCCATTCGCAGACTTCTTTACCACCAACTACGAGTTTTTGAGTTGTAAATGGTGAAGAATTTTCAATTCAGTTGATTAGAAATGAGGAAAGAAATGCAGATAGGTTAAAGCGTAGGAACATGGTCTGGCCAATACTCGAACTCTGGACTCGGTGGGTGGCAGTCAAGCGCGCTACTACTCGACTTACGAGAGCTGTTACTTCAGTTGCTTACGTTCTATTTATTAAGGGAAAAGTTCTTTGAAGGAAATTTCAAAATGTTGTTAGAGACAGGTTATTGCAATTCATGCAAATTTTAATCAGAATTTTTCTAAAAAGTAATAAAATGTCTTCTTATAATTATTATATTTTATTATTATATACAAAAAGGAAGTACAAATGACATAGTTGTCAATATTTTCAAAAATGATTTATTTCCAAGTAAATGTCTTCAACAAGATGCAAGAAAACATGAAATTTTAATAAAATGCACGGATTTTATACCAAATGAGATACACAATTCTACGCAGTCATTTCTACATTCCACTCCACTTATTAAATCTGCAAAAAAGTGCGTGGCCACCATATTAAGTCTATATTTTACACCCACTTTGTGCAATTTAATGAGCGACCTAGTTGCGCTGTTGAACTTTATACTTGTTTTTGTTCCAATTGAAAATTTCAAAACATTGAAACTTCAATAGAATCCTCGACATATAAATATTTTACTCTAAGAAGTTTTGCCAGAAGAAGCGTGAATGATTCTTGAAATTGAATTCCTTGTGTCAATCGTGAACCTTTACAGCAACGAGAAAAACTTTTTAATTTAAATCCTTAAATATTTGAGTATGGCTGGGAACAAATTGGTTCGACTCAAGCTGACTATAACCACCCACAAGCAACAACGTTGCCAGATTTCTGCTCACCAACAATGTTGCATTTAAATTGCAAAAACTCTTCCTCCAGTGGGCTGTAATGAGCTGGAAACACAGACGCTGCACACGCAAAAATAAAAAAAAAACAAAAACAAAAAGAATAAAAAATATACTTTATCGAGTAAAATATGAATGATGGAGTGCATTTCCTTGTGCAGTGAGGAAACAAACGTTGCAAACCTACTGAGAAGCAGTCCCTGAGCCATGCTCGCTAGCTCGATGGTGAAAGTTTATGTGCAGGCTGCACATCTAGAACGGTTGGAATTGAATTTTCATCCTATTTAAAATTTAAGAGTTCTAAATGAAGTTTAAAGTTTAGATGTATTTTTTACTTGCTTGGATGATATAAGATATAAAATTCAACTACGTATAGTTCATCACAGAGTAATACATGTAGAGGGAATATAGAACGAAAGTGTGCCTAGATATTCATACTTATTTTAACTCATATCCAAGTCAATGGTTGAAGTCGATTCATTTATACCAATGTGGTAAATATAGTTTTTGAAGAAGAGTGAAGTATGGAAAAAAAACGAATATGTTCTACCTGATTTCCATTAGACTACTGTAAAGTTATGCCATGAAGAAATTGCATGTGCTCGGACTCCGAAATTTTAGACATTTATATTCTAGTTTGCTGCTTTAAGGTTCGTAGTAAATAATTTCTCCAGCAATTTCTATTCTCACTGCTAACGAATGGTAAAAAAGTCGGTTAAAGCCATGGGTTTAAGGAAATTTAAGGAAATTTTACGGTTTTGATGGGGATGTATGGAAGGTTTTCATCCGATTCGGATTTTTTTTAGCTTGGTCTCTTCTATTTTTTAAATAATAACTAATGCATCAAATTTATATATAATATGAAATTTCACCACTTAGATATATAAATATCATGACGGTAGGTCCAAAATTAGGGCTGCAATACTGATCACTAACTGACAGAAACACAGATATTGACAAAAACGGACTATTTATAATGGACTAAGGTTATTTGAACTCTTCATAAAATTGACTGAATTATAAAAAATACTAACACAGGAAATTGCCCAAAATGGGGCATTCGTACTATCGTCCACTTGACCCCAAGCACATCATACTAACCATTGCACTAGACAGTTGTTTAAATTTTATAGCTTCTTTTGTTTCTTAATTGGAAGACAAAAATAAATATTGATTATATTGACATTTTTGCCTTTTGTATAAAAACTTTTTCTGACGTGACAACGTTGCATTATATCGCGCAGGTTTCCAAGTGAATGTTTTATGATTAGATCTGTTGACCTTCAACTAAAAAATAGCCGTTGACAAATTGGAGTACTCTAGAAGAGCAAATCTTTTAACTCAGTAGAGTTTAAGATTTGCCGTAAAAGAAGAAATTAGGAAAAATTAATAAGGAGAATTAATTAAAACACAACGATTTAGATATGTTGGAAAACGGATTTTCTTTATTGCATCAATAATTGAAATATCTGTATGTATGGTAAATTAGAGTTGTAGAACAATTCTTACCCGTGATGTGCAGCCAAAAAGAAAAGTAAAAAGAGAGTGCCAGAGGTCTCTTTTGGCGGAAGTTAGGAAATTTAAAAAATACCTTATGGCGGAATTATAGGAACACAAGCAAAAGATGCTATAGAAGTTTTTCTTTCATTCTTTTACATTCTATGTTTTTATACAATGAAAGCGTTGCCACATTAACACCAAGAAAGTTGAAAAGAAATTTTTCCCAAATAAATCGACATTGCATGAAATAGTTAATCCTTGAGTATAGGTACTATAACGAAAACTATGAATTTATGATAAAAATAAAAATAAAAAAACCAAGAAGTCGTCTTCGGACCTTGGAGTGAACTTGTTAAGCAAAGCAACTAAAAATTTGGTACATGGAATACTCGCTGAGTATACGAGGACAATTTAAGTAGTGAAGCATTTAATGCAACACTGGTCCTGTCAACAACAATATGTTAATAGACTACCTTCAAATTTTGAGCATGTTGCGTCATCTAGTTTGTGTTTGACAGCCATTAAAATAATTTTGACGAAAATGGAAAAAAGTGTACTCATTAGAAATTATTCTTTGCTTCACCAAAAAAATATCGAAACCAAGGAAATGCTTGATAAATACTATGAGGACTAAGTAGCATAAATTTCAATGGGTTATTGGATTCTTTTGTGGTCGTACCAGCACAAGTGACGTTGAACGTCACTCAAAAGAGCTCGTTACACCATAAAATCGTCGATAAAATCCATGGAATACTTTTGGACAATCGGAGAATGAAAATGCGTGAGGTGGTGGCCGAGACTGTAGGCATCTGAAGTGAACGGGTACATTAGATCTTACATGAAAGAGATATCCGCACTATGATTGCCGCGATTGTGCATACTAGGCCATAAGCGCAATCATGTGAACGCCTTATGGGAGTGTTTAGTGATGTACAACCGCTTTCCGAATGGATGTTTTTTTTACCGTTTCGTAACCGAAGACGAAACATTGATATATCACAACACATCAGAAACCAAGGAACAGTCAAAGCTGTGGACTTATCCAGATGAATGTGCACCAAAGAAGGCAGAGATGGGTATGTCGGCCAACAAGGTCATTCACATCGATTACTTTGAAAAGGTAGAAACGATCACGAGTGAATATTATTCGCAGCTGTTGGACCGATTTGATAATAATTTGAAGCAAAAATTACCGCATTTGGAGAAAAACAATTGCCCTTCCACCATGACAACGAACAGGCGTACACGTCTGTAGTCGTCATAGCTTACTTACTTGCCTATCTGGCGCTTACAAGTAGGTCGGTTTTGGCCTCGTATAAGAAATTGCGCCAGCCATTTCTGTTTGCCGTTTGCTGGCGCCAGTTGGAAACACCAAACGTGGTCATTTTATGAAACACCTGATCCTTCGAACGAAGATGTGGGCTCTGCGTTGACGACCACCGGACACTGAATCATATTTTTGAGAATATTTTTTTACTGAATATTTTTTTCGCTGGAGCGCCGTTTTCCTTTCGCTCAACATGACCTAGCCAGCTGAGCCGCTCGATGTAATGCGCTTGACTATGTCAATGTCAGCGTACAGCTCATACAGCTCGTAGTTCCATCGAATTTGGTACTCGCCCTTGACGCAGATTGGACCGAAGATTTTACGAAGGATCTTTCTCTCGAAGGCTCCCAAAGTCTTTTCATCAGAACTGCTCAACTTCCAGGTTTGTGCTGCATATAATAGGACGGGCATGATTAATGACTTATAGAGCGTGAGTTTTGTTCGTCGAGTGAGGGCTCTGCTTCCCAATTGCCTACTCATCCCAAAGTTACACCTGTTGGCAAGAGTTATCCTTAGTTTTATCTCAATACTGACATCGTTGAAAGAGTTTATGCTGGATCCCAGGTAGACGAAGTCCTTAACAACCTCGAAGGAGATGTTGTCAACAGTGACGTGGTTTCCAAGACGTTGGGACTGTTTATTTGTTGACACTAGGTATTTCGTCTTTGCTGCGTTCACTGCAAGACCCATTCGACTCGACTGTTTCGATAATCTGCAGAATGCTGCACTGACTTCGCGCGTATTATGGCCAATGATATCGATATCATCAGCATACGCCAGCAGCATAATACGTTTGTAGAATATAGTGGCACTGCGTCTCAAATCAGCAGCTCGGATGATCTTCTCCATCATTAAGTTGAAAAAGTCACACGATAAGGAATCACGTCTGAAACCTCGTTTGGTATCGAATGGAGGAGTAAAGCCCTTCCCGATTTTAACTGTGCTGCTGGAAGAGACGGATGAGCTTTGCAGGAATACCAAATCCATAAATTGGGCTACGAACTGCAACCCTATCCACTATGTTCTCCCGATTTAATCCACTGTGATTATTTCCTATTTCCAACCCTGGAAAAAATAACTCGACGAGAAGAGATTTGGATCGAACAAAGAGGTCATTACTGAAACCAACGTCTATTTTGAGGACCTTGATAAAAGCGTTGAATTTAATGTTTCGATCTAAAAGAGACTATCTTCAGAAATAAAACGGTTTTTTGCCGAAAAATATATCATTTATTCAAAAATTCACTATTTTAGCAAATTGCCCTTGAGGTGTCACGATTAAAATAATTATACGCCAGATAAATAATATAAATAATAATAAAGGCTGGTTCTTTGAACTTGAGGCAAAAATAGACGAAAAATTCATGACGTCCTTAGGCAGCAGAGTTTGAAAATCAACATGCAGCAGTCATGCAAAAAAATATATTATGCGTTGTCAGGTCAGAGGTAGCAGCTTATGTAACAAACAGGGAATATTATTGCATGGAATTCTTACTCGCTCGAAATATGTGTTACGGTAAATTTTAATACACAACAATAGTAATTGTTTTTTGACCTCATAAAATATAAAACGAATTGTCAATTTTAGCCTTTGAAATGACTTTGACAGACTTTCTAATGATTAAATTGTGTTGTACGTGTTTGTTCGAAAAAATTATCGAAAATTGGACCTAATGATTTTATGTCGACTCCACACGGCTCATGCATATGTTCTCAAGAAGCTTTACTCTATGGAATTCTGAAGCTTTATATGGTATTCAAATCCACGGTTGCCACTTTGGTACAATTGTACCAAAATTGGTACATTTATTTTCGATTGGTGCATAGGTACATTATTTTCTGATTTGGTACTTTTTGTATTGTATCTTATATATATTACGCAAACCCAAAATTTGTCCGGCGTAAGGCTTTTTAAGTTCAAGTTCAATTTTAATAAATTTAGTATGGTTTGATAGGTTTAGACCTGTAGATGTGCAAACTCGACTTTTTATTTCTCAAAAATGTATATATTTTAAGTTATAGCTTATTAAAGTTTGCATGTAATTGCATATAATTGTTGTTGTTATGTTGGTTTTTCTTTTATTAACAGCAGCTGAGAAAAACGTTATCAAACTCAGAGCAAAACCATTCGCTGCTCACATTTCGCTCTCTTCTGTAACTTCTTTCTAGAGCGTCTGTTAAACGCTCTAACATTTTTCTGACTGTTCTGACAAGTCAGAAAAATGTAAAGCTTTCGCAAGCCGCTTGCGCTGAACGCTCGCAACAAAGATACATACAAGTTTTTTATTGCAATTTTCCGTTCACATTTCACTTTATTCTGCCTCTTCTTTATAGAGCGCTTGCAAACAACAGAAAAACTCTAAGAATATTACTATTATTATTATTATTATTATTATTAAAATTGCTGGGGGCAGCAACGCTCACCGGTGGTCGCTAGTTGTTTCTAATTTGTGTTAGAAATTTCACAAAAATTTAAATTTTATAGCACTATTGGCGTAATGCTCAGTGTTCAAAGTTATGTTCAGTAGAAACTTGCATTGCATAAAGTTTTACCTTAATTCTGATGCAAAGAATGAGACAAAAGTACAATATCGCAAATAAAAGGAAGATGAACAGCCTGAATTTTTGCGCCAATTTTTGTATAAATAACAAAATGTAATTTACAATTTTCAAGTGCTTTCTTTAAGTGTGTGCAGGTGGAAGAAAAACGCTTCTAATGAAAGGTAGTTATAAACACTCGATATTCTATAATTTAATAACATTTTGATTTCAGATTTCTTATAAGAAAAAAAAAACTAAAATCTGATGTCAAGGGAAGCGTATAATAATGATATTCCTTTCAAATCAAAGACTGAGTTCAAAAGGAAGTTTCGTCCAGAATGGCTGCAAAAACTTTCTTGGCTGGAAACAAAATTAGAATGCATATCGTCTGTGAGAAATCGTTCGTGAACCACTTGCACAGACATGCAAAGAATACTTAGCATTGCCAAAACAATGAAAGAAAAAAAAAATCAGATCACGATGGATGTATTCATGAAAGCCGAGAATACATTTTTAAAAAAGCAAGTTCGGCAGGCCGAGCTTGCGCTTGTAATTTTCTGCATTATACATAATCTACCATGTCGTCTAATGGACTTTCTTTCAAATTTGTGATTTGTATGCTGTTCAGACTCAAAAACTGCTAAAACTTTGAAATGTGGTGGAACCAAAGCGACCAAATCGGCGGATATAAAAAAGATATAAAATTTTATAAATAGTTTATAAAATAACTTAATATTTTAATAACTTAATAACACTATTAACTTCACATTAATGTTGATGTTGATGTTTATGTTTATGTTTATGTTGATGTTGATGTTGATGTTGATGTCGATGTTGATGTTGATGTTGATGTTGATGTTGATGTTGATGTTGATGTTGATGTTGATGTTGACGTTGATGTTGATATTGATGTTGATGTTGATGTTGATGTTGATGTTGATGTTGATGTTGATGTTGATGTTGATGTTGATGTTGATGTTGATGTTGATGTTGATGTTGATGTTGATGTTGATGTTGATGTTGATGTTGATGTTGTCATTATGCCGTCAATTTTTTTTGTATTTTTATCATGTGCCCGAAGACCTCACCGTCATTTTCGATCCTTAAAATTTACCGTTATTCCAGTAGTCACAGAGTAAAAATTCCATGCAGCGTTTTTTCATGTTTGTAGCATTTTTACTGTATTATGTGGTTGCCACCCTGAAGTCATGACGATAAGAATTTTTTTTTGTATTTTAGTTGTGAAGCGTATTAACACACCTATGCTGTCGTAAAACAAAATTTACCGCAGCTCGTCTTCTCAGTGAGTAATAATTCCATGCATCGATATTACATTTTTGTTACATATGCTGCTATATTCACGACCTAGTGACGTCAGAATTTTTTTTTATTTTTGTCGTGAGGCCAAGTATAAATCCTTCATTTTCCATCCTAAATATTTATCATAGCTTATATACTCACCGAGTAAAAATTCAATGCAACGCCGCTACATGAATGTTGCATTGTCGATCTTTGAGCGGCTCTCTCTGTGTCCACATGACGACAGAAATTTTTTGTCTAATTTTGTTGTGAGGGCTTAGAGCAGGCCTTTATTGGTGTATCATAATATTAGTCCTAGCACTAATACTCAGCGAGTAATAATTCCATGTAACAAATTTTCAGTTGTGTTGCTTAAGCAGTTCCCAGCGCGTCCCGATTATGTTTTTGTTGGCATAAATGAAACAATTATTTGTTGCACAAAGTGTTGTCGGTTAGATGTTTATTGCAAAACTGAAAACTGAATGCACAAAATAGAAACGTAGAGTTAAGAAGGAAAAGCTAGCAAACATAGGGTTGCCAGATAAATTATAAAAGCTTATAATATTTCAACACTTCTTCTTAAGCTGAATATATTTTATATGAAATCTAATTTAATCCAAGTAATTTTACAAATTGAGAATGCTTTTTCTTACATAAAATTTTAGTCATTACATCCGCAATATTTTTATCAGTTGAAACATATTTTAGTACAATATCATTATTTTCTATTTTTTCTCGAATAAAATGGTATTTAATGTCAATATGTTTTGTACGTTTATGATGAATAGGGTTTTGCGCTATATGCTGCGCGCTGATGTTATCGCCAAAGATGGTCAACGGTCTTTCATCTGAATACCCAATTTCGATCAATAGTCTTCGCAGGTAGACTGCTTCTTTAGCAGCTGTAGATAAAGCAACGTATTCGGCTTCGGTGCTACTCAATGCGATGATGCCTTGCTTCGCTGATGTCCATGAGAACGCACCGGTTCCTAGAAAAAATGCATAGCCAGTGTAGGATTTTCTGTCTACTGGGTCGTTGGCCCAATCTGCATCAACGTAGCCTTTTACTGGTTCGCCAGAGTTGCTGTATGTGATACTGAAGTTTATTGTGCCAGCGAGGTATCGCAGAACATGTTTAGCAGCTGTTTCGTGTTCCACATGGGGATCTGTATTCCTTTGTGACAGCTTACTTAAGGCGTGTAAAATGTCTGGTCGGCTCAGAACTGCCAAATACATAAGGGAACCGATTAATGATTGAAATTTTGTTATATTTACCTTGACACAATTTTCATCTCTACATCCCACTTGAAAACCAGGGTCGAGCGGTGTCGCAACAGGGCGACAGTCTTTCATGCCATATGTGTCCAAAAGATTTTTGATGTACTTTGTCTGGCATAGTGAAATACAGCCTTGTTCACCATCTCGCTCTATTTCCATGCCAAGGAAGTAGTGTAGAGGGCCGCCATCGTGCATTTTGAACTTGGTTGCGATCTTCTTCTTAATCATGGCGATTTCATCTTTGCTGGGAGATATAATCATTAGGTCGTCGACATAGACCGCGATATAAACTTGGTTGCGATCTTCTTCTTAATCATGGCGATTTCATCTTTGCTGGGAGATATAATCATTAGGTCGTCGACATAGACCGCAATATAGCTGAATTTTTCTTGATGCTTCTTGACGTATAAGCACGCTTCGTTTTTGCATCGTTGGAAGCCAATGCTTTGGAGAACTTCATTTAGTGTGTTATTCCATTCGCGGCCGGATTGCTTAAGCCCATATATCGCTTTATGTAGTTTGAGAACCTTGTGTGGGTGGTTTTTGTCTACAAAATTATGTGGTTGCTTCATATACACCTCATCGTGTAACTTGCTATTGAGATATGCGTTTGATATGTCGATTTGGTGTGCAAATAAATGTTTTTCTGCAGCTATTGCGAAGAGTATTCTTATGGTTTCATATCGAATAACGGGTGAAAATGTCTCTGAGTAGTTGACACCAAATTGCTGCCCACAACCTTGAGCAACGAGCCTTGATTTAAATCTTTCGATTTTACCGTCTTTGTCCTTTTTGATTCGAAAAACCCATTTTGCACCGATCGCTTTTTGGCCTGGAGGTAAATCACACAATGACCACGTGTCATTTGCTTTGAGAGCATCATATTCGATTTGCATTGATTGTTGCCATTCAAGCGCATATTCACCTTTTATTGCATCTGCAACGGACTGCGGTGTTTCTTCTTCTTCGAAATAGTTTAAGCTGTTGAGTACGTTATACTGCTTCTTGGGCCTTCCTGGTTGACCTGTGCGAACGATTTTCGGTCTACCAGGTCTACGTCGTTCATTGGTTTCCTCTGGTTCCTCATCGCTTGCGCTAACAAACACCTCCTCCTCTTCGCCAGATTCACTGTTGATCACTGTTGATTCATTGTTTTGCTCTTCTCTTGGATCATTTTCGTATTTTGAATCGAGGCGAATAATATTTGTCATAAAATCAAAATTTTTGTTTAGAACACTTAACTCTTGAGGCATTTCATTAAATTCACCTTCCACAATTTTGACGTCACGTCGCTCAATGACTGTTCGTAGTTCTCTATCGTAAAGGCGGTAGGCTTTCGCGTTAAAAGAATAGCCGACAAAAATGTATTCCTTCCCTTTCGCTTGGAACTTGCCTTTCTTGGTTTTATCGAGTGCAAATGCACGCGATCCAAAAATTCGGAAGTGTTTGACGGACGGTTTGCAATTTTTCCAAGCTTCAAATGGTGTTCCACCGCCTAATATTTTTGTTGGACACCTATTTCGCAAATAAGTTGCAGTTTGCACCGCTTCAGCCCACAAAAACTCCTCAAGCTTTGCATGAATTAAAAGACTTTTAGCCATTTCCACGATTGTGCGATTAGCACGTTCGGCTACACCGTTTTGTTGTGGGGTATACGGAACGGTTAGCTGGCGTTTTATGCCGCACGTATTTAAGAAATCTGTGAATTTATGATTAATATACTCCGTGCCGTTGTCGCTGCGCAATTCCTTTATTTTTCTGCCTGTTTGGCACTCTACATAGGCTTTGAACAATTGAAATTTCTCAAATACTTCGCTTTTCGTGCGCATGAAATAAATAAAAATTTTGCGCGAGTAGTCGTCAATGAACGAAACGAAATATCTATTGCCACCTAAGGACTTAGCATTCATTGGGCCACATACGTCTGTATGCACTAAGTCAAGCACACCCTTCGTAATGCGTTCGTTTTTATTTGGAAATGGTAATGAACATATCTTTGCCTTATTACATGTGTCACAATTTATTTCAACTGACATATTTTTAATATGCATACCGTGCACTAACTGTTTGTCATTTAAATGTTTCAGGCTTTGGAAGTTTAGGTGGCCAAAACGATTGTGCCAAGTTTCAGCAAGTGAGGAATCACTTAATAAATGAACTGCATTTTCTTGTATTGTTTCTGTATATAAATACAAATTGTCCTTTTGGACTGCTCGCAATATGACTTCACCATGCTTATTCTTTATTAATGCAGCACCATTTTCAAAAATTGTGTAGTTTTTGTGCTGCGCTGCTTTACTTACAGACAAAAAATTCATACTCAACGTTGGCACGAACAAAACATTTGTCAACTCAATGTTTATATTTTCAGCTTTAAGAATAACAGTTCCGATACCGGGTGATTCTATAAATGTATTTGCTGCTAACTTGATTGTTGATTTTTTCTTAGCAAACGATGCAAACATGGCTTTGTTACAGCACATGTGTGAGGTAGCGCCACTATCGATACACCATGTATTTGTTCGTAGTTTTGCTTCGCTTATGTGCATCAAACAGTTGAACTGCTCTTTGTTTTTCTTTTCTTGTGGACCCTTCTTCTTATTTCGACATTCGTTAGCACGATGTCCCATCTTGCCGCAACTGAAGCATTTCCCCTTAAATCGCTTTTTCTCTTTATCATTTTTTGCAGCATCCTTTGTTGCTTCTTCGTTTTGCACATTTGTGTGTGCGTAGACAGCTTGGGTTGTGTTCTCGCGACTGTCTCTTTCTTCTTTGCGCGCACCTTCTTCCAGAAGCTTCAGCTTAGCAACTTCAAACGACGGTAGCTTGTCGCGAGTCTCGATAGCGACAACGAAGTTTTCAAAAGAAAACGGTAAACTGGACAAAAGCATAATTACCTTCAATTCGTCATTGATTTCAATGTCCAATTCAGCTAATTTTTCCATTGTTTCTACAAATGAATTTACAAATTGAACCACACTGTCTCCGTGCTGCATATTAAGACGCAAAAGTTTTTGATATAACTGCACTTTTCTTATAGGGCCAACAGGCAAATGAATATCTCGCAACTTTTTCCATGCTGCAGCACTAGTTGCACACGATTTTATGTGCATGAGCTGCGTTGGTTTAACATTTAAAATTATGCTGGCTAGTGCCTTTTGATCAGCAATGTCCCATTTTGCAGCCTCTGTCGCATGTTCTTCATTTTTTACACATGCTCCACTAACCACGTTCCACAAATCAGATGTAACAAGCACACTACGCATAGACATGCACCACACATCATAATTATCCTCTCCAAGCTTTTCAATTTGAAGTGAAATACTCATATTAAATTTTTTATTAATATTTTTTATTTATTTCAACGAGTTTTTAACGCGAAACGCTTTATTTAACCGACCGCATGCCCTGGGCCCATAACCTTTGTTGGCATAAATGAAACAATTATTTGTTGCACAAAGTGTTGTCGGTTAGATGTTTATTGCAAAACTGAAAACTGAATGCACAAAATAGAAACGTAGAGTTAAGAAGGAAAAGCTAGCAAACATAGGGTTGCCAGATAAATTATAAAAGCTTATAATATTTCAACAGTTTTGAATTTTTGTTTTGTTTTTATAATTAAGTCAACAAATCAACCTTTACGATCGTACTATTTTCTTAATCATAGCTTTTATACTCAGCGAGTAGCAATTGAATGCAACGCCGATGAATTTTGAAAAAATGGATTTTTCAACTTTTTTGGAAACCTGTGCGTTAAAACGTAACTTCGTCACGTCAAAAAATTGTTAAAATTGCTGCCATTTAGCGAATTTTCAACCGATGTCTATGTTATTGGATTTAATGGAAAGGTCTTTTTAATAGTGCAGGTTAGTTCCGTGAAGAAACAAATGTCCAAGGAACATTATTTAAATAAAATTAAAAGAGACACATTTGAAGCGATTTACAAAAACTACAAGAACTGGCTTCACAGCATGCTCCGTTTGCCACTTTTTCAGATTTCTTTTTGTACAGTCTTATTTACCATAAATTCTATTGAATATACGTGGCTTTTGTTTTCCATTTCCGATAAGGCAAATGGCTGCAAAACGTCATTGAATGTCGGCGCAACAAAATTCGAAGACATCATTTTTAAAAATCAATTAAAAAATTATAATTTATAAAATAACTTTTGAGATCATTTCTCTACCAAACTCCATTTTTTAATTTAAAAATTTTAGCCAATAAGCAATTTTTTTAATGGTTCCTAATAAAATTATATTTCCACGATGAAAAAAGTATAAACAAATTTGAGTAGTGGTGTTTGAAGAAAGGTTGAACCCTTCTCACCTGACACAGAAAATGTCTTTAATTGACATACTACATTCACAATTCAAATGATCCTGAAAAGCTCTATCAGAGTCCCTTTAATGGTGAAATGGCCAATTCGTTAAAGTAGTTTTACTTTTCTCTAGCAGTAATTTTATGTTCATTTTAATTTGTTCATGTGATAAATATTTTATAGCATGGTTCTATACACTCCTATGTGTATTTCCTCATCCATACTAACAATCAGATGTTCATTGAAAGTAGGTATTTTAGGATAAAAGGCTTGAGGATGATAGGAAGTTATGTTTCCGTCGATGAGGAATGAAAAAGTCCCTTCCAATTAAATTTGTATATCTTTTAGACAAGGTTTCCGCAAACTTTATTCAATATCTTAAAAACTCTTAAAAATAAATTACATAGTTTTTCATATTTTTATCACATCTTGTATCGATATTCAAGTAAAATGATATTTTGAAGTGCTTGCAATATTACTCCTACTTCGCAATATTTTCTTCATACATATGAATTCAAACACACGAGTATGTTAGTCGATCTAAAGTGATATATAATTCATCGGCTTAAAACGTCAAAAAACGGAATTCTTATCCGCTTGGCTCAGAAATAAGAGAATCTTAAAGTGCAATTCGAAGGAGTGCCATTCACGTTCGGAAAGCTGACATGTCTACAGAAGTGGTTTGCAGCAGCAGTCGTTCTGTACTACGTTTATGATTTTGAATCCTCAGTTTTGTTGACGGTCTGAACGAAACAAATGCTCACTGCTACGGATGCACAACATTAACTCAAACGATAAAATACAATTTTAATCGGCTTAAATTCGGCTTATATTCGTCAGATACATTGTGCTCACGATAAGTTATAAAACTGACCACTGACTGGTAGCAAGGTCTAACAATAAAAAAGTAATGTTGCTTGCCTCTGTGTAACATTAGTATTTTTACCATTTTTACCATGAAGATAATGACAAGCCTTATAAATTCTAAAAATTTAATTATATTTATATCTGATTAAATTCTTTGCTGAACTGTTTTTGCTGCAACGGCAACAAATCAACTAATTCTTTTTGTCTTAAGCTGCTTCTGATTCATTTATGAAGTCACAGGTACGCTGTAGAAGAGAGTCACTTTAATCGGAATTGTCAAAATTTAAGGCCGTGCCCCAATATTTGTCTGTGACAGTTTACGAATTAATCACCGTGCTTCCTAAAAATTTTTAAGTGGCTTTCAGTTTGAGCTCCACTTTTTGGTGCTTATAAATTCGTCACCTCTTGCCATGTTGCCAATAAAATTTACACACTCAGCGAAGTAGCAATATTTGCTTAAAAATTGCTATGGCTTGCATGTGTTGTAAAGCAGTGTAGAATATGGATAAAGCCTAAAAAACCAAAATGAATACCTAAATTTCACTCTACTTAGCATTCGTAACAAATTCGTCAAAACAGTACAGCGAAGACACTTATGCCTGATACTACTTTTTAAGAATTCGAAACTATTATATCAATTGAAGGTTGTCATTATTACACAATATAAATGTGATGCTACTTTAAAGACCCCCCCCTCTCCCCTCCCTCCGCAAACACAAAAATTTGCAAATTCTTTTTTCCTTTTTTTGTGTAATTGTTTTTCTAACTGGCTAGATGGTACAGCTAGTAAATCTATATATATAAAAAAGGAGTTTATGTTTGTAAGGCCGCAATAGACTCCTAAACTACTCATCCGATTAGCATGAAAATTTGTGTATAGAAGTTTTTTGGTACGGTGCGTGTTCGTGGGCTATCAATTTTGATCCACCTTGAACACCAGAGGGCGCTGTAGTACAAATTTTTTACAAAACTGCCTAAAACTACTAAACTGCTAATGCGATTAGAATGAAAAGTGGTATACAGTGGGTTTCATATACGTTGCGTGTTCTGCTGTTATCGTTTTTGACCTATATTGAACACCAGAGGGCGCTATAGTACAAATTTTTTACAAAACCACCTAAAACTCCCAAATTGCTCATGCGATTAGAATAAAAATTGGTATATAGTAGTTTTCAGGTACGATGAGTTTTTTAGCACTATCTTCTTCGACCCACCTTGGACACCAGATGGTGCTGTAGTACAAATTTTTTACAAAATCGCATATTTTTAGTTGTTTTCTTAGGGTACATGTGCAAATATTTACAAAATATTAAATATTTCTTAAATTTAGTAAAATAAAAATAATTTCCGTTATTTTCACATCAAAAACATGAACATATCTTGAAAACTATGAAAAATTTTACTACAACGATATATTTAATGCAACATCGTTGCTCAAAAATGAGAAAAAAACAATCAGAAATTTAATTTTGCGACTTTCGAGTCAAATATCTCCGCTGGTTTTGTATTCATTTTGTTAAATTTTTTTTTGTCTTAAAGCTTCATCAAAGTACTATGAAAACCTTATTGCAAAAATACCGTTAGTTGAGTAAATATATTTTAAATATTTTTTTCAAAAAAGGTCTGAAATATTGGAGTTTTCCTCACAAAAAGGCTCAAAATTTGTTTTTGTTGTAAACATAATCGCAAATTCGCAAATTTTCAACTCTATTTAAAAATTATAACATTTATAGGCAAAAGTTATTTCAATTTTACACAAAAATTAAAAACCATTTCTGTGATTCAAAAAACAAGGCCTACCTTGATTTTTTCGAACAAACATTTTTTTTCCAATATTGTGTTTTTATATTTTTGAAAAAATATACAAGCTAAAAAATTAATATATTAGAAAAAATTATCTAAGTATCTCTTGCCAATCAAAAGTTATAGCCAATAATCTTTATCCAAAATATAAATACAAAAAGCAAAACGCTGTCTGTGTGATGGCTGGAAACTTCAAAATTACTGAGCCGATAGAGCTGAAATTTTGGCAGTAGATTTTTTCAAGTACGAGATGGCTTAAATTTCTGTCACACCCCTTTTTACCGCCCACAAATCAATAAAAATGCTATATTTCCTACGGTTTTCGTCGATTTGGCTACATTTTGGTAATTTAGTCTGTATGCTCACTGTCGGCAACTGTACTAAAACTGGGCAATGCCCATCTACTATAAAACTGGGATGAGCATTATATAATAGGGTGTGGCTCCGCCCATACAGTTAAAATTTGTATTACCGAATAGCTTTGAAAGTAAAAGTAGCAATACTTATGTACTATGTTGCCAGAAAAGCACGATAAATAGTACTTATGGTATTTTTCAACGATTGTGGGATGTGGTAATTCCCATGGTATTTTGTGGTAAAAATCTCTCGCGTGGGAAAAAAATACCACATGTGAGATATTTACCAAGCGTGGGAAAAGAAATACCTCAAATTACCACAAAATACCTCAAAATACCATACAATACCTCAAATTACCACAAAATACCACAATACCTCAAAATATCTCAAAATACCTCAAAATACCTCAAAAGAAAATTTGAGGGATTTTGTGGTAATTTGAGGTATTGTGGTATTTTATGGTAATTTGAGGTATTTTATGGTATTTTGAGGTATTTTAGCGAGTGTGGTAATTTGTGGGAATTAAGCGTGAGAAAAAGAGAATTTTGATGGTAATTTCATCTGGCGACACTGTTATGTACATACAAACTCAAAATGGAGTTACTATTTGGTGATCTCCTGCTACTGGGAAACTGTAACGGGCAGTCGAAAATAACAGTGATGTCAAACTATGAGTCTAAGAAAAGTTTTGAAAGAAGGTGTTTTTTTTTTAGCTTTGAACCAAGGATTTCAGGTGGAATACTTATTCAGTCAAGTCTGCCTTGGTTCGAAATGTGGTGATAGATTAGTGGGAATGAAAGGTCAATCAAGTGAAACACGTGTAGGATGTTCTAAGCTTGGGGAAAAGCCAAAGAAAGATATGAATTGGAATCAGAGGCAAGTGTTATGCCTTTTCCTGAGTCAATTCAAGTTATAAGGCATCTCATCCTCAAACTTCTCTACCACCAACTACAACTTCAAGTCGTAAAGATTGATAAGTTTCAATTTCAGTGTATTAGAAATGAGGATAGAAAATTGCAAATGCAAAAGATTTAAAGCGAAGGACCATGGCCGGGATCTCTGGGGTAGTAGTTGAATCTAACCCGGGACCTCTGGGGTAGTAGTTGAGCACGCTACCTACTCGACTACCGAGTCTGCTAGATATTCGAATTCGGTACTCACCATCGACGCAAATTGGACCGAAGATCGAAGGCTCGCAAATTCTTTTCATCAGAACGTTCAGGTTGTTCAAGACGAGCATGATTAGTGACTTATGGACCATACGTTTTTTTCATCAAGATGGGGCTCTGCTTCTCATTTGCCTGCTTAGCCCAAAGTGTTACAGGTGTTACTGTTGGAGAGAGTTATCCTTCGTTTAATGTTGACATCAATGGAAGAGTTTATGCTGGAATCTAGAAAGACTAAGTCCTCAGCAACCTCAAAGGAGCTGTAGGCAACAGTGATGTTGTGTCCAAGACACTAGGACTGTTTATTTGTGTACACTAGGTATTGTGTCTTATCTGCGTTCACCGAAAGAACCATTCGAATCGACTCTTTCGCTAATCTGAAGAATGCTGCACTGACTTCGCTCGTACTATGGTCAACGATATCGATATCATCAACAAACGACAGCAGCATAACACACTTTTATAAGTGTACTCTATATATCGTGTCACTACGTCACAGATCAGCAGCTCGGATGATCTTCTCGATCATAAAGTTGAAAAAGTCGCACAATAGGGAAAAACATTGCATGAAACCTCGTTTGGTATCGAATGAAAGAGTGAGGTCTTTCCCGATTTTAATTGTGCTGTTGGTGTTGCTCAGTGTCATTCTGCAAAAACGAATGAGCTTCACAAGAATACCAAATTCCAACAGAGTGGAGTCTTAATTTATTAATAACCTTAATAGATGTGATTATTTACTGGACTGTCGACAAAAGATGGTGCGTAATAGACAAAAAGATGGTGCGTGTTGATTTGATTCTGTAGTGTCTTCCAGATTTGTCTTCCAAGATTTGTCGTAACATAAATAGCTGGTTGATAGTGGATTCGCTAGCTCTGAAGCCACATTGATAAGATCTAATCAGATGACTTACAATGGGTTTCAGTCTTTCTCATAATACGCTTGACAGGACCTTATATGCGATATTAAGAAGGCTTATCCTACGGTAGTTAGCGCAAATTCTGAGATCGCCTTTCTTGTGAATTGGCAGAACACACTGAAATTGCAATTGCTTGGAATGTATTCTTCCTACCAAATTCTTCATAGAAGTTCATAAATACACTTAAAGAGAGTTTCACCTCCACTCTTGAATAGCTCAGCAAGCCGATGACCTGGCTCAATTGGTGGGACTGTTGTCAACGTCTCCATTCAGAAGCCTAGATAAGTGTTCCCTCCATATCATCAGTGTACTTTGGATATCTGTCACTACATTCCCGATTTCGTTCCTGCTGACCACCAATTTTTTCGAAAAATTTCAGAACTCATTCCTATCCCCATGCATCTAAATTTTATCGCCTTAGCGCTCTTTACCTATCATTGCTTTTGGCTGATAATCTGTCTACCCTCCTCTTCTGTTTGTATGGCTCCTTAGCAACACGCGTTGGAATCGACTGCACACTCGGGTCTTTCTCTACAGTGGCTTCGCGATACTCCTGGTCGTACCATTGGTTTCGACGAGGGTGGTGGTAGCATCAGCTCTTGGTGCCGTACGCACCCACTGCACGCATATGTCGTCGATCGGAGAAGTGATATCTTGAAACCGAAGTGAGAATCGAGCAGCGAATTCTTCGGCTGTCTGTTTTGATTGTGGTTTTTCGACGTCTAGCTTTTTTTGCGTTGAATTGGGTGCATTGTTGACTGCGCATAGCAGGATTTTGGTTGCGACAATATAATGATCCGAGCCTATGTTGGCACCACGGATGGTAGTACGTAGAATTAAAACAAGTTGGTTGAGCTTCTTTTGATTAGGAGACAGCCAGATAAGTTTGCCACTTACAGGGTTTTCACCCGGAGACTCCGGTTTTTTAATCAATTCTCCGGTCTCCGGTTTTTTCATAGGTTTAATAAATTTTGGTCAAAAACACAATTTAAAGTATGTATTCGTTATTAATATTTGATGAAATATACCTGCAAAAATCACACATCGCAATAACATCATTCATTCGGATCACCCTGTGTTAGAAAAGTTGTTTCAAAAACGTTGAGTATTCCAGTGAGCAATGCATTTGTGGAGCGGGTTTTTTCTATTATGTTATCGGTTTGGGGAAACGACCAGGGTAAAAAAAGGACAGAGCTAGTAAAAGCTGAATTGTGTATTAAAATCAGTATCGCCAAATGAAATTACCACCAGAATCCTCTTTTTCCGCACTCGCAAAATACCTCAAAATACCACAAAATTCCTCAAATTACCACAAAATACCACAATACCTCAAATTACCACAGTATACCACAAAATCCCTCAAATTTTCTTTTGGGGTATTTTGAAGTATTGTGGTATTTTGTGGTAATTTGAGGTATTTTGCGGTATTTTGAGGTATTTTGTGGTATTTTGCGGATTTTTTTCCCACATGTGGTAAATATCTCACATGTGGTATTTTTTTTCCACGCGAGAGATTATTACCACAAAATAACATGGGAATTACCACATCCCACAATCGTTGAAAAATATCATAAGTACTATTTATCGTGCTTTTCTGGCAACATAGATTAGACTTAATTATGATATGGAGTGCAATCAATTTTTCGAATTCATAAAACATGAAGACCAAAAAAAAACTTCTGCAAAGTGCATTGAAAGATCAAAAATATAATTTTGGAAAGTAGGTTGTTTTGTTAAACAATGTTTATTTTATTTTATGTTTTTAAACTATTTGTAAAGTACAAATAACTGTGAAATACAAAACAAATGATTTTTATTTGTAAGTTTCTTTACCTTATTTTAAACAATATGTCCTGAATAAAAGGTCAAGCCTATTGAACTATGTTTTTTTTTTGTAGTCTCTAGTTTTGGGCTAGCAAGTGGCAAGCCTACAGCCAGATGACCTTATAAATCTTGAGATAATTGAATCTAGTTTTCTCACTTTGGCGTTGAAGTCACCAGGCATGATTTTTATATTGTGCGCTTATATCTTTATTGCAGCGCTTATAGGCGTCTTTAAGGCGTTCATAGAGCTTTCTTTGGTCTCATCGTTTTTGTCTTCTGTCGGAACGTAGGCACATATTACAAGGAATTTTGCCTTGAAACGGCTTATGGCAAGTTATTCGCTCACAAGTGTTAATCTCAGGACATGACCAGTTATCTCTTGCCAACCACAAATCCGCATCCAAACTCGTGCTTGTGTACATGGCCGCTGTAGTATATATCACAGGATACTTGCCATGAGAAACTCTGTCCCTTCCATTGCATTTTTTGGATTGCAGTGATATCAGCTTTGTATTATTCCATGATCAGTTGTGTAAAGGCAGCATCGCAATTTAGGGTTCGGACGCTCGAAGTGCATAACCGTAAATCATTGCCAGTTTTTCCTTTACGGTAGTCGTCATCAGATTTGAGGATCATTTTTATATTTTTTCTTGTTTGCTTCATTGAAATATTGTTTTTAAGAGGCGGGCTTCATACCCAACCCATAACCCACACATTTCTCAAAAAATCACTGTTTGGTGCTGTTTATTGGTCGGTGGAATTATTGACCCTTAAAATAAATAAAAAATAAATAACTGGCCATTTCAGCCCTTGAAAGGACTTTGACCTAGCTTCTTATGATCAATTGTGTTGTGCGTGTTATTAAGTTTTGTACACAATTGACCGAGAACCGGACCTACAGGTTTAACGCCGACTCCGAACGGCGATGAATGGAATTTTCTTGTTCTCAAGAAGCTTTACATGGCAATTTGATTACTCTCTGAGGTTTGCCATTGTCTGCAGAGATGTGGCGGCCGTACAGAAAAAATATTTTATTTCAAATAATTTTCTGTCGCTGCTCGGATTCGAACCCGGGACTCAAGGTTCGTTGACATAGAGGCCACGCACTTTAACCAACTACGCCACGGACGCCACTTATTATTATTATTGACCCATACTTCTTTAAAAATGAGGCCGGCGAGAGCGTTACTGTCAACGGCGAGTGCTATGGCGCCATTATTGCCAATAATTATGTTCCCCAATTGAATGGGATGCTTATTGAAGACATGTTTTTCCTACAGGATGGAGCCACATGCCCTACAACATGTCAAACAATAGACTTACTGAAGAAAACAATTCACGAACTCGTTATTTCTTACAATGGGTCAGTCAATTGACCGCAAAAATCGTGCAATTTAAAGCTTTCGGGATATTAAAATTTCTATGGGAGCTCCCTTAAGAGGGGTCAGAGGGATGGATCCCCAGGAGAAAAATGTCAACTTTGCAAGAGTAGTGTGGTCGGTCATCCACATTAACCCTCCCCGGCCTCCCTTAAAGCCTCCTGTTGAGTTGTAGGGAACAAATATGCAAAAATCATTAAATTTGTATGGGAGCCCCCTAAGGAGGGGTCGCAGGGGATAGGTTCCCAAGGAAAAAATGTTCCTTTTGCAAAAATAATGGGGGTCGGTCATTCATATTAACCCTCTCCAGTCCTCTCCCGTAGTACGAAAACGTAGTGTGACCCAAAAAAATGGGAATAAAAGCATGAATTTTCATTGCTTTTGGCGAATGTTGCTCATGTCTTGCTTTGTTGAGTAGTCCTGATTCGTAGGCATTCGTAATCGCAAGAGCTTGAACTCTATGCTATTCGTTCTACAGCTTTGGTGCATATATTCGCGCATTAATTTTAAAGCAGAAACTCGACCATTAGTAGGTCTTATATTGACGAGACATTCAAACGCCATTTGGATGCACTCACGTTGTTCTCTGATTTGTTTTCGAGTAAATTTGAATTTTCTTTAAAAACTGGTCTTTTGATATTATTCGGTGTACTAAGAATTTGCTGGCGCCTTGGTCCCGTAATGTATAAACTTTATAAATAAAACTTTTGTGTACTCTTGGAAATAGCTATATGTTCATTAATATCATTTGTGCAGTTTGCGGAACAAATAATATTAAAGGAATAATAATAATTAAATCATATTCAAATAAAAATAGAATTTGAAAGAATCTATAACAGAACCAATAAATCTATAAATTTTCAGCTGCAAACCCCTATAGATCTTCAGTACTCCAAGTACGGCTTTTAGGTCAAATGTCATGCTATTAATTTTATTTTTCGAAAATTGCCTGCATACATTATAAAATTATGCTATTTGAAGAATTTTTCATGTAGATACGCTGCTTACCAGCTCTACGCAATGAATGATGTTACTAACGAAGTATGTTTAGCGTACAACTTCAACACAGGCCATTTCAAATGAACGGCATCTGTTAGGAATGGAATTGTGTGATTGTGAGTGTGTTTGTGTAAATCGTCGTGAAAGTCCATTTAGCGCACAGACCAGCAATTTAGCAGCAATCTGATGAGGCAATTAGTCACCATTAACGTTCTTCGCCGTCATTTAGACTGATGGACACTAAGCGACCATCCAACAGAAACCGCCAAATAGAACGCAAATTCCACTCAAGCTGGAACTCTGTGGAAGATCGTTGTTTTTAAATGTTCTCGCTTGTAAATCGTTTTTAAGTGCATGTGATGGGTTTCCAGCTTGTTTCGATATTATTTTTTGTTTTTTTTTATTATTCTGTCTCAACCGAAAAACGTTTGAACTGTGCCGACCATTTAAGACTCATTCAAAATCAGGCACATATCACGACAGACAGACAGACCTGAAAAGGAATTGATTTCGATGCCGTTTACCTATGGTAACGAGTAAAGAACTAATGATGCAGAGAAGTTGAAATATGCTTGGCTGAATGTGGCTGTTAATATTTTTTTTTAAATTTGTTATTTAGACACTTTTAAAAATTCCAACATAATATTTTTACCTCTGATTTTTTTTTTAAATGAAACTTAAACTTCTTGCCGCCATATAAATGAACAGATACTGCCAAATAGCATGATGAATGTTTAAATTTACAACAAAGTTGAAATATTTCCCTAAGTGTAAACAATATTCATGACTTTCAAAAGTATTTTTAAATTGTTTACCAAAAACTTATGTTCGAAACGCAAAACACAACTAAAAAAACCCATAAATCTATGTGCTGTACAGCGTGAACATTATAGTTTGGGAGATATTTTAATTTATTTTTGTAATGCCATAAACAGAATAACTCCGGAAGTAAACTCAACACCTTCGATTTGCTGCTAAGCGGATGAGAAAATGAAAAAACATTCCTTAGCTGCATAATACTTCCGAGTGAGGTCGTGAAAGGGTGGTTTGACAGCCAAATAATATGCAGTTAGTTCAAAAGAATTCTAGCAACACGATGAAGGGGAACAATTTATTTAGTCCGGAAACAATATCCACTTAAAACTATTTAACACAAATATTTTCGATGATATACATATATTTATGAAGATAAAGATCAAGTGAGTCAGATCAAGCCTTCAATTTCAACTTCAGTTTTCCTATGCAGAAGAGTTAAGTGCTATGAAGTGTAGTGTAAAAATGTTTATCCTTTGCGATGAACTTGCTTTTTGAGAACGACTTCCAGCTGTGTAACACATATTCTAGCAAGTTCTTTAAATTACCTGCTATACGCAAGTATTTTCAACAACTTTTAACCAATTAAAATTTATATAATCACGGAAGTAGCCTCTTTATTACCACCCGCATTGCTATCACCGGAACAGTAGTGGATTCACGACAAGCGTATCTCAAGCAGAAACAAAAACACGGCAAGCACACAGCGCTGACTTCAAAAGGTCGCAGCGGGACACTCAAGTTGAGTTTCTGACTACTGTTTCCTTTAGGATGACCAGCGAGAAAAAAAAAATACCACTACATATATATGTATTATATGATGTGTAACTGCACAAGGCGCAGAGCAACAAAAGCCGTGTGCTACAGAGTTGTGAAGTGATTTATTGACCGTGCGAATATCTCGATTCTCATTTCGGATTTTCAGTAAAATCACTTGAGCTGAAAAACAGACATTCGAAGTTTATTGATTATTTCGTTTGGAAAGATGAAAAAAAAAAAACAAAATCAAAAACAAAACAATGTTGGGCAGGAACAGTAGTCAGCAAACATCCAACAGACAGCAGCAACTTTTTCACAACAAATTGTTCCTTCTCCACACAACTGTGCTTAACTATTTTTGTTGTAAATGTCAGTGTTTGATTGGAATGGCGGAGGTGTCCTGCCCTTGCCTATAAGAATGTGAGTTTTGGTGAAACTAAAGCCAAACTATTTGATGTTATATGTTGTAATAGTTATCCTGTGGTCTTATCTATGTCTGGCTGTATAGTGCTGCAATATAGTGTTGCAAAGAAAATTACACCTATGAGATGCCATAAAAACTTTATGCAAAGGTTAACGTTAAGAATTAGTGTAGGATTTGGGCAGCTCTTACCCTTATTAACTCAGGAAATGTTTAAAAAAAAACAGTTATTTATTTTATAACAGTTGTGAGAACACATAACATACTTATATGTATTGGAAATTAAAAAAATATTTTGCAGAATATCAGAAATTTTAAAAATCAACCTCAAAAAATATAAAAGTAAATTCTAGAGTAAAGAACTTAATATCGGTAAATTCATTTCAATTAGAAAATAGAAGGACTTTGACCAAGCTTTTGATAAAAATGAGTTGTTCGTGTTATTAAATGTTGGTACACAAATGATCGAGAACAGGACCTGCTAGTTTTAGGCAGACTCCGAACGGTTAATGTGCATGTTCTCAAGAAGCTTTACATGGTATTATTTACTCCCTGAGGTTTGCCATTATCTGCAGAGAGGTGCACGATCGATTAGAAAATTTAATTTTAATTGAAAAAACTTTCTGTTGTTTCAGCTTCAACTGTTTAACGCACTCAGAGAGAAAAAATCAAGCATTTTATGCTTGAATCAAGCAAATAGGCTATCAGTTTACACTCAAGTGTAAATTTCTCATTCAAGCATTAGTTGGCGAGAATTAAGCAAATTGACAACACATGATATTAAGAAAAAATGTTTAGTTCAAGAAAAATTTGCTTAAAATTCAAGAATATTTTTTCTAGATTTTAGTCAAATAAATGCAAAGTGGCGTCCGTGACGAAGTTGGTTAAAGTGCGTGGCCGCTATGTCAACGAACTTGGAGACCCAGGTTCGAACCCCAGCAGCGACAGAAAATTATTTGAATTAAAATAATTTTTCTGTACGGCCGCCACCTCTCTGCAAACAATGGCAAACCTCAGAGGGTATTCACAATGCCATGTTAAGCTTCTTGAGAACAAGAACATTCCGTTAATCGCCGTTCGGAGTCGGCTTTCAACATGTACGTCCGGTTCTTAGTCAATTTGTGTACAAACTTAATAACTCGCACAACACAATTATCATAATAAGCTAGGTCAAAGTCCTTTCAAGGGCTGAAATGGCCAGTTATTTATTTATTTTATTAAATGCTTAAAGTGAGAAAAAATTCTTTGATTCAAATAAACAATTTGCTGATATCTAGAATAATTTGCTTGATTCAAGTAAATAATTTTCTTAATACTGGAATGTTTTGCTTGATATTCGAAACTAATTTTCTTATTTAGAGCAGAATGTGCTTGATCCAATAAACAATTCCCTGAAAACGAGAATAATTTTCTCAATTTGAGAAATTTGTTTTCCTAGAATTGAGAAGAATTTACTTCATTCAAATAAACAATTTTCTTCATATTAGAATGCTTTACCGGGCGTTTACCGATTGAACTTCCGAAAGGAATTCTGAGTGCACGACACCTTGAGAATCGCAGAAAACAGTCAACATCTTCTTAATTTTTTTATTACTCTGTAGTGGTTTTTTTTTTTGGGTTTCGGCTCATGTGAATAGCACCACTCGGCATATTGTTGAGCAATTTCGACTTTGTACTCGTACAACCAAGTCTCGTCACCAGTGATGATGAGCTGAATGTCCGTATCGTCCATTAATACGTCCATCCTCTGAACGACAGTTTTCTGATTCTCGTTTTGAAGGAAATTTAGCAATTTTGGCACAGTCAAATTCAAGGTGAGCTTGTTTCCAAAGCAATAAAAAAGAAACTACGTGACAGATTGCCCTAAACATTAACACAGTCCGGTTGAGTTTTGAACATTAAATTAATTTTGTCACTCCGTTTGTAACGCCCATAAAGAGGGGGAGTGGTAGGTGTAAAAAAGTTTATTTATTCTTGATCAGCATCACCACCCCAATCGATTTAGCCATGTCCATCTGTCTGTCCGTCTGTGATCACGATTACAGCCGTAATTTTCAAGGTATCATCGCGAATTTTGATATTTAAGCTTATATTAAAATAATACAGATTGCGTTCGGAAATGAGGCAAATCGGATGAAAACCACGCCTACTTTCCATACAAAATGACTTTATTAGAGCTGTAAAATCTCTTTAAATTCCACAAAAATTTGGGTTTGGTATTTAACATGTAGGGTAAAAGAGGGTAATGGGAGTCGCTTAAGCGTGAAATGAAATAAAATCTGAATTTATAATCAAATATTTATTGCAACTGCCGAAACATCAAGTTTACTTATCTAGCTATTAACTACGGCCAGTTTTAAAGACTTTAGTAATCAACTTTGAAAGTTATAACAGCTAAAAAAAAGGTTTGACTCTCATTGCACCGACGTGGAGGCAATGTTGGTCACCCTGTGGTTAATCAGAGATAGTTCAACAGATATCGCAAACGTAATCTTCGGCTGAGTCCCATCCAGTGCAGTCCGTGTGAACCCATGATCCACATGAATTACATCTGTACCACAGCTTATTATCTCTTCCAAAATCATTAAAAATAAGGTATATGTTCTCCGCAATTTCTCCGTCGTCGTCTACATCATCCTGACATATGTAAGTGGTTAGTACCAACATCCAACACTGAAGTATAGTTCAATTATTGAAGTATCTGCCGCTTTGCCTTTTCAGGGTTCTTCTTCTGTATTTTAGTATTTTTTCCGTGGCTTTCCTGGAGTCACCTGACTCTCATTTCCCACAACTGCACTATCGAGAAAAAAAATTGAAGTAAAAAACCTATAAAATACTCACACAATCTCGTACACGTCAATATTTTAAACATCTAATTAAATACGTGTAAAAGTTTTGATCATATATTGTAAAAAAAAAAATCCTCACTTACCGTTTATTTCACTTCGACGAAAAATAACATCAGTAACTCACAAAAACAAAACACTTTTGTGCAGCGTGGGCGGCTAATATGCGCGAGTCGTTTAACACAATGTCTGGTGGCACAGAGTGGGGTGGGGAATTAGTTTACGCTACGGTACATATGTGGGTATATATGGGTGACCCTCATTACCCTCTGACTGCATTTGCCCTATTTTCCCCTACTATGAGAATGAAATTTAACCAAATCGAATAAAAACCACGCCTATCCCTCATACAAAGTGACTTTGTCAAAAACGTAAAATCTCTTTTAATTCCTCACAAATTAATACATGGACTTGAAGTTTTCAAATAAACTGTTAAATTTAATTATATCTATATAAATTATTTTTTTTTTTGGACTTTTGAAAAAAATATGTTTCAACCGCTTGAAAAGGATTTTTTTAGTGGAATTTTTATAAATTTTGTATTATTGTTGAAAACCAAGTTGCTTATAATAGAAAGATTTGTTCTCGGCCAAAGAAAATTCCTATTAATTTTCTCGGCAAATTATCAGAATAGGTCAGACTTACGGCCCAGTTTCAATTTTTTTTTTTTTGATAACTTTTTGGAACTTTTTTTTATTTTTTATTATTTTCAAAAACATCCTAAGAATGTGTAAAAAAAATTTCAGAATAAAATTCAAAGCCGTTTAAGACATTCATCTTGTTGCAGGTTTATCAGACAGCTTGATATATAACAGGCCTTAAGTAGGTGTGAAAACGAAAATCACGCGAGACTACTTATGAGATGGTGTAGCGGCCAACGAAATAGCGGTCAAGTCTGCGTTTTGATTTGCTCTATACAAAGTTGCTGTTGTTGTTAGTTGATTTCTTCATTAACATGCTTGACCTCGAGCTCAACAAATAGTCTTCAGAATTGAAAGAAAGAAGGTCACATTAAGTGAAACCAAACGGATCATTTTTTTCCATAAAATACATCCGTCTTATTGTATTCGTTATTTATTATTGTTTTTCATATCACACGCAAAGAAAAAAAAAACGTTTATCGCCAGTTTACCGCAAACGAACGTCGTTTGTCATACTTGAAATCGTTATTGGTAAATGTTTCAATAGTTGTCGTTGTCACTTATAGTTCAGAATTACTTTTTGGACAAAATGCTTAATAAGCGGACGGAGATAGCAACAGAGGTGCGATGAGTACAATCCATAAGAGGTCTGACGGACATTGGGAGAAAGATAAATAATACTATAAATAATAATGACCGTAATAGCTTGCGGGATATATATATATATATATAACATATATTTTTAAGTTGACAACTGAATATTCGTTTGTGGCAAATACAACTCGCAAACGAAGCCTAGTTGGTGAATTTTTCAGTTGCGGTAAACGAAAAATTTCTTTGCGTGTAGAGAACAAATTGAATTTAAGAAGAAAAATGGTCTTCAATTGTCAGTTGACAATTACAAAAATATATACATAACTATTTTTTGACATTAATCACATTCGCAAATTACATGGTAATCTATGTAGGGCACGTTCTTATTCTATGTTAATTGCGTTCACCAGCATCCGCTTGGATAAAAGTGCTTTGCGAAAAGCTTTTAAAATAGTATTTGCGACTTAATACTTAAGACACACAGATATTAGAATACAACACTGCCAATTAAGGAAGCTTAAACTGTTGAGATAATAATTTAGAATCTTAACCATTTTGTAACGGGAAACTCAATTAAAAACTACACTGGGTAATTCAAGTGGGTACCTCCATGTAAAAATGTTGAAACCTCCAAACATACACACACACACACATACGAATATATGCACTTACCCACCCTCTGAAGGAGGTGGAAGTAATAGAACTTTGAAGTCATTCCTTGATTTATGTTTCGAAGTTTCTGCTGCAAGTGCTCGAATTCAAGCTCTCATCGCTCGTTATATTTGCCCGCTCACATCCTTTTCGTGCAACCTAGGTTAGGAATGCAATTTACGTTTGAAGTGCAGTCGAGTACACAAGCTTTATTATACACCGACTCCGACCAACTTAAACGTATAAAAGTGAGGATTTTAAACAGTGCAGTGCACCACCGGGTACACATTCCTACGAACAGGAACATTCAGACCTGTAAAAAATTTTGATGCATAAAAGAGGGAATAAAATAACATAAAATAAAATAAGAAATAAAAATATAGTGAAATTGCTTTTATTATTATTACTCCAACTTGTTTTTTTTTTCCTCTCCATTTTCACTCCACCGCTGAATAAGCGCGATGCAGCTTATGTTTGGGTATTTGTTGTATGGTATTTATTTGGTTTTTTTATCCGAATGAAAATTGAATATTTTAAAAATGTGAAAATTCAATAAAGTTATCTATTTTATAATTTTAAATAATATTCAATAGTTTCCAAATAGTTTTAATTAAAAAATACTTAATATTTAATCAAACGAGCAGATATTCATTAAATAGCAATACGGCGAAAGAGATAAATTCACCACTAATGGGGCATATTATTCAACAAAAATCATGAGTATCTAAGGGCAAAGTTTTCTTGAATAAGTGTTTCCAAGAAAATACTTACAAACTTACCTCAAATTGTGTTTCTACAAAGTACACGAGCGTATCTGCCCGCATATGGAAGTCTACAGTGGTTGGACACGAATTCCCTGGAGTGTCCTGGCATTTAATGTTTATTAAAGAGTTACAACAAAAACTCTTCGCCCTCGTAGCATATAACCTTTTGCTGCTTTTGCTGTCACATTAATAGTTGCCCATTTGTCAACACATACCCGCTCGCATGATAACCAATTTATAACAGACCAAATTCCCATATGGTGTAAAATAGCTGTTTTGCTTGATTGATCGCATTTTAAGGACCCATATCCTTAGCAACCAACCCAAGCACATCAAACAAATTTACGAACAATGAAAAAGGAACTTGTTCCTAATTTGAATGCGATGCTACTGCTGCTTAAGCGAATTCGGCGCTCTGCATAGGGAACCATTTTGGAGTCTCATATTGCTGGACGGACAGACACACCGACACGAGGATAGAAATATATGAGCTGTTTTCGTTTTCAACCACCACCATTCCTCAAGCATAACAACACTTGACTTATCAGCAAAGGCTCCGCAGTTGACAAGCATGAAGGTAGACAAAACTAAAAAGAAAACAAAAAGGACATAAAAGGCACAAGTCTTGGTTTCCTAACACAACGCAGTAAAACGTTGACAATAGTAATTGTAAATAACAGAACTTGTTGTGTTTGGACTAAAATCTGTTCCTGTCAACGATGCGTTGCACTGGTGGCGCCTGTTGACTTCAACACGCGTTGTTGCTGATGCAAGAATAAATTTTTGATGTAATATGAGCAGGGCATGTTAAATTTTTTTCAAAGGATCAGAGAAAAAGATACTGCTAAGTGCTCAAACTGACTTTCTAATTTTGTACCTGACCATGTTTCAAAGGGAAAATCCTTTTTATCTTTCATTTAAATTTCAGTGTCAGACCAACAGATAAACCAGCATTGGCATATTTTGTAAAGAATATTGTATGGAGATGATATTATTTGCTCTTCTAAGTGTCACAAATAATTCACGCATATGCATACTTTTTGATGGATGGATAGATGGATGTATGCAGTGCCAGACACATTACCACTTGCAGTTATAGTTCTCAAAACGAGGGATCAAGAGCACACTCAGTGATAATATCTGCTGTCATTTTATAAATGCTATAAATGCCAGGGAAAACATGACTTGTCAAGATATTGGTGCATAAATATTTATACCACAGACACGAAACAAATGCACAGGGGGTTGAGTGCAAATTCAACATGTGACACAGACTGAAAGGGAATTTTTGCAGATGAGAAGCAGGAGGCACATATTTATCAGGCTCAAATATTTTTCTTTACGATTTTATCACCAAGATGCATCGCATCGATATTTCATCTACGACCTTTGGATGTAAATGGATGGATGGATGAGATTTTTTGCATTTTGTCGTAAGTGTAAGAAATGGGTTAGAGTGTGTAAAATTGATAAGAGTTGAAGGCTGTGACACATAAATGTGTATTTTGGAAAAGTAAATGTTGGAGATGTGTTTTAATGGAATAAAGTGAAGTTTTAGATAGTTTTTACTAAATTTGCAATGAAGTGAACGAGTTATGTTTAAATTATCTGAAATCTCTTTATTGCTATTTATTGTGTAAATAGTTTTGCAAAGTTTTTTATGGCTTAAAAATGATAGCACGTTAGGCAGTGGCCATACAAACCTATGAGCGTAAAGAGTATAAAGACGTACCAAGTATCGCTAACAACAGGGACATCTATACGGAATGGGTTTCTGGGCTATTGTCCAAGTCTCAACCTTAACTCTGTCACCACTTTAATCGTTTTGCCAAAACCTGTTTTTCTATCCGACAATCTGAGTCGGATCTCGGTTCTCGATTGTCGTTGCTCATCGCCAAAAGAATAATTTCAGAATGTGCGAAATAGCCATTGCGATGAATGCATTTGTTGAACGCGCACATTGTGTCTGCTGGCACAAGGGATACCAGAAACCGTGACAATTTGATGACCCTGTAAATATTTAGTGCACAACTTACGCTTGATACCGGAGCGTAAACTTTTAAAGTTTCTTGGAGCAACAACTCTTTGAGAAATATTCGTTGCTTTGTTCCATAAGTTTATAACTTCTAGCGATTCACTTGTTTTGGCTTCTTTTCAGTCTAACTTTTCATATTGCTTCGCGTAATGAAGCTCTAAAATAACATATTCACCTGTTGGTAAACTTCTTGTCGATAGTTCTTGATGATCACGGTTTAATATTTCTACCTTTTGACGAAGCATTCCCTTTTTTTTATTCACTACTCTTCCACTTTAGAGTTGCAAAAACTAGAAATTGAGCCAATTTGGCACAATACTTCAAGAAAACGAATGAAAGAACGAAAGTCAAACGCCTCAATTAAAAAGCGATGCGACTAAAATCTAAAAATAACGAAACAGCCAAACGCAGCAGCCCGGATTCAAAGCGACAGGGTTTCAAAAATATTCCAAAGAGTTTATGTAGCGTTTTAGTAGTAATTGAGTAGGCTATGCAGTAATTTTAATTCTATCAGTTCAGGAACCCAGAAAACATAGAAAAAGTGGAGTGTGGAACACTTGAGATCGATATCGAGTTTTTTGTTAACCCTTTGACGACCATTGGGATAGCAGTGACCCTATTGCTTTCGAATTTTTCCTGGAAAAACTATGCAAACGATTTTTCTTTACAAGGTATCATTCAACAAGGAATAAATGTGGCTTCCAGAAAGTACTTAATTTTCAAGGGTAGATTCATACCTTTGTCTACCAGACCACCCCAAAGTCGAAAAATCTTGACTTTTTCTCCCCGTTCTTCTTGCTGCAATATTTTGCAGGTAGGAGGAGCTATAGGTAAAAAATTTTTGGGGAAGTTGCGGGCAACCTTCCACTTTTTAACAAAAAAATAGCAAAAAAAGATAGTCCACTTGGGCTATCCACGTGACCACCAAATCTGACGGGACCTATATGCCCCAATGGTCGTCAACAGTAAAAATCTAAGACATATTTACTTTTGTTGAAATAAAAATAAATTTGTTTGCATTTTAGATCAATGCATTGAATTTTCATTTTCTTATAATGAAATTTTAAGTTGTTTCGATCATTGGTGAAGCAAAATGGTTTTTTGCAAAATGCACAAATAGTATTTTTTCGATGGCCTTTGCGCTGTTTTGAGCAGAAAATACATCCTTACGTCCCATTTCACTTTCACAGAATTATCGCACAGAAAAGTGATATTCGCAAGTTTAAATCTTCGCGGTTGGTGACCGTATTATAGAAACGAATCATTATTCGAAGTAGAAATTTTCTTGTAACTACAGTGCACAGCGGCGGATTTACATACGGGTTGAAAAGGCTTTAGCCGCCATCCCCCTTGGAAAATTTTCTGTGTGGGGAAAAAAAATTGAAAAAAGTGCTAAAAGCCGTTTCAGCCTCCCCCTTGGACTATAAAACTGTTAGACTGAGCTCCTTCTGGTGAATCCTAGATCCGACACAGATTATGCACACTCAAATCAAAGCGATCGCGGAAATGATGCAAGTTGAATTTGGTCTTTGACTTGCGATCGTGTTCGTAGTAATACTGAAATAAAAACACAAAATCAAAAGTGTAATTTTCTCTACGACTATTGGTCCAGAAGATATTTCCAAAATAGGTCAAAACTTCGTTAATAAATCCCAACAATTTTTTTGTTACGGAGTTTTGTTTTGCATCTAATGAAAGATCCCATTTTTTGGAAAATTTAACCTATTTTGTGATATTTTGAATAGTCGTAAAGAGGTCAAAGTACCACCATTGGAAAGGTTATTTTTCAACCTTTCATTGGATGTCAAACATTACGCCGCAGCAAATACAGAAGGCCAGACATTATGATAGAATTTTTGGGGTTTTTAACAATCTTTTTAAATATTTTCGGAATATCTCCTAAGGCAATAGTCATATAAAGGTTAAAGTACTATTTTTGCAAAGGTTATTTTTTAAACTTTCATTGGTTAACTTTGAAAACAGATTAAAGACAACGAGTTCTCATGAAGTAAATCAAAATTCAACCTCAAACTTTTCGTTGGCATACTGTCAACGAGAAAAAATAGTGGTATACATTTTTACCACTGGACATATAGGTCCCAAGATTTTTCACACTTTTCCAGGTAAAAAAATGGTTTTTTGCGACACTTTTGTTTAGTAATTTGGAGTCGCTTAACACGAATCCGTTGTTGGATTAACGAATTTTCCAGCGGTTCAGGAGTGGTCGTCAAAGGCTTAAAGTATTAAAAAAGAAATGTTAAATGTAGTAAATAGCTAAACAGTAATATTCGTATTCAAATTATCTTCAATTTTTTAATACATTGCAATGACATCACTTCAATAGAAAAATAGGGTACATTAGGGCAGTTGAGCTGGTATGGGTTAAGAGAAAGTCTTAGAGTTCAGTGTTTTTACTTAAATATGAGTAAAGCATAAATGAAAATTGGTGTTGAGCATTTGAATATCGTATCTGGAATAGTTTTTTCAATAAAAATCAAAAAGTAAAAAAAAAGGTATTTTGATACACCTCCGATTTCTCTTATAAAAATAAAAACCTTGGGTTCCAGATGTCTCAGGTTAAGCAGTATACCGAAATGTTCGAATTCAAATGAACTACAATTTTTTAATACATTGCACCCATTCGTGCGTCAGAAGAAAATACTGGCTTTTTGCGGTACTACCTGGCTCACGAACTTTAGTTCAAATCAATTTTTCTTGCCATTCTTGCCATTCGAACGGTTAGTGTGCACGTTCTCAAATACTTTACATGGCAGTAATTACTCTCTAAGGTTTGCCATTGTCTGCAGAGAGGTGACGACCGATCCGAAAAAAATAATTTCAATTGGGGTTCTCACCTGATCCTGCATTGGCATCCAGTCATCCATACACTGTTTAACGCAGTTGGCCACGGCCGCCACTAATTTCCAAGAAATTTAATAATTTTAATTTTTATAACGCCTCAAAAATCTTAAAAAATTTCGTTTTGCGTACCTTTGCGCACTTATAAGGCTATAACTTAGTTGAATACACTGTTCTACACGAAAACACGAAAGTCAAGACATTCCACGCATATATTTCATTAAGTGGTAAAATATGATGACTTTCTGCATTTACAGAATTTTTGTATCACTTCGAATTTTTTGTCAAGGACCTCAAAAATGAGTTAATTAAAATTTTCGTACCTTGCCTTACTTGGTATGTCATACGTAACATTGCTTCTGCTCAACTGATTTTAAAAACCTTTATATTATAATGTGGCGTAGTTGGTTAAAGTGTGTGGCCTCTATGTCAACGAACCTGGAGACCCAGGAGACCCAGGTTCGAACCTCAGCAGTGACAGAAAATTATTTGAATTAAAAAATAATTTTGTACAGCCGCCACCTCTCTGCAGACAATGGCAAACCTCAGAGAGTAATCAAAATGCCATGTAAAGCTTTTTAAGAACAAAAACATTCCGTTAATCGCCGTTCGGAGTCGGCGTTAAATCTGTAGGTCCGGTTCTCGGTCAATTGTGTACAAACTTAATAACACGCACAACACAATTGATCATTATGTCAAATTAGGTCAATTAGGAAGAAGTTAGGTCAAAGTCCTTTCAAGGGCTGAAATGGTCAGTTATTTTTTTATTATTTTATATTATGACAAAGCCAAGACTTGCGGTTTTGTATTCTTATTTAAATTATAGAAATATGTCAATCCATTTCAAAATAATGGATGCTAAAACAATCAACGCACATTTCTTTTTTAATTTTTACATTTTCAAACGTTAGGAAATCAAAATAAGTCTATTGAAATAATTTTGTTCATGTTTTTCTTCAGAAGACATGGGTTTTTATTTTCGAACTGATTTAAAAAAAAAATTAAATCGGTAATTAAATAATAAAGTTATTAGCGAAAGTACGATTTAACATGTTTTCAGATTTATTTTTTTTTTTATGCTTCTCTGTGAATGAGTTTTGGAAGCCAAATCATTGATTCACTTAAATGCATGCTTCTCCTTGTATTTGGCTTAGTGTTTCACATTCTCAACCTGATATAACACGATGAACACGACTTTTATTTTTATGATTCGAATCTGTAAACAAATCACATTTTAACAAAGTCTTGTTTAAGGTATAATTTACTACACGTATATTACGAAACACAACCAAAAACAGGAGCTGTTTTCGAAATTTCTTTTAGATATAAGAAGTTATTATTTTTTTTTTAAATTTATACAGGTGATTGTACATAAAAAATACTTTATGTAAATATTTTTTTTTTTTTAAATACAGTTCTGGCTTTTATATAGAGGGCGCTGAAAATGGCATTGAAAAAAAGACATCCAAAACGGTTCGATGGATATGGCCTTTCCCATGTATCGGAAACAAAAAAATCAAATGACATTTTAAAGCATAGACCTTATATAAAGCATCCCCCCTTACGCAAGACGCCCGGGGTTATTTTTTTAATTATGGCGGAAGTTGAAGTAAAAAGTTCGAAAAATAGATACATTTTCGCGCGCTTTTTTGTTTATATAAAAAAAAACAAAAAAAAAAAAAAACAGATACTTGAATTTAGGGGGGATAAAGAACAAAATAACAAACTCAATGCAAAAACAATCAATGAAATTGAACCAACAGATTTGGAGTTATCTATCGAACCGTTTTAAAAAAACTAGTTTCGAGGAAACCGCGTTTAAAGTTTTTTATTTGTTGTATGGAGCTTAGACATAGGTTAACGAAAACCGTTATAACTTCTGTTTTAACGTAGAATACGTTATACGGGGGTGTTAATCTGGAGCACAAAATTTTGAGAAAATGTTTGTCACTTTCATTATAAGTTTTTAATACTTTATGCAAGCATTGAAGAAAATTCAAGTATGGTCGTCACATATTTAATATGTCTTCTTTTGATTTGTATTTAAATAATCATATTGCTACATATAATTTTTTTGATTCTATAAGTAAATCAAAATTTAACTCCTTCAAATTTTGTATTAATTTTCATATGCTTTGTATTTTATGTATTATAACATCATGTGTAAGAGCAGTACGATTATCTGTGTGTTCATCACAGAACCAGTGTGAGAAAGAGAAGAAGTATAATGACCAAGTAGCGAACGACAACCATGATAAATACAACCATGATTTTTGTTTGTCTTTTCTTTTAATATCAAAGACATGCTCCATATGCGCCCTTTGCAGCATTTTTTTATGCGGCGGCCATTGTAAATCCATAGGAATTCTTAATTTTTGTAGAGATTTTCTATAGTTCAGACACAAACTTTACAATCATAAGCAGAAAATGAAAAAATGTTTATAAATAAAGCCTAGTATGCTGCAGAAACGAAAATTTCTTGGAATATAATTCTACACCCGAAATATTAGTGTAGAGTCAAAAATGTTTGTGTGGAGAAAAAAGCAACTACAGTACGACCTAGCTCAATACAACTAATAGAAATTCGGCCAGTTGACGTAGTTAATGTTGAAGAAACTCAATTAAACTTCTAAACATAAAGCTTTATGGCTCTGAATCCTAGATGTTGTGGTTTTATGTATTAAGATATGCACTTTGTTTCCTTAAATATTGTTTTAAGAGATTTTTCGTACATCAAAAATGTATTTTACAAGAAAAGAAGAACTGAAAGTAAATAATATAAAAGTTTATGGAAGTTTACGCAAATGGAAGTTGCGATAATTTGCAACTTCATTTGCGTTTGCATTTTTTTTCTTAAGTTGCGTTTACTGAGTCAACAATATAAATTTTTGAGTATTGCGATAATCGAGTGTTGCGTAAAGCGAGGTCGTACTGTTTTCTTATTGAAATGTCAAAATTCTAGTGCCAATTAAATGCCCGGACATATAATCGACAGCGAAATTTTGACATTTCAACTCTCCACATGGTTGTTGTACTTGCTAGCATTGAAGAAATTGTTCACCTCTACAGCGTACTAAGTAGCGAAAAAAAAATTCCGCTGCCTTTTTGCTATTAAAAACTCAATACATTCCTTATGGAAAGTTTCTTTCCGCTTCTACAGCATACTGGGCTTAACAATGTTAGCAAGGTTGCATAGAAGCTGCGTAAAGCCTTAAACAGTGCGTAACTAAACAAGCGTTTAAAGGTTATTTAAGGAAATCTATTGAATAAGGCTGTTAATGACTAACGTATTCTACGTCTGACCTATGCGCCCGTGTTATCTAACACAGGCTTGAGCTTTTTTTTTTTATATATCGATTTAAAAATGTATATGTATATTCTTAAAACTATAAAGAACACATTAAACAAAAACAAATTTTTTTTTTTCGAAAAATTTACACGTATATTATAGGTACCTTAAACTTTCATAAAAGTATTTCACCGCGCCAAACGATTTGCAAAAAAACGCCTTTGCAAAAAGTTCCACTTCAAAAATTTTCACTGCGAGAGCATTTTAAGTGAAACAAATTCCCGAAAATTCAAAATTGCCCATAGCTTTCCAGGGGGTCAAAATAAACCATGACTCATCATACATTTTTTCAATTGTCTAATTTGTATGGGGCGCCCCACTGTCGTTGTGGTCAGTATTTGTCACTGTACTGAAACTATAGATAGAGAGATATGAAACACTTTGACAGCTAATACAAAAATTGACAAAAATTTCGATTGCTTAGAAAATAGAGGTTACAAGCTCAGTAACTTCAATTTTGTTATCGTCCATAACAAAGTTTTTTACAAGCATTGAAAATCTAATACCTTGGCCCTTATACCCAATAAGTCAAAATAATCATGTAAGAAGAATTATTTTGATTATTTTTAAAAGCTGAAAGCAAATTAAATTAGAAAAATTATCTATCTGTTCACGTAAGCACCTTATATTTGTAAAAAAACAAAACGATTTAAGACGTTTCAGCAAAAATTAAGGATTGCAAGTATAATCGTCTAATCAAATTTAGATGAATAGAAGTAAAGTTATGCTACATTAAGTTAGTTAAGGTACGAAAATCGAAGAGAATTATTAAAAAGGGCCTTGAAGTGATGAAAACATTCTGAAAGCGCAGAAAGTCATCATATGGATCGACAAAACATAAAATATCGGTGGGAGCTCTTGTAGATTAAAAAAACAAAATATTTGTAGAACAGTGTTATTAACCGATTTACAGTTTCCAATTTTCATAACACGATTTGGGAATTTGGTGCGCAAAAGATCGATTGTGGCATGGGCTGTGCGCATGAACTAGAGGTCGTTCAAATTCATGTCTCCAATGTCAGTAAAAAAAAAAGGCGGTTAACATGGCTCTGTAACGCCCACCGTTGACCTAAACGTTGTTCCCAGCCTCATTTTCGAAGAGAAATGGTCCAGTGATGCCACCACTCCACAATCCGCACCAAACTATCACTCTCTGTGGATGCATCGGCTTCTCGACAATAGCCCCAGTTTCTCCGAGCCCCAGATGTGGCAATTTTGTTTGTAAACGTAGTCGTCGAGATGAAAATGCGCCTCGTCAGAAAAGATGATTTTTCGCCCAATTCATCTTTTTTTCGGACGGTTTTAGTTGTATTAGACTAAAATTTGGTAATTTAGTTTGTATGCTTACTGTCGGCAACTGTACTAAAACTGGGTAATGTCTATCTACTAGAAAACTGGGATGGGTATAGAATAAGGGGCTGTGGCTCCGCCCATACAATAAACATTTATAATATCGAATGCCTTTGGAAGTAAAAGTAACATTACTTACATACAAACTCAAAATGGAGTTACTATTTGGTGATGTCCTGCTACTGGGAAACTGTAACGGGCCGTTACTAAAGAGACTGCAGAGCTCTATATCACGCTCTACCCGTGGCATCCCATGACCCCTACGATGCATAAAATATTGGTCCATGGATCCATAATTAGAGAAAATGCTCTGCTTCCAATAGGCCAACTATCGGAAGAGGCCGCTGAAGCCCGTAATAAGCATATCCGGCAATACCGGCAAAACTTTTCAAGAAAATTTTCAAAAGTAACATCCAATAGAGATTTACTAAACAGATTACTGTTAACTTCTGACCCTCTGATAACGGGAATGAGGCTAATACCATAGAAGATAAGCAAACAGTTTTTAAAAGAAACTATAACCATACTGCTTCCAGCCGAACCTTACTCCGAAGTATTGCGCGGTGGTAAATTGCTGGAAGAGGAGGATGAACGCTACCATTTGTAATGCAGCAGTTCTTCATCGGAATAAAAAACATCATTATTTGAATACGTATTTTTAAAAATAAAAATTTTTTATTATAGGTTCAAATATTTTTAAAACAATATTTGGTTTTGATTTAAGATGTGAAATTTTAGTGGCAAATAAAATCAAGTAAGTATTAAAATCACGTTTTGTTACCAAAATTAGTATTGGAATGCCTTTGGGTTTGATAAGCGTGGTAAAATAATTTTGACCGCCCAGATCTTCAAAATACCTCTCTGTCCTACTCAAATTCGCCTTGAGAAAAAAATAGGTGGGACATATACATATGACCCATTGATCGCACAGGGTTAAGAAAAAAAATCAGTAAACAAACATCATTAAATAATGCATATTTTTGCAACAAAACAATTTTATTCTTCACCTTCAAAAAAAAATTCGGTTGGATCAGTATGACCCAATAGTCGTACAGGGTTAAGGATATCAAAAATTGAAAAGTATACATAATTATAAACTGTTTACCCAATAAAATAATTTTGGCCGCCTAAATCGATGAAATACCCCTATGTGCAGTGTTTTAAAAAACCTAGTCAATTGCCCGTTTCTTTCGACACATCGAAAATATGATCATTCCAACGAAGATCAGATTTGATCGATATGCCCAGAACGCCAAGAGCATCTGACGCAAGATCTACACCACTCATATTGAGATCTAAGGATCTATGGGGCAATTTATTCGCTGGTGGGTTAACAGACAACACTGAGTCTTGCTAGCATTAAACTCAACCATGGTGTAATAATAATAAGGTGTTAGTGAATTTTCGACAACACCAAGAATAGCTTTCTTTCTGTCAAAAAATTGAGAGCGAAAGAGAGGAGCCGTTGATAGTTGCCAAATTGTGTTATTTGTTTGAGTTGCTAGATGATGATGTGTTATAGTTTTTATAGGTTATTGTGCGAATGAAGTTTAAATAAATATTTTATTCAATTATTTGTGCCGTGTTGTATTGACAAAAAGTTATTGCAGTTGTCTTCGGCCATTTGCCAAGTTCGCCATTGAATTGTTTTGTCATTTTATCAAAAACGTGCGCTGGAAGGTGCCACCGACATGAAGCTTTGGCCAGCATGGAAATTGTCTTGCATTCAAGCATCGACTGCTTCAAGAAAATATCGAATGCCATGAAAGAATGTTCAATACCTCAACTGATAATAGCCATCAAAAGAAGTGGACATGGCATTGAGCTTCGACCGACTGTACGTTAGCTGATTTATTTTCATTCCAATTCACCATCAGCTGTTTTTGACAGGAGCGGGGCGAAAAAAGTTATCATTTTGAGAGAGAAGTGTCAAATTCACTAACACCTTATTATTATTACACCATGAACTCAACTAAATTTTACTCGCGTGAGTCCGTTATTTCGTTTGAAACAGTTGAAAATGGGTTGGCAGAGTTTAACGGAGGATGTACGAGTTAACAGTAATTGCATATTAGTGGTCAATCCAATGAGATGACAATGCCAGAAATTGTGAAAAAATCCACAATATACAAGTATTATTGGATGACTATCGACTGAAAGTGCATGAGCTAGCAGATATAGTAGGTATTTCAATAAGTGATTGCATTTTGACTGAAAATATGAACAAGAGAATGGTATGCTCAAAATGAATGTCGTGTTAACTGGAATCGACACAAAGATCTAATGGAGTGTTTGGCAAAATTTGCATTAAAAAAAAACTGAGTTTTTACATAAATTCAAAACCATGGATGAAACATGGGTCCCTCACGCACAATTAATTACTTTCTGCTTGAAAACTTTTAAAAAAATAGATCGATGGTAAAAAAATTGCCGAAAATGAAGATGTGCATGTAGTCTGCAGTTAATGGCTTTTTGTGGAGCTCTATAGTTCTGACTATAAGTGAAATACATATATTTTTACTCTGATATTTAATTTTTTCTTTGCTGAGACGAGTATTTATTTGAGAACCTTCTTTTTATTTAATTTCAAACATATTATTTATTTCATAATTTTATTTATCTACATTAACATCAAGCTTCTTTACTTTTTTTCATTTCATTTTTCATTTTCATTTATTAGGCCAATTATTAGTACAATAAAATACAGGGAGATCTTTTAGCAGTACAACAGTTATTATAGAATTATAATCAACAAGTAACATATATAATATATTATTAACATTAACAAAAAGTTAGCTAGATTATAATTTAAGAATACTTAATAACTATTGATTGAGATTAATTTTATTGAGCTTAAGCAAGTGCATATTTTATCATAAAATTAAACAATACCGTGAAAATTAAAGTAAGATTAAGAGGAAGTTCAGAAGAAATAGTGATTAGTAGTTAGATGATTGAATAGTAAGACATAAGAGATTACCTAAAGTTATTCGAATTGACAGTTGATTTAATTCTGTAAGGTAGTGAATTCCATAGATTAATTAATTCCATAGATAATTCCATAGAAACATTAAATAAAAATTACTGCTCTTCTCTGATATTATCACGGTTTCGTAATCCTGATGGTTGGAAAAAAGTCTTAGAAGTAAATACAGCCCCGATATATTAGCCCAGTCTTCAACTTCTTTCTATTTTTAACTATTTAAACTTATTCTTACTTAAAGTGTTACCAACCAACACTAAATTTAACTGATGTCAACCCCTTCTTCGCCCTGATCAAGTTTTCACGATTTATTGTTTTTGAATGGTAGTAACTTGAAAACAACATGGTTTGCTGACATCGTGAGTGCTTCGCTTGGGCCAGGTGAGATTATCGCAAATACAAAGCACGGCTTCTTTCTTCCCCCGCAAGCAATTCGTTTAAAACGCATCAATAGAGCTACCAGGCTTAAAATCGCACCCGCGAACATAGTGAGAAGTAGTCAAGAAATAAGAAATTCAAATAAGAAAAATCACTGAAGCTTAGAGAAAGAAGTTCACATACACGTGAAACCCTGCAGCCTGCCTCCACTACGTGTGCTTCATGCTTATTCAGTGCAGCGTCGTCATTGCCATATGCTGCTCACTGACACCGATGGCAATGACGAAGACGATGCGGATGACGATGACGCAGCACCGCTAAGGAGTTATTTTATGGAAAGCCACCGCTTCGCCCGACCCCGTGGTTGCTTCTGCAAATAGTATTATTCCTCGTTAGATGCGGATCAAGTCACGCTGTGCAATTTTTCATATTTTTCAGCGCTGACTTTGCTGGCTACACTGGCTGACTGGATGAGGGAGTCGAGTCTGTGCTCTGCTAGATTTATGAACGTTAGTTCTATAAATTCAAATGGCAAGCGTATGCGACACACACACAAACATACGCACATGAGCACAAGCAGCTACATTCACATGCATGCATTCATCTACCATTGCAATGCATTGCATTGTAATGCTGCCACCCGAGTATGCGATGACTTAACAATAAATGCAGGATATGCGTGGAGACTCGCGGAAGGTGTTCGCCTGCATTTGTCAGCCAAGCACCGCGTCGATGTAAGCGCAGCGGAGTGTAGGGGGCAGCATGTGCTGCGATTGCTCGGTCTTTAAGATTTTTCACATTCGCTGCACAAGTATAAAAATCGCATCGCTGTTCTTATGTCGCGCTGGGATCTCGCAACTATTTCCTGTGTTTTTTACTCCATTTTCATAGCGTTGAAGCTTTGAAATTTGCAAAAACATAAAAAAATTATTTCACAACTCAAAAATGCCATAACTTATGGATACGGAGAGCAGTTGTGATTCACGGATATTAAATCCTGGGATACTGTGCAGTAATTCAGTGGCAGCGGAAATTCTTGAATTTTTCCTGAGGATATTCCACACTGCGATAACGTGATACGTCGTGATGCTGAGCTACGAAATCGATTGATGGCAGAATAAACGGAAGCACTTAACAAAAGCTGAAGCTAAAATTTAAATATTGATATTAAAATTCTCCAAACACTTACAAAAAAGTTACAACAAAAACTTGGCATAAAAATGCCAAAACGATATTATATAAGTGCGAGTGAGCAGCTTTAATGTGTGAACTATTCCATTACCTATCATGTGCACACTCGTATTGAGCTTTTCGGTCGATAGCCAACATTCATTCGAACTACGAGTTTATTCACAGATACGTCACGACTTATTATTTTGACATTCTTCATTATTTGCACAAGTTAAACGTGTCCATAAGTTTAATCTAAGTTGTAGCTAGACTTGTATATAGTGTTGTCATATGTCCCGTATTTCACGGGACGTCCTGTATTTTGCATGATTTTTTAAGTGTCCCGCCTGGACAAAATTTGTCCCGTATTTTTGACATTTTTGTAAAATGTCTATGATTTCAAATACGCATTCATATGAACTGAGGCATTCAGAAAATAAGTGTAACCCGACCATAATATGCATTTAAATATTACATAGTACATACATTTCCAGCATCACTGAGTGCGAAATATACAATTTGAAGCGCAAAATTTGACATTATTATTTATTCTGCGTACCTAAATAAATTGTTTTTTTCTGAAATTCATGTTTTTAAACATAACTCTCTGTTTATTTATTGTCCCTTAAAATTTTCCGAAATCCCGTTTTTTATTACATATTTTGCATTTGTCTCGTGTTGTGGGAAAACAAATCTGGCAACACTACTTGTATATGAACTAACGAGATCAATCCCGGAATTATTTAGGTCTTATATAGGTACAAAGGATTGTGAACTGCTGACTGCATCTCTGTGGGGGGGCCTTTCATTCCGGTCTAATATAGGGTGGTTAAAATACGGTTTTCCTACTTTTTTAATCAACTGTTGTGTTTCAATTTGTTTGTGAAGTGCCGTTAAAGATCTATGCTATACCGATAATCAAAATGATTCAGACTCTTAAAGTGAATATCATCTGAGCTATTCGACAGGTAGTGCAAGAAACCATCAACAATTACCAGGATTCACTAACTATTTTCCAGAACTTATTGCTATTTTTGGAATTCGCTGGACTTTCTGCATTTTTTATGTCTCCCTTAAGGTTTTCTGTTGGGTTGAGGTTCGAAGACTGAGCCAGCTAAGCCATTAAGTCGAATTTTTTCTGCCTAAAGCATTTTTGGGTCCACTTACATGTGTGCTTCCGGTCATTACCCTGCTGATATACCCATTTCAGCCGCATATTTTTTATTTTATCCTCAGAGGGGAAACCTTCAAAAGGCGCCTACGTGCAGGTGGGAGTGTGCGATTCTTACGCACTTAACCTAAACCTCCGCATTGAAACTTTGTTCCTTTGTAAACCCCGCGGTATCGCCGCAAAGCATGACTTTACGGGGCATGGAAACAGCACTAAGCAGAAAACTAGATGGCTAATAACTGTCGTTTAAAGGGTAATAGACGTACTCTACTCAGGCTACTGCGTTTTGTGAACGCTCAACTCTTCGCAGTTCTTCTGTTACGGCTTAAGCGAGGTCAGTACGACCACTGACCAGTTCACTTCGCTTTTCAGCATTAGGGATACCAAGTTTTGTTGTGTCAGAGATTCCCCGAGACTGTTCGAAGCCTCAAGATGGGCATTATCGAACTTGGGGCGCTCAAATAAAGCATGGTTTGCATCTTCAATTGTACGAGGGTACTAACAAAAGTTCGCTTAGTTGCTGTCATATTAAAAGTTTTTAATAAATCAAAAATTACATACTATTTGTTATAATCTAACAATATATCACTCTAATTTTCAGAAAGATCGGTCAAAATGGAAACAAGAAAACGTAAAATTAGTGAAGCAGTGTCACTCGATATCCCTGTGCCAACGCTGCAAGAAATTCGGTTTGCTATTCTTTTTGGATTTCGGCGTAAGTTGAAGCCTGTGGAAATATTTAGTGAATGCCAAACAGCGTTTGGAGTGTATGCGCCATCCCTTGTGACTATTTCAAAGTGGTTCCGGAGATTCCACACCGGTCATTTTTCGGTGGAGGACGAACTTCGAGAAGGCCGTCCAAAATCTGCGACTGACGATGTAAGTGTAGCGCTGGTGAAGTCTAAAATTGACGAAGATCCATGATTGACCCAGGATATGATTGCTGAAGAACTGGGCTTAAATGATGGCTGTATCGCGAATATTAAAAAATAATCTTGAATACACGAAAAAATATGCACGATGGGTTCCTAGAATTTTAACTGAAGCTCAAAGAGAGGCATGTGTGCGTTTTGCTCAATATTTTCTTGACGAATTCGAAAACGGAAAGTCTTCCACTTTTTAGAAAATTGTAACAGGTGTTGAAGCATTCTTTTACAAGTACGATCCTGAAACCAAACAACAAAGCATGGTATGGAGCCCAGAAAGTGCAAATCCACCCGTTAAAACAAAGCAAAAAAAGTCAGCAACAAAAGTAATGATGTCAGTTTACTTCGTCAGAGAGAAAGTTGTAGCTGCTATTCCTTTAGAAAAAGATTAGACGGTAACTGCCAAGTGGTATACTGAAACTTGCTTACCAGAAGTATTCAGAAGTTTATTGGGAAAACGCCAAAAAAAGGAACTTCGCCGATACTTTTTGCATCATGACAATGCGCCAGCGCACACTGCTACAAAAACGAACGCCTTTATTGTGCTGTCAGGCATCAAAGAAATTCGACCAGCACCTTATTCCGCAGATCTAGCAACTTGCGACTTCTGGTTATTTCCAAAAATAAAAAAATTTGCGAGGAAGAGTAATGAGTAGATAATAAATGCGGTCAATGATGAAATTGCAAAACTCCAAAAAGTCGATTTTGAAGACTGTTTTTCAAGGTGGATTTATCGACTTCAAAAATGTATCGAAATAAATGGCGATTACGTTGAAAAAATACAAAGAGATGAGGAACAAAGATATAAAATTAAAACATTTTTTGTTTAGTTTTTTCTACTCTATTAAGCGATCTTTTGTTAGTCCCCTCGTATTTGAAGAGCAGTGTGAGTAGTATGGATTTACCGCGTGCTTAAATTTGAACAAGTATGCTCTGAAGCACCCATGGCCTCTCAAAAACTGTGTCGGATAAAAGTTTACAGACTTGACTTCCGTGACTTCTTTCGCACCAATCGGCTATGTTTGGGATGAGCTGGTATGACCAGCGACCATTCAGAGATCTATTCCAGCGGTCTTGCCACTTCAGCATGCTTCTTTCTCTAGCAATTTTCTTGCAAATGGTTGCGTTGTTATTGGCCGTCAGAATCGTCTCATCCACGAGAAGGTAATGGGTATCGAGTTTGCTAGGACTAATGCTGCATCTTCGGAAACTGTTCTAAAGGCACAACATACCCTGAGTGCGTCGAATCTGTAAACAGATTCAATACCTCGCCGGTAAGAATTCGTTTTCATTGCTGAGGTCCATTTCGTTGACCCATACATCACCATAGATCGTATTATATTAAGGAGTAGTGTCCTGCGCGCTTGTTTAGGGCCTCTCGTATCAGGCATTTTCCTCGACAAGGCCATCATGCATTGGATGCTTTTTTGTTTCAGACACATATTGTCCTCGAAACTACACGGAAGCATAGTTTCATCGGATATATGGGGTCTTACGCCATGATAAGAGAAACATGCCCAAACCATAAATTTAGCGCCACCATGTTTTATTGTTTTAACGGTGGATTTTGGATCATAAGCAGCATAAACTGATCTTCTCACGTATTGCCGACGACCTTTTGATGAAGAACTATTTTGCTCTCATCGCTCCAAAGAATATTTCTCTATTTTTCGATAGGCCACTCCACGTATGCCTTAGCTAAAGTTAATATTTTAATAACATGTTTTTTGACAGTTAATGGTACTTTTCGGCGGCTTCGTGCGGCCAGCTTAACAAATTTCGTGAAGGTCGTCCAAAAACGGCTGTTGTGGCAGAAAACATAGACGCTGCATGTGAACAAAGCAGACTGGCATGTGACATTCCTTGAGATGGAATAATTCTTGGGCATTAATGGAACTAGCATACACTTGATTTTACTTGAGAATTTAGGCATCTGGAAGATTTGTTTCCGTTGGATTATCCATTATTTGACAGTTGCTTAAAAAAAGGTTCGTGTCGGTTGGTGCAAGGAAATGCTGAATATATACAACTGGGGTGGTTCGAAACATGTCTCCGACATCACCACAGGAGAGGAATCATGGACCTACACTTATGAGCCTGAAACAAAGCAGCAATCCACAGTTTGGATCTTTCAAATTGAGCAGAACTCCACAAAATTTGTCCGCTAATGGAGCACATCCAGACAAATGTTTTCCAGTTTTGACTTGACGAAGTAACGTCTTACCGCACAGGTTTCCAAAATAGTTGAAAAAGGCATTTTTTTCCAAATTCATGAACGTTGCATTGAATTGTTACTCGCTGAGTATAAGAGCTATGATTAAAAAAATGGTACGACCGTAAAGGTTTATTCTTTGACTTTATTATAAAAAAAATAAAAAATTCAAAACATCATCGGAACGCGGTGGGAGCTGCTTAAGCAATGCAACTGAAAATTGTTTACATGGAATTCTTACTTGCTGAGTATTAGTGCTAGGATTTAAAATATGATACACCAATAAAGGCCTGTTCTAAGTCCTCACAACAAAATTAGACAAAATTTTCTGACATCATGGGGACACAGAGAGAGCCGCTCAAAGATCGACAATGCAACATTCATGCAGCGGCGTTGCATTGAATTTTTACTCGGTGAGTACATAAGCAATGATAAATGTTTTAAAAGGAAAATTTAAGGATTTATACTTGACCTTACGACAAAAATAAAAAAAAAAATTCCGACGTCACTAGGTCATGAATATAGCAGCATATGTAACAGAAATGTAATATCGTTGCATGGAATTATTACTCACTCAGGAGACGTGCTGCGATAAATTTTGTTTAACGACAGTATAAGTGTGATATAACGCCTCACAACTAAATTATAAAAAAAAATTCTTATCGTCATGATTTCAGGGTTGGAACCACATAAGGCAATAAAAATGCTACAACCATGAAAAAACGTTGCATGGTATTTTAACTCTGTGACTACTAGCTAGGCTTGCCATAATATTTTGAAAACAAGTCCGGACACTTTTTGAGTTTTTTTTTTGTGGAGAGGGGGGGGGGGGGTATGAGAAGACGACATCCACAATTTTGCTGCACTTATACAATTCATGTTTTTCACGATAAAGCTTGCAGCAAGAATTCTTAACTTAATTATGTAAGAAGGTGTTGATTTTTTCTTATCTTCTTTGATAACTTTGATGCTTTCAAATTAGTAGGAATATAAAACAATTAGGAAGTATGTAATTAATTTACAATTTTTAACAAAAATTTTTACATTTTACATTTTTAACAATAACTTCACAATAAATAATTATATGATAATAAAATAAAATAAAAACTAAAATGAATTTTGCACTAAATATGTATCAAATGTGGGGCTACTTAGTACAAGGTAGTACTAAAACACCTACAAAAACAAACCGCAACATTTTGCAAATCAAGAAGGGTCAAAACAAATTAATACTAACTGCAAACAACAATCGTAAATATAACAACGATATGATTAACCCTTCATTAATTTATTTTATTAGTTTCTTCCACAGGGTGTTTCGGCTACTTTCTTAAAGATCACTTTGTATTCACATGAGAACTTTTTTCTAGGAAAGAGATATTATAATTATTTTTTCAATTTGTTGGGTCCAAGTCCGGACAAAATCACAAGTCCGGACAAAGTCCGCACATGGTTGAAAATTCCGGACAATCCGGACTAAATCCTGACGTATGGCAAGCCTACTACTAGCGTAACGGTAAATTTTAACTAATGAAAGGAACATGAGGTCTTTAGGCACATAATAAAAATTAGAAGAAAATTAATGGATAAGGCCCCTAGAGGAACTGCCTGATGTGACGCATATGCATTTGGGCGCATCGAAAAATTTAGATCGTATTCTAAGAGGTCTCAAAAGTTGCATGGGGTTGTCAAGATCACCCAAAAAAATTTTAGTGGAAAAAAATGATATCTTTCTCTTCCGCAAGGACAAAGTTGGTTTTTGTGGAACACAGTCAAAAATATGCTTTGATTTTTAAAAAAGAAAGAACTACATATGGCATAAGGCAAAAGTAAATATAGGCTTAAACTAACAATATATTGCTTAACCCTTTGAGGACCGCTCCTGAACCGCTGGAAAATTCGTTAATCCGACCACAGATTCGTGTTAAGCGACTCCAAATTACTATACAAAAGTTTAGTATGTAAAGCAAAGTATAAAAAATCATGGGACCTATATGTCCCAATTGTCGTCAACGGTAAAAATGTATACCACTATTTTCTCTCGTCGACAGTTTGAATTTTGATTAACTTCATGAGAACTCGTTGTTTTTAATCTGTTTTGAAAGTTTACCAATGAAAGTTTAAAAAATAACCTTTGCAATGATGGTACTTTGACCTCTATATGACTATTGGTTTAGGAGATATTTCCAAAATATTTCAAAAAAATTGTTAAAAAACCCCAAAAATTCTATCATAATATCTGGCCTTCTACCTATATTTGCTACGGTATAATGTTTGACATCCAATGAAAGGTTGAAAAATAACTTTTTCAATGGTGGTACTTTCACCTCTTTACGACTATTCAAAATATCATAAAATAGGTTAAATTTTCCAAAAAATGGGATCTTTCATTAGATGCAAAACTCCGTAACAAAAAAAATTGTTGGGATTTTTTAACGAACTTTTGAACTATTTTGGAAATATCTTCTAGACCAAGAGTCGTAGAGTGGCAAAAATACCACCATTAGAAAGAAAATTACACTTTTGATTTTGTTTTGTAGACCAAATTCTACTTGCGTCTTTTCTGCGATCGCTTTGATTTGAGTCTGCACAATCAGTGGCGGATCTTAAATTCACCAGAGGGGGGAAGGACTGAGCTAACAGTTTTATAGTCCAAGGGGGAGGCTTTTAGCACTTTTTTCAATTTTTTTTGATTGAAAATGATCAATACGGTCACCAACCGCGAAGTTGCAAGACAGGTACCTAAGAGATTAAAACTTGCGGATATCACTTTCCTTTCCGATAATTCTGCAAAAGTGAAACGGGACGTAAGGATGTATTTTCTGCTCAAAACAACTCAAAGGCCATCGAATAATTACTATTTGTGCCTTTTGCAAAAAACCATTTTGCTTCGCCAATGACCGAAATAACTTCAAATTTAATCATAAGAAAATGAAAATTCAGTGCATTGATAAAAAATGCAAACAAATTTATTTTTGTTTCAAATAAATCAACTTTTCAACAAAATTAAATATATCTTAGATTTTTACCGTTGACGACCATTGGGACATATAGGTCCCGTCAAATTTGGTGGTCGCGTGGATAGCGCGAGTGGACTATCTTTTTTTGCTATTTTTTGTTAAAAAGTGGAAGGTTGCCTGCAACTTCCCCACAAATTTTTTACCTATAGCTCCTCCTACCCCCAAAATATTGCAGCAAGAGGAAGGGGAAGAAAATCTTAAAGGACTTAAGAAATCGAAGGAACGACTGTCGCTGCTTTTCATTTGCAATATAAAAGGTGTCTTTAAAAAGGTTATTGTCATAGGTAAATCCAAAAATCCTCGCTGTTTTCGTAACAAGACTTTGCCACTGAAGTATTTTGCGCACAAAAACGCTTGGATGGCTCGGGAAATCTGGAAGTCTGAGCTTTTATCGCTTGATGATGAAATGTGCAGGGTTAATAAAAAAATTGTTTTGTTTGTGGACTGCATAAAATAACAACAAATTTGGAGAATATAGAACTACAATTTTTGCCAGCTAATACAACTGCTCTCACGCAACCAATAGATCAAGGCGTGTTACATTGCTTTAAAGCTTAATATAGGAAGAGTTTATTGCGAAAGCTAATACTTGCAGTCGAAAATGTAAAAAGAAGTGCTCAATTCATGAAATCACTAAATTTGTTCCAAACTCTACACTTGATAAAGAACGCTTGGTGGCTGATAAAACCGGATTCTGTAAAGAACTGCTTCAAAAGGGTTTTTTGTTCCGAACATTTTAAGTTTCAGAACTTTAACATTATATGTATTTTTTAATTTTTATTTTATTTCTTATAGGCCAAATTTATTGAATTGTCAGAAAACGACGAGGAAGACCTCACTGAACCATTCTTTGGTTTTGATATAGAAGATTACATCAATTGCGATCAGGAGCTTGAATGCTATGGGCAGCTAAGTGATCAAGATATTATAAATGAGGTTGTAATAAGTGATGACAACGAATCTTTAGAGGATGAAATTCGGATTACCACTAGGCAGACCCCAGTTATAATAGAGATGGTCAACGCCATTGAGGTGCTTAGAGATTTTTTTTCTACCTGGCGATAAATATTACATAGAATTAGAAAAGATGGAGGGAGACTTATGAAAAGAATGGACAAAGACGGAGTGCAGTCCAAAATAACGGACTTCTTTTCTTTTCTTTTTTAAAAATCAAGAATTGTAACTGCTGTAAAATTTGAAAAATTTACATAAAAATCCTATGGAATAAATATGTAAATAGATTGAATAAAGAAATAAATTAATTTTCCATCATTTTGTATGTATGTATAGCAGTTGGAAAAAACTCGTTTATATGGCAACACTGTTTCAATTATTTAATAAGTCGGTTAACCCTTTCGGCATATTTGTTGCCATACGGCAACAGTTTGCTTTGTGGCTCTGTTTCTAGTTTGGGACACCCCACTTTTCAACAATACATTTTTAATAATACATTGAAATGTGATGAAAAAGAAGAAAAAATCAAAAATACGAAAATTAATTTTTATAACATCTTTTTCAAGGTTATTCCGAGTGAACTCATGAGCGCGACCACTCGACTTCAAAAAAAAGCAAATGAAAAAATTATATTTTTAAATATTTCCGAGAATTTTCTAAAGCTAAAGGTTATTAAAAATAATACTACGAATGTAAGAGATCTTACTAACATTTTTAGTTAGAAAAAATATGTGATATTTATAGCGGTAGAAGTTTTTAAAATTTTTTTCAATATTTCTAAAAATTTTTGTAGTATATATTAGGAAAACAATACGGCTTTCAAACTTCATACTCAGCTTATTTTAGTCAAAAACTGACCCTGAGCGAAGTTTGGAATGTTTGGAATGTTTACATAGGGTTAATTGAAACATTGTTGCAACTATCCGAATACTCGGCTATTTGAACTCCCCGCTTAGTTGCGACAAATGTTCTACTCTTTTGCTGTTGCAATTAAGCGGGAACTACTGTATATTATTTCAACATGTCGCTTTAGTACTAAAATCAAAAAAAAAAAATAATATAATGTGTGCGGCCACCACCCACGGTAGAAGTGAAACTTTAACCCAGAAAAATTGGTTTTTAAGTGGTTAATTGATTTACTCTTTAGTATAAAATAAAAAAGAAGTCCCATTTCATACTATAAAAAATAAATAAATAACTGGCCATTTCAGCCCTTGAAAGGACTTTGACCTAGCTTCTTATGATCAATTGTGTTGTGCGTGTTATTAAGTTTGTACACAATTGAGCGAGAACCGGACCTACTGGTTCAACGCCGACACCGAACGGCGATGAACGGAATGTTCTTGTTCTAAAGAATCTTTACATATCATTTTGATTACTCTCTGAGGTTTGCCATTGTCTGCAGAATTCTAATGCAAATAATTTTCCGTCGCTGCTGGGGTTCGAACCCGGGTCTCCAGGTTCGTTGACATAGCGGCCACGTACTTTTACCAACTACGCCACCGGACGCCACCGAGAGATTTTGCGATTCATATAATAGCAAAAGTAAATTAAATCTGTTTTAATACAATTTCGAAAAGTTTAATGTTAATAAGACAAATAAGAACAACTTCAGAGTTATATAATCACACCAAACCCATCATACCATAGCATACCATACCATATCATACCATACCATACCATCACTCCATGATCATCACACCACCATACCATACCATCATACCATACTATACCTATGCCCTGATACACTGTCTTGTTAAGATTTATGTTTTCAATATGTTTTTCCAAGACATGCTCCATATGCGGGGAATTTTTTTGGCAATATTACAATTACTCAATGCATGAACCATGGAGTTGAAATGCTACTGTGTCCATTAGAGCTCTGCATGAGTATGCTTTTTGCCTACTCAGATACAATCAGTGTTGCCAGTCTAGCCTTTTTGAGGCTAGATCTAGCCTTTTTGAGGCTAGATCTAGCCTTTTTTTCTGTCGTCTAGCCTCGAAAAATACCATCTAGCCCTTTTTTAACCTTTTTTCGTTTCGTTTTAGCCTTTTCTAGCCTTTTTTGATATATTGCTTAAGATGTATGGTCCAGAAATCTGCATGAATGGGTCCATTTGTTGTTTCAAGTTCCTTAAATTTTTCAACTCCCTGCAAGTCGAGATAGGAAAACAACAACAAGCTGCGCGAATCATAGGCAGCAAGAATTAAGTTGCCAAATGTAGAAAACTGGAAATGTAGAAACTTGAAATGTAGGGAAAAAGTAATTATTTTGCCTACAAACTGTTTATTTTCAAGTCTGTTTTCGAAGTTCGAGGAAATAACTTCGTGCCGTTAGTGCAAATTTCGTTTCTCGAGTTAAGAATACAGTTTAACTTTAAGGCATTGAATTGAAGTATATTTGTGTTCTTTTTGTTGTTTTTTATTTCCTGCACCTGAACAGAGGAGCTTTAAGTAGGGCCGGAGAGGGTTAATATGTATGACGGACCCCCATTACTTTTGCAAAAGGAGCATTTTCGCTTGGGGACCTATTCCCTCCGACCACTCCGTAGGGGTTAATTAATTTCGTCACTTTGTATAGAAAAGTATAAGTCAAGTCAAAACTTGATTTTTTTCTACAAGTCAAGTCAAAACTTGATTTTTTTCAAGTTACTTGATTTTCAATTGACTTATTGCAGATCTCTGGTATGGACCCAGTGCAACCCTGTGCTCTAAAAATAATATATTTGGCAGCACTTCATAAATTTCAGCTGGAAATGGAAAAAACAAATATTCTTTGCAATTCTGGTTTCCATTTACTAGCTTTCATTTCAATAAAGTTTTTAAATTCATACCAGAAATGAGTTAGAAAAACAGGTTATTCTAATGATGAAACTGAAAGTACTTCCAGGTCCAGCAATGGGGCTTCGTTTGATAAATGGAATTTGAGGAGCCGAGTGCAAGTAAGAAAAATCCGAAAAACTCGGAAAAATACGGTTTTTACACTTATGTATTAAATATTTGAGCTTGAAAGACCGAATTCAATTTTAATCAATTTCAAATATGTTTTGTTTTTGGTATGGTTTTATATCATATTTATATAGTATGTAAATATATAAATACGTACGTATATTCACAGAGTAAAAAATAATGTTAACAAATCTAGCCTTTTTTTAAGCCTTAAGGGCTAGAAACTTTTTTAAAGCCCATCTAGCCTTTTTCCCCAAAAATTTCTGGCAACACTGGATACAATTGTTTGCTGTCGGATAAAAAGCTCGCTTGACTTTTTTTCCAAAGCTCTCGTATGTAAACATACTCTCACTCTATTTTATGTGAGAGTAACAATACACTGCTGAACTTATAACAGCAAGACCATGGTATAATAATCCATGGTAGCATTGACAACTGCTTATTTTCTCTTCAACAGGAAAACATAAATTGTCAAAAATAGCTTTTTGTGGAAATACATCAGCAGCTGCTGTGGTTGTTGTTTTTTTTCACTTCAACGTTTTCAACATTGCTTGTGTTTTCAATGGCGGATTGTGAGCGCTCTCTTTTTGAGTATATTTTTTGACAGTATATGATTTCCCAAGCAACTGTCAATGCTACCATGTATTATTATACCATGTAATAATACATGGCAGCATTGACAACTGCTTATTTTCTCTTCAACAGGAAAACATAAACTGTCAAAAACAGCTTTTTGTGGAAATACATCAGCAGCTGCTGTGGTTGTTGTTTTTTTTCACTTCAACGTTTTCAACATTGCTTGTGTTTTCAATTGCTGATTGTGAGCGCTCTCTTTTTGAGTATATTTTTTGACAGTATATGATTTCCCAAGCAACTGTCAATGCTACCTTGTATTACTATACCATGACCAAGACCAGCTTCTTGCAATAAAAAGTAACGCAAACACTAGGTACACTGAATATGAATACACAAACACTGAATATTTTGCGCATTATTTTGTTATGAGCAAGAATCTTTTTTCATTGTTTTCCAGTACGATTAGTGAAGTATTAAAGAAATAAAACTTTTTGAACAGTTTTCCAAGAATTAATTGTTTTTATTAGAGTTTGCGATTCGTTTTTCAAAAATTATTATAAATTCACAGCAGGAAACTTAAAAATATAGTTTAATGACAATATTAAATTATTGTTCAAGTTTAAATTTAATGAATAAAGTTAGAAATAAAGTTATGATTAATGTAATGAATAAAAAGTACAGTACTGAAAAAAAATGAAAAAATAAGTTCATGTGTAAAATAAAAAAAAAAAAAAAATCAAATAAGTCGCCTGTCCTACCTCCTTTGTTTAACAAAACCGGTTTGGTTAAACGCTAAGCATCAATGAACTATAGAACAGAAACAAAAATAACGCAAAGCTTTCAAAGTTCAGATCAGTGCTTACAGTGTTTGTGAGAGAACAGATAAGGTATACGCAGTGAAGCTCGTGCGCAGATTTGCTTTTCACTACACGACCTTTTGTTAAATTTTTATTCAGTTACAGTGTACTCTTTAGCAGTGAAGCAGAGTGTATTCGCTTTGCGATTATACTCATGCAGGGCTCTAGTGTCCATACTATTTTATAATTATTATTTAATTTTGCTTAACAATATGTTAAAAACACGCCAAAATGTTTCACGGCGAAATGTTTCATCGGCGAATTGATTCATTGGTTTTACTCCCCATCGCGGCTAAAGAAGTTTTGCTTAAAAAATATAAGTAGTTCATATATTTCTGTATTTGATGGTATTATTTTATTTAAACTTTCTTAAATGTTACAACCCTTTTTTCATATTACGTCTGATGTAAAACTTTTTGTCAAATTGCTTGCTTTCAATGTAGGTAACTTCATTGTTTTGTTTTTTTTTTCTGGAAATCTAAAAAGAAAACATTTTAATATATGTAGGCTCTATAGAGTTTGCTATAACAAACCAAAAATTAACATAACATTAGCTAAATATAATGATATTTTTTCTGGAAAGTAATTTTTATCACATTAAAACGAAATCTACCTGAGCAAAGCAACTTCAGATTTGTAACGAACAAAAACGGGTATTATTCTATTGAAAATCCTTTACCCCTACCATTCTCACAGTGCGAAGATTGTCTTTTGTGACCATCTGCCCTTCAAAATTTGCATGTTCCGAATCATTTGCTTTTAAATTAAATGTAATATGTATTCCAATTTAACAGGAAGTAAATAAAAATTCTTAAAATCGGAAAACGTATGGCAGTCAACACAGTCAAATTTTTATAATAAATGCAAAGGTTTTTTGTAGGGTGCAAATGTCAGCGACACCAACATTTTCACGACTGTGCGCTTGCAACTTCGTTCAGATCAGAATAGTTTTTGTCGCATTTGTTACAATCCGCTCTTGTTCGCCCAAGTGTTTCGCACCCGTTTTCAATACGCTGCTGCTACCGCTGTTGCCTTGCCTAATGATAACTTTCCAACCCCTAATTTACCCTAATTTCTTAACCAATTTTGCCATTATTGGTAAGCAATAAAAATTATGTACCCCTTCTACCACTTATTGCGGCACCGGTGCAGTTCAAATAAATGCACACGCACGCAACCACTGTCACCGTCAAGCGTTCTCGTCGTCCTTGTAATCGCCATTCAATGCTCTGACAGTTGTTGCCGCTTGTTCCGTGTCCGTGTCTGCGGCTGTCGTTTTCACTGACGCTGTTCATTTATGCTGCTTGCATGCCTTCTATCAACTAAAAGCGAACAGGTATGCAATAGGATTTATGTTTGGTCCTGTGTCGTAGCGGTTTCGTACGGCGACGTAGAATTAAATGTGTGGTTTGAAGAAAAAAAAAGAAAAAAAAAAAATATGCAATCAACATTAAATTTTATTCAATGAAGTTGAACGAATGGAGAATAATTTGGACATTGTTTGTGGTCATTAATTAGAATATTTTTTGAAATTGTTTACAAACTTTTATGCTGCCCTATTAAGAGGGAAACACACGCACTCGTAAGCATCTACCACTTTGAATATTTAATAATCATTGCGTGTTTTGAAAACTATTCAACCAGGGCCAAGTTAAGTGCGAAAAAACAAAAATTTTTGGTAAAAGTTGAGCCAAAGTTTGCTATTCTGTTCCTGTGATAAGGATAATATATATAGTATGATGTTAAAATAATATGTAGATATTAGAACAAAACATTTCATCTCCGTTAAATTAATACAATGTTTCTGAGATTAAACAATAGCTTTATAGGTGGGCTTCATTCAAGCGAAATTATTTAAAAAATTAAGGCATCAGTCTTGTTCGTGTCAGAAATGATGACCAAAGAGTTGATCGGAAGTCCCTTTTTCTATTATGACACACTGCCTGAAAATTCTTTATGCATATGTTACGAGATTGATCTCAAGGGATCAGTTCAAACTAACATCAAGAGGTCAGAATAAATTACAGGTTTTTGTTCATAATTTCTTCATGAGTGCAAAATTAAATCAAATATTTCATTTCGGTGAACAATTTAAAATTGTAAAGAAATTTCTCATTTACCGTAACTGAAAAATTCACCAACTGCACTTCGTTTGCGAGATCCATTTGCCGCAAACGAATATTCAGTTGTCATCAACTTAAAAATATATCTTATATATATTATACTATATACCGCAAACTATTTCGGTCATTATTTTTTATTTTATTAATTATCTTTCTTGCTGTGTACGTCCGTCTTCTTATGGACTGCACTCATCGCACCTCTCTTGCTATCTCTGTCCGCGTATATAGAACAATTTGTTCAAAAAGTTACTCTGAACTATAAGCTTTGTGTTTATACATCGAAGGGAAAAACAAACAAAATTTTAGTTAGAGATAATGAAATCTTTTAATTGCTGCAATTTAAAATCACTCGCGTTTATAACAAACAAAACCAATTTCTTGCAACTAAATGACGCATTTCTCGCAACTGACTATTATTATGACAACTGTTGAAATGTTTGCAAATAATGATTTCAAGCACGACGAAAGAAGTTCGTTTGCATCAAACTGGCTATAAACGTTTTTTTCTTTGCGTGTATAGAGTTGCCTCAATAAATTCGAGCATTGTCCAAGTTCTAAACCCATTAAAAACTATCACAAAACATACTTCGAAGAAGTAATCAACACGTGGTCAACTTTTAGGGTTATTATGCTTTTTCGATAACTAAAAATTTTATCAACTCTTAGTTGCATTAAAAAATAAAAAAATAAAAAATAATAAAAATAAAAAATAAGCATCGCTCATCGTCAAAGTAGAATCTTTTCCGCAAATAAAAAATTTATAACAAAAAAAAAAAAAAAAAACAAAAAACCGACTTCAAAATCACTACAAAGTTAAAAATAATTTTAAATAACTTTTCCCATTAATTTCTTGGTCAAATTTTAAAAGTTATTTATATGTATTATACACTAAGGGAAAAAAATATTAAATTTATCCAAAAACTTTTTTAATTTATCCAAAAAGCGAGTCATTTTTGCACCAATAACGATTTACTTAAATCGACTACGTAAATATTTAAAATTTATTTAAATACTTTTTTAATTAAATAAATATTAAAATATTTAAACAGAATTAATATAAAATATATTAAAATTATGCACGAATATATTTAAATATCTTTCAAATATTTACTATTTAAAAATACAACTATCGCATTTAAGGAAAATTTATATAAAAATATTGAAATTGAAAAACAATTTATTTGAATATTTCCCACGAGCTGTGTCCATATCAAACGCCATTTAGTGGTATATATTATTTTCTTTTTGTGAAAATATGATTTGTGAGTCCGGTGGTGAGTGCGATGCATGATAAAATCATCTAGAGTGGAGAGACATTCTTGAGAAAATACCGAGTTGTCACTCCACCCTACATGAATTCATCATGCATCGCACTCACCACCGCACTCACAAATCATATTTGCCAAATATCCATGATATGTTACCCTTGAAACATTAACCAAATGAGAACTATAAGACCTGCAACTGCTGGTGCGAAGAAACTGCAGCAGCATCGCACAGGAACAGAGTGCGATGCTGCTGCTACTTGGCGGCTGCTTGGCAGCTGTATGGAATATGTGTGTCAGTGTGTGGCATAAATAAAATTTAAATACGGGAAAAAAACGAGTTGTAAGGAAAATATTTGATTCATCCACGTAAATATTTAAATGAAATATATACTCAGGCGTGGATAATGTTAATATGCGTTATTTCCCTTAGTGTAGCGTAAAGCTCTTATGTTCATAAAGCAATTAATATACCTATTGATGATAATAAAACAAAATAGAAAAAATGAAAATGATAAGATTTCCAATATTATAACACATATAAATAACTTTTAAAATTTGACCCAGAAATTAATGGATTTTGAAATCGGTTTTTGTTTTTTTGGTAAAAAGTTTTAATTTCTTTTTAAAGAATACGGATAATTTTATGTAATAGTATTCTTGAGCAATTTCAAACATGACACTTTGTTCTTAAAAAATTTGTTTTATTAATTCCTGAAAGTGTGTTGGATATTTTCCATTTCTGTCTCTTTACAATTTTTATTAAAGTGCAACGCCCTTTATCTAATCCCGCCCACTTTATTTACCGTACTTTATAATGATTCTACCTAGCCCTGTGCCAAATTTCAGTTTCCAAGTATCAATATTAACCGATATATAGTACTTTCCTTAAAGTGCCACACCCTATGTACAATCCCGCCCACTTTTGTAATGATTCTACCCACCCACCTTCCTGCATACCAAATATTAGTACCCTAGTGTCAATATTAATTAAGATTTAGTATTTTTATAATATTGCCACACCACTTTGTTAGATAGATAGATATGCTTGTGGCGAGCTAATTCAGCTCTGGCACTGCGGCATCTTGTGATGCCTATTGTGCCATACCTTTTCTTTTCTTAAAGCAGTTCGTTTGCTTTAGTTTTTTTCAGAAAACATAATATATTTTCGAGGTTGAGGATCGCAAGGTGTCCTTGAGAGACTATTTCGCTATTTAGGATTCTCTTTCTTATATGGAGAAGGGCTGGACATTTTGTGAGAATATGTCTAGAGGTTTCTTCATCCTCAAGGCATAATCTACATAATGAATCAGTAGCGAGATTCATTTTGTGTAGGTGTTTCTTTAGTTTGCAGTGTCCAGTTATGATTCCGGTCATCATCTTTAGGTCTTTCTTCCCTAGGTTAATAAGAAATTTCGATTTCTTGGGAGAAAGTTCTGGGAATATTTGCTTAGTGCATATCTGTCCTAAGCAGTTCTTCCAGATGTCTTGAGATTCGCGGAATGAGGTTTTTTTGACGTGTTGCTTGAACAGATTCTTACCAACCCCACAGAACGGTTCCGGTCCTGTGAGTGTTGATGATGCTCCCTGTTTGGCCAGGGAGTCTGCTCTTTCATTCCCGTCAAAACCACAGTGGGCAGGAATCCACTGTAGAGTAACTTTATTGTTTTGCGCAGCCAGGTCGTTGAGGACGTCTACAGTCTCCAGCACTAGCTTGGATTTTATGATAGGTGATGTCAGAGCTTTAAGGGCAGCTTGACTATCAGAGAAGACGAAAATTGATTTGCCTCTAACATTGTTCATACAGTTCAGTCTGACGCATCTGTTAATGGCAAGGATTTCCGCTTGGAAGATTGTGGTAAATAGACCTGCACTGAAGAAGTGGCTCTCATTGGAGTGTTCTCCAAAGACCCCTGCTCCCGTGCCTTTCTCCATTTTGGAGCCATCTGTGTACCACACAAGGTCGTTTTCGGACGGGTTTAGTTTCTCGTGTTCCCAGTTGGATCTGGGGGGGATAACTACGATGAAGTTTTTGTTAAAGCGGCTTTTGGGAAGCATGTCATCTAATGGCATGCAGAACTCCTTTTCTCGCTTTAGGGTTGTGATTAAGGTTAGGTGTCCCTTTAAGGGATGGTTTGGGACAGTGTAACCCAGATGGAAAAGTCTGTGAAGGCTGAGCTTCGCCTCCATCTGGATGTGTATGTGGATTGGGGTGAGCCCTAAGATGACGTTGAGGGCTGCTGTTGGCGTAGATCTTATGCAGCCTGTCATACATATCCCTGCACATCTTTGAACTCGTCCTAACCGCTTGATGGTTGATCCTTCTAGCGTTTTCGACCACCATACTACAGACGCGTATGTTAGTGCTGGTCTGACGATCAAAGTATAGAGATTGTACATCATCTTAGGGCTTAACCCCCAGTTTTTGCCGCAAATTCTTCTGCAGGTCCACAATGAGGCTGTTGATCTGCTGATGATGCGGTCTATGTGGAGGTTCCAAGACAGTTTGCTGTCCAGGATCACTCCCAGGTATTTTGCTGAGTTGGAAAAATCTACTTTTTCCCCAAAAAGTACCGGGCAAGTCAGATTGAGCTTGCGTCGTTTTGTAAAAGGAACAATGACTGTCTTTTTTGGGTTTACGGAGAGGCCTTCGTTATTGCACCATCTCTGTACTGTGTTCAGTGCTGCTTGTAGAACATCAGACACTGTGTTTTCAAAGCTCCCCCGTATGATGACTGCTACGTCATCAGCATACCCAACCGCCTCTATCCCAGTTTCTTTGAGTTCAACTAGGAGACTATCTACAACTAGTGACCAAAGTAGAGGTGATAGGACGCCTCCTTGCGGGCATCCCCTGGTTGTAGTTGCTTTGAGGGAGGTGTTATCCAGGCAGGTCTGGATAACTCTGCTATTGAGTGTCGTCATAATCCACCTGCCTATGATTGTTGGCATGTCAAGGTTATTAAGTGCCCTTCTAGTGGACTCGTATGACGTATTATTGAAGGCTCCTTCGACGTCAAGGAAAGCGACAATACATATTTCCTTGCAGTCGATAGATTTTTCAATTGTGGTTATAAGGTCATTAAGTGCTGACTCTGTTGATTTACCCGTTTGATAGGCATGTTGTGCCTTACTTAGGGGGTGTATTGACAGGGCATTCTCCCTGATGTATTTGTCAATTATTTTCTCCATGCTTTTCAGTATGAAGGACATAAGGCTGATGGGTCTGAAAGATTTTGGATTACTCTCTGAGCCTTTGCCAGCCTTAGGAAGGTATTTTACTATCACTTTTCTCCATGCTCCAGGTATATGGCCATAGGCTAGGCTGCAGCTGAATTGTTTTGATAGTAGTGGTATCAGATGTTCTGAACCTTGTTGTAGAAGAGCTGGAAAAATACCATCTCCACCAGCAGATTTGAAGGGTTTGAAGGAATTTATGGCCCAATTAACTGCTGAAGTATTGCAGATCTGTTTGCTGATTCTCCAATCTTCTCTACTTGGCAGATTTGTCTGTTCGTAGTTGTAAGATTGGTTTGGGTGGGGACCGTTTTGAATGACGGAGCCCGGGAAGTGAGTATTGAGAAGGAGTTCTAGGGTCTCTTTCTTTGTTTTTGTCTGAACACCGTTCCCATGTAATAGACTACCTAGGGATTGTGGTCTGACAGTTGATAAGATCTTCTGAAGGCGACAACTCGTTGGAACATCTTTGATGGAGCCACAGAAGTTCCTGAACGAGTCCTTTTTAGCCTTCTTGATCTCCTTATTGTAATAAGTAAGAGATCGGGAGTAGGATAGCCAATCATTATTGCGCTTAGCTCTATTGAACAGCTTCCTTACTCCTTTTCTGAGGTCGTTGAGATGGTTGTTCCACCAGGGTGCTTGTCTCTTGAACTTCTTCAGTTTAAGACGGCAGTTGTCCTCAAAAGATTGAGTAATGCATGATTGGACATAGTCTGCTGAGTATTCCAATTTGCTTATCGTATCGATTCTGAGGGGAAGTTTATCGGGGATGAGCTGACCAAGCTGCTCTTTATAGGAGTTCCAGTCAGTGTCTTGTTTTCTGCGATAAAAGAGGTTTTGTATAATGGCTGACTTTATTTCAAACCTAATGTGTCTGTGATCCGAACACGAAGGTTCTTTTGAAACATACCAGTCAGCTATTATATCATCATGAGCTGATGTGGTAAGAGTTAGGTCTAGAACCTCTCTCTTATTTGCGGTAATAAACGTTGGTTCATTTCCAACGTTGCATACATACAAGTTATTACAAATAAGGAAGTCTAAAAGGTACTCACCTCTTTGGTTTGTGTCTGTGCTACCCCACAGTGTATGATGAGCGTTGGCATCACAGCTCAAGACAACTTCTGTCTTGTGTTTGGCAGCAAATTTAAGCAGATCAGCTATGCAGTCCGGGGGACAAATGGGCTCGTCTCCCGCAAAGTAAGCTGAAGCTACAATGACTTCCTTTTGATCATTGAGCTTCATCAGGCCCGCAGTGAGGTCTTGGTTGATGAACTCTGTTAAAGGAAAAAGAGAGATATTATTATTATGAACAATACAGGTTCTGGGTCTAGAAGATGAGTTGGAATATATAATCCTACCTGCATTATTTAGACCCAGGATATCGCCGTTTGTGCTGGTCCAGGGCTCTTGCACAAATGCAATGTCTACTCCGTGTTGAAGCATTGTCTGGACCAGAACTGCGGAAGCTGCTTTGGCGTGGTGAAGGTTGACTTGTACAGCCTTCACCATTAGTGCCTTTTTTGGGGATTCTTACTAAAGGAATCCCCCTTTTTTCCGCCACGTCCCCTTCGTTGCGGTCCTCGGTTTTCGTCCGTTGGTCTTGTTGGCGGTCTTTTTGTATGTTTGTCCGTCCTTTTTGGGTCCGTTTTTTTGCCAGCCGGCCGTGCAGGGGCAGATGATTTTGCCTCTGCACTGGTGGATGGCAGTGGAGGTGGTGTTGTTTTGTCCGAGGGAAGCTGACCAGTCAATCTTCCCTCCTGACACACAGAGGCTACTGGTGTTGAAGTGGACCTGGAGCAGGATGGGTGCTGGTCATCCACCTTAGGCCCCGGAGTCGAGACTATCGTCTTAGTCTCTTGACTCGTTGTGGCGGAAGGTCGATGATCAGCCTCCTTCCCCACCACGTTTCCACTCACCTTAGCCTGGGGGGATGGACGAGAGTGCGGGTTCCGCTTGATGCGAAACTGTACCCTGTTCATATCATAATATGGCAGATTGTCCAGTTTCTCAAGCAGTTTTACCGATCTCTCATCCATCGAGATGGTAAGGGCAGTACCTTGAGGGTTCACGACCTTCCTCAATACTTTCCAGTCTGAGGTTGGTAACGTATTATTTTGTACGCTTAGTACGCGTAGTATTTCCTCAGCACCGCAGTCTGCTCCAGGAAAGTATGCAGTGGCGACGCACGGCTTAGGAAGGTCATCTCCTTCCAGCATGCGCAGCTTAGCATCCTTCCAAGGGGCCATGACTGCAACTGCCTTCTTCAACCAGTCTCGCGTTGCAACGTCTGCACACTTGACAGTCATCCAGCCCGGTTTGAAAGAGCAGCCCAGAAACCTAATCTGTGGACCACCGGTGGGGAGCTTATGCAGCTCCTTTATGATGGTTTTCTCCACTACTTTTTGTTCATCCTGGGTTAGATGACTGTTAGGAAAGTCCAGCGGAACTACAGCCACCTGGATTACACCTGCCACCTCAGCGAAAGAAGGTATTTCTGGCCTTGACTTCTTCTTCACTGTGACAACTGGTGAGTCGTCACTTGGCCTTCTTCTCTTTCCAGAGGGGACAGATGCACCAGGCGATGGCACCGCCAGGACCTTCTCTAGTGCTTCTTTGTATGGCATCTTGTCAGCCATAAGGCGCTTGATCATTTTTTTCTGCGATGTGCGCAGTCTCTTTCTAGAGATGTTCAAGCTGCCAAGGTTCAGTTCGCTCACTGACTCTCCTTCATAGGCAATTGCTCTGTCTATGCAGGTTACGTCCGAGAGTTCTGAGCCTGCAGAAGTGACGGATTCTCTGTCACTGTCAGAGAGCACGATCGAGTAGTCAGACCGCTCGATTAGCTCAGGTTTTTCAGCCATAGGCTGGCAGACAGAGATCGATGAAGGATCTCCGTCAGGTTTTAGAGTTGTTGTGTGTTGGTTGTCTATTTTGGACCCACGAGAAGCTAGGGAAAGGGTGGTCCACCACGCCAGAGCCCCGCTTGACGTGGTAAGGCCAAGGTTACTCACTGAGGTGGCCAGGTGTCAGTGAGGCTCCGTTCTAATACAGCCGGAATTAACCCCTGGCTGCAAACCATCCAGTAGGCACGGTACGCTTGACACCTTGGATTAGGGGTTGAATAGCCTTTTGTTCATTGCTACACCGCAGCCTGTATGACAAGGGTGACCCTACCAGGAGCCGAAGCTCCCGTCATCATAGCCTGTTGTGTCACGGCAACCTAAGCCCCTACACCACATCAAGGTAGCTATTCAGGTAGGGGACCACTTTGTTGAATAACGCCCACTTTTTTTACCGTAATTTCTAGTAACTGTGCCTACCCATGTACTAAATTTCAGTACCTCCTTTTTGAAATGGGTTGAAAAAAATTTATGAATTTAGAGCAACTATAAGTCACATAAATTATCGAAACGTCGATACATTCCGAAAAATCGACAGATTGGTGTGATCTGTAGGTGATGGAGTCATCGAACCATATATTTTTTTTTTAAATTAGGCTTATCAGGCATAAGCCCGATATTGTGTTTAAAAATTAATTGCAGAATGTATTCGGTCGATTTCAATTTTAGTTTAATAAATATTCATGCATTTTGCTTAAAATTAATTATTCATACAATGTGGTTACCCGATGAACCAGAGAGCGTGTCAAATTTCAAAATGTATGTGATATAACTTTCCATGTAAACATAAGATACAGCAAAATACTCGTATTGCATTTGCAAGAGAATACGTGATATGACATTAAATGACTTTGAGAAAAAAGCCAAATATAAATTTTGACCCTAATGGTACTTTTAACGTTTTTACTAAATATGTATGGGAATATTTTCAGCTTCACTAGTATTGAGCAGTTATTTACGCTGTGCAATAGATGGCATTGCATTTTGAGGTAAGAAATTTTAATTTAAGATACAATTATAATTATTTGTTAATTTTTACAATAATAAAAAACATAAATAAAAAAAAAAAACACACTTAAATTGTTGTTAAATCTAAAAAAAGTAATAATTTGTGTTATTCTTGAAGAGCTCCTTTTCCAATATGAGCCGAGATTGTGAGAGAACTAGATGTGATTGGAAAAAATTAGTTTCTAGTATTCCATCCCATAACCACTTCACCGACAAGTGTCAAATATAATTTGAACAAATTTTCAATTTTTTGCTGTTCTTACGTAAGTGATGTGACACTTTATTGAGTTTGCTTAGCACAGGGCCTTGCCAGAAAGAACAATCCCAATATTTATGGAACAAGCTTTCATTCATGTGTAGTAACACCATCTTTAACCCAATTTTTCAAGATCTAAGAGAGAATATTTCTAAATTATTTGCATATCATCGATATTTAAAGGCACCACACAAAAAAATCTAACGAAGAAAAATCGCACTATGTGCATATATGATAAAAAAGAAATGGGCAATATACACAGCCGTAGGTATTGACGTGACAACCTCAACGGTTTGTCTTTGTTTTTACTTTTGGTTTTGTTTTGCTTTGCTTGTGGCGTCCGTGGCGTAGTTGGTTAAAGTGCGTGGCCGCTATGTCAACGAACGTGGAGATCCAGGTTCGAATCCCAGCAGCGACAGAAAATTATTTGAATTAAAATTAAAAATATGTTTTTTAAGAATTATAAAATTCAAGTATTTTTTTTTGTTTTGGTTGCACTTTTGTTTTTACTTTTGCTTTTGTTTTTCTTTTGCTTTTGTTGTATTTTTTGCTTTTGTGCTTATTTTTGCTTTTGTATTCATTTTTGCTTTCGTGGTTGCTTTTGCTTTTGCTTTTGATTTACTTTTGCTTATGCTTTTGCTTTTGCTCTTGTTGTTCCTTTTGCTGTTACTTATGCTTTAGATTTTGCTTTTGCTTTTGCTCGTGCTTTTTCTTTTGCTTTTACTTTTGCTTTTGGTTTTGTTGTTCCTTTTGCTGTTACTTTTGCTTTTGATTTTGCTTTTGCTTTTTCTTTTGTTTTTTTTTTACTTTTGCTTGTGCTTTTGTTTTTGCTTTTGCTTTGGTGTGGCGACATTAAATTTTACTTAGCATTATGCAATGTATCCATGCAGCGATGATGCTTTTACTTTACTACACATTAAGCTTCATTATTTTTTTATATATTTTATCATCTTGTCGAAAACCTAACCCTTACTGACGTCCCCTAAAATTTACCGTAGCGCCAATAGTCGGCGAGTTATAATTTCAAGTAATGTTTTTTTTTTGTTGTTGCATTTTTAACTGCATCAAGCGGTTACCGACGTGGCTTCATAAAATTTTTTATTTTCATTATGAGGCCAAAGAACCATTCTTTGTTAACGTAAAATAAAATTTACCGAAACACATCCACTGATCGATTAATAATTTCATTCAACAATATTGAACTTTTGTTGAATAAGCTGCTACTTACCCGACCTGACGACATTACAATACTTTTTATACCCTCACGTTAAAAAAACGTAAAAGGGGTGTATTAATTTTATCACTCCTTTTCTAAAGTCCATAAGGAGGCGTGATAGAATAGAAGAGTACATATATTCTTGATCAGTATCACCACGCGAGTCGATTTAGCATTGTCCGTCTGTCTGTCCGTCTAAATTTGTCAAATCAAAAACAAAAGAAACCTGTTGGACCACCTGCACAGTGTTTAGTTTTAAAGTTTTGTGTATCTGTTACTCGGGTGACAGTGGAAAAATAAAATTGGAAGGACTTATCAATAATATTCGATAAAAATCTTTGCACCGAATAATCTTGCTTTATCGTGAGATTGAGCTACCACAAAAACTAAATACTCTCAGAAGCGACTGTCAAAAAAGAAAATATCAACCTGGTCCCGCTGAAACGAATGCTAATTGCCGTGTAACGGGCGAATATCGGGAATGAATTCACGCAAAATTCATTTTTACCCCACAAGTCAACTAGAAATTTATGTTCTAATTCTACTTTTATGATTATTCATGTTTTTGTTCAAGTATTATACATGTTTTTGTTTAAGTATTTCATACAGTCATTTTTTACTCTGTTTTATTTTTCTGTGATTCCAGATTATTTGAGGAGCGCATTCACATATCGTACACCATGCTTATTGATCAGTGCAGCTTACAAGTTTGTTTGAAATAATCTTGAATTCAAATTTTAATGGCTGAGGTGATCGTTCAAAAAAATCTACTTGCTCGCTTTCATATTTTGATCGGTGATATTTCACACGACAGTGAACCCTGGTTGCCGATAAAAGTTTGACATTTCTTTACGCTTTCTTCCTAGCAACACTGTTTTGATCTTGTTTTCTACCGCTGCACAGTGGGGCGTCCCATACAAGTTAAACAGAAAAAAATTCTTTTATAATATGAAACGATAGGGGATGCAAAAAACAGTAAAAATATGTATCAAGAGTCAGGTTTATCTTGACCCCCTTGGGAGAGCTATGGGCTATTTTGAATTTTCCGGAAGTTGTTTTTTCCGGAATATATACGATTTTTAAATTTAAAGTGAATTTTGTCAAAAAATACTTAGTAAGCCCATATTTCATATTTCGAATTATGATTTCTCCTAAAATTGTTTTTAAAATAAATGTATGTGCATATAAATGTACATATAAATGTATGTATTTATTCAAACTTATTTACATTACACTTAAATACTGAAAATAGTATGGTAGCTATATAAATGCGTATCAAACTACATAAAACCTTAACGCAATATAAGGAGCTAGATCCGAAAATCTCTTGTAATAAAAGTCTGGCAGTTGATGAGATTCCATCTGGAATATGGCAAAAATCAACGTTTTGGCAATTCGAGTGTCTCCTCAGATAAAAAATAGAAAATAATGTCAAAAATATTTTTTTTAAGTACAAACAATTAAATAAACAGTATGTGGCAGTAACACAAACATTTTCTGCGTTACTTTTCGTTCAGGAGTTATTTCATTTTAGAAAATGGGGGAAATCGTGATGTAGGAAAGTGAAAAGGCAATTTGTGAATCTTCTATCTGTGTGAACCACACAAATCTGTGTGATATACCACAAATAAGTCTTCAATACTGTGATTAGTCCCAAAACTTTTTATGTTTTGAATTCTTATTAATAAAAACAAAAATTAATAAAAACCAAAATATCCCATATTTATCAATTTGGTTGATCAATCATATTTGCTGCATGCATTCAGAAATATTGGATTTTGTTGTACCGCATGAAAAGAGCTTACAATGGTCATCTACCACGTGAAGAAAAGTCTGTTTTTCCGCTTCCAATGACGTCACTTTATCGTTGTATCTCGACATAAGATTTATTGCTCTCTCAGCAGCACCGTTAACGACACATATCGCAATATTTTTCCCAAGACCATTTTCAATATTCGGAATGGCCAGAAACTTAAACTAATTTTGGAATGAAATCACCACAGCTAATCGGTATTATAAGAATCGATAATTTCGATACATCGAATACTGATCAATTTTTCAACTCATTGTTTGATTCAAACAAATCCAAATGATTCGAGTGAAGATGATAGCTTGAGTTTTTTGAAAATCGATCCAAGTTGTTGGATTCAAAATGAAAAATACTCACGCGCAGAAGAAGTCGTCAAAAACACTTCTGTCGTTAACGATACTGCTGAGACAGCAATTAATCTTATGACGAGATACAACGATAAAATGACGTCATTGGAAGTGGAAAAACAGACTTTTCTTCAAGTGGTAGAAGACCATTATTGTAAGCTCTTTCCATGCGGTACAACACAATCCAATATTTCTGAATGCATGCAGAAAAAGAAAATCCATAATCACAATGATTAAAATTAAATCCTTTAAAAATCAATGTGCCAAAAATATCGTATCTCATTCAAAAATAGATCGATCCTGTTTTTTGTTTTTTAATTATTAAGACCATAAAATGGGCTGCATTAATGCATGAATTAATTTTGAAAAAAAGTCCTAGTTCAATGCAAAGGACAAACATGAATAAAAAATTATATGAAAAAATTAAAAAATGTTGACTTAAAATGCGTTTGTTTATTGGGACCGGACTTCATTGAACGTCAAATCTAAGTCCAGAATCAGATTCTTCAGCTAGTTAAACATAAAAGTAGGTACTTTTGGTTTTTTTAAAATAATTTAAAATGCAGTAAAAAAATGTAAATACATTTCATCTAAAATTACTCTCCGAAAACCGGATTTTGGACCAGAACCGGGCCATTTTTGACAATTCTTTAACTTTTAAGAGCTCTTATTACTTCAGTTGCAACCATCTTGTTTTTCAGGGGGGGGGGGGGCAAGGAGGAACCCATACAAAGTAGCATTTGACTTGGTCTAGTGTACACCTGCTTAGTAGGCTTAGAAATTTCAAATATTTAAAACAAATGTAACGGTATCTCTCTCAAATTAGCTAATTCTGATGTTAGTTAATGTTTCTGCATCATTCGCCTTTGGTAAAGTGTGTTGTAAGAATACTTTTTTAAAATGCTTAGTTAAACTTCTATTGAAACACGGGAATTAGTCATAAAATTCCATAAAGCAGGAAAGTCACTTCGCGAAATCGCTTCAATTATTGATAGAGGTCATAATACCATCAAAAAATCATTAACAAATACAAACAAAATTTTTTCGAACACCTAATAATCAGGATGTGTTTACGAAAAAATCTCTACATCTACATTTGTGTCGTTTACATTCCTCCAGGTGCAACAGAAAACGCATACAACGTATTAGGTGAATCTATTTCATCGTTAATGATGACCTTGAATGAAGAAGATAAGGTTATAATATTTGGTGACTTTAATCGTCCAAATGTCTCCTTTGAAATTGATGATAATGACAACTGCCTTCTACCAGTTAACCTCTTAAATTCGATAGATTTCACTTTATTTAGTACGCTCTATAATAATGATCTGCAGCAAGTTGCACCACGCCCAAATCAGAATGGCAGTTGGTTAGATTTAGTCTTCACAAACTCCTATGATGAAGTCAAAGTTGGTCAAGCTTCTGATGCCGAACATATTTTCTCTAATACACTTCACCACACAGCTATAACAGTTGAGTTGTCCACCACTAATATAACATATTCCCTTTCGTTCAACAACTCAATTGTTTACGATTTTCGTAACGCGGATTACACAAGTATAGTAATTGATATGAGCACTTGGAACTGGAATGAACTTGCGGCTATGGACTTGGATAGTGCTGTGTCGCTCTTTTACCAGCGTGTTCTTAATATAATTGATAGGCACGTCCCAAAAATTAAGAAAAGAGACAAACTTTCAGAGCCTTGGCTAGATAGAAATCTTAGGTATCTAAGAAATCAAAGAAATAAGCTTCACAAAATCATTAGAAATTCCCACAACGTTAGTGAAGAACAATAAACCAAATATGAAGAACTGTCTAAAGAATTCTCTATCAAGTCAAATGAAGCGTATGAATCTTACACAAATTTAATTGGTGAGAATATTATTAAAGACCCTAACAAATTCTTCGATTTCTTTAATATTAAACGTAAATCATGTGGTTACCCTACGTCTATGTTTAAAGGTAACGAGGTTTCTTCCAACCCACAAATGATCTGTAACCTCTTCGCTGATCATTTTAAAGAAGTATTTTGTGTGCCTTTAAATCAGACTATATCACCATCTCTCTCTCCAAACATGTCACCCTTAATTTATAACCTCAGTTTAACTCAGGAGGAAATACATAAGGCCATCATTAATCTTGATCCAAACAAGTCTCCTGGCCCCGACCAAATACCTGCCTGCTTATTAGTTCAATGCGCAGATAAATTTACCAGGCCACTTCATATCAACTTTAATAAATCTTTGGCCCTAGGTACCTTTCCATCGTACTGGAAATCTTTCCATCTCACACCCATTCATAAAAAAGGTGATAAAAGATCTGTCGAAAATTATAGGGGCATTGCAATATTGTCAGCTATTCCAAAACTTTTTTAAAAACTCATATGTGAAAAGCTTACAGGTCTAGTGAATCCATTACTAAACGAACCACAGCATGGTTTTCGTAAAGGTAGATCAACCACAACAAATCTTGCAATTTTAGTCTTATATGTGCTAACTGAAATGGAAAGAGGACATCAGATCGACGCGGTATATACTGACTTCAGTAAAGCCTTTGATCGTGTTGATCATGATATCTTAGTTCTAAAATTGCAGAAGTTTGGTATTTCCGCTTCTGTACTTAATTGGCTCAAATCTTACCTACACGAAAGGTCCCAGTATGTTAAGTTCCAAGGTATATTGTCTAAGGAAATATCTGTCTCATCTGGTGTTCCTCAAGGCAGTCATCTCGGTCCACTTCTCTTCAACATCTTCATCTCTGACTTGTCTGAAGTATTAAGTGGCATCCCACATCTTATGTACGCAGATGATCTTAAAATATACCACGTCATCTCAATGTAAGCAAATGTAACGTTATAAGTTTTTCCCGAAAGATTCTAGTAAAGAATAACCGCTACTTTCTGAATAGCATTGAACTTAAAAGAGTAAATCATATCCTAGATCTTGGCGTAATTCTGGACAACAAGCTACGATTTAATCTTCATTACGACAAAACTTTATCTAGAGCTAGTAAGCAACTCGGATTCATAAAAAGGCGTGCAAAATAATTCAAGAATGTCTGGGAAACTAAGACCCTTTATAGCACATTAGTGCGCCCAATACTTGAATATGCCTGCATAATCTGGAATCCTGCCTTTGAGTCATATAGCGCTAGATTCGAATCTATCCAAAAACAATTTCTGCTTTTTGCTCTGAATCTTATGACCCTCGCGACTTTAGTAACCTGACTCCGTACGAACACAGACTAGGCCTTTTAAATCTGATGCCTCTATCATCACGGAGAATGCTTCACATTTGATGTTATAACTGGAGTTATCAGCATTGAATATATCTCGAGTAAGATTACATTAAAATTCCTGGAAGACTAACTAGGCATACAAGACTGTTAAACGAATACCAGCACTACACAGTTTATGCATATAATGAACCCATAAACAGATGCTGTAGGATATTCAATAATATCAGCGACTGTTATTCGCCATCCATGTCCAAATCCACATTTAAGTGTACCCTCTCCAAATATCTGTTTCCCACTTAACTTCCATCTCTCCCTCTCTTGTCTTTATAGTTTGTAAGAACAATTTGCATAAGTCCCTTTTTGCTTTTCTTCTCTCTCCTTTATAGTTTGTAAGAACAATTTGTTGCTTTTCGTCTCTCTCTTTTTGACATGTTTAGAAAATAAAATGTCAGTGACGTGGGCGGATCACGCCCACTTCGCATAAAACACCTTAATTACAAAAACAAGGAAAGGAGAAGAAAACAAAAAAACAAAAACAAAAAAAAAAAAACCTGTTTGTATAAGTAAAAATTGCCTTGTTTGGCTAAACAAATAAATAAATAATATAAATAAATAAATAAAAAAATTTGGAGCACTAGAAAATCGACCCTGAGCTGGAAGATCAAAACAACTCTGTGAAACCGCAATACGATCAGTGGTCAGAGTAGTGTAAAAATACCAACTGCAAGCGCAGTGAAAACAGCGGATGATCTTTTCGCATTATCAGGAACCAACGTTGGTGCCAGTACAATATGACGTGCATTAAATGCAAATGGTCTATTTGGAAGAGTCCTTCGAAAAAAGCCGTGTATATCAAGAAAAAATCAAAGGCTTACACATGGATTTTGTTTAAAAGAATGAATATCATGAAATTTAATTTTGGAAGAACATAGTTTTTAGTGACAAAAGCATATTCGAAATTTTTGGAAAGAAAAAAAAACCTACAAAAAATATGGAGAAGTAAAACTAAGGAGGTGAAGAAGCAAATAACATTACTTCTACAATAAAGCGTGGTGGGGGCTCGGTAATGGTATGCGAGGGTATGACGGCAAGCGGATTTGGAAATTTAACGTTAATTGACAGTACAATAAATAAATTCGATTACTTTAATATTTTAATAGAACATTTGCCGGCCAAATATTAACGAATTAGGACTGGATCGCTTGTAGATGTTTCAGCAGGACAACGATCCGAAACATACAGCCAAGGTAGTGAAGTAATGGTTGCTGTGCAAAACTCCAAAACAGCTGGATCACCCCCCACAATCACCGGACCTCAACCCGATAGAACATTTGTGGGAACATCTGGATAGACAAATAAGAAAGAAGACGATATACAGCAAGGTTTCGCTGAAAGCCGTTAAACTTGAAGAATGGCACAAAATTTCGTCAAAATGAACAACAAAATTTGTGGAATCAATTCCAAGACGATTGAAATCTATAATTTCAGTACGAGGAAAACAAATAAATAACAACTTTAGGTGTACACTTTTTTTTGACTCGAAGGAAATAGAGTATTTTTCGTTTTTGAATTATGTGAAAATTTGTTGGAAAATATTTTATATTTTAAGTTAGTATATTAATTCCAAATATACTAAAAAAGACTAAAATTACTTTTGAAAATATTGAAATAAAGTAAAACGTATTAAAAATATGTTGTATACTTTGTTTTTACGCTCACTATATGCCACTCAATAGCTTAAATCTCAAATTTTAAATCATTCTGTGAAGTCAAGCCTGAGTTACACATTTATTTCTAGTTATCTAAATAGTTCAAACGCTCCACTGTGCGCTGTATTGTAGCTAGAGCGATCAGAAATGAACTAATTTTGATGGAGACAATTTCCATTGAAAGAAACAACAGAATTTTTATCGCCGATCTTACGATCATTGTGTGAGCTCAACCAACACGACGACTGCGTACAACATAGCAATGTGATGCACCAAAATCACCGACAACTAAACGACTTTAATGCCGTTATCTAACTTTAGCCCCTAAATTGTACTTGACTAGGTAAACTTGCCAATAATATGCTTACAACTAACTTGAGCAACGTTTGATTTAATAGCACCTCGAGACAGTTTGCATAATTTTTCAGTCTAAAGTACTTTGTAGACTCTACCGGTCTACGATAGCTTTCTACCAGACGTGAAAAAAGTTTTGTTTTCCTAACAATTCAATTTTCTGTGAGCAAACTTCTCATACATTGCACAGCAATTCCAACATCCACCACATTACAAAGGACCAATCCAATCACCCCTTTCTTTGATCCGTAGTTGTTCATTCACCTACAAGCACAGTAGCACTGACTAAAGACCAGACCACCCTCCCAATTTATGTCTTTGCTCACAAAACTTCTTTCCGCGGAGAATAAAAAAATCTCAATGATCTTAGTAACACTTGGCAGAGCCTGGTGTTGTGGACTCCAAGAATTTCTTTATAATTATGCCCCGTTGGTGTTGAGCTATTAATTAGCGGTCATTACCACGGCTGACGAAGAGATCAAAACAAGTTTATGCCAATGTTTTGATTTACAGTTTCAACATAAAAGAGAACGTCAACAGTTATAGACTTAAAATTGATAACAGTGCGTGCCTTCACGGAATCAAACTAATAAAAGTAGCTGATTGATCAGATATCTCAATCCATCAGCCCCCTCTTAACCTTTTTCACAAGAAGCAAACAAGTTAGTCGTTCTTCTAATCAAATGGATAAAAAAAAAAACAGTTCATTTACATTGACACTGAAACTTAAATGGAACACAAATTTAAGAGAGCTCTTTAATAGCGCGTCTATGCAAGAGTGAAGAGAGAATAGTTTGGCCTTGCAGCGACGCTGTTAAAAACAAAGAGTGACCATATGATAAATAAAGACAAATGCAGTGGAACTCAATAATAAAAACAGTAAAACCAACTCCCCGGCTAATGATTAAAATGGGAATACTTGGCAAATGAAACCAAACAAAAACCGGATGCTGGTCATGCGCCGAGGCTCCCAACAGCTGTGTTTACAATCACATTCTGTTAAATTCCAGAACTACGCTACACTGAATATCGGAAAGAAACAGTGGAACAGTATGTCCCAAACCATCTCATAACGTTTCTAGTTTCCATAAGACCACTTTTTGCTCCATATCAAATAAACATGTTCCTAGACGAAATGGAACGCTGCTCTTTGCGAACTAGTTAATAGCACAAAGTTTATGAGTGAACATCAGCCAGCAAGGCGCGGAGTGAATGCATGCATAACATGATGATGACACAAACGTCAAATGCCAAACGAAACCAACGGTAATGAAACAGTGAGTGAGCTATTGTTGTTGGTGCAGAATGTCGGTAAGATGTTGTATAGTTCGGGGTTGTTACAACGAGACGCGGTGGAGCAACTAGCGCTGTTCTGTATACAGCCAGCACGGAGCAGCGCCAGACAGAGGTGACCTAATCCAGGTACTGCAGAATGCGAACTCAGTTACTTCGTAAGTTTCGTATCGAATGGTTCATGCCGGAAGCGGGACCCGTTTGACACTGAGTTTTAGCTGGTTTTTTGCGCGTGTGAGCGAACAACCTGAACTAAAATAAAACACAAACATATGAGACAAGCATCTACTTGTTTTGTTGTCAAATATCCAAACCAAAAAACAAATACTCGTCGATTGCTGTCGTAATTTCGACGATTTAGTGAGGTATCTGTTCCATGTGGATTCAAAATCTAGCAATGTTTCAAATTTTCAGCTACTCCGAGTCTTAAAGGTTTACATTTAATACTATCTCAATACAATTAGTTCGGCTCCTTAAACTCTAACTATCTGTACATAGCTACATAAGTATTTAAGTATCCACTGGCTAGTATCGAACTCTTTAAGCGAAAATTAATAAAATTGGAAGCAAAACAAAACAAATAACTTGTGGTTTCATTCTCAAACTCCGCTTCGGAGGCAGATAAACTTGCGCCAAAGCGTAGACGAAAAAAAAAGAAGAAAAACAAAAACACTTTTATTTAATTTAATCAACGGCAAAACCAGCAGCATCAATAAGCATTCATTGTTTACCAGCAGCAGCAGCGGCGTCGGCGTTGGCGGTGTCGGCGGTGGCATTATAATAGCAACAACAACAAAAACAAAAACAACAAAGTGCATTTGAGGTATTTTACCTTTTGCGGTTTGTGTTTGTGCGGTGTGTGTGAGTGTTAAATGCGCTGCATATAAAATAGCGGTACATTAAAGTATCTCGCAGATATGCCGAAATTCAGATACATGTGCACATCCGACTGCGCTGCTGCATATTCATGTGGATTACCGTAAAACACAAACAATAAAGGATTACTCGACGGTTGCATCGCCAGGACGCCGAAGGGTGCCTAAGGGATTTTATTTATAGCCTAACCGCAGAAACGTACATTTTGGGGATTATATGCAGTCAGTCTAGGAATATAAATATATCCAATTTGAAGGTAAGTTTGCACGCTCCGTACGGAATGTGTACAGCATGCGCTGCTAAGAGAAAGTATGAGAGAGTGCGAGAGAGAGCGTGTGCTGAAGAACAGAGCGAATGAGTGCAAGAATAGGACAAAGTCAAAGAGTGCCTATGCAAGATGAAGATGATAACGAGCCTGATGACGTCGACGACGACGATGATGATGATGATGATGATGATGATAATGATGATGATGAATAGCTTTGTTTGGGTGTGGGTTGCACAACCTAAAGTTGCGGTATTTTGGCATCCGAAATGCAATCCATTATTAGCCAAATTTATGTCGAAAGCATTTCGGTGGACATCAACATTCCACTTTTAAAGTTCATGTTAAGACCTTAAGGGCTTCACTGCATAAATGCTCATTTTAATTGAAGCTATTAAATCCGCCAGGCTATATTGAATTCCAATATAACATTAAATGTTAAAACCATCATATATAATTAGGTTTTTATATGTTAGGAGCTACTATATAACTCCCAATACATATTAACGGTTAAACAACAAATTGAATTCCCATTTTGCGGAAACTCGATAACTGGGAACATGTGTAGTTTTTTATTTCCCGCTTTCAACACAACAGACTCTGTAAGTACCGGACAGACAGCCACAATGAGCACTAATCTACTGCGGAGACAAAAACAATTCGAATCATGTTAAACATTTATTTCCTGGCCACAAAGTGGCTGCCGCTTGTTGTGTAAGCACATGGTTCGAACATTCTTTGTAACTATAAATGTATTTCAACCAAATCAGGTGTCTGTCGTTAGGGGAAAACCACTTGATGTTGCAAGTTGCAAATATCATACAAATAAAGGACCTGAAGAGGCGCTTAGCGTTAAGTGTAGTTCAAGATTGACTCATGACAAGCAGAAAATGCAAACCTGACTTCATCTACAATGAGGGATAAACTCACACAAATTCGCTTTTGTTTTGTAAAGTATAGGTATATATTAAAAGTTCTTAAAGTACTAAATATCATGTCAAATACTTCATTAATTAAAGAAAATAATTATATAGAGGTCAGAAAAACAGTTTTTTGACACCTTTTGACCCTAAGAGGAAATTTTTATTTTCTTTTACCTAATATTATGTGTGAGCACCCCCCCCCCCTTTTAAAAAAAGGTAGCTTTACTTCTATGTATCGGCCGTGGTCTAACGCGATGCCAATTTTGCGAACATCGAGGTCCGTATTTTTAGTACTCGCCCAGCTGACAGAAAATTCATTTTTCTAACCGGCAAACCAGGACAAACGTCAGAGAGGTGGTAAATTGAACGAGGCTAATCCCAGAAGTACCTGACTTAACGAAGAAAATACAAAAAATTTGGGGAAAAAATACATTTTTTCTCTTCATAGTCTCCTTTAAGTTCGATACACATTTCCCAGTGATGTTCAATAGCTGCGATACCCAGTTTAAAGTGTGAACCATCGAGATCCTCAAAAAAGCCATCAACCGCAGACTTCACCTCTTCATTATTGGCAATTCCTTTAACACCGAGCTATTTTAGCAAGTTGGGAAACAGAACATAATACGAAGGAGCTAAATCTAGTGAATAGGGTACATGAGGAAACCATTCGACCTTTAACTCATCTTAATGAAACAATACAACATTGTCAAACTCGATAAAATAAGTTCGCATATGTAAAATATAAATAATAATAATAAACTGGCCATTTCAGCCCTTGAAAGGACTTTTACCGAACTTCTTATGATCCAATTGTGTTGAGCTTGTTATTAAATGTTTAGACACAATTGATCGAGAACTGGACCTACTAGGTATACACCGACACCGAATGGGTAATGTGCATGTTCTCAAGAAGCTTTACGTGGCATTAGTTATTTACTCTCTGAGGTTTTCCATTGTCTACAGAGAGGTGACGGCCGAACAGAAAAATTAATTCAATTGAAAAAACTTTCTGGGTTCAGATGGGATTGAACTAGGGTTCTCTGGCGTATGGGTCACGCACTCTATCCACTGCGCCACGGCCGCCACTAACATAAGAAGTTTTACATGGCATTATTCACTCTCTGAGGCTTGTCATTATCTGCAGAGAGGTGACGTTTCTGTTGTGGTTTCAGTTGGGGTTCGAACCTGGGCTCGCATTAGCATCGAGTCGTCCACACACTGTTTAACGCACTCGGCCACGCGCAATAAGTTCGCACAATACTTGCCGTCGATTGTTTTTCCTTTCTGAAGATAATCAATGAAAATCATCCCACGTGCAGCAAAAAAAAAAAAAAAAACTGACGCCATGACCTTGCCTGCAGATGGAACTGCGTTCGCCTCCTTTGGAGCCGATTTTCCCCTTTCAGTCCATTGATTTGACTGTTCCTTTGTCTCACTTATAAAGTGATGTACCCATGTTTCATATATGGTTATAAATCAACGAAATAGTTGGTTTATTTCTGTGATACTTCGCCAAACACTCGATTGAAACATCCCCATCACGCTGTTTTTGTTCCGTTATAAGTAACCGCTGCACCCATCTTGCGGACAGCTTTCTCATGTCTTATTGTCCGTCAATACGCGATGTACAGCATTTGAAATACTTTTCATGTCTGTTATCTTGCGTACTTTCAGTCGACGGTCATCCAATTCCACTTTGTGGATTTTCTTCACCATTTCTGTTGTGGTCTCCTCTTTTTTTAAACACTCCGATGTTAGTTTCGGCAGCTCATACAGCCTCGTTTTAATTCTGCACTCAATATTTTACGGTTGTAAACGAAGGAGCAGACTCTCCAGAGTAGAATCTAGCTCCTCTTTGATATTGATTGGACTGAGGCCTTTGAAATGAAAGTATTATTTCACATAACGATGACCAATATTTTCCATGTTTACAAATTCACTGAAAGCGTTCACTAGTGATGGATGCCAACCTAATATTGATCCACGTAGCGTCGTTAAACCTAAAATTAAAGCCTTAAATTTTCAAACAACAATAACCGCAACCTTTACGTCAGTTCAAATAAATACTTCTGGGACTATCCACGTATTAAACGCAAAAATACTCAATAGCCTTTTTTTTAGCTTTGAACCAAGGATTTCAGGTGGAATACTTATTCAGTCAAGTCTGCCTTGGTTCGAAATGGGGTGATAGATTAGTGCGAAGGAAAGGGCACTCAAGTAAACAAAAGTGGGATGGGCAAGCGTGATGGGCAATCTCATCCACAAACTTCTCTACCATCAACTACAACTTCAAGTCATAAATATTGATGTATTTTCAATTTCAGTTAATTAGAAACGAGGATAGAAAATTGCGAAATGCGAAAGGTTTAAAGCGTATGATCATGGCCTGGCCGGGAATCGACCCCGTGTCGTCTGGGGTAGCAGTCGAGCACGCTACCTACTCGAATACGAGGCCGAGGCCTCACAAAGAACTAAAATCACAAACGTTTAAAATGCATCACAAACGTTTTGACTGGTGCATCAAGTGTACCATGATGATTGTTTAAGTAAAGCATTTCTTTTTGATTGATATAATCGTTTTTTTGGGATACACAGGAAGGCCAATTTAAGTTCGGACGCTGAAATGATGCAAAGGTATGTGATTTTTTTCGGAGAAGACCACAATGCTTCAGTGAGAATGATGATAGAAGCCTTAAACATCAGCAAGGATAATATTTGAATAATTCTTCACGAGAATTTGGGCAAAAACAAAGGTCTGTGCAAAATTTGTTCCACACACATTGAATGATGATCAAAAAATTGATAAGGTCCGGCATCCAGAGACGTTCTTGCGACGAAGAAATAATCCAAACTTCATTAAAGTATTTTTTACGGGTAATGAAAAGTGTTGTTTTCAATACGATCCTGAAACCAAGCGTGAAAGTGCGGAGTGAAGGAAAAAATTCACCGCAAGCCAAAAAAATACGAAAGACTCCTTAAAAAATCAAGACAATGGCTCTTCGCATTCTTCGATAGCAAAGGAATTATTCACAAATAATTTATTCCAACTGTTTAAACAGTTACTACGGCTATTATCTTAGAGTTTTGATCCAGAAACCAAGCGTGAAAGTGCGGAGTGAAAGTAAAAAAATTCACCGCAAACCAAAACAACACGAAAAGCTCCTTAAAAAATCAAGACAATGCTCTTCATATTCTTCGATAGCCTGATTTGGCACCGTGTGACTTCACTTTGTTCATGAAATTGAAAATGAAGTTGAAAGGATTCATTTTTAACGACATTTCGACCATCCAAGCAGCTATGACACGGGCACTGGAGGCAATCCCGCAAAATGAGTCAAAGCAGGCATTTGAACCACTACTGAATCGCTGCAACAAATGTTTTCAATCGGGATGAGACTATGTTGAATAAAAACATCGAGACAAAACTAAAATCGTGTTTTAATTATGGTTTCTAGACCCTGTATGGGATATTATTTGACACACCGTATATGCAAAAAGTCATTCTCACTTGAGGTGAGCCGAAAATCGAAAAATCAAATAATTATAACAAAGATGAGAAAGGGAAAACTTATTCTGCCTTAGAAAAGTTAAAGACAGTGTAAAGAATTTAAAGAATATGCCATTGAAAAGAGCAACAGCATAATCAATATTTTCATGAGCATTTTCAAATGTTGGAAGTCAATTGTATGATACCAATAATGATTCCCAGTCTTCATTCCTAGTTTAAAAAGCAGTTCTTCAGTTTCCAATAAAGAAAGCAGATTGCTTGCGGAAACTATACCATTTTCGAAATCTGCTAAAAAGACAAGGTCTATTTTTATGAAAATATTGTTAGTTATCCACTGAAATTATAAAGGACTGAGATAGACACAAAGCTAGTAAAGACAATTTATTTTTCAGATAATGGTTAGTAACGGAAAGAAGTGGAGTTTATAATACCGGCAGATAGTGAAATAAGCCTTTTGAGATACTTATTTTGACTGATATATATGAATTCAAAGCTGGCAAAGTTGGAATTTTTTACTCTTCAAGGATCGAAAGAATTATGTTTTGAAAAAATGCCACCACCAAAGAAGTTATCATCGTTTTCAAGTACATAAGTGGTCTCTGAATACCACGAAATTGGACTTCGTAATCCTTATAATCAATTAAGAATTGAAATTCTTCCAGGTTGCTCCTTCAAGGTTATATGAGGTTTACACCGCGGTATTACTTCTAAAATACTTTTGAAAACAAATTGGATATTTTCTCACTCAATAATACTTCGTAAGTACTTGAGAAGGTAAGATTAAAATTTTGGTGAGAGAGCTGGTATAACATTATGTTTGTAAAAAGTATGTCTAAAGCGAGTCTAAAAAGAGGTCTAAAACGAGGTTATTTCCAGCATAAATTGATGCGCAAAACGATTATATTTAATAGAATGGCCCAGTTGAGAATGTCTTGGATGGGAGTTAGACAAAGTCTCTGTTTCAATCCCAGTATGTTCACTGTGATTTCCGATAAAATATATCATTATTATCCTAGGCTTTTTTCAATATTTTATGTGTGCGAATATATGAAAAGAAAAGAAAAGAGAAAAACAAAATTAATTAAAATCTGTTTTCGAGAAACACGTTTTGGTAATAAGAATTTCCAAAAATTTTACTGTGGCTTGTCGGTCAATCAGCTCTATATTTCTGGTGAGAGTGAACTCTTGTAAGAGTTGGGGATTGCAGTAGGCAAACAGAGAGTAAAATGTCATACTAGAGAGAACCTCTAAAGAAACTTCGCACAAGTTTCTAGAACTCTTGTGAGTTAGAGATAGAGTTAGAGTTAGAGTTAGAGTTAGAGTTAGAGTTAGAGTTAGAGTTAGAGTTAAAGTTAGAGTTAGATTTAGAGTTAGAGTTAGAGTTATAGTTAGAGTTCGAGCTAGAGTTAGAGTTAGAGTTAGAGTTAGAGTTAGAGTTAGATTTAGAGTTAGAGTTAGAGTTATAGTTAGAGTTCGAGCTAGAGTTAGAGTTAGAGTTAGAGTTAGAGTTAGAGTTAGAGTTAGAGTTAGAGTTAGAGTTAGAGTTAGAGTTAGAGTTAGAGTTAGAGTTAGAGTTAGAGTTAGAGTTAGAGTTAGAGTTAGAGTTAGAGTTAGAGTTAGAGTTAGAGTTAGAGTTAGAGTTAGAGTTAGAGTTAGAGTTAGAGTTAGAGTTAGAGTTAGAGTTAGAGTTAGAGTTAGAGTTAGAGTTAGAGTTAGAGTTAGAGTTAGAGTTAGAGTTAGAGTTAGAGTTAGAGTTAGAGTTAGAGTAAGAGTAAGAGTTAGAGTTAGAGTTAGAGTTAGAGTTAGAGTTAGAGTTAGAGTTAGAGTTAGAGTTAGAGTTAGAGTTAGAGTTAGACTTAGAGTTAGAGTTAGAGTTAGAGTTAGAGTTAGAGTTAGAGTTAGAGTTAGAGTTAGAGTTAGAGTTAGAGTTAGAGCTAGATTTAGAGTTAGAGTTAGAGTTAGAGTTAGAGTTAGAGTTAGAGTTAGAGTTAGAGTTAGAGTTAGAGTTAGAGTTAGAGTTAGAGTTAGAGTTAGAGTTAGAGTTAGAGTTAGAGTTAGAGTTAGAGTTAGAGTTAGAGTTAGAGTTAGAGTTAGAGCTAGATTTAGAGTTAGAGTTAGAGTTAGAGTTAGAGTTAGAGTTAGAGTTAGAGTTAGAGTTAGAGTTAGAGTTAGAGTTAAAGTTAGATTTAGAGTTAGAGTTAGAGATAGAGTTAGAGTAAGAGTTAGAGTTAGAGTTAGAGTTAGTGTTAGAGCTAGATATAGAGTTAGAGTTAGAGTTAGAGTTAGAGTTAGAGTTAGAGTTAGAGTTAGAGTTAGAGTTAGAGTAAGAGTTAGAGTTTGAGTTAGAGTAAGAGTTAGAGTTAGAGTTAGAGTTAGAGTTAGAGTTAGAGTTCGAGTTCGAGTTAGAGTTAGAGTTAGAGTTAGAGTTAGAGTTAGAGTTAGAGTTAGAGTTAGAGTTAGAGTTACAGTTAGAGTTAGAGTTAGAGCTAGATTTAGAGTTAGAGTTAGAGTTAGAGTTAGAGTTAGGGTTAGAGTTAGAGTTAGAGTTAGAGTTAGAGTTAGAGTTAGAGTTAGAGTTAGAGTTAGAGTTAGAGTTAAAGTTAGATTTAGAGTTAGAGTTAGAGATAGAGTTAGAGTAAGAGTTAGAGTTAGAGTTAGAGTTAGAGTTAGAGCTAGATTTAGAGTTAGAGTTAGAGTTAGAGTTAGAGTTAGAGTTAGAGTTAGAGTTAGAGTTAGAGTAAGAGTTAGAGTTAGAGTTAGAGTTAGAGTTAGAGTTAGAGTTAGAGTTAGAGTTAGAGTTAGAGTTAGAGTTAGAGTTAGAGTTAGAGTTAGAGTTAGAGTTAGAGTTAGAGTTAGAGTTAGAGTTAGAGTTAGAGTTAGAGTTAGAGTTAGAGTTAGAGTTAGAGTTAGAGTTAGAGTTAGAGTTAGAGTTAGAGTTAGAGTTAGAGTTAGAGTTAGAGTTAGAGTTAGAGTTAGAGTTAGAGTTAGAGTTAGAGTTAGAGTTAGAGTTAGAGTTAAAGTTAGATTTAGAGTTAGAGTTAGAGATAGAGTTAGAGTTAGAGTTAGAGTTAGAGTCAGAGTTAGAGTTAGAGTTAGAGTTAGAGTTAGAGTTAGAGTTAGAGTTAGAGTTAGAGTTAGAGTTAGAGTTAGAGTTAGAGTTAGAGTTAGAGTTAGAGTTAGAGTTAGAGTTAGAGTTAGAGTTAGAGTTAGAGTTAGAGTTAGAGTTAGAGTTAGAGTTAGAGTTAGAGTTAGAGTTAGAGTTAGAGTTAGAGTTAGAGTTAGAGTTAGAGTTAGAGTTAGAGTTAGATTTAGGGTTAGAGTTACAGATAGAGTTAGAGTAAGAGTTAGAGTTAGAGTTAGAGTTAGAGTTAGAGTTAGAGTTAGAGTTAGAGTTAGAGTTAGAGTTAGAGTTAGAGTTAGAGTTGGAGTTAGAGTTAGAGTTAGAGTTAGAGTTAGAGTTAGAGTTAGAGTTAAAGTTAGAGTTAGAGTTAGAGTTAGAGATAGAGTTAGAGTCAGAGTTAGAGTTAGAGTTAGAGTTAGAGTTAGAGTTAGAGTTAGAGTTAGAGTTAGAGTTAGAGTTAGAGTCAGAGTTAGAGTTAGAGTTAGAGTTAGAGTTAGAGTTAGAGTTAGAGTTAGAGTTAGAGTTAGAGTTAGAGTTAGAGTTAGAGTTAGAGTTAGAGTTAGAGTTAGAGTTAGAGTTAGAGTTAGAGTTAGAGTTAGAGTTAGAGTTAGAGTTAGAGTTAGAGTTAGAGTTAGAGTTAGAGTTAGAGTTAGAGTTAGAGTTAGAGTTAGAGTTAGATTTAGGGTTAGAGTTACAGATAGAGTTAGAGTAAGAGTTAGAGTTAGAGTTAGAGTTAGAGTTAGAGTTAGAGTTAGAGTTAGAGTTAGAGTTAGAGTTAGAGTTAGAGTTAGAGTTAGAGTTAGAGTTAGAGTTAGAGTTAGAGTTAGAGTTAGAGTTAGAGTTACAGTTAGAGTTAGAGTTAGAGTTAGAGTTAGAGTTAGAGTTAAAGTTAGAGTTAGAGTTAGAGTTAGAGATAGAGTTAGAGTTAGAGTTAGAGTTAGAGTTAGAGTAAGAGTTAGAGTTAGAGTTAGAGTTAGAGTTAGAGTTAGAGTTAGAGTTAGAGTTAGAGTTAGAGTTAGAGTTAGAGTTAGAGTTAGAGTTAGAGTTAGAGTTAGAGTTAGAGTTAGAGTTAGAGTTAGAGTTAGAGTTAGAGTTAGAGTTAGAGTTAGAGTTAGAGTTAGAGTTAGAGTTAGAGTTAGAGTTAGAGTTAGAGTTAGAGTTAGAGTTAGAGTTAGAGTTAGAGTTAGAGTTAGAGTTAGAGTTAGAGTTAGAGTCAGAGTTAGAGTTAGAGTTAGAGTTAGAGTTAGAGTTAGAGTTAGAGTTAGAGTTAGAGTTAGAGTTAGAGTTAGAGTTAGAGTTAGAGTTAGAGTTTTTACTAACTCTAGTTAGAGTTGGTATTAGAATTAGAATAAGAGTTGGAATTAGAGTTGGAGTTGGAGTTTAAGTTAGAGTATGATTAGATTAAGAGTTCGAGTTAAGTCATGGTTAGAGTTAAAGATAAAGTAAGAGAAAAGGCTTTTAAAATAAGTTTTTGCTAAAATCTATATATTTAATTTTTATTGTATAAAAAATTACAAAAAAAAAATCAACAAAAAAAAAAAAGGATTTTCAAATCCACTACAACAAAAATAATATATAATATTCCAAGATTTTCTTTATATCCCTGTATCCCTTCATATCATAATGCTTATAACTATACTTAAATTAATGGTCTTCCTCCGCTGGGTTTGCATTTGGCAGGTTTTGTTTTTGTTAGATCATGGCCAATTTTAAAAGAGTAACAGTTATTCTCAGGTTTAATGAAATCTCTAGTCCACAAAAGCGCAGAACAGGCATCTATCGCTAATCAATTTCAACATTTTGTTCTATTCTAAAAATATTGTCAAACATGAAATTAATTAGCTCCATTTTAATTTATCCAACATGTAGCTAGAATTCTAATATTAAGCTTTTCTTAAAAACCCTTAACTCTTCATGGTCTGCCAATGCTCTTTATTAAGCATTAATTATTTCTGCCAAGTCTTGTTCCTTATCAGGAAACATTTTTGTAAAAAAGTCCTTATCTCCTACAAATATCATCCCTGGTTAGAGTTAGTTTTTCTGTAAAGTGCAGTAAAGGATCAATGCTATACACATACTTTAGATAAGGTCTATACCCGTTAGATCCTAACGGATAGATCTACCCCGGTAAATAGATAATACGATATCCGCCTTAATATCGTTCTGACTTTCCTAGAATACCCGCAGAAACTATAAAGAAGTTCTTGGATAATTTTGTGGACGCCACCGCTAAATCAGCTCAGAAAGCCACATGAATGAAAATGTGTTTCAAAAAGTCATAATACACCAAAAAAAATGAGTTTTATTAAATTTATTTAATTAAAAAATAAATAAGTTTATTTGAACTATCCTTTATACAAACCAAAGAAGGAGCTATATGAAATTTGGTAGATAATACTTTAGGTATTAATAGACTTTTGAAATTTTACCTATGATGGCATAAAAGAATTAAAAAGTATGTTTTGAATCAGCCGAATCTTAAACCAATCCTAAGACATATTATTTTTGGCTCTTATATAAATGCCAAAGTGTTTAAGGGGAGAAATACATGGAGATGCTCGAAAATCAGTAATTTTTCGTGAATTATTTTGAGGGTGATAAAATAATTGAATCATTTTACACTTTTGACATAATTTAATGACATGTATCGTGTAATAAAAAACAATTTTTTTTAATACAAAATGGCGACGGTACAGTCCCTCCACGAAGGTCGTTTTTGGCCGAAGTCGTAAAACGGCTGCCATTGTCCAGCTTTTTCTTTTGGTCTGAAATAAAACAATAAAAAATATTTCGATTACTGAATAGTTAAGACATAGAGTAAACCTATAAAATTGAGAAAAAGTACGAAATAAAAAATTTGGTACACTTTTTAATAAAACATTCGTATTTTCACCTATTTTTTCGACAGTTATTGCCCCTTTAAGTTTAGTTTAATTATGCAAAATGTGTAAAATCTTAGGATTACTCTATGGGTAATTATGTTGACTAAAATCCCTCAAAATTTCAGCCCTATCGGTTAATCACTTTATGAGCTGCAGTGGCAGCCGGTAACGTAATTTCGAGGAAATCGCGTTTAAAGTTTTATGACGATAAAACTATTAGTTGTTGCGACTTACTGATCATTCAGAAATTCCAGGCCCTTCAGTTTCTTCGAAAAGCTGATTATCTTCCAGTTGTTGGTGTTTCTTGGCAGTACATTTTACAGTAAATTTTACATGTATTCTCCCTTGAATAAAAATAATTTTCCACTTTTTTTTTATCCGTCTAAATCCGCCCAATTTCAATCATTTTTCAATTTTGTTTTATCCTCTCAAATTCGGGAGGGATTAGGGATTATTTTTTCCCTAATTAACCACTAAAATGTTTACAAAAATAATTAACTAAGGTTAAAATCTGTCATTTTTATAGCATACTAGCGATACCCGGCGCGCGTTGCTGCACCCGGCAAGTATATTGGAAATAATAAGTACATTAAAAACTTTTATTAGTCCCTTAGTCTGACACCACGCTCATGTTCCACTGCCCGTTACAGTTTCCCAGTAGTGGAACATCACTCCCAGGTGACAATTACATTATGAATTTCAATGTCCTGTGATTTTAGCTTCCATAGCTATTCTGTATAGAAAATCGGGCCACACACCCTTTTCCAATGCACATACCAGTTTTCCAGTAGAAAGACTTTGGAAATTAGTAACTTCAAACTGAGTTTTATTGTCATGCGACGTTTAGTTCCAAAGCTATTCAATATCAAAAAATTACTTTTGTGGTCCAAGCCTTTTTCCTATGCCCGTCCCAGTTCTCTTGTTTATTTATAAAAAAACTTATTGAATCACACAATGTCAATTTTATAAAGTAAAAAGTCAGCCGTTTGTTCATTTATAAATTACAGGAAAACCACCGTCAAAACATGTGTAGAAAAGTTGCATGCAGCGAAACAAACATACGTACATACATACATACATCAAGTCGGATTGAATCCCATTCTCATCAAAAAAATCCTCAACATGCTAAAGGTGGTCAGTGAATCCCCTTTTAACAAAACTGTGTTAGATTAATTCTCCCCATCAAAACTACTTTGAACATATTAGAATGTACTTCGATCCAATTAGCTTTAAGCGCAGCAAAGTATGTATGTATAATATGTATTTGTTTGTTTGTTTTGTTGTTTTGTGCTTGCTGAGAACAAAAAGAGTATTGTAGAGAGCAACATGCAGTTTATTGAGGCTCTCGCAGCACAATCGCATGAAAAGCTAACGATCAAGCAACGCATGGCATTGTGGATGATTTTTTAAAAAACTTAACACTTTAATTAAAGATAATAATTATTGAAATTTCGTAAAGAAAATAACCAATGAACCGTTTGTAGCACAAATGTGATATTTTAAAACTTATTTCAAAAAAATCTGACCAGTACTTTTGGAGTTTTGCGGACACAAAAAATTTTCACTTTCATTTTATATAATAGTATGGATATGGATGGATATGGATGGATATGGATGGATATGGATGGATGGATATGGATATGGATATGGATATGGATATGGATATGGATATGGATATGGATATGGATATGGATATGGATATGGATATGGATGTATGTTGAGTCTAAGTCGAAAATGAAAGAAGGATGCAAAACAGCCCCATTTTAGGTTTATTTTATTTATGTTTCTTTAAAAAGAAATAACTAAAAATATATTTGTTTGTAATTTGTAAAAACAAATTTATCTGCTGGCTTATTTTTAGTTACGTAACATTTACGAAATATTTTATTATTAATATATTAATAACAAAACGTTTAATTACGAATAGAAAATATGGTTCCCAAGAAATTCCAATCCATAATCTTTTGTAAGTGAAAAGATTTAAATGATATTTATTGATTATGTCACATAGAATGATATTTATTTGAAAACATTGGCTCTTCTAATCTTTTTGTGTAGGTAGTGGATCCTTCTGCCTTCTGCTGTGCCATCTACGATGCTCCACAGCATTCTGAATAATGCAAAAATATTTTTCAATTAATTTCAATTTCAAATTGAATGGAATTACGAATACATAAATTGTAGATAAATATTGTGGTATTAATTTAATATCGAGATGGAGTCCTGGTTGATGCCATTTCTTCTGCCGACGGGTATTTTATTTCAATTTCAAAGGATTTCGCATGTATTTATTCAAGGACTTTAACTCAAGCATAAATTACTGCCGCATCCGACTTGCTGTAGCTTCCTGCTCTTATTTTCTCGTTTGTTGTTTCTCATTTACATATGAACATCCTTAATAATCCTTTTGTGTTCGGCATGGGATGAATGAATGAATGAATGGATGGATGAATGAGTGAATGAATTAATATACTTTGAGAGAAAATATTTAAATACACTATTGAACATGTTACTAAGGACTCGCATTAAAACTCGGAGCATGAGTTCTTAGAGCCTGGCTGGCTAGGCTTAAAGTCAGACAGTCCCCCTACGAAGATAGAAGGCTTGTGTAGAACATTTTATTGAGCAACACATCCTTAAATTTAAATTTCAAAAAAGGATTACAGCGAGTGTGCATTTGGAATTGCTACGCGTGTCGGCAGGACAACTCGGAAAAAAGGAGTTTCTTAAGTTTCTGAAAAAAAAACAAACAAATTTATAAAAAACTTGACATGCTTTCCCTAACTCACTAAGTCACACATGTCGCATTTGAATGCAGTCAATAACTCGGCTTAGGATGACTGCTCCACAAAAGACATCACTTTTTAAATGGCAGCCTTTAAGCCCTGATGGAATGTTGTGAACGGCAGTTTGTTTTTGCTCTGCTTCTTGTTTTTTTTTTGAGATGTTGTGTCTTGCTGGAGTGCCTCATTATTTTTAGCCCACATTCAGAGTCGCGCAATAAATTTAATTTGCGAGGATGCAAAATATTTTTGCAAAAATGCGCACAAAAAGCTAAATTTGAATAATCCACTACAGCGGACGGACAAAAGTAGCGCAGCTAAAAAAATATTTAATTCCTCACAACTGCAGAGATGACGAGAACTCATTACATCGAAGAGCAGCGCCACAGCGTATTCAGCTTTGGCTCTGTCGCCAACCTTAAATATCGCCCCAGGCTCCCCACAAAGCATTCGTTTGTGCTAAATTGTGTCTGCGCTTGGAAATTGAAGGAAAACCTTTTAACCCACTTTAACTAAAAAATTTTACTCGAATATGATGTTCGTGAATGTGCGCTCTGCACACTAACTACTACAGGGTCTTGAAAGTGGCAAGCATACTCTGGTCGCTCATTTGCTTCTATGAATGCTTCTTCTTTTTCTGCCTACCCCCACTCACTCTCTCTCTTTCTTCACTGAAGTGCATGCAAAGTGGTAGCGGTTGTGATGCTGCTGATGCTGTAGCTGATGATGATGATGATAAAACTGCTTAAGTGCAATAAGTAAATAATTGGAAAAATCCTGGTGCAATACACAGCAACAAGAACAGCTAGACTCTTTTGCTTTGTCTGCATCTGAACTGAACTCTTCTTCATTTATTATTCCTAGGTGCTGTTGCTGATTCTACTCGGCAACTGCAGACTTTCCAAAGCATTTTACCTTATTTTTTGCTTTTCTTTTTGTTTTTTGTTTTTGTTATTGTCCCAGTTCACATGGTTCAAGCCAATATCAAAAGAGGACAAGGAAAGTGAACGATGGCCCAAACGAGCTAATAGGTATTTTTTAAGGTTTTATTTTTTATTTCACAATTTTTTATACCAGATTGAAAATTAGAACAAAGTTTCATAAGTGAATGGAAGTAAAAGAGTGGTCTAGAGAATTTATACAACTCCCGAATGAATTATTTTAATTGCTCATTATATCCTTTGACAAAGGAGTGTTTTAGTATTTTTAAAATATTAATGGCAAAATGCTGAAAGTTTCTAGACAGTTGTAACGAAATGTATTCGTATGGCAGGGAGTGAAGTCGAAATGATTTTGTAATATTTTTTGTAAACTTTTTCGTGCAGTCGCTTATCGTCTGAATATCATTTGGTACACAATAGAAATTTGGTGTTACGCATAATAATAAATTCGGGATTGATACGACATGATAATAATCAAGTATGGAATCAAGTGATAACTCTGAAGTGAAATCTTCAAATATTTTAAAACTCTGCCTTCTAGTTGAAGATCTCTGCCAGTACTGGTTCAAGATTTATTTATTTTTCATGTAGGCAACTGGTTAAACATGGCGATATCATAATTAATCCTATTCTAAAAAGATTGAAAACAATTAACCAGTAGCGCACCCAATGTTTTCTTTTTTACTTTACATTGCGCAATTGCCTATGTTACTTTTTATGTTACTTTGAGTTAGAATCATCCACCCACTATCCTTACACCATGCATTTTCGCAACGGCTTTATTCACTACTTTTCATAAGCAAGGTAAATGCTTTTTTATTTACAAATTATGACTCATATTACGTAAACTTTAGATTGCTTACAACATACGTATCAGTATGGATTTAAAAATCACCCACATTCGATCCTCACACCAGAAGTTACTTTATTTTTTTTTTTTTTTTGTTTTTTAATTTTTCGTAAAATAATAACGTAACGTTTTACCGCGCAGGTTTCCAAAAAGTTAAAAAAGGCATCATGGATGCTGTTCATGTTATATGGATGTAACTCGCTGAGTATAGCTAATATGAAAGTAAAGTTTGATTTTATAACAAAAATAAAAACAAAATTAAAGATGTCGTCGGGAAGTGGAGGGAGCTGCTTTAACAGCAAAACATCTTAAAATTTATTACATGGAATTATAACACTCTACATATGGGTGCTAAGCTAAAAATCATTATACGTCAATAGAGACTGTTTCTTAGCCCTTACACTAAGGGAAATAACGCATATTAACATTATCCACGCCTGAGTAAATATTTCATTAAAATATTTACGTGGATATATCAAATATTTTCTTACAACTCGTTTTTTTCCCGTACTCAAATTTTATTTATGCCCCACACTGACACACATATTCCATACAGCTGCCAAGGAGCCGCCAAGCAGCAGCAGCATCGCACTCTGTTCCTGTGCGATGCTGCTGCAGTTTCTTCGCACCAGCAGTTGCAGGTTTCTTATAGTTCTCATTTAGTTAATGTTGCAAGAGTAATATAGCATGGATATTTGGCAAATATGATTTGTGAGTGCGGTGGTGAGTGCGATGCATGATAAATTCATGTAAGGTGGAGTGACAACTCGGTATTTTCTCAAGAATGTCACTCCACTCTACATGATTTCATCATGCATCGCACTCACCACCGCACTCACAAATCATATTTTCACAAAAAGAAATTAAATGGCGTTTGATATGGACGCAGCTCGTGGGAAATATTCAAATAAATTGTTTTTCAATTTCAATATTTTTATACAAATTTTCCTTAAATGCGATAGATTTATTTTCAAATAGTAAATATCTGAAAGGTATTTAAATATATACGTGCATAATTTTAATATATTTTTTATTAATTCTGTTTAAAAATTTTAATATTTTATTTAATTAAAAAAGTATTTAAATAAATTTTAAATATTTACGTAGTCGATTTAAGTAAATGCGTTATTGGTGCAAAAATGACTCGCTTTTTGGATAAATTAAAAAGTTTTTGGATAAATTCAATATTTTTTCCCTTAGTGTACGACAAAAATAGGCGAACAATTTATGCCGCCATAAAGTCGCGGAGAGAGCCGCTCCAAGACTAAAAATTCATCAATCATGCAACGGCGTTGCATTGAATTATTACTTGTATAGTATATGCGCTACAGTAAATTCTGTATAACTCAAATGAAGAATTTATACTTAGCCAGATCGTGGAGATAGAAAAAGCGATTTTGTTGCATGGAATTATTACTTGGTGAGTAGAAGCACAAGAATACATTTTATTTAACCAGAGTAAAAAGTGTTTATTTGACCTCTTAACGATATTAAAGAAAAAAATTTTGGTGACACGACACTACGATGGCAACCGCTGTATGTATCATAGTAAAAATGCAACAAAAAAAAAAAACACAAAAACGTTGCATGGAATTATAACTCCGTGACTGTAGGCTCTAAGTTCAATTTAATGAAATAACAGTAAAGCTGAGATTTTCGGTCCATGGAGTCTTTCAGAGAACCACTTGAAGTAACCTAAGTGCATCATCGTTGTATGGATTTATCCAAGTTGCTAAGGAAAATATAAATGTACCACACAAACGCAAAATCAAAAAATAAAAATAAAATAAGGACAAGTATTAAGACAAGAATTTCGATATGGATAAGGACAAAGATTATAAAAAAAGATTTGGACACGCTTAGGACAAGACTTAGGGCAAAGCTTAGGGAAAATATGTGGAACAAGGATAAGAAAAGGTATTCGAACAAGGAAAGGGTCAGAAATTTGGAATTAAGTTTTGACAATAATTTGGACAAAATCACATGACAAATATCAGAACAAGAGTAAGGATGCGGAAAAGTTTGGGAACAAATGATACGCCGTCACGTTAAAACGTACAGGTGTGTCCACGACTCACCCAATTTTTTTTTTTTTTTTTGTAAACAAAGTTTAAGAGATAGATCATATTTAAAAGCATTAACTTTGCTGATTGAGATGTAGAAATCAGTTTATCGTATGAAGAACTCAGTCCCACTTATTTGTAATGACTGTTTAACTTTTTCATGCCCAAAAAAAAACGGGCGGGGCAATAAATTGTTTCAGGACAAATAACACAAGGTCCAATAAGTCCCAAGACTAACTACTACGTGGCACCTCTTACGAACTATCGATATAATATTTCGATAGTTTCAAACCTCAAACAATACTTGTAAAAATTTCATGACAATCTAACGATTAGTTCAGAAGTTGCAGTGATTTAAGTGACGCTACTGTTGATATTTTCAAAATAATGGACTCAAAGCAATTCCGTGAGTTGATCATTGTTTTTTTATGGGAAAAAATACCGTCCAAGCTGAGCAATGGCTTCGAAAGTGTTATTCGGACTCTGCTCCGTCAAAAGCAACCATTTGCCGAAGGTATGCTGAGTTTAAACTTGGTAGTACAGACACAAATGATGTTGAACATTCAGGACGCCCAAATGAGGCAGTTGTTCCACAAAACATAAAAAAAGTACACAAAATGGTATTGGCCGACCGTAAAGTAAAGGTGCGTGAGTTAGTTGAGGCTCTTAAGATATTGAAAGGCAGTGTGGGAGCAATATTGCAGGAACATTTGCGGATGAGAAAGCTGATTTGGGCAAATGGGTGCAAATGGGTGCCGCGTTTTCTCACACCGGACCAAAAACAACAACGTGTCGATGATTCGGAGAGCTGTTTGGTACTGTTTACAAAGAATAAATATGCATTTTTGCGTGGGTATGTGACAATGGAGTGGCGTCCGTAGCGTAGTTGGTTAAAGTGCGTGGCCGCTATGTCAACGAACCTGGAGACCCAGGTTCGAGCCCCAGCAGCGACAGAAAATTATTTGAATTAAAATAATTTTTCTGTAGGGCCGCCACCTATCTGCAGACAATGGCAAACCTCAGAGAGTATTAAAAATGCTATGTAAAGCTTCTTGAGAACAAGAACATTCCGTTCATCGCCGTTCGGAGTCGGCGTTAAACATGTAGGTCCGGTTCTCGGTCAATTGTGTATAAACTTAATAACACGCACAACACAATTGATCATAAGAAGCTAGGTCAAAGTCCTTTGAAGGGCTGAAATGACCAGTTATTTATTTTTTTTTTTTTTATGTGACAATGGATGAAACATGGATCCACCATTACACACCGGAATCAAAACGATCGTCAGCTGAGTGGAGAGCAACCGATGAAAGCAGGCCAAAGCGACCAAAAACACAAGAGTCGGCTGGAAAGGTTATGGCATCTGTATTTTGGGATGCGCATGGAATTTTGTTCATCGACTATCTCCAAAAGGGAAAAGCAATCAATAGCGATTATTATATAGCGTTCTTGGAGCATTTAAAGGATGAAATCGCGAAAAATCGGATCCATTTGAAGAAGAAAAAAATTATTTTTCACCAAGACAATGCATCGTGTCATAAATCGATGAAAACGATGGCGAAACTCCACGAATTGGGATTGGGAACGTATTGGGAAAAAAAATGCTTGCCGGCAAGACATTTGGCTCCAAATAAGAGGTGATGGCTGAAACTTTAGCTTATTTTGAAGCGAAACACAAATCGTTCTACAAAAACCGGTATTGAAAAGTTAGAAAAGCGGTGGAATGAATGTATTGCTCTTGAAGGAACCTATGATGATGAATAAAGAAGAATATTTGCAAAAAATAAGTTTTTTTATTACTTTGTCTCGGGACTTATTGGACCATGTGTTATGGGTTAGTCTTGACTCAAATATGACAATAACTGACAATAATTTCAAAGTCCTTGGTGTCCAGGTTCGTTTGTTACAGGATGTTATCTATAGGCAACATTAGGGAGTCGTTGGACAAACTAAATACTTTTTTAATGTTTTTATTTTTTAAAATAACTCTCTTGCCTTTATTTATCAATTTTGTTTGCTGGGTTGTAAAATAAAACAATAATTTTAACGTTTTTGAACACTTTTTGTAAAAACACTGTTTTCGCGAAACGATCTTGATCTTGATTTTGACAATTTCACTCTACGGAGAAAGACTTCTAAATAAACACGCGCACACCTTACAATAGAACAAATAGCTATAAAATTGCACAACTCATAAGGCTACATAATGCAAAAATCCGCAGGTCAAAAAAATTAAAATAGGGACACTTTGAAGCCTATAGGGATGAGAGGATTATAAATACTTCACATAGCTTTTCAAAAGGACTAAAAATGATTTAAGTTAAGACAACTTGAAGACGCGAACTAAGATAGTGTTCTTTGTTTTTAATTGGTTTTAAAGAAATGTTTCTTTTTGCTTTTAACAAACACAAATATTTTAAATATTAAAACAAAAATAATGACGTAGGCAAAATATGACACCATCTCAGTATTTTTAAATGCTAAACCAAATGTACTTTTTTTATTTTCAAATTGCTTTTACACATAATTCGAAAAAAATTGAATCTTTTGCTGTAATCATCATTCAAAGATATACGACTGAGCAACGTCTCCAACGTCTTCATTGGCGAAGCTCGAAAATAATCATAATTTTTATCAAAAAATCATATATTCGGAGGAGGCCTATTTCTGGCTAAATGGGGACATGAACAGAATGTCAAAAATTTGGAGATACTTGAGGCTTCATTACATTCGCAACAGGTCACAGTTTTGTATGGATTGCCCTCAGAAGGCATCTTCGGTCCTTATTTTTGAAAAAAATAAGGACAGAGCGTCACGTTACGTTGGTCAATGGACCACGCAACCTTGAAATGATTGAGAGCTGTTTGTTGCCAAACATTGTCACATGAACTCGATGCGCGCTGGTTCTACCAAGATGACACAACGACCATACAGCCATCGAAACAATCAATTTGCTGAAAGAGACGTTTAGTGAGCGAATTTTGTCACGATCTTGACCTGTCGATTGGCTGCCGTGATCGTGCGATTTGACGCACATTGATTATTTCTTGTAGGGTTTAGTTATTGGTCTATGCGAATAAGCCGGCAACAATTGAGCAGCTTGAGGTCAACTTTCCGCGAGTTTTCAACGAAATTCGGCCATAAATGCTTCAAAATTCACGAAAAATTGGGTCGATAGAATGTCGTACACCAAGCGCAGCCGAGGTGGTCATCCAAAGGAAATCATTTTCAAAAAATAATTTCATTTCGCAAACTTTAAAATTAAGTACAACATTTGTTGTGTGTTTTATATCAAAAAGAAATCAGCGAATTATTAAACACCCTTTATATATTGTATCTTCTTTTCAAAAATTTGACTAGAATTACTCTGAAGTATATGGCTCTAGTACTGAACTAGGTATTTCACTTACCCCTAGATCTCTAGTTCCACTTCAGGTGAGGATGTCAAAGTAAGGGGTCAGTTGTAATCAAAGACATTACCATTACCTAGTAAGGATTGTAATATTTTCATCTTGGCCGAAGTTAAAATACCACCACACTCGTGTGTTATATACAATATCTGAAATTATTAAATTTTAATTAATTTCAAACTAAAAGTATTCAAAGCTAACTTTCAAAGTTTCAAGTACTTAAGTAATTAATTGATTAATTGAAAATAATTAAATAAACAAATTAAATTTAGGGAATGAAATTGTGGGCGACATTTTATCATTTTGATATAGTCAGTTCGAATGGAAGTAGGTGTGATTTTCATCCGATTTGACTCAATTTCAAACTTAGAGTGCGTATTTGGATTAATTTTTGTGGAATTTCTATAGATTTTACCATTTTGATGACGTCACTTCGTATCAGAGCTAGGCGTTTTATTTGAATTTGATTAATTTCGTAAAATTAAAGGAATAAATGGAAGAGACAGGGTTGAGTCCCGGGTACTTAAAACTCGAAAAAGTCTGAGTAGCCCGAAAGCCCGGTTATTCAGACTTTACCGGGATAATGTGATGAAAAATGCTCGGATAGTTTCGAGCTTTTAAGTCAGCTGGGTAGTCTCGAGCTATATTTAATATTGTAATTAGGACTTAAACTATTTCTAATGACATCTCGACCATTTAAACCGATATTCTATTGCAATCGTAAAAAAAAATAAAATAAATAAATAAATAAATGGTCATTTCAGTCCTTGAAAGGACCTTGACCTACCTTATGATCAATTGTGTTGTGCGTGTTATTAAGTTTGTACACAATTGACCGAGAAATGGATAGGTTTAACGCCGACTCCGAACGGCGATGAACGGAATGTTCTTATTCTCAAGAAGCTTTTACATGGCATTTTGATTACTCTCTAAGGTTTGCCATTGTTGCCATTGTCTGCAGAGAGGTGGCAGCCCAACAGAAAAATCATTTTAATTCAAATAATTTTCTGTCGCTGCTGGGATTCGAACCCGGGTTTCCAGATTCGTTGACATAGCGGCCACGTACTTTAACCATTTTTGCAATCGTACTGCCATAAAAAATAAAATTTCATAACATGTGTGTGATCGAATTACCCAAAAAGCTCAAAAACCTGGGTTGCTCGAAATTACTCTCAAATATTGGTGTGCTCGGGTGACTTCGGTAGTTGAGTAGGTAGCGTGCTCGACTGTCATCCCAGAGGTTCCGGGTTCGATTCCCGGCCAGGTCATGTTCCTATGCATTTGCAATTTTCTTTCCTCATTTTTATTCAACTGAAATTGAAAACTCAGCAATATTTACGGTTGGAAGTCGTAGTTGGTGGTAGAGAAGTTTGGGGATGGGATTGCCTTATAACTTGAATTGTCTAAGGTAAAGGCAGACTGAGACACTTGCTTCTGATTTAAATTCACATGTTTCTAGGGCTTTCCACCACGCTTAGAACATCCTACACATGATTCACTTGATAACCCCTTCCCTCCCACTAATCTATCTCTCCATTTCGACCCAAGGCAGACTTAACTGAATAGTTAAGACTAACACTGCTTTATGTCGTGTGGATGTCGTTAAAGATCTGGGAATATGTATGGATTCTAAGCTTACCTTTAACATTCATATTGATAACATTTGTAAAAAAGCATCTTCTATGCTTGGATTTATTAAACGCTGGGCCAAGGAATTCAATAGCATGATTACGACTACAACGTTGTATTATGCAATAGTGCGTCCTCACTTGGAGTACGCAAGTCAAGTTTGGTCTCCAAGTTACAATGTGAATGTTGATCGAATAGAGAGAATCCAAAAATGCTTTGTTAGGTTTGCCCTAAGGGGCTTGAATGGATTTGACATTTTAAACCTTCCTCCATATGAGGATCGCTTAAAACTTTTAAAAATGCAATCATTGAGTGAGCGAAGGAAGTCTGCTGATATCGTCTATTTGCACCAACTCATAACCGGTGTATTCGATTCTCCAGAACTTCTTTCTCTTATTAATTTTAACTCTAATCGTAGAAGTAGTAGAAATTCTAACAATTTAATTTACTTGCCATTTAGTAGAACAAATTATATGTTAACTGCTCCTTTAAACCGTATGAGTAAATTAGTTAACAATTGTAGCTTTTTTGATGTTAACTTGTCTAAAGGTCAACTCAAGAGTAGATTAAAAACTATTGTGTAATTGCATGGCTAGTCGTGTCGTCTAGTGTTGTCCTTGAGCCCAACCATATTTTGGTGGGTAAATTTTTCTCACATTAACTTATTACGAGCCACTAGTATCAATTTCATTGAATTTCAAAGATTTTTGGATTGTGACTTTTAATACGTTAATGATGAGAATGTGCGAAAAAGCTGTAGTAGCTAAACTCGATTGTTATTGTCAGATAGGTATTACACCAGAAATTCTTGGAGCAAAGCCTAAAAAGAAGCCTAATGACTGAATTGATTACAAAGAGAATAAAATGGAAATAATTAGGGTATTCACAAGGTGTGCTATCATGTCATATTATCATATTGTAATAAAATTTTATACTAGTTTAAAAATGTAGTTGTTGCCTTCCATATAAAAATAGTATTAAAATATTACAACCCTAAAAGCTATGTTTATTGAGTGTCGTATTCAATAACGTCCAAGATATGCTTTTTTTACAAACCGGCTATTATTTTGTCTTTTTCGCTTTCTTTTGGCATTGTGATAACAAATATTTATTTCAATTTGTTTTGCATCAGTTGATTGAGAGTTGAAATAGCACAATAAGTTATGATAGGTTGTTCACACTATTGCAAATTTTTATGTTTTCAACTTAAGACATTTGACTTTATGAGACCTTGTGAATACCCTTATTATATTAAAAAAAAATAATTTATAAACGGAAATTATAACTAATTCACTAGACAGAAATTTTGAAAAAAAGAAGACATAGTGAAGTAATTTTTTAGTTGATTTAAGGGGAGCAACGCAGCCAGAGGCCGAAAAAAAAGGTCATGTTTGTGAATTTTTTTAAGGAAACCTATTGGATATTTTTAAATGAGGGTTTTTATACCTAAAAATATACACATTCAAGAGTATTTTTAGTTTTTTTTTTTATTAAAAAAATTTAATATTAAGGTCGATACAGCAGTTTTTGTAGAGCGCTCTGAAAAAAAGGTGAAATGCGGTGACCAAGATTGCTCCTTCTTAATTCATCTGAAACAAAAAAATGAAATATATTGTTAAAGTATATACTTAAAACTCGTACTTGTCATAGCGGTTTTTGAAAATATTGATTTTTCACAAAATGGCGAACTTTCGAACGTAAAAAAACGATTTTCGACCAAAAATTCGTCATAGTTTTGCGTATAAAAAATGAACGAAGCTAAAAAAAAAGAATCCTATGACAAGTACGAGATTATTATGTGTACAATAAGCCTGCAAAAAAATCAAAACGATCGCTTCACTGAGCTTTGAGAAATCTTGGTCACCGACTTTGAAAACATGGTTTCGAGAAAAATGCGTTTGAAAAAAAGCGCCAGCACTGCGCGCTCTAGAAGGCGGTTCACTTAGTAGGCTATAACTTTGTTATTTTTTTAAATATCGACTTGATATTTAAACCACATATTCTTGAGACTTTAAGAAAATGCAAAACAATTTTTGAAAAAAAAAGTTCTGACTGCGTATCTCCCCTTAATTATATTTTTTGTTGCAATTTTTATTCATATTGTTTAAAGCAGCATGTATCAAGTATCTCTAATATATCAAATACTCTGATATATCAAATATTCTTACATATCAAATACTCTTATATATTAAGTTTTCTTGAAATCATTACCTCGAATTTATGACTACGTGATTGAAGAATAAAGAAGATAGTCTCTATGTGACTTTCAAGGCACCATTTTACGTCACTATGCCTTCTATATTCGGTTAAATCTTTTTTTTCGGAGTGAGACACACCCACCCTGCCACGAAAAAAGCTTTAAATGCTTAGGCGCACCCAGTAAAGCTGCCATGTGTGTGTTCTGTAGCTGCCAGCTTATCAGTATCATTTAAAATCTGGCCAAGTTTGGCTATTTCAAGTTTAATTCCTAAAGCCAAAAGATTATAAAAATGAAATCCTTCAATTAAGAGAAAAACCAGCAACAACCAATGGATCTAAGCTAAACTTTCTACTCTTGTGCTCAATTTGGGTTCTTTTTTTCTATTCCTTTTTTTTCAATTAAATTTCTTCAATTCTTTTAAGCCACATCAAAAAGTAACATAAACCCTTATCAAACGGATTTTATTCATCCAGAAGAAAAACTTTTTAATGTGACTCGCAAAGGAGAAAAAATTGGAGACGATAGTTACAATAAAATTTTAAGACAAAGGATTTCACCAACAACTTGTCAAAGCCATAAGCTGACATTTCAAGAGACTGCTGCTGCTCAGGAGCAATTGAAAGGCTTCAAAAAACAAAAAAAAAAAAAAAATAAGAATATACAAAAAGTACATAAAGATGCAAGAATAAGAAAAGAAACAAAGAGAAACGACGGAGTATTTGTTTCGAAGCGAATTGATTAATTTGCTGACTTAAAATATACGAAGACAAAGTGAAAAGTCTTACAGCTAAAATTAATAACAGCCAAACTTTAAGAATGGATCAAGATACAAGAGTATGCAATAGTATTAAGTGAGTGTGCCGTACAATACCATTGTCATTTCCCATTTACTCGAAGGTTGAGGGAAGAGTGTGCTGAACGCTTAAAAAGAACGCATTTCTAAGGAAGGCAGCAATGAGACGCAAGGCGGTATTCGTAAAGTCCTGTTCCAACAGTCATGCGATGGATGATGATGCAATGGCATAAAAACACTTTGGCTTTTGCTGCTGCTGTCAGAGCTGATAATACTTTCAGACGAAGGCGAGCATGCAAGCCAGCCAGCAAAATAGGGAAAAACTTTTGAACTTCGGCATTTGAAGTGTTATTGTACAACAATGTCCAGTGTAACAAGCCTGGGCTACTTCAACTCCAAGCAACGAGCTGTCATACCGCTTGTATTGAATTCGTAGTACTTGCAGAGTAACGCCCCAAGGTGGCTGAGACATGAAAACGAAATCGAAATCCAAAACGAAAACAAGAAAAGTAGAAAGAATGAGAGGAAAAAAAACGGCAAAACTTTTTCCAGCGGCATTTCAGAACTGAGTTATGTGTTCGGTATTTGTCGGTAGGATTTGGGAATTTTTGTTGTAAAGCTTATGGCTTCACTTTTTTATTGTTTGTTGTGAGTGAGGCGGCTCCCTCTAGCTTCGTGCTTAAGGAAGAAGTTTAATTCGCACATGCAAATCATAAACGTTTTGTGTGTCTGCTTCGCACGAATTAAACTAAGCGCAACTCACCACACCTTAACATGCCAACCGCCACGCCAAATTTCGGTTCACCTAAGCGGAAGTAAGCCACAGGCTCAAAATCAAGTGAGAGAACAGACACTCTTAGTACTTTTTCATTAGGGATATAATTTATTCATGATATCTAAATTCGGTGAAGGAATCCGTCTGCTTGAACGTGCATGTCACCGCACATGTCTCGAGTGAATTGCGTGCATTACGCCATGACAGTAATCGTCCTTCAGTAACAAGGTTTCTCACAATCAAATTTTCTGTTTTTTTTTTTACGAAACTTGAGAAATTATTCTAGAAATTTTTGGAAAATAGGTTCATAAGTATACATATGTATATTGTCGCACGAAATTGAGGTAGAGATGCTGCATCATGTCAAAAAATATTATAGCTATAAATAACATAGTTAGGCTCAAAAACGTAAATTACATTGAGTTAGGCTTACATATTACACATAAAACCACATAAGCGAAAAGGGAAAAAGTGCTCTTCTGAATAATTAAGAAAATTCAGATGCGTCAGTTTGTTATACGAGCGACGATATGTCCTGGGAGAATTGTTTCCACATAATGATAATAATGATACAACTTAGCAAAGTAAGTTTTAAGGTAATCAGTCAAAGGTTATCCGTTGGTTCTGTTAAAGATCTGACTTAAATTTTGTTTCATCATCTTTAAATTCTTTCTTTTCATTTGTCAAAATTTAGTTTTTATATCCTCAGCTTGTTTTCTTTGCATTTTGGTCGCGTTTTTATGTATGTCGGTATAATAGTTTAAATCTTCAAATCCCATGTTGAGATCGAAAAAAAAAGTTTTTGCACTACTCATAGGCATATAAACTCCTTTCAAAACAAGGAAAACAAAAATAAAATGCGAAAAATATTTCATCTGTGTAAGTAATTTTTATAAATCAAGGATCAAGACCTACCTATATACGTACCCGTTCTGTGTTTTAAGATGTGTTCTGTATTTGTACTGTATTTTGCATCCTTAAATGATGTGAGCTTAGTGAATATGCAATTTCGTAAAGAGCACGTCTCGTATTTAAAATATATATAAACTTGCTAGTTGAAGTTAAAGTGCCCATCTTATCCTTGTATGAAAAATAGTCTTGGTTCATATTCAAGCCAATTATATTCAAACTTGAGAGGGAAAATTGGATAAATAAACTAAAATTGTATCTTTAAAATTAGAGTAAAGTTTGAAAATAAGCCAAATCGGATAAAAACACAAGCCTATCTCTCATATAAAGTGACGTTTTCAAATCGGTAAAATATTCTCATATACCATCAAATTGGTTTAAGTATCGTGATATTTTTATTTTGAACTTAAGCGTTCATCAGTTAAAAACTCTCTTATTTTGAACTTTCAACAAATATTATACTTTCCTCCCAAAAAAATACGTGTATAATATCCAAAAATTTATGTTCATAATTTTAAAGGGCACTATATATCCAGAGGCCGAAAATAAAGGTCATGTTTGTAAATTTTTTTAAGGAAACATAAGGGATATTTTTAAATGAGGTTTTTTATACCCAAAAATATACACATTCAAAAGTATGTTTAATTTTTTGTATTTACAAAAAAAAATTAATATTAAAGTAGATATAGTTTTTTTTTATAGAGTGCTGTGAAAAAAGGTGAAATGCGGTGACCAAGATTACTCCTCCTAAATTCATCTGAAACAAAAAAATTAAAAATATTATTAACACATTGACCGCCTTGTCAGTCACCCGTAACTCCAATGGGGCATGTCAGTCACCAGTGACTGACACTGAGTACCTACTGGTGACTGACATAGCTCCATTGGAGTGTTCCATGGTGACTGACAAGGCGGTCAATGTGTTAAACTAGATACTTAAAACTGGAACTTGTCATAGCTGGTTTTGAAAATATTGATTTTTCACAAAATGGCGGACTTCCGAACGTAAAATAACGGTTTTCGATCAAAAATTTGTCATTATTTTGCCTAAACTAATGCACGAAGCTAACAAAAAATCCCAAGGCAAGTACTTGATTATTATGAATAAAATAACCGTGCAAAAAATCAAAACGATCGGTTCACTGAGTTTCGAGAAAACTTGGTCACCGACTATGAAAGCATGCTTTCGAGAAAAACGCGTTTGAAAGCACTGCGCGCTCTCGAAGGCGGTTCAGTCCCTAGGCTATAACTTTGTTATTTTTTCAGATATCAATGCAAAATGTTCTGGGTATATAACCCCCCTTAAATTTAAGATTTAAGTTTTGAAGGTTTTTATTTTCATAACAAATTCAAAAACTCGTAATTATTTATAAATATTTTAGGTAATGAAATTATAAATATATATGATGAGCTTTTGCATTAGACCAGATCATCAAATTCAGGTCTGAAAATATATAACACATCTGTTATATCGGACTATTTCGCAACACTGATTCAAACAAAAATTTAAAAAATTGTTGATTCATGATAATACACCCCCAAAACCCCCAAAACTCAAAATTTTAAATAAATGTCACTTAGTTTGGTCGCAATATTGGATCCACCATTTTGTAGTTTACAATTGTGGGCGCAGATTCTGATTTACATTTGGTTAGTTTGGCTTGCGACACTTATTTTGGTCGCAATATTGGATCCACCATTTTGTAGTTTATAATTGTGGGCACAGATTCTGATCTGACATTTTTAATGTTTATATAAAAAAAAAATCATATATCATTAAAACCAAAAACAAAGGCCCTTTACTTCAGTAAAACTTATATTTACAAAAACAACTTTATAAAAGTATTATTTCGCATTTTCAGCAAACATGGATCGTGAACCTATTTCTCCAGGTATTTTTCTTCTTCTAGGTTAGGTTAGGTTGAGGTGGCTGAGCAGACAAACTACTCGTACACTTAGGCCAGTGCAGACCCATTGTGATACCAAATAATCTCTCTCGGACCTATGAAAGATTTCCCTCCAGTTCGAACAAACCAGCAAACCAGTTCGAACGAATGTTGAACTTTAGGATATGCCTGATTTCCAAGCATGAGACTTAGGTAAGTCCATTTAGGAAGGGATGTCTCAGAGTTGCCATTCTCATTTTTGTTACACAGAAAAAAAAGAGTAGAACTTTTACCTAAAAATGTTGTGAATTCAGCTAAAGTAATCCGGTGATTTTCAGTCAACGAATTTGATTAGGTGCGCTACCAATTTCTAAATATTAATTATTACAATTATATTGGGTAGTTTAACTCCGAGAGTAAATAAAGAACCTAAATATTTTGGTGTACCTTCAGCCATAAAAACGATAAGACATATAATTTATTAGAAGAATTAGGTTTTTTTTTTTTTAAACTATGTCCACTTCAGATTACGTAAGCCACCTACTAAGTGTAGAAAAATTATCTAATTATTTAGATTGCATTCCCACTAAAGAGTGGGAATGCCGTGCAAAAAATATGCAGTTAACTGTTTTCTGTTTTGCAATTTCTATTTTGAAGTGAAACTTTCTTAGGTCACTTTACTTCATTTCGTCACTCGATAGAGAAGAAGGGTATGTTGTTTTATAGTAGAGAGAATGAGAGAGATATATATATATTGTATAACTAACTGAAAAAATTTCTTTGTCACCGCTGAGCGTCGAACCTGCGAACTCAAGATTTCAAAAACAACGCCTTATCTATAGAGCTAAATTCTCCATGCACGAATGTACTCTACATACCGATTAATCAAATTGCTGTAAATGCCCAGCGGAAAAATAATTTCAGAGTTAGGACCTCATATTTTTATATATATTTTGCGGTCCGAGTTCAATTCTCGCTTGTGACAAAAAGTAAAATTTTCTCGTTTTGTTTTTATTTATGTTTTTTTATAGGAGAGCGCTGTGCTTTCCTTGGGCTAACACTTTTAATATGTTTTATGTTTTGCGTTGCACAGAAATAAACAATTTTTGAGCACCATCCATAGAAAGGGCTTCTAGAAGTGCTCAATGGTACAGCGATATTAGGAGGTATAAAGATGCCAATAGTAGTAGTCTTAGCATAACTTCTTTTGTTAGATGATTTAATAAGCAAAATTTTAGTAGAATTTACAAATTTTAATTAGGTGAATTACCTAATGCATGATTGTTTAATTAACTGTGTAAGTAGAAAAGTTGTTGAAAAGATTAGGTGAAATAGAAAATTTCACATTAGCTAAACTAGTTTTGGTAATAAATCAATTCTTTTATTTTCTGTGTAGTGCCGGGCATTCGCAGAGGAAGTGCTGAACATTTTCTACTTCGTCTTCACACTTGCAGCTTCTGCAAAAATCATAAGATATTAGTCCTAACCGAAGAGCATGCTTTCCGATTAGACAGTGGTCCGTGAGTGGCTCCATTCATATGATCAAAGTCTTTTAGGGCGGCAAGGCGACGTACTGTCTACGTTCCCATTTTCAGAATATTTTTCTCTAGCTCCAGGTGTGCTGCGTGTGGTCAGTGTTAAACCCGAATTGGAAATGCTTATATTTACTTCTTCACTCTCATCATTATCCCAGTTCCGCTCGGACTCATTGTTCTTTTTTTCCCTTAATACTTCTTCTTCGCTAATTTCGAAGCTTTCAATGTCTGCCATGTTCAAAAATTCCTATATTTCTTTATCTGTCATACTTGATAAATAATTTGATCGTATTCCTCCCCAACCCTTTGTTTGTGCTAGATAAAATTTGAAAAAATAAAAGAATTTACAAAATAGTTTTTAAATGGTTAATGCAAACCGATGCCTTTAGACACTATTTCTTTAACGTTAGACCCGTTTACATGTTTTACAACTTAATCCCGTTTATCTGGGTCATATTGACCCATAGCGTATTTTGTATGGAAACTCTCTATTTTTCATGAGATAAAATTAAAAAGTGCTGTTATTTTATGAAATATTAATTTTAATATATATTTTTTTTTTTAATATATGTTTGCACAAAACATTGCAATTTATATAAGATTTATAACCGATTGATAAATCCGATTCGATTGCAGCATTTGATCTGCTAGGCATTGATGGATCTGCCCCATCATTATCATCGTTATCTTCCAATATATCAGGTTCTTTGTATTTGTGTAGGTAACACGATTAACATGCACGATCATAATGCGAAGGTCAAAAACTTTAAAGCAATGGTCACACACAGCAGACGTTTTATTATCCTATGTTTTGCTGTTACCCTTACATGCTCCGCATCTACGTCGTGGTTTCTAATCCAGTAAAAACAGTGAATGAAACAAGAATGAACAATAGAGTGGGTCGAAAAAAAAAGTTTGAAAAGTGCACCCCCTATTTTAAAGATGACTTCGAGACAACTCCAAAAACAAAACTTCAAACTTTTTTTTTTATGGAGACCGACCCACTCTAATGAACAACATTCATTTGAAATGGAAATAATTTATTTTTCGAATCGATACTGTAAGGCGTTTTAGCTTTATACCAATCAAGCTCAAAGCAATTCTTATGCCGTGTGCTATCCGGAAACTTTTCACTCGGATGACGAAATTTTGACAGTCTGAATGAGAATATTTGGCAGATGGGGATGTATATGATTGTCAAAAATTCACGTAGCCCCAAGAACTAGTATAAATTTTGATAATCGGCAAGAGAATTTTTGACGCAAGCAAAAATAGAAAAAACATTTTTGTGCTTCCGACAGCATAGCAACCAGAAGTAAAAAATATTTGCATAAAATACTGTTAATTTTTAATATACCTATATTAACAATTTTACAATTAAATTAAATTCTTGAACTATACTATTGAAATCTAAAGCGTCAAAATTTCATCGTCCTTATTTTCTACCACAAGTGAAAAGTTTCTGAATAGCACACGGCCTTATTGGTTGTTTCGTTGGAGTGTGGTTTCGCTTTTCCAATTGATTTTTAGCATGATATAACGCAAATACTAAAAGACAACACAAAAGAGCACACTGTACATTAGGGCGTATCGAAAAATTTAGATCGTATTCTAAGAGGTCTCAAAATTTGCATGGGGTTGTCCAGATCACCCAAAAAAAATTTTAAGGAAAAAAAAGGATGTCTTCCTGCTCCGCAAGGACAAAGTTGTTTTTTTGAGGAAAACAGTAAAAAATAGCGACCTTAAAATGCGTTGACTTTTATAAAAAAAAAAGTAGGTATGGGCTTAAACTAACAATATATTGGTAAACACGATGCCACTCACGATTCTTATCCACAGTGTCCTGTGTGAAGGATATTCGAAGCAAAAGTTGTAATCGAGATAACACAGAACTTTTAATTGTTACCCAATAGTCTAAATTTTTGTGGTATTGATTATACTGTTAACGTATTCCTTAAAGTTGCCGAATTAATAATTAGCATAATTTTTGCATATGCATGTTCCTACTTTTGAGAAATGTATACTTGAATGCAATTTTTTAACATTTTCAAAAAAAAAGAATGTAAGGTTTTATATCTCGGGTACCAGAAATGGTACCGAGGAAACTGTGCTCAATTTGGATTTTTCAAATATTTCTTTACAACACCCTGTCTAAAAGTATTATTTTAAAATACCAGCTTAAAGCCACAATTTTATTTTCTACTTTGATATTTTTTGATGAAATTGTTAAATTTCATGTTAGGAAGTATTTTTTTTTTGTAAACTATTAAAATGCCTAAAGGCATTGTTATGCAGTAGAGGGTTAACGTTTATAGAGAGATTGAAAATATTAGATATCTTAAAAGTAAGGAGTTTACAAACTACATTAATTACAAAAGCAAAGAATCAATTCAAAAGAAGCAAAAAACCGAATTCATATTACAGTGATGGATAGATAATTCATTTTAAATACAGAAGAATCAAAAACAGGGTGGGCCATTTAAAGCTGCGGGATGTTTTTTGATAATAATAAAAAACAAAAACAGAAATTATTTGCTGTAATATGCTTTTTCAATCACTTGTGGAATATGGTTTCGCGTAAATGGTAGCCGCCAGAGTAAATGGCGCAATGTGATCGATTTTCCAAATTTTCCATCACATTTCGTAGTCTTTCGGACTGAATAGCGGCCATTGCATGTCGAATATTGTCTTTTAAGGCTTCCAGAGTCCGTGGCTTGTTGACATAAGCTTTGGACTTGCCCACAGTAAGAAGTCTTAAGGAGTTAAGTCGGGCGATCGCGAAGGCCAGTCCAAATCACCATTTTTCGAAATAAGGCGACCGGGGACAAAGGACGAAATAAAACGATCGTAGCTCATGCTGTTTGAGCTGTGGCTACGTCCTGTTGGCTGCTCCAAAGTCGTATTTGAAGAAGAACGTCAATGACCCTTTCCGCACAAATTCCAGACCAAACAGTCACACGTTGGTCGCGAAGAGGTTGAGCGTGAACTAATTGAGGATTTTCATTGGCGCAGAACTAACAATTTTGTTTATTCATGACCCCATTTAAAGAAAAAAATGAGCGTCATCACTGATGATAATTTTGAGAACATTTTTTTAATGTAAAGCTGCACGATAACAGCGCGTTGTGGTGGTGTGTACTGTTTCATGGCACAAATTCACTTAGAGTGACGCTTCTAACTCGGGGTGTCATAAGCCGATCTGAAAATAAAAGAAAAAGTTATAAGGTTGCCAGATGCCGAAGGTTTAAATGGTCCCACCCTGTATATTGTATTGCATATATTTTATATTTATTTTATTTTTATTTCCACGAAGATCTCGGCTCTGAAATTAGCATGGGATGTACCAAGCACTTACCTATGTCTTTCAAAGACGTACTCATAGCAAATTTTAGGTTGAAACAAAGTAGCCTTCTAATTTTGACCACTTTTGCTTTTGGTCATTTAAACCATTGTTCATTGGTGGAACCAAAATATTTAAGTTGCTTTTTTTTTAATTATTCCAACATCGTAAAATGTAAAGTTTTACAATGAATTGAGAAATGTTTCTAAATCGAATACCTAACAACTCAATTCATTCAAGAATTAAATTAAAACCAACTTGATACTAATTCATATCGAAAAACAAAATAACTTTGACTCTTTGCCATTGTTTATGAAAGACATTTTCATGCTCCACTTAACGATTAAATTATGACGAGCTCTGCTTGCTCTGCATTTAAAGGATGCTACACGGTCTGTGAGTTATTTTTTGGCAATGAAACGCACGAATCCTCAAACCGAAAAATTGAACAAACGAACTGAATTCGAAACAAACCAATTGCGTATAAAGGACACTGATGCATGTGCGTTGATATGTAGCTACGTTAGCTACGTTGCAAAACTTTGGTAGCTACGAAACATAGTTTGGGACTTTGAGTTATGTACTCGTTGAACCAAGTGAACTTTACCGAAATATTTCATGGCGTTGGTGGCGATTGGGATAAAGCGAACATGGACACATCACACACACTTAAGCACAGCACCACAGATAGAGCTGGAGCAACACTTTGATGACCCCCCTCCCTCTCTTTCCCCAGTAGAAATTCGTCATCGAGTCATTTTCGTACGCATTCTAAATACTTGTAATTGCAATGAATTACTTTTCGTCTAGAGCTCCAGCAGCAGCATGGTATTCCATAAAAACTGATTTATGATGGCATATAAATTTTCTTATTGTTGTGGAGAAACTTTAGTTAAACTGATGAACGTAAATAATGTTGGAACAGAGGAGCAAATTGTTGCCTAATTCAATTTGAGAGTCTTGCTGGTTCAATATTGGACAGAGCCAAATATGAAGAGTTGCAATAAAGTACCGTATAGCAAGTAATACGGCTATTAAACAAAAGACCGAATAACACTATAAAACTTTTTTATATTGATGTAACATGCGCTTCCCTCGGCTGCTTCCTCATAACCCAAAATGTGTTCCAAGTGTTTTGGTCATAAATTTTTATGCAAACTTCAAATGTTTTGTTTGATTTTGTCGCCTCAATAAAACGGCGCTCGTTAAAGCACTGCCACCAACAGCAGACTAGCTGGTCGAAGGCACGGCATGGAGTGGAGTGACAATGATCTCTGAACGCTTTGGTCACGTACGAAACATAAAAGTATTTACAAATAATATTTCCATATGCCAAGACGTGACAAAAAATCAAAATAACGAAGAAGTTTGTGCGGAAGATGTGAGAAAGAAATGTGAATGCGTCTATGACAAATGTCGTAAACGACTCCTTACTTAGTAATCGACATCGACAGTAAACATTAGGATTTCCGATATAGCGTCTAGAACAGTAAAAAATTAGTTTTCTGAGGCAAAAAGGAAATAAATAAGAAAAAAAAAACTGAATCCTTAGCGTATTCGTAGGAGTAAACTTACAGGAGATAAGCAACAAAAAATCAAACATTTTTATTTGGATTAACTTGAGACAAAACAACAATATGACACAGAAAAACTCCATACACAGCTCCCTCCTTTGTGCTCCTTGGTACTACTTGTGAAAAACAGGATGTTGCTGCTTGCATTTTGCTTGTGGAACTTAAAAGCTTCACTATTACTTTTTAATTAAAAGTTTTTTGCTGGATTTCTTCTAACTGAGGGAAATAAAATCCACCAGAAGCACCAGCACCAGCACCAGCAGCAGGACTGACAACAGAAGAGATAAACCAACAGACAGCTTTGAAACCACAAGAAAAACACACACAAAATGTTGGACTCGGGGGAAATTCCCTTGTGACCATTAAAATTTTGTAGATTTTCTCTATTCTGCACTTTCATAGCGAAAGCAATTCATCATCGCAAAGAGCACTAGAAAAGAAATATGAAATAAAAAATAGAGTGATGAATTTTGCTGCACACAGAAAAGAAACAAGAATCCGATTATGAAATATATAAATACTTTAAAAAATAAAAATAAACGAATTCCATCTAGGAAGCAAGCAGAGACAAGAAAAAATTTCATCTGCTGGTGTTTCAAAAAGAAATTTATCTATCTATTCAGGACTGAATTCATGCCAGTGTGAATTTGTTTATGTTATAAAGCTTAACGAAATGCATACATTCAAATGAACACACCATTTTGGTAATAAGATAACTATTAAAACAAACTGCTTATGTTCTAGTTTTAAATGTTTTCACTAAAACAACCGTTAAATTCATATAAACATTTAAAAAGTTTTTAATTGGTCAGTCATTCCAAGTCGAACACAAAGCGAATTTGAGTGCACAACTTCCGATTTGTCTGAAATTGCGACTGTTGATTCCTATTCAAAACTAAAAAACTGTAGGCTGCACCACTGGTACGACCACTTTTCTACAAATTTTCATCAAAAATCCACAATGAATGCGTTTGGCCACATCCAGAGGTTGGAAATGAATTTCCATGCCATAGATAAAACATAATATAATGTAACCATCATCATAAAACGCATACGTAGCCAAATTTATATTAAAATTAAATAACACTCTGCGACAATTTAAGGGTTTAAGTTTAAGTTTATTGATAAAAAATATTAGCATATAAGATTGATTCTTTTAAATGCAACAATGGGTGTTTTTTTTAGAGGTATAGAACTTCAAATTGAAATAAAACAAAAGAAAATCATTTTAATGTCCATCAATTAGGCTTTATTGGAAGGATAATTTTATGCCATTAATGTTTAAATATGATTTCGGGCATGTGGCCGCCGCGGCTGGCTCGAATAAAGCCAATTCTACAGGTCCAATTTTCAACCACTTTTTCGAGCATATGGGGCCGTATGTCGGCAATAACGCCACGAATGTTGGCCTCCAAGTCCCCTAACGTTTCTGGTTTGTTGGCGTAGACGACCGACTTCACATATCCCCAAAGAAAATAATCCAATGGTGTCAAATCACACGATCTTGGTGGCCAATTGACAGGTCCATTCCGCGAAATTATGCGCTCATCGAATGTTTCCTTCAATAAATCGATTGTGACGTGCGCTGTGTGGCATGTAGCGCCGTCTTGTTGGAACCACAACTCGTCCACATTCATGCCATCCAATTCGGGAGCAAAATAGTCGGTTATCATGGCTCTATACCGGTCTCCATTAACGGTAACTGACTCTCCAGCATTATTTCGGAAGAAGTATGGCCCAATGACTCCACCAGCCCATAGAGCACACCAAACAGTCAGTTTTTGTGGATGTAATGGCGTCTCAGGGATTTCATGTGGATTCTCTTCACTCCAAATGCGGCAATTTTGCTTGTTGACGTAGCCATTCAACCAAAAATGAGCCTCATCACTGAACAAAATTTTGCGATGAAAATCAGCATCGAGATCAATCTCATTTTCGGCCCATACACCAAAATCACGACGCATTGCATGGTCTCGCGGCTTTAATTCTTGCACAAGCTGGATCTTGTAAGGTCGCAAGCCAAGATCTTTTCGCAAAATCTTCCATGAAGTTGATGGACAAAGCTCCAATTGCTGTGCACGGTGGCAAATCGATTCATTCGGGTCCTCTTCAACATTTTGCTCTACAGCGGCAATTGTTTCTTCGATGCGCACTGTTCGACGTCTCTGCGGATGCGTATTATCACACAGAGTAAACGTAGTGCGAAAACGACCCATGGTTAACCGAATTAATTGCTCTGATGGACGATTATGTCGACCATAAAATGGACGGAGCTTGCGGTAAACTTCGCGAACTGAACCATTATTTTCGAAATAAATTTGCACGATTTGCAAGCGTTGTTCTTTTGTCAACCTGTTCATGATGAAATGGCAAACCAAACTGAACATAAATGACATTAGAGTTGCCAGAGTTGACCACAAAATGCCAGTTTTATCTCTATTCGAAAAACAAACCCCTAAAAAAAAAACACCCATTATATTGTGAGAAATTATAGTTGGAAGGTAAAGTGAGAAGGTAAAGTATAGAATTTATGTAAGAAATAAATAATGAGGAAATTTGAGATAAGAACAGTTAAGAGAAATATTCAAAGATGAGGCGCTTAAAGGTTGTTTTATTGCTGACGCGTTTTAAGTAATTTGGAAGGGTATTCCCTTTGGACTATACTATATTCGGAAAAATAGTACTAGGAAAAATAGGCTTCTGGCGGACCTGCAGAATTGAAGTTTTTCAAAAAGATAGTTTGGACTTTTTGAATATATAAGTCTATGGAGGAAAATACAGTTTCTTCCATAGAGATAGTTTAGAATACTGCAGCCAAGAACGCGATTACTGTGTGTTGATATATGATAAACATATCTAGCTGCGTTGTTATATGCCACTAATAACTTTTGTGATGACCTTGAATCCAGCTTGCTATAAACAACTTCAGAGTAGGTTATTATGGGCACGATTAGTTGTACTATCAATCTTCTTCTCGTTTCTATAGGAATAAATGGGGCAGTTTTGCTTAGGTTCCTTAATGAATAATACACTTTAGTAACCACACTGTTGATATGGTCTTCGCACGTGAGTGAAGAGTTCATAATGAAACCGAGAATAGTTACTTTGCTAACAAGGCTAAGTTTAGTTCCATTAAGGAAGATAGGAGGCAGTTCAGTAAATGGATATCTATATTTCATAACAGGTAACACATGAGATTTTCTGGGGTTTAAACAGAGGTTGTTTTCTCTGGCCCATTTGGCAATTTCTAGCAGGTCATCGTTTACTCTGGCACATAAATCTTCAATGAGACCTGAAGGTCGGGAAAGATACAGTTTCAAGTCATCTGCATACGCGTGCATTGAGACATCTTTACAGACCGAAAAAATGTCATTTAAAAACATTGTAAATAGAAGCGGCCCAAGTACCGAGCCTTGGGGTACTCCACTACTAATTTGCCTGATCCCTGAAAATATATTTCCTATTTTAACTCTCTGCGTCCTTCCTTCTAAATAACTTTTCAGAAGTTTCGCACCATTACTTGAAAAGTTGAACAACATTTCTAACTTCCTACAGAGCAAGAGGTGACTGACACTGTCGAACGCTTTCGAGAAATCCAGCAAACAAACTAAGGTGATCTCTCCCCTGTCAAACGGCGTTCTTATATCATCTAGAATTTTTACGATTGCGGTAGAACAGCTATGTCCAGGACGAAATCCAGACTGCATGGAAGACAGTAAATTATGTTCAAGGAGATATTTAGAAATTTGTTCAGCCATTAGGAATTCAAGAACTTTTGCTATGGAAGATAGCAGACTTATGGGTCGAAAATCACTTGGTGTGGCAGCTGTTGGTTTTTTTCCTATGGGAATTATTGTCGCAGTTTTCTAGATGGAAGGAAATGTTGAACTTGTTAGACAGTGATTAAGAATGTGTACAAAGGGATTAATTACATAAGGAAGTATGAGTTTAATGAACCTTATATTTATTCCATCTTCACCGATAGCATTCGATTTAATCTTCAAGATGCATCTTACAACATCTTAATCATCAACTGCTGTAAACTCAAACTTTTGATGCATATTAGGAGTTCCCAGACTGATATAAGGGTAAGAGATTTGGCCAACGGAGCTGGCAGCAAAAAACGAATTAAGAGCATCTGGATCTAGTTGACACCCTGCAGTTTTGTTGTTATTTCCTATTCTAATTGCCTTTAGGCTATTCCAGAGTTTTTTTGCAGGTTGTGACGAACTTAGCCTTGATGAAAAGAACCGTTTTGTTGACAGTTTCACTGCCAGGGTCCTTCAGGGTCCTTTAAAATAACTGCAAAAACTCCAATGGTTTCTGATAGCCATTGGTCCATAGAGCATATCATCCAAGGAATTTTTCTGCGTTAGCTCAAATATCCAATTTTCTCATTTGGACTAATGGCTATCAGAAACCGTTGGAGTTTTTTCAGTTATTTTTTGGTGTTGCACATTGCAATTATTCATAGAATGCGCCCTAAGCTAAGCTTTCAAGTTTTCACTGTGATATTGGTTTGAAGACCTTACCACATGAAATCCGTCGGAGAATACCCCCAATTTTTCTTACAAGATTCTACGGAATTAATAATAAAGGGATGTGTGTATATTTCACCCACTTCAGTGAAAGAAGGCGTGTCAGTTTTATTTCCAACTTATCTTCATGTACAATGTTTCAATTCAGGCTCCCGGAATTTACGACCGATGAACTTACGCCCGAAAAAAAAATGGTAAAAAAGCCCGAAATTCTCCATAAAAAATCGGGCATTAATTCCTAGGAAAAAATTTGGAAATAAAACCCGAAACACTGCTGAAAATTCGGGTATAATTTCCATTTTTTTTTCCAGGCTTAATTTCCAAACCATTCGGGCGTAATTTCCTTCTTTCGGGCTCAATTGCCATTTCAAATTCGGGCGTTTTTTCCAAAATTCGATGCTATCGAAAATCGGGCTTGTTTTCCATTTCTTTTTTCGGGCGTAAGTTCATCGGGCGTTTATTGTGGCGTCCGTGACGTAGTTGGTTAAAGTGCGTGGCCTCTATGTCAACGAACCTGGAGACCCGGGTTCGAATCCCAGCAGCGACAGAAAATTATTTGAATTAAAATAATTTTTCTGTACGGCCGCCACCTCTCTGCAGACAATGGCAAACCTCAGAGAGTATTTAAAATGTCATGTAAAGCTTCTTGAGAACAAGAACATTCCGTTCATCGCCGTTCGGAGTCGGCGTTAAACCTGTAGGTCCGGTACTCGGTCAATTGTGTAAAAACTTAATAACACGCACAACACAATTGATCATAACAAGCTAACTAGGTCAAAGTCCTTTCAAGGGCTGAAATGGCCAGTTATTTATTTATTTTTTTATTTAAGTTCATCGGGCGTAAATTCCGGGAGTCTTCAATTCATTATCGATTTAAATTATCAACGACCATCTCTGTTTGATTAGGTGCATCACGTTTATTATTGAGAACAAGTTCTTACTTTTTTACTTATCTGGCGCTTTCAACCGTCGATCACTTTTGGCTTCGTCCAAGAATTTGAGCAGGCCAATCCTGGTACGTACTTGGTGGCGCCGGTTAGAATCACAAAGTGTCGTCAGGTTCTTCAACACTTGGTCCTTCCAAGGAAGATGTGGTCATCCTCTTGTGTTGATTCCCAACGGTTATCGAATCGATTATCTTTTCCCTGAAGCGTCTTTTTTCATTCACTCAACATGATCTGACTACCGGAGTCGATCGACTTTTAAGAAAAAGTTCTTATATTCTTTTTTTAATGCAAACTGATAAAGGATCATATAGTTTTAAGTATTTTACGCCCAGTTTTTGTTTAATGGTCGTGTTACTTTGATTTTTGGAAGCAATTCTTGTCAGAAACCGTTTCAATTACTATGCAATTTGCATCCACTTAGAATAAATATAACTTTTATTATAGCGTTTTAATTTTCATACCCGTTATTTTCGGCTACTTCCGATTGCTCAGACTTCATGCAAGATAAGTGGAACTGATCTTATATTCTGCTGAAATACATTTCATTATTTAAGCATACTGAAATGTAATTGATTTCCCAGACATCGTAAAGAACGATTGGTGCTAAGCAGTGGCGGATCTACATACGGGCTAAAAGGGCTCTAGCCCCTCCCCCATCTTGGAGAATTTTTTGTATGGGAAAAATCGAAAAAAAGTAAAAAAATACGCTTCAGCCCCCCCCCCCCCCCCCATTGGCATACAAAAGTATAGTTTCAGCCCCCCCTTTGGCGAATCCTAGATCCGCCACTGGTGCTAAGCACAATTTGTCACGATTGCGAATCGATACAAAAGCAGCATCCAGACAATGCAGACATTCTGATGCTTCGTTTAAAAGTACAGCTCTCGATTTTTTTGAGCTTTGTTCGAGAACTCCTATACCCGAGCACTTGAAACCCGAAAAAGCCCGGGTAGATTGAAAGACCAATTATTCGGGCGTATACCGGGTAATTCGATAATCAATGCCAGGGTATTTTCGAGCTACCTGGGTAGTTTAGAATTTTTAAAATTTGATCGCTTTTACATCGCGAAAAGTGTCGGTGGATTTTAAGTTGGCAACAAATTATATAGAATTTGGCCTTGGTAGTCGAGTAGGTAGCGTTCTCGACTGCTGTTCCAGAGTTCCCGGGTTCGATTCCCGGCCGTTTTAATCAACTGAAATTGAAAATTCATCAACATTTACGACTTAAAGTTATAGTAGATGGTACAGAAGTTTGTGGATGAGAATGCCTTATAACTTTAATTTACTGAGGTAAAGGCATAACACTTGCCTCAGATTCATATTCAAAAGTTTCTTTTGCTTAGAACATGCTACACATGTTTCACTTAATTGATCCTTCCTTTCCACCATTTCGGGCCGTGGAGGTAATACGTCTTCAATTATTCGCCACATAATAATTGCGAGGCGTACAAAAGCAAAATAAAACACAACATCAAATTAAACAACCAAAAGGAATCGATGCTCTAAATATAACCAAACCGAATAAGGCGATATTTGTCTCAATACCATAACAACCACGCTGCTATAATACTTAGATTTAATTAGAAATGTTCGAAATACCCGAAAAGCTCGAAACTACCCGGTTAACTCGAATTACCCGAAAAAGTCCGGGTACCCGAATATTAGTCGGGTAGCTCGAAATACTCGAAGATACCCGAAAATACTCGAAAATAACCGGGTGCCTGGATATTACCCGGGTAATTAGAGCTACCCGGGTAAAAAGTTGCCAATAAATTTTAAAAATTCGTCAGTCAACTAATACCAAAAAATCAATTATACGGTCTCGACATTTTCAGTACTGCAAATCTGTAGTTTATAGATAATACTAAGTTAAAGGATAAATTTAATACTGATTTTTATAACTGTATTTTTGGAAAAGGGAAAAGCTCGCACACTGTTACGAAAAACTGGAAAAAAAAACACAATTTTGAAAAAGTAGTCTCTTAGCATCTAAAAAAGGGTAATTTTGCGACTATGTCGGCCAAAGATAACGCTGGGTAAATGTATTCGCGCATTTATTTTAATGCGGAAGGCTTATACGTAGCTCGTATACAGACGAGACATTCAAAACGCCATTTGAATACACTCAAGCTGTTCTCTGATAGGTACAGTGGACGTTCAGTGTAACGATTAAAAGATTTACCGTGTTTTCTAATGAAAACTTACATTCATTAAAATTCATCGTTAACATTGATGAAAACAAGAGATTATTTCGAAATTTTTATAATTTATGAATCTGTACTTATAAATTTTAAAAATAATTGACCTTAGTATAAAAATAAATATTCTAAAATGGATTTAATGTAAAACATTTATTGTGCTTTTATATCATTTCATATTTCATATTATCGTTTGATATTCAGTCTTAACAAAATTTAATTTTCCAGATGATGTTAAATTGTTAAGTTCTGAGGACCAAGAAGTTTTAACGTCCTTCCCTTAAATCATTTCTCTGATGCAACAATAAAGCAAACTTAATTCTTTTTGACATCTGAAAAACTTAGAATTTAGTGAAAGTTTGCTTACTCTGCACTTGTACTTAAATAGTTCCTTTGTATCATCTACCAAGTGTCTTTTACCTGTTTTTCTTCCTCTGAATGCCCGTTTGACATGACGCATTATTTTTAGCATTGTACTGAACTGAGCAGAGCAGAGCCTAGCCGAGCGCAGACAAAGTAAACTGTTAATAAAACAAAATTGCTTCACATAACATGCAGTTTATTATATAACCTGTACACACACAGACACTCATTTATATACATATTTACTTGTCATAAAGGTATATACTGGCGATAAAACGTAGTACCAAATGAGAGCTGAAATGGAAAAGTTGGAACTTCATGATGGGTACTTAAACAAGCTCATAGCTTCCCTTCGTTGCTCAAGTTTGCACCTTGCTGCGGCACCTCGCCATTCTTGACTGTGTACCTTTGCAGTCAAGAGGACCCAACAAAACACACAGCCACATACAGCCACACACACACACATATACACCTATAAGCCCATTGGCTTGTTGAGCTTCTATCTGCTAGTGCCGAATTTACTTCAACCTCAACTTGTCCGCTTTACTTTTGGGTGCTAGGGATGTTAAACTCATGCTTAGTTAAGTTTTCCCGCTCCTCGGTGCCTGTCTGCGATTTTGTCTTGTCATAGCTGATTGTTACACGAGCAGCTGATGCACGTAAAGTATGTAGCATAAATTGCCTGGACTGTATGTATGGCATATATTTGATGAAAGAATTTTACTCGGTTGTGTGACTCTGATGCGCGCGCTATTTAAATGTATTTATCTACCACTAAGTCAGACAAATAAATAGTACCTACTAAAACCTTAACATTTTATTCTATTTAAGCTAAATTGTTGGGTCTATATAAGAAATATTTTAAATGCAAAATTTGGGTCGAATTCCTTGAAATTTATTATTTTTATACTTCCACGCTTACTCGCAAGGAGTAGATGAGTTAAGTTTCTCAATTCGCTAGTAATACTCATAAGGAGGTGTGATATTTATAACTTTCTTTCTTTCTAAATAACACACGAGTGGGGTATTAATACATTCCTTATTCGTTTTAAATTATATTTATCTGACACCAGATTTTAGAGATGTTTATTTTATAATAATAAAATTTAATTGGTTCCACCCTGTGGTCATTTGAGCTGTCCTCCAGTTGTATGGAGCCGAAGTTTTTTTCGAATTTTAACTCATACTGCTCGGAAAAACGTGACATTTGTCGTCAAACCGAGTTTCCAAAATTTTCATGCTGATCGCGCAGTGCCTTACCCTGCCTAGTTGGGCTAAAAGTTGAGATAGTGGGAAAAAATGTCAATATTTCACTATTTTTTAGTTTTTGGTAATTTTTTGCCCACTAGGCATCCATTTAGTATGTTTAAAATATTTTCATCGTAAAGTACACATTACCTTTCCAACAAGCAAAATAAGTTTAAAATCGATTGATATACAACAAAACTCTGTCCAATCGAATTTGATGGAGATGCCATGATTATGAGTCTCAATCCAATGAATTTCACCAGTAATGAATTTTGGTCGAGAACGTAATTTCAAAGCAATTTTAGCAATTTTAAGGAATAGTTAATTTTATCAATATAAGTATGATAAGGCTTTCTTTTGCAAATCGTAGATGATCATTTATGGAACGGTAGCCCGTCTTGAAAATTACTTGGTTTTCACTCCGTTGAAGTTTTCAAAGACAAGTTTCCAACTTTTGCTTCGAGCAATTTTTTAAGATTTTTTCGCGATATCATCTGCGCCTGAGGTAACTGCGTTTGATCGTTTTGGAAAACAATGAAAAAATATAGATGCTACCAAGTATGAGTCAGAAATTATTGATGAAATTATTAAGAGAAGTATCAGTCTTGAGGAATGCTAAGAATTTAAAGCTTTCTTTCGTTTGCATCTACGGGATAAGCAACCGCGTGGCGACTACAAAGAACTTTTGGAAGTGGCAGTTCTTTTTCTAGGCAGTGATGATTACAAACTTCGTACTTCTCGAGCAATTTCTCATGCTCGCTTTATGACCTCATTTAAAATGTTCCTGTTTCAGAATCAATTCCACATGTTAAGAAAAGAACTGGATGGCTTGCATGAAATAGACAACGTCTTCATCCGCATTTATATAAAATACTGGTTTCGATGTGACAAAGCGATTGAAGCCCCGATGAAAAACTTTACTTTCATAAAAGAAATAGTTAATTACCCAAATCCAAAATTTTCTGCTGCTTTGGTTCACAAATTCCGAAGACATGTGCCATTTCTATCGGAAGAGCCAGCTGCATTTGCGTTCTTTGATCAACAAGTGCCATTAGAAACAAAGAAGAAAATGTTAGCAGCATTGCACGTTGATGACGAAGATTACACAGATTGTCGCACAAGAAATATTGTTTCTGTTGAAGAATTCAAGTCATTCGCTGAAAGATATGTAAGTGATTTCATAACAACCAACAGCAAAGGATTATTTCAACATTTGGAAACAAAAGAGCGTTGGCTGTGTCGTGGACACACCCGTAAGTTTTGAAGTGACGGTGTTTCTTTATACTCCTATTTCATGTCCAAACTCTTGTTCTAATCCATGACCAAATTTTTGACTTAATCAAATATACCGAATCCCTTTCCTAGTTTAAAAAGGTGTGTCTTAGTTTTTGTCCTAATCCATATCCAAATTCATGTCATTGTCCTTTTCCAGTTTCATTGTGTTATTTTGTTGTTTGTGAGCAGTGAAATCGTAACCTACTAGATTTTTTGTTGTTGTTGTTGTTGTTGTAGTTGTTTATGTTGATGTTGATGTTGATGTTGATGTTGATGTTCATGTTGATGTTAATGTTGATGTTGATGTTGATGTTGATGTTGATGTTGATGTTGATGTTGATGTTGATGTTGATGTTGCTGTTGATGTTGATGTTGATGTTGATGTTGATGTTGATGTTGATGTTGATGTTGACGTTGATGTTAATGGTTATGTTGATGTTGATGTTGATGTTGATGTTGATGTTGATGTTGGTGTTGGTGTTGGTGTTGGTGTTGGTGTTGGTGTTGGTGTTGGTGTTGGTGTTGGTGCTGGTGTTGGTGTTAGTGTTAGTGTTGGTGTTGGTGTTGGTGTTGGTGTTGGTGTTGGTGTTGGTGTTGGTGTTGGTGTTGGTGTTGGTGTTGGTGTTGGTGTTGGTGTTGGTGTTGGTGTTGGTGTTGGTGTTGGTATTGGTGTTGGAGATGTTGTTGGATTTGGAGTTGGTGCTTTTCGTTTAGCTTTTTTTTTTGCTTCCCCATTGGTTGAGCTCTAATTTCAATTAATCCAGCAAAAGTGATGCATATGCGTCACATTAGGCGGTTCCCTGGGGGTTTTTGACACGCCGTAAAATTTTTTTTTATTTTTGTCATATGCCCGAAGACCTCACCTTTGTTTTCGTTCCTTAAAATTTACCGTTGCTTCAGTAGTCACAGAGTTAAAAATCCATGTAACGTTTTTTCATGGCTGTAGCATTTTTACTACATTATGTGATTGCATCCCTGAAATCATTACAACAAATTTTTTTTTGTAATTTAGTTGTGAAGCGTAATAATACATCCCTGCTGTCGTTAAACAAAATTTACTGTAGCACTCCTCCTGAGTGAGTAATAATTCCATGAAACGATATTACGTTTCTGTTACATAAGCTATTATATTCACGACCTGACGACGCCGGAATTTTTTATTTTTGTCGTAAAGCCATGTATAAAAACTTTATTTTCCTTTTTACACTTTTATCGTAGGTTATATACACATTGAGTAAAAATTCAATGCAACGCCGCTGCATGAATGTTGCGTTATCGATCTTTGAGCGGCTCTCTCAGCGTCCTTATGATGTCAGAAATTTTTTGTCTAATTTTGTTGTGAGGGCTTCCAATAGGCCTTTATTGGCGTATCGTATTTTTAATCCTAGCACTAATACTCAGCGAGTAATAATTCCATGGAACAAATTTTCAGTTGCGTTGCTTACGCAGGTCCCACTACGTCCCTATGCCATATTAAATTTTTTTTTTGTTTTTTTAATATAGCCAAAGAATTAACCTTTACGGTCATACTATTTTTTTAATCATAGCTCTTATACCCAGCGAGTAACAATTCAATGAAACGCAGATGAATTTTTAAAAAATTCATTTTTTAACTTTTTTGGAAACTAGAGGAGTATAACGTAACTTCGTCACGTCAAAAATGGATTTTTTAAAATGCGATCCCTCAACATGGCGTGAGCATGAAGACTTTGCCACAGGATTGCAAGTTTGTAAGAGTATACATGTCGTAAATGATCCCGCTAAAAGAGCGGTTAAATTGATCACTGAGTACAACCGCACGTTTAACCAAGACGAGGAAAAGAGGCAGTATTTGTTGCAAGTAAGAGAATTTTAAAAAGATAATTGGCCATCTCACAAAAAATCTGATCTTCTGAATTGAAAATGGAACTCAATGACTTAACATTCTATTGCGGCATCGATACTGGGTTCGGTGTCCGGTTAGGTCATGGTCCTATGCTTTTTTTTCGCATTTGCAATTTTCTGTCTTCATTTCTAATCAGCTCAAATTGAAAATTCATCAATATTTACGACTGGAAGTTGTAGTTGATAGTAGAGAAGTTTGTGGATGAGAGTGCCTTATAACTTGAATTGACTGAAGTAAAGGCATAACACTTGGCTCTGATTCAAATTCACATGTTTCTTTGGCTTCCCACCACGCTTATCCTACACTTGTTTCACATAATTGCCCTTTCCTTCCCACTAACCTATGGCCCCATTTCGAACCAAGGCAGACTTGCCTGAATAGATATTCCACCTGAAATTCTTGGTTCAAAGCTAAAAAAAATATCGAAAACTTTAATATTCTCACGGAATCTCAAACCTCAACCGATTTTTACCCTATTTTGCTCGTTGGAAAGGAAATTATATGTACTCTATGATGAAAATATTTTCAGCAAACTAAATGGATGCCTAGTGTCCAAAAAATGGCAAAATAATCAAGATTTGACAAATTTTGGATTATTTTCCAATTATCTCAACTTTGAGCCCAACTAGGCAGGGTAAGGCCCAACGCGATCAGCTTGAAAATTTTGGAGACTCGATTTGACGCCAAATGTTATGTTTTTCCGAGCAGTATGAATTAAATTTGGAAAAAACATTTTTTAGGACAGCTCTAGTGGTCATGGTGATAAAAATGTATGTAGCACGTCTCCTGTGCGAGTAGTAATTCATGCAACGATACTACATTTCTGTTGCCTAAGCTACTATCTTCACGACCTAACGACATCAGAATTTTTTTATTTTTGACGTAAGGCCAATTATTAATCCTTCGTTTTCCTTTTTAGACAGTTATCATAGCTTATTTAATCACCGAGTAATAATTCAATGCAACGCTGTTGCGTGAATGTTGCATTATCGATCTTTGAGAGGGTCTCTCCGTGTCACCATGACATTAGAAATTTTTTTTTTCTAATTTTGTTGTGAGAACTTATTCCTTTATTTGCGTATCATATTTCTTACCTTAGATCTAATACTCAGCGAGTAATAATTCTATGTAACAAATTTGCAGTTACGTTGCTTAAGCAGCTCCAAACGCGTCCCGATGATGTTTTGAATTTTTTTTTTTCGTTTTATAATGAAGTCATAAAACTCACCCTTACGGTCGCACTTACCATTATTTTTGTCATAGCACTTATATTCAGCAAGTAACAATTCAATGCAACCCCGATGCATTTTGAAAAAATGACTGTTTTAACTTTTTTGGTAACTTCATCACGTCAAAATGTTTTCCTGTTAACCTTCTTTATTAAAAGTTATTTAATTTTTTTATTTGTTTATTTAGATAGAATGAATATAAATAAAAAATCTGCTGTTTTACAGTACAATAAATAATGAAAAATAAACAAAGAAGTACTTATGGAATTGAAATACCCCGATGCTCAGATAATAACAATATTAAAGATAAATACTGTTAACAAAGTTATAATTTATAAAAATTGCGATATTTCATTATTTCATTTTATATAATGCTGTTTAATAAGTATTTGTTCTAATTGAGAAACATGTATTTTTTCAAAATTAATTTTTATTATTCAACATCCTCTGTTTTTAGCTCAAAGCACTTAGTCAAGGGATGGATAGATCGGATCGTCCTGCATAGGGATGGATAGATCGACTTCGAGAAAATCGACCAGTTGACTCGGTCGTTAAAATTTCGACTTTTTTAAAGTTAACTATTTCTGTTGATCGAAAGTCAACAATCGAATTTCACACTTGACTTTTTTCGACTTTTAAATTGATTTGATATTTTTTTAATTCCTAGTTAATTAATTATTTCCTAGTTTATTATTGATGTGTTATTGAGATATTCTTGTTGCTTTCTCATTTTTTTTTATCAGAGTACTCGCGTGTCATTGTGAGCGTACAATTCGAAAAGATACACAAGTAATCGCACGCGCTCGCGGACGGTTCTTAATATTTGATTACTTTCGCCACCTTTGAGACTTGAGAAATCATTTCTCATTCCGTGTACCTACTACAGAGCTGTACAAGCATTAGAAAAATCACTTGCAAGCCATCTGCCGTTATTCAAGAACTTCGTCTCTTCCGTCGTCACATTTCAAAACAATGAGTGTTGTAAGTAGATTTCTTTTTTGCATGCACTTAAATTCAGAATAAATAAACAACATTATATCAAAACATCAAAACTGTATAAAAAAACTGAAGTAGATATATCCCAACTGAAGTATGTAGAATATAGAAAAATGTTACGCAATACACCTATGCATGTTCCATTTCTTTCAGAATTTTTTTTTATTGGTTTAATATTTAGTTTGGTAAAAACCGATATTTTTGGCCCATCTTGCTACGTTTTCAAGATATGGCATTTTAACCTAACTTTTTAAGATTATCGTATCTAGCGATCCCTTTACCTTTGCGTCTCAAATTCGAGCCCCCCTTTAGAAAATAGAACAACACTGTTATTTTTGGCCTATCTTGCTTCGTTTTAGAGACATGGTGTTTTTTCTTAGTTTTAAGGTTATCATGTCGACCGATCCCTCCAACTTTGCGTCTCGAGTTCGAGTCTATCTATAGAAAACTGAAAAATACTGTTATTTTTGGCCTATTTAGCTTTGTTTTCTAGATATGGCGCTTTTTCTAACTTTGTAAGTTTAAATTGTATTATCGACTGACCCTCTTTACTTGTGAGCTCCTTAAAAAACTTAAAACGATCGCTGAAAATTTGTCGATGGTAATGCATGATGTATTCGATGTGCCCGCTATGTTTTCCCGTTGCTTTTCTTCATTGTTGTTCTATGGTTTGATATTTTTATATTAAAATTTTATCACTGCTTCGATACTAACAAACAGCTTTCAAAATATGCAATTCTGGTTTTGTTCCAGAAACTCCGCTTCATACAGAATATTTTTGTTAGATGTCAAGGCTACTCTGAAACACACTGAATCAACATAACGTATACTTTCAAGTACTGTGAATATAAGGCTTTGTTCAGTTCATTTGTGCCTACCAAATCATACGCGCTTATGGACGAGAGCACAGATGAGACTTTTGATACTCATGCGGCAGTTCGTGAGCTGAACACTGCGAAAATTAAAGCTGGGCAGTGCCAAGCAAAATGTAGCTCTCAACCACTTTTATTATTTGAGCTAACTTCTTAGACAATAACCTATGTACGATTTTATGTCATATAGGTTTCCATTAGATGATATATGGAATAAGTTGTGCCATTGAAACTTTTTGAGCCACTATTGACGTTTTTTTCGGAGATGCCAAATTCAGAGTGCCACAACTATTTCTAAAATGATTTCAACCGAATGCAAAAGTGTATTGATCATCTTGGAGAATACGTTGAAAAACGATTAAAGTATTTCACTGATAAATTACTATTGACGTGACGAAGTTACGTTATACTGCTCTAGTTTCCAAAAAAGTTAAAAAATGATTTTTTTAAAAATTCATCTGCGTTTCATTGAATTGTTACTCGCTAGGTATAAGAGCTATGATTAAAAAAATAGTATGACCATAAAGGTTAATTCTTTGACTATATTAAAAAAACAAAAAAAAAAATTTAATACCGCATGGGGACGTAGTGGGAGCTGCTTAAGCAACGCAACTGAAAATTTGTTACATGGAATTATTACTCGCTGAGTATTAGTGCTAGGATTAAAAATATGATACGCCAATAAAGGCCTACTGTAAGCCCTCACAACAAAACTAGACAAAAAATTTCTGACATCATGGGGACGCTGAGACAGCCGCTCAAAGATCGATAACGCAACATTCATGCAGCGGCGTTGCATTGAATTTTTACTCAATGAGTATATAACCTACTATAAAAGTTTAAAAAGGAAAATAAAGTTTCTATACATGGCTTTACGACAAAAATAAAAAAAAATTCCGGCGTCGTCAGGTCGTGAATATAGCAGCTTATGTAACAGAAATGTAATATCGTTTCATGGAATTAATACTCACTCAGGAGGAGTGCTACAGTAAATTTTGTTTTACGACAGCAGGGATGTGTTATTACGCTTCACAACTAAATTACAAAAAAAATTTTGTTGTCATGATTTCATGGATGCAATCACATAATGCAGTAAAAATGCTACAGCCATGAAAAAACGTTGCATGGATTTTTAACTCTGTGACTACTGGTGCAACGGTAAATTTTAAGAAACGAAAACAAAGGTGAGGTCTTCGGGCATATGTATGACAAAAATAAAAAAAAAAAAATTTGAAGGCGTGTCAAAAACCCTCAGGGAACCGCCTAATGTGACGCATATGCATCACTTTTGCTGGATTAATTGAAATTAGAGCACAACCAATGGGGAAGCAAAAAAAAAACTAAACGAAAAGCTCCAACTCCAAATCCAACAACAACTCTAACACCAACACCAACACCAACACCAACAGCAACAACAACACCAACACCAACACCAACACCAACACCAACACCAACACTAACACCAACACTAACACTAACACTAACACCAACACCAACACCAACACCAACACTAACACCAACACTAACACCAACACCAACACCAACACCAACATCAACACCAACACCAACACCAGCACCAACACCAACACCAACACCAACACCAACACCAAAACCAACACCAACACCAACACCAACATCAACATCAACATCAACATCGACATCAACATCAACATCAACATCAACATCAACATCGACATCAACATCAACATCAACATCAACATCAACATCAACATCAACATCAACATCAACATCAACATCAACATCAACATCAACATCAAAATCAACATCAACATCAACATCAACATCAACATCAACATCAACATCAATATTAACATCAACATTAACATCAACATCAACATCAACATCAACATCCACATCAACATCAACATCAACATTAACAACAAGAAACTTCGTCACGTCAAAACCTACGGGTGTGTCCACGGCACAGCCAACTCTTTTTTTTTTATCTTATTGCTAGGCGCAAGACTTACAAGGCATTTTGGAATCTATGGGAATCAATGTGATGCGAATCTACAAGATTGACCCCTACCAAAATTCAGCGCTCAAGCGCCTAAAAATGTTTTCAGTTCAAAAACTCAAACAAGCTTTTCAATTCAAAAACGTTATTATTCTTTTTTTCCTCTTTACACGTATAGATAATGTTGATATATAATGTGATAAATATTGACCGCCAAATTCAAAAAATATTTTTTTTTTTATTTTTACGGAAAGTTCGCTTTTTGACATGAAATATCTTTTAAACTATTAACAATTTCAGAGTATCATTTAACAAACAAATTTAGAGTTATCATAAAAAGAATCGTTTTATACGTTTTTGTCTTGAACTCCTCCAACCAAGCTGATTGATGGTATACGTCGGAATGCTCACTGTATCTTTTTGGTTACAACCATGTTCTTTAATAACGCTTAAACCAAAATTTCGGTGTTGTTGGGCATTTAAGGGTTAACGCTTTCGTTCTCTTCAAACGGTTATGCTTACAGAATCAGCTGACTAAATTATTTGGAGCAAAAGTGAATAAATGTTGAATACAAAAAAAAGGCCATGTATTTTGACTGTGTGTTATTGACAGTGTAATTTTTTTTGTTTAAATACTCCCGGAAGCCCTTAAATTAAAAAAATATTTTTTTGACTCAAGTCTTGTTCCAGATTCTAGAAACAGGAATTTTATTCTTGTTTCAAGTTATCATTTATTTTACTCAATTTTTGAAAATTAATGCTCATTATAAATTAATTTTTCTTAATTTTAATTTTTTGTGCTTGATTTGAGCAAATGAGGCTGGATTTTAAATTTTCTTAGATCGAGCAAAATATTTGCTTGGTATAAGAATATTATTTCTCTCCGTGTACAATTATCATTCCTTTTATAAACCCCGAAGTTGACTTAAAACCGTTTCTCTTCCGGATAAGTTTTAGTTTTGTTTGAATTTATGGTAAATAACGCAAAAAAAGTTTTTGTTTCTGTCCCGGGTATCCAGCGCTCAAGTGAGTGATGATTTCCTCAAAAACGCAATTGGGTTTGGCTCTCATACAAGTGAAATGTCCCTTCCTTCAATGTGTGCGAAATACATATTCCCTTAATTGCTGGACGGTTAAACATAAATAGAAGCTCAGAGCTACCGTAGAACCGAATTCCCTCTTCTTTAAATGATTTAAGAATGAAGTTGTGCACCTGAGCATTAACCATTACAAACTGATAAGTTTTTCACTCATTTAAGTGTGCTCATTAAAATTAGTAATTTTCAAAAAAACAACTTAAAATTGGCGCCCACAAGATACGAGAAAAATGGCGTGTGCGTCAATTAACTTTTATGCTATTATATCTCGCCGAAATTCAAAATAACCGATTAGCGCGTTCGAATTAGAATACTTGTAAAACGGCGGTGTCCTTTTTGCCTCCTGTAAACAGCACATATCTGAAAGTGACTCCTCAGTCTATGAAAAACTCTCGGGAAAAAGAAAAAATTTAAGGACGCGCTAGGTAAATTTCAACTTGCTTCAAAGTATTCCAAGTCCAGGTAACCAGAGAACTTTTTCATTAATTCGTACGCGAACAAACAGAATTCAAACACGATTTGTCCCCTCCGTAATTTCCCCTCCGAAAATTCTGAAAATCGACCCAGCACCTCGAAAAATGCAATTCCAGTGGAACCCTTGGAGGAAACAGTTCTTTTTAAGGTTGATGTAAATTAGAATTAAATTCAAATTGCGGTTCTGAATAAAGATCCCATCGATCGGCTTTGTGAAAAACCTCATCATCGTAAAAGCCTCAAGTTGGAATGCATTTGCGCTTAAATTGCCTGCATAAGTGAGCAGAATTTTATAAAGAGTTCATATGTTTTTGATGAAAGTTCGCAAGCCTAAAATAATATGATGTGAGAATTTCCAACATTCATATTCAACCGGCAACAAACGCCAGCACAGTTCACAATTGCATTGCTCTAGCCGCTGACAGCATCTGATCGTTCTGAGTTGGTACAATTGTACATGTAAATATTTTGGAATGTTCAGGCATTGATTCGAGCCCTCGAAGATGATGCAAAGTGAAGGAAAGACATAGCGTACAATATGCTGAAGTCGTGAACTGAGAAACGCGCTGGTGGTAGATAAGCTGCAAGTTAAGGCAAAAGAGCACCACTCATCGGAACTCAACAACAAAGTGAAGCCTCAGCATGGCGTATGTAGTGTTCTGCTGCTGCTGCTGCTGCGGCTGCGAAGTGAAGTGAACACTCCGAAGCACTCTGCTTATTATTATTATTTTGAGATTCAAAACAAGCGATAAGAACGTGTCACGTTTTGCAATTTACACATTTAACAGTGGGGCAGCCATTGTTTTTTCAACACGTTCGTGAGCGCTAAAAGATGATTTATAAATCGTTGCGTTGCTCCTCACTCGGTCCGCCCCGCTGGGCACAGTTGTGCTGCACTAGTGCACTCAATACCTTTCGGCTTCAATGGGCACCTCGGCGTCTGTCTGTGCTCGTTTGTGTGTGCATCCAACTTCTTAATGTTGGCATTCTTCGAAGATCCTCTGCAGCAGTGTTGCTTTTTATGTTCTTTTTGTCGCTTACTTTTATGGCATGCAAAGGCAGGAAGGACACCAATGGGATCATCGCTTGAAATATCTGAGTGCATTTTATATAACTTTTTTCGATGCATTGTTTTTTTTTTTTTTCAGCTTTCAGCATTCAGCTTACACAAAGCAACTGTAGCTTGGAGCCCCCAGTGGCGCGATTGTCGTTGATTTTTTTAGCTGATGCAAAGTGCAGAGGATGGTCCACTTCAGCACCTTTGCTTGCCAGCACTCATCACAGTCGTCATCGTCCACCGTTCGCTTATTCTGAATTATTGCTGGGTGTTTGTATCTTTTCAAAAATGCACAAAAAGTTTTGAATAATTTGGGGTCAGGACCATTGTTTTGCGCCAACACCTATCGGGCAGAACAAGGCGCACAACTTCAAGTGAAGCGATCTGTAATCGCGACTCTTTTTATTTTTTTATTTTTTTTTGTCCTTTTTCCTGCTTTGTTGTTGCTGCTAAAATCGTGCCTTATTAAAGCCGACTGCCATGGTTGGAGTTGCGAAGTAGCGGCACGAAGCAATATAAAAATCCATTGGTTGCGGGTTGGCGGGAACGCATGGTCGCTAGCCGCCACTTAAAAGCTACAATCTGCTGCTGCCAACTTCGCACACAGGCCATCAAGATGCGTGGAATTCAATTGCGTTGAATCTAGGGAAAAGTGTTAAAACCCTCGCTAGGATATGTGCTCGAAGCTAATGCGATGATTATTCGTCCTCATGAATTATGCAGCGATCACTTGCACAGGAATTCTTTTATCCGCTGTAAAAGGAAGAATGTTTATGTTGGCTTTTATTTTTTTTTTGTTGCGATAAAAATATGCAATTGGCACTAAAAGTAATGGTGCCACAAGAAATTTAAAAATACCGGGGAGTCATGAGAAGCGGTGGCAGGTTTATTAAAATGCGCATATTTAAGGTGAACGCACAGCTATCACAACTTGTAGATACTACTATTTAAACTTGCGTTAGCTTTGGTGCGAAACTAGAATATTTTAAGATACTGAGCAACCAAGTTTGGAGAAATGTGCGTAAATGGAATCAACTTGTCGCCCAGAGCTTTTCTTCACACACAGTTCAATAGTTAAATGATTTACATATTTCTGTGGATTATTTGTATGTGTGTACGCTGTTATGTATGCTATAAAATTCAATTACTTATAAAACGCAGGCAATTTAGTGTAGTTGAAAATGATGAAAATATAATTTAAGATAAATTTTAGAATTAAAGATAGAACGTATTAGAACGTTATAAAGACACATTAAAGAGTTGAATAAACATTAGTTGTTTTTAGTATTTAAACTTGTAAATTCGTTGGCACTTTCTAATAAAAGAGTGTCTCAGTAAGAGTGCACTTTTTAAATTTAGTGTTATTTTTTATTTGTGCAAGTGGCAACTCTGAAATTTGGCAGTTGGAACATATGTTTATTCCGATTATTAAAAATGGAGCGCTTTACAAAAGAACAACGCATTATAATTGTGAAAAGTTATTACAAAAATTTGAAAACTTATGATGAGACCGCTCGCAAACTTCGAACACTTTTAGTAGAGAAAGTGCACCTAATGTGTCAACCATTCGAAGAGTGGTCAAAAAATTTGAAGAAACTGGGTCGGTTATGGACAGTAAGACTACCGTGCGTTAGGGTGTCCCTTAAAAATGACTTCTTACAAATACCTCGCGAACAAGTTTTATTTTGTTTCTCATCACTTCAAAGTTTTGTATTTAAAATTTTACCTCAATATTTCAAAGTTTAGGTGTGGCACAAAGCTTTCAAAATTGTTAATTTTCTCTAAAAATCTGGCATTGCCATAAGAAACTTAAGTACGCGCTAGGAGGTAGTAGATGCTAGAGCCCTGCCTGAGTATAATCGCAAAGGCCCATGTTACACGGTGCTCGTTTGCTCGGCGTGCAATGAACACTTTTATTCTCTTTTCTCAATTTGCACGTTGGTAGGTCACACGACCTCAGTGGCGTCCGTGGCGTAGTTGGTTAAAAAAGTGCGTGGCCGCTATGTCAAAGAACTTTGGAGACCCAGGTTCGAACCCCAGCAGCGACAGAAAATTATTTGAATTAAAATAATTTTTCTGTACGGCCGCCACCTCTCTGCAGACAATGGCAAACCTCAGAGAGTAATCAAAATGCCATGTAAAGCTTCTTGAGAACGAGAACATTCTGTTCATCGCCGTTCGGAGTCGGCGTTAAAATTGTAGGTCCGGTTCTCGGTCAATTGTGTACAAACTTAATAACACTCACAACACAATTGATCATAAGAAGCTAGATCCAAGTCCTTTCAAGGGCTGAAATGGCCAGCTATTTAATTTTTTTTTTTTAACATAAACCAACCTTAACTTTGTAATGGCACCAAGCTGGACGTAAACAAAATATTGAGAAATGAGAAGCAACAATTTTGAATGGAAAATTCAACGGCGAAGACGTTTTGATTCCTCGCATCCCAATGATTCCATCTGATGTGCCATTTGAATTTTAGCGTCTTCAATTCCCTGTGCGCCTTGTATTAGCCGTTATCATCAATAAGTCGTAAGGACAATCTTTACAAATGTGCGGTATAAATTTGGAAAATCCAGTTTTCTCGCATGGCCAATTCTACATTGCTTGCTCCCGTGTCGGAAATCCATCTGCTCTATTTGTTTTCACCATAGATGGTGATAAAAAAAACAAGAACGTTGTTTATTTAAGAGCATTGCAATAAATGTTTTAATTTTATACAAATTGTTCGAAAAACCTTTTTTTTATTTGCCAGGCGAAGCGGGCGGGTTCAGCTAGTGATTTCATATTCTTCAAAGAATCATAAATGTGACTTTTTTCAAGTTCCTTAGATTTTTATTAATAAGTACGTTACGGTGCTTAACTTCAACAATTGAGGTGGTCGAGTAGTAGTAGTACTCGAGTAGTCGTGAACTTTTATCATAGAGGTCACGATTTCCATCCACAGCAAAAGTATATTTGTTATCATATGTTTTATGTATTTATGTAGAATACATGAAAACTTACTCTTTTAAAAAAACTTCATAAAACTACCATATATATTTAATTTAATTTCGAACACAACAAATAGAAGTTCGTTTTTTGTGGTTTTTACTTTAAAGATTCATTTTATTTCGGTTGCGGCCGTGGTCGAACGCAATGACGAGTGTATGTATATCGTTCCGAAGACGAATTTTCCAGCTGACAGCTGATACAGCTTTTTTCGGAAAGCTCTGTATCTCGGCTATTTCATCTTTTTCTAATTATTGTTTTATTTTATACTGAAAGGTCTTTTAAAGATCTTTCCAACGAGCCCAAAAACAAACCAATCCGACCACTGGCTCAGAAGTTAGCAACTTTACCCTACTATCCTCCGACCATCAATCCGAAAATTTTGAACCCGCTGCCATTTCGCACCCGTGCATTTTCGGACATGGTCCTTGTGGACTTTTCTTCAAGAAATGAGCCAAGGAATACGCTGGAAAAATTTGTCCACAACTTCGTGAAACACCCTGTATATAGATTTATGATTGAATTACAAATCGTATTTAGACAAAAAAAGTAATGTTTAAGATTCTTTTCTGATCACGTTTATAACACGTTTATAAAAAGAATTTTAATTAAAAATTAATAATTTTACGATTGTTTTATTTATATGTATATTTTTGTTTTCTTGAAAAATTTATTTTAAAATATATATAAATATATAGCAATCCGAAAATGTTCGCAAAACTCTCGCTTTTCGTCAATTTTTCGCTTCTGGCTATTTATCCCCAATGTTTTTAAAGTTACCGCCGTATGGCCAACAAGCAACATAAAATTCAACAATGGGCTTATTTAAGCTTTTCAGTTGCTCGCATTATTTTAAAGAATACTGTTATAGCTACCCATTAACTGCTACATTTTATTGTCTCTCCTCTCAACCGAATTTCAGTCGCTTTATTTATGTAGGTTTTAATTATACCGCGTTCTTTTTGCCTCATCCACCCGCAATAGACCACAAGTTCTAACGGTAATAGTGTAATAAACTTACACAATATGTTGGCAATAAAATACAAGATATGAGAGGATCCTACATTGTTGTATAACCTTTTTCAACCTTCATCTACGACTTTGATCTCAATAAAAGAAATAAAATTTAATTGAATGCATGACTCAAGCCAATCAACCGGCAAAACAATGGAAACATTCTCCATAAAAATATCGCAATTTACCGATTTGCAATTCACTTAACACAAATTGGAAATAAACAAACACCAACAAAGACAACAGCAACAACACCAACAACAACATCAACAACTTTAACAGCAGCTACGCACGCCAAAGTCAGGTCGATGTTTAGACAGGCCTCTGATTGCCACCCCCTAGTACAACACACAGCTCCACCCACCGCACTCTGCCGTACTGGCTGTTGGCATGCAAATACTTTCGATCAGATGGTGAATAGTAACTAAAGAGTTTTCCGGCTCCTGTCATAAGTTGAAATCAATAAAAAAAAGTGATGCGGCGGCAAAAAAAGGCAAGTTTTCATCAAGTCGTACACATCCACACGTACGGGAATGAGATAAATCGACAACTAGGACACCAGCAGCAGCAGCTAAAGCCAAATAAAAACAAGCACAACAACAACACAAATAGAAGGAACTTCAAGGCAACGGAGCGTAGCGAATCTTTCTTCAAAAGTTTTATTTGAATGATTTATTTAGTTCGTAGACAACTTTTTTTTTTGCGAACGCCGACATTCTTCAATCCTTTCCAGTGCTTAAGCTTCATAGAGCTTAGGTGTTTTTTGGGCAACAGACATGCCACACCAGAACCACCATCACCAATTCCCGATTTACGTGGTTCGTCGTCCTTACGTGCTGCGGATTAAACGCAACAAACTCGATTGTGTTTCTCATATGTTTAGATTCCTAATCAGATTAGAAACGAGATTCGTTTAGGATCTGATTCGATTCGCTCTAATGTAAGTGGTGTGTGCTTATGTGTATGTGTGTTTGTGTGTGCATACGTTCTCTCTAGCGCTCGATAAGATTTCTAGCTAGCAATGGGACTGTCCCGCATGTCACATCAAACTAGAAGCTAGGTTGTGCTTTTTCCCTTTGCGTGTTTATCTTCAGGAAATTTCTAAAATCTGTGCAAATAATTGCAAGGTTCAGCAAATAATACTTGGCAACAATATTTGTTTTATTATCCAAAGAATTTTCGAAACGAAGGTGTATTTGTCGATTTAGCTTCACTGAACAGAAGTCAGTCAGTCAGGCGGAATTGAAAAATATGCTCCTTGCAATCAGCAAAAAACACAGACAATTTGTAAAAATTGGGTAGAAAGAACTCAGTTTTTAATTTGTGTAGAAAAATTTAAAAGTCAACAGTCTTTAAAAAAACATTATTCACAAAATCAATGTATACACGGAGAGAAAAAATCAAGCATTCTATGCTTGAATCAAGCAAATTTACACTCAAGTGTTAATTTCTTAATTCAAGCATTAATTTGCTAGAATTGAGCAAATTTAAAACATATGATATTAAGAAAAAATTGTTTAATTTTAGAAACAAACTCAAGAATTTTTTTTCAAGATTCAAGTCTAATATTTGCTTGAAGTGAGAACAATTTGCTTGATTTAAGTCAAGAATGATAGAAACAAGATTTCGCGTTCCGCAGTCCCGTAATATAATGCTTTTCGTATACGAAAAATTTCAAAATTTTCAAACTTGCACGATTTTTATATACATTAGATGGGTTTTTTTTTTCTACAAATAATTACACAATCGAAGCTGAAATGGGCCATAGAAAGCTTCAAACCGTTTAAGTATCCAGGACTAGACGGCATAGCCCCAATTGAAATTCAATAATCTTATGATCCAATGGCTTATGATAATCTATCAAAGCTGTCTTGACTTAAATCACATCCCAAAACAATGGCGACACGTGAAGGTAGTCTTTATACCTAAGACAGGAAGAAGCTCGCACGTAAACCCAAAAGACCTTCGACCAATCAGTCTCTCATCTTTTCTTCTTAAAACTCTCGAGAGACTAATAGACATCTACTTGAGACAAAAAATAGAAGTAAATCCTATCTCACCCGCACAACACGCCTACACCAAGGGCAAATCTGTGGAAACAGCTCTCCACTCCATAGTATCTATCATTGAAAAGTCCCTTCATCAGAAGGAATATACAATGATAGCCTTCACTGACATAGAAGGTGCCTTTAACAATGTCAAGGCGGAGGCTATCACAAATGCGCTGACGGAGCTTAGGGTGGATTCTGCGCTGATAGCACTTATAAATCAAATGCTTGTAGGCAGGATTATAAGCGCGAGTCTCGGAGCAGCATCCACGCTAAGATCTGTACCAAGGGGAACACCTCAGGGAGGAGTTATCTCGCCTCTACTCTGGAACCTAGTGGTAAATGAACTACTGGGTAAACTAGAACGAGAGGGGTGCAGGGTGATAGCCTACGCCGACGATGTTGCTATCGTCACCTCAGGTAAATATGTGTCCACCCTCCGAGATATTATGCAATATTGTCTTAACACTCTCGCAAACTGGGTTACCGGCTGTGGACTTACCGTTAACCCCGATAAAACCGAGTTGGTGATCTTTACCAGACAACACAACTTGCCTACTATCAGTCCTCCAAAACTTGGAAATACAAGACTAAACTTCTCAGATCAAGCAAAATACCTGGGTCTCATTTTAGATAGGAAACTAAATTGGAAACCCAACCTGCTCGAGAGAGCCAAAAAAGCCAATATAGCCCTATACACATGTAAGAAAGCAGTGGGTAGCAAATGGGGATTACAACATAGGGTAACTCAGTGGCTTTATACAGCTGTTATTAGGCCAATATTGTTATACGGTGCTATAGTCTGGTGGCCAGCACTAAACAAACCTCAATATACTTCGCAAAGTTCAACGGTTAGCAGAGCTGTGCATCAGTGGAGCGCTGAGAACCACTCCTACTGACGCACTCGATACTATGCTCCATCTAGCTCCACTAGATATCCTAACAAAACGAATAGCTGCAAACACAGCGATCCGTCCAAAGCCACTTCCCAATGGAAAGAGGGCACAATAGGACACTCTGACACCAGGAAACTCACTCCTCAAATACCCAAGAACATAGACTACATCACTCAAAAACTTTTATTCCACAAAAAGTTTGATGTATCAATCCCCTCCAGATACGAATGGGAGATTGGAAGCCCTCCACCAAACAATGCCACTTGAATCTAGACTGATGGATCAAAACTAGATGGCAAAGTAGGGGGAGGAGTCTACTCTGAATCCCTAAACATTAACCATGCCTTTAGGCTTTAGGCACGACCACTGCAGTGTCTTTCAAGCCGAAGTCACTGCCATACATGAAGCAGTCACTTGGCTTCAGATGAACGAAATATTAGCAAAAGATATTTGCATTATATCTGATAGTCAAGCCGCTTTGAAAGCCCTGGAATCTGTTGAAATAACATCAAAAACAGTCCTAAGTTGCCGCAGATCTCTAAATGAGATGGCAGAGCAGCTCAATATAATCCTATGCTGGATCCCCGGACATAGAGACTTCCAAGGTAACTGCAAAGCAGACGAACTTGCTAGAAACGGTACCATCAAACCCCTATCGACAGATAAGGAACAAATTGGAATACCTCTCGCAACATGTAAGCTACTGATAAATGAGCTATCCCTTGAAAACACCAACATCAGGTGGTCAACGGGTAGTACATGCAGTATATCGCGTCAAGTTTGGCCAACACTGAACTTAAGACGCTCAAAAGAACTTAGAAGGGACCAAATAAATATCGTAATAGGCGTTCTAACAGGACACTGCCTGATTGGAAACCATGCCCGAAGACTGAATATTCTCCATAACGACTTCTGCAGAAGCTGCAGAGATGAGGAGGAGGTTGAATCCATAATACACCTTCTCTGCACATGCCCAGCGCTGGCCTAAAAGCGCCATCTCTTCCTAGGTAACTGGTTCTACAGTGACCTAGACGAACTCTCAAAAACTTCGGTCTACCGAATACAAAGCTTCATAAATAGCTCCAACTGGTTCAGATAGAGTGGAAATAATTAACCCCTGGTATCACAACGGGCCAAACTGGCCTAAGTGTGTCTCATAGGAGACAGCCACGTCAACCTAACCTAGATGGGTTTTGGGTTCCATACATTATCTAACATATTCCGGAACCTCCCTGCAAGGCCTGATTCTGAATTCTGGATGTATTATAAGCACGTGACGCGAAAAAAATCCAGAAAATTCGCAAACTTGATTGGCGCCGCTAAAAAACGTGATTTTGAAGAAGTATATAATGGTTGTTTCAAATCTAGTTTCCTATTTAAATTTTAAACCTACAAAAACTTTTGACCATAACATATCCTAACGTAAAGTCGTCTGCTGAATCCGAATTAGTGTTGTCATTCCCGGTTTCGGGTTATTCGAGAAACCGGGTTTTTATTGATTTTTCAGTTTTTTCGGTTTCGGTTTTTTTTAAATTGTGCATTTCGAATAACTCGAAAAATCGGGTTTTTCTGGTCGGGTTATTTGACATTTTCGAATACTTAAAATTCTTAAATTTTCCATTTTTTGTTTTTTTTTTTTTTGTCAATATCCAGCGTATAAAATTATTTACAAAATAAAAACTTATTTATAGAAAAATCTGCAGCAAATCAAGTGTCAGCACTATTTTGTCTATTAAACACATCCACTAAAGTGCAACACTTAAACAGATTTACTAACTATTTGCCCAACATCTACAATAAGTGAAAGAGTATTTTCCGTTTCAACTTCAATTAAATCAAACAAACAAATCGATTTTTTTTTTTGTAAAGAAATAGATTTTCACCAAAGCATTTAAATTTAATTTTATTCCTCAAATATTATTTTAAACGTGAAACGAAATATTAAAAATTTTTTTAATATTAATAAATTCATTTCTTTTTATTGTATGTTCCTTGCAAGTCCTTACTATTTTCATACATATATGGATTTAAATTACTATTTTTATTTTTGTCTTACTAAAGACAAAATACGCTTTATAAAATCTTTTTTTAAATTGACTATATATTAGAGTGGAACGAAATGTATGGAAGCAAAAAATTTTCATGGGCTTCATATATTTTTGAAAACTACGGTTAAAAGAATAAATTTCTGCATATTTAGTTTTGTTTTGCGACATAACTTTTGACTGGGCCCGAGGGTTTATATATTTCATGCCAGACTTATTTTATTTTTTTTTTTCTGAAATCCAAAGTTTAGTTTAAAAATTTGTTCCTAATTTTTTGATGCAAACCTCTTCATGAACGCATAAATGATAACTTGTCAAGAGTTCTTTATGATCCCATGTATGCGTTTGAAGATATTCAGGATCAAAGATCACCGCTCTTAGCTCTTAATTTTTTTGGATTTCAGAAAAAAAAGTCTGACAATGAAATATTGTGGTGTTTTAAGTTTGCTGCTCTATATTCTCTAATTTCTTTTGTTAATCAATTTTATTTAAGTTTATTCGATATCTGCATCGAATGAAACTTTGGTGTATTAGAGCGCACCACGCTGTTGGGATGGCTAAGGATAGCCGAACTGTTTTGAGATTTAAAGAAAAAACTAAGGCAGTGATGCCGCTTTAAGTTGTGATCTAAAAATTCTGTTTTATTTAAAATTACTCCGGTTTATAAACAAAATTTAACAGTATTTTGCTTAAAAATATTCTACCACTATTTCCAATACTCCTCCTTTAATTCCAATTCTTAATTTGGTTTCCCGATATTTTTAAAACGTAACCAATCAAATTTTACTTGCTTCACTTGCATTCTTTCTTCCCCTCAAACGTTAATATTGAAATGTTTAGCCTTAACTTAAGAGAGTCAATGGCATAAGTGCAGTTTAATGCTTGTTGTTGTTATATTATGTTTTCTAGCAATAAGTGTGTAACTTAATGCTCGCTGTCGCGTTTATGCTTATGCAGTAACTAGCGGATGAAGCGAAAGGGGATGACAAGTGCATTGAACAGGAATTTGATACTCTTAGTTATTAATAACATAATTGTTTACTTTAAAATTTTGACTGAAAATTTTGGGGTTTTTATTTGGTGATAAATTATTGATTTAATTGTTTTAGTTGGTGGTCTAGATTTTTGTTTTGTGTTGCACAAAAGAAATATTGTAGTTAAAGAATGAAATGTTTTAGTTGGTGGTAATAGTGACTTTGAAGAGTACACTACAATATATAACCCTCGGGCGCAGTCAAAAGTTATGTCGCAGAAAAAAACTAAAAATGCAGAAATTTATTTTTTTTACTCGTAGTTTTCAAAAATATATGAAGCCCATGAGGTTAAAAATTCGTTCCACTCTACTATATATATATATATATAGAAAAGAAAAATATTTACGATGCCTTTTTTTTTCCTCTCAATTTTTTATTAAATTTAAAAATATATTTTATTAAAAACCGGTTAACCGGTTTGAGCCCGTTATTTTTTTTTTAAGTATTCGAAAATCCGGTTTTTAAAAAATATTCATTTTCGGGTTATTCGAGAAACCGGTTTTTACATTTTGTCGAATATTTGACAACACTAATCCGAATATGCCATCAGATTTTTAAAAAAATTAGTCCTTGACCCAATATTGGCCTACTTTATTAAGAATTTCTTAATTTTTTCTTTCGGTTTTGAAATAGAAGCTTTACCTTTGCCAATGTCGCTGCAACTTTCTCATATTTAAATGCTGCAGGTATGGTGGCCATTTTATGAATATTAGGAAAAATAAAAAAGTTATCCAAATTGGACCATTTTTGTGACAGAAAAACGATTTTTTTTTGCTAACCCAACTTTTGGGAAAACGTTTATTGTTGCATAATTTTTTTTTTTTTTAGACTAAACCAACGCTCAGGGGATGCCCCCTATAAATGCGAAAGCATTGTGTTGATTCTGAAGAAGGGTAATAGTTAGTTGGAGGGTGGAAAGATGTCGGTGAAGAATAGTTTTAAATTTACACAGCTCAAAATTGCCGGGGAACACGCTCGCAGGGAGATTGTTCCACAATTTTATTGTACGACCGAAGAACGAACTTGAATGGGCATCAAGGCAATGTTATAGGGATGAGCTTGGTGCACTGCCCGAGTGGACCTGGGAACCACACGAGCTGATGGCGTCAGGTCATGTATCTCCCTTGAACACTTCCCATGGTAGTACCTGTACAAAAGACTTAAGCAACCAACATTGCGTCGATGCCCAAGAGAGTTGAGAGAAAATTAAATGTTTTCATCTCCTATCAGATATATCGCACGTCGTTGAATTCGGTCCAGAAGCTCCAAATAAGATCTTGAAGCTCCTGCCCAAATGTGGGAATTGTACTCCATTTTCGGCCTAATATATGAGGTATAGATCACGCGTAGGTCAGTTGGAGTGAAGTATTTTTTACACCGTTTTAAAAAACCTAGGCACTTGGCCGCTTCTTTCGACACATCAAAAATGTGATCGTTCCAGCTAAGATCAGATCTGATTGATATGCCCAGAACGTCAAGAGCATCTGACTCTGCGAGATCGACACCGTTCATATTGAGGGGTGCTAAGGGGCAATTCACTCGTTTGTGAGTTAACAGACAGCACTGGGTCTTGCTAGCATTAAACTCAACTCAACTCAACGAAGATTTTTTGCAAGTCATTAAGCAGTGTGTCATTCATATTAAGCCTCTTTCTCTCAATCTCCAAAGAGCTCGGGCGTTTTTTGAAAGAATATGAATGACAAATGCTGCTGTCATCTGCAAACGAGTGAATTGGGTTATGAGTCAACGACAGAAGGTCGTTGATAAAAACCAGAAACAAAGTTGGCGATAGGACTGAACCCTGCGGCACTCCAGCTACGATGGCATGTTTAATGGACGAAATGCCGTCGACCACGACACGAATCAACCTGTCCTTAAGAAAACATGTGGTCCATCGAGCAAAGGTACTACCAACACCATATGCAATTAGTTTTGACACGAGCGCTTTATGCCACACTTGAGTAAACGCCTTAGAAATATCCAGAGCAACAACCCTGTTTTCACCAAAGAAGTGAACACATTGGTTCCATTTCTCCGTGAGGAACGCCATCAGGTCACCAGTAGAGCGAGCCCTTCGGAAGCCATATTGACGGTCGCTCAGCAATTCGTTGCGCTCCAGATAGTTCATAAGGTGGAAGTTTATTACACTCTCCATGACTTTGGAAAGCGTAGAGCATATCGCTATGGGTCGGTAGTTTTCAGGGTTCGTGGCATCGCCCTTCTTAGGTACTGGCTGAACATTGGCAACCTTCCAACAAGATGGAAACACTCCTGCCCTGTATGAGATGTTGAAAAGGTTACGCAATGGTCGCGCCAGTGTAGAAGCACACATTTTAAGCACAATTGGTGGTATACCATCGGGGCCAGAAGATTTGTTTATGTTGAGGTTTGCAAGGACTCTTTTGACCGCTCTCGTTTGAAAATATATCTCCTCCATTGAAGATGATCTATTCTCTAAAGAAGGCGGTGGCTGATTGCTAGCCAGAATTGTGGAATTTTGTGCAAACATTCCAGCCAATAGGTTCGCTTTATCAGCCGAGTCAGTGAAGATTTGGTCACCCTTCAAAAGCGCAGGAATCGACGAGGACGTCTGAACAAATGACCAAAAGTTTTTGCTCCCTTTGGGGCAGAGAAGAACCTGTTCTCTGATGCGAGTTTCGTGAAGAGCTGAGTCAGTGGAGCTGACTTTTGGGCAAATAGTTATTTTTGAACAGATTTATTTCTGTTTCTTGGGGAAACGCCTTCGGATGAGAAAAACTATTTTGGATTTTTTTTCGCGTCACGTGCTTATATTACATCCAGGATTCAGAATCTGGCCTTGCAGGAAGGTTCTGGAATGGGAAAAAACCCATCTAATATACATATTGTAAAAATAAGAAAAAAAATATTTAGTATATAGAACATAAATACATGCAGTTAATGTAAACAAAAGTGCTGAGTGACGTCATGCTCTCTCTCTCTCATTTGCGGAACGCGTAATCTTCTTTCTATCATTCTATCAAAGATAAGAATTTGCTGGATCCAATTACTTAATTTTCTGAAAATTAGAAAGTTTTACTTTACACATTGTGTTTTTAAATAAAACGAAAATATAATTTATTTTAGAAGATTTCCTGATATCTTGTTATAAATTAATTAATTAATTGTGGTAAATTAATTGTGATTAGATAATGAATTACATATCTTCAGATGAGAACTGCGAAACTGATTTTCTTTCAATCATGTTTTTTTTAGCTTCAACCAAGGATAACAGGTTTTAGACAAGTCTGCCTTGGTTTGAAATAGAGTGATAGATTAGTGGAAGGGAAGGGGGTAATCAAGTCAAACGTGTGTAGGATGTTTTAAGCGTGATGGAAAGCCGTAGAAACATGTGAATTTGAATTTGAGCCAAGTGTTACGCCTTTGCCTCAGTCAATTCAAGTTCTAAGACAATCTCATCCACAAACTTTTCTACCACCAACAACGACTTCAAGTCATAAATATTGATGAGTTTTCAATTTCAGTAGCTTAGAAATGAGGAAAGAAAATCGCAAATGCGGAAGGTTAAAGCGTTGGACCATGGCCTGGTAGTGACACGAGCACGCTACCCTGCAGCGAAAAATCATACTAGTAATGAATTCAACTGGTTAACTCACTAGTTAAAATAAAACTAGCCAAAAAAATACTAGATTTTTAACTAGTCATAATGCAGTTAGTTAAAAAATACCATGTGCTTTACTAGTATAAAAAGAACTAGTTGCTTAATTTTATAGTCAACTGGCCAGTCGCTTCTGAACTACTTGAAAAAATACCAGCTGTTTTCTAGCTCATAACTAAGTAGTCATAATTGTACTAGTGCCTTTGCTAGTTGCAAACCCGATGTCTTTTTTTCGAACTTAGTCTTTTTTTTAGATAAAAGCTTAAATATCGAATTTCGTGATGATAGCTTGAAAATTACGGCTGTAATCGTGGTCACAGACAGGCGGACATACGGAAATTGACTCGAAAAGATGATGCGTGTCAAAAAATGTATGCTTTTCTATACCTGCCACGCCTCCTATAGGCATTGCAAACGGAATGACAAAGTTAATACACCCCTTACGCAATACGTGTTGGGGTATAAACATAATATGCCTACTTTATGTTTTAATTACCACTACTATATCGAATAAAGGACAAACTATATAAATATCAATATTTCTCTTTATAGTAAAGACAGTATAATTTATTTTATTTTCTTACACATATTTTGATGCATTTCTTCACTAAATAATGTAGAGTTTTTCTTTTTTATAAAGTTATTCTGTGCCAGGAAATATGAATTTCAACATAATGTTAGTTAAAGTTTAGGATCGAGATTAATTATTTACCTTTTTTTAATCTTTGTGTGCTTTAAATTAGCATTGTTGTTTTTTGTTATCAAAACTATTAACTAGCATAGAAGCACTTTATATCAGTTGAGAAATTATTTATAAATGTTATGATGGCACTTTTTGCCTTAAAAAATGTTCTCATAGTTACAACTACGGATCTTGCATATCCGCTAGTTTACTAGTATTTAGCTGGTAAAAATATATCAGTACGCAGGTGATCATACTAGTAAAAATCCTACTTTTGATTATACTAGTATTTGTTCCTTAAAAGATACTATTATCACAACTAGTTCAAAAAATGCCAGTAAAAATATTACCTCAAATCATATCGAGAATAGAACACTTGTCTTTTCCTATGGCATCACCATAGGAAAAATATCAGTTTGCGCAATGTAAAAAGCATTTGGGCTGAACTAGTGCTGGTATTTTTTGACGTAGTACATTTACTAGTATTTTAACTAGTTGGTTACACTGTAGAGTACCTACTCGACTGCCGAGGCCGCCCGGAGTTTGTTCACCCAATTTCAGAGACATTCTTATACATTCCTTTCTTGTCAATGATATAATTTTTTAGCTCCAAATACAAGGCCTCTTGGTTGGGACGATTGTGATTTTTTCCGGTTATCACACTACTGTCTTTTACCAGGAAATCTCCTGGACGTTGCAATTATCATTGTAGCACGTATAGTAATGTTTATTTGGGATTTTTGATTTCAATTTATGTATATAATTGGATTATATCCATTATTATATTATATCAATGTACTTTTAACTTTTCTTTCACCAACGTACTCAAATTTTTATATTTCCAGGGGTTGTATGCACTGTTTGACTGCATTCTTTGATAATTTAAGCAAAACTGAATGGATTTTTATAACAATTTCAAGCGAAATCACTCCATTATTACAATAAATAACAAAACAAATAAAAGAAGAACCGCTGCTTTTACTTTGAATACCGTTATCTCTAAGAACTATTCACGTTTTTTGTCAAATATCGAAAACGAAAAATCACCCAAAAAAATTTATAAATCACAAAAAGCTAAAAGTGAATTTTACCCCAAAATATTTCACTCCAATAAAAAAAAATAAATTTCAACCAAAAAAAAGCAATGTCGCCCATTTGTATGAAAAAATATTGGGTGATTTTTCAGTTTTTTTTTTTGTGTTTTTGATTTTTCTTTTGGGCGATATTTCATAGTGCCACGTCAATAACATCCTTTATAATTTAATAAAAACTCATAGTCTTTTCTTGTGGCGTAGTTGGTTAAAGTGCGTGGCCTCTATGTCAACGAACCTGGAGACCCGGGTTCGAACCTCAGCAGTGACAGAAAATTATTTGAATGCCATGCAAAGCTTCTTGAGAACAAGAACATTCTGTTCATCGCCGTTCGGAGTCGGCGTTATACCTGTAGGTCCGGTTCTCGGTCAATTGTGTACAAACCTTAATAACACTGTTGCGCGTGTTATTGATCATAAGAAGCTAGGTCAAAGTCCTTTCAAGGGCTGAAATGGCCAGTTATTAATTTTTTTTTTTTTTGTAATAGACTTTTCAACAACATAATGCGTTTAAAAAATATGTGTGTGGCCACGCACGGTAGAAGTGAAACTTTAACCCAAAAAAGCTGATTTTTAAGTGGTTAATTGATTTACTCTTTACTAAAAAAGCCCCATTTCATATAATGGCGAGAGTATTTAATCTGCTTTATAGATTCTCAATAATAAAAATAAAAATCATTTCTCCAGTATTATATTTTTTTCCTCAAACATAAAACTCAAACACCACACAGCTTTTGTTGCTGGCACATGTCAATTTTTATTCCCTACACCTAAACAGGGGACCTTTAAGGGTGTGCTGGAGAGGGTTAATATGTATGACAAACCGATTACTTTTGCAAAAGGAAAATTTTTCCCAAGACCTATTCCCTCCGACCACTCCTTAGGGTGGCTCCCATACAAATTTTGTGATTTTTGCATGTTTATTCCCTACACCTGAACAGGTAGGCCTTAAGGGAGGGCTGAAGAGGGTTAATATGTGTCATTAAACTATGTGTTATGTAGAATTTTGCATCAAAAACACAAAGTTATAAGGAAAATATATGAAAAACTCTTTTGTTACTCTCAAAAGCTTGAAATATACTTTAAAATGTTGTACATTACAACTGTGTTACTTAGCAGCAGTCAGTGTTTGTCTTATTGTTTAAGGTTGATGTTTTCAAAATGAATATCAAAGACATGCTCCATATGCTTCGAACTTTTATTTCAATATTATAATTACTCGATGTATGAACCATGCAGTTGAAAAGCTACTGTGTCCATACTAGATTACAATTATTTAATTTTGCGTAACACTATATTTAAGAAAACAACGAAGCGTTTCACGGCGAAGTGTTCCATCGGCGAACTGATTCATCGGTTTTACTCCCCATACCGGCCAAAGAATTTTCACTTCAAAAAATTAAAATTTTAGTTACTTTTGGGACATCTTTTACATTGCATTCACGAAATAGTCAGTTACGTCATGTATCTATTTTCCATTGGGATGTATAGGGTGTTCCATTAAGGACTTGACAACTTTTTTTTAAATAAAACTCAAACCATTTGAGATATTTCAAAAACTTTATTATCGGCTTGAAGTAAAATCAACAAATTTATGAATGGAATTCGACTTCGTTCATATGGCTACCGCGGGAACGTATGCAGCGGTCGGTTCGTTCGGACCCAATTTTCGATGACTCGGCCACACATTTCGAACGAAACGGCCGCTATTTCGCGTTCAATGTTGGCTCTGAGCTCTTCCAACGTCGTCGACTTGTTGTCATAGACCAATGACTTAACGTAGCCCCAAAGAAAATAGTCTAGAGGCGTTAAATCGCACGAACGAGGCGGCGAATCGACTGGCCCTTTTCTAGAGATAACACGCTCATCAAACTTACTCTTTAATAAATCGATTGTAACGTGTGATGTGTGGCTTGTAGCACCGTCCTGTTGGAACCACATGTCGTCCAAGTCAATATCTTCTAATTCGGGCCAAAAATAATCGGTAATCATTGCGTGATAACGATGGCGATTCACAGTAACGTTACGATCGTTATCGTCGACGAAAAAATATGGTCCAATGACGCCGCCGACATGCAAACCGCACCAAACAGTTATTTTTTGTGGATGAAGTGGTGATTCATGAAGCACATGTTTATTTTCACCCGACCAATAACCCATATTTTGCTTATTGACGAACCCACTGAGCCAAAAATGAGCTTCGTCACTGAAAATGATTTTGCGATGAAATTCATCATCTTGGCGCATCTTTTCCAGAGCCCAATTGGAGAACGTAGATCGCGTCAAATGGTCCATCGGCTTCAATTCTTGAGTCAGATTGATCTTGTATGGGTGTAAACCAAGATCCTTATGCAAAATTCTCTATAAAGTGGTCTGGGCGATGCCCAATTCTTGAGAACGCCGTGGAATTGACTGTTTTGTATCGTTTGCTGCGGACACCTGAATAACAAAGTTATTTTCGATACTTCGACCATCCCGTTAGCTCACTGGCACGGCAAAATCATACAACGAATATATAGACTCAATTTTTGCACTTGCGAGACTTACGAAAATTGCAGTTAACGCTCTTAAAGTTGCGATCACCGACTCCGAATTTCGGTAGTAAATTTTTATAATTTGTAGACGTTGTTCGTTCGTGTACTTTACCATGATGAAAACGTGTAGCTTACTGAATAAATTGACCGTGACAGTTTAATGGTTAGTGAAAGGGTGCGTTCAGAATTTTAATTCAAAGTTGTCAAGTCCCTATTGGAAAATCCCTGTACAACTATTTGTGACCATTAACTTTAGTTGCTTAGTAGTTCGTTGTCTGCATAAAATAAGTCTAACGTTCAGCGATTCGCTTACAACCATTAAACAATGCATACAAAGGAATTAATTAGAATAAGCTTTTTCAAACAATAAAAGGATGGAAGTTTCATATAATTTTGATGAAATATCGTTTATTTCTTCTCGTGCATCGTTTTACGTCCCAGATCTTTACTTTTGATTATGAAAATTTCTCCGAACCTTACTCTTACTGTTATTATTAATTTCACTGTGACCTTGATTTATATGCTATAACTTACGATGATACGTTCATCATTGGTATTGACATTAAGGAACTAAGTTTTGTTAGTGGACGCCTGGTTGTTCCTTGCTGATTGTGTTGTGTTTTTTTAAAGTTATTCTACTTGCTCTTGCCTGATCAAGAGGCTATACCGCTGATGAAATAGAACAAAGTCTGTTGTGTATAAAAATATGCTAGTCTTTGTTCACCTCCGATAAAAATAACTCGCAATTGTCTAACATTGCTATTGCTAGAAACAGATTATCCATGGCAGGTGTTGTGCTTTTTAACGGGTTGATGTGGGAAAATCTTCATAAAGTCTGTTAAAATTATTTTCGAACGGTGCCATATTTATAAACGAAAATATTTAATGGGACTGTTGAGTTTATTTGCATTTATCTGATTCGAAAATTGTATTTTGGGTTAAGAGATGAATTTTCTCCATCCATCAATGGATCCAATATAAATATACACTAATATAAGAATACTTAAGTTTTCGTTTACTTCATGTGGTGTTTGTTTTTTTTTATTTCGATGAGTTTATAAAGTAGAACTTTCGAATATTTTCTTCCACTGCTTCTTATCATCGCCCCAAATCTTTTTGTTTGACCATATATTCAATAAAATTGTACAATATTTCTCACAACAGAAGGTGCCTGCAATAATAACACCGATCCAACAAATGAACGTGGCACATTGTAATGATAGCCAATTTTATTTTCACTATCAGTAACATGCTTAAATTTCGATTTCTGAGAATTGAGTTGCGAGCAAACCTGTGCCAATGTAAGGTGCAAATGTGCTAATAAGATGTATATAAAGAGGGAACGCACACCTCTTTCGCAAGAACACCCGCCCACCATCAGCAATATTGGCCGGAAGAATGTTTTGATTTATGTTGCACATCATTTGGCAGAAAGCAGTTGAATTGTTTTTTGTTTTGGGCTAAACTTCTGCCGGTCAGACTTCAGACGTTATTTGTGGCAAAGTCTTGTTCGACACTCAGTCGCGTACGGCACTGCCTTACCACGGTAGAGTCAACAAAATGAATTAAACTTCAGAAGTGAGCCCGCATAACGAGGAGCACGTAGAATGCTTTTTTTTATTTTATGTTTCCTTTTTCCTTAAGTTTTTTTAACCAAAATTGCACCGACGAATGCTCTCAACTACTTGCAACCAGACGCAATCGCATACAATTCACATTCACAAGTGGCGCAAAACTTTTTTGGCCTTCAAACAGCGTTGCCAGTTTTTTATTTTTTTTTCTTCTTTTTTTTCAATTTACTTTTTGTTATTGTGTTTTCTTTTGCTGGTTGGCTTAGTTTTGTCTCTGAATTTGCCTGCGTTCGGCAAGTTTGTGTTGAAGATGCAATCTGTATCTGAACGCTGTTTGCATGTTTGCAGGATCTTTCGCGAATATCTCCATTTCTGTCTTGTGCCTGGATGTTCTGTCTATCTGTTCTTCCTCTTTCACTGCTTGTCTGAGTGTTTACAAAGTAATTATTCGCGGCAAAATGAAATTTTTAAGATGAGAAAAGTTTGAAACATTTATTTGTTTTTGTTTTTGTTTGTGGTTGTTTTTTGTTTTTGTCATGTCAAAATATTTGATCGTTTTTCATAATATTTTGAGTGCACTTTATATTGTTTCAACATTCTCTAAAAAAATAAAATTCGTTAGAAACAAACTTATGAAAATAAAAATAATTTTGAATAAATTTAAGCGTAAAATGCATTTAAAAGAAAACTTCTGGTCGGCTCGAAGGTCAAAAAACTCGATCGTGAGCTGCATTTCACGTAGTGGATTTTCTGAAATTCAGTTAAGAAGGAATAACTTTTTATTTTCAAATTAGCTTTTATATAGGGTGTAGGATAGGAAGTGTTGAACGAGAAATGTTCAAACTGAAAATTTGCTTTATAAGAAAGATAATTTATACCATTAGTGTTTAAATATAATTTCGTGTATGTCCTGGTTGGCTCGGATGTGGCGCATTCAGAAAGTGAAATTTTCGACAACTTTTTCAAGCATTTGGGTCCGTATTTTGCACAATGTTATCTTCCAAGGCGACCATAGTTGCTGGTTTGTTCGCATAAACCAACGACTTCGCATAAACCCAGAGAATATAATTCAAAGGAACTAAAAGGCACCACCTTGGTGGTCAATTGACTGGTTCATTTTGAGATACAACAAGTCCACCAAATGTTTCCATTAGCAGTCGATTGTTTGACGATTTTGCAGCACCAATTCGTTGATTTTGTTGACGTTTAGCTTATCAGTGGCATTGATAATCGTCCTGGCCGTGCCTCGTCTTCAACGCTTTCTCGACCCTCTTTGAACATTTTTTACCACCTATAAACTCTTGTTTACGATAGAGCTTACTCATCGAAGGCCTTCTGCAACATTTTCAACGTTTCGGCAGCGAAAATGTCTGTTCTTCCTCTTTCACTGCTTGTCTGAGTGTTTACAAAGTAATTATTCGCGGCAAAATGAAATTTTTAAGATGAGAAAAGTTTGAAACATTTATTTGTTTTTGTTTTTGTTTGTGGTTGTTTTTTGTTTTTGTCATGTCAAAATATTTGATCGTTTTTCATAATATTTTGAGTGCACTTTATATTGTTTCAACATTCTCTAAAAAAAATAAAATTCGTTAGAAACAAACTTATGAAAATAAAAATAATTTTGAATAAATTTAAACCTTAAATGCATTTAAAAGAAAACTTCTGCTCAGCTCGAAGGTCAAAAAACTCGATCGTGAGCTGCATTTCACGTAGTGGATTTTCTGAAATTCAACTAAGAAGGAATAACTTTTTATTTTAAAATTTCATTTTATATTAATATTATGATACGAGTATAGGGTGTAGGAATAAGAGAGAGAGAGAACTTTGAATTGAAGTAAAATATTGAGATTGCATTATTTCAAAATGGAGGTTTGCTTTATTAGAATTGTAATGGTATGCCATTAGTGTTTAATTAAAAAAGTCCACTTTCCGACAACTTTTTCAAGCATTTGGGGCCGTATTTTGCATTTGGGGCCGTATTTTGCATTTGGGGCCGACCATAGTTGCTGGTTTGTTCGCATAAACCAATGACTTCACATAACCCCAGAGAAAACAATCCAAAGGTACTAAAAGGCGCAATATTGGTGGTCAATTGACTGGTTCATTATGAGATAGCGTCCGCCAAACGTTATCTTCAGTAGACGATTGCTTGGCGCACTTATATCCACAAAAATCCCTGTTAAGGAAAAACCTTTTTTTTTATAAACACCTGTATAAATAAATGGTCCTCACTTGTCTAAAAATCAGGCCACTACCGTCAAAGTCGATAGCTATAAAGCCATCATCGCCGATTATTTCGTAACCCAATTGAATTTGATTTTTTGGAAATACGGAGAAATATTGGAGAAATACTCCTACAGGACGGCGCCAGTTTATTATTATTATTGTAAGTTTTTTAGTCCTACCTATCTCCACTTCGTGTGTATCATTCAATAGAATGTCCCGTTAATAAACTAAGGGAGATTTCATGTATAACACTGCTTTATAAATATTAATTTTAGAAAAATACCCAGCACGGCACATGCATGGGCGAGTTAATTTGGACCTCCAGAACACAAAAATCAGTCTATTTTTTTTCCTCATTTGGGGTGGGGTGTGGCTTAAAATGTATTAGGTCGGAAATAGGGACTTGAAAAGGTTTTTCTTAAAAGTGAATTTAGACATTGGAGATAAATAGTACTGGCTGATATTATTGAATTACAGCATCTATTTATCGGCTCATTACGTGCGTAGATAGTGAGATGCTGATATTCATTTAACAGTCTTGTATGCCTTGTTCGTCTTATTGGCTCATTTATATTTATCTTGTTTCATAAATATTCGCTTCCAACAACTCCGTTAATAATATCGAAGATAAAACATGAACTAAGTCATGATAGCTCTTCTTCATGATAGGGGCATTCAATTAAGAACTAATTACGAACTAAGCCTATGTTCATAGGGTGGCAAGATATTGTAATCAGGGGTGGGTCCCTGAGTGCAAAAAGTATAAATTGCTTTTGAATAGATTAAAGTCTCTCAGTGAGTGCTTCAAAGTAGGATTCCAAATAATGCATCCATATTCAAGTATAATTGTCTTAGTGACCCATACATTTTTTAACTCTCTAAAGCACGTCACTTTATAAAACCGAGTTGTTTACTGCCCCGAGATACAATTTTATCATAATGTAAATTGAATTGAAACTTATTGTCAAAGTCTACTCCCAGATCAACGATATGATTAACTCTGTTAAGGTCAATGTTATTGAGGAAGTAGCTGTTATTAGCTACTAAATTTTTACGGGAGAAGGTTATTATGTAGCATTTGTTTACATTTAGGTAAAGCTTATTTTGGTTGCAGCAGTTCTGAAGAGATAACAGTTTCGACGAATAACACCTATTTCCGATTTAATAACATGATACATTTGTAGGTCATCTGCATACTTTATATGTGGGATATCGCAGAGTTTATCAGATAGTTCTAAGATAAAAATATTAAAGAGAAGTAGACTAAGGTGACTAACTTGATGTATGCCGGAAGTAACTAAAATCTGTTTAGGTAAGGTACCTTGAAACTTTACGAATTGGGACCTGCCCCGCAGATAGTACTTCAAGGATCCTGAGATACCAAACTTTTCCATTTTGGAAGCCAAAATATCAGGATCAAGATCAAAGTCAGTTTAGACTGCATCTACTTGATGTCGTTTTTCCATTTTACACATGATTTTACAAGAATCTAAAATTAAACTTTTTTACTACATTTTCATCAATGGACTAGAATTGCTATTTATTCGAGTCGATTTGATCAAAACACTTGAAGATTGAAGTGCAAATACAACTGTAGGAAAAAATATCGGGAATTAAAAATCAAAAAATCTTTATTTATTCTTTAAAATTAATTTCATTCTTCTCAAAGAAGTCTCCCCCGGATCCAATACACTTGTGACAACTTTTTTTTAATTTTCAAAACATACTGCAAAGTCCTCTTCCGGTATAGCCTTCAATTCCTTTTTCGTTTCGGTTTCTATCTCTTCTATCGATTCAAAACGGTGTCCACAGAGTGGTTTCTTGAGTTTAGCGAATAGCCAGAAGTCACGTGGTGCTCAGGCGAATACGGTGGTTGCGGAACGATTTGGGTCGAGTTTTTGGAGAAATAATCACGAATTACGAGTGCAGTGTGATGGTTCATAATCGTGATGCAAAAACCAAGAATTGTCTCTCCACAAATTTGGTCTATTTTGATACACAACATTACGCAAGCAACGCATAGCACTCAAGTAGTATTCTTTGTTGACAGTTTGGCCGGTTGGAAGGAATTCATAACGCACCACACCACGATAATCGAAGAAAACTGTTAACATGACCTTGATTTTTGTCTTGCTTTGACGTGGATTTTTCGGTCTCGGCTCATCTTTGGCACGGTATTCAACCGATTGATGGGCTAGTTATGATGCCAGTATATGATCATAACCAGTTATGATGCTTTTAATTTTGTCTTGATAGTGTCTACCCAGAAGAGTAGAAAAAGTTGTTAGAAATAGGGGTGGACAAGTGGCTGTTAAATTAATATTACATATTTTTCACTTTTCTTGTTTTTTAATTTATTTTTATTCTTAATATAATATTCATATATTTGTTGCACCTTTTTTAATGACCAGGAATTTTATTCCAATTAATAGTAAACAAATGCAATTGCTTTTTGGAAAACAGAGTTAAAAAAATCGTTCTTTCTAAAAAAAAAATGGCCGTACCTATTTCAATGACCTTATGTGTATGTATGTATAGTAATTTATAGCTAGTTACACAAATAAAATTCATAACTTTTTTAATACTTTATGACTTTGCATTAGAATGGGTCATATTTTTTAACCAAAAGAATTTATAAAAACGAAAATATTTTTTTTTTTTGCAAACAAATATCTGGCAACACTTCCGTACGAACGCCACTGCATTATTTATAAAGGGGACGCTGTTTTTTCTAGTACAACTATACTGTGCTTTAATATATATAAATAAAATAAAAATAAATGACAAATATTCTCCATCCCCATTCTTGCGAATGCAATGAAACAACGAGTGCTCATCAAATAGTCTTCTAACATTACTTCGATGTTACCTGTTTACCTCGAAAATTGTCAAATAAAAATTATTCATCATTCTTATCCGATGGCTTTTCTTGAATAGCACAAATAATTGTAAACTTTGAATTTTCAAAGCAGTCTGTGCGTGATGTCTGTGTGCGGCATTTAAGTAACAGATTTATATGGGTTCACTTAATCACGGCCCTATCCAAATACTTATTGATTGAATTTGGAACAACAATAATCAAAATTGAGCAAATATACATTATATAGCATCATGACTGCTACATTCAGACTCTAAGGTATATGACCTGTTCAGATATTTTGAGTGGCATAAAACCCAAAAAAAACCAACTCAGCTTTGGTATGCGCCCACTTATTCAGCATCAGTACCAGCACCATCACCATCACGGAACTCAAATCAGCACTTGAATAATCAAATAAATCAGATACAAAAATTTATAATATCGCAACAAGGAATTAGGGGGCGTTGATAAGCGTAGGTTGGAATGAGAAGGTGGTCACCTTGTGGCCCATGAGGCAAGACTTGAATCTTAACAAAGTGTGACAAAGAACACTTCAACTTATGGCAAGTCAGATGAAGCCGCACCAAGTATTCCACACCTCGCCGCACAGCATTCACCAACGGAGACAAACAAGTTCGCTGTGTGCGAACAAGTCAAGACATTACAATGGAAATGAAAATGAAAATGAAAGGCAAAACGGAAAGCAAAAGAATTTGACGATTTCATTCAATTCATTTCAATTTACTTCACTTCAGCTGCGACTAGACTCATTCACCGTCTGGCTGTCTGAACACTATGCTCGAATCTCTGAATCCCCGAATAGCACATAAGCATTAGAGGGAAAACAAGGAAAAATAAAATAAAAAGCCTATCGAAAAGAAGGACGCTGTCACTGCCGCTGCTGGCACCGCACTGTAACGTGCTTCTCCATCGTATCGCAGGAAAGTAGCTCTTGAATATTACAAGCACATATTAGGCGCAATATAAAAGACATTTAAATGACAGTGACTGACATTTTGATGTCTGACAATAAGACATTCATGTGCACAGCTACAACAACAATAACAGCAACGGCAACAACAAGAACACCAAAAACAACTCATAAACGTCTACAAATTTCGTCAGTGTAGTCAGGCGGCGGTGGGGATATATTCGGTGGGGATTTGACGCTCGAAAATAAAATTCATAGTGAATTTCTGAGCCATAAATACTCAAATGTACAAAATTTGATGGGCTCACAATACCCTTAATTGGATGTGGTGCTAACGCACACACCCAGCATCCTTAACACACACTCGAGAACTGCTGCTGATGCTACTCCGAACCATGTTGCTGATATGTGTGGCAAGTGAAGAGTCAAGGCTATGCCAGTTGAAACTTTTAGTTGCGTTAACTGAATTATATCAACTAAATATTTTGACAACATGATTTGCAAAATAAATCTGTCTTGATAAAACATACGGATTTGTAGTTACAGTGTGGAATTTGTTATATTCATTAAAAGGCCATTCTTGGCATAAGCACAGCACGAACATCTTTCTTGAGAAGAGCATTGAGCGCAACAAGTAAATGTTCGTGCATCAATTTCGAAAATGAACACGTCCTTGGGAATTCTTGACATTTATTTAGGTAGAACTGAGTAAAGCTCTCAAGAAACTGTTGAGTTTTTGCTTTAGTGTGACAACGGAGCATTAATCTTTTGCCTCCTGCCTCAGACTATGAGTACGATAGATATTATTATATCTACTTAATTTTTGCTTTGGTCAAAAATCTATGATGTCGTCTTAAAAACTCTCAACAACAAATATTGAATTCAACATGCCATCAAATTTTTCGAAACTGTTTTTCAATTTTCGGATGGAAAATGGCATATATCAAAATCTTAAATATCGGTGGAGCAAAAATTTCTGAATTTGTGAATAGTCCTTTTTAATATTAGATTAACTCAATCAAGGGTGCCCAAAGTACAATAAAAGCCAAAGTTTTTACTATATTGCTATACAGTCTGTTAAGTAAGAGCGTGTACGGCATTATTCGCAGTCGGTAAATAGTGCAACCCTGAAATTTTGTCAACAAGTAGACATAACCTCTGCCCTTGACGCACTAGTAAAAAAGTTAATTTGGTGGTAGAAACTTTGTCAGAAAAGTGTGTTAGACATAATGAGTGCTGCATACGCACTCATCCAAAAGGACCAAAAATGTCCTATGCAGCGGCGGCAAAGTATTTGAAAAAGTCAAAGGCTTTTGTCCAGAAGTGGGTGCAACGCTTTAAGGAATCTAAAAACGTCGATGAACTTCCGATCGTGGCTCAACAGGGAACGTGACCAAGAAGGATGAAACATTATAGTGAGTTTGTTTTCTAGGAATCCTGGCTTAAGCTTGCGTCAAGGGCAAGCGAAATTGAAGCAAAAAGGTCTTAATATATCGCACGTAACTATTCATAACCATTTGCATGCAAATAATTTGAAATGGAGAAGCATAATGAAGAAACCACTGTTGTCCGAAAAACACGTTACTAAAAGAATGGCTTGGGCAACAGAAAACATTGATCGCGATTGGAGTAACGTACTCTTCTCCGACGAATCTTCTGTTTGGGGTTATTCGATCGTACCGCGGGTTTGGTCTTCGTCGTCAAGTAATTTTGTCCAGCACACCTTTAAACATCACATTAAAATTCATCCTTGGGGATGCTTCTCAAAAAAAGGTTTCGGGATTTTGCACCTCTTTACCGAGAACCTTAATGCTGCCAGAATGGTCAAAATTTATGAGACGGCTTTATTACCGGCTGCCAGGTGCCAATTTATAATAAAAAAACGAAGACTGTATTCTGCAGGAAGACAATGACCCCAAACACCGCAGCCACCTCTGCACCGACTGGAAACGCGAAAAAGGCATCGTCACATCAGATTGGTCTGCACAATCGCCTGATACTAATCCCATCGAAAACGTCTGGGGCTTCATCAAGCAGAAGCTTCGAAGGAGACCCACCTATACTTTGAAACAGCTTTGCCGAGAAATTCGACGCATTTGAACAGCTCTTCCTGTCGAATATGCGGAAAATTTATTGGAAAGTATGCCGCGGGGATGTCAAGCGATTATTAAAGCTGGTGGTAATTGGACATCTTATTAATATGATTGCGTCGTGCTTCGGAACATGTTTAATAAATGTATGTAAAGAAAAATGTTCTTAACACTCTGCAGCTGACGTCGTAGTCTGACCGACACCAAAAATCAAAACAAAAATCATGCCGTAAACACTCTTACTTAACAGACTGTACATACAGTGATGGAAAAAATAATAGAAATAGCTTGTATGTTTTACTTCTGTTTGATTATTTTTTTGTGTGATGAATATTGTTTTCAAAGTTAACATATGACTTAAGGAATAAGAGAAAATCTATCAGAATATAAAAAAATCGTATTCACGCAATTTATAAAACAATTCATAAAAAAATATTTCATTTATTGCCCTTGGAAAAAATAATAGAAACAAAAGACTTTTAACTAACATACTAATATATTTTTCCAATATACCAATTTTACTCTGAAAACTAGTTTCATTATGTTGTGGCACCGCGGTTTTTTAGAACTTCAATGCACCGACGGGCCATGGAATCCACCAGCTTGTCACAAATTTAGGGATCACTAGCATACCACTCATCCTGCACAATTCTTATGTGGATAATAATCCCACAGCATTATGCTACCAAGACCAGGTTTTATAATTTTAAGTGTGCACAGAGGGAAAAATCTATGGACTGAGTAAATAAATTTATGTACTCATGACAGAAATTTCTGCACACAGAAATTTAACATTTTTCCTGTATTGAGTACATTCTAAAATCTGTATTGACTACATAATGCTTTTAAGAATTTTATGAACTCATCACAAAATTGTTGTAAATAAATTTATGTAATGAGTACAATTCCGATGTACGTAGTACATAGATGGTTGACAGCAGTTTTGTGATGAGTACATAAAATTCTTTATTGACCATGGTAGAATTATAAGGTAGGGCCGACTCGGAGAAGAATGAAGTGGAAAGCAGCGAAAAAGGGGGCTAGTTGTCAAAATCAGCTGTTCATATCGAGTTTCTTTATGTTCATGGTTCGCAGTTGATTTTAGGTTAAACTTTTTACAAGCTTTTTTTCAAATTTAATACTTCCGCGGCATTTTATAGATTTATTTACAATGTTTTTACAATATTTCCACTCACACACATTAACACATTAACACAAACTTAACACACGTTTCCGCACTATTTACAAATTGAAAACATGATATTTCTTTTTTCATTTGACATTTCCACCAACTTCGTCATTTTGACAACTACCCAACCTTTTCACTATCTACTCTTCGTTGACGCGTGAGGGCACTGAGCGACTCGGCCCTACCTTATAATTCTACCATGTTATTGACTAGAATTTTAGAGAAAATCACAAAATTTCTGTGTGTAGACATTCCTGTCATGAGTATATAAACTGATGTAGTCATTCCATAGGTTTTTCCGTCGGTGTAGTTTGATAAGGTATTCATACTGGATTAAATCTTAGCCAAAGATTTTCTCAGAAGATTTAAGTTATTTATGAGTCTTATCTATAAGTTATCTGCCGCATATATAATGTAGCAGCATTAAAAATGGGTTGATCCGATCGTTGCAATGAAGAAGCGAATGACGTAAAACAGCAAAATCGTATGCCGTTGAGCGAAATCGTATGCAAGCGAGACATGTACTGAGTCCATATTTTATGTAAATAGTACAGTTCTTGTAAAATGTTACAAGAAATATTGATTGAGTACACGTTGCTTGTATTTCTTGAAGTCTGCTATGTATTCAACACATAATGCACTGTATTGAATACATACATATCTTATTCATTTTATAAAGTGAATAAACTTATATGTGACCAGTACACGCTCACTTTACCCAGTACATGCAGCTCTGGTTGCGTTTTCATACAAGACGAAGTACATAGATTTTACATAGATGTCTATGTACTGATTACATGAGTTTTTCCCTCAGTGTGTGCTTCGGATTATGTGTAGTAGTTTTTGGGCGTCTAAGATGAGGCATTCCATCGGATCCGAACATTTTCACCATTATTTTGCTTGGTCAGAACACGTTTTTCCAATTTTTTTCGTATCAGATGCTTTCTTGCAGAAGCATCTCTGTAGCAAATTTTCTTTTTTGCTCAAGAATATCACTTTTCTCGCGGAATATGCATTAAAATCATTTATTATTAATCTATTTCATATTGTGTGACTAGCGACTGGTGCATTTAACTCTTTTATGGGTTCTTCCGATGAAAGAAATTAGTTTTTCGAACCTATTCAATACGTCAACCTTTGCATAGGTTGTTCCTTTTCTACCTCGTTTTCCTTCTTTGGTTCAAAATTAATAGCATTTGCAACATTTTTTTTTTTTAAACACTTCAATAACTCTGCAATTTTACACTTTATTTTGTCTTCATTTCTTTATTTCCTGATGTATTGGTGCTAACCACTGTGCAATGCACTCCGCTTCCCATTCTGAACAAAATGGATGCGAAATTTAGGATTCTAAATTTATCTTACTTTCTTACTTATTCTAAATTAAATTACTAATTTTTTTCAATACTTGATTTACACTTCCTAAACGGCATTTGGATGCAATTGTTTCATACTTGTGTATTAAATATTATTAACAAAATTAGAATGTGTTTCTATTTTTTTTTTTTCCAATACGAAATCGAGTTCACTGATTTAAGGGTTTGCCCACTGATCTTTTTTTTCGAATTATGCGCAAAAGCGTAAACAAAATAAAGTACCGGTGTTCTATTTATGTGTACAGTGGGTTATATTCACTTAGTTTTCTTTTAAACTTAATAACATTCTTCATTGTTTTGATAACATGATTTGCAATTCATTATCCGTTCGATTTTTTTTGGTTTTTTTTTTTTTTTTTGGATTCGCCCAAAGGTAAGAAATCTTCATAGATACGTATGACCCGCGCCATACGCATGCACAATTTACATTCTAAGAAGTTCCCGGATCGGCCGGACTGATAGAATGCACCTACATGCTAAAACTTATCACCTATTGGCAAATAAAAGCCTCCACTAAGCACAATTGCTTGGCCTTTTCAGCGGAAATTAAAATTAAATAAAATTTGAGAATTTTTGTGCTTATGTAAGGTTCATAAACATCATCGAATAAAAGCATATTCTTCATAATACGAAGCAATACAAGATAACATTTATTAGACCATATATAACCGCATTTATAATAGTTGTCATTTGGCTTGGGGCCACTGTCCAACCCAAGATCCTACGTGGAAAAGAGATGTAACTCTCAAACACCAAACCAATACCAAACAAAGCACAGATATACAAGTATATATTGTGCAGGCACAATATATTTATATATTCGGGTCACTAAAATAAGGGAACACCGAGCTAAAGTTATTATTTGGATATGCATTTGGGCCAACGCAGGTACTTTTATGGAAAAGAGATAAACTCTGACGCACCAAGCCGAGAGACACGGTATTCATGGTCCCATTTCAAACTTGGGAAGCTATAGAACTAAAGATCTAAAATAATTTCATGAAAAAATAAAGCAACGAGACTGAATAAAACGAAAACTTAAAGTATCTATCATATTCGATGATGCTTATTTGTTAAATCGTAAAATCTACACAATTATCGCGAGTTGTATTTGTTATCACAATGAATGTGTTAACTATTCAAATGTAATATCATTTTACGTTTTAAGACATCCACCGAATTTATCAAGTTCAAGTTTTGCCATTGAAATCACTACACATACATTGCAAAGGGTCGTGAAGGGCATAATTAGAAGTGCACTGACTCAACTTAAAAAGAGTTGGCTGTGTCGTGGACACACCCGTAGATTTTGACGTGACGATGTTTCTTTGTACTCCTATTTCCAAACTCTTCTTTTAATCCATGACCAAATTCTTTACTTCAAATACACTGCATCCCTTTCCTAGTTTGGAAAGGTGTGTCTTAATTTTTGTCCTAAATCATATCCTAATTCATGTTACAGTCCTTTTCTACTTTCATAGTCCAGTTTCACTGTGTTATTTTGTTGTTTGTGAGCAGTGTTGGTTGCCACAAAAACACTGTTGAAATCATAACTAGATTTGTTGTTGTTGTTTTTGATGTTGATGTTGATGTTGATGTTTATGTTGATGTTAATGTTGATGTTGATGATGTTGATGTTGATGTTGATGTTGATGTTGATGTTGATATTGATGTTGATGTTATTGTTAATGTTGATGTTGATATTGATGTTGATGTTGATGTTGATGTTGATGTTGATGTTGATGTTGATGTTGATGTTGATGTTGATGTTGATGTTGATGTTGATGTTGATGTTGATGTTGATGTTGATGTTGATGTTGATGTTGATGTTGATGTTGATGTTGATGTTGATGTTGATGTTGATGTTGATGTTGATGTTGATGTTGATGTTGATGTTGATGTTGATGTTGATGTTGATGTTGATGTTGATGTTGATGTTGATGTTGATGTTGATGTTGATGTTGATGTTGATGTTGATGTTGATGTTGATGTTGATGTTGATGTTGATGTTGATGTTGATGGTGATGTTGATGGTGATGTTGATGTTGATGTTGATGTTGATGTTGATGTTGATGTTGATGTTGATGTTGATGTTGATGTTGATGTTGATGTTGATGTTGATGTTGATGTTGGTGTTGATGTTGGTGTTGGTGTTGGTGTTGTTGTTGGTGTTGATGTTGATGTTGATGTTGATGTTGATGTTGATGTTGATGTTGATGTTGATGTTGATGTTGATGTTGATGTTGATGTTGATGTTGATGTTGATGTTGATGTTGATGTTGATGTTGATGTTGATGTTGATGTTGGTGTTGATGTTGGTGTTGGTGTTGGTGTTGGTGTTGGTGTTGGTGTTGATGTTGATGTTGATGTTGATGTTGATGTTGATGTTGATGTTGATGTTGATGTTGATGTTGATGTTGATGTTGATGTTGGTGTTGATGTTGGTGTTGGTGTTGGTGTTGGTGTTGGTGTTGGTGTTGGTGTTGATGTTGATGTTGATGTTGATGTTGATGTTGATGTTGATGTTGATGTTGATGTTGATGTTGATGTTGATGTTGATGTTGATGTTGATGTTGATGTTGATGTTGATGTTGATGTTGATGTTGATGTTGATGTTGATGTTGATGTTGATGTTGATGTTGATGTTGATGTTGATGTTGATGTTGATGTTGATGTTGATGTTGATGTTGATGTTGATGTTGGTGTTGATGTTGGTATTGGTGTTGGTGTTGGTGTTGGTGTTGGTGTTGGTGTTGTTGTTGGTGTTGGTGTTGGTGTTGGTGTTGGTGTTGGTGTTGGTGTTGGTGTTGGTGTTGGTGTTGGTGTTGGTGTTGGTGTTGGTGTTGGTGTTGGTGTTGGTGTTGGTGTTGGTGTTGGATTTGGAGTTGGTGCTTTTCGTTTAGCTCTTTTTTTGCTTCCCCATTGGTTGTGCTCTAAATTCAATTGATCCAGCAAAAGTCATGCATATGCCTCACATTAGGCGGTTCCCTGAGGGTTTTTGACACGCCGTCAAATTTTTTTTTTATTTTTGTCATATTCCCGAAGACCTCACCTTTGTTTTCGTTCCTTAAAATTTACCGTTGCACCAGTAGTCACAGAGTTAAAAATCCATGCAACGTTTTTTCATGGCTGTAGCATTTTTACTGCATTATGTGATTGCATCCCTGAAATCATGACAACTAAATTTTTTTTGTAATTTTGTTGTGAAGCGTAATAACACATCCCTGCTGTCGTAAAACAAAATTTACTGTAGCACTTCTCCTGAGTGAGTAATAATTCCATGCAACGATATTACATTTCTGTTACATAAGCTGCTACATTCACGACCTGACAACGCCGGAATTTTTTTTTTTATTTTTGTCGTAAAGCCATGTATAAAAACTTTATTTTCCTTTTTAAACTTTTATCGTGGGTTGTATACTCATTGAGTAAAAATTCAATGCAACGCTGCTGCATGAATGTTGCGTTATCGATCTTTGAGCGGCTCTCTCAGCGTCCCCATGAAGTCAGAAATTTTTTGTCTAATTTTGTTGTGAGGGCTTCCAGTAGGCCTTTATTGGCGTATCGTATTTTTAATCCTAGCACTAATACTCAGTGAGTAATAATTCCATGTAACAAATTTTCAGTTGCGTTGCTTACGCAGCTCCCACTACGTCCCTATGCCGTATTAAATTTTGTTTTTATTTTTTTAATATATTCAAAGAATTCACCTTTATGGTCATACTATTTTTTTAATCATAGCTCTTATACCCAGCGAGTAACAATTCAATGAAACGCAGATGAATTTTTAAAAAATTCATTTTTTAACTTTTTGGAAACTAGAGGAGTATAACGTAACTTCGTCACGTCAAAAAGCTGGAAATTTCTGGCTCCGCTCCTAGGGATGTTGAAGTTAAATGAAGGAAGGAGGTATTGTGAGCAGTGATATTAACATAATTTGTTGAAATTACTGTGTTGGGCACGAAAAATTACTGTTTTGGTGCAAAATTACTGTGAATTGGAACAAAAATTACTGTGGAATTACTGTATAACTAAAACGATTATATTCATTAAAAATTGTAAACCTCTTATAAAGCCTTCATAAGAACAAAAATTTAAAAACATTATTCATAAACTTTCAATAGCGTTAAGAATATCTATAAAATGCTTCATAAATGAGATAATTTTAAAAATTGTTGAAAACTTAAATAAACCTCTTTGAATTGTACTTTTGTTCTCATCTGAGCATAAATTTTGTCAAAAATATATAACATTAATTCAAAATATATCAAAAACAAACAAAAAGTCAAAAAAATGTTTGTTTATTTTTTAAAATGGCTGAAACATGCTATAAACTCCTCACAAAGAATTTCTAAAATTGTTTGCTCTCATTTGAACACAACAATTGTCTAAATTTATTAAAATAATTCAAAATAGAACATTTGCAAAATATGTAGAAAAAATAATTAAAAATATATGACAAAAAAATTTGTCAAAACATTTAAAAATATTTACGAAAAACACAATAAAATTACATTTTTTCTATGCAGAGGGTAGCTTCGAAAAACTTTTGATGTTAAAATATCAAAATGTTGACGAAAAGTCATTGAATTTATCTTATACACAAACCATTATTTAAACTCATCCCACTTCAAATCGAAAGTGTTTTTATTTTAACTACAAAAGCCGCTACAGCATGTTTATGAATAAAAAAATTTAAAAGACTTTCTAACATTAAAAAGCTTTTTAACTATGAACATTTTAAAGCTATTTCAAAATATTTTTATGAATACGGCTTATAATATACAAATGTAACAAATATATTTTGATACTTAATACATTTAAGAAAATTAAGAATTTTAGATATTATTCATCTAAATGATCTTCCTAAAAGCGCAAAATGGTTTCTTTGGAATTGTACGGTTGTTAGTAAGCAAAGTTATCAAGGCATCGTTCCATTTTGCACTAAATTCCAGGGATGGTAAAATTATGAGAAGAACAGAGATGTAACAAATGTGACTTTAGCAAATTTTTTCTAAAAAAACTTTATATTTTTGTCCGGCCATTGAAATTACTTGATATTTCAAAAATTACTGTCGTACTGTATGAGCATTCAAATTACTGTAGAAAACAGTAATTACTGTGCCGTTAATACAGCGATTGCGAGTCTATATCGCCACTGAATAATTTGTATAAAAAGGAGACATTGAGCATAATTCTTCTACTTCTTAAGGAAGGCAGGGAAATAATTTTAAGGCGGGTTTCATAAGGGGGAAGAATAATATTGGGGTTCCAACGATAATGTAAAGCAAAAAGTAAGAATTGTTTTTGAACCGATTCTAATGCATCGATTGAGGAGGGATATCTCTCATAGGTTCAATAGAGATTATGTGATATCACAATGGGCCTACACTGGCCTAAGTGTACTAGTCGTCTGCCGGCTCAGCCATCAAAACCTCATCTAACCTAACCTTACCTAATAGCATTCTTCGAAATGCTAAAGTGCTTGCCGATTCTATTATTTTTTCCACCACTGTATATTATACAGTACTGGACAAAAAAGTATAGGCACAACTTATATGTAGAATTTAATGGTTGTATGGAAAGCACCACAAATATTTTTGATTATAAAATTGCTCTCGTCCTAATAAAGACTGCTCTAGATTTAACGATATTGCTTTTATTTGCACAAAAAGTTCCGTTACGTAGGCAACAGAAAAAATGTACTAAAAAGTACAATTTCATGTGGACAAAACTATAGGCACAGTTTTATTGGGGAGTAATATTAATATTGTGGCGTCCGTGGCGTAGTTGGTTAAAGTGCGTGGCCGCTATGTCAGAGAACTTTGGAAACCCAGGTTCGAACCCCAGCAGCGACGGAAAATTATTTGCATTAAAATAATTTTTCTGTACGGCCGCCACCTCTCTGCAGACAATGGCAAACCTCAGAGAGTAATCAAAATGCCATGTAAAGCTTCTTGAGAACGAGAACTTCCCGTTCATCGCCGTTCGGAGTCGGCGTTAAGCATGTAGGTCCGGTTCTTGGTCAATTGTGTACAAACTTAATAACACGCACAACACAATTGATCATAAAAAGCTAGGTCAAAGTCTTTTCAAGGGCTGAAATGGCCAGTTATTTATTTTTTATTTTATTATATTACTATCGAAATTTCGACAATTTTGCACCACTTTAATATTCAACACAAGCTTATAAGGGCCGTTATCTTATATAATTGGTTTTTGTAAGTGAAAAGACAAACATTCTGCTATATATAAATATTTTCGTGATTATTTCTTAAAAATGAGCCCAAAGCAAAGTGAAACAACAGAATCACAGCGTAAAATAATTTTACATTTGTATAATCAAGGAAAATCAAAATGCTGAGATTGGAGAATTAATGGACCGCAGCCGTTTTGCTATCCGCACAATAGTAAATCGTTTTAAAGGTCAAACGAGCTTTGCCCGCGTAAATTAACAGAGAGAGAACGCGCCCAAATAACACGAAAACTTAAAGTGGATCCTAAAATAACATCAACTCGAATTGTTGCAGACATAAAGGAAGATTTTAATAAGGACGTACACTCTAATACTGTTCGAAGAGTGCTGCAAGAAGCTGGGTACAGTTCACGTGTGACTAGACGGAAACCAATAATATCTGATGTTAATCAAAAGAAAAGGTTATTTTATGCAAAACATTGAGAATGAGCAATTCAGTTTTTGGAACCAGGTTCTCTACTTAAAAGAGAGCAAATTTAACATTTTCTGCCCTGATAGACACATTAGGATATGGCGAAAGTCCAACACAGAGTATTCTGCAATAAATCTTTCACCGCTTGTCTGCGGGGAGAGCTTGTATGTATTGACAGTCTAATGGAAAAGTCGATTTACCTCAACATTTTAAAGTAAAATATTAAGAAAAATGCAAAAAACTACACTCTAACAAAAATGCAACCTGATTGCCTATATGTATACCTAGTTGCTGGTATATAGTAAAATATCGCTAAAAGAGCGTTTATTTAAAAAATTTCTATCTCTCTGATTATTTTATGAGCGAAAACAAGCTAAAACGCGGTGAAAAAGAGAGGAAAGAGAGAAATTAACAAACAAACGCATACACACCCTGTGAATATATCTAAAGGAATTTTATTTAGAATTTATTTAGACATTTTTTTTATTAGTTGTTGTCTTCTTTTGTCAAATTGGGGATTTAATTTGTCCAAAATATTGATTTGAACAAGGTCTGTCTTATACGTAGAAAAAAGAAGTGAATATTTTTAATAATTACACGGTGTAACAGTGAAAATAAACTCGGCTCGAGACATAGTAGAGGTTGTAGGTCTAGTTGAACATAAGATAACTGCATACTTAGTTTTTTGAATATACCCTCAAAATCGGGATTTGTGGTCAAAAAACCGATTTTAGGTAGGTGCATGTATAGTTTGTTATGTAACTTCGTTATTTCTAGCTCAATTTTTAAAATTTAAACATTGATAGAAAGAAGAAAAATATACCCTTAATATAATACATAGACCGGTTTTTTTACAAAAAGAATTGACAAAGTTACAGGTAAAATAATTTGAAAATTTCTCATTTTTTTTAATTTTTTCAACTTCAACAACATTTTGTTAACAAATTTTGTTTTGTGGCACTATTAGTTTTAGCAGGATTCTGAAAGCCTGTTAAATTTTGCGTTCAACAAGATATCATTTACTTCAATTGGCTGAAATACAAATGCACTATCGAATTTTTGGTATTTGTAATAAAATACAAAAAATTTTAATTTTTTTTTTTTTTTCTAAAAAATGTTTATTTGACCTTTTTCGTTTATATATATTATAATCGATTTCACGTTTTAGGGATCAGCAGTAGTCTACCAGTATGTTTATGGAATTTTTTCCCTGAAAGCCGGTTTCTATAGCTTCCATCTCCTGGTGGAACCTTTCTCCTTGTTCATCACTAAACTGCTCAAGGCTATTCGGGAAAAAGTTTTTATGGGAGTGCAAAGAATGTATTTCGATTGACATATTGCAGCCCATTTCTTCGTAGGCACTTAAAAATTCATTTACAACATCTAAGTAATTTCGACTCTTCTTCTTGCCGAGGAAATAAATGCATAACGAAATATAACTATTCCAAGCTCTTTTTTTCAACTGGATTTGATTCAGAAACGAAATCAGTGTCCAAGAAAATTTTCCGAATTTGTGGCCCCACAAATAAACCTTAGAATAACCGAAATGAATAAATAACTTTTATAAAAGATTTGAACGTGCAGGATACTTTCTTTGATTTTGGCCTCACTTAACCTAGGAAACGCTGCAATCAGATTTTTTTTTTTTTTTAGCTTTGAACCAAGGATTTCAGGGGGAATACCTATTCAGTCAAGTCTGAAGTTGGTTCGAGGTGAAATACCTATTCAGTCAAGTCTGCCTTGGTTCGAAAATGGGATGATAGATTAGTGGGAAGGAAAGGGCAATCAAGTGAAACACGTGTAGGATGTTCTAAGCGTGGTGGAAAGCCAAAGAAAGATATGAATTTGAATCAGACGCAAGTGTTATGCCTTTACCTCAGTCAATTCAAGTTATAAGTCAATCTCATCCACAAACTTCTCTACCATCAACTACAACTTCATGTCGTAAATATTGATGAATTTTTAATTTCAGTTAATTAGAAATGAGGATAGAAAATTAAGAAAGGTTAAAAGCGAAGGACCATGGCCTGGCCAGGAATCGAACACGGGACCTCTGGGGTGGCAGTCGAGCACGCTACCAACTCGACTACCGAGGCCGCGGTAGGATTACATTTTCAGGTCGCACCAGTGGAGTATTCAAAACATATTTTTTGACAACTTGAAATGAAGCACGCAGTGGATACTCCTTTTGCTTATATTTATTATCCCATTCAACTATCCCATTCGCAAATAATGCAAGGATACTTGGTATATCCACCTTGCATTCCAAACAGTATTGTTAGAGCCTTTAAGTCGGCGGTATACATATATCAGAATTTAACATATCAAGAATCACACAAAAAGTTTTTAAATAAATCATACTCTTGCAAGATCCCTCAATAAACAAACGCCATTCATTCGGAGCGTGTTTGTGGTTAAAAACTGAAAACAGTTCCATCACATCCGGGCAATACACCAGCTTTATGATAATATATATAAACGAAAAAGCTCAAAAAAACATTTAAAAAAAAAAAAAACATTTTTTTGTATTTTTTTACGAATACTAAAAATTCGATAGTGCTTTTGTATTTCAGCCAATTGAAGTAAATGATATCTTGTTGAACGCAAAATTTAACAGGCTTTCAGAATCCTGCTAAAACTAATAGTGCCACAAAACAAAATTTGTTAACAAAACGTTGTTGAAGTTGAAAAAATTTAAAAAAAATGAGAAATTTTCAAATTATTTTACCTGTAACTTTGTCAATTCTTTTTGTAAAAAAACCGGTCTATGTATTATATTAAGGGTATATTTTTCTTCTTTCTATCAATGTTTAAATTTTAAAAATTGGGCTAGATATAACGGAGTTACATGACAAACTATACATGCACCTACCTAAAATCGGTTTTTTTACCACAAATCCCGATTTTGAGGGTATATTAAAAAAACTAAGTATGCAGTTATCTTATGTTCAACCAGGCCTACTACCTCTTCTATGTCTCGAGGCAAGTTTTTTGATTTGTTTTCATTTTGTAACACCGTGTTATTCGAGAAATATCAAAAAAACGTTCAAATATAATTAATGTTCCAATTAACTTATATAATTTTCTTTAAGCTTACTAATTCTTTTGTGCATTATAACTTTAATTTCATAAAATAAATGTCTTAATTGCAAATATGCAATATCATGCATTTGAGACTTAACTATATTAAAAGCTAAAATTAAAAATAAATTAATTTTAAATAAATTGCTTTTAAAAATAAATTACTTGGGCCACGAAAACAGCCCCTGTCGTCGTCACCACGAAGAAAATGATCTTGGGCTTGTGTAAATATTGTTATAAAAGAGTTTTACGGGAAGTACTTCTCATATGAATTACAAAGTTTTTTTATGATAATCATTATATGAACACTACCACTAATGATTGAACTAGCCAAAAGGGGTATTTATTGGGTGCAATCCGTCGGAACAGAATTCCGAACTCAAAACTACCGAGTGTTCCCATATTAATGAAGACATCTCGAGGAAAGTCTGTGGAATATGTAGCTTACCATAATGATGTTAACGTACATTTAATTTCATGGAGAGATAATAAAGTTGTTAATTTGATGTCAAACCATTGTGGTAAAAGTCCTGAGATCATAGCTGAACGATTTGATAAGAAGTTGTGTAAGTAAAAAAATATCCATTGAGTGTCCGAATATTGTTTCACAATACAATACATTTATGGGGGAAGTCAATTTGTTTCACTCATTTATTGGAAGCTACAAGATAAAAATACGCTATACGATATATTAGTAAATGCATTGTTATTATATAAGCGTGCGTACCAATAAAGCGGTAATCATGAAACCATAATATTTGCCTATTTTCATTGTGGTAGAAAGTCTTCACAAAGAAGGAAAACTATCCACAAAAAGTGGAAGACCTTCCGAATTATCAAAAAACCTTGCAAAAAATGACGAAACAATCAAGAAGCTTCCCATTATCTCAAACAGAAGTTCGGTTGGACCATTTTGATTTCTGGTCACAATAGGACAACAAGCGTTTACCATGTAAATTACCAGGGTGTAATGAATACACTCATGTTAGTTGCTCAATTGTTTAGACAAGAGTATGTTTCAATAAAATATCAAAATAGAATCAAAATAAAAATTGTTTAAAAAAAATTTCGTAATGAATAATGTTTTATGCACTTATTTAAGGAATTCTTATACAATGAGCTTCAAATTAAGAAACAAAATCCTTGTGCCCTTGTTAATCCGTTTTTTTTTATTTTCCTTTGTTTAAAATTGTCAATTTAAATTGACTATATAAAAAACTGGGAAATATATCTTAGTTTCAGTTATTAAAAGCATATAATTCAGTTTAAAAAATGTAAAATACATATTAATAAAAATTAATATTATATTATATTTATATTATTATTATTAAAATTATAATTATATACTTCGCTCCTATTCATTGCAGAGCATTCAAATTCCGTTTATACATTCTCTAAACCTCTCCAATTACAAATAAAGACATAAAACACTTATACACAAGGAGAAAAAATCATGTAACGAAGGGTTAAACACGGCACATGTTTTGCTACACCCCTGCAGTCATCAAAACTAAGCCCCATCGAACATTTATGGAAAGAATTGGTGAGAAGAGTTCGAAAAAGCACGATATCAAATAAAGCTCAACTAACAGCAGCGTTAATGGAAGAATAGCTTTAGATTAGCGAAAATATAACAAACTAGTAAGACTAGTAAGTCCGTCTGTCCGTTTGTTTTTCTCTCTGTGATCACGATTACAGCCGTTATTTTCAAGCTATCATCACGAAATTTGATATTTAAGCTTATATCTAAAAATAAAGATGAAGTTAAAAAATGAGCCAAATCAGACGAAAACCACGCCTACCTCCCGTACAAAATGACTTTATCAAAACGGTAATATGTATAAGAATACCACACAAATTAATATATGGACTTGAAATTTTGAAAATAAGCTTTAATAAGCACTCTGAGTTGATTTTTTTTTCTTGCGTTAAAGACTTGTAAATTTCAAACATTATGGCTAAAACGCAATACTGTGTTAGGTCGGTCGGCCTTTGACAGCTAGACTAGAAACAATGGGTTCTTATGAAGCAACACTAAATTCGACCTCATACTTTGCGTCAACCTCATCCCGTAAAAAACTATTGTAGGGGTAAAGTACGATCAACGCAATGAGTAGAGACATGTTCAACTAGCTCGTGCGTTTGACATTCCATATTAACGCTGGGTTGCATTCTCGTTGAGAAATGCTAAAATGTGGGCATTCTTGGATTCCGATGGAAAACTAAGATTTTCATAGGATTATCGTGGGAATTTATATGTTGATGCAAGTTTTTTTAAATTGATAAAATTTTTTAAACTAACATGCTGCTTAAGTAGTATAGTAATGATTTTGATGAATTTAGCATGATATTAATATTAGTCAATTATATATCCTATTAAAATGTATACATTTTTTAGTATATTATAAATACATAATATGATAAGGGTATTTATGCAAAATGGCTAACTTATATATTGGGCAATTAGATATTTTAATGAGGTTGGTTGAGGACGAATACCCTTAATATCAGTGTTTGAATAATATAACACACAAAGGAATGTTGTATTTTTACTTTGAAAAAAAAAATAGTACATGCAAATTTATTGCTGCTAGCAAGATTTGTAATTGCTCACAAAATATCAAATGATAAATATAAAAGCATAATAAGAATGATATGATAAATATAACACTGTCAAAGAATAAGAAAATTCGAGGTGGGATTTTCTCATATTAAAATGAAATATTTGTACTCAAAAAGTTTCGTTACCAGTAGTTTTTAAATAAAAAATAAAACTTAATATAAATACCCCGTTAGCCAGAAATTCCTTAACAAATAATCGTCTCTGAGTCCGAAAAGAATTTTTCCACTTTTTTGTGATTTACTAACGAGTTTAATTACAATTTTCTAAGATAATTTTTTCTAATAAATTATTATTTTAACTTGTAAAAATTAAGAGGTGTCCCTTGTTATTTGAATCACAAAAACGGTTCTTAGTTTTTGCGTAAAATTTAAACAATTTTTGCTTATAAGTGTTACAGTTTTTAAAAAGAGTTGAAAATTTGCAAATTTTAATTTAAATTAGTTTTACAATTTACAAATATTACAAAAATTTCATTGTAATTAAAATGTTCGCAGTATTGAAGATATTTTAGTGTTTTTGGTATCAAAATAACAAAAATTTTTTCATTTTACTAAATTTAAGAAAAATTTTATATTTTGTAAATATTTGCATATGTCACCTATAAAACGCCTATTGTAGGCATATTGTAGTTTTAGGCGATTTTGTAAAAATTTTTTACTACAGCACCAACTGGTGTTCAAGTTGGATGAAAGAAGATAGCGCCAAAATACTCACCGTACCTCAAAACCACAATATACCAATTTTCATTCTAATCGCATAAAGAATTGTACTACAGCTCCCTCAGGTGTTCAACATGGGTCAAAAAAGATAGCAGCAAAACACTCAGCGTACATGAAAACCACTATATACCGATTTTCTTAAAATTTGTACTTAAATCTTTAAATTTGTACACTAGAGGGCTCTATACACAAATTTGAATATGAAAATGAATATTTTCATACATATTTCCAACTTGCTTTCGTTGACGAAATTTCCTACATTTTGCTCTCAAATTTTGCAAAAATTTCGGCAGAAATTAACAGTAATAATAATAGTAAATCGCAGTTATTTTGATAAAGACGAGAAAAATAATGACATCAAGCAATCACATTTAAAAAAAAAATTTTATATACATATATAGATATATATGTATAAAATTATCGATTAATCAAAGAACAATTTTTTGCTATAAAAACTGAAATGTGTTTCCAGAAATTTCATTTTAAATTTTAATTTAATTTTACATTTTATCATTAAATTCGAAAGCGTTCATTTATTTTGAAGCTTCTAGTCCGAATTTTCACATTAATATGTGACATTTTTCATTATTTCACAGATTATATTACACTTAATAAAAATATCTTAGCTTTCTAAAGTAGGTTTTATGGTTTTTAATGATTTTATGACAATATCTTTTAATTTTTCATTGATTAAAATTATAATTGTATGATTTCGGAGAAAGGGACGTTTTGTGGGATTTTTAGTATAGCTGCTTTTACTGGCATCACCAAAATGACAGACGCACGATCTGTCAACGCAACAATGAGTTTTGCAAAGTTTGAGGTCGTCCGTTTTGACAGCTTATATCGTAAAGTTTTTACAACGGAGACCAAAGTACGGTCAAAGGCCGACCGACCTAACGCAGTATTGCGTTTTAGCTATTAAAATGCCACGTGGTATCTATAGGTATTTTTAGCTGATATAGAGAAAGGAAAAATGTCTGCATTCAAAGAAGCTAATCTCAGTTTTTGCGAGATCGCAAGAAAAATAAATCGATCTGGGAGAGTTACTCGAATTTTTTCGGCGAATATAGACAGTTATGGAAAATATCGGTGAGGTGGACCAAAGCCAAAATTTTCTGAGCGGGAAACCCGGCGAGTCGGCAATTTAGCCAGCAACTCCTTGAAATCAGTGCCACAAATCGCGAGAGAATGTGACGTAAACGTATCACGGTGAACCATAAATTGTGTTTTAAAAAGCTTCCCCAATCTTATTAGAAAAAACTCAAATCTGCATCCAAGTTGTTGTCATATCACCTGCAAGCCTGCGTGCCTTGAATTTGCCCAGCAAAAAATTGGGACGGAATTGGAAATAGATATCTTTTTTAAGTTAAATCACCTAAACGGAAAAAGAAGCTAAAATTGTTTATCGATGAAATCTTCTACGACGCGAAAAAGTTGGATAGGCCTGACGGTTTTAAGTCGTATTGGAGTAATATACGGAAGGAACCCCTTTAGTTTTCCAAACGAAACTTTGGTGGCAAAACAGTGATGGTTTGGAGTCACATTTAGGGTAGATGCCTTGCTGGAAATAGCATTTATCAGCCCACGTATGAGCTCTGTCGAATACACACAAACATTGAAGAAGAATTGGCTTCCATTTTTTTAACAAAATCGTGGTGCTGAATGGGTATTCCAACACGATAATGCGTCAGTGCACAGCAGCAGAGAAACGAAGCAATGGTTTGAGTCCCACAACATCAACGTTTTGACGTGGCCAGCATGCTTCCCAGACCTAAATTCCATAGAAAACGTTTGGGAAATTATAGTGCGCAAAATGTACATATGCTGAGAATAAGCAATACGAAAACGTCAGTGCATTAATTATTATAGCATGTGAGTCAATAAACCAGGAGACTGGAAAAAACTTAGTATAGAGTGTGTCAGATCGACTTTTTGAATTAATTCAAAACATAGAAGGTCCTACATATTACTATTAATTTTAATCTGAAATATTTTTTTTAAATTTTTTTATTTTATTAGAAATTTTTCATTAATTTGTTATATTCGTTTATTGCGTATTATTCCAACCAATCTGCGTATTATTTAAACTTTTTTTTACAGTAAAGTAAAGGTATTTTCTACTTTTGTATTGCAAACATTTAACTTTGTTCTATTTGACTTTACAAGAAAAAAAGGCTTAAATAAAGCCCGGTTATAGTTCGGCACCATAGTTTATATACAGAGTACAGCATATTTTATGTCGTTATGTAAACATTAGGTAACTTTGACATTTATCAGCTGATTGACTTGAGTAGACAGTTTTTTGAAACGACAATTCAGTACAATTTGAACCATTAATCGCTTCGTACATTAAGTATAAACTATTTTCTCCCTTTTTTTATTGCGAAAAGGATGAGATATTTATGCCTGTATTGGTGTATGGGTTGGAATTATATTATGGATCCACATAAAACAATTTGAACAACTTGAAGCTATATTTACGGGGTAATTCATTTCGTATAGGTACGATCTCCGCATTCATGACCACGTCTCTGAATACGTTAAAAACTTCATTGGGAGGAGTTATGATAATTTCATTATCGTTTGCATTCTATTGCTGCTTTACAAAATGGTTCGATCTAATTTTCCTGTATATCTGGTAAACAAATCCAAGTAAAACACATTCGCTATTAAGTCCTACCTTCTCTTCCTGTTAGTAAAATGTAAAATTTTAACTTTACAATAAAAATGTTTTTTTTTTACTCTCGTTTGTATTCACATATTTTCCTTGCTGTTGCTGGTGATATTTGATATTTTATAAAGGTTTTATATTGTGTTTACCTTTTATTCGTGCGGCCGGGTTAAGCTTTAATGTTGTTAAATCATACTTATATATTTTTCTGGTCTTTGAATAAATTGAAGTAAAAATAAAATTGTAATATCCGTGTTATTAAATTGAATTGTATTATTATAATTTGTGTATAGTATATAGTATATAGTATATGTCATTATTGAATTGATTAATGTATTAATAAATTATAAATTAAGATAAAATACCAAAATCATCGCTGCACTAACTTTAATGCTCAAAATCATCGCTTAAGATGCGCTAAAAAGTGGAGGAAAACGTAACAAAAGGGGCATATAAACAGTGTTGCTTTTGCAAAATTCTTGCAAATGCTAGCAAATGCAATAGTTTTGTAACTGTTGATGTTATTTAAGATAAAACACAACTCTTATAGTTCGGAGTTAATTTTTGGACAAATTGTTACATATATGCAAATTGGTAGTTTACTTATATCTGGAAGTAAAATACGCATATGTAAAAGCGTATAATCGTAATGTTTTTTTACGAAGTGGTCCGACAACTTCATGCAATCAATTGATATAAATTATAATTTTAATTATCAAGTATGGCTTAACACATACATCAAACCTACGTTAAACTAAGTTGTTAATAAATTACACTAATTTTTATTTTTACTTCTCGACACTCCATTTGTAAAGCCCATTAGGGGACATGGCTCGATTAGAAAAGTGTTGTTATTTAACACAAAACCTTTGATATCTTAAACGTACTCTGAATTTGAAATTAGGCAACATTAAATGAAAAACTGTCCGTTCCTCCGAAAAAGGTTAAGTCACCAAAATTAAGCAGAATCTATTCTGCAAATAAAAGCCAGCAACTATCGTTCTGGCTGCATTCATTACCAATTGTACCGATCAGATTTAGCATTAAAAATACCTGAACAAAAAACATTACATTTAGATTATAACACACCAATCCATACCATTCCTTGTATCAAATCACAACTTAATCTTTAAACGTAGTAAAAAGACCAAAACCTTCAAATAGTTCACAGCCTCATACGATTTTATTGTAAGAAATATCGTATTGTAACGTAAAGTATGAATAGAACGTAAAGCATTGTCTTTATCAAGAGTTGATATAACATATTCTTATTGAATGACAATGCAAACAAATTTTTTGAATACTCATTTTAGATTAAGAATTAATTAACCCCGCATGATGAATCATGCCCAAATTTCGGTATATCATTCAATAGCGTTTATTTAATTGTTGAAAATTTTTTTTCCTCGTTTAACCCATTTACACTCATTTGAACTGCTAAGAATCGGTTCATATTTGGATAATTACAAGTCAATAACAAGCCCCTATATTCTCTTCCCACTTCATAAGTTACTTAAGCCATCAATGATGATTATATTGTTATGATGATTTCTGACCTTTTCGTTAAAAAACTCTAATTTTCGAGTTATAAAATTTATTTATTCTCGAATTTTAGTTAGAGTGATCTTGATTTTATTTAATATACTTATTTACAAAATATAAGTATAAAACCTTAGATTTAAATAAAAAATACGAACAAAAGCTGCCATGGCTTTCAGCTCGGAAAGTGATTTTTTTCTAACGTCGAAAAATACGAAAAATACGCTTTTTGCATATGAAATTCTTCAAAATCGAATGAAAACTACACCAACTTTCCATACAAAGTGACGTCATCAATATGGTAAAATTTATAAAAATATCACAAAGTTAATCACTTAAGAACTTGGAATTCTGCAAAGGGGTCTTCCATTACTACCTTACCAATTTATGGGTAGAGAGGTGTTCTGAAATGCACTACGATAAGTAACGGAAGAGGGGGGGGGGGGGATTTTTGAGATATTGTTACTTAACCTAAAATAAAAGCACATCTTGAAAAAATCTAATTAGTGACATCCGATCACTTCAAAATATTTTCATCCTTACGTCTTCATGGATGAGCTTCAAAATTGACAGTTAACAATTGACTAGTGTGAGGACGTAATTTTTCTTTTCTTGCTTTTCGGCACTTCTTTCTTCTATTTTGCTCTTTAAGTTTATCTAGACATACTAGTCAGCAATACTAGTGAAAATACGAAGAGCTAGTCAAAATAATATAATACTATACCCCCCAACCTCAACAGTTCAAAAAATAATTATTTTATTCCCGTCAAATCGAAGGAAGTCTTTCAAAATGCAACTCCTTCTCGATAAGTTACAGAATTTTTGAAGTTGTTCAACCTTTGCATGCAATTGTTCTGAGCTTTAGGACAAAAACGAAATCTCGACATGAAAAATAAAACATGAAATACTCTTAGAAGTTGGTGGTCGCAAGCATTCAGTCTTCATTATTTTCAATAAAATTCTCACTCACAAAACCGAAAGCGGAAAAAAGTAAAAATATTTGAATTATGAACAAAGCAGGAAGTTGAAATCTTAGCGGAAACATTTTACAGCCAGAAGTAGCTGGTTCTTAATTATTTATGACTGGAAGCGCAAAGCGTCACAAAAACAGTTCCCGGTTACTTTGGCAGTCTTACAAATCATGCATTATTTTCTGTAATGTTTTTGTTTTTGTTGCTGTTGTTGTTACTATTGAGTTTTTCTATTTTGTTTTTTTTTTTGTGTTTTTGCTCGTTTAATGCTTTTGTTGTTGTTGTGTGGTAGGAGACCTTGATGTTCATTTTGCTGTAAGTGGCTGTTTTTGCTCTCACTAACACCCAATGCGGTGCTGTCAAGCCAGGCCGAGTCGAGTTGAGTCAAGACCCAACCGCAAAAACAACAACAATATTAACAATAACAACAACGTTTGACGTAGTTAAGCTTGCTCCTGATGTACTCTCATTCAAAAGCGTATAAAAACAACAACAGCCTCCGCATCAGGAAAAAATCACAACAAATACATAATTCTTACATAACTTTTTCAAATCAAATGAAACGAAACCGTCACGACACGACGAAGCAAAATTAATGCGCCACCCCTGCTACCCATGCAACCCTTGCCAACTGCATAAAACCACCAGGAAGCAGACTTCATGCGATTGCAGCACAAATGAAGCGACCGCTGCATCCATCGCCAACGATTCATCCTCCACGACCACTCTTCTGCATCATTTATAGCGTTTTTTGCTCCAACCTATTTCTGTTTCGCTTCCAGTTGATGGTGTCTTTTATTTTTCTGTTTTTGAAGTACTTATTTCTTCATCTCGTCATGTTTTTATTTGTATTCATAATGAGCAGAATGTGAATGAGTAGTAGATGGATGGATGGATGGTTGGATGGATGCCTGGATGCTTGAATGCTGCTTGAATGCAATAAACACACAAATACACACACAGTCAGTCAGTCAGTTACCGACAAATAAACAAACACACTATGCGCTCCACAGTTGCTGACATTTTTTGTTGTTGTCATTTTTTCCCATTGACGAGACGCAATCCCCACTGATTCCCTCGTAATGAGCAAAAACTATAAAAGTCTTTACTTTTTTCTATTATTTATTTAAATATTTATTTTTCTTTATGAAAAGACAAATACTTGCTCTGCAGCCGCAAGCCCACCCTCCCCCCACCACACACACTCAGTCCTACACTCGGTCTCATCACTTTATGCTGCAGTCAATAAGTTTTTGTTTGCGTCTATTTATTTATGTGTTGGTTTTTCATTGCTTTGTTGTTATTGTTATTGTTGTTGTTGTTGTTTTTATTGGAGCTAAGCTGCTTGCATCTGCATCGAACTATTTACACAACAAAGCCCGTCACGGCGCAACAGCCGGTTCACTGGCAGTACTTCAAATCATCACAATGGGTGATTGGTGTGGTGAATGAGTGCATAACGAAGAATTAGTGCTTCATATGGTGAAATGATTCAATGACTTTTGGAATAGATGTTAGACAAAGAGCTGTTAAAGTTAACAAATGAACGAAACATAGTCACCTTCCGGACTTGTTTTAACATTCTTTCACAATTCAAGCGATTCATCTATTCAAGCAAATTCTTACTCACCCATAACACTGTAGGGAAATGTTCAACTTTTTTCAACATAATAAACTTATAATAAAAGATACTATTAAAATGAAATGTGTCTTGTTGGGAACCGATTTATAGTGATTAAAATTATACAGATTTTCAATAGGAGTACGAGTATAGGATATTGTCCCAACAGATTTATGGTAAGAAATTAAAGAGAAAATTTTTTAAAATATTTTAACCCTCTATTTTAGAAGGCAATTCTTTTAAACCTCTTTCTGAATGGCGTCAACTTAGATCTCGCCCTTCAAGAGACACTTCGACATATGTGTCCCGCCTAGTATCTTCCCTTACAATCCTATTATTCCATGTAGTTTATATTCTATATCGGTGAATCTAATTGTTTTGGGTCCATTGTCCAAAGGGTTAAAAACGAGATATTAAAGCATTTAAATTGTCATAAGCCTCAGAAGAAAACAATTCGAAATACGACACGATTGTTATCAAAAAAATAATAAAAATTGCTCCTTGAACATTGCTTCAAAAATCAAATTTTTATATAGACTTGTTTCCCATATGAGTAAGACATCCAATATAACTTATTGAGACATTTTTTGAGGACCATTTTCTAGAATATTCTAATTCTAATTCTACGTTAAAAGGTGGCGTCCGTGGCCTCTATGTCAACGAGCTGGAGACCCGGGTTCGAACCCCAGCAGCGACAGAAAATTATTTGAATTAAATAATTTTTCTGTACGGCCGCCACCTCTCTGCAGACAATGGCAAACCTCAGAGAGCAACCAAAATGCCATGTAAAGCTTCTTGAGAACAAGAACATTCCGTTCATCGCCGTTCGGAGTTGGCGTTAAACCTGTAAAATGCCTCTCAAAAATTTACCTTATTTTGTTTGGGAATGAGTAAAAAAGAGAACCATAGAAAAGTTATTTGTGGGCACTCGGGAATGCAGCTTTTTTAAATCAATCACCAGACAAAAATGCTTCTCAGTAACGAACCTTTTTTTCTTCGGAAATGAGTAAAAAAATGAACCATAGAAAAGTAGCAGTAATTTCATCTCCCTTCTTATGGCGAGAATCAATTCGTTCTGGTACAAAAAAGGTTTAAATTCTTCCTTTTTAACTCATTTTAGAATATAAAAAAGCAATGTTTATTCATATTTATTTCATTTCTGAACTCATTTATGAACAAAAAAAGGTTAGTTTATGAGAAATTGTTTCTCAAAAAAAATTTGTTTATTAAACTCAGCTAAGAATGCAAAAAAGAAACATTTAGGATTAATTTCTGAACTCATTTATGAACCAAAATGTTTCATTTACGAGGAATTTTTTCTACTAAAATAATAAAAAATGATAATTTTTCCAATCAAAATAGGTTTTTTTTTTTAATTTTGGAAAAAAAATATAGTTTTTATATATGGGAAAGATTTCACAAATTTAATCACTTTTAAGCGACAAAATAAAAAATCAAAATTTAAAAAAAATTCTACCCAAAAACGTTCGCAATACTCTCACCTTACGCAAAACCTTCGCTAATGGTTCAGTGGTTAGTTCTTTGATGCCTGCCACAAAGCTCTTTCTAATGATAAATCATGTCTAAAAATATATTTGTTAGTCTATGAAAACTCCATCCTTTCCTCCTCCTAAACTATTTTTAAAGACTTTCGGTATACTTTCTCAAACTGATTAAATTATATTAAAAGCTTTATGGTTATTTCTGCAAAAATATGGCTAAATAAAAAACATATAAACCAATAAGAACATAAATAACAAATCGTCATATGAAATCAAAAAAGGCGTAAGCTACCAAAAATTCAAAATTGACTTTTTGATTGATTATGAAGCACCGTATCAAAATACATGTTCATTTCATGTATTTTCATGTATTTTGAGTGTTCATGCAAAATTTTACACTCCTATTACTAAAAACGACGTTTTTATATAAAAAATTCAATAAGCTTTTCAGTGCAAGTGCAAAGCAAAGCCCAAGCATTTTTTGCTTCTCCTGCAAAATTTTTCAAATGTAACTTACGGCTTTTTTGATTTCATATGACGAAATGAAGAAAACGTTTTATTTTCTCAAAGATTTTGTTTCAGTTAATTCATAAAATTTAAAATTTTTCAAACTTTGTTTTTTTTTGCAGTCAAGTTTTTTTGAAAATGTCATTTATAATTTGTGCACCTATTTTTACACTCATCGGTTACTGATAAGAAGCAGGTAGCATTTTTTGAGACTTTTTATTCTTTTTGTATAGCCATAATTCCCATTATAATTTCAGAGAATAGAACATTCAAAATAAAATAGTGCAGAAAATTCCAAAATTTTGGGTAAGAATTATTCATTAATTTTGTTTTTATAAAATTTGATCTCAGAAAAAAAGTCTCAGCTTGGTTGAAAACATACTTTTTTAATACATATCTGAAGAATTAAAAATTTTTATAATCGGATCAATATCTTCAAGGTCAAACCTATTTGTAAAAATTTGTTAATAAACCAGTATATTGGTTACATTACATTACAAAGCTTCATTGCTTTCGATTGGTGTATGAATGTGTAAAATACTGGGTGGGCAAAACACAAGTTTTTTTTTTAAATGCAATAAAATGAACAAAATTAAATTTTTTCCCATGTATTATGGATTTATAAGTAAGAGCAAACATTCCCATTAATTATGGAATACAACGTCGTTCAAGTGGCTGCCTCGGCTAGCTTCGCAATAGCATATTCTGTCACTCCAATTTTCCAAGACCTTGTTGATGGTTTCGGGCTGTAGCTCACGGATTGTTTGGATGATATTGGCCTTTAGTGCTTGAATCGTTTCCGGATTGTTGGCATAGCATCCGTCCTTCACGGTTCCCCACAACAAAAAATCCAAAGGGGTCAAATCGCAGCTCCGAGGCGGCCAATAAACATCACCAAGACGGCTCAACACGATTTGGGAATTTAGTGCGCAAAAGATCGATTGTGGCATGAGCTGTGTGGAATAGTGCGCCATCCTGCATGAATCAGAGGTCGTCCAAATTCCTGCCTCCTATTTCAGTAAAAAAAGTTGGTTAACATGTTTCTGTAACGACCACCGTTGTCCGAAACGTTGTTCCCAGCCTCATTTTCGAAGAAAAATGGTCCAATCATGCTACCACTCCACAATCCGCACTAAACTGTCACTCTCTGTATATGCATCGACTTCTCGACAATAACGTGCGGGTTTTTCGAGCCCCAGATGCAGCAATTTGGTTTGTTAACGTAGCCGCCGAGATGAAAATGCGCCTCGTCAGAAGAGATGATTTTTCGCCTAAAATTCAAGCTGCTCTATGGCCCAAACTGCGAAACAATAACGAAGCGGATGGTCGTGCGGATTGCTGAGTCAATTGGACCTTGTAAGCGAATAATCCGGGATATTTGTGCGAAATTCTCCTCAGACTGGTGCATGAAATGTTGAGCTGTTGAGATCGATGGCTAGTAGATGTTCGTGAATTGAGTCTCACACTCTCGTTCGACGACGGGGACCATGAGTGTTGTCCACTAGCATACCAGTCTCACGAATTTTTTGCACAAACTTGCATACAGAAGGTATTTTCCAATACTTTCCAACGTTGTTCAAGCGTAAAGCGACTCATTTCTTTCGGCGGAGGTATTATGACTGACTTTATGTCAAGATTTCGAGAGTTCGAAAGCTTTAAAAAGAAAGCACTAGATGGCCCCTGTATACGTGTGAAAGCACAAAAGCTTTTCTGCACATTTTTTCACTTTTGAGCATCAATGTTTTAGAAGCAGAATCAAAGTGTAGATGAAAAACCATGTGACCATTTGGATAAGTTGTCTAAAAATTTCCGACATTCAGGTAAAAAAAATACATATAATTAATGAGCTTATAGGCTGTCCTTATCCCCTTTGAAACAGTAAAAAGTTCCCGAAAAGTAAAGGGTGATTTGTTTAGAGGATTTTTTTCAGCATGAATTTTATTTCAGTACGGATTTTCAGTGGTTAGTCATGTCAAACTTTCATGGTATTTCTGTTCAGTCTTGTTTGACATTTTATTATAGAAAGACTTATTATTCGTGTGGAATACAATAAGCAATGCATCTTTTCAAATTAAAAAATATTGATGCTCGTTTTTGTCACGAACGAGAGTACTCTTTTCGGAATACATAAAGATGCATAAATTCGGCACATTGTCGTGAAATTATGCTTGTAAAGCATGAAGAAGCAAAATAACGTATTTAAGCTACTAAGCCGAAGACTTTTGCAGCCAGTGTGGTTTATGGACTGGTGTAATCATCGGGCCATATTTCTTCAAAAATTAGGCCGGCCGAAACTTAGCAGTGAATGATTTCCATTGTTGTGCCATGCATTTGATTATACCAAGACGTCACTACTTGTCACAAAGCCCATGTAACGATGACTTTGTTTCAAAAACAATTCGATGAACAGCTTATTTCACTATTCGGACCGGTGAATTGGCCGACTAGATCATATGATATCGCACTTCTAGAATTTTTCCTTTTAGGCTACGTAAAGTCGAAAGTCTAAGCTGATTGCAGTTGCGGAATTGGAAGCCAACATCATTTATGTCATTCGCCAAATACCACTCGAAGTGTTCAATGGGTTAATGGAAAATAAAAATTAAGAAATGATCATACCATAAAGCGCAGTAATTATTATATTTTTAGATCCTAGGATTAGATAAGAAACTGTTGTGCACCATTTCAATGCTGAAGCCTTTTGAAAGTACGTATATTCCTATGATTTAGTACTATAGCAACCTCATTTTTTACTCAACGTTGGCCATTAAACATCTTTCGCGTCAAATAAAATTAAAATAAACTTAGTGGAGCCGACGATTCTATTTATTACTCACTGAAAAAATGCTCTATTATGCTTATCCTTCCGCCGATTTTAGCTTTAAGTTTATCGGTTTGGCATAAGTAATAACCAATTAAGTTTCCTGTTTGTAGCAAATTTTTATATTTAAATTTATTTCATTTTACTTTCCGTACAAGTTGATGGTTGCCTCAGTGAATGCTGTTTTTAAGTAATAAAAGAGACTTTAAAAGTTTTTAGAGATAAGAATAAGCTAATAATTTTTTAAGACACTCACTGCTCCTAAAGAATCTGCTGGCTGAGTCAATTCAACGAATGTAGTTTTCAAAGCAATTAATTGAATAATTAGCAACAGGAAAGTCCACTTAAAGCTATTGCAGGCACTTATAAATCAACTTTTATATAAACAGCAACTTCATGCATATGTTGATGACTTAAAACATTGCAAGGGGCTAAACAACATCCGTTCTTGAGTTTTACACAGCACAACTTACTCCTAATGATTTTAGAACACTATATTACCTATTTCCGAATACTTTCTATGGAACATTATCCTTAATATCAAAATATCTGAACATCACACACACACACACACTCACATTGAAGATATTGATTTATGAAAGCTTTTTAAAAATAGTCATCAAAACTTTGCTAAACTTTTTCGCCCAATATTCATGCGATGGCTTTTGGGAATTCGATTCATCTTTATCAGGATGTTTTCAAATGTATCTCAAAGAAAAAAAAATAGATGGAATTATATTATAAATCTTTTAAAAATAGATACCTAAACACTGGATAAATTACGTACATACGTCACCGTTAACATCCACTTCAGTGCACATAAAAGTGTTTTTTGTCAGTTCAGTTGTTTTCAATTATGTCAATCTATGAAACTGGAAAATACCTACCTACGCACTGTCATACGCAAGCCAACAAACACACACACTCACAGTTAAACAGCGTTCTGTCGGGTCTTTGTGGGCAGCGTATGATTGGGGCCAAATTATTATTTGTCGCCTCATTTGAGTGCGAGTGTTTCTCGACATCTTTTATTTATGTGGGAGTGAAAAGAAGCTGTGAAAGTCTGTATCGTGCATCGTCTGGATTTGGTTCCATATTCTGTGTCATTTTCTGAGAAGCTCTTATGAAATGTTTCTTTTGTTATTGTGTTGTTTTTGTTGTTGTGCACACACAAGTAGTAATAGAATATTTTTTTATTATATAAATAAGTGGCAACACTTTCTGCCGCAAATGCCTCTGGCACATATGAGTGTTACTTGTTGGTGTGTCGCCACATAAAGTGTTGGAAAACGTTTAAGCCTGACCTATGTTACAAGTTGACAAACAGAAAACTGAATTGGATTTGTTAAGAAAATATTCCTTTTATTTATTTTTATGATATTTTAATGCAAAAACAAGTTATATAAAGATTGTCTTGACTATAACTCAGCGGGAAGGAATTATGAGAAATATTGTCAATTGCATGCGACAAGAGTTAATAAAGATCATACCTTTGGCACATATGTGGCACTATAAAATAAGTCTCAAAATAAATCAATAAACGAATCAATATCTAAAGCCATAGATTGTCAAGGGACTCATTAAACTTTTTAAAAACCAAAACATTTTTAAATTATCTGGTTTTCCTCTTTTAAATCAGAGGATATATTTTCGTTACCACAGTTTAAAATACTAAAAAATAGCAAAATAACCGATGGTGCTCGGGAAACCTGAAAAGTTTTAAAGTTAATTTTTTCAGCTTGATATTTTAAGCTTAAGTCTAGAAATTAAAATTTTGCCAATGAAACACATATAAAAAAAAAAGTTAAAGCTGAACAATTATGAGCCATTGTCACTCTCCTAACAGGTCCTCAGAAAACTGATTTTATAGGATGATGACGATTCAGGTCAACCTTTGTTATAGTTATTGTTATTTTCTAAATCTCTTTTTATGGTATTCAGTTTAATTCCACGTTGTTGATAATGGTACTCAGATTCCTCTCAAGTTTAAAGTCCTTGAGTTCATATTGCTGGACATATAACATTGTTTGAATTTAATGGAGGAAATAATCATACTTACCGAGTTTTTTGTTTTGTGTTCTTCCGTTTTTACTTTCGATCTTATTCATTATAGTTGGAGGTGCCAGGCCCACCATTTCAATGCCCTTTAGTTTTTGTCAGCCGAATAATGTTTTAATGTTATATATATGCTGTGCATTCTATTTTTTCAAATTAATTTCAAATCCGTCCCAAAAATGCTAAAATTATGTCACGATGTACATGACTATCTTTCCCCCCTTTTTAGATATATTTTCTAGTTGGATATAAAAGAAATACAGGGTGTTTTTTTTAGAGGTATAGAACTTCGAATTGAAATAAAACACAAGAAAATCGTTTTAATGTCCATCAATTTGGCTTTATTGGAAGGATAATTTTATGCCATTAATGTTTAAATATGATTTCGGGCATGGGGCCGCCGCGGCTGGCTCGAATAAAGCCAATTCTACAGGTCCAATTTTCAACCACTTTTTCGAGCATATGGGGCCGTATGTCGGCAATAACGCCACGAATGTTGGCCTCCAAGTCCCCTAACGTTTCTGGTTTGTTGGCGTAGACGAGCGACTTCACATATCCCCAAAGAAAATAATCCAATGGTGTCAAATCACACGATCTTGATGGCCAATTGACAGGTCCATTCCGCGAAATTATGCGCTCATCGAATGTTTCCTTCAATAAATCGATAGTGACGTGCGCTGTGTGGCATGAAGCGCCGTCTTGTTGGAACCACAACTCATCCACATTCATGCCATCCAATTCGGGAACAAAATAGTCGGTTATCATGGCTCTATACCGGTCTCCATTAACGGTAACTGACTCTCCAGCATTATTTCGGAAGAAGTATGGCCCAATGACTCCACCAGCCCATAGAGCACACCAAACAGTCAGTTTTTGTGGATGTAATGGCGTCTCAAGGATCTAATGTGGATTCTCTTCACTCCAAATGCGGCAATTTTGCTTGTTGACGTAGCCATTCAACCAAAAATGAGCCTCATCACTGAACAAAATTTTGCGATGAAAATCAGCATCGAGATCAATCTCATTTTCGGCCCATACACCAAAATCACGACGCATTGCATGGTCTCGCGGCTTTAATTCTTGCACAAGCTGGATCTTGTAAGGTCGCAAGCCAAGATCTTTGCGCAAAATCTTCCATAAAGTTGATGGACAAAGCTCTAATTGCTGTGCACGGTGGCGAATCGATTCATTCGGGTCCTCTTCAACATTTTGCTCTACAGCGGCAATTGTTTCTTCGGTGCGCACTGTTTGACGTCTCTGCGGATGCGTATTATCACATAGAGTAAACGTAGTGCGAAAACGACCCATGGTTAACCGAATTAATTGCTCTGATGGACGATTATGTCTACCATAAAATGGACGGAGCTTGCGGTAAACTTCGCGAACTGAACCATTATTTTCGAAATAAATTTGCACGATTTGCAAGCGTTGTTCTTTTGTCAACCTGTTCATGATGAAATGGCAAACCAAACTGAACATAAATGACATTAGAGTTGCCAGATTTGACCACAAAATGCCAGTTTTATCTCTATTCGAAAAACAAACCCCAAAAAAAAAACACCCATTATCTCGTAAGATTACGTTAGTGAATAGAAAATTGATATTATATACGAACTATCAGGCTTAGTTCTAAAGCTTAGCACTGAAACAATTCGAGTTGTATGGATCATGTCACTACTGCTCTTAAAACAGTGGTAATCAACGCACGGTTCAAACAACAACAACAAAGAAAGCTTCCCGAGTGCACAGCTTTACACTGAAACAAAAAGTTGTTAAAAGCTCTCACAACATTTGGTGCAAGGAAATCTTGTCGAGTGTTGGATTTTCAATATAATAATTTCTTGTTATTTTTGTGTTTGTTTTTCGCTATTTTAACATAGAATATATCATCAAAAGGTAAAAGTAAAGAATATAATTTCCTGAAACATTGGAAAACCTTAACGTTCATTCATAAATAAAACAGCGAGTGACTTTCATACCAATGAACGCTCAAAGCATAATGACTTGAAATTTAAAGCACAGCAGAAAAAAACAAACTTTTACGCAGTGTACAAACACAGCGAGCCGATTACAACTTCGTGTGCAAAATCACAACAACACACGATGCCCGCGGGCTATTGGCAACCATGTAGTGAGCACCACTACCTTAAAAGCACAAAAAGTACTGGAACACAATATCGGCCAAATATCCGCTGCGGCTGCTTTTGCATATGGCCATTCACTTTATCTTTAACAAAGCCCCAAAGAAAAAGTGTGATGGTGTCAAGTCGCACGATCTCGGCGACCAATCAAAGTCTTATTTAGGAAATATTTCTCGCAATAGAGCCATTGTTTCACCAGCTGTATGGCATGTAGCACCGTCTTGCTGAAAATAAACGTTGTCCACGTTCATAGCATCAATTTCAGCCCAAAAAACGCCAGTCAACATCGTGCAGTAACACAATTCATTCACTGAAACAGTCGCACCAGCATCATTTTCAAAAAAATTATGGCCTAATGACTCCGTCACACCAAAAACCGCACCAAACTATTCGACTATTTCTCTTGGATTTTCGGTGCCCCAGATGCGACAGTTTTGCTTATTCACGTACCCAGACAGATGGAAATGAGCATCATCAGTCAGCATAATTACGTTTGACAAATCATGATCTTGTTCAGGCATTTCCAGCACCCCATCAACGAATGTACGGTATGTTCCATATCTTTAAAACTTCAGTTATTGTGTCAACGGCACCTTATAAGTATGTAGGCCAAGATCTTTATGCAAAATACAGTGCAAACTGGCTGTGGATAAACCCAATTAATGTGATCGTCTTGAAATGGACAACCTGGGTTTTTAGCCACAGTCTCACCTACAACAGTGATACTTTTAGTTGACCCAGCCGAAAGAACACGGGTTTTTACATCACTAACTCATTCCGAAACTTTCGCATTTATGGATTAATTTCACTATAGCTGTGTGAGAAGGCGCTTGATGATGACCAAAAATAGTACGAACTTTACGAATTTTCACCGTTTTTGTAGTGAATTTTTACTATTTCAATACTATGTGTATTGGTCTATATCGATCAAAATCTCCTAGTTTTACTTTGTTAAGCATCATCGAATGACAGTTGTATGTAGCCACCTGAAAAAATTATTGGAAATGTAAAATGATATATCTTATTCAAAGACTCTAACTTCCTCGGAATCTTTGGAAGTCTACGGAGAATTGAGGAAAACCAACCACCGAAGGAAGAACATCCTCCATCACGACAATGCGAGTTACCACACATCATGTCCATGGAAAAGCTATTTTTTGGTTTGCAAATATTTTGAAAAATTTTTCAATTGAGATTTTTTTTTCTATTTTTATTAAAAAAAACGATCAAGTTAATTGCTATTCAAATAATTGCTTGATTGCAATTTATTAATTGATAATTAATTGCGGTCTTTAAGTTGAATTTTTTAATGAAATATAAGGATGTTATGTCTTATTTCATTTATGATGGTTAAGTGTAATTTCATGGTGCAATGACACCTAATTGTTAGCATTTATTTCATTTTATGAATAAGACTTCATTCATTTCAAGTTGGGAGTTTTTGCATTTTTTAACGTCAGGCTTTTTTTCAGTAGGAATTTCAAATTAGTCATTTCGTAAGGAGAAAACTCAAAGAGCCGACATGATAAGATGTTAATGTTAATGTTAATGTTAATGTTAATGTTAATGTTAATGTTAATGTTAATGTTAATGTTAATGCTAATGTTAATGTAAATGTTAATATTAATGTTAATGTTAATGTTAATGTTAATGATAATGTTAATGTTAATGTTAATGTTAATGTTAATGTTAATGTTAATGTTAATGTTAATGTTAATGTTAATGTTAATGTTAATGTTAATGTTAATGTTAATGTTAATGTTAATGTTAATGTTAATGTTAATGTTAATGTTAATGTTAATGTTAATGTTAATGTTAATGTTAATGTTAATGTTAATGTTAATGTTAATGTTAATGTTAATGTTAATGTTAATGTTAATGTTAATGTTAATGTTAATGTTAATGTTAATGTTAATGTTAATGTTAATGTTAATGTTAATGTTAATGTTAATGTTAATGTTAATGTTAATGTTAATGTTAATGTTAATGTTAATGTTAATGTTAATGTTAATGTTAATGTTAATGTTAATGTTCATGTTAATGTTAATGTTAATGTTGATGTTAATGTTAATGTTAATGTTAATGTTAATGTTAATGTTAATGTTAATGTTAATGTTAATGTTAATGTTAATGTTAATGTTAATGTTAATGTTAATGTTAATGTTAATGTTAATGTTAATGTTAATGTTAATGTTAATGTTAATGTTAATGTTAATGTTAATGTTAATGTTAATGTTAATGTTAATGTTAATGTTAATGTTAATGTTAATGTTAATGTTAATGTTGATGTTAATGTTAATGTTAATGTTAATGTTAATGTTAATGTTAATGTTAATGCTAATGTTAATGTAAATGTTAATATTAATGTTAATGTTAATGTTAATGTTAATGATAATGTTAATGTTAATGTTAATGTTAATGTTAATGTTAATGTTAATGTTAATGTTAATGTTAATGTTAATGTTAATGTTAATGTTAATGTTAATGTTAATGTTAATGTTAATGTTAATGTTAATGTTAATGTTAATGTTAATGTTAATGTTAATGTTAATGTTAATGTTAATGTTAATGTTAATGTTAATGTTAATGTTAATGTTAATGTTAATGTTAATGTTAATGTTAATGTTAATGTTAATGTTAATGTTAATGTTAATGTTAATGTTAATGTTAATGTTAATGTTAATGTTAATGTTAATGTTAATGTTAATGTTAATGTTAATGTTAATGTTAATGTTAATGTTAATGTTAATGTTAATGTTAATGTTAATGTTAATGTTAATGTTAATGCTAATGTTAATGTAAATGTTAATATTAATGTTAATGTTAATGTTAATGTTAATGATAATGTTAATGTTAATGTTAATGTTAATGTTAATGTTAATGTTAATGTTAATGTTAATGTTAATGTTAATGTTAATGTTAATGTTAATGTTAATGTTAATGTTAATGTTAATGTTAATGTTAATGTTAATGTTAATGTTAATGTTAATGTTAATGTTAATGTTAATGTTGATGTTAATGTTAATGTTAATGTTAATGTTAATGTTAATGTTAATGTTAGTGTTAATGTTAATGTTAATGTTAATGTTAATGTTAATGTTAATGTTAATGTTAATGTTAATGTTAATGTTTATGTTTATGTTTATGTTTATGTTAATGGACATAAATCTTTTTTTACTATTTTTTATTGTACTGATCGTTATAGTTTTATTAGTTTTATCTAGTAACACATCTCAAAATATGCTTATTTTATCTAAAAAACTGTCAAGTGTTTTAAATTTAATGCAGTTTTTGTTTTTTCTTTCAGGGTACATCTATTTTTGAACTCTTCTACGGCTCAGTGGTAAGTGTATTGACCTCTAAAGTTGTCAATAGTTCACTTAAAGTTTACGATACCTTGCATGTTGTTCATCATTGTCTAACACTTTATTGCAATGAATATTGACACATCCATTCATCCATTCATCCATTCATCCATTCATTCAGTTTATTGTGTTTATTGATGTGAAGATTGTAAAAATCACAAAAAGTTCTATATGTTCATACAATTATAGCATTAATGACTCAGCTGCAACACAGTTGACCGCAATCTTTAATGTGTTTGTACTAGTTTTGTTGCTCACAGCACTTGTCGCAAACAAACAAAGAAGCAAATAAATAATGGACAAAAATCATTTTGTTCCAATTTACGTGATTTGATTTGAATATCACATTAATTCATATGCTTCTACGTTATCGCACCATGATGTAACAACAACAGCAACAACAACAAAAACCACCTTGCAAGGCTGCATGCGTTGGTATCCTATTTATACGTATCTCGGTGGTCACTCGTGACTGTAGTTCATGTTGTGGCTGTTGTCGTTGTTGTTGTTGGAATTAGCATGTTGTATCTTGAGGATTCGCATGGATAACATTTTGCGTTTAATTTTCCTAAACATCCTTTAATACCGAACAATTACGTGAAAGCGATTCTACGTGCTCTGGTTTAGATACGTTGCTGCTGTAATGTAGTCAATAAATTATTTAAATCAGTGCTAATAACTCCCTAACAATATACGATTGGCTTTTGTTAGCTTTGGTTTTCATTGATAAATCTTTGGTCAAATTGTTTCATTCGGATTAAATGCCTTAATTCAAATTTATTGCAGGTATAGAATGTAATTAGCTTCATTGTGAAGTATGTATGTACGAGTATCTATCATTGCTTTAACCTGTGTCGAAGAGGTTATTTGAATTAACGCTTTAAATTTGGACTTTGTACGTATTTGGATGAAGATGATTCTAAATGTGAATCATTAATGATTGAGAAGCTTTGTAAATTTCGAGATAGGTTAACATCAGTCATTCTGAGTTGGCACTGCATGTTGAAAGATTTTTGCTCACAAATATATGATATGTTGTTGTCTGGGTAATTTCAGCTCAGTGTTGTTACTGGATGCTAATTCAACATAATTCAATCGTGGTATATTTTTAAGTATCGCAAAGTTATATGAAATTCTTATTTAATTTGTTACTAAATAAATCAGATCAAAAACTGATGCAAAAATTAAAAAAAAGACACAGTAGTTTCGACTATGTCGTAACACAAGACGTAGAATTAGTCAATTCGCTTTTGATGACATCTTTTTTAAAAAATATTTAGCAATATATTTATTCCATACACCTGAGCATATGACCTTTAAGAGAGTGCCGGAGAGGGTTAATATGTATGACCGACCCCCATTACTTATGCAAAAGGAACATTTTTGTTTTTGACACCTATTCCCCCTGACCACTCCTTAGGGGGGCTCCCTTACAAATATTATGGTTTTTGTATATTTATTCCATACACCTGAGCATATGACCTTTAAGAGAGTGCCGGAAAGGGTTCATAGGTATGACTGACCCCCATTACTTTAGCAAAAGGAATATTTTTGCCCTTGACACCTATTCCCTCCATCCACTCCTTAGGGGGGCTCCCATACAAATATTATGGTTTTTGTTTATTTATTCCATACACCTGAGCATATGACCTTTAAGAGAGTGCCGAAGAGGGTTAATATGTATTACCGACCTCCATTATTTTTGCAAAAGGAACATTTTTGCCTTTGACATCTATTTTCTCCGACCACTCCTCAGGGGGGCTCCTATACAAATTTTATGGTTTTTGTATATTTATGCCATACACCTGAGTATATGACCTTCAAGAGAGTGCCAGAGAGGGTTAATATATATGATCGACCTCCCACTACTTTTGAAAAAGCAACATTTTTGCCTTTGACACCTTTTCCCTCCGACCACTCCTTAGGGGGGCTCCCATACAAATTTTATTGTGTTTGTGCCGGAAAGGGTTGATATGTATCACCGAACCCCATTACTTTTGCAAAAGGAAGGAGGTTTTTGTTTATTTGTTATATACACCTGAGCATATGACCTTTAAGAGAGTGCCGGAGAGGGTTAATATGTATGACCGACCCCCATTACTTTTGCAAAAGGAACATTTTTGCCTTTAACACCTATTCCCTCCGACCACTCCTTAGGGGGGCTCCCATACAAATTTTATGGTTTTGTCGATAAAACCGGAAACTGTCGATAAATAGGTAGCAAACTTAAGCAAGGTAGCAAACTTAAGCAAACTTAATAGGTAGCACTTAAAAACATCAAATGTTGGCTTTATATTTCATGTTATTGTGTAAAATTTATATAAGTTAGATAGTCCTAACATGAATTTTTGTCGCATTGAGGATCAAGCAGACCAACAAGTGCTAACATCAACATTGTACGATCAGTACTTTAGGCCCACCAAAGGCTCAAAAAGTTATATAAATACCGACACCTGATCACTATCAACCACCCTACTTACCTCCGAGAATGACGTATTCTACGTAAAAAAATGTATTACCCCTATTTTACTTCCTTCTAAAATAAAACAAAACTAAATAACTGGTCATTTCAGCCCTTGAAAGGACTTCGGCCTAGCTTCTTATGATCAATTGTGTTGTGCGTGTTGTTAAGTTTGTACACAATTGACTGAGAACCGGACCTACAGGCTTAACGCCGACTCCGAACGGCGATGAACGGAATGTTCTTGTTCTCAAAAAGCTTTACATGGCATTTTTTTACTCTCTGAGGTTTGGCATTGTCTGCAGAGAGGTGGCGGCCGTACAGAAAAATCATTTTAATTCAAATAATTTTCTGTCGCTGCTGGGATTCGAACCCGGGTCTCCAGGTTTGTTGACATAGAGGCCACGCACTCTAACTAACTATGCCACTGACGCCACTTCTTTCTAACTTTAATAAATTTCCTTTCGAAAAGTGCTAAAAAACACGCAAAGTTTCGCTGAGAAAAATAAAAAGTAGCCGGACATCAAAATTTTGTGATGTTAATTTCTTTTTTTTTTTTAATAGTAGTTATCTTAACTTCCGCTAGAGAGGAATAGTTTTACAAAAATAGTGTATGTTGGATAATATTGGAGAGACTTTTGGGGCATAAAGTTATGTAACGACCGCATTGCAAGATAGTTATTTATTAATTTTGTATTTATTTGGTAAAGAATCTTTAACTATTTTTTTGTGGGAGTAAGGATATGATGAAAGCCTCCCGAGTTCATACCAAGAGTTTATAAAAACCTTTTTTTATTCAACACTTATTGACAAAATGAAATTGCAAGGAACTCAACGATTTGAAGTTTTTAATGAGTTTTCTTTAGACATACTTTGCTCAAAAAAAAAAAGTGTTTGGATATTTTTAGCACGTACCCTATTTTTTAAGAACAATAGAAAAAGTGGACGAGATGCGATAAAATGACAAAGAGACCCGATTGAATTTATTTGACCCGAATACAATTTTAAACGGATGGAGTGATTTTGCTCAAATTCGGCAAAGATATGACTTCTATCCTAGATTAGGTTTTTGCATACTTAGTTTTGACCACGCCTATTCCGCCCCTTTACAAGAAATGAAATTCTACGCATCTAGGAGGCTTGTAGTCCTATTTTTAGCGAAAATGTTCGTTTAATGAATTTTAAAAAAAAATCTGTTATTTTGATGACAAAAACATTCACATATCTTCAAAATTGTACAAAGTCAAAGTATACCGTCTTCTTTTAATGAAATCGTTTCCATAGGCTGAAAAAAAACAATCAGAAATTCAATACTTTTGATGCAAATCCGTTATTTTATTTTGTTTTTTAATATATTTCATTATATTTCTAATTGTTGATAAGCTTAATTTAAGCACTCAATAAAAACAATTTGAAAGGTACCGTTAGCTTATCGTATATATTTGTAATCTTTTTTTTAAAAAGGTCCAAAATATTGACTTTTTATTCAAAAAATAACATAAAAGTTGTTTTTGCTGTTAAAATAATAAAAACTCAAAATTGCATTTTTTGCTATCTTTTACATGACCTAGCGTTTAATAACAAAAGTGGTTCCAGTTTAACGAAAAATGTTAATAACTATTTCTGTCATCAAAACATCAAGATAAGCCCCCCAAAACAATAGTATTTAACGATGTTTAAACTAAAACGTTTTCATGTTCATAAAAAAAAATAATGACCCCCTAAGCAGAGTCTATAAGATTATTGGGTCCCGGTCAATGAAAGGTTTTGGAGGCCCCTGTATCTAAAAGATTTAATTTTTATCTTAATATTTGAATAAGACCTTTCATTATTTATATTGAAAACAAATTTGAGCTTCAGGCCAAGTATTTTGACAACAAGACAACATGAAGACAAAGAAAGCAACAACCAACAACAACAACAAAAACAACAACGGCTCTGTATAAAGCAAATCACACATCTTGACTATACAGTTTCGTTGGCCGCTACACCAACTCCTCAGCATGACTTTTTCAAGATTTAATATTAAAAAAATATCGTTACAAGATTTCAGTTTATAAAACCCATTTAATCAAATTAATTCAAGACCGGTCAGTGCAAATTTTTAACAAATATGAGACTTTATATGGTTATGATGACAAAATTGTCTTTTTGTCACAACTTTCTTTTTGTCAGAAAATTCTTTTGTCAGAATCTTTTAATAGTTCGTCAACTGCAATGATTAGTATTAAAGGCTTAAAGATTGAAATTTTATATGTTCACAACTAAAGATAATGGTTGAATAAAAAAAAAAGAAACTATAAAAGATAATATGACTATGGACACAGCCGTAGTTTCGATGTCACAGCATATTTTTATACTTTTTCTTGTCCCTATCATTTCCTTTGCTATCAAACTTGTCCTCATCTTTATTTTTAATCTTATATTTTTCCTAATAATTGTCCTACTTCTTGTTCAAAATCCATTATTTAAGCCATGTCCGAATCTATCACCTTAGCCTTATTCAAATTCCTTTCCTATTCCTTGTCTCAATTCATATTTTTTTCCTTGTTTCTATTTCCCAATTTTTCTTAACCTTGTTTTAATTCTTATCTAAATTTTTGTGGTAATACTTGTCTTTATTTTATGTTTCATGTATTTTTTTTTTTTTTATTTACTTTTTTAATTTTTGTTTTTTTTTTTTTGCTTTTGCTATTACATTTGCCGCATCAGTGAGTCATAATTCCATGCAGCGCCGTTGTATGATTGAGACATTTTTGATCTTGAAGCGGCCCGCTATGCAGCTACATCATGAATTCTTTGTCTATTTTTGTCATAAGGTCTAATAACTAGCCTTATAAGTCCATTTCCATTCCATTTAACATATTTAAAGTTTTGTTGCTTAGGCAGCTCTTATCACACTTCAATGACGTCTTTCATTTTTAGAATCAACCCTTTCTGTTATGTCATTAGGGGTTTTCACGGTTTGATGCAAAACGCAGTTGCGACGATACGAAAATGCAAGACTGCGAACTTTCGCATCATTCCAACAACAAACTTATTGGAAGCAATTTCAATCAAGAAGAGTTGCATTCTTGAGTAACGTGGTGCTGAAACCTATTGCGAGAACGCACAAGGGGTGATGATAAACACCTGATTGATGTTTTGGTTGTTTTCAAACATGGTTGCCATCTGGGTGAAACTTTAAAAAAATGAAGTTTGTACGTTGATTTTAATAACTTTTTGTGATTTCGAAAGGAGGTGACAATATATTTAATCTTCATTCGACATTTAATTTTATTGCATAAAAACCATCTCCATACGCTAAATGGGCAAAAAAATAAAAATAAGACAGGCAAAGTTGTGGTCAGAAGCAGAAATTGCTCAAATTGTGAATTATATGTTAAGAATCAAAATTTCGAGGTACATTTTTTAAATGCATAGGTTCAAAAACTAAACTTAACGCACTTAACACTTTTTTCACTTTTTTCACATTTTTAATTTTTTTCATTTTTGATTAACAGTTGTTATATTAACAGAGTTTGCAACACTCAAGTTATAATATTAATGTTCACGCGTTAGTGCGAAAAAGATCTTGCATTTTCACATTCTTGCAATTCGCATCAACCCGTGAATAATACTATTACTTTTAAAATAACACCTACACACATTGAGTAAGTATTACTTTCAACGCCGATGCATTTTGCATATATACTTTATTAATTTTTTTTAAATTTATAAGCAAAAAGCTTTTTTGTATATCTCACAGATTAATGCTGTGTGGTATTTTTTCCAGCCGAAATTCTGTGGCCTCGGTAGTCCCACTATATATCCTAACAATCAATCACACAATTGCGACCTAAGGCAGGTTCGATGGAATAGGTATAACACCTGAAATGCTTTGCTCAAAGCTAAACAAAAAGCAGCATGAAGAACCTGTTGTTGCACTTTCCATAAAATAATTACATTTTGTATGCAATCATTCTTTTTTTAAAAATGTATGAATAACAGAAAAATGTTTCTTATGATTACTGTTATTTAGTTCCTTTAAAATAATATACAGATAGTTACTTGAAAATATAACTAAATATAAAATAGAGTTATTTCTTAGAGTATAATTTAGAGTATAATAGAGTATATATTTAGAGTATAATTTATTAATAATGGAGTTGTCATATATATCAAATTTATATTAGATGACTTTTATCTATAAAAAACCATTTTAAAAGATAGTTTGTTTGAACGGTGATTAATTTATGCGTTTCAAAATTACTATATTTTTTTTTTTTTTGTTTTGTTCTGTCTCTTGTACATAACATAATTTTGTTAATTTATCGATTAAAACCCTGCTTTTTGTCCTAATCAGTTTAATACATTAACCTAAAAATATATCAGCTGTATAGAAAAATATATACTATACATATATATTTTTTTTTCTATGTAAAAATATTTGATAATTTATTTCGCATTTTTTATATATATCAAATTGTTTGGATTTATCCACCATAAATTAGGAAATGTACACAAATTTTACAGATAAAACAGATGTTAGCAAATAAATCATAACTTAAATAGATATAAATCAAATAAAGCTTTTGTTTATTCATGAATATATTTCATATACAATAAAAAAAGATGAAATAAGCATTTTTTTTAAATAAAACATAAAAATATATAAATAAACAAACTTGTTTGAAATTCTGTTTTCATCTACAAATAAAGATTCTCCACATAACCGCACCAATAAAAAATAACCTAAAAAAAAAAAATTTCTGTACATTGACAAAATTTCATTTAGCATAAAATTATAATTTTTTTATATTAATGCTTTCTGCACAGAATATTATTATTCAAACCATAAGATGACTACGAGAAGCGAAAATAAAATAATTGCAACAGAAATAATTTTTGTCGAAGCCATAATAATTTCTTTAGCTCAGTTCTTATCGAATAAATCATAAAAACATTTAAACAATATTCATATTCTGAGATGCTAATTTTATTAGAGAAACCCTAATATAATGAATCATATTTACCAATCCATATTTTTTGAGATAAGTAAAATTTACATTAATAGCAAGTTTTTAAAAACGATTGGGTTTCGGGATCGAATTCGGAAAGGTTGTAAAATAAAAAAAGATACTATTTGGAAAATAAGCATACAAACGTATATTATTACAAAAAAAAACATGAGAATATTAAAAAAAGAAGAAAATTAAGAATATTCTGGTTCTAAATTGATCTAGATGGCTTCTCAAAATCGATGGTCTACCGAATTTCGATGTCTGTGATGAGTTCGAACTAGTTTAAATAGAATAGGGAATCATTATTCCCTGTACTCCAATGGGGCTTATCTGCCTAATAGTTTACCAATGTAGACAGCCCCTGCAATGTTACCTTGCCTAATCAAACAAGAAGCTTTCAAGTCTCTTTAAATAAATATTGTGTTGTAAAAATAAATCCATTATTTTTCCACTAGATGGGTTTAAAAAAATAAAAAAAAAAAATAACTGGCCATTTCAGCCCTTGAAAGGACTTTGACCTAGCTTCTTATGATCAATTGTGTTATGCGTGTTATTAAGTTTGTACACAATTGACCGAAAACCGGACCTACATGCTTAACGCCGACTCCGAACGGCGATGAACGGAATGTTCTCGTTCTCAAGAAGCTTTACATGGCATGACTAGATGGGTTTAGTAATCTATAACTCGCAAGGTATAAGTGCGATCGGGTAACGCTAAACGACGTTAGAAAGATAAGATTTTGTACTAAAAAAGATACAGTAGTTTCGACTATGTCGTAACACAAGACGTAGAATTATTCAATTCGCTTTTGATGACTTCTTTTTTAAAAAATATTTAGCAAAATATTTATTCCATACCCCTGAGCATATAACCTTTAAAAGAGTGCCGGAGAGGGTTAATATGTATCACCGACCCCCATTACTTTTGCAAAAGGAACATTTTTGCGTTTAACACCTATTCCCTCCGACCACTCCTTAGGGGGGCTCCCATACAAATATTATGGTTTTTGTATATTTATTCCATACACCTGAGCATATGACCTTTAAAAGAGTGCCGGAAAGGGTTAATATGTATCACCGAGCCCCATTACTTTTGCAAAAGGAACATTTTTGCCTTTGACACCTATTCCCTCTGATCACTCCTTAGGGGGGCTCCCATACAAATTTTATGGTTTTTGTGCCGGAAAGGGTCAATATGTATGACTGACCCCCATTACTTTTGCAAAAGGAGCATTTTTGCCTTTGACACCTATTCCTTCCGACCACTAATTAGGGGGGCTCCCATACAAATTTTTTTGTGTTTGTGCCGGAAAGGGTTAATATGTATCACCGACCCCCATTACTTTTGCAAAAGGATCATTTTTGCCTTTGACACCTATTCCCTCTGACCACTCCTTAGGGGGGCTCCCATACAAATTTTATGGTTTTGTCGATAAAACCGGAAACTGTCGATAAATACTTAGGTAGCAAGTTTAAGCAAACAAAAACATCAAATGTTGGCTATACATTTTATGTAATTGTGTAAATTTTATATAAGTTAGAGAGTTCTAACATGAATTTTTGTCGCATTGAGGATCAAGCAGACCAACAAGTGCTAACATCAACATTGTACGATCAGTACTTTAGGCCCACCAAAGGCTCAAAAAGTTATATAAATACCGACACCTGATCACTATTAACCACCCTACTTACCTCCGAGAATGACGTATTCTACGTCAAAAATAAAAAGAGTTGGCTGTGTCGTGGACACACCCGTAGATTTTGGCGGAACTGTGTTTCTTTATACTTCTATTTCATGTCCAAACTCTTGTTTTAATCCATGACCAAATTCTTGACTTAATCAAATATACCGAATCACTTTCCTAGTTTGGAAAGGTATTTTTCAAGTGTTTCTTAATTGTTGTCCTAATCCATATCCTAATTCATGTTACAGTCCTTTTCCGGTTTCATAGTCCGGTTTCATTGTGTTATTTTTTTGTTTGTAAGGAATGTTGGTTGCAACTAATCATAACCAACTAGATTATTGTTTTTGTTGACGTTGACGTTGATGTTGATGTTGATATTGTTGTTGATGTTGATGTTGATGTTGATATTGATGTTGATGTTGATGTTGATGTTGATGTTGATGTTGATGTTGATGTTGATGTTGATGTTGATGTTGATGTTGATGTTGATGTCGATGTTGATGTTGATGTTGATGTTGATGTTGATGTTGATGTTGATGTTGATGTTGATGTTGATGTTGATGTTGATGTTGATGTTGATTATGTTGATGTTGATGTTGATTATGTTGATGTTGATGTTTATTATGTTAATGTTGATGTTGATGTTGATGTTGATGTTGATGTTGATGTTGATGTTGATGTTGATGTTGATGTTGATGTTGATGTTGATGTTGATGTTGATGTTGGTGTTGGTGTTGGTGCTTTTGCGTTTTTTTCTTTGCTTCTCCATTCATTGTGCATTTCCTTGGTGCGTTACTTTTGCCTTAGCTGCATGCAATTAATCCAGAAAAAGTGATGCATGTGCTTCACATTAGGCGGTTCCCTGAGAGGCCTCATGACGCCGTCAATTTTTTTTTTTTTTGCTATTTTTATCATGTGCCCGAAGTCCTCACCTTCATTTTCGTTCTTAAAAATTTAGAGTTACGCCAGAAGTCACAGAGTTAAAATTCCATGCAACGTTTTTTCATGGTTGTTGCATTTTTACTGCTTTATGTGATTGCTACCCTGAAATCATGACGATAATAATTTTTTTTGTATTTAGTGAGCCGTGATAACACATCCATGCTATTGTAAAACAAAAGTTACCGCAGCACGTCTCCTGAGTGAGTATTAATTCAATGCAACTATATTACATTTCTGTTTCATAACTTGCTATATTGTCGACCTGGTGACGTCAGAATTTGTTTTTTTATTTTTGTCATTAGGCCAAGTATAAATCCTTCATTTTCCTTTTTGAACATTTATCGTAGCTTTTAAACTCACCGAGAAAAAATTCAATGCAACGCCGCTGCATGAATGCTGCATTGTCGATCTTTGAGCGGCTCTCTCTGTGTCCCCATGACGTCAGACATTTTTTGTCGAATTTTGTTTCGGCCTTTATTGATGTATCATATTTTTAATCCTAGCACTTATACTCCGCGAGTAATAATTCAATACAACGCCGATGAATTTTGAAAAAATTACTTTTTCAACATTTTTTGAAAGCTGCGCGGTAAAACGTAACTTCGTCACGTCAAAAATCAAATTTTGATGAATAGAAGCAAATTTATGCTACAGGCAAAGTACGAAAATCGAAGTGAATTTTTAAAAAGGTCCTAGACGAAAAACCGAAGTGATGAAAACATTCTGAAAACGCAGAAAGTCATCATATGAATCGTCAAAACATAAAATATTGGTGGGAGCTCTTGTACATTAAAAAAAATTATTTTTAGAACAGTGTTATTTACTAGCTTCAACTTTACCACGTATCATTTGTCAACACTCAAGTAATTTCGCTCAAGGAATTCAAAATGAAGCCAAAGTAATGCAAAAAAACTTTATAATAACGAAATTTTGAGTGTATGCATGCAAAAAATGAGTGATAAAAACCAAATTCAACTTCCTTTTTGTACCTTATACGAGTATATGTGTTTCATATCTATAAATGATAAATTCAGACCGTCAGTTACAAGGTTTAAATATCTATTGGCACGCATAAATAAAATTATTTATTTCTAGCTTCCGCGCGACAACAAATTGAAGCTCAATAATTTCAATATTGGCCACTTCATGGCTCTAAAATGTAGCTTAAATTTAAATCGTTATCCAATCGTTACCTCTTTAAGTACGGTTATGCTCGGTATATTGTATGCATGTAGATTGTATCTATGAATGTATGTATGCATAAATTGCTCTGTGCTGAATAAAACACACACTCTTTGTCTACATCCAATTTAGATCTCAAAACGAACTCGGGACAAACAAACAATAGAATTTAGCTCGCGGAATTTATGAAAATTTATTTAATAGATAATTTTGTGTATTCGGGAAATCGGAGTGCAAAATAACAATGTAGAAAATTGTTCAAACACATAAAAGTACACACACACACAAACATACAATACAACAATTTTGTATGCATACAGATATGAATGTATGAATGAGTGTGTACTTTATATGTTTGTAAGGTTGTTGTAGGTAGGCTGCGTCAATGTAGGCTCAGGATGTACTTGTTTGCATGTGTTTGCACAACCAGCAAATTCGATAAACAGACATTTGTTTACGTTTCCATTATTCATCTGATTTCGGGCCATAATAAATTTGGTTTAGATGCAGAACCAAAACACACACACACACACACACACATGCACGCACTTTGTTCCTCTTTGGCAGCCATCATGGTGGCATTTTGCAGTGTCTGATAAATTATATTTGATATAACAGTACGTAAAAAAATATATTGCCAAATTTTATCTCTGTCTTGTTTTATTTTTTTTTTTTTTTGTTTTCGTTTTCTTTGTGTTTGTTATAAATTACATGCACGGCAAAACTTGAACCAGCATCGCTGTATTTTATTGGAGTAATTTTGAATAAGGATTTTAAATATATATGTATGTCTTATACGCTATAAAAAAATTTGCATACATTCAAACGTTATCTTGAATGTATTCCAGAAGCTGTTTGTGCTGCATGTATTTTCAATAAAGTTTCTCTTTTGGAGCTGTGTGCAAAGTGCGCCTATTAAGTCCAGTTCTATGGTGCTACTTATATGAGCCACTTTCAAGTACATTTCATTTAAAACTCGACAAGTTTACTGCTTTTTAGCTAAATATGAACATAAAGTTAAATATGGAAATAAACTCATATTTAGCAGAGCTGATCTAACATAATATACTTAAAAATGTTTTTAAGAAAAGCTATAAAGAAGTCTTGAAAACATTTATTACATAATTATGAGATAGTAATAAAAGAGAGCCAAGATGAAAATCTCACTCAAACTGCACGTCAGAAGTAACATTTCAGTCAACTTCGTACTTTTCTAACAAGGTGATGATTTTCTTAAGCAAACGTAGCTAATATGGTTCAGTAAATATGTAAGTGATGAACAAACTCAAGTCCAACTAGCAAGGAATTGGCCGAAGTTAAAATATCCCCATAGTTTTGTAAAAGTTCTTTCGAATCTATGACCGTTTTCTTGTTTTGATGATGCCACTTTCTATGGGGGGTGGGTGTGATTTTCATCAAAGTTTTCCAAATTTCAAACTCGTAATGCGCTTTTAAATCGAAGAGTATGTGTAAAGTATCGTGGCGTCCGTGGCGTAGTTGGTTAAAGTGCGTGGCCGCTATGTCAAAGAACTTTGGAAACCCAGGTTCGAACCCCAGCAGCGACAGAAAATTATTTGAATTAAAATAATTTTTCTGTACGGCCGCCACCTCTCTGCAGACAATGGCAAACCTCAGAGAGTAATCAAAATGCCATGTAAAGCTTCTTGAGAACGAGAACTTTCCGTTCATCGCCGTTCGGAGTCGGCGTTAAGCATGTAGGTCCGGTTCTCGGTCAATTGTGTACAAACTTAATAACACGCACAACACAATTGATCATAAGAAGCTAGGTCAAAGTCCTTTCAAGGGCAGAAATGGCCAGTTATTTATTTTTTATTTTTTTATGTGTAAAGTATCAAGTCAATAAATTAATTTTTGTAGAATTTATAAGATTGATGACGTCACTTTGTATGGAAAGTAGCTGGATTTTTCATTTGAAATTTTAAACTCAGAGGACATATAAGGAAAGGAGAATTTATGAACACAATTTCATTAAAAACGTTTAATTTTTGTCGAATTTTATGAACTTTTTTACTACACTAAGGGAAATAACGCATGTTAACATTATTCACGCCGTGTATAAATTTTAGTTAAATATTTACGTGAATAAACCAAATATTTTCCTTACTTTCCGTATTTAAATTTTATCTATACCACATGGTGAAGCTTCGGACCTATTCCAAACAGCTGAAATAGCCGACAAGCAGCAACAACATCGCACTCTGTTCCTGCAGTTTATCAATGAAGTTTCTAGAATTAAGATTCTTGCTTGTCGCTGAATACTTCCGGTTTGTTATAGTTCTCGTTTGGTTTTTGTAACGAAAATTATATACCCTAGATAAGGTATATAATTGCCCAAAACTTTCTTATGGAAGTGCAAACACTAGTACATATAAAATCCTACAACCTTTCGTAAACGAAAGCATACTATGTTAGACAACAACAAAATCTACGTAGAAGATCACTGTCACCAAAATGTACCGACAAAGCATACGAAAGTGTTGTTGCTTGCACTTCGGTATAAGCAACGAAAAAAGATCAAAAACAAAAAAGACAAATTTGTTTGTGTGTTTTGTATTGCTTAGTGCGGAGTGCTGTGTGTGTATATTAGAATACACAGCCTATGCCTAAGTGTTTTTACAAAAACAAATGTGCATCAAGTGCATAGGGCTTGGGCACCTCTGCCCTAGATGTTTAGCCAAGATGCTTCATGAGCGGATATTGACACCACTACATTTAAAGATTCTGTGTTGTTTCTGTGTTTGTCTTTTGCCTTTGAATTGTTGTTGCGTTTTGTGTTGCTACATAAGCCTTTGCTCTCAATTCTTGCTTTCAGCGCTCCAAGAGCGCTCTTTGTCCATAGCTGTTCATGAGTGAAGATGCTTCATGACTGCGATGGGTGAGATTTTGTGGGGATTTCATTACTGATCTGTAATGAAATATAATTTTCATTACAAAAACCAACCAATAACTATAACAAACCATTAATAACATATTTAATTTGAATATGTTGTTTTTTAATCACAATATTTAATTAAAAATATTGTAATTAAATTAATAACGTTAAAAAAACTTATAAGGGGTATATTAATTTTGTCACTCCGTTTGTAACTCCCATAATTAGGCGTGGTAGGTATAGAAAAATGTATATATTCTTGATCAGCATCACCACCTGAGTCAATTTAGCCATGTCCGTCTGTCTGTCCGTCTATCCGTCTGACTGTGATCACGATTACAGCCGTAATTTTCAAGCTATCATTACGAAATTCGATATTTAAGCTTTTATCTAAAAAGCAAAGGTCAAGTTCGAAAATAAGCCAAATCTGATGAAAACCACGCCTACCTCCCATACAAAATGACTTTATCAAAAAACAAAGTGAATATTTTCTGTTAAAACTATATCTAAAATGTTTTTAAAAATAAAACTTTTATTGATTGCTTAAGGCTTTGAATATACCTCGGTTCGGCCATGGGGGTATTTTAACTTCGGCCCAGTCGAAGGTCATTTCTTACTAGTTTTATTTAAATTTTTTTAAATGCTATAGTTTTATTTTTAAATAGTAAATATTTGAAAGATATTTAAAAAAAATCGTGCATAATTTTAATATATTCTGTATTTATTCTATTAAAATACATTAATATTTTATTTAAATATAAATTACACTGTGAAACAGTGGACAAAATAACAGCATGCCACTATATAGGTTCGATACTATGATCATTGGTAGGTATAACCCTAGCACGGTTTCGCGAGTTTGGCGCCCGTTTCATTTTTATGGCCCATTTTATATTGTGGGTTTTAGTGATTTTGCCAATAAAAGGTACTATCACTTTTTCTTCAATAACTCCGTCAGAAATAGATATATCGGTTTATTGTCTTTCGCAAAGTTGTAGCTAACAATCCATTAAACAAACATATAAACAAAACATACTAGTAAAATAATTTGTTGTATTTTTTTTTATTTTAAATATCAAAAAAATTATTATTTTTTTCGGTTTTTTGGGCATAACTTGAAGGGAATCCAAATTTTTCATATACTACAAAATCGCAGCCGAAGAAAAATTTAACAACTCTTGTGAACATACTGATGTGATCTCAACGTGTCTACACTACTTTAAAAAGCTCAAAAAGATTATTTTTTAAGTGAAAAATATTAATTTTTTGGGCTGTTTTCGCAATTTTTCGACGATAACTCCTAAACTCAGCAAATTTTTAACTAAATATCTTCCACAAAATTGTAGTCGAAAAAAAAATGAAAGAACTCTTGCGAACATACTTATATAATCTGAACTCTCGAAACTGCGCTAGGGTTATACTGACCACTGATCATAGTATCGAACCTATACAGTGGCATGCTGTTATTTTGCCAAAAGTGTTTTTTTTGTGTCATAGTGTTATTTAACATAAAATTAATTGAAAAAGTGTTTAAATAAATTTTAAATATTAACGTACTCGATTTATGCAAATGCGTTATTGGTTGAAAAATGACTCCGTTTTTTGATAAATTAAAAAAGTTTTGGATAAATTTAATATTTTTTCTATTAGTGTATGTATGGGACGTTGATGTGGTTTGCAACTAATTAGGCTCTTTTTCAAACTTTATCTCTTTAGGTTGACATTTTTTTTAAATTAAAATAAATAATACCATCTGTAGTTTTGACAATAGACAGACGAACAGGGCATATTCAATTCATTATTCAAGAACATGCGAAGGATTGCTGAAATCCTATTATTCGGAGTGGTTTGAAAAATTAGAAAAACGTTGGGCGAAGTTAATCGAGCTACAAGAAGATTATTTTTTATATCAAAATAAGTTTTGGTCAAAGAAATCATATTTGTTATATTTTCCAGAGACTTTCCTCCTTGCCAAAATAGGCGTTTGTTTCTAAAATGACCTCATCGTTGGAATCTTTATCCGTTAACCCATTTTTTCAATTTTAGAAAAATTAAAAGTCGCAGGGAGCCAAGTATGGAAAAATTGGTGGAACGAACCAATTCGTAGCGCAATTCATATAATTTTGCCATTGCACCGCGGCCGTGTGCGCCGCACCATGGGGTATTTGATCGATTTAACCCTCTCTAACCCACTACGTCAAATCGTTTAACTTATCTTAGAGTAATTTGTTCACTGTGCGTCCTTCAAATTATAGTTTAAAATGTCAATTATTATAATTTCCCATTTCAGGCTTCACATTGAACAAAACAATACATACCACAATCGATTATTTGAGTTCTTTACCCCAAATTTGGTTTCACTCAAAATATAACCTTTAAATCACATCTCACAATCACTTAACTTGGGTCTAAAAAGGGTTAAGCGACCAAAATTATTTTATTGAGCAAACAGTTCCCAATAATATATGTTTTTGGTTTTTGATAGCCTTAACCCTGTACGACCATTGGTTCAAAAATTACCCCCCTCAATTTTTTTCAAGGCAAACATTAAATTTTTTGTCTATGTTTTCTTAAAAAACTTGTCCTAAATTATGTCTATTTACTGATTTTTCTTTTTTTCTTTAACCCTTGCGATAAATAAATCAAACCTGACCCACCTCTACTTTTTCTCAAGTAGATATTTAACTGATTTTGTTGGAAACTTAGTATTAAGTGATGTCTGTTTTCTATTTTTTTTTTTGTCACTTTTTCATCCTCTATAAGTTTGGGGTCACATATGACCCTCTCCATTTTTATACCCCCAAGTTTAAAAAACGTAAAAGGGATATATTAATTTTGTCACTCCGTTTCTAACACCCATAAGGAGGCGTGGCAGGTATAGAAAAGTACACAAAGAGGTTTTCATGTTTTGTTTTTAAAGTTTTTTAAATTTTCCCGTTAGAGTAGTCAAATTAAGTATATTAATGGAGAATTCGGAGTTGTTTTTAGGCCCTGCAAAAAATCATTTTTTCTATGGTTTTTATACGATTTTTGTATTGAACGTCACACAGCAGATATACGGGAAAAATCACTACAAATTTGAAAACCTAACGTAAAAACGTAAAAAAATGAAAATTATAAAAAAGAAAAAAATTATAGCATGTGTTGCTGACATGGTATTGAACTTAAACAAATTAAGAATGAGTCAACTTATTGCAATATTTTCAATAATTTTGCAATTTTCCTCAAAATAGATGAAATAACTTTTCCAATGATACTATATTACCGGTAATCGATCTTAACTTGATTTGAGCTACGTTGTCTCCAAATACACCCTTTTTGGCCGCGAACAATTATTCTAAAAATTTATAACTTCGAATTTGGTTTTCAAATTAATAAACCAATGCAAGAAAAATATTTGAGAGAAATCGGAGATGGTCAGTGCAACTGATCACTTCAATGTGAAATGGGCGATATCAGTTAGTAAAAACAAAAATCAGGTCAAAGTCGAACATAGGTACAATTCTTTTTGCTTTCGTTTATATTCTTCATTTCGTTTCTTATCTAGCTTTATTTTTACCCGATATCTTCGCGCTCTTTCAGCAGGCGTTAACTTTGCTATTTTACTCTTAAATATACAAAAACGAAATGCAAAATTAATACTTCAGCCGGTGGAGTGACATATCTTAAAAGTGACGTTCAATACATTTGCCACTTTTTAGTTTTTTTTTTCTTAGGAATTTTATTTCGCAAATATACGAAAACAAAGAAATTAATCAAAACCTTCGAAACAATGATTTTACACTTGGATTTTTTTGATTTACTATTTTTGCTTTAATTAAACTCCGCGTGACGTTCAATGCATTTATACACATACTTATCATGATGAACTAAGAAAACACAAAAATATTTAATTTAATATTATTTAATCGTCTTATTTTTTAGAATTTGGTGAGAACTAATCTCTGCACTTTCCTAATATAACTTTCTTGTCATCTATACCACACCTAAATTAAAACAAACGAAGCGTAAAAAAAGTGACGTTAAATACAATGCGCGGGGACTAAATGTAAATCGAAAGCCAAATTCGTGATGACAATATTTTGAGAATAACAATAAATTCAAACATAAGAAATAAATGCTATCATTACAAAACAGTTATTATTTGTTATATTTTTGCATTGTTTTCAACTTTTTTTCACGTTTTTCATCAAAAAGTGTAACTGGGGACACATGTTTTTGTATTAAGCGAGTATGAGAGAGAAATATATTATTCTTCAAAACAAATATGCAAACAATTTTAGGATTCTGAAAAATATATCTTATCAATGCACATTCTTCAGTGATCACTTTCTCATGTTTTATTTGTTTTTTTCTTTTTGTTTTTACCTTAAAACAGAGTGAAAAGAGCGGGGACAAAAAAAAGCATTTTGTATGCAATTGACCCATATATATTCTTGATCAGCATCATCACCCGAGTCGATTTAGCCTTAAAACAGAGTTAAAAGAGCGGGGACAAAAAAGAGCATTTTGTATGCAATTGACCCATATATATTCTCGATCAGCATCATCACCCGAGTCGATTTAGCCATGTATAAGGGTATGTCCGTCTGTCTGTATGGGTACGATTACAGCCGTAATTTTCGAGCGATCACGAAATTCGATTTCTATCATTGCATCTAAAAAATAAAGGTCAAGTTCGAAAATGAGCCAAATCGGATTAAAACCACGCCTACCTCCCACACAAAGTGACTTTATCAAAAAACAAAAGCAAATATTTTCTGTTAAAACTATGACGAAAATGTTTTTACTGATAAACATTTTATTGACTGCTTAAGACTTTGAAAATGCTTTGGTTCGGCCGTGGACTATTTTAATTTCGTCCCAGTCGGAGATCATTTCTGACTAGCTTGTATTAAAAATTAAAATTAAGATTTTACTCGCAGATAATGGCTTGAGGGAAATAGCAGCAGATCTTGGTGTCACGTTCAGATCGGTGCAGAGCGTTATGCTCCATATTTTACGCGACTATTTGTCGAAAAACAACATTCCTATTTCTTTTCTTACTCTCACAACTTATATTATCACTTCGTGGTAAGCGTTTTCTGACGATTGAGGCCGTAAAGAAGAATTTGCAGAAGGATCTTAATGTGATTTCAAAATAAGCCTATGAAAAGAAGTTTCATGATTGGAGGAAGCGTTAGAATATGCGTATTGCTTACAATGGAGATTACTTTGAAAGAAATTATATTAATATCTCTGAAAAATTTAATAATTTTTGTTTTATTGGCGCATATTGGGTATTTCTTGTTCAGAAAGTATATTGAAAAACGAAAAAAAAAAATAACTGGCGAATATTTCGCAGAGTGATTGGACCTTTAAAACGATAAAGTAAAGGTAAAACGACTAACTTTAAAGAAGAAAAATTTGTTTTTCTGCTAGACAGTGGAGCAGCTCACAATTCATTGAAAGAAATGGCACAAATCAATGAATTGCACGTTGAAGTGCTTCCCCATCCACAGTATTGTCGAGATATTGTACCTAGCGGCAAATATATTTTTCCCAATCTCAAAAGATTGCACACGGGAAAAAGATTTGCTTCAAATGAACAAGTTAAATTGGTAACCGATACGTACTTTGACGACCCGGACAAATCGTTCTATGCAAAATCCTTCAAGATCGCTGGATAACATGTATCGAGCTAAAAGTAGGGTTTGTTGAATAATAAAAATTAATTTTGCCAAAAAGTTGCGTTTCTCTAGATAGGACCAAGAACTTATTTAACAGCCTAGTAGCAAATTGAACCAATAATGTTTGGCATGAGCTCAAATGTGCAGAAATATATTCCTTTTTATGAGTTTAATCAGGATGCCTTTATAATTTTGGGGCGTAAAAAATTTCATATAAAATATATACCTTAACACATCGAAGCTTATTCTGCACAGCTTTTACCGGCAAAAAAAGAACGTTCAGCAAATTTGTTAACGCAAGCTGCTCTGAGGTGGCATTAAAAAAATTATCTTCGTAGATAAAAACAAATAAACAAAATTTTTGCAAACAGCTTGATAAATAAAATAACTGAAATTCTATATTTATGCTTCAAGGATATTAAACAGCACCGCAAGAAAAGTGCTACGAATAGAGATTTACTCTCACACAGACACAGTGTGCTCCGACAGGACAGCGAAGTCGATTTCGACGTTGAAAGTAGTTATAGAGGAGAGTGGGTGTTGGCAGCGGGCGAAGGCAGTGGCAAGGGCGGGAGGAGCACAATAAAAGGCTAAGAGGAGAAAATCAATTTTCTTCTATTTTTTATGCTGAATGTGACATAAATCGAACCAGTAGCGGCAGCAGCAGCTGGTTTTCAAAATATGCTCAGAATGTTCGGCATCTTGGCTCGTGGCTAGAGATACATACAAACATAGATAAACGTATTCGCAGCCATCGATTAAAAAAAGGAGAAAGAAACCAAATAAATTTTCCTTTCTTTGCATCTAAGTCTTGAGTTCAGCTTCCGACTTTTAGAAAATAAATATCAATTCCAGCAATTTTTATATTTGTGGCTCTTATCGTTCATGTTTTTTTTTTCTTCCTTTCTGCGCAGAAAGTAAAGAATTCATATTCGAAGCTGATTTTTTTTTTATTTATTGCTGAGATTTTCTTATTTATTTTTTTCTGTATTTCATGCTCTTCAAAATTCAAACTTTTGTTCCTAGTAAAGTGCTCGAGCTAAATGTCAACGTGTACATGACTGGGTGTTAGTGTGAGAGCGTGTGTGTGTGTAAATAAGATATCGAACTTCTGGTAGCGACTTTTACCAAATCAACAAATTCAATTTTTTTCATAAACTTAAAGCACACACTGCGACACTTAAAGTGTCGCGCACAGACGCACACACATGAAGCAATGTTTCTTGTTTCATCTCTCAACTGTATAGGAAAGATTTAGCTAGAAAGCTTTGTATCTTCTTCGCTATGTAAGTAATGGAAATAATGAAATAATAGATATGTCAAAAGCGGCGCATGTAAATGACGTACAGAATTTCAAAAGAAGTTGTTTCAGAATTTTCACATTTTCACAATGATACGATGCAGAGTAGCTCTTTTCTATGTGGCCACGGTCACATGTTGCTGTATCTGTATCTGTATCTTGGAAAAATAGAAACATTTTGTAGAATTTATCTGCAGTTTTCAATAAAAAACTGATGCGCAAACCTTACTCTCGAAGTTGACAGAATTATGCAGAATGCGGAGCTGTCAGAGAACAACAACAATGAAAATGTTTCTTAACAGTAACAAAAAGTTGCAAGCATATCTACTGAATTTGCTTGACAGATACTTGTATTTTCACAGTGTACTTGTGTGAGTGTGTGTCTGTGTGAATGCATCTTTAAATAATAATTGTAAGTGCACATCCTTGGAATACCAGTAACACACACAAATACACACTTAGATTTTATCTTCCGAGTGCTACGAGCCAAATTAAATTTATAGGGGAGAAGATCATCTAGCAACCAGGCGAAACAAAAACTATGCGAGAAGAGTAGAAGAATAATAATGAACAAACTCATTTAGGTTCGCATCCATTAATGCATTTTTAGCGTGTATCCATTGCTTAAATTCGCAGTTATTTAAGCGAACTACAAAGCTGCTGTTGCTGCTGCTACTGCGTCTTCCACTATGCGTCTCTACTTTTCTGCTCCATAGAGTCTCGTAGCATCATTGCAGCTGTGGATGAATTTTCTTATTTTTCTTATTATATTTTTCTTTTTTGTTTTTCTTTTGTCTTCTTCAGCTTGGAAATGCAATGGAAATGCAAATTAGAGAAGACAACAATTTTTTTAATGGATGCATATTGAGTCGATGGCATTCCTTTTCACAGCGCTTGAGGGCACAACGCACGCATGAGGGAATCGAAGAAATTCTACAGAAGAAAGGATCATACGTACATCAGTGTTGAAGCCATACAGTGGGTTTTGACATAATACATATGTTGATACGATGCATCACACTATTTAGAGCTTTTACAATTGTCAGAAATTGTTTCAAAATTAAAGCAGAGCCAAGGAGCTAAGTTTAATTTAAGTTGTAGGTTATAAGGTAACATTATTACGTCTACTGCGCCTAGGAAGAATTGTCTAAGACAACCGTAAGATTTCGTTTACCTTCAGTTAAAATTTGACATCAGAGATAAATGACATCAGAAAAAACTAAGAAACTATCTTCGACTGGGCCGAAGTTAAAATACCCCCACGGCCGAACCAAAGTATATTCAGAGTCTTAAGCAGCCAATAAACGGTTTATCAGTAAAACCATTTTCGTCATAGTTTTAACAGAAAGTATTAGATTTGTTTCTTGATAAAGTGAGTTTGTATGGGAGGTATGCGTAGATTTCAACTGATTTCGTTGAATTCATACTCAGAGTGTATATTATATACCAAAGCTAATTTGCGAAATTTCAAGTCCATATTTTTTTGTGAAATTAAAAGATATTTTATCTTTTTGATAAAGTCACTTTGTTTGGGACGTAGGCGTGGTTTTCAGGCCCTCATTTTCGAACCTTCTTTTAGCTTTGAACCATGGATTTCAGGTGGAATGCGTATTCAGTCAAGTCTGCCTTGGTTCGAAATGGGATGATAGATTAGTGAAAATGAAAGGACAACCAAGTGAAACACGTGTAGGATGTTCTAAGCGTGGTGGAAAACCAAAGAAACATGTGAATTTGAATCTGAGGCAAGTGTTATGCCTTTACCTTAGTCAATTCACGTTATAAGACAATCTCATCCACAAACTTCTCTTCCATCAACTACAACTTCAAGTCGTAAATATTGACGAATTTTCAATTTCATTTGATTACAAAGGAGGATAGAAAATTGCAAATTCGAAAGGTTTAAAGCGAAGGACCATGGCCCACAGTGGACTGTTTGGCCTATTTAGAGGGAATTAAATCTGTAACTCGAAATTTGGGATTAAAGCTATTGAGTGGCATATCTTCCTTACGTGTAAATGTCATACAGATAGACCGTATGGTACCAAAGTTAAAAAAATTTGTATGGGAAAATTTGTCTTTTCGCTTCCCTACATCACAATTTTCTTTAATGGCATAACTCCTAAGCGAAGAACTTCACAGAAACGGTAGACCACTTTTTAGAAACGCCAATGATCATATAATTCTTAGTACACCTAAAATTATATTATCCATTATTATTATGGTTTTGTTTGAGGATACGCTCGACTAACCAAAAAAGGTAATTTTTGCCATATTTCAGCTGAAATTTCATCCTTCCTTGTATGTCCTTGCATTTGCTTTGGACAATTTCTTAAAGTTTATTATATTTACTTAATATTTTGATCAATTTAAGGTTTGGTAACTTTCCCCTCAAGAGGTTTTCGGCTGCAACCCCATAGTTTATGTAGTTTTATGTTTTATGTTATATTTTGGTGTGCATTAATACAGCTATTACACCATTCCTTTATTATTTTCGTGGAATGCAAATAAGTTTAGATAAAAATATTGATTCTTTTCAATCAACACCTCCTTCCCCCCCTGTCCTTTGTCACGCCCTTCCATCAAAATAGCTGAATATTTATAAATCCGTGGCAATAATTATTTGATTATTATTCAATTCTTATAAACATGTTATTTTACTAAAAATTACTAAGGGCAAAAAGTAAGTAACACTAATAACAAAAGTGGGTAAAAATTATGTTAGTTTAAATGCAAGTGTTGTAGTTGCTTTTTTAATAGGAATGCATTGAGCAGAATGAGGTTATTGCACTTTACACATGTTGAAAAGTTTTGGAAATTAACGGTTGACTTAGTTGTTGTTGTTGTTTTAGTAATTTCGCTGGGTTAATAACACAATTAATGTATGAATATTTCTTCTGTTGGAGTTGAAGAGTAAAGTGTTCTGTTTTTTAAGTGAAATGGAAAGTAAACAAGTGGTTTTATCTCGAAATGAGTTTTATGAAGTGTGTTCTAATGTGACAAAAAGCAAACGAATGGCCGGGAATCGAACCCGGGACCTCTGGGGTAGCAGTCGAGCACGCCACCTACTCGACTACCGTGGTCGCGAACCCCCTAACTTTTATCAAACCCCCTTTACTTTTATCAAACAAAGCAAAGTTAAAAAAAAAAAAAATGCATATATGTTCATTTAAATTATATAAGATGATAATGTAACACAGTGCACAAAATCCAAACAACTTTTTGACAGTTGTTCCTTAAGGGGGACTATATACCCAGAGGCCGAAATAAAAAATGTCATGTTTGTGCATTTTTTTAAGGAAACCTAAGGGATATTTTTAAATGAGGGTTTTTATACCTTAAAATATACACATTCACACATTCAAGAGTATGTTAAGTATTTTTTTATCAAAAAAAATTTAATATTATGGTATATACAGTATATTTTGTAGAGCGCTTTGAAAATGCGGTGACCAAGATTGCTCCTCCTAAATTCAACTGATACAAAAAAATTAAATATATTATTAAACAAGATACTTAAAACTCGTACCTGTCATAGCCGATTTTGAAAATATTGATTTTTCACAAAAATTCGTCATTATTTTGCCAATAAAAAAACACCGACTTTAAAAACATGGTTTCTAGAAAAACGCGTTTGAAAATAAGGGCCAACACTGCGCGCTCTAGAAGGCGGTTTATTTACTAGGCTATAACTTTGTTATTTCTGAGATATCGACTTGAAATTTTCACCACATATTTTAGAGACTTAAGGCTTTAAGAAAATATAAAACAAATTTTTGAAAAAAAAAGTTCGGGGTATATAACCCCCTTTAAAGTGCTGTAGGTAAATAACAAAACTACACCGAGAAAAAAAGCAATAGCAAAATCACCTAAGCCGGCTTGGGTGGAAACAATTTGAATGGAAATTAAAAACTTATGCTTATTCACCAAAGTAATATATTGTTTTATACATTACTTTAAAAGCACATACTTAGATGCCCTGCGAAAAGAAAAATCCTTGATTCATCCAAGTCAATTATATAACATATGTTATGACCGGGTATGGGCAGAGAGCTCTCTTAGAGCGCTGAGAGCAAGAATTGAGAGCAAAGGCTTCTGTAGAAATACAAAACCCAACAACAAATCAAAGACAAAAGCGAAACACAGAAACAATACAGAAGCTTTAACTGTAGTGGTGCCCATACCCGTTTGTGACCAATCGTTTATGTAAACCATCGAAAACTTTGACACTTTTTCAAAATGATATGGACTTGAACACTATGCTCGTCAGATAAAACAAGCATGCTAATATAAACTGTCGAGGCCATAATGTATAAATTACAAAATCCTTAGTTAATTTATCCAAATCAATGTTAGTAAGTTAAACATGTAAAACTTAGATGTTTTGACGAAGAACTAAGGAGACTGAAAATTGCCAAAGTCATCTTATAAATTATACAAGGTTTTTTGTTAATTTTGCATAACATTTTTTCTCGGTGTAGGTTTTGCTGGCTAGGCTACCGATCTGGTTTTATTGTATGAAGAATATATTGACTCTAACTTGATTTTTCAAAGAAAATTAACTTTTGCTTAGGGCTATTTCTTGTAAGCCGTTTGGAATTATTTTTTTCCAAAGCAAAGTTTTAGCAATAGACTAGGAGAAAAAATGTATAGCGCAAACTGACACAAAAAAATGCATCGAATCCTCAAATTCACAAAAATGCCGAAATTTCAATTTCAATTTCAATTTATTTCAATTTAATTTAATTGTAGATTGAGGCTAGCCTTATGTAATACATCGTATAGACGGTATATAAATTGTAGTTTATTAATTAGTTACATACTAAAATATAATACTCTAATTATTGCTGTTGCAGAGAAAGAGAAAAAGCATAACAAAATGTTAAATTCAATATTAAAATTACAAGTATACAGTATAGAACCTAACAATAGCCAGTCTAAAGAGTTTATTGTTTCGAATACGTTTTATATGTATTGATAAAGAGTTCCAAAGTTTGACAGCACTAACAAAAAACGTTCTAGAGGTCACTAGTTATTTAAATCTAGGTATTATGAAATTTAATGTTCTACGTGATTGAGCATAGTTAAGTTTAACATACAGGTAATGAGGGCACTGGGACTGAATAAGCTTATGAAGAAAAACCAAATTTGATATATTAAAATAGGTCAAGATATCAGTGGTCGAAATACGATCATACTTCCTTAGAAGGAAGATATATCTCGCTTCACTGTGCACAACCAATTGTAGTTTTTGCTTAGAGACTGAATCCAGATTACCATAACCAATAGCACTATATGATATGAGTGGGGTTAAAAGAGTTCTTACTAGTTTCATCTTTATTTCGACGGAGAGGAAACTGGATGAAGCCCATAATTTTCTTATAACTGCATACATTGTGCCAACCATTTGATTAATATGATCACAAGCGCTTAAGTGCCTATTCAGCTTAAAACCCAAACTTGTTACACAAACCTCATAATTTATAGGTTTATTGTTGACACAAACCGCCGAAAGTGATGGAATGTCAAGACTTGCTGGGGAGATGGATAAAACTTGCATTTTGGCTGTATTCACCCTTAAACTGTTGTCTAACGCCCATTTATAAATTCTTTGCAAATCCTCGTTTAGCCTACAAACAAGGTCCTCTATGAGCCAAGTTGGTCGCGAGAGGTAAACTTGTGCGTCATCAGCATATAAATGAATGGATACATATTTACAGCAATGTGCTATGTCATTTATAAATATACTAAATAGAATAGGTCCCAATATAGAACCTTGTGGAACACCGGATACAATTCGTCCTAGATTTGATGTTCTACCACCTGAACGAACACGTTGAAATCTAGTATTTAAATTACTTCGTAGTAGATCAATCGCGAATATATCAAAACCATAATATTTTTCTAATTTTATGAGCATAACTTCAAGGTTCAGGGTATTAAAAGCTTTGGAAAAATCTTATAATACTAAAATTGAGAGTTCGCCATTGTCGTAATTTTCACGTACATATGTCCTCAATAATTTTTAACATGGCTGTAGCACAACTATGTTTTTCTCTAAACCCAGATTGATAGTCGTTTAAGAGCTGGTGGGTATTAAGGTGTTTTACGATTTGTTTGGCAAGTAATTTTTCGTAAATTTTAGAGAGAGATGGTAGTATACTGATTGGTCTAAAGTCTTGTACGGCCTGCGGCTCTTTCTTTTTTGCTACGGGTATTACGTTTGCAATCTTCCATTTGGAAGGAAATAAGGAAATAGTGAGAAGTTTATAATATGCGTTAATATACCAATGACTAGTGGCAAAATAAGCTTAACGAATTTAGCTTAAAAATGCCCACCTTTTTTACAATTTTTGGTATCCATATATCTAGTTTCATACCTTTCAAACTGTTCCGAATTTTACCAAACAATTGAAAATAGGTGTAGGGAAGAAAAAACTTAACAACTCTTAAGAACCTACCAACTGCATCCAGGAACTCTTTGGTACCGTTCTGGCCCTGCAAATGTGATATATTTTCACCAAAAAGCATAATAATATCCATGCTTGTGATTTTTACGACTACACATATAAAAAGCACATATTTTTTCTTTTTAAAATTTATTTTGCATGAAACAAATATGTTTTTTAATTTTTTACAAAATACAAAACAAAAATTTTTCAAACTATTTTTCAAAATAAATGAGAAGCAAAAACTTCACAAATGTGCTGACAGCTAATTACCAGAATGCCTGGGACGCTCCAAAAGATGTAATTGATAGCGTTTTAGGAAAGAGCTATGTTCAGCGAGACGAAGTTAAATAAATGATTTGATGTATCCACTGGACATCTGCACAAGCATAAGAAAAATGACTTGCAAGCCATCTCTCATTATTCAAGAATTTCTTCTCTTCCGTCATCACATTTCAAAACAAGCAGTTTTGAAAGAAATTTTTTTGATATGCATTTGCAGTATCTAAGAAAACTGAAGTACCAATATCCTAACTCAAGTAAAATATAGAAATGAGTATGCACTACACCTATGCATATTCAATGTTTTTTTATTGCTTTAATAACGGCCGACACCAATACGTATGCGTTGCGATTTTTTTGGCCCATCTTGCTTCGTTTTCAAAATATGACGTTCTTCCCAATTTTTTAAGGTTCTTATATCGCCCGACCCCTCTACCTGTTCGTCTCGAGTTCGAGACCCCCTTTAGTAAACGCAAATCCGGTGTTATTTTTGGGCATTCTTGCTTCGTTTTTGAGATATGACGCACTTTTTAATTTGCTAAGTTTAAATTTAAACTTAAGTGCTATGAATAGAATGTTTCGTGAGGCTCTTTAGTATCAACCAATGATCTTTTTATCCCTTTCAGACCGTGATGCATCGTTTGTGCGGGTGGGTTCTATCTCTAATATTTCCACTTTTATTTAACGAATGTTATAAAGAACGAAATGAATCGATTGTGCTTGTAATTGTTTACTTTTGTTTCTCATACTGTTCCGCGATTCGCTTTACCGTTATTTGAACACACGTGAAATTCTTGATAAACTTTTTAGTTTTGTCAAAATGAGTCGCAGAGGTAAGTTGTGTCTTCAATTACAAAAATATAAACAGTGTAAAACTATTGAAATTAATGCATTTGAACTTAAAAAAATAATAAATTTTGATGTTTCAAATAAATTTGAATCATTTGTTGCTAAAAAAATGGGTTTCAGGTAAAGTTTTAAACGATTGTGATCAATTGTGCGTGTCCTGAAAATCCTTGAAGGATACGTAAATTGCGAAACCTAAACATTGAGAATATTTTCATACCATATAACGACATTCCAAAAATCATAAGAAAATGTTCAGTAGATAAGCGTCGGGTCTGAAAGGGTTATAAGATTAAACTAAGTATGAGATTGATATAAAATTTTCATCATCATCACATTGACGACCTTCTACGAAACTTGCCTTCCGACTCGGAAGAACAAGGAAAACATGCTAATAGAAAAAGATATAAAACAAAACAACTGGTTGCATTGCTTGCAAAAGTGTGTCGGTGGAGTCACAAAATATCACAACATAAAGATGAAGGTGCCATAGACGCGGAGGACAATAGAGATAGAGGACATGCCCTTCACCTGCTACAATAGGGAATTTTTAAAATTTTTCAATTTAAATATGTTATCTATAAAAGAAATCAAAAATATGTTTCGAAAAAAAAACTTTTTGACATTTATACCATTTGTTCAGTATAAATCAGTATAAATTTGAGTCAGTTTGTTCTAAACGTTTTTTCTGCTAGTCTGTAGCTAAAACTATGCTGAGGACAGGAAAACAAAATTCCAAAAGGCGTATGAAATATAGCCGTAAGAAAAAGTGGATATCTTTGAAAATACAAATCTGAGCCAATATATTCTCCATACAATAAAACCCGATCGATAGCCAAACTAGAAAAACCCACTTAGGGGTCTGTTATTAACGTCCAGCACTTAAAGGAACAGCAGTCAAAAAGTTGTTCGAATTCAATAACCTCCAAATCTTCCACTGTGTAATTATATAATTATAATATAAATTTTTATTTAAATGAACGACACCATTCAGAAACAATATGAGATAATATTGAGTGATAAATGAGTGATACTCGGTTTTCGAGATATATGCTAGGGCAAAAAGAGCGACGGAAGTTCATCTCAATATGTTATAAATATGTTAGGCTCCATCTAAATCAGGAAAACGAAACTTGACAGGTAGATTAGTAGCTATCTTGCAAAGAGAGCAGGGAATTGCAGTAACACGCCGACTTATACATTCAAACGTGCACGTTATATCTGTAAATTGTCTAAAAATTTACAAATTGAAGAGAAAATGCCAACTGGAATTGAAACATTAAAAAGCTAGAGTAACAGACATTCACACTAGTTGGATGAAATTCAAGCAAAAGTAGGCGGGCGTGACATTTTTCCAACAATATAATTTTAATTTGTATTTGTAATTTTGATTTGTATAGTTAAATGGCCCTGTTTCTAAGCAAAAATATATGATATGTTCGTAACAACTGTGAGAAAAATGTTTTCTATACTGTCACAGTTTTCATTTTAAAAGTACAATTATGGACTATTGAATATGTTCAATCCGCAGTTAAGGCAGAATTCTATCAAATCAAAAATTATTTTCTATTATTTACTATGACGGCCTATCTGCAGACATGGACAAACCATCGAGTGTACACTAGACCGGATCGAAAAAAAGTTCAAAGTGGCGGTGTCTGAAATAACAGTTTAGGTCTAAAAACTAATATATATTTTTTACAGTGTTTTTTTTTTCAGTCTCCGTTTTCAAGAATGTTTTGAAGCCCTGGTCGAAAAAATGTAATGGGGACACCCAAAAAAAGGTATACAGTTGAAAGGGTCGTAACAAGATCTTATTTTTATAACCATTTATTTTATGATTTTGTCACTCCGTTGCAACGCTCATAAGGCTTGGTAGGCTTAGAAGAGTATCAGCATCATCTCCCGAGCCGATATAGCCATGTCCGTCCTGTGATCACGATTAAGCCTTCATTTTTGAACTATCATCACGAAATTCAATATTTGAAATAAGAGTATCTAAAAAATAAAGATCCAGTTCGAAAATGAGCCAAATCAGATGAAAACCACGCCTACCTCCCATACAAAGTGACTTTACCAAAACGGTAAAATCTCTTAGAATTCCAAAAATATAATACATGGCATATTTTTTAGGCATAGTTTTGATATTTAATATACACTCTGAGTATGAAATTCAACCAAATCCGATAAAAACCACTTTTCAGACACCGGCACGTGAACTTTTTTTTGATCCGGTCTAGTGTGCCGGTCTAATATGCCTTCTAATTTATCATTTGACAATCGAAGTTGATAGAGTGTTTAAGCAAAATAGATTGTTTGAGGAAAAGGCTAATTTTTCAAAATCACACGATTCTTTATATATAGATACAATAGTTTAATGTCCTATGAATCTATCAATTGATTTTCTTTTCTTACAGTCAAAGCTTCAGAGCTTTCTATATTGACTTTATTTTTACTATCCCATTACTACCGTTGATACACTGTTTGGAATTTGATTTCATCATTAGTCTCATAACTTATTGAAATTGGGTCTGCTTGAAAAAGCTAGGAATTGGTCGACTCATCAGAGCATTTAACAGTTTAACCATTTAAACATGGGATTTATTTACACAACATATTAATATGTAATGCTTTTTACACATATATCTACCCATGCAAACAGAAAATTCTTGTTATTGGAAAACCAACGAAAAAGGCGTGGAGTGACTAGCCGAAAATTCTTTTGCAGGTTAGATTATAAAAGCAAACTTGCTTTTATATCGATTACATTAGCAGCGGAAATCACTGCGAAATCACAAAAAAACGAATATACCTTGAAAAATAACAGAAACTCTTAAATAAATCGAAAACGGTTCAATTATTCATCGATATCAATCTTATTTGCTTCAATATTGTGGCTTTTTTGCTGCGTTTTCCATAAGTTTTTCGAGCATTACAGCCGGTATACCAATTACTTTGGCACAAATGTTTGTCTTGAGCTCGTCAATGGTCTGAGGCTTGTTGGCGTACACTTTACAAACGAAGTCCGGGGCGTCAAATTTGGAGAGCTGTGTGGCCAGACTATGTCGCCATTTTTTGACATCACACGTCCGGGGAATTTTAATTGTAGAAACGCCATTGTTCGATTTGCAGTGTGACGTAGCACAACGTCTTGGTGAAATAAGTTACTGTTCATACCTTTTTTATACATTTGTGGGCACAGTTCATAGCAACATCTTGGGCGTTAATGAACAACATGTGAACGATCTCCCACTGTCCCGTACTCAGCAAAATTCAACACTAAACGACGAATATTTTTGTCAGCAGTGCTGACTTTACCATATGGGCCAAGTGGGCCCGAGCCCACGGCGGTAAATTCCTAGGGGCGGAAAATATTATTTCTTAGTTTAAAAAAATAATTTATTAAAATATTTAATCTTAATATTTGTATACGGCCTTTTCATTATTTATATTGAAAACAAATTTTTCGAGCTCTAGGCCAAGCATATTGACAACAAGACAACATGAAGAACAAAGGAGGCAAGGTTGGTTGTTGCCTTCTTTGTTCTTCATGTTGTCTTGTTGTCAACATGCTTGAACTAGAGCTCGAAAAATTTGTTTTCAATATTTATTAAAATATTTTATTTATTTTAACATAGAATTAAAAAAAAAACCCCGCAAATTTAGTCTACTGGGTACAGATCCTGGACTGCTTTCAAAACCGTGTTTAACTGATTTGTTCAAAGCTCCATGTTTTGTTATGCTTAAAGCTCCACAAAAGGATTTCTGCGAGAGTAGTCCCAGACGTAGCCGAACTGACGTATAGATGTGCAATTGTTCAAAACTCGTCCCCAGTCCAACCAATATCCGAGGGAACTAGATTCTACTCTGGGGAGTCTGCTCCTTCGTTTACAACAGTAATATATGGGGTGGCAGAGTTTAAACGAGGCCATACGAGCTGCAAAATCGAACATCGTAGTGGTCGACCAAATGGCAAGAACATGCCACAAATGGTAAACAAAATCCACAAAATGACAAATTTTATATCCACAATATAAAAGGGATTTCGAAAAACGCTGTACATTACATATTGACGGACAATTTGGACATGAGAAAGCTGTCCGCTAGATGGGTGTCGCGATTGGGGAGAATCGGCTCCAAAGAAGGCGAACGCAGTTCCATCTGCGGGCAAAGTCATGGCGTCAGTTTCTTTTTTTTTGGGATGTAATGGGTGTTTTTTTTTAGGGGTTTGTTTTTCGAATAGAGATAAAACTGGCGTTTTGTGGTCAAATCTAGCAACTCTAATGTCATTTATGTTCAGTTTGGTTTGCCATTTCATCATGAACAGGTTGACAAAAGAACAACGCTTGCAAATCGTGCAAATTTTTTTCGAAAATAATGGTTCAGTTCGCGAAGTTTACCGCAAGCTCCGTCCATTTTATGGTCGACATAACCGTCCATCAGAGCAATTAATTCGGTTATCCATGGGTCGTTTTCGCACTACGTTTACTCTATGTTATAATACGCATCCGCAGAGACGTCAAACAGTGCGCACCGAAGAAACAATTGCCGCTGTAGAGCAAAATGTTGAAGAGGACCCGAATGAATCGATTCGCCACCGTGCACAGCAATTGGAGCTTTGTCCATCAACTTTATGGAAGATTTTGCGCAAAGATCTTGGCTTGCGACCTTACAAGATCCAGCTTGTGCAAGAATTAAAGCCGCGAGACCATGCAATGCGTCGTGATTTTGGTGTATGGGCCGAAAATGAGATTGATCTCGATGCTGATTTTCATAGCAAAATTTTGTTCAGTGGTGAGGCTCATTTTTGGTTGAATGGCTACGTCAACAAGCAAAATTTCCGCATTTGGAGTGAAGAGAATCCACATGAGATCCTTGAGACGCCATTACATCCACAAAAACTGACTGTTTGGTGTGCTCTATGGGCTGGTGGAGTCATTGGGCCATACTTCTTCCGAAATAATGCTGGAGAGTCAGTTACCGTTAATGGAGACCGGTATAGAGCCATGATAACCGACTATTTTGTTCCCGAATTGGATGGCATGAATGTGGATGAGTTGTGGTTCCAACAAGACGGCGCTACATGCCACACAGCGCACGTCACAATCGATTTATTGAAGGAAACATTCGATGAGCGCATAATTTCGCGGAATGGACCTGTCAATTGGCCACCAAGATCGTGTGATTTGACACCATTGGATTATTTTCTTTGGGGATATGTGAAGTCGCTCGTCTACGCCAACAAACCAGAAACGTTAGGGGACTTGGAGGCCAACATTCGTGGCGTTATTGCCGACGTACGGCCCATATGCTCGAAAAAGTGGTTGAAAATTGGACCTGTAGAATTGGCTTTATTCGAGCCAGCCGCGGCGGCCACATGCCCGAAATCATATTTAAACATTAATGGCATAAAATTATCCTTCCAATAAAGCCAAATTGATGGAAATTAAAACGATTTTCTTGTGTTTTATTTCAATTCGAAGTTCTATACCTCTAAAAAAAACACCCTTTAGGTACGTGGCATAATTTTCATTGATTATCTTCAGAAAGGAAAAACAATCCAGGACGACTTTTATGCAAACTTATTGCAGCGTTCCAGTTTGCAAATGCATCTGGCATTTGGCAAAAAAGAAAGTTTAGCCTTTTCAAGACATTGCACCAGTTCGCACACCCATTTTCGCAATGGCCAAAATCAATGAATTTAAGTTCGAATTGCTTTCTCACGCACGGATTCTTTGATTTTTATTTAAGGAGAGGGTAAGGTTTGTTTCGTTTAAAAACTACCTTTTTTCGTGAATTTTTTTAGAAAAAATTATTGCAGTAGGTTTATAATTTAGTTATTTATAATAATAATTTAAGAAACATATAATTATATAAAAGTACATTTGAAGAATATTTAAAAAAATTTTTGTTAAAAAATAGAGAGAAATAACGGATTTATTGTTTTCGCAGGCGCCTCGAAAAAAACTTTTTGTGCGGTGACCAGCCCACAGCACCACTGGATCATCTGAAACCGAAAAATCAAAATGCTTTCTTTAGTTTATTACTTTATCTCTCCAGTCACGTCGAGCTTTTTTAATTTTTAAATTTTTCAATATTTGGTACCATTTTGAAGCCGAAATGACGGTTTTTGACGAAAAAATGTACCTATTTGTTATCGCAAAATTGTTAGTAATTAAAAAACTTGACGTCACTAGAGATCTACTTATATTTAGAATATGTGTACAAAATTTCAAAACAATCGGTTCAGTAGTTTTTTTTGTAGGCTGGTCACCGACTTTAAAAATGACATGTTTGGGAAAATCGATTTAAAGTTTTGTACATTGACTAACTAAGTCAGAGGTACGGTCATTCAACCTACTGTAACTTCATTAGGTTTGTTCCGAATGACCTATAAATTCAATACAAAATTCTTCAGATCTTGTACTTTCAGAAACTAAAATAAAAAAAAAATTGAAAAAAAAGTTGTCAAACCTTAAATGTCAAAGTAATTCAATGTTTACATCAGTGTCGGCCGACGCCTATGCACGCGTGCTTCGTGAAACTTCGGTTTATTACACCGGCATAAAACTGGCTGTCGTGCTTTTACACCGACGCTGCCGATTATTCGTAGCAAGAGCGCTCAGTCGACGTTTCGCTTTTGGCTAGTTAACACCACGCTTCTATGCAACTTATGCGCGCAATTTATTACGTAATTTTAAATGCTTACACGTAAAAAAATGTTCAACCAAATTTGGGAATTACCATATTTTTTCTTTAAAAATTGTTTTGGGGAAGCAAAAACTTAAATTGTCAGAAGAAAGTAGGGTGCGCTATCAATGTTTTTTTTATTTTGAAGTAATATGCAATATAAATACTTTAAGTACTATAAGGAGTCGGTAAAATGTTATTAGTAAAATATTACTTTCCAAATAAATATGTAATATTGATATTAATAATAAATATATGCATATTGATATTATTAATAAAATATTAATATAAATGTTATTATTAATTATTATTAATAATGCGGCCCCTAAACAATAAATAATATTGCACATTATTTACCTAGTAAGAAATTTCATTAATTTCAATTCACTTTCATATAAAAAATTTCTTTAAGCCTCTTGCGAAGTAAAATTTTCACAGTGTAAGCCAAAGAGAGATTCTTTGCTCTTACTTGGGTGCACACTTCTACAAAACTCAAAGAACTGTGTATGTATTTTTTTGGCCGACACTGGTTTACATACATGAAGTATGGCGCACCCTGTACTTGTGAAATATACAATGGTAAATAAATGAATAAATAAATTCAAACTGTTCTGCGCTGAACGTCTTTTTTACTACCTCAAAACTACCTCTAATTGCACTAGAAATGAATTGGTTGGCTTTTTCCAAAAATTGCTTGAAAATAATACAAATCATATTAAAATTCATATGAAAATTTTGTGAGAGCATAACTTTGAGAGCGACACATACACAAATCAATTATAGCTTCCAACTGCTATGTGATGATTTAAGAATTGTTTTTATGTTATGATATTTATTTCACTTTTTCCATTGTTTTAGATTGAATTTTTTATGGAAAGGCGCCAAATTAAGCATGGATGGTTATTTTGTCTGAACAGTTAGTGTGTTGCTGCCAAATTGAAATTCACTGGAAATTATAAGCACATATTCATCATTTCCTAGATTTAAAATCACTGTTTTTAATATCGTAATGTACCTCTTGTCTAGATATGATTGCATAATTGTGGAATGTGTAATTTTATTGAGTGTATCCCATTTTAGAAACCACAATGCAATATTTAAAAGTCTTAAGTCTAACATAAAAGTAATGACCATCATTTGTGAATTCATCATGTTGTTAGGCAACTGCGTTTGATGACAAGCTTTTCCAAGACAATAAAACAGTAAAAATACCCAATATCAATTTATTTTACGCAGTGAAAGCCATCATTGCATGTTTTCTATGAATTGAATGAAACCTTTTTTCATGCACTTATATGAATCATCGTAAAAAATCGATAAAATTACCAATAAAAAACAGAAAAACAAAATGTTAAATGTTAGGTTATTTTTACTTGGTAAATTGAACAAAGCAAACAAATAATTTGCCAATTTGTTATGTAAATAAATTTTCTTCAAAATATCATAAACCCCTCTTATCGTCGCCATTGTCAAAGTAGTGATAATTAAGGTTATATGTATATTAATATTTCACTTTTGTGGCATTCGAGGACATTACAAAAAAAATCGGGGACATTGGCTTAAATTCGGAGACATTCTTGAATGGAAACGGGCACAATTCGGATTTAATAAGAAATGAAAAATCGCAAATATGTAAAGGGTTTTCCATTAAGGATTTGACAATTTTTTTTTTAAATTAAACGCAAACCATTTGAGATTGCACGAACGAGACGGCCAATCGAGTGGCCCATTTCTTGAGATAACACGCTCATCAAACTTACTCTTCAATAAATCGATTGTAACGTGTGCTGTGTGGCTTGTGGCACCGTCCTGTTGGAACCACATGTTGTCCAAGTATATATCTTCCAATTCGGGCTAAAAATAATCGGTAATCATGGCGCGATAACGATGGTCATTCACAGTAACGTTACGATCGTTATCATCGACGAAAAAATATGGTCCAATGACGTCGCCGGCATGCAAGCCGCACCGAAGTGGTGATTCCTGAAGCACATGTGGATTTTCATCCGACCAATAACGCATATTTTGCTTTTTGGTCAACCCATTGAGCCAAAAATGAGCTTCGTCACTGAAGATGAAGTTGCAATCACCGACTCCAAATTTCGGTTGTAAATTTTTATAATTTGCAGACGTTGTTCGTTTGTGTACTTTACCACGACAAAAACGTTGAGTTTACTGAATAAATTGACAGTGACAGTTCGATGATTAGTAAAAGGGTGCGTTCAGAAATTCAATTCAAAGTTGTCAAGTAACTATTGGAAAACCCTGTACTTGAAAAATAGATGAATTTTACTTATTTTTTTATATAAAGAATCAAAGATATGTATTGATTTTAATTGTATGAGTTAAAAACCCTTAAAATTAAAAAAGTATCTATGAATTAAACTTGTTTTTTCGTCGTCCAATTGTTCATTGGTATTCTTTGTTTGTTTCTAGTATTTAGACGCGAGCAACCTTTTTCACCAAAAGTCAAATGTATTGAAGCATAGAACTGAACTTCATTTCACGAATATGACCAGTCCAAAGAAATTATTTGAAGGCATGTTTTTCTTTCGTTAAAATTCGGTTTATTGTCGAAAAGACTCGTTAGACTGATGCAGATATGCCGAGTCAGACCACATACTTTAAAATTTGTTCGGCACATTTTTTATAACGAAGGCGTTTCAGATTTTTTTATTCTGTTACGAGCTTTAAAATTCCTCAAAATCCATTTAAGGCCTTCCAAGGACTTGTAGGAATATTTAATTTTCTTTTTTATTTTTATTCTTTCGTATTTATGAAAAAATACGAAGATATGATGAAAATGAAAAAGGGAGCCCCACGTTCGGCAAAAAATGTTTAAAAATTTTTTAAAAATAGTTTTGCTGGAAATATCGATATACTTTCTGATCTAAGGATTAATGATATTTTAAGAGCTTTACTTTTTTTGATATTAAGAGTGGCACATTAGGATGGTAGGAACTGAGATCTGGAGAGTAAGTACTAGAACGGTACACCTGAGGTCAATGACCTTTATAGAGGTCATATTGGTCTCTTTGAGACAAAAATATTGATATACCAAACTTTGAAATCCGACCGTAAACACCAGAGATATGAAGAAATATGTCAATGCGCGACCCCTACGTTCGGTAAAAAAAAACAATTTTTTCGTAATTGTCTTGCAAAAATTGCATCATATTCGCTGGTATATGGCGCACTTTTTTTTTTGAGGTACGGTCTAATGTACAGTTTGCAAAATCCGTATTCGTTCATACCCTACCTAAAACGAAAATTCAATATTATTATTAGCCTAATAGATAGTTCATTATTTTAGTTCATTATTTATTAGTCCTAATAGCAATCTATAGATAGTTAATTATTTTATTAGTGATTATGATAAGAAAGAGAAAGGATAAAAACAACACATATTTAATTATTAAAATAACCGCAAATTTATTAAAAAAAAACAAAATCCGTATTTGTACAAGCAATGTGCAATGTTTTGGCTCCACTGTAAGGAGCTGTACCGTTACTTTGGAAAATAGCTCTGAAGTTGCGACGCAGTAATTGCCGAAGAACACGATCAGTTAACTTTCGTTCTTCATAGATGTCGCTAAGCGTGTTTTTTTGTATAAATTAAAGCTATGAGTCGCAATCAAGTGAAATTTCAAATGACATAAGAAAAGTGATTATACATTTGCATTTCGAAGGCAAATCTCTGCAAGATATTGCAAAACTATTTAAAAGAAACCGATCAATTATTAAATATATCGTAAATGTATTCAAAAAGAGTGGTGATTTCAAGAATAAGCTGACGGAATCGGAATAGATGTTTACTTAATAGAAGACATCGGTCTTTTTTGCTTCGACAAATTCGGAAACACCCTTTGGTAAGTTGTGTGAAACTTGCTGATCAACTTGAAAAACGCCTGGGAGTTAAAGTGACTGCACAAACGATCAGAAATTATGTGCGACAATTGGGTTTCCAAAGCAGAATAGCAGTAAAGAAAACGCATTCTTTTTGCTAAAAAGTACAAAACTCATGATATGGAGTTTTGGAGAAGAGTCATTTTCTCAGACGAATGCAAATTCAATGTGAAAGTGTCTGATGGGCGCATTAAAATAAATTTCGAGACATAACCTCTTGCCATCCTTTAAACATGGCGGCAGATCCTTAATGAATAAAAACCAAATAAATAACTGGTCATTTCAGCCCTTGAAAGGACTTTGACCTAGCTTCCTATGATCAATTGTGTTGTGCGTGTTATTAAGTTTGTATACAATTGACCGAGAACCGGACCTACAGGCTTAACGCCGACTCCGAACGGCGATGAATGGAGGAATGTTCTTGTTCTCAAGAATCTTTACATGGCATTTTGATTACTCTCTGAGGTTTGCCATTGCCTGCAGAGAGGTGGCGGCCGTACAGAAAAATTATTTTAATTCAAATAATTTTCTGTCGCTGCTGGGGTTCGAACCCGGTTCTCCAGGTTCATTGACATAGAGCCCACGCACTTAAACCAACTACGCCACGGACGCCACCGATCCTTGATGGTATGGGGTTATTTTGGCGCCGCAGGAGTGGGTAGACTGCGCTTTATCAAAGGTATTATGACTGCAGAAATGTACATAAATATTTTGAAAAAGGAATTATTGCCAAGTGCCATAAAACTGGGCCATAAGAATGATTTCATATTCCAACAGGACAACGATCCTAAACATCCAGCCATCAATATTTGATCTTGGATCCTTTATAACTGCGGGAATTATTTGAAAACTCCACCTCAAAGTCCAGATATTAACCCAATCGAGAACCTATGATCGTAATTGAAGATGAACCTTCGCCATTATGACATAAAAAATATTAAGGATCTTGAAAGATGTTTAAGTGCTGAATGGAACAAAATTTCACCAAGTTTAACAACGAAATTAGTGGAATCCAAGCAAACTAGACTACATGCACTTCTGAAGCAGCGAGGACACCCTACAAAGTATTAGAAAACAAAACTCATCAAAATATTATTACTAACTAAATGTACAAATATGGATTTTGTTTTTGTTGTATAAGTCTTTTACCCTTTCTTTAAACATATAAATAAATACGTTTTGTTTAACCATGATTTATTTTCTAAATCTTTTTCTCTAATGAAAGCAATGGTAAGTTAAGCAATACTCCCTATGTTTTTAAAATTATAATTGGTTTTTACCTTGTACGAATACGCATTTTGCATACTGTATATCAAATACGGCAAAAGTATCTGCGTTAATATTATTCGTTTTGTTTCGTGTTATATTTTAAATGTTCTTAGATCGTTGATATTTTTTTGTAAAAAGCAACATTCATAAGTTATTGGTTCAGCAATAAATTAAAATTTCTTCGTAATACATTCATCTCTAGTTATATAATGATCATATATGATTTAATATGACATCTACCACGATCGTGCTTAGCTAAATTATTTATAGTTCGAAACAATTTCTACGAACAAACATATCTACTTATATACAAAGCAACCGCTTTAGCTGAATCTTTCCTTCAAAATCTAAAACAATGCATATTCATGCTCTTAACATTTAAAGTCTTTCCATGGCTCCTTAAAAAATACTACAAGAAAAAAGAAACCCCGTCCGACGGGCAGGCAATCAAGACTTATTATCGGATAATCATCTTTTACACTCTAACATGCGTACAAACATACATAATTAAACGGTTAGCAAAAGCCTTCTGGGGTCCTCAATCACTGCTCTTGTCAAAAACTGGAATTTAATGTCTCATCGTGAAGTGTGATGAATAACAACGTCGGACGTTCAGCGACAGACGGCGCGCAACATAGTATCATTCGTATTAGATACTCTGTGTGACTTTTTGATTTGTAACTAACAACAACAGCGCGTAAAACAAAAACAAGTCAGCATTTAACAACATAGAAGATTAGAGATAATGCCTCACAAAAACAAAAAAAAAAAAATTGTAGAAACATTCAACGAGACTGAAAAAAAGGTTGTTGATAAAAATCTTCCCAACGAGAATATGGAGAGAAGCTATATGAACAAGATGAAGTAGGCAACGAAGAAAAGGAAGAAGAAGAAGCAATGTCTATTGCCAGGTAGAAGTTTATCTAAGCGCTAATAATATGTTTAAATGTTGTCGCAATTCGGACGATACGCACTATGCTCAGATACATACAAACAAACATAATTTATTTAATACTTTTCCACGGAGGTCCATTCTCCTCTGGGCTATGGATACAATTACTTAATCATAAAAAACACTTCAACCCGTAGAAACGAGCACAAATTGTTTTCTAGGAACTGTATCAGTAGCAGTCATGAAACCTAAACAAAAGCGATCAATTGCGATAAAACGCTGTTTGACTGAGTGAAGTCGAAAAGAAACAGAAAATAAACTGATTAATCGGGTATTTTAGATAATCTGCGTTGACATGACATCCACATTTGAATAAGGCAAAAATAGCTTCAAGGTCAAATTATATTAACCGAGAATGTTTTTTTTGGAAACTTCTCACACAAGCTGCAATGTTCAAAAGGAAGGTTTTCTTGGGTTGGTGTATCCTACCGGGACAACAGTCTCTGTCTGTTGTTGTAGACAATTGTAACTGTTTAGTTGACTGTTAGAAATGACATTGAGGCAAGAAAAAAGTATTTGTCTGTTTGGTGGAATGGGGACCAAGTGAATTATGTTATTCCGTCAGCTGTTGCTGTGCATATAATTTGAATAACTTTTACATCTCAGGTTTTATGAAGAAGATCAAAACTTAAATTCAAAGAAGAAACAAGCAGAAAGATGACATAACCGCATGGAACTGAAATTTGTAGCTTAAGAGAAAGCCACAATAAAAATGTAAAAACATAATTGGTTTTCTTCTATTTCCCCTAGATAATGAATTTATTTGCAATTACGTCGGCTGTTACGTTTGGCCACACTCCGCAGAACCCTAAACTTCGCAAAGTGGCAATCTATTTTCTATTTGCTACACTTCAAGTGTATCCTGACCAGTCAAGACTAACTGTTCGCTAAGTAATGAACCATGTCTTAAAACGGGTTCACTTTTTATGTTCCATTTAAAATCATAAAACGAACCCACATACCCCGCGAAGAAATGTTTTAAAAGTACCGTATAAACGGGCACGAAATCCGTACAACATCGTTAAAAACATTAAGGATACAAAAGAAAGCAATAAAAACGGATTTATTCTAGGATCCGATTATGTTATTTAAATGAAGTTTTATATTGGGTTTTATTTTTGCAAATTTGCCTCAGGCCAACCTCACTTCTACCCTTTTTTCGCTTCCGTAATTCTTTTATTGTAAACGTTTTATTTGAGCACGCTATGAGCAGCAATACTGACAGGGAGAACTTTTCTTTTTGTTTTTTATGGAAAATGTAAGCACAATTATTGCTAAGAAGAAATAAAAGTAAGTAATAAGGCTGAATGTCACAGTGTCACATCTGAAAATAATATAGAGAGCTATAGGGTGATTTTTTTTCAGAGGCAGCAAAATTCAAAGTTAAATTAAATACAGGAAAATGTTTTAGAATCCACGAAATACACTTTATTTTAAAGACAATTTTTTGGCATTAATGTTTGAATATGATTTCGGGTATGTGGCTGCCATGACTGGCGCGTACATAGCGTGTTCTGGAGGACACTCTTCGCAGTAAATCAGGCTGTATTTCGACTATAACGATTCGAATGTTGGCTTCCAAGTGCTAAATTGTTTCTGATCTATCGGCGTAGAAAAGCGACATTACATATCCCCAAAGAAAAAAATCTAATGGAGTCAAATCCCTCGAACGAGGTGGCTAGTTCACAGATCCATTTCGTGAAATTAATCTGTCGTCAAATGTTTCTTTCAGTAAATTAATTGTAGCGTGTCCTGTATGGCATGTGGCCACCTTGCTGAAACCATATGTCTGCAACATTAATGCCCTCCAATTGAGGCATGAAAAAGTAAACAATCATGTCTCTGTACCGCTCACCGTTGACTATAACGCTATGAACATCATCATTTTAAAGAAACATGGACCAATGATTCCACTGGCCCATAAAGCCAACCAAACAGTGATTTTGTGGATGTAATGGTGCCTCGAGAATCTTATCCCAATGTGACAATTTTGCTTATTGACATAACCATTGAGCCATAAATGAGACTCATCATTGAGCAGAATATTGCCATAAAACAGTAGATTGGCTTCCAGTTCATTTCAGCCCCCTGAAAAAGCATTGCTGCGTCGTGAGACTATTTCTGATAAATTGTCAAACCTAGCAAATCCCAAAATAAACGATAAATATTAAATCAGCACTCACAGAAAACAGTGCTGCAAATTTGAAATTTTCCCCCGCTAAAAAATACCCTTTACTTCTATAATTGAAATTAAGATAAGCCAAAAAGTAATTATTTTGTGTATATTTTACGAATATTTCTTTGGAAATACAAATTTGTATGCTTGTGGTCCATAGAGAGTTACTTATATGCTGGGGTATTTTTTATGATAAGTACACTTCTCTAAAATTCTACAGATTTTCAATTTCAAATTCAACTCTTGATAGGTAGATAGTTTTAGAAATCAAATCCAACATATTGAACTGCAATTTAAACTTTTTACACTTCAAATTCGATTCTTTATAATTTAAAACTCCAAAAAACAGCAGAATTTTAAGTAAAAAAGTTGAGTTTGAAGTTAGAAACCTGTAAAAAAAAGTAAACCATTCACTAATATACAACATATACTATATATAAATTTACAGTACCCTGCAAACATTTTCTGAATGCCTCAAAAAAATTACTAAAAAGAGTTTTTCTTATGCATGTTTTATGAGTACGCAATAAAAAGACTCATAAAGGAGTCTTTGATATGAGTGTAAAATTATTGCTCAGAAATAAGACTCCAAAGACATTAGTTTTTATGAGTGCTTTATGAGTACACAATAAAAAGACTCATAAAGGAGTCTTTGATATGATTGCAAAATGATTGCTCAAAAATAAGACTCTAAAAAACAATTTTTTATGAGTGTTTTATTAGTACGCAATAAAAAGACTCATAAAGGAGTCTAATAGTAACTTCTATGAGTTCTGAAAAAGTCTTCATATGAGTCTTTAAAGATTCCATGACATGATAAAAGAGTAGTATATATGGCTCTTAAAAGAGTCTTGATTTTGAGTCCAAAAAGCCGAATTTATATAAGTTCTAAAAATGTCTTTATTTCGAATATTTAAAGAGTCTTTATTATGAGTCTTAAAAGAGTATTAACTATGAATCTTAAAAGAGTCTTAATTTTGAGTCAAACTCATAATTTATATGAGTTCTAAAAGTCTTCATAATGAGTCTTTAAAGAGTCTTTATTATAAGTGTTAAACAAGTCTTAATAATGCGCTTAAAACAGACTCTCTTATGAATACATTTTCGTAGGTTGTGGGCTCCAAACTATGATTCATAATTATGACTACTTCATGTCTCATTTTGGACTAAAAATTAAAACTCTTTTATGATTAATAAGAATCATGCTTAATAATCTTTTAAGAATCATGTACTGTACTATTTAAAGACTCTTAATTACGACTTTTTTATAGTAGTCATATAAATTATTCTTTTAAGATTCATAAGTCTTATGTCAATGTATCCTTTTATTCGATTCTGCACGTTCCTCAACTGTCCGTTTAATGACTGAAAGATAAATGACGAATTGGGGCAATTCAATTCGAAAAAATATTCATATTCTCACTTATAACATTTTTATAATTATGCACTTATCATGCAATTTATAATCCTTTTGTGAGTCTTTGTTATGAGCAATCATAACGCAGGCATAATAATAACTCTTTTAAGAGTTTTACTTTTGAGCAATCATTTGACGATCACATTAAAGAGTCTTTTAAGAGTACTTTTAATGAGTCCTCATAAAGCAAGCATAACAATGCCCGTTTAAAGTCTTAATTTTTAACAATCAATTAACAAAGACTATCAAAGACTTCTTCACGAGTTTTTTTTATTGCGTACTCATAAAACACGCATAAAAAATACTCTTTTTAGAATCATTTATTTTAAGTATTATTTGTTTAGCTGTCTTGCTAAATAGTATAAAAACAGTATTTTTATAGAAAATATATGATATATATGGGGGCGTTCTTTATCAAATCTGCCACCCCTCCCTAAACGCCTGAATTTTTGAGATAAAAAGTTCCACGGAGGTTTAAAATTTTCCTTGAATTCTCTATTTTTTGCCGTCGTTTGGCGCTCTTGAAATTTTTTATAATTTAGAGGTGTTTTGGCCACTCTTTTCGACAAAAATTACTACTTTTGTTTCTATTTAATGATAGAATCTTATTCCTTACCTAAATATATTTCGTAGAGTGTAATTTTTTCTAAAAAGTTAACCCTTTTCAGCAAAAGTGGGTCCAAAAATATTTAATGTTCCAATTTGAACGATTTGTTTTTAAAAAATAAGGCACTTGAGACAAAAATTTTACAAACAAAAAGTGCTTAGAATTTACAATATATATATATATATCATATATATTTTCATTGTATATATGATAAGGTAACTATTTAAAACTCAATGTATTTTGCTTTAAAGTATAGTCATAAATATCGAATATATCAAAAGTACACAGTACAAGACCAAATACACTACAGTGTGAATACTCTTAATATTGTATCAGCTCTGGAAATTATTATAGAAACTAGATTTGGAATTAGAGAATTAGAAATAATTTTGGAAAATAAAATTAATACAATATGACAATGTGTTTTCAGGCGAAATTCTTTACCATATTCACGCCTTCAACAAATTAATTCATTTGATGCGCTTGTATATATGTTAATCGTAGGACCCTCAAAGTGGGAAAAATTTATATTCAAGCTCAACCGTACATTCATGCGGTTTTGGTCAAATATTTCAGCTTTCCTAGCCAACACCCATTTTTAAGAATATCAAAACGATTCTTTTCGTATTTTCATAAATAAATTCGAATTTCTCGCAAAAAATCTCTTTGAATCATAACAATACAGATAAAGTATCAATGTTCAGAGCGAAAGATCATAAGAGGTCGAATTTTGATTTATTTTTGATTTTTTTATGACGAGAAATCGTTGTTTTCAATCTATTTTGAAAGTTAACCAATGAAAGTTTGAAAAATAATCTTTGGCAATGGTGGAACTTTGACCTCTGTATTTATTTTTATTGGCTTAGAAGATATTCCCAAAATAGTTCAAAATTTTCTTTAAAAAATCTCAAAAAATTAAATATCTGGCCTTCTTTATTTGCTACGGGGTAATTTTAAGCATCTACACTAAGGGAAATAACGCATATTAACATTACCCACGCCTGAGTATAAATTTTATTTATATATTTACGTGGATAAATCAAATATTTTCCTTACAACTCGTTTTTTCCCGTATTTAAATTTTATTTATACCACACACGTACACACATATTCCATACAAGCAAGCAGCAACAGCATCGCACACGTACACATATTCCGACAAGCAGCAACAGCATCGCAGTCTGTTCCTGCAGTTTATTTCTTGCAGTTGCAGTGGCGTCCGTGACGTAGTTGGTTAAAGTGCGTGGCCGCTATGTCAAAGAACCTGGAGACCCAGGCTGGAACACCAGCAGCGACAGAAAATTATTAGAATAAAAATAATTTTTCTGTACGGCCGTCACCTCTCTGCAGACAATGGCAAACCTCAGAGAGTAATAAAAATGCTATGTAAAGCTTCTTGAGAATAAGAACATTCCGTTAATCGCCGTTCGGAGTCGGCGTTAAACCTGTAGGTCCGGTTCTCGGTCAATTGTGTACAAACTTAATAACACGCACAACACAATTGATCATAAGAAGCTAGGTCAAAGTCCTTTCAAGGGCTGAAATGGCCAGTTATTTATTTTTTTTTTTTTTTTAACAACAAAATCTTATGTAGGCTATCTCTCTTTGATTTCGTAGTTGAAATTCATTGAAAATGTACACAGAAAAAAAAGAGTAGAACTTTTACCTAAAAATGTAGTCAATTCAGCTAAAGTAATCCGGTGATTTTCAGTCAACGAATTTGATTAGGTGCGCTACCAATTTCTAAATGTTAATTATATGCAATTATATTGGGTAGTTTAACTGCGAGAGTAGCTAAAAAAACCTAAATATTTAGGTGTACCTTCAACCATAAAATAGATAAGACACATAATTTATTAGAAGAATAAGCTAATTTCTTTTAAACTATGACCACTTCAGATTAGGCAAGCCACCTACTAAGTGTAGAAAAATCATCTAATTATTTAGATAGCATTCCCACTTAAGAGTGCAAAAAATATGTTTTTTTGTTTTGCAATTTCTATTTTGAAGTGAAACTTTCCTTAAGTCACTTTACTTCATTTCGTCACATGATAGAGAAGAAAGATTTGTTTTATAGTAGATAGAATGAGAGAGATATATACATTATATAAATTACTGAAAAATTTCTTTGCCACCGCTGAGATTCGAACCTGTGATCTCAAGATTTGAACAACCAACGCCTTATCTATTGAGCTAAATTTCCAATACAGAAATTTACTCTACATACCAATTAATCAAATTGCTGTAGATGCCCATAATTTCAGAGTTGTGGACCTCATCTTTTTATATACATTTTGTACACAAGTTACCAAACGGCGTAACAGCACAGCGGTAAAGCGTCTGACTATAACGCAAGCGGCCCGAGTTCAATTCTCGCGTTAGACTTTACGTTTTGTAAAATTTTCTCACTTTGTTTTTATTTATGTTTTTTATAGGAGAGCGCTGTGCTCCTATAAAATTCAAATACGGGAAAAAAACAAGTTGTAAGGAAAGCATTTCATTTATCCACGTAAATATTTATATAAAATTTATACTGAGGTGTGGATAATGCTAATATGCGTTATTTCCCTAGTGTACGAACAAATCGACAACTTGCATTAGGTAAAATAACTAGAAGAATTAGATGATTTAATAAGCAAAATTTTAGTTGAATTAACTAATTTTAATTAGGTGAATTACCTAATGCATGACTGTTAAATTAACTGTGTAAGTAGAAAAGTTGTTGAAAAGATTAGGTGAAATAGAAACTTTCACATTAGCTAAACTAGTTTAGGTAATAAATCAATTCTTTTATTTTCTGTGTAGGTTGCTGACAATATTAGAAGTATTACATATATGCCAATGATAGAATTGCTTAGAAAATTATTATAAAAAAAATTAAATTTCATTGTATTGATCAAAAATGCAAACAAATTAATTTTTATATCAAATAAATCAACTCTTCAAAAAAATTAAAAATGTCATTGATTTATACTGTTGACAACCATTGGACATAGAGGTCCCGTCAGATTTGGTGGTCGCGTGGATAGTCGAAGTGTGCCATATTTTTTTGTTATTTTGTGTTAAAAAGTGAAAGATTACCCGCAACTTCTCCAAAATTTTGTACCTGTAGCGCCTCATACTCCCAAAATATTGCAGTAAGAAAAAAGGTAAGAAAAAGATTTTTTTACCCTTCAAAATAAAGCACTTTCCGATATTTCGATTCATTCTATTTGAATGATTGATACCTTACAACATAAAAAATACCGATTGCAAAGTTTTTTCCCAGAAAAAATAAAATGGTCACCGATGTCCCAGTAGACGTCAAAGGGTTAATGACAAAAAAAGAAAGGGGATGTTCTGGTCTATAAGGGATTTTGAATTATATCCCTGATTTTTTCAACATACTTATTACTCATGATGTTTCATACATAACATACTAGTATCGTCCACGTGGCCAATAGTCGTATAACCTTCTTTATTAAGGTTCGCGAATAGAAGCGGCCACAGTAGTCGAGTAGGTAGCATGCTCGACTGTCACCCCAGAGGTCCCGGGTTCGAATTCCCGCCAGGCCATGGTACTACGATTTAACCTTTCTGTAGTTTATATCCTCATTTCTAATAAAATTAAATTGTAAATTCATCAATATTTACAACGTTAAGTTGTTGTTGGTGTTAGAGAAGCTTGTGTATGAGATGGCCTTTTAAATAATATTGACTGGGGTGAAGGCGTAACACTTACCTCAGTTTCTAAATCACATGTTTCTAAGCTTTTCTAAGACGTTTCTAAGGTTTGATTGAATTGATATTACTCCTGAAATCTTTGGTTCAAAACTAACAAAAAAAAAAAAATAAACCGAAGCCTCTGATCGAGATGTGTCAGTGTGGTGTCCATTGCCTCTAAGTAATTTCTTTAAATGCACCTGCTGTATCCATCAAAGCGTATTTTGAATATAAATTTACCTTTTTTCTATGCAAATTTTTACTCGTGTAGATATGAAACCATTAATAAAATCACTGTTATGATGAAATCCAACCTTTTAACCTCTTCTGAACACAGATTTCATTAACTTGCTTAGTATCTTACTGCAAACTACTCTTATACTCTAATACAAAGCAAATAATTTCGATGAATCTTTGGATCCAAATACAGATCTAGGTTTATTCTACACAAACCAATCTAAGCAGTAAAGTACTGCTTCTCAATACAAATACTAAGGCTAAAAAAAACTAGTAAATTAAGTTCAAAGTGAGTGACCTTTTGCTTCATATAAAACTTCAGGCAGAAATTTCCGGGAGTGAAAACTTTTTATTGGCCAACCAACAATTTCGTTTCAAAAGTTTCAGAAATTAAAATGTTTAGTCGAAAAAATTCACTAATTTTGTAAGCGAGCAGCTTTCTGCAAATACAATTAAATTAATGTTAACTGTCTCATAAAACTGCCACATAAAACCAATTTAATTTTTTTTTTTTTAAAATACATTTTTTTCGGAAAGTTCATTTCGGCCATGATATAATATTTACAAGGTAGCATTGACAATTGCTTTTTTCTCTTCTACAAGAAAACATCTCCTGTCAAAAACAGCTGTTTGTGAAATTGCATCTGCAGAGGTTGTTCAGTTTTTTTCACTTGAATGTTTTCAACATTGTTTGCGTTTTCATTTATTAACAATGGCCGATTGTAAGCGCACTCGTTTTTTTGTATATTTTTTGACAGGAGATGTTTTCCCAAGCTACTGTCAATGCTACCTTGTAATTATTATACCATGATTTCGGCAGCTTCCGCCTGTTCTCAGCTAGTATATCCTATCCTGTGTAAATGTATAGGGACTACCCAGATCTTTGAATTGGTCGCCCAATCTGGGGAGTAGGTGGACCGTTTGACTTGATCAACGGTAGCGTATGCCTACGAAGGAATAGCAATGATCCTTAAAATTTATTAGCACAGGAATAGTAGTTACGCTCGACAGACGTACGATCACACGTACGGCAAATCTTATGAATAGTCTTAGACTGGTTAAACGATGTCAATATGGTACATAACTTGGTGTACTTGCGGTGTCAGAGTTGGGTACTCCAAGGTGAAAAGTATATTTTAGTAGCCTCGGAATGCCAGTTTGAAAAGGTGCAAATAAGTGGTGACCATGTGTCACACACAGCCAGATGTGATATGGTCTACTCTGTAGCACATCCAATAGTGGTGGCTTTTGCCTGGGGAGACTATCGCAGAGCTGGTCCTTCGGGGAGTACCGTACTGGCTGCGGTAGTTCAATGTTGCGAACAGGTCTGCGTGATCAGAGTGGAGTTGCGCTTAAACAACCGGGTGGCAATGCCCAAATATTGTCAGAGATGTTAGATGTGCCTCGATTTCCACCAATATATGTGAAAGGTGAAACAACTAGTCATCCATAACTAGAACTGTTGCGTTCCAGCATTGGTTGCTATCCATACAGTATATTTTTTAATTTAAATATACACTTAAGTATGATATGTAGAGATGGGTCGTTCTGAATCTGTTTAGTTCGCGGAACTATGTTCACAGTCCGACATAGTTCCAATTATTCCTTCCATTCATTTTTAGCATGTTCAAACAGTTTGCAAGATTTTTTTTTTACTAAGCAATGTGAACCGACATCTCTTTCACACATATTATGGCTTACTCGAATTTTGTGATCGACTACAAGTGCAAATATGATGTTTTCAAAAGAACGAAACAACTGATGTGTGAAATGGTAAGATGACATTTCGTAAGATGACATTTTGTTGGGCGCAATGCTCTGTTTATTTTGTTTTGAACATGCTTTCATTCAATCCAATGGAACTGCGGAACTAGATAATTCCGCGGACATGTTACAATCTGCTGCATATGAATTGCATGAGTTACATTCAATCAAATGGAACTGCGGAACTATATAGTTCCGGGACATGTTTTGCAACTCGAGAGTACTCAATTTGTTCTTTTTAAGCACTTATAAGTTACATACGAACGGGCGGACAGACAGACGGACTTGGCTAAATCGACTTAGGTGGTGATGCTGATCAAGAATATATATACTTTGCTATACATACGCCTCTTTATGGGCCTTACAAACAGAGTGACAAAATTAATATGCCCCTATTGCGTTTTTGTATTGGAGCCAATGTAAGGACTGGTCAGAAGATATAGGTCCCCAATGGAAAAATTTTCCTTTTACAAAAGTAAAGGCGGTCGGTCACACATATTAACCCACTCCGGCCCTTCCTTAAAGGTCAGCTGTTCAGGTGTATGGAAAAAGTATACAAAAATCATAAAATTTGTATGGGAGCCCCCTAAGGAGTGGTCGGAGAGAATAGGTGCCAAAGACTATAATATGTTCCTTTTGCAAAAGTAATGCAAATACTCTCCGGCACTCTCATAAAGGTCATATGCTCAGGTGTATGAAATAAATATACAAAAACCATAAAATTTGTATGGGAGCCCCCTAAGGAGTGGTCGGAGGAAATAGGTGTCTAAGGGAAAAATGTTGCTTTTGCAGAAGTAATGGGGGTCGGTCATACATATTAATCCTCTCCGGCCTTCTCTTAAGGCCCTTCTGTTCAAGTGTAGAGAATACATATACAAAAACCATAACATTTGGTTACAACCATTACGTAGCTACACTGAAGTTGTAAGCCAAACATTCAACGAGTTCGAGGCAACATTGTTGCTTGCAACGTAGAGCAACATCCCAGCAAACCAAAAGTTCCGAAATCGTGACGAATTCGTTTCGAATATTTCGGTATCTTTCAGATTTCGTTGCGAAATAGTAAAGAAAATCGTATGAAGGGGTTGACACGAATTCGTGAAGAGGTGTCGTAACTATTTTGTAACTATATTTCGTTACGAAATCGGAACGAAATATTGTTTCGAAATCGTAACTAAATATAGTTATGAGATCGGAACGATATATCTTTCCGAAATCGTAACGAAATGTAATTATGAAATCGTAACGAAATGTAGTTACGAAATCGGAACGAAATGTGTTTACGAAATCGAAATGAAGGTATGCATTTAAATTAAGAACGGTTTAATTTAGAGATACGAAAATGAAAAATTTTATTTCATTTAAATTTCATATTATTGAACAATTTCAAGCGATATAATGAGACTGTGTTATAAATAAAATGTTAAAAGGAATGTTGAAATTAATGTCGAATGTTAGTTGAATACAGAGATGGGGGTAGTGCACTAAAGTTTCAGCTTCAGCTGACATATACTGATATTGAAAAATTATTTATTACTTTCAAGTGGTGTTGACTGATGAATTCAAAAATATAAGCCCTACTATACATTAGTGATAGTGATAGTGAAAAAATTTTCACTAAAATTCATTTAGTGCAACTTTGTTTTTTTGCACTAAAATTAATAGTGCAAAAAAAATGCCCGCACTAATGGTATTGGAACACAGAAAGTTTTCACTCAACGGAAAGAAAAGTTCAACAGTTTATTTTGAATAATTGCACTTATATAAATTTGAAATTTCAAAATTGTTAGCCCATTTAGAAAATTATATTTTATTATTATAGAATTTTCTTTTATTCGAGTCTGGCTTAAATAATTTCAAAACCAGTAATGTTTGAAAGTTGAGTGGAAACATTTTTAATTGCAGCTTTCATGTAGTGACTGCTCAAATTTTGCACTAATTGAGTGTAGTGCAGATTTAGTCACTAACACTAAATTTAGTTGTAGTGCAACAAAATAACACCATCACTAAAATCTCAAGTGATAGTGAAGAGATGTTTCACTATCACTGAGCTGGTAAAAAAATAGTGAAAAATATAATTTCTTTCAATATATTTAGTGCTAGTGAAATGCTTAGTGCACTCACCATTTAGTGCAAAACGCCCAACTCTAGTTGAATATTTCAGAGTTGATTATTTCAGAACTTTTCCAACTCTCCGCCGATCCATGATTTCTTGTGGTGCTCGCATGCAGGAGTTCCATTGAAATGCTTTCTTCGCCTTGAGAGGCGTCAATATTTAATTGTTCAATACTTACTTCCTCATTTCGAATTTCATCCAAATTTGCCACGAGTCCTCGATTTTTGATTGAACAAACTCCTCGCTGTCACTCATTAAAACACTTACTGTTGTTGCTGTTGTTGTTGTTGTTGTTGTTGCTGATGTTGTTGTTGTTGGTGGTGTTGTTATTGATGTGAGTATTTGCGAAAAAATGGAGTCCATAAGCCTTGCAACTTCTTTTTTTACACTTTTACTAAAACCTTGACGCGACATTTCACATTTGTTGAAGAACAACCACGGAAAACAATTTATTTTAGATTAAAACAAATTTTACCTCAATCACCGCAATGCGCACTTGTTTAGTTTGCACTCTTACACGTTTATTTAAAAAAAAGGAACGTTGTTTGCCTGGCCAACTTTGTTATTTTTTATTTATTTGAACAGTAATATCATATGATAAAGAATAAATCTTACAAACCGGCACATATCGAAACTCGATATAAATTCGCATCAAAATCGAAACTGTTTCGAAATTTGATGTAACGATATAGTAACGAATTCTTTACGACAGTTCGAAATAGTAACGAATTAGTCGGAATTTCGATAATGTCGTCAAGTTTGGTTTGCTGGGATATTTAATAAGCACGAAAAATCATAGTGTAATAATAATAAGGTGTTAGTGAATTTTTGAAAACACCAAGAATAGCTTTCTTTCTGTCAAAAAATTTAGCGCGAAATAGAGGATCCGTTGATAGTTGTCAAATTGTGTTATTTGTTTGAGTTGCTAGATGATGATGTGTTTTTGTTTTTATAGGTTATTGTGCAAATAAAGTTTAATTAAATATTTAATTCAATTAATTGTGCCGTGTTGTGTTGACAAAAAGTTATTGCAGTTGTCTTCGCCCATGTGCCAAGTTCGCCATTGAATGGTTTTGTCATTTTATCAAAAACGTGCGTTGGAAGGTGCCACCGACATGAAGCTTTGGCCAGCATGCAAATTGTCTTGCATTCACATCGACTGCTTCAATAAAATATCGAATGAAAGAATGTTCAATACATCAACTGATAATAGTCATCAAAAGAAGTGTTCATGGCATTGAGCTTCGACCAACTGCACGTTAGCTGATTTATTTTCATTCCAATTCACCATCAGCTGTTTTTGACAGGAGCGGGGCGAACAAATTTATCATTTTGAGAGAGAAGTGTCAAATTAACTATCACCTTATTATTATTACACCATGCGAAAAATTGCTTCTACAGCTCAAAGGAACTACACAGTCCCGCGAACATGTTTCCGCGAACTAGTTCCGCTGTACAAAAGAAACGTTCCATGTTCGTTTCGGCCACGGAACTGTTTAGCACAAGCCCAATGATGTGTAACCGGTGTTGAAACTACTATGACAGGGTGTTGGTCGCGTCTGGAGTCATGGAAATGGCGCCCAAAAGAGGTCGGATGGACATTGTATTTGTATTTGCATGGTACAAACGTCCTGAAGATTTATCTGCCGGGCATCAATTCCATGAACCTCGACTCCATTGCCATGGGGTAACTTGAAATTAAGCTTATACGTCAGGAGTTAACGTTCCAATAAAATAGAATTACCATGATTTTGGCATTTCGCAGCTGTTCATATCATCCAAACTGGTTTTTCAAATTAGCTCTAAAAATTACCAAGCGATTGCGGAGAAGTCACTGCATTAGCAAAAAGTGACTTTCCGGTGTACATTATGATCTGGTGGTGTCATTGGTTAGTATTTTTTTGAAAACGATCAATGTCCCACCGCTACAGTCAATTCTGAGCGCTATGGCTGTGTGTTATTCGATTTCTTTTCTTCGCCTGAAATTGAAGGATGGATCTGGATGATATGTGGTTTCAACAAGATGGGGCCACAAGCCACACAACAGCACCAATTAAAGCTTTGTTGCAAAAGAAATTTCCAGGACGACTTATTTCGAGATTTGGCGATGTCAACTGACCTGTTTTTTTATGGAGCTACGCAAAAGATCGTGTTGACGTGAACAAAGTCATCTCCGAGTTGTGCACAAAAACAATCAAAAATTAACTCAATTAGACTCAGTCCTGCAAAAACTCCCGTAGAGAATATTTGAATGATATTGTATTCCACGTATAATGGCAAAGTCCAAACATTATAAAGAAATAAAACTTTTATCGAAATCTTTACTTCCTTACTTTAAAATGGATAACAACTTTATTTGTGAGTGTATTTTCAATAATAACGAGACTGAGAAGGCCATCATATCGAACATAAGAAGAATTACTTTAACTTTTAAAAGGTATCATTGGACAGATTTGACCGAAGTAACTACATGTGTTTTTATGCAAAAAAATCGAGTTTTTACTCTTTGTTCCTTTTCATATTCACGCATGAAAATTGTAATCTTAGATTTCCTAAATATATGTGGACCCTTTACCTAAAGTTGTTTATGCGGGGAATTCAAAATTTAAATTTCAGTCCCTACAATCCTAGCTGATAGCTCAAAGGTGATAAGTATGGTACCGATTTAAAAATGTCTCATCTTAAACGATAAAAATATCAGGAATTCTTTCTGTTGCATACAAGGAAATAGTGAACGAAATGAATTGAAAAGAGTATGGGTACTTTTAGCCGGAGAGCTGACCTCTCTACACTTAACACTAATGACTAAAGCTGATGATTTTGTTTTCTGAAAAAATTAAGTTAGAACAAAAATGAGGAGTTTTCACAGAATAGCACTTTAACACATTGATCATTCCTCTAAAACTCATTTTTAAAACTTTGAGAATATTCATTTGGCATCATTATGTATATTTTTGAATTTTAGAAGAATTATTAAACTTTGTTCGCAACAGCAAAGCAAAAACATAAAACTTTTCTAATGAAATCGTGTATGAAATATATTTTTGGACACATGGGAAAGCTTGTGATAAAAATCAGCTGGTCCAATTTTAAGTTTTTGTTCACAGCCGAAAACCCTGTCACACTGATGGCAACACTTTGTAACAAAAACGAGTCCTAAGTCGTTGTGGTCCTGTAGTATGTTGCGCGTATCCTTCTTCTTCCTTACACCATCTTTACAAAAGATGAAAAAAATTGAACTCCCTTTGTTGTTTATCCACTTTTTCAACCTGACCCTTTTCTGGATTCTTCGTTTTTCTGTGATTTTTTTCCATGCTATTTTGCCGGCTGAGTTTTAATTCAACGAAACCTAAAAGTGAATGAAATGAAAACTTTTTTGTGAATACAAACACAAGCATACAGCTATGCTTGCACACATATACACACGCACACATGTACAGTTAAGCTAAAAAAAATACCTTTAGATACATAATAATGAGTCAGCTGAACACTCGTACAGACACATACAGGCAACAACAGCAGTGACAACAACAACATTGCAAAATAAATCACATCAGTTTCCATCAGTTAAACCGAAAATAAAACCGACACGAACAAATGGAAATCACAATAAAAAAAAATACAAAATAAAAAAAAGGACTAAAAACGAAGCCTGGCACTCTTGAGTGCAATAAATTCTCTCGTGACGAGCATAAAACTTTATTTTGCTAAACTCAAATCATCGCAGATACACACACATACAGCCACATGCACGCACATACAAGCACGCCGAAACGTAAATGCAAAAGCACACATGCTCAAAAGCACTCACTCACACTTGCACACTTGCATGCATTCAGGGATGCAGGCAGCCAGGCACACTCACACAACTTTATCCATATGCATCCGTCCGTCTGCATTGTGCGCTGTTTATGCATTTCGAAGTTTGAAGTTTTGTGTTCGATTTTGCATCCGTTGCCATCGAAGATAAAATGTGGCAACCGTCAGCTTCCTCGTACGTGCATCCGGACTGAATGTTCGGGCTTCTGGGTGTCTGGCACGTTGGCCAACTTGCATTATAAATTACAGAAATTCGTGTCGAAAGACGAGTGGTGCATCAGCTGATGCAACGCAACAACAACAACAACAACAACAATAACGACAAAGAAGCAAACAAAACATTGCCAACATCATCTGCAGCAGAAGAAGCAACGTTAGCAACAAAGGCAACCGGAAAATTTGTGCGCTCTGTACACAACAAGCAGGCGGCTTACAATAGACGAAGACCACATCGAAACTTCAACGTCAGCATCAACATCAACATCAGCATCAACATCAACGTCATCAGCGCCAACATAATCGTCTAACTACTAAACACACCACCGCACCCACCAACATCACTTACATCACCAACAACAGCATCCTTGCTGTATTCATTCAACAATCAGTGATAAAGTTGGCGCTTTCGATTGTTGTCAGTTGGACGTTGAGCGAGGTATGAACAGCAGCAGATCTTGTTCTTAATTTGCTCTAAAACTTAATCACTCGATCATCTCGCTGATATGAGCTGAGGTACTCGTATATTCAATAAGCTATGAGTTGGTGTATTTTGGTGGAGGGTTGCCGTTTGACTGACTGCAAACAACCGGTCTTTTATTCAAGATGGAAATATGCATGACCAACATCCAAATCTAATATCCTTATTTCGGTATGACTTACCGATTTTTGATTTTTTGTGTTGGACACTCTGAATAAATGAACTCACTGAGGGTTAGAAAACAAAAGTCTCAAAGTGTTAGTAAGAATATTTTCCCCTGCTTAATGTTTTTCATTTTTGGCACTTTCACATATACTCGTAACTACAACGGTTAAATCGCGATAATTAGGAAAACTATAGTCTTGAAATAAGAAATACACTTGGGTCTCTTTTTATGCGGTTTTTTTTTTAATGCGGATTTGAATTTATGCGGTTTCTAAAATTGATTTTTTTTTTTTGGTGATTTTGCTAAAATGCTTATTTTGGCAACACTGTTACAGTCTTTCAGTTCTCCCTTCAGAGGAGAAGGGTTCGACGTTTTTAACAGCGACGACATCAATGAATTACTTACGGATGTACCTTTATCTGATGGAGATGTTATTGAATTGGTCTCAAAAGATGTAGAAACCCCTGAGAATGATAGTGATGATGAAATTGCTTCTAGCCTAACGTCAAAAACTATCGCAGAAATTCTTCAAACGTGCGATACATTGCAGGAAAAAATTATGCTATACGAGCCAGACACTGAAAAGGCTCTCACTGAAAAGGAGAGCAGCAGAAACAATTAAAAACTGCAGCAACTCAAAAAACAATCACTTCATTTTTTTAAAAGAATTGACAATTCTGCTGACGTTGATGTAGCACGATCTATAAGCGATGACAGCACTTCCCCAGTAACTGAAAGACGCAAAAGACCACATGTTAGTACTGATTCCGATGATATTAACTTGCATCAGAAAACATTTGAAAAATCGTGAATTTTTTTTTCCTAAAATATGGACAAGATTTTATTAAAAGATTAATATGTATTGAAATCAAAAAAATAAATTGTTTTGTTTTGTTAAATTCTAGCTCGTTGGTTTTTTTTTTATGCGATTTTGGCCTTTTTTTAACAAGGATTATTTGAATTTATGCGGTTTTTGAAGATGTTGGAACGCATCCCAAGTTTTTGTATGGAAGTAGTGTATTTTTTTATGCGGTTTTTTTTCATGCAGGTTTCCGAGGAACGCATATACCGCATAAAAAGAGACCCAAGTGTATATGGAAATGGTATCAGCTTCAATTACAAAAACAGATATCGGAAAGGTTGAGAAACGGGCCGTGGTACTTCCAAAATACAACCACACTCTTTATTAATATAAACTCTCTATTAATATACGAAGTAATGAGAATTTTACCCGCTGTTCAAAATTGAACCAGACTGTGCCAATAAAACAACAACGGTCAATTATTCTTCAAAATCTATTTTATCAATTTTAAAATAATTACCAACGGAGGCGATACACAACTGTCATTTTTGGCTTATCCGGCTACGTTTTCTAGATATGGCGTTTTTTCTCATTTTAGAATTAAGTTAAGTTTAAAATTTATTGAGGTGTTGAAACGATCGCTGCAAATTGTTTGATGCTTATGATCTCGGTGTGCTCTCTATAATATTCCGTTGATTTGATATTTTACATACTTTATAAAAAAAACTCAAGCACTACTTCGACACCAACGAAAAGCTTTCAAAATAATGCAATGCTTGGTTCGTTGGTTTCGCTTCATACAGAATTTTTTTTTCGATGTCAAAGCTACACTACACCAAAATACTGTGCACTAGTGAATTTCGGTGAATAGAAATGAAAATGCCCTAAAAATCAGCGACGTTTCCAATTCACCAAAGTATTGACATACGATATAAAATGAAGGTGTGCTCTTGAAGGATTTAGAAGTTACGGCATAAAACTTCAATTGTAAATGAATTTTCAATACAAATTCAACTAGCTATCAACTCTTAACTGCATACATATTTGTGTTTTGCAAAAACAAAAACACGTAGACACAACGACACAAACTGCTATTGACGATCGTCTAATTTTGAACAAATTCAACTAGCCTTCGACTTTTTTTTTATTTTTGTTTTGTTCAAAATATAAAAAAAGGAAGAAAAAAATTCATCGGAAAATAGTATATTTTTTATGAACGGGAATTTCTCGTTGAATTTGTATTGAAAATCACGTTTGACGCCATAACTTATGAACCTTCCAAGAGCACACCTTCATTTCATATCGTTGGAAAAGTAATGAATGTAGAAAAAAAAATGAAAATAATGAAAATTAAAAAAAAGACATTCTTGAAACCAAGAATTAATCGACTTAATGCAATTTTTTCAAAAGTGGTACCTTAGATAGGAAGTCTAAAGTGATACCTTTATCTTAGAAGTGAAGTAAACTACGATAACAAAATCAAAAATGAACGTCTAGTATGTGATTTCCAAAAGGTATAAATGAGGAAATGAGACAAAAAATATATTTGCAAATTCGAGACCTGGCTTGTGATAGAAGTTGGTACTTCTGAGAACAACCTTTGACCACGGTGGGAGAGCTACAGGGCCTCTCCCGAGGGAATGGGGGCGATTTAACCATATTTAGCAAACGACGGTCGGGACACTTACATTAAAATAATGGATACACACAGAAAATGCAGCTGTATGTTCCACTCGTGTTTGTTTAAACATTCAACAATGAACAATGGATCCGGATATTTTATGCCCAACAATGAATATAACATTAATTTTGCAACCAAAGACTAACTTTTCAACTTTGTGAACATAAACTATATAAACAAACAAATTCAACTAATATTTATTCCAGATTTAACAGAAGTTTATTGCATCTGAAGCATCACAAAAAATCTTATTCAGACTATTTGACTATACAAACGGCATTTCACCTGATTGCTGACGTTCACATGAATTTTATAATGGAGTAGTTGACTGTTTACTAATAGATTGCCATTATAAGAATTTTTGTTTGATTTGATTTGAGCCAAAAAAGATCCATAAAACATTAAATGCAAATTAACTAGATTACTCACCATTTTTGCTTGGATTGACCATCAAGGATTCAATAACAGGGTTAATTTTTGGAAGAGTAGCTTTTACTTTTTAACGCAGGCATCGCTTTTCAACTCTGTGGATTGCGGTCGTCAATTTTTTGTTTTTAATTCCCGCATACTACGATAACATTTTTGTTGTCGCTTCCTCGCCAGTCTTTCTCCAACGATGCTCTGTTTGGATTTTGGAAATTTCATGGCAGTGCCATTTTCAACATTTTCAGTATTTGTAGGGCGGATTTGCCGTTTTGTAGCCCGGTACTCTCTTTTTCTTAGTCTCTCATATTTTCTTCTGGCCCTAAGTTCTCGACTTGTCAACATAAACTTATGTTCCTAAGCTTTCCCTCTTTTTTGGCTAGAAAGAGAGTCAATTCTCGCATTAAGCCGCGTATTTCAGGGGGTTTTCCTTTATTTCAGGTCTTCTTCTTCGTTTCCAATTTTTATGTCTATCCAATAAGGCCTGCTTCTTTCCGTGAGTTAAATTCAAAAAGAATATAACAATGGGATATTCCACGTGGTTGCTTCAATTTGACATAACATAAAATAATGTACTCGCCTTGTCAACTTTGACCATTTTTTTTAGCTTTTCGAATTTTTGACCCTGCTCCTTCTTTTTGTGCTGCAATTAACTAAGCCACCTTTTGGTTTCGAGAACATGTTGGATATCTTTTAGGTGTGTCCATGGTGGAAAGAACCTTCTCTATTTGAATATCAATAATTAAACCAAGAAACGGAGACAGCATCGACGGTCGGGACAACGACTGTCGGGACAAATTTATATAAACTAGTATCGCCTGTGGCCGAAATTCGACCAACATTAAAAAAGGTATTGTAATTGAATTTTACACAAATTTTAAATTCTTACCTTGACGCCATTAGGAAAATGTGAGGTAGGGCAAGAAGGAAGATTGAGTTAATGACAAAAATGAAATCAAAATTTGAAATTTGTTTTAAATCATTAATTAAAATTTTTCCGATAAGATAATTAACTTAGAACAAAGAAGTATGGTTCTATTTAAAAAAAATCAATAGTTATGAGGTGGGTTCAATGAAAAACTTCCTTATGAACTATATTCTTTGTGAATACTCTCTCATCATTCGCCAAATGATCTTGTTACCTATGTTCTGAAACATAAAACTTTAAGCTATAAAGAGATCTAGCTCTACTTGTTGCGACACATAATTGACCATGTATAAAAACTGGCTGTATAAAATAAGACCCCAACTTTTTCGAATGTTTGCCCCTGAGACTTATTAATAGTCATTGCAAATGCAATGACAATTGAAAATTATTTTCTTTGACACTGAAATGGTAGAAAAGTGCTGCAATATGTTAAGTTTATACGTGAAATCAGAATACTCGTACATCGTGCGATCCCTGTTAAAACTTCTCAATCAATAGCATTCTTATGTAAACATTTTACACGCATTCTTGTTCCATTAACTAATGTTTTCTTTGTATTTAAATTTCTAATGATTGAAATATTTGAACAATTTTTTCACAGAAATTATTTTTTAAGCTGTATAACTTTGCAAAAAATACAAAAACAACATTTTGAAAAATGTAATTTTCATCAAAAAAATCATAGATTTTCTATCTCATGATTTTCGATGATAGAAACACTTAATTAAATTATGTGTCAAAATGAAGCAATTGTTGCAAATAAATGATATGGTATATGAGAGTGTGAGAGAAGAAAATAGAAAAACAAAAAAAAAAAATTACAAAAAAAGAATGTCTGGTCTAATTTTTAAGCAAAAATTGAATATTTTAGAGTGTTTTTGAAAACAGCATAAGAAATTGAATTAGTGAGATAACGGTAAATCTTTTCTTATTTCTCAAAAGTAATTTAATTAAACTTTCAGACAAAGAAAATTTAGGGAAAATCGATTGAAAAATGGCTGAAATATTTGCATGCAAAATCAAAATTTGAAATATCAATTGTTTTTTTCTCATTCTGAGGCAATGACATTGCTTTAAGAAATGCATTGCATGGAAAAAATCTACAGGTTTCGAAATATCGCAATACTTTTGATGTCATAATAACGGGAAATTTTTTTACATATTATTCGTGGGAAAATATTAGCAAAAAAGTTTTCGTATACCGTTATTTTTCTCAACCAACGAATTTTCATACAAAAAACGTTGTACTGAAAACATCTATAGTTTTCGAGATATCACAATAATTTTGATGTCAAAATAACGGAAATTTTTCAAAATTTACTATTTGTAAGCAATTTTACCACCACAATATATATTGACACTTGTTACATGAAAAAGTGCTTATTGTAGGCAGGCGCGGATCCAGGGGGGGTTTTGGGGGTTCAAACCCCCCCGAAATTCTAAAAGAACCTGTATTTAAATGTTTATTATGTGGGCTAAGAGTACCAAAAAGAAAAATTAGTTTTTTATAATTTACTTTAAATATTCACACCCCTATGCTGTAAACGTTTGTAGCTGTTTCTACACGTATTACTAAAATACTGAATTCTGTTCCAGTTTTTGATTATTTTTGCGATATTGCGCCTGTAGCTGTAAACAGTCACACATACAATCTTAACCTGAAATCACAAGACACCGCATTTTTTTGGATAAAATATATCCAAACACCGCACAGTTTTAATTTAAAAACCCACAGTTTCGATAGTATCGGAAGTGTAGACGTAAAATTACTTTTTATACAGTAATGGAGAAAAATTCCGGTTTTTGTAGTTTTTATTTATTTTGATGTTGGTTTTATATTGGTTTTTAAGATTTGTATTCGAGTCAAATAAACAGAGAAATAACTTTTATTATTAGAATTATCTTAACCCCAGCGTCAGCTTGTGGTATTTAACACAAAAAAATAATCCTGAGCACCACACAATCATATGGAGTGAATATGGAGTGAATATGGAGTGAAATGTGGATGGCTATTTTTTTCGTAGCAAAGTTTTTTCCAATAAGTGGAATAATTTTTTCACATATTGCAGCAAAACACAAATTATAACCTTCTTTTGAAAAACCAGAGGCTCGAAATAGATTTTAGACTAACGGTTTCTTCCCACGCCTACGATTTTTTGAAAAAAAAATTATCCCGCTCTAATGTATATAAAGGGTGGTTAAATTTTAAGGGCCGATGTTAAATATAAACCACACCTAAATGTCAACTTTTTTTCTGCATTTCATTTGACATTTCTCAATTTCAGACTAACTCAATTTGAACCGTTAAAGTTATTCAGGCTTATTATGAAAATGAGCTTTCAAATCAAAATGCATATCGAGCACTTCGTGATTTTTTCGGTCAATTTAATCGTCCAAATGTGCGTACAATCGGAAAAATCGTGCAAAAATTTGAACAAACCAGTTCTGTAGGAGATGTGAAAACACCAGTGCATGCTCGTACTGCAGAAATTATTGCTGCTGTTCGCGATAGTGTAGCTGAAGAGCTGTCCACCTCAACTCGTCGTCGTGCCCAACAATTGCACCTCTCATGCATTTACACGGTCAGAATGGTGGCAAGGAATGGCAACAGTGGATGATCAATTTTCGAAGAAAATCATCTTCAGTGATGAGTCACATTTTCACCTCAGTGGATTCCTCAATAAGCAGAATTACCGCATTTGGGCGAATGATAATCCAAGAGTGATTGTCGAAAAACCAATGCACCCACAAAGAGTGACTGTTTGGTGCGGTTTATAGGCTGGCGGCATCATCGGACCGTATTTTTTTCCAAAATGAGGCTGGTCAGGCAGTTACTGTGAATGGTGTTCGGTAGCGTGAGATGATAACGAACTTTTTATGGCCCGAATTGGAAGATATGGATGTGGACGATATGTGGTTTTAACAGAACGGTGCCACTTGCCACACAGCTAACGAAACAATGGCTCTTTTGCGCGACAAATTCAATGGCCGTGTTATCTCACGTGGTGGCGATGTCATTTGGCCACCAATCATGTGATTTGACACCGTGGGACTTCTTTCTTTGGGGTTATTTGAAAGAAAAGGTGTACGTCGATAAGCCAGCAACACATCAAAAGCTAAAGGATGAGATAATTCGGCGGCGGGGTGCAATAAGGCCAACGGCAATTTTATTTATTCTATTTGAAAAAGAAATTAAGCCAATTTGGCCTTATTTCCCTTTAAAAGGAACCAATATTAAAACGCCATCAAATAAGTTTTTTAGTTTTATTTAATGAAAAATTAAAGATATAAAGTATTGGAATAATTGTACTTAAGGGCCCATGCTCCTTTTTTCTTTTTTTTTTTAAATGTGCATTTGGAGCTCCTAATGCACATGCTGCAAAAAAAGGTCGGTCTCAAATGGTTTAGGAGATAAAAATCGTGAAAGTATAAAAATGTACATATTTTGGAATAATTGCACTCTAGGTACACGCTTCTTTTTTCTTTTTTTGTTTTTTAAATGTGTATGGAACTTCTAAATCTAATGCTGCAAAAAAAAAAATAGGTAGGTCTCAAATGGTTTAGGAGATAAAAATCGTGAAAGTCTGTAAAATTTACATATTTTTTTATTGAGAAGACTAGGATATCTTATTCTAATAAAAGAAATATATATCCGTTTAAAGCGAAAAATATGATCGTTTAAATGCTAAAGAACATACATCTTTTTGTAAGTGGTCGAGAAAAAAATGTAAAATATAAACGTAAAAGTTATGAATGAAAATTTATAAAATATGCGCGATTTTTACTAAAATTTTTAATGAAGCTTTAATATTATAAAGAATGAGCGCCGCAGGTTTATAATAAATCGCCGCGATTTTTAATAAAAATTTTTTGCCTGCGGCGCTCATTCCTTATAATATTAAACTTCTTCACCTTCACTATTGAACTACTACTAATAAATTTTTCGCATTGATACGAAAACAAGCACATTGAGGTTGACAATGGCAACTGTTCTCTTGCAAATTGAGTACCTACGCTGAGTCCAGTAACTTTTCAAACAACAGACTACAGGGAGCGTACTTTTTATTAAAAATAATTATAAAAAATAATCCTTAGTTTGCAAAAATTATTTTTCGGCCTTATTACCATTTTGCTAAATTTTTTTTTTGGCTTTATTTCCTTTTCAAATGGAAATAAAACCAAATTCAGAATTTCGGCCTTATTTCTCTTTGAAAAGGAAATAAAGCCAATTCGGCCTTATTGCCGTTGGCCTTATTGCAACCCGCCAATTCGGCACATTAACTGCATAGAACCTCACTTATGCCTCGGCGTCATCGAAAATTTGGACCATCGGATGGTGGTGTGCCGCCGAGGTCGCGGCGGCCATTTAGCCGATATTTTGTTCCATGCATAATTGAACCATACCAATATTATCATAATAAAAAGAAACGACAATAATTTCCTTAATAATTTGTGTTTTATTCAAAATCAACATCGGCCTTTAAAATTTAACCACCCTTTATATATATAACGTACATAAATATTTTTGAAACCCCCCCCCGAAATATATTCCTGGAACCGCCCCTGATTGTAGGGGAACCGTAAACGATGGTGAAAAATATTATATTTTTTTTTGCACATCTTATAAATGTCTAAATTTCTCTCTTATATCATGTTTTTCCATCTCTTATAGTTTAGCTTTTATTTAATAAATGCTCTTTTTCCGCTCATATTTGAGGTCAAAGGTCACCAATCTTATATTCAATCATACTGTGCAGCCAGACCTTTCATCTGATATCACATTCTTCATTTTACCTCTTCCCAGTTCTGAGATCCCTAACTAAAATTGATATAAACTTTCAACGTTAATATTTCGGGTCAAAGGTCATGAATTTAAAATCTAACATAATTCGGCACATCTATGGTACAGTACCTTTCGAATGATGTACGTTTCATTGCCCTTATTCTAAAATAAATATTGAAAAAGTGTACGACAACATTCGATGTTTGCGTATTAATATATAAGATTAACCGCACTGGTTTCCCGATTGGGGCAAACATTTTTTCTGGCGAAATAGATAACAGGTTTCACACACACTTCAAGAATTTCACACGTTTTTTTGTTGAGGTCGCGTTTGTTATTCAGAATTATCATAGACTGTCGGGACATACAAACATTTTTTTTTTAAATACGTGCTGAAATACTGCGCTCTATTTAAATCGGGAATATATAACACGGTTCGACAGAATCAAAATTTTTGTGGCACCCATGACAAATTCGAATATATTCTGAAAATAGACGTTCAAAAAAAGTACACGTGTTCTCATTTCACGTCAGTTTTTTTTTTTAATCGATTTTTAAAGTTTTTTATAATTCAGGTTTTTTTTATGATCACAGCTGACGCTTTTAAATAATAAAGTAAGGCCACAAGTTAGAAATCCCCACAAATTTTTTAAATTATATGCAACACTTTTTTTACTTAGAGGGCCCTGATAATAAAATTAAAAAATATATTTTTTCGCCGCTCGACGTGATCTGCAAATTTTGAAGAAATCGCGAAGGAAATGATTTCTGCGTATGGTGACATGAAAATAAACATGTCGTTAAAAATTCATTTTTTACACAACCATTTGGACTTTTTCCCGTCAAACCTAGGAGACTTCAGTGAAGAGCATGGTGAACGTTTTCGCAAAGATATATCAACTATGGAAAATTGTTTTCAAGGAAAAGACTCAAGACACATGGTCTATTTGTCGAGACACAAATCCTGCAGAAAATAAACGAAAAAACAGTTGTCCAAAATTTTTAACAAGTCGGAATTAAAATATATTACTCCTAACAAAATCTATTTTCATTTTAAAGCTTTTATTAAATTTTGTTTTTTTTTTTTTTTTCTTTAGTATTTAACTGAAAATAAAGGAAGGTATGGTATTGATTTCCAATTTCAAAAATTTAATAACCTTTCTTAAATGCTTTCATTCATGAAAATCAGTCTACTCTTTTATATTTTATAGCCTTATTTCATTATATAAAAGCGTCAGATGTGATCATTCCATCACAGAAAACTTCGAAAATCGATATAAAAAAAATTTTGACGTGCTGGAGGTAAATTACGAGACACGTATTTGTTTTTTTAATATCTATTTTCAGAATATATTGGAATTTCTCATGGGTGCAAACCTCTGTCGAACCGTAATACATAATCTATATATTAATAGGCAAACAAAAAGTTTGTGTTCCCTTTTTTTCTGTGTTACCTTCAACATATTCACATAATACTTATATCGATGGATAGGTATTTTCGAGTAGATTTGCACAATATAATTTTTATTCGAATATGTTGTCATTAAGATAAGTAAAACTGAGCAAATGTAAAACGCTTATTTTACCAATGGGACAATGAGAAACTACAAAGCTCTGTTGAACATCGCAGCTGTAGCTTACAAAAGCAAGATTAGAATGCGGGAGTGACGCAAACACTTAGAAAGAGCTGAGTAGCATCTTTGTTGTTGTTGTGGTAGTTGCTTTCTCTTAATATCTCTCAGCGTTAAAAAACTGCTGCTTGCTTCTATCATGGTATAATAATACAAGGTAGCATTGACAGTTGCTTGGGAAATCATATACTGTCAAAAAATATACTCAAAAAGAGAGCGCTCACAATCCGCCATTGAAAACACATGCAATGTTGAAAACGTTGAAGTGAAAAAAAACAACAACCACAGCAGCTGCTGATGTATTTCCACAAAAAGCTGTTTTTGACAGTTTATGTTTTCCTGTTGAAGAGAAAATAAGCAGTTGTCAATGCAATGTCAATCTTGAGAATTATCATTTTCTACCGTTTATTTACTTTTACTTTATTTACTTTACTTTTAATTTATTTATTTACTTTAAATGAATATTATATGTTGAATAAATTTTTGTTATTGATTGATATATGCTTCCTTTTTTGTCCTTTACCACAATTTTCCTCATAGCGTCAAGGTAAGCATTAAGAATTTCCATGCAAATTAATAACCATTCATTATTTGAAAAACAACTTGAGTTTCGTTACCTTACAGAAACAGATGGCCGAATTTCGGCCACAGGCGATACTAGTAATACATAATAATACTGTAATACATACAGATGGTACCTTGTTATCCGAACAGCTTATTTCAGTACTTTTTATAGGGAATTTATCTAGACACACTTGTGACTTATGTACGAAATAAATATCATTAAAGGGGTTCCATAAGTTGGTATTCGCTTTGTACATCGAATCTAAGATGAAGTATGTTGTTTTCAACATACAAATTTTGCAGCTTAAATATCGACACGAGATCCATTTTTCTGAAAGAAAACAAGTTCAGGACAAACTTTCTAGACGGGACTAGCTGGCCGGATAGCCGGGGTTCGTAACAAAAATATTCCTTTGTTTTTAATTAAAAACAATATAATTTTATTTATTAAAATTTACTATTAAATTTTTTTACATGTATGTTTCTGCTGCTCCTCGATTTGCTTCGAAATCCTTGGAAGTAGGATCCGTGAAATCCGTAGTCCGTTCGCCTGTCCGCTGTATATTTGAATTAAGGATGGGCGTATGGAGCCACTCGGACCAGATGAAAAATTCGGTCGTAAATGTCGTCAAAATAGTCTGAACAAAAGTGGCACGTCTACTTGGCTGCTTATAGAGCAGGCCGCCCGGTCTGAAACCACTCCGGTCGACAGAAAAAGCAGCTTTCGTGATACCACTAGGAAGTTTTACGGCCGGCCGTCCGATATGATAATCCCTCAGGCCGACAAGAAACACCATTCACTGTTGTCTTTGGTCACTGACGTACTTTGTCACTTGTTCACTGTCCGCTGTCGCTTGTTCACTTCTTGTCTTTGGTCACTTGTTCACTCGACTCACCGATGTGCGCTGCTTGCGTATTGACTTCAAAAAGAGATCCACTGTTGGTTGGTTCGCTGACTGCTTTTATCCCCAAAAATGGTAACGGGATCTTGTTTGTGTCACCAATTTCCATCCGATCTTAACCTTGAATTTCGCTTGCCTAGAACTAGCGGCAACCTTTTGCCATGCATGTTATTGTTGTCATAGTCGCTGTTTATTGACCCCTATTTATTTTGTTATTGCCACTTGTGGATAAATAGAATGCATGTTGTTTGCATGTTTTGCTGGATTTGCTTTATGCGACTTCGTTATATTGTTTTGTTGTTGCGTCACTTGATCCTGCCACTGGCTCGCTGTATGCTTTGTTATTGTTTGATTGCGGGTCGCACAGCTGAGTGTTTATGAACAGGGCCGGTTCGCGGTATGACCAGGTTTTTATCCAGGTGCGGTTCAGGTGTGGCGGGGCCCTCTGTGCAGATGCGGTTAAGAGGGATATGTAAGGCATAAATTGGTTAAATTTAGGTTCCTTGCACAAGTTCGAAAATGAGTCAAATTGGATGAAAACCACGCCAACCTCTTATACAAAGTGACTTTATGAAAACGGTAAGACCTCTTGAAATTCCACAAAAGAGTATTTAATTACTAAAATAAAGAGCAAAATTAACACCCTAATGTGTTAATTAGATCTCAAATACCACAAATTATCTCAATGTCAATTTCTCAATATCACAATTATAAAAAAAAACAGTTGAAACCTGGTTTTGAATTTAAAATAAATGGCATTTTTATGACCAATAAACAAGTTAAAAACCAAGGCAACAGGAAGTTTACGCGCATGGCACTTTTAGAGCTCAAAGTAGACATAATAGTGGTTAAATAAAAAAAAATAAAAAATGTCGGGTCTCACATTAGCCTAAATGTCTTTTGGGTCTCTTTTTTTATTTTACAAATTGTTTTGCCCAAATTTTTCGTTTTTGTTACAAAAAAATCTCCTCTAAAATATGTTTTTCTTTAATTGAATACATTGAATTTTTTTTTTTAAATATAATATTGTATGTTGAGAATATTCACACACCGCATACAATCTCATCGACCTCAAATTCAATACATTTCATACAGAACGGTCAGAGCGTGGTTTATACGGGCATTTTTGGGACCATGATATAGATTAGAAAAAAAAAATTAAAAGAAACGTTACGCACATTGGTACTCGCAAAGCTTAAAGTAGACATAATAGTTGTTAAATAAAAAAAACATTGCAAATATGAGACGGCCTTTTTTATTTTCCAAAACATTTTACCAAATTTTTCGCTTGTACGCATTTATCTACATCCGTAAATACCGTTTTATAGAGCTAAAATTTAAAAAGATACGTTATTAAATTTATTTTATTTCAAAAGAACTTATCTTTCTCATGAATAATAGTAATAAACTGGTCATTTCAGCCCTTAAAAGGACTTTGACCGAACTTCTTATGATCAAATTGTGTTGTGCGTGTTATTAAATGTTTAAACACAATTAATCGAGAACTGGACCTTCTAGTTTTATGCCGACTTCGAAGGGCTAATGTGCACACTGATGTTAACGGCACAGTAATTACTGTTTTCTACGGTAATTTGACTTCTCACACAGTACGACAGTAATTTTTCGAAATATCAAGTTATTTCAATGGCCGTCCAAAAATATAAATTTTTTTGAGGAAAAATTTGTTAAAATCACATTTGTAACATCTCTGTTTTTCTCATAATTTTATCAGCCGTGGAATTTAGTACAAAAGGAAAAGATTCGTTGCTAACTTTGAAAATTATAGTGTAGGTACACATGGCTATTTGTAGATTTATGTAGGATTATTTAGATGAATAATATCTAAAATTCTTTATTTTTTAAATGTATTAATTATTGAAACATATTTGTTACGCTTGAATATTATATTTATAACAAGTGAAGATTCAGAAATACATTTTAGTATTATTATTTTTGTTATATTTACGTTCTAAGAACTAATAAGAATTCTAAGGAACAATAAATTCACTAGGTGCAATTCATGAAATTAGAAAATGTCTTTGACATCCGTTTACTAAAGAAATATTCCTAACATCAATTATATACATATAATTATATAAAAGTTTGCATTTTAATTGATTTTTTATTTGTTTTAGTTATACGCCTATCCCTCGTTTTACACGGTTCTCGTTTAGCACATTTTCGATCTTACACGGTTTTTAGGTTGTGATGAAAGTGACTTTTTACCATTCAGGAAAAGAAGAAATATTTTTTTCCTTCTGATAATAATTTTTCTCTGATTTTTTTAAAAATTTAATTTTCGCTTTACACGGATTTCTCAGGAACCTATCTACCCTGTAAAACGAGGTGTACAGAAATTCCACAGTAATTTTTGTTCCAATTCACAGTAATTTTGCATCAAAAACAGTAATTTTTCGTGCCTAATAGAGTAATTTCAAGAAATTATGTTAACATCACTGAATGTGCATGTTCTCAAGAAGCTTAACATGGCGTTATTTACTCTCTGAGGTTTGCCATTGTCTGCAGAGAGGTGACGGCCGAACAGAAAAATTAATTCAATTGAAAAAACTTTCTATGTAAGATGGAAATTGAACCAGGACTCTCTGGCGTATGGGTCACGCACTCTACCCAATCTGTCACTATCGACACTTTCTTTCTCATGAAGTGTGTTGATTTTTGACTCTTTTGGATATTGGGATATATTTCAAAAATAAAACTTCAAAAATATCACTTTTTGGGTAAACTTTCAAGAATTTTTGTATTTTTTGTTGAAAGCGGAGGTAAGTAAAAAAATAATCCTGAGATCAGTGGATATTTCTTAACAGTTCTACATGTTCAGAATGTAACAAATCGATTTTGAATTTTTTCCGTCTAGCATCCTTTCCTTTCGCGTCACTATGCGCCGCACAGAGGGTTGAAATCGAAAAAAGTGGAGATTAATTGAAAAATGTAAATTTGTTTTTTTGAAACTTTTTAATGCTCGATTAAAAAGCACAAAATTATACATCACTACTGAAAATTTCAATGCTATATGTTGTTTACTTTTTTTTTGCTACATAGCCTAAAAGTTGAGAAATTTTTGGTTTTTTCGTGAACAGTTCAACAAATTGAAATTTGGCATGGTTCAAAATTTAATATTTTTTGACGTGACGAAGTTACGTTGTACTGCTCTAGTTTCCAAAAAAGTTGAAAAATGAATTTTTTAAAAATTCATCTGCGTTGCATTCAATTGTTACTCGCTGAGTATAAGAGCTATGATTAAAAAATGGTATGACCGTAAAGGTTAATTCTTTGACTTCATTATAAAAACAAAACAAAAATTCAAAACATCATCGGTTCGCAGGGGGAACTATTTAAGCAACACAACTGAAAATTTGTTACATGGAATTATTACTCGCTGAGTATTAGTGCTAGGATTAAAAATACGATACGCCAATAAAGGCCTACTGTAAGTCCTCACAACAAAGTTAGACAAAAAATTTCTGTCGCCATGGGGACGCTGAGACAGCCGCTCAAAGATCGATAACGCAACATTCATGCAGCGGCGTTGCATTGAATTTTTACTCAATGAGTATATAAAAAACGATAAAAGTTTAAAAAGGAAAATGAAGGTTTTACAAATGGCTTTACGACAAAAATAAAAAAAAATTCCAGCGTCGTCAGGTCGTGAATATAGCAGCTTATGTAACAGAAATGTAATATCGTTGCATGGAATTATTACTCACTCAGGAGGAGTGCTACGGAAAATTTTGTTTTACGACAGCATGGATGTGTTATTAGGCTTCACAACTAAATTACAAAAAAATTCTTGTTGTCATGATTTCAGGGATGCAATCACATAATGCAGTAAAAATGCTACAGCCATGAAAAAACGTTGCATGGATTTTTAACTCTGTGACTACTGGAGCAACGGTAAGTCTTAAGGAACGAAAACAAAGGTGAGGTCTTCGGGCATAAGACAAAAATAAAAAAAACAATTGACGGCGTGTCAAAAACCCCCAGGGAACTGCCTAATGTGACGCATATGCATCACTTTTGCTGGATTAATTGAAATTAGAGCACAACCAATGGGGAAGCAAAAAAAAAAGCTAAAAGAAAAGCAACAACTCCAAATCCAACAACAACTCCAACTCCAACACCAACACCAACACCAACACCAACACCAACACCAACACCAACACCAACACCAACACCAACACCAACACCAACACCAACACCAACACCAACACCAACACCAACACCAACACCAACACCAACACCAACACCAACACTAACACCAACACCAGCACCAACATCAACATCAACATCAACATCTACATCAACATCAACATCAACATCAACATCAACATCAACACAAACATCAACATCAACATTAACAACAACAACAAGATACTTCGTCACGTCAAAACCTACGGGTGTGTCCACGGCACAGCCAACTCTTTTCTTTTCTTGTACGTCAAAAGTGATATTTTTATTATGAAACCTTCAACATCAGGTATCTAAGTATAATTTACAAAAAAGAATGGTTAAAAATAATTGTGTAGAAATATTAAAAAAAAAAAATTTTAAAATATGTCAAAATTTGCGCTATTTTCGAAATGTATGTGGAGTTTCAAATAGGAATACCGTTATATCAAGTAGAAATGAAAATTTTGTATTAAATTTGAATACCTAAGCTTCCATATTCAGAAATAAAAAGTTGCACGTTTTTGCGCGAATCATTTTTATTACATAAATTGTGATAATAGTCACTTAAATAATAGATTGGGCCGAAGTTTTGAACTTTTTATTATATTGATGACGTCACTTTGTATGGACGATAGGCGTGGTTTACTTCCAACTTCTCCGAATTTCAAATTCAGAATACATTTTAGTTATTAAAATTATTTATATTTGAATTAATTTTTGAGGAATTTGTGAAGGTTTTACTATTTAGATGACATTATTTTTTATGGGAAGTAGACATGGTATTTATCTAATTTTGCCGATGTAGTAGTTATGATTTATATTGAAGAGAAAAACTTACTTGCAAAATGTCAAAGTATTTCTTTAATTTTTGTAGATTTTTAAGAGATTTTACTTCTAAAATAAAGTCACTTTGTATGGGGGGTAGGCATGGTTTTCATCCGATTTGGCTCATTTTCGAACTTAGTCTTTATATTTTAGATAAAAGCTTAAATATCAAATTTCATGACGATAGCTTTAAAAATAGTGGCGTCCGTGGCGTAGTTGGTTAAAGTGCGTGGCCGCTATGTCAACGAACCTGGAGACCCAGGTTCGAACCCCAGCAGCGACAGAAAATTATTTGAATTAAAATAATTTTTCTGTACGGCCGCCACCTCTCTGCAGACAATGGCAAACCTCAGAGAGTAATCAAAATGCCATGTAAAGCTTCTTGAGAACGAGAACATTCAGTTCATCGCCGTTCGGAGTCGGCGTTAAATATATAGGTCCGGTTCTCGGTCGATTGTGTACAAACTTAATAACACGCACAACACAATTGATCATAAGAAGCTAGGTCAAAGTCCTTTCAAGGGCTGAAATGGCCAGTTATTTATTTTTTTTTTTTAGCTTTAAAATTACGACTTTAATCATGTCGAAAGACGGACAGGCGGACAGACGGACGGACGGACAGAATTTTTTTCATTTGTACCCAATCTAACTAAAACAAAAGTCAAAAATTCCCTCTAACTTCTAGGTGAATTAATCTCCATTTTTGGGATTTCAACCCACTGTGCGCCGCTTGATATATTAAATTGATAAACGGACTTTCGACATGCAATCCCGATTTTGAGTTTTGAGAAAATTGACGAATTTAATTCAAAATGAAGGAATAGGTGTAAACCTCGAGGAAAAAATAATAAACAAGGATAATGCTGGTTCAATCAAGTTAGGTCCTTTTATAAGGTTGCTTTTAAAACTTTCTTCGCATTATTATTTATTTTCTGTTTTTAATTAAACACTTTTAAGAGACTTGTCATCAAAATGATTTAACCAAACCAACCAGTAAATTTGCAAGAACGCTTTAAAAAAGCTTTATTGATTCGAATGAAATATGCCGGCAATTTATTTTTAAAATCATTAACTGCCTTTAATGGGAATTACGAGGACACAACCGCGGTTTTATAATTACAACTACACACAGTTGCACTGTAATTCCTCAGGGTCTGGCCAGTTGCTGCAGGGTGGAAATCGACGTTGGTTCGGTTTTTATTTTTTGTTTTTTTGACGTCTATAAATTTGTTTTTAACCACGTTAAAACATTGTTTTTGTTGAGTTGTTTTACTTTGTAAAGCAATTTATTCTGGTTTATAATTTTCAATACGAAGCGGTAGGCAGTAGAGAAAAAAAAACAAAAAAAAAATAAAAAACTACTGCATTTTGACAAAATCGATAAAGTTGAACACGGAATTGTTTTGTTTATTTTTTTTTTTTATTCTGTTTTGTTTGAGCATGTTCTATGTATGTATAGAGAGATGTTAACTGTTTCGAGCATGTTTTTGTTGTTTCTATTTTTTCTCCACTGTTTCGCCATGAAGAGCGACTTACCATCCCATGAAAAAATTGTGTTGTTGCTCTCGCTATGACCTGGCATAAAACTGTTTGTTCGTCTTTATTATTTTTATCAACTAGATTATTTTTGTTTTTGTCCTTTATGTTGTTGTTGTTGCCCCCATTGAGTTGATTGGCTGTCTTTTTCAATCACTTGGAATCTGATGGATTCTTGGTTAGTTAGTGGTGATGGTGTTGGTGGTTTTTGTTCGTGTTGCAACCCACTTGCTACCGATAGTCATGCAACACTATAATAATTGGCATAGATCATCTAAAGTCACAAAAACCAACTATTTAGTTAGTGTTTTACTTATTGATGTTGTCCGTTAGCCGTCAGTCATCCTCCGACCCCAACATAATTAAAACATGTTTGCAATTTGTTCTTTGTTGTTGTTGAATAAATAAAAAATATGTTCGCAATGGCCTGGACAATTAATTTGTGCAGTTATGGATATTCTACATTGAGAGATATTTTGTGCGTGGCTAATGTTTGAATGGCGCCTTTGCGCCTCAAACCACCCACTATAGTTTCGAACATTTTCAATTTGTCATTTTCAGAGTTGTGTACTTGTACATCAGGTATGGTTATTCATAAAAATGGTAAAACTTTAAGTAAGAGAAAAACATTTAAATTATTTTTTTATTATCGCGGATGGCTAGTCTCATGTTATCTCACGATCCATGTTTCTGAGTCAATGGGACATCTCTTCTAGTAATACCTCAGATTTCCTTGCCCTTAGTACGAAACTCGTTTTATTCATTGAACTGCTGGATTTCCAGAAATCATCCCATATTTTTCTTTGTGAGCTCTTGCTTCTTTATGTAAACACGAATGTGTCTCTCAAATTTCGCAGAAAACTTTAATTTTTGGTTTGTTGTTAAACTAAGCTCAAGCGTAGAATGATGTAAGCAATCCAGAAAATCCACGAATATTGCTCATAGCCATTAAGGCAATCCTCCCGGAGCCCACAAGAAAGCCGCAGTACGCAACCCGCAATTCACAGAACATGCCCAATTAATGTTGCATCAATTCACTAGGCATCTGAAAGTGTGTGTGCATGCGTGTGTGTTAGTGCAACTTCTGCATCAGCACTATTGATTGGAACCGAAATTCTATTTTGCTTTAATAAGTAATGAAATTATCTGCAATCATTGAAAACACTGCCATTGTGAATGACTGACCAGTTATACCATTCGGCACAATTGTTGGTAATTAAATCATGAGCATGGTGCAAGCGTGTAAATTTTGCTTAGCGTAGAACATTTAGGCTCTAGGGTTTCGAGAATATTTTGAGATGAATTTGAATAAGTGCAAAAACTTTTGAACTGTTTTAGACACTTAATCGCTTATTATGGCTCATCGAAAATATAATCATTCCAGCTAAGATCAGATTTGTTCAAAATCACCAGAACAAATATCAAGAGGGGCTGATTTCATAAGATCCACACCGTCCATTTTAAGGGGAGCTAAGGGGCAATTCATTTGTCTGTAAGCTAACAGAGAACACTGGTTTTGCTTGCATTAAACGCAATTCTATCAGCAAGACTCAACTATCAAGACTCAAATCTATCAAAGACTCAAGATTTTTTCCAGATCATTAACAAGTACGTCATTCAAATTTTGCCTCTTTCTCTCAATCTCCAAAGAGTTTAGCCGTTTTGTAACGAATATGAATGACAAATGCTGCTATCGTCCGTAAAAGAAAGAGTTGGATTGTCAGTCAACTCCAAAAGAGCGTTGATAAGAACCAGAAACAAAGTTGGAGATAGGTCTGCATCATGTGGTGCTCCTGCATTGATGGGGTGCTCTCTGGACGAAATGATGACGACCACGACGCAAATAGATCTGTCATTAAGGAAGCACGAAATCCATTGAGCAAATTTACTACAGGCACCATATAAATAAAATAAAAAATAAACTGGCCAATTCAGCTCTTGAAAGGACTTTGACCGAACTTCTTATGATCAAATTGTGTTGTACGTGTTATTAAATGTTTGGACACAATTGATCAAGAACTGGACCTACTAGTTTTATGCCGACTCCGAACGTCTAATGTGCATGTTCCCAAGAAGCTTCACATGGCATTGTTTACTCTCTGAGGTTTGCTATTGTCTACAGAGAAGTGACGGCCTAACAGAAAAATGAATTCAATTGAAAAAGCTTTCTGTGTCAGATCTAGGGTTCTTTGGCGTATGGGTCACGCACTCTACCCACTACGCCACGGCCGCCACAGGCAGCATGTTAGATTTATTTTTATACGAACGCTTTATGCAACACTCGGTCAAGCGCCTTTGAAATATCTAGAATTAAAACGCATTGGTTTCATTTCTCTGTGAGGAACGCTATAAGGCCAAGAGTATAGCAAGCTCTACAGAAACCATATTGGCGATCGTTGCCAATTCGATGTGCTCTAGATAGTTTGTCAGGTGGAAGTTTATTTACACCTTTCCATGACCTTGGAAAATGTAAAGTATATCGCAAAAGGCCGATAGTTTGTAGGGCTTGTGGTATCACCTTTTTTAGATAACAGCTGAACATTTGCGATGTTCGAAACTTTTTAACTGATCTCGTTCGAAAATGTATCTTTTGCATTGCAGAAGATGTATTTTCAACAAGAGGCAATCGCTGATTACTATCCGGGATTGTGGAGTTCTGTTCAAACAAACCAGCCAACAGGATCACTTTATCGTCCGAGTCAGTGAGAATTCATAATTTAAAAGAGTTGGGATAGACGAAAAATTCTTATTCTCTATTCTTTTAACAAATGACCAAAAGTTTTTGCTCCCTTTTCGAGCAGAGAGAATCTGTTCTCTGATGCGAGTTTTGTGAAGAAACTTTTCGTGCTTTAACCCTTCGAGTCACACCCTCACTCCAGTAACATAGAGCCACATGGGGGTATGTCATCACCCCACGTCAAAAAATCGTTGTAAAATCCCGAATTTTGGATATAAGCTTAAAACTTTACATGGTTACTATTTTTGGTGTTGTTCAACATTTTCTATAGTTATTTTCTAATATTTTAAAAATGGCTAACTTTACGAGCGCGGCCAAGTTAAAAAAACGTGAAAAATTAGTTCTTTTACTAAAAAATTCATAACTTTTACAGTTTTTAATTTAAGACAATTCTAAAGAATTTATGTTTGAAGGGATCAAATACGTTGCCTCAAAGACAAAATATTAGTCATAGCGTTAGTCACAAAAACGTATTTATTCTGCCAAAAAACTGCACCCACTTTTTCAAAAAACGAAAAAAAAAATTTACCAATAACATTCAAATAAACTCGTTCAGTGTTGATTTTAAGACCTGAAAATATTTTTTTTAATTAATTTTATAATATATTTAGAGAAAAAAGTAGTAAAATAGTCAAATTCAGTCAAATTCAGTCAAATTCAAATTCAATATTTCAGACACTAAACTTATAAATTTTTACACAAAAATTCCTTTTTTTATTTTAATATATCAATTTATATTCATACATACCATAAAACAACAAAAAATAATTGAATTCAATAAAATGAAATAATTCAGTTATCTCTAAAAATATACACTAAGCCACACGTGATGTATATGAGAGCACCAGTCGATTTTAAACGAATGCCAACGACACACTAACGCATCCCTGACCTTCTAATTGCTTAAAAGTAAAGCTAGTTAAGTTGTGAACACCCAAGTGGCGTAAAGAGTATGCATAAAAGTTTTTGATTTAAAAAAATAGGTTTTTTTAAGCATGGGGCGATGAAGAGCACCAGTGTGGCTCAAAGGGTTAAAACTTCATTACTGTGATTCCTAGCCTGAATACAAAGTCTTTTGTTAACAGCATTCTTGTTGGCACGCCAATTCCGAAAGGCTTTCTCTCTGGACCTGACTGCAAACCTGAGAGTCTGATTAAACCAGAAGTGGTCGTTTGGTTTAATACTTCTCACCTTATTGGGAATTAAATTACTCAATAAATTTCCTAAATTATCCAATAAATTTCCTTTACCATTAGAGTCATGGCGTTCGCGTCGCATAGTGGAGTATCCAGAACAATTTAGTTGGACAAAATTATTTTATAATTTTAAACTATAGGGAATGAAAAACAAGCATAAAAATGTATGGCAAATGGGGGTTAATTTGTAGGTTATAGGAGGTTGTTTCACTAAAAATGCTCTAGCAACGAAAGTTTTTGATGCAGAACATTCTTCAAAGACATTTTAGAAAGATATTTTCATGGAATTTCCAACAATATACATTACTAGCAGAAATTTAAGTGAAAAATATAATTTTTATGTGGTCAAATCAGGAAATTTTTTGTTAAGCAGCTCCCACCTCGTCCCGATGACGTTTTTAATTTTTGTATTGTTTTAATAATGAAGTCAAAGAATTAAACTTTACGGTCGTACAATTTTTTTAGTCAAAGCTTTTATACTTAGCGAGTAACAATCAATGCAACGCCGATGAATTTTGAAAAAATGCATTTTTCAACTTTTTTGGAAACCTGTGCGATAAAACGTAACTTCGTCACGTCAAAAGTAAACAAGAAAAACATACGACTAACAACAAATCGCAGCATATGATAAAAATATTTTTTCTAATTTTGGGTTTATACAGTTTGTAGAAAAATAGAAGCACAAACCGGATCGCGTCATTTATATGAGAGGTAAGAGTGGTTTTTGTCAGATTTTGATAGTTTTTAATATTTACTTTTAAAAAAAAATGTATGCGGCAAGTTTTAAGTCGATATCTTAAAAACTATGAGATTTATAAATGTTTTTATACTGATGACGTCACTGTATATGGGAGGTAGTCGCAGTTCTTATCCGATTTTTTTCATTTGAATATACCTTTTATGTTCCCATATAGTTGCTAGGTGCAGTAACTCGCGCCGGGAAAAGATAGTTAACAATAAAATTAAAGTTACAATTCATTAAAAGGTAAAACAAAAACGGTTATGTTTTTTTTATATTACTGATTTCATCAATATAAAATTTGATTTAAAAATATATTTTTTATATAAATTTAATTTAAAATCGCAATAATTTTGCTTTTAACATCAACTCATCAATCACCAACTTAGTATTCGATTAAGAAACAAAAACAACAGAACTCACAAATTCAGATCAGCGTAAGAAGTGTGTTGAGAGAGAACAGAGAACGAATTAGCAGTTATTCTCATGCGCTGATTTTCTCTTTACTACACGATCTGTTGTTTACATGTATTCGATTGCAGTGTACTCCTACAATCAAAACAAAAAAAAACATTAACTTAAAATTGAAATAATGTGTTCATAATTTTTTTTTTACATGTTTTTTAAAAGTTCAAAACACATTTGCTCTTCGTTTAACAAATATATTCATGCAGGGCTCTAATACGCATACATGTTCTACCACGCTGTTGTTCTCTGTTAAGTGCAGTTCCCCTATCACAACACCGTCAATCTGATATGAAGTTAAAACTACACTAAGGGAAAAAATATTAAATTCATCCAAAAACTTTTTTAATTTATCCAAAAAGCGAGTCAGTTTGCACCAATAACGCATTTGCATAAATCGACTACGTAAATATTTAAAATTTATTTAAATATTTTCTTAATTAAATAAAATCTTTAAATATTTAAACAGAATTAATAAAAATATATATTAAAACTGTGCACGAATTTTTTTAAAATATCTTTCAAATATTTAATATTTGAAAATAAAACTATCACATTTAAAGAAAATTTATATAAAAATACTGAACTTAGGCGCCTCGGTAGTCGAGTTGTTAGCGTGCTTGACTGCCACCCCAGAGGTCCCGGGTTCGATTCCCGGCCAGGCCATGGTCCTTCGCCTTAAAACCTTTCTAAATTTTCTCTCCTCATTTCTAATCAACTGAAATTTAAAATTCATCAATATTTACGACTTGAAGTTGTAGTTGATGGTAGAGAAGTTTGTGGATGAGATTGCCTTATAACTTGAATTGACTGAGGTAAAGGCATAACACTTACCTCTGATTCAAATTCACATGTTTCTTTGTCTTCCCACCACGCTTAGAACATTCTACACATGTTTCACTTGATTGCCCTTTCCTTCCCACTAAACTATCACCCCATTTCGAACCAAGGCAGACTTGACTGAATAGGTATTCCACCTGAAATCCTTGGTTCAAAGCTAAAAAAAAAAAAAAAAAACCAGAAAATACCAAGTTGTCACTCAACCCTACATGATTGCATATAACGACCACCCATTGCACTCATAAATCATCTTGGCCACGCTATATTACCCTTGCAACATTAACTAAATGAGAACTTTAAGAAACCTGCAACTGCAGAAATAATCTGCAGGAACATAGTGCGATGCTGTTGCTGCTTGTCGGAATATGTGTGTACGTGTGCGATGCTGTTGCTGCTTGCTTGTATGGAATATGTGTGTACGTGTGGTATAAATAAAATTTAAATACGGAAAAAAAACGAGTTGTAAGGAAAATATTTGATTTATCCACGTAAATATATAAATAAAATTTATACTCAGGCGTGGATAATGTTAATATGCGTTATTTCCCTTAGTGTAGAGCTCTCAATTTTCGAGCTTTTCGAGCACCCGGGCTACCCGAGTATTTTCAAGTATTTCAAGCAACCCGTTTTTTACAAAACTTAAGAATCTTAATATGCAGTTTTATTTGAAATGGTTATTTAGTAAAAAAAAAAAACGAAAAACAAATCTACTCTAATCATTCTCATCAAACATCTCCACGGTCTGCCAAAGCAATGTTCCTTTTTTATTTAAATTTTTAAACCTGATATTAAAATAGAAGAGATATACTTTTGTACCAAGTTTCATGGCGATGTTTTTGCCCTGTTTTTTTGGGCGGTTTTTTGGAACGAAGCGGACAACGAATTTATATTTTTTAAGATGTAAACACCTGTAGTGTTAAGTTTATGAAGAAAAATGTACAGCCTTCGGATATCCAAAAATTAAAAAAAAAGTCCTTAAAAAAATACCCATTTTCAAAACACAATTACTTATTTTAAATAAATACAATACCATCTAAACCACATTACATTTTTACATAACTACTTCAGTACAATCCATTTATATTAACTTCTAAGAAAAATTAAGGAAAAAAATATGAATTTTTAAGTATGCACTAAAGTAGTTCAACTAAAAGTGACAAAGTTCAGAGAGCTAAAAGAATGTTTGAGCAAGGCAAGGTAAAAAATACTCAGTGTCCGTTATTCTTACACTATTCAACAAACTAAAAATATATATATTTTTTTTTAAATCGGTATTTGACAAAATTGAATTTTGTCCAGCTAAATCGAAGAAATCCATAGTGCGTCGTGCTTTAAGCGAAACATGATTTACAATTGAAGATGTCTATAGTAAAAATTATTTAACGCAAAGCAATTTGTCTTTCATAAAACCTAGCAACCCACCTCTAGGCTTAAGGCGTAGAGTTGCATAGGCTTGAATTTGGAAAAGCAGCGGAGATATTACAATGGTCAAAATTACAAAGAGGTGCAGTGATACTCACATCGTACTTTTAATGATGTAATCTAAAAAAGGTCTTTTTACTATGAAGGGAAATTCCTGGAATATAAGTTGGCTCTTTTACAAGTTAAATCAATTAGTTCGATTCAGCAAAAATTTCAAACAAGTTGTTTGTATTCAAATGTGAAGGTAATAATTTCTCTGATACCAACTTTAACAAATCCATATTTTAAATTGTATTGATTTGATTTTAGATGAAGGTGTTAAATCCACACTTCATGATTTCTTATAAATTAAATTTGATGTCAAAATGTGTGGCACAATAATTGAAAAATCACTCAAATTCTCTCCTATCCTTTTCCCTATTTTATATTCAATTCCATTCTCTGAAATTTAAAAAATCTCTGGTATAAACACGTACCAGCAAAGGATAGGCATACTGTCAATATTTAATTGACTCGAAGCAAACGCCTTTTTCATCGCGTAACTGCTAATTTTTTCCGCCCTTTACATGACGCTTGGAAAAATTTCACCAAAGCAACAAAACTACTGTAGATTTGTTAAAAACGATTTTGATTGCACAAAGAATCAAACTAGCCATTGTTAAAATTTTTACACTGATATTCAAAAACTGAGAGTCCACAAAAAATACAGTTAAATCATTACTTAACTACAAAAGAATTAACAATTTAGTAACTTTTGTCTTTTCTATAAGATTAGCACATAAAAGTTAAACCAAATTTTGTGGGAACATCATAGTTTGGGCAAAAATATTTTCCAGCATATATGTCAGAACACTGTCAGGTCAGGTGCGCGGTCAGAGCTGGTCGTGCGAGTCCATATCATGTCAGGCACACTTGAAACCAAACAGCCTTTTTCTCTTATTTTCTGTGCAAAAATTAAAATTTTATTAAATACAAAAGGTTCATCCTAGTTATGCTTTTGACATATAAGCGCGCGTTCAGGCGCATAGTCATGCCTTGCTCACGTGTGGTCGTCGCCTGGTCACTGCGAATATTTTAACATGTTCTACCTTGCACTGAGATAGAATCTCTTAAAAAATAAAATTCCATGTAAATTTATTAAATTCTGTTTGCTACACATGCACACGCCCACACAGACGCAAAGCCACACAGGAATTGCTGGCCAGCGGCAACAACCACAATCACACGCAAGCACACAGATACCACCTACACATCACAATTACCATGTCGGCGCACAACATGGCGGCATGCAGTCAAACATGTCAATCAACTTCATTGCCACCAACGGCAGGCACCAAGAGCAAGCATAACAACTACAACAACACCAACAACAACACATCACAAACGCACCAACAGCTTCAGGATCACAATGGCAGCGGGGAGTAATTATTCAATGTTATTAAATTGCTGAAATAAGAGGTGAACCAATTAAAATTCAACAACAGAAACAACAACATTTATCCAGCAGCAACAGCAACAACAACCAGTCAGAAGCAACAACAACAATATCAATAACCTACAAACAAATGCAGTGCATCATCACTATCAATATAAATATATTTCATGATAATTGATGAATGGACGAAATAAACGAATTCATGATGAATAAATGTCTGCTTAAAAAGTTGAACGAGTTGATAACTCATTAAATAATAAACAGAAAATGCAATTTATTAACCAACAAGGTCTGACCAGCAAAAACGCGCGCACACGCCGTTGTATACAGGCAATGAAACAATCTGCACTCAATTCGATTAAAAATCTCTAACACGCACAAATGGCCATGATCGGTAGTGTTAGCCATGGAAATTTAACTCAAAATGCTTGGCTTTTTGCCCACATTTTTGCTGGGAAAATTATAGTAGATAGATGATGGCACACATACTCGTAATGTACATGCGTAAATAAATGAGATAGTGTTGTCGAATGACCCGTATTAATGCCTGTTTTAAATTAAATTGTAAATGTGCTACCAGGACAATATTTGACCCTTGTTTATTTTTTTTTTTTTACGAAGATGTGAAAATATGATTATACTCGTATGCCCATGATTTTTGAAAACGTATGTACTAGGAGTGGTGTCCGTGGCGTAGTTGGTTAAAGAGCGTGGCCGCTATGTCAACGAAGCTGGAAACCCGGGTTCGAATCCCAGCAACGACAGAAAATTATTTGAAATAAAATGATTTTTCTGTACGGCCGCCACCTCTCTGTAGACAATGGCAATCAGAGAGTAATCAAAATGCCATGTAAAGCTTCTTGAGAATAAGAACATTCCGTTCATCGCCGTTCGGAGTCGGCGTTAAACCTGTAGGTCCGGTTCTCGGTCAATTGTGTACAAACTTAATAACACGCACAACACAATTGATCATAAGAAGCTAGGTCAAAATCCTTTCAAGGGCTGAAATTATCAGTTATTTATTTTTTTTTTTTTATGTACTAGGAGTTCAATCCCGGGATCAATTTCAAGAAGTCAATTTCATTTCCGTGGAATTCCAGGAACACCTTTAGTACGAAAAACTGCATGACAATGTTGTCAAAATGGAGTGATTTTGTTTCCTTTGACTTCAAAAGTCGAAAATATTCGGTAAGAAATATTTTTTCCTTAAAAGTAAGGATTTTATTGACCTAAGGATTTGAGAATAGGTTAGCTTAGGTTAGGTTGAGGTGGCTGAGCCGACAGACGACTCGTACACTAAGGCCAATGCAGGCCTGTTGTGATACCATAAAATCTCTTTTGAACCTATGAGAGATTTCCCTCCTCAGCAAACCAGTTCGAACTTTAGGATATGCTTAATTTCCAGGCATGATACTTCGGTAAGTCCATTTAAGAAGGGATGTCCCAGAGTTGCCATTCTCCTTTTTGTTAGTGCCGGGCATTCGCAGAGGAAGTGCTGAACATTATCTACTTCTTCTAAGTCGTAACCGAAGAGAATGTGTTCCGATTAGACAGTGACCCGTGAGGATTCCTACTATTTTAGACAGGTTTACCCTGCTTAGCTCAACCAGTGAGTTGGTGCGCTTTAAGTAGTAGAACTGTTTCCAGCGTTCGTGTGCAAGACTTAATGATCTGTTCCTGACTGGAGTTTATAGGAGAACATGGATATACACAGAAAAAAAAGAGTAAAACTTTTACCTAAAAATGTAGTGAATTCAGCTAAAGTAATCCGGTGATTTTCAGTCAACGAATTTGATAAGGTGCGCTACCAATTTCTAAATGTTAATTATATGCAATTATATTGGGTAGTTTAACTGCGAGAGTAGCTAAAAAAACCTAAATATTTAGGTGTACCTTCAACCATAAAATAGATAAGACACATAATTTATTAGAAGAATTAGCTAATTTTTTTTAAACTATGACCACTTCAGATTAGGCAAGCCACCTACTAAGTGTAGAAAAATCATCTAATTATTTAGATAGCATTCCCACTTAAGAGTGCAAAAAATATATGTTTTTGTTTTGCAATTTCTATTTTGAAGTGAAACTTTCCTTAAGTGACTTTACTTCATTTCGTCACATGATAGAGAAGAAAGATTTGTTTTATAGTAGATAGAATGAGAGAGATATATATATACATTGTATAAATGACTGAAAAAATTTCTTTGCCACCGCTGAGATTCGAACCTGTGATCTCAAGATTTCAACAACCAACGCCTTATCTATTGAGCTAAAATTCCAATTGAGGAATTTACGCTACATACCAATTAATCAAATTGCTGTAGATGCCCATAATTTCAGAGTTGTGGACCTCATCTTTTTATATACATTTTGTACACATGTTATCAAACGGCGTAACAGCACAGCGGTAAAGCGTCTGACTATAACGCAAGCGGCCCGAGTTCAATTCTCGCGTTAGACTTTACTTTTTGTAAAATTTTCTCACTTTGTTTTTATTTATGTTTTTTATAGGAGAGCGCTGTGCTCCTATAAAATTCAAATACGGGAAAAAAACAAGTTGTAAGGAAAGCATTTGATTTATCCACGTAAATATTTATATAAAATTTATACTGAGGCGTGGATAATGCTAATATGCGTTATTTCCCTAGTGTACGAACAAATCGACAACTTGCATTAGGTAAAATAACTAGAAGAATTAGATGATTTAATAAGCAAAATTTTAGTTGAATTAACTAATTTGAATTAGGTGAATTACCTAATGCATGATTGTTAAATTAACTGTGTAAGTAGAAAAGTTGTTGAAAAGATTAGGTGAAATAGAAACTTTCACATTAGCTAAGCTAGTTTAGGTAATAAATCAATTCTTTTATTTTCTGTGTACCAACAAAGTCTTTATTGCCAATTCGTTAGCCAAATTATTGCCCTCGATATCCCTATGTCCAGGTGGATAAGGTGGATTTTGAATAAGGTCTTTTTGACCTAGGATCTCAGCGATTTCGTGAATAGCCATCATCTCTGCTTGGTAGACACTACAATAAGTTGGAGGCTTCGATTTCAAGATCCTGGGAGTAAATATGTCCCCAAACTTGTTCTTGAAGCTTGGATTCATCTGTGAACATTTTAATGCCGGTAGTTTTAAGGGGGGTTTTGTAAATCCAGTCTAGCAGTTAAGGGATGAGAACTTCGTAGTCCTTTTGGAGATTTAAACAAGGCACACAGCAATCTGTTTCGTTGGGGAGAGATGAGGTCAGAATTATTGTGTGATCACAGCTATTACCTATCAAATTTCCCGATTCCCTTAGTCTCAGGGCTGCGATGTTAGCACATTCTCTGGCAAAGATATCTAGAGGAGGAAGGTGAAGCATGAGCACTAGTTGGGGTTGTGGGTAATGCCCCGGTAATACATAGACTTGCACTTCTTTGGACCAAATTTCTAAAGTGCAGTTGTCTATCAGGGGACCTCCACCATACCAGTGAACCGTATACAAGTATGGGACGGACAATTGCCGTATAAATCCAGCGTACTATTTTGGGGGAAAACCCCCATTTTTTACCTAAAGATTTTTTACAGGCAAATAGATCTATATTCGCCTTTTTTACACGCTCCTTTATGTTATAATTCCAGATAAATTTCTTATCTAGAATAACTCTTAGGTACTTCGTGCTGTCACTAAAGAGTAACCTCGTGCCGTTCAGACGCGAACGTTCTAAGTTGCGGATTTTATATTTCCTAGTGAAAAGGATAAGATCTGTTTTCTGTGGGTTTACACTTAAACCAGAAAGGATGCCTTTCTCGAAATGATTAAGATTGCTCTTTCCACGAGTTGACAGAGAGTTTGAGGAAATTTTCCATTAAACACGTGAGCGATATCATCAGCATATGCAATAACCTTGTCGCCTTGCCCCTCAATGATACGCAATAATTGGTCAACCGTCACGGACCACAGAAGCGGGCACAAAACTCCCCATTGCGGAGTCCCCCTGCTTACAAACCTGCGGATAGAAGATCCTCCAAGTTCTGAGTTCGCCAACCTGCCCAAGAGCATCTGGTGGATGAGACTCAAGAGAAAATCCTCCGCTCCCAGCTCTGACAAGACCGAGGTGACCGCACAGGGGAGGACGTTATTGAATGCTCTTACTATGTCTAGAAAGGCAGCAAGGGCGTATTCTTAGTTCTCAAGTGATTTTTCGATTGTAGGCACAAGAAAGCTCTTCCTGAAGGATTTTCATCAAAAATATCAGGCTACTTGCATATTTTCATTATGAGTTATGTATTTGCGGTATTTGACGTCAAGAGACCTTTGAAAAAATAAAAGGCACAAAATAATTGTTATTTTTAACCAATATAATAAAAGTCAAAAGTAGCCGTTATTTTTGGTCGAAAAAAGAAAAAACATAAAAAAACAGTTAGTTTTAACTTTTATAGTAACAATCGAAAATTTTCAAAAGACGTTTAATATTCATGAAGCTGCGGCCATTACGATCATAATGGTATTTTTGAAAAAGTACACCGGCAAATTTTCTGTTGTTTTTTTTTTCAGTTAAAAATTGTAAAATAACAGCTATTTTCGGTCCCTGCATATAGCTATTTTCCCAAACAAGTAGAGCAAAACGATACTTTAGATCATCGGGTTCTATTTTCGAATGTATGCAACAACAGTTATTGAAATTTGAATGCACTAAAGAAATATTAGAAATTATTTTTTATTGATTTTTAAGTAAATCGTTTTAATGAAAATAAATTAAAATACTTAAATATTATAAATGTCAATATTAATTTTTTTTTAAATACATTCTAATTATGCTATTGAATTCTCTATTTAAAGGGTTTTCTATTAAGGACTTGACAACTTTTTTTTTATATTAAAACCCAAACCATTTGAGATATTTCAAAAACTTCATTATCGTCTTGAAGTACAATCCAAACATTTATGAATGGAACTCAACTTCGTACATACGGCCACCGCGGGCATGTATAATGCAACGGTCGATTTGTTGGACCCAATTTTCGATGACTCGGCCACACATTTCGGTCGATGTTCGCTCTGAGCTCTTACAACGTCGCACAGTGTAACGAGCTCATATAGCGAGTGAAAATGTGAAAATTTTGTGAAAATGAGTTTTACAATGAAAGAATTATTTTCACAAAATTTCGTTCAAATTGAATGAATGACACGCCTACCACCCATATAGCCGAAATCGGTTCTCCAAATTATTATCCTTGATCAACTTGGTACATATAGTTCGTTTGTAGTTATAAATAGCTGGTGTGAAAATTAACTAAATCTATTGACTAATATGACCACCTCCCTTATAAATGCAATCGATAATCAGGTAAATTTACACTAAAAATTACCCCAGATCATTTAAATTTACTACACATTGTTTTTTGTAGCTATGAATAGATGGTGTGAAAATTAACCAAATCGATCGACTAGCACGCCCACCTCCGATATAACTTATTTTCCAGTATGAAAGTGATGGGCATTTAAGCAAAAACAAGATTCAGATAATTTTCTATTACTCCTTTGTTTTTTGCTTTCGGTGAACCAAATTTAGGACTATGTTGATAAAATGTTTTATTTAAAAGTTTAATTAGCGAATTAATTTTTTTGTTAAGTTTGAGAAAATTTTGTTTTTATTTTTCCATATAAAATTGCTTATTTTTTGACAAAACATGCTCCAAAAAAGTAGTCGTATAGTCGTTATTATTGAATTTCGACAAACCAAATTTTGGGAACATGTTGAGAAAGTGTTGATATTAGACATACTAAAACTAAGACGTGTGCTGTGTGGCGTCCGTGGCGTAGTTGGTTAAAGTGTGTGAACTTTATGTCGACGAACCTGGAGACCCGGGTTCGAATCCTAGTAGCGACAGAAAATTATTTGAATTAAAAATAATTTTTCTGTACGGCCGCCACCTCTCTGCAGACAATGGCAAACCTCAGAGAGCAATCAAAATGCCATATAAAGCTTCTTGAGAACAAGAACATTCCGTTCATTGCCGTTCGGAGTCGGCGTTAAACCTGTAGGTCCGGTTCTCGGTCAATTGTGTACTAACTTAATAACACGCACAATACAATTGATCATAAGAAGCTAGGTCAAAGTCCTTTGAAGGGCTGAAATGCCCAGTTATTTATTTTTTTTTTCCATATCTTCCAATTCGGGCCAAAATAATCGGTAATCATGGCGCGATAACGATGGCCACTCACAATAACGTTACGATCGTTATCGTCGGCGAAAAAATATGGTCCAATGACGCCGACGGCATGCAAACCGCACCAAACAGTTATTTTCTGTAGATGAATTGGGGGTTCATGAAGCACATGTGGATTTTCACCCGACCAATAACGCATATTTTGCTTATTGACGAACCCATTGAGACAAAAATGAGCTTCGTCTCTGAAGATGATTTTGCGATGAAATTCATCATCTTGGCGCATCTTTTCCAGAGCCCAATCGGAGTACGTACGTCACTTCAAATGGTCCATCGGCTTCAAGTCTTGAGTCAGCATGATCTTGTATGGGTGTAAACCAAGATCCTTAAGCAAAAAAAATTGGCTGTGCCGTGGACACACCCGTAGGTTTTGACGTGACGAAGTTTCTTGTTGTTGTTGTTAATGTTGATGTTGGTGTTGATGTTGATGTTGATGTTGATGTTGATGTTGATGTTGATGTTGATGTTGATGTTGATGTTGATGTTGATGTTAATGTTGATGTTGATGTTGATGTTGATGTTGATGTTGATGTTGATGTTGATGATGTTGGTGTTGATGTTGGTGTTGATGTTGATGTTGATGTTGATGTTGATGTTGATGTTGATGTTGATGTTGATGTTGATGTTGATGTTGATGTTGATGTTGATGTTGATGTTGATGTTGATGTTGATGTTGATGTAGATGTTGATGTTGATGTTGATGTTGATGTTGATGTTGATGTTGATGTTGATGTTGATGTTGATGTTGATGATGTTGATGTTGATGATGTTGATGTTGATGATGTTGATGTTGATGTTGATGTTGATGTTGATGTTGGTGTTGGTGTTGGTGTTGGTGTTGGTGTTGGTGTTGGTGTTGGTGTTGGTGTTGGTGTTGGTGTTGGTGTTGGTGTTGGTGTTGGAGTTGTTGTTGGATTTGGAGTTGGTGCTTTTCTTTTAGCTTTTTTTTTTTGCTTCCCCATTGGTTGTGCTCTAATTTCAATTAATCCAGCAAAAGCTATGCATATGCGTCGCATTAGGCGGTTGCCTGAGGGTCTTTGACACGCCGTCAATTTTTTTTTTTATTTTTGTCATATGCCCGAAGACCTCACCTTCGTTTTCGTTCTTAAAATTTACCGTTGCACCAGTAGTCACAGAGTTAAAAATCTATGCAATGTTTTTTCATGGCTGTAGCATTTTAACTGCATTATCTGATTGCATCCCTGAAATCATGACAACAAGAATTTTTTGTTGTAATTTAGTTGTGAAACGTAATAACACATCCCTGCTGTCGTAAAACAAAATTTACCGTAGAACTCTTCCTGAGTGAGTAATAATTCCATGCAACGATATTACATTTCTGTTACATAAGCTGCTATTGTCACGACCTGACGACGCCGAAATTTTTTTTTTATTTTTGTAGTAAAGCCATGTATAAAACCTTCATTTTCCTTTTTAAACTTTTATCGCAGGTTATATATTCATTGAGTAAAAATTCAATGCAACGCCGCTGCATGAATGCTGCGTTATCGATCTTTGAGCGGCTTTCTCAGCGTCCCCATGGCGACAGAAATTTTTGTCTAATTTTGTTGTGAGGGCTTACAGTAGGCCTTTATTGACGTATCGTATTTTTAATCCTAGCACTAATACTCAGCGAGTAATAATTCCTTGTAACAAATTTTCAGTTGTGTTGCTTAAAAAGTCCCCCCTAAATTAACCTTTACGGTCATACCATTTTTTTAATCATACCTCTTATACTCAGCGAGTAACAATTCAATGCAACGCAGATGAATTTTTAAAAAATTCATTTTTCAACTTTTTTGGAAACTTGATCTGTACAACGTAACTTCGTCACGTCAAAACGGAATTTATTGAATTTTATTACGAAAATTCGCATTCAATAACAGTGACTATGTTCAAAATCTGAAAAATTCTAAAATACTGGCTCTGTGCAAGGTGTGAGGACATCAAAACAACTTCGCCCGGGAACACAGTAGACTGAACCCATACAAAAGTTTGACAAAAATAGAAGGAGTGATCCTGTGATAATGAACTTTGGTATGTTTGGTTAGTTTAAACTACTTAAAAAAAAAAATTCAAAAATAGTGAAAATCGGTCAGTTCCTAGGCGTGGTCCTATAGACCAATACTAATTTTTTACATCAATTTGCACAAAAAAGCTTACCAATCTTAACTTAACTCTGTTAGAATGCTAGAAAAATAGATAATTATGATCGGCTAATGGCATCACTTCATTAAAAGCTTATGTGTTGTTTGTGTGTTTGTCTTTTGCCTTTGCTTTGTTTGCTCTCAATTCAGAGAAATATGTTAATCTGTCCTTATTGCAGAGAAAATATTGTTGACTCGATGCAGGTGACATAAAAAACATAATATTTATTTTTTGAAAATTAATTTTTTAAAAAATAAAGTTTATTTTAAACTTCAATTAAAAAACAAAAAAAAAATAATAATATTTTTCGCATAATGCATTTAAGTTGTTGTTCTCTAAAAATTTGGTCTTGTACGAAATGTTGCATTACGGCTTCGAGTTTTATGGCGTATGTCATATTGTAACACTCAACGTCATAAAGCCCAAAGCAATAAATGTCACAAAGCTCAAAACATGTCTTAATGCCTAAATTTAGGGAAAAAAAAATGGTCAACAACCAAATCGAATGTCATAACACCCAATGTTTTAATTTGGGTGATATGACATTAACTTTCCATTTGGCAATGAAATGCAATAACTCCCCATTTTTCCTCCAGTGTGATATGACATTTGGTTTGGCTATTGTGACCATTTTTTTTTTAATTTGGGCGTTATGATATGCTTTGGGCGTAATGACATTTATTGCTTTGGGCTTTATGACATTGAGCGTTATGACACCACGCCGCTGATTATGATAGATGTGTACTAAAAATGGTCTAAATGTCAAAAATTTGTTCAATGATCTGTAAAAGTCGGTGAATTTTTTTCACGTAAATTAAAAGAAAAGACTCTCACTCAAGCTCTTATTTTTACTTTATATTTATACTTTATATTATATTATTTTACATTTTTAATGCAAATAAATAAAATGACAAAAAAATTTCTGCGATTTAGAATTTTTGACTATTTTTCAAAATAAGATTTCACAAAGAATTGAAAAATTTGTTTAAAAAAATACTTTTTCTGGTCGCTTAAAAGCAAAAAATCTACAACAATATTTTAATATAATAACAAAATTTTCCAAAAGTAGTGATTTTAAATAGTTATAAAATCCACATATATTAAGTTTTTCGTCTAACAATTTGGATCCACTTTATTTGAAGTATGTATTTACTTTAACGATACCTATTTTGTTGGGTTTTGAGACAAATGCATTTCTGATTTTGATCCACTACATGATCTACTGTGCGGACGTTTGACCGAAAATATACCCCAAGCATTTCAAATCTCCAGCGTGCTCAAAAACTCCACCTCCCCACGTCCACGCTGCAGCGAATGTTGTCGAACAATTTGTCTCTGCGTGCGTACAAGGTCCAATCGACCCAAGAACTGCAGCTGGTGCTAGTTATGGTTATGGAATAGCTTCGTGTTAACATCTTTTACAATAACTGTTAACACAACCTTGAGTATCGACAAAATTGTACAAAAGTTAGGTCTTTCATTTCAAAAAAAGAAAAAAAGGTTGAAATCGATATTTCTAAAGTATTTAAAATAAAGCAGTCAACACAAAGCAGTTTAATTAAAATTTATTAAGTGATTAATTTCTTTTCACCAGTTTAACGACTACAAACACACAAATGTGTGTAGGAAAATATTTATAAATGTTTTCTATGTGTTATGTTTCGAGTGTCATGTCGTTGGAAAATTAATTGGAACATGTTACTAGATAACGACTCATCCATCCAATAAAATTAACATAAACACTTCGTTATGGGATATAAAATATCAGTACAAGCTGACATCGCACGCTGGTAAAAGACTGGATAAGAGGAAGATATTTTTTATGTATCAATATATTTATCGTCATACTTATTTTTTATAACAGAATTTCTTATGAAAATAATAACAAATTTTTTTTGTTTTTGCCTTTTTAAAATTAGAGAAGTTCACACTCAGTACCAATAAAATATAAGAGGTTTAACTAGTGTACTAAGTAAACTGAATGTGATGATATTTATTTCGCCTCAAACGGACATTTCTGTATTGTCCCAACAGTCGAGTTACTTATTTTTTCTTTTAATCTTAATATTTGTATACGGCCTCTTCATTATTTATATTGAAAACAAATTTTTCGAGCTTTAGGCCAAGCATGTTGACATCAAGACAACATGAAGAACAAAGAAGGCAACAACCAACTTCAATTTTGTATTTTTTCTTTTTTAAAGAGAACATACCTTAAAAAAGGACTTGACTGTGTCGTTGACACACCCGTAGGGTTTGACGTGACAGCGTATCCTTTGTTCCCAAACTTGTCCTCAACCTTATCCCTGTTCTTATATTTGGCCTTATTTCAAGTTACTGGTCCATTCCTTCCCTTTCCTTATCCCTGTCGCATATATTTTCACAATCTTTGTCTTAAATGTTGTCCTTAGCGTGTCCAAATCCTTGTTTTATTTCTTTATGATAATCCTTGTCCTTATCCTTTTTTAAATCTTGCCCTAAAAATGACTTTAAGTGTGCCTAAGTCTTTGTTCTAATCCTTGTCCTAGTCCTTTTTCCAATCCTCATCTGAATCCTTGGCCTTATCCTTATCTAATTCCATGCTCTAATCTACGTTCAAATCTTTGTCCTACTTATGTCATTCTTGGTCCTAATCTTTGTCCAAATCCTTGCCCTCATTCAATTTCCAATCTTCGTTCTTATCCATATTCAAATTATTGTCCTAATAAATTTATTTTTATTCTTATATTATATTTTTGTTTTTGCTTTTTTGTCGTACATTTACATTTGCATTTACATTTATCTAAGCATCATGCAATATATTTATGCAACGATGTTACATTTAGGTTACTTTGAGCGATTCTCTAAAAGCCTCATGACACCATTAATTTTTGTTCTCTTTTTATCATGCGACGGACAACTTGGCTGTGTTTGTATTTTTGTATTTTTCATTTGTATTTATTTTAACGAAAATTAGTACAGTAAGATACAAAAAGATCTTTAATTAGCACAACGAAGAAGAATATACAAGATGCGCCACCTAGTGGTTTCTTTTTAAATTATAAGTTATTTTGATACTGACAGCTGTTACCCGCTCAAAATCTTGACATAAAGTCATTATCCGCCAGAATATCTCCGCGGAAAGAAATGAGTCGCTTTACGCAAGAACAACTTTGGGAAATATTGGAAACTTATTTCCAAAGTGAGTGCTGTATAGCCCAAACAGTGCGTTATTTAAAAAGAAGTTTTGGTCGCAATGAAGCAACCACCGCCCCTGTTATACGCAAGTTTGTGCAAAAAGTTCGTGAGACTGGTATGTTAGTGGAAAACACTCAAGGTCGGTCCCCGTCGTCGTACTGTGTGCACAGACGAGAATGTGGCTGCTGAAGCCGAGAGTGTGAGTCTTAATTCACGAACATCGACTCGCCAACCCACCGTTGGCGTTACAGAGCCATGTTAACCGACTTTTTTTTACTGAAATAGGAGACATGAATTTAGATGACCTCTGGTTCATGCAGGATGGTGCGCCAAATCGATGCCACAATCGATCTTTTTCGCACCAAATTCCCAAATCGTGCTATCAACCGTCTTGGCGATGTCAATTGGTGGCCTCGGAACCGTGAAGAACCGATGTGATGCCAACAATCCGGAAACGATTCAAGCACTTAATGCCAATATCATCCAAGCATCATTATCCGTGAGCTACAGCCCGAAACCATCACCAAGGTCTTGGAAAATTGGAGTGACAGAATGCGCTACAGCGAAGCCAGCCGAGGCAACCACTTGAACGACGTTGTATTCCATAATTAATGGGAATATTTGCTCTTACTAATAAAGTCATAAAATATGGAAAAAGTTTAATTTTGTTCATTTTGTTGCATTTAAAAAAAAAACTTGTATATGGCCCACCCTGTATAATCAATTCAATATCAATTTAAAATTAGTTCCATACAATTAACCGTAGCGGCAATAGTCACGAAGTTCTAATTCCATGCAACGTTTTCTTATTGTTGTTGCATTTTTACTGTGTTCAGTGGTTGCCAACCATTTTCTGATTTTCGGGAGTAAAACCGATGAATCAATTTGCCGATGAAACACTTCGCCGTGAACCGCTTCGGAGTGTTTTTAACATAGTGCTACGCAAAATTAAATAATTATAATATAGTATGGCATGGGCGTCCGCAGGAATTTTTCGAGGGGGGGGGGAAGGTATGCATTGGTGTGCACGTTTATGAAAATGAGCCTGGAATGTTACCTATGAAATTTTATTGCCTGATATTTTCTGTGCAAACTTTGTAAACACTGTTATAATGCGAAAATTTATATTTTTTGATTTAACTTCCAGTAGAATGAACTTTTGGTTTACAAACTCATATTTACATTTATTAAATGTATTTAAAAATATTTAAAATAATTGTTGTTCGTTTTTAAATATAGTGTAAGATCCGTGCAGACAGAAAAAGATATTTTCAAGGTATTTATTTTATTTTATTATCATTTCAAATAGCTTTTTTGATTTTTTCTTTTGTTTGTATGAATTTTTTTTTTTTTTTTTTTAGCTTTGAACCAAGGATTTCAGGTGGAATACCTATTCAGTCAAGTCTGCATTGGTTTGAAATAGGGTGATAGTTTAGTGGGAAGGAAAGGGCTATAAAGTGAAACATGTGTAGAATGTTCTAAGCGTGGTGGAAAGCCAAAGAAACATGTGAATTTGAATCAGAGGTAAGTGTTATGCCTTTACCTCAGTCAATTCAAGTTATAAGGCAATCTCATCCACAAACTTCTCTACCATCAACTACAACTTGATGTAAATATTGATGAATTTTAAATTTCAGTTGATTAGAAATGAGGAGAGAAAATTTAGAAAGGTTTTTAAAGCGAAGGACCATGGCCTGGCCGGGAATCGAACCCGGGACCTCTGGGGTGGCAGTCGAGCACGCTAACAACTCGACTACCGAGGCGTGGGTGTGTGTATAATATATAAAAAGAGTGCATGATTCTCTTGTGTTTGTGTTTTAAAAATTGTTTTATATTCGTTTTTCTTGAATGCTCGTTCAGCTATGAACAGAGCAACATGCTTAATATTTTTTTAAGGTACTATTACCGTCTAGAATTTTCAAAAAATTAATTTTTGTTTTTTTACATTTTTAGATTCTTTATGCCTTCAATAATAACTGTCTAAAATATTAAATCGAAATTCGAAGCCAGTGCCGAGATATAACGACTCAATTTAAGCGCGCTCTCGGCTCGCAGGTGAAAAAAAAACTTTATACGCATTTTTCTCGAGTTTAGGTTTTTTTAACTGGCGGACAGTTAATCTCCAGATCTACTAGGCCGTTATTAATAATTTTTGCAGCATTTTGTTTGTTTTTATATCCTGTGTGATAGTTTACCACAATTTGACCACAAAAAAATATATAAAATTTTTAAGTCTGAAAAAAGGTCGTAAAAAAAGGCGATCTTTGAAAAAAAATGTCCGCCATTTTTTTTATTTTGAATGCTTTTTCAAATTTTCTGGTAAACTATCAGGTAAGACCACTTCCTTTTTATAACTCTTTTTGAATTTTATGTTTCAGACTTACCGTTCCAGAGATAAACTGTCCGCCATGCAGCAGTGTTTTTTTGAGATGAAAATTTGAGCGCCCTCTATTAAATGTACAATTAAAAGAAAATAAAAATAAAATTTTTTCGTAATCTTCAAGAACTGTTTAATACTGTAAAAAAAGTTTGATAACCATATATAATAAAAAAAGTTACAAAAATAATTGTTGAATATATGTTATTTTTTAGCATTCTAGACGGTATAGTACCTTAATTAGACATGAATGTTTTATATAATTTTAAAAATTTCTTTTGATTAGTCTTAGTTTTTTTCAAATGTGTAACATTCAGTCTATAGAGGGTCGATAGAATAATTTTTATTTTAAAATCCTTCTGATGAGCTTACTTGGTAGTAAGCGAAAATAATTCTTAAAGGAAACCCACGCGCTTACACGGCTTTAACCAGGAATTAGGCAATAGGTCGTTTTCCACTTTTTTCATCAGGTTGAATATCTTTTTATATTTTTTCGGCTTCCTTAGTTGCTATTATTAAGCTCCCACTTAGCAATGGGAAAATCGTATCCTAATATCCAAAATTTTTTTCATTAAACCCACCGTTTTTTTTAGATGAGCTAGGTTTATATTAATATTTATTCAAACAAATTTTTTTATATCAGATAGTAAATTATCTGTTTAATTTTTATTTTTATTCATTATTATTATTTATTATACATTGTTTGCTATTTGTAGTATATTATTTATTATTTCTCGTTAGTTTCATCTCTCTTTATTTTTAATCGCTACTTATTTTTTGTCATACAGTTATTTATTAAAAATTTTTTGTGTATTACTTATGTCTATTTTTGGTTTTTTTTATATTATTATATAGTTTTTATATATTATATGTTTTATTATAATTATATATAAAAACAGATTAGATTTTGATTAGTAAAAATAATTGACAGTAGCTAGACTTGGGATAAGAATGATTTAATTCTCATTTCAAGTAGACTAATACTCGGTGAGAGTAAGTTATTTTTGCTCTCACTTTGAGTGTAGTTAGATAAGGACTACATGTTAGACTCAGACGCCTAGACAACGGACTCAGACAGGGCTTAGTGGCTTTTTTGAATCCGACCTGTCTCTAGCTCCCTTTGGCAAAGTGCGTTGACACTTTGTTTAAAATTATCAATATTGTTTTTAACAAAGGTTGGGCTGTTGATCGCTACTCAGGGCTGGTTATGCAAACGTAACGGAGCGTGTCGTAGCGCTACTAAAATTTGCTATATGAACAATGCACATAAGTAGTTAATAAAATCTTAACAAAAAGTGAAAAAACTCAGATAAAACTAAGAAATCAGAACTTAAGAGTTTAAAACTTTGTAACATATACACAAAAATGTAACATAGGAAATAAAAATTTATAAAATTTTTCAGTAGAGGGGAGCAGGTTCCCCCCCCTGCACCCCCTGCACCCATCTGTGGACGCCCTTGTAGTATGGACACAGTAGCTTTTCAACTGCATGGTTCATAAATCGAATAATTCCAAAAAAATTTTCCCTAAATGTGGTTAATTTCCACGTAAGAGGTTGTCACCAATAATGACCAATTTGATTTTTTTGTTTCAGATTAGCCGTTCCTGACACTAGGTTGCAGCAGCGGGACAAGTCATTTTTTTTTAGTGCTTGATTTCATCGCCCTCTACCGGCTGAAGAAGTGATTTAAAAAAAAAAAATGTTTTTTGTTATCTTAAAACATTTATAAATATGTCGCAAAAAGTTTAAAATTGATATTTGATAAATATGATTGAAAAAAAAATATTAAAAATATATGTTTTTTTTTTCTACCAAAAGATTGGTACTACTCCCTTTAACAAAACGACTAACACTGACTAAGTAACAGAGTCGTAATGTACAGCATTTTAAAGTATATTTCAAACTTTTGAGAGTAACAAAAGAGTACGCAGAGTATATTTCTGTATTGGATTTATTTTCCTTATATATTTATGTTTTTGATACAAAATTTTACATATCACATAGTTTTATGATACATATTAACCCTCTCCAGCCCTCCCTTAAAGCACTCTGTTCAGGTGTAGGGAATAAATATACAAAAATCAAAAAATTTGTATGGGAGCCCCCCTAAGGAGTGGTCGGAGGGTATAGGTTCCAAAGGGAAACATTTTTCTTTTGCAAAAATAATGGGGGTCGGTTATACATATTAACCCTCTCTGGCCCTCCCTTAAAGCCCTCCTGTTCAGGTGTAGGGAATAAAAATTGCCATGTGCCAGCAACAAAGCTGTGTGGTGTTTTGAGTTTTACGTTTGAGGAAAAAAAATAAAACTGGACAAATGATTTTTATTTTTGAGCGTAAAATAAAAATTGAGGAAAAGTCCTTATTTCTAAGCGAAAATATAATAATTGAGAAACAATTTTTTTTGTTGAGCAAAAAAATAAAACTCAAAAATGATTCTTACTCTTAAACAGAAAAATTAAAATAAAAAAATAACTTTTATTTCTGATCAAAACAATTAAAACTGCATTAAAAACTTTTAGTTTTTGGATATCGCTTATAATAATAACGATCCCTGATTAAAACAGATTTAATTTACTCTTGGCATTATATGAAATGGGACACTTTAGTAAGAGTATTAAAGAGTAAATCAATTAACCACTTATAAATCAACTTTTTTGGGTTAAAGTTTCACTTCTTCCGTGCGTGGTAGCCACACATATTTTTGAAAATGTTAGTTAGAAAATGTAATTAGTTCATATTAAATGACAATTGCAATGACAAGTATTTTTGATATATCAGAGGTGCCAACGCTACGGTTTTGAAACCACGAAATGAAAGTCCTGCATATAAGTTGAACAATGAAGCTTTTTCCTAAACAACATTGTCTATTCTGGTAACGAATTCATTAATATACTTATTTTGACTATAATCCAGGTACCTACTTATAAAATTCTTTGGGTTTTCTAAGTTTCAGGTCTTTATGAACAATGCTGAACGATTTCAATTTAAATTTATCATCGGAAGATTCAACCGTTTCAGAACGTTATGAAATAAGTCAAGAATCGCATCAATTCTGGCAACGCCCACATAATCGCTATATACTTTGATGCTTAAAATGGGAAAATAATTCAATTTATTAGAAATGGAGTTGAATACCTTTACATGCGAGCATATAAAATACTCACAGAATAAGGCAATTAATTCATACCAAAATCTGGAACTCGGATAAGGGCTTGCCCGTAAATTCTGTTATATTTTTAAATTGAAAAGCTCAAAAGAAATGCTCAATGGCAAGACTTGTAATAAATAAAAAGAAAGCTTATCTCACATTACTTTTTCCTTCCTTCTATTGCATGAAAAAAAAATATAGCATGACGAATTTCGTTAAAAAAAAAAACACCTATCTGCTGCCTAGTTTAATCAGCCATCTCCAAACTGGCTCAATGTATCAAAGTCTACAACTACCCACACTTTAGCCCAATTTGCAGGTTCTCAGATCTTTTAAGGTTTGTCTTGAAATATGATTCCATCCTGCCGAAGCGCTTAGATATAAAAACAGCTACTCATGCTATTTTCAGTGTCTCTGCTACTCTAAAAAAGTTAAAAGTTTTATTTATACACTTCTTCACTTTTATTGAAATTTTCTACTATTCCATTCCAATAATGGAATCATTCTTAAATGTATCTTCAAATAAATTTTTAACGATTATCCGATTACCTTGTGAACTGCACAGAAATAGTCGATAAACGAGGCGAAGCAAAGCACCATTAGCCAAGCTAACGTTGGAATTTCTCGCATCGTAGAAACGACGCATTAACGCATCACCATTCATCTTTTACAACACTTTGATAATTTCACGGAGTGTTCGAAATGATAGCAGCCTATGCGCCATGGCCATTCTATTAGACTCACTCCACAACCATCCAGCCAGCCAGGCAGACAAGCTTTACCCAGACTATATAAATTCTATTAATTTATAGAACTGTCATCGTTTATTTAAAAACGCATGCATTCTCCCCGTTCCAACGCCATGCCGAGCTCCATACTTAATTTTCCATTTGTTTTTCTTGCAGCCCGCGACGCGTCTTAATGATGTGTATCTTTTTATTTGTTTTCGAATTTCTATTTTATTGAAATCAACACATCGCATCGCAACGCATCTTGTGTTAATATTTGACAGGCGAGATTCTATCACAGATAATAGCTACATTTTAATGGCTTTCAACAGTTGTTGTTTCCCCCCAGCCAAAAAAGAGCGCATTAGCTATGAGTTGTAGAGTTTTATTCGAAATCGTTTAAATTACACGGTGAGACCGCACAAAAGTTTCAGCCTAAATTCTTAAAAATTCCGAGAGAGGGACATCTTGTGATTATATCGCGACTAGTCCGACCTCTCAGTTCCATCACAATTTTTTTTAAAAAATTCTCAAAGTTAAAAAGTAGGAATTCTAGTATTCCGACTTTTAACAATTTTTTACATATGCTTAGGTTGTGAGAATTTAAAAACAAAATGCACTTTTGTTCAATAGAATTAAACGTTTAATTTAACAGTGCCAAAAGATTTTTGAAAAAAATATATGAAGTGGGTTTATCGCAATGGAGAAGTAAATTTTTCAAAAATTTTGTACAAATGTTAGTCCTTCTTTATTTTTTTTAACAAACAAAACAAACAAAAATCCTTAGTTTTTTTACAGGAATTATTAAAACTACTAAGTACCTTTCAAAAAAGTCTAAGATAACTGAAATCAGTTGCAAATTGGAAAAATGGCAGAAGTTGTAAGGTGTTTTTTAAATCGACAATCATCGATTTTTCTGATATACGTTCACAGCGTTCAAACTGCTGCCATTTAACCAAATGATAACGGATTTTGCTCATATATGGATTGTTAGAATGCACAAGCTAAATGCCATATTTTGCGATTCTAGATTTTGTAGAAAATAAAAACGGCGATATCTTATGACTGCGAATAATAAAAGTTTTATTAATTTTTTGGGATAAAAGTTCAAATTTTGATTGAATGTATGTTTGTGCCTTTATTGTAAATTGTATTTATGTTGGTGCTCTTCACAACACCTCATCCAGTACCTAAAACAAACACAAATTAGACTACAATTATTGGCACTCAAAAATTTGGCACCAATTATTGGCACCCTTTACTTTAATAGCATTTATGAAATATCGTTAAAGTCCAGTTGTTTATGAATTCTACTTTTCTAATTCTGTAGTTTTTGCTTCTCTTAGTTCTCAATTGTGTAATAACATTAAGAAGTTCATTTGCTTGTAAACTTCGGAGCTGCAAAAGTGTTTTCATCGTCAGTGAAAAACAAGTTTTACAGTGTTGATATCAATAGCAAACCGAAATTTGATGAGTACTGTTTCTTATTTGTTAATAGATTTTTTATGTAGACGCGTTTGATTTTTTTGATTAATTAAACATTAAATAGTTTATTTTAATCTTAATATCTAAGTTTATACCGCATGATTGTAATTAAACGTGGGTGCCAATAATTGATTCCAAAAAAACAAAAATTCAATTATTGGCAGGGGGTGCCAATAACTGAATTTGATGTTACTACAATAACTGGCACTGCCAGTCATTATACTTTTTTTAATGCCAATAATTGAATATTTTCTTTTTTCAGAATAGTAATTTAAAATGCAAAAAAAAATGGGAAAGTACGATGAAAGTATTTTACAAAAAGCCCTGTCAGCAACTTCGTCTGGGTCCAAAATTTTCTAAAATTCGACCATGCCCACAAACTGTTTTGAGTGAGACGGAAGAAAACGCAATTGTGGAATGGGTCAAAGTCTTCCAACGGAAAGGGTTTCCTAAAAGGAAGGAAGATATATTTGTTGCTATAAAAGATATTCTCGAAGCGAATAAGCGTGATCACCCATTTGGGGAAGAAAATGTGGAAGGCAAAGAATGGTTTACATTAGAGTTGGGCAAATGGAGCACATTATGCACAGGCGCACAATTTACGCCAACTGAAGACCAATTTATTAAATGAACCTGAAGACGTCAAATAAAAATAATCCCTTTTTAAGAAATCATCATCTTAATATGCACAAAATGCAACACTTGCTTTTCTTAAGACTATTCTCTCACTCTCACACTTTCTATAAATCTAAGCTTTGAGTTCTTTCACAGCTTGCCGTTCTCCTTTCCGATTAACACCCGAATTCATCCAGCAGGCAAGTTGGCGCACACTGGCGCCCACTGCCGCAGAATGTGAGTCAGATATGCCCGTCCCTAGTTTACATCATTTTTAAGAAATAAAGAAAACGATGCCGGTAGATTGGGCTACGGAATAAGTGACAACGGTTGGATGACGAAACAAACTTTTTATGAATTTTTACTTTGAAAAATAAAGAATTTGTTTTTATGAATTAAAAAATAAAAATATTAATAAACAACCAGCTATTATTTACTTGTTTAAAATGTTGGGTGCCAATCATTACGTTTTTGTGAGTGCCAATGATTGTGGTAATATGCCAATAATTATAGTTTTTAAACTGCCAATAATTGTACTCAAGTGCCAACGATTGTAGTAATTAATATGGCAATAATTGTATTGACGTGCCAATAATTGTGGTTTTATAAAGACTTTTCTCATTTTGATTATCACTAAACGCAGAGAGATCGTATGAATATGTTCAAAATCAATTCTAATACAGAATTTCCCAAAATATAAAATAAAATTCCAAAGAGAACATTCACTTAAAAACTGAATGTATGCTACAGCTTTGAAGGCAAAATTTCCTTATGGGTGCCAATGATTGTAGTCGGTACGCTAGCAATAAAAGATTGCAAATTTTTATTTTTGTACCGGTCCACCATTGTTTTTGTCGTTTGATTGAAGCGCTCGCCTTGTTCATCAGACTTGGTTGGAATTGGCTGTTCGAATACATCTATATGATGGTGCAGAAAGAGTACTTTAAGCGACATTCGAACATTGCGCTGGTTAAACGCTTCCATAAAATCAGTGACAAGACTTGGTGCTGCGTTTTCTTCTGGAACCGGATGTAGCATTAACAATTCCTCAGAATGTTATTCGGGAAGAAATACGAACATAGTGTCTTGATACACTTATGACTTCTGCATTTTTCGATTGAATTTCAATACTTTTTTGTTGACACAACAGTAGCAGAACTTTTAGCATGACGACGAACAGATTTCCAATCACAGGTATTCCGAATGCCATTACTTTCTTGAAGCCTTTTATGAAAGCTAACATAATGTATTGCAAGGAACATAAAAAATTGGGTGCCCAAGAAACATTTTTTTGCATATCAAGGACAAAATAACTTTTATAAGCGTTTTGAACTTTATCTAAAATCGCTTGACGATATGATTTTAGTGTATATCTAAACACACGTAACAAAGAGTGTTTATTTTATCGCACATCATGAATAAAAAAGTCTGAAAAGTATAACAGATGGTAAACCCATTGCATCAACAATTTTCAGTTTTTTGATCTGCTCAAAGTACACAATATTTAACTTACCGCAGGATATAACAACAGCAAGGAGCTCAAATAAATTTCTTTCGGAAATAATTTGGAAAATATGCAATGCACTTGTCACTATTCAAATTACACAATTCCAAATGAAGTAGCACAAATAAGGAGTTTTTCAATCGTAAAGACACTCAGATTATCTCACAAAAATGTTGTGATATCTTGTTTGACATCGTCTTTTTTTATTTTCTACAAAAACTAGAATCGCAAAATGTGACATTTGGCTTGTTTATTCTAACAATCCATATATGAGCAAAATCCGTTATCATTTGGTTAAATGGCAGCAGTTTGAACGCTGTGAACGTACATATATCAGAAAAATCGATGATTGTCGACACTTTAAAACTTCTGCCATTTTTCCAATTTTCAACTGATTTGAATTATCTTAGACTTTTTTGAAAGGTACTTAGTAGTTTTAATAGTTCCTGTAAAAAAACTAAGGATTTTTGTTTGCTTTGTTTGTTAAAAAAAATAAAGAAGGACTAACATTTGTACAAAATTTTTGAAAAATTTACTTCTCCATTGCGATAAACCCACTTCATATATTTTTTTCAAAAATCTTTTGGCACTGTTAAATTTAACGTTTAATTCTATTGAACAAAAGTGCATTTTGTTTTTAAATTCTCACAACCTAAGCACATGTACAAAATTGTTAAAAGTCGAAATACTAGAATTCCTACTTGTTAACTTTGAGAATTTTTAAAAAAAAATTGTGATGGAACTGAGAGGTCGGACTGGTCGCGATATAATCACAAGATGTCCCTCTCTCGGAATTTTAAAGAATTTAGGCTGAAACTTTTTTAAAGGTCGAATCGGTCACACAGTGTTATGTTAACAACAGGTGATCCGAGTTCGAAGTGGCCGAATGGCCGTGGAGGAAAAAAGTCGTATGGGAATGTTTTAACAAGCTATAGATACAGCTGGATGGGCGCTTGTCAGCAGTGCTTGAAGCACATAAAGTGGTGTGTAATTGCGTGAAAACTTCACATTCCGAGCAGTTTCAGACTTGTATCTGCTGCATTACGGTACTTCTGAGATGCGTCTGTATCTGTAAGATACGCAGTTAAAGTTCGGTCTCATGCTGGCTCAAAGAAAGTAAGCATTCAAGAAGCATTTATTTTCGTTTAATTAGAAACTTAATGAATAACTTTAACTACGCTCCGGCAGCAAAACAAACTATTTTAATTAGTTTTGAAGCATCACTTGGAATCATTTTTATGTCGTGGCTTGGACGCACTCTTCTAGTCTGTCCTCTGAACACTGTTCTGCACAACAATTGATAAGTTGGCGCTTGTTTGCGTTAAATCTAAGCTTTGCTGATGCTGAAGTTGATGCTGATGCTCATTCTTATGGCTGTCAAGTGGCTTGCAACAGCAATATTCCGCTATAGCTGCATCTATTCAAACGCTGCAACGTCGATATGTACTCAATGCTGAAGCATTAAAAAGTTTAATTAACCAATTTTAAACAACACACTCTGCAAACCTCTCTCTCCTCCCCACAACACAAATCATGGCCATTGCATAACAAGATTGAGTCGCTGCTTGGCACGCTTCTATGTCCGTTGGCGTTAACTTGTATTTTGCATACAATTTCTGAAGATTGAAAAATTAATTTAAGAAGAAGAATTAATTAGAAACCCTCTTGTTTGACTTTCGTTCAGACATTTAATTTCCGCCTTCAATTAAAATAAAACCTTGACGAAACAACACCTTGCTAGGATGCAGCAACAGCAACAGCAACAGCAGCAGTAGAGGCAGCACAAGCGTAAGAGGCATAGCGCCCGGGCACTGTAGCCGGCGGAGACGTAGGCAAAGACAAAACTTTATGGAAGACAGCAGCAGAGAAAAACATTCAATTTAGAGACAAAGATATTAAAAAGTTCACTCCTGTCAGCTGCAATGTTACAGACAAGGGATATTTTGTTACAACTTCTTGCTTTGATGGCATTTTTTCTTAATTAAACTCAGTTTTTATACTTTTTTTACTGACTGAAACGCTTACAATTTCTTGTTCAGTGTTTTCCCAAAACATGCCCTTCGGTAGATATTAACAACAATGTCTTCAAAGCAAGGTGAACTTAACAAAGTCTACAAAGCACGGCGCACAATATTGTTGGCAGTGTAAAAAATAAAGCATCTTAAAAGTTAAATATATCAGTTGTTGAGTAGATTGTCCCGAGATAGTTTTATCGACAAGTGTCTTCAACCGTGTAAATATTGGATTTATTTCAAATCCCTTATTTAAAGACTTTAAAAGTAATATTTTGATCAGTGTAAGTTAAAATTTTTTACAAAGATCAAAGCTATCTTGTATAAATGTGAGAAAAAATAGTAAAAAAATTTGGCTACCTTGATTCGGGGGTAGAGCGTTCATGTACAGATAAACCTGCTTTTAAACAGAATACATTATAAGAAAAAACTTTGTCTAGAAAGATATTTGTTTTGAAAAAGTGAACATACCTCATATAACCCTTAAGTGCAAATTACAAAAATAAACTCAGACGTGCATGTCTCTTTGATATGGGTATCATGAGGTCCGTTAGATATGAACCAAGGATTTCAGATGTTATTCAGTAAAGTTTTGTCTTAGCATTGGCGTCGAAACATGTGAATTGTAATCTGAGGCAAGTGTTCTGTTAATTTTAATTTTAGTTTATTTAATTTCAGTTAATTTTAGTTATAAGATAATCCCACCAACAAACAAGAAACGCAGACAATTTAAAGCATAGAACCATCACCAAGCCGGAATTCGAACCTGGGGCACCTTGAGGTGGTAGTCAAGCGCTTTACCTACTCAACTACCGAGGCCTCGACTACCATCAACACTGAACCAGAGACCGTTTTGACGCCGATATAATGCCAATTCTTCAGCTATAAATCTTTCATTAATTATACTGAAAAGGTGTTGAATCGTACAAGGCCGATACCGGTATATTTGCTAAGGATGACAAAAATTTGAACAGATTTCTGAAAAGATATTTTACGAGTACTCTTACTTATTACTAAATTTAACAGACCAGAATTTTGCTCTCATAAAGTTTGAATTCAGAAGGATTTTTCAATTCAGACTAGAATTTTCAGTATTTCCAGACCTTTGAATTGTACTTAGTTTCATATAAATAATCTTAACGATTAGTACCTAGGACCCCACAATATAAGCCTCCCCTAACCACAAAACTTTTCAACTTCCATGTATAAAGGACCACATAGGAATATTTTTTTTAATTATTTCCGAAGAACTCCTTTATAGCCTATTGTCTAGAGTTAAAATAATATTACAGAGTTATGTTCCTTTATAAGGTTATATAATAAGCAACAGTTCTTAATCTTCTTCTTAAAAAAAAAAAAAAAAATAAGAAAGGACAAGTTTTTCAAAAATTTGTAGAAATAAGGTGTGGTGTTTTAAGTTTGCTGCTCTATATTCTCTAATTTCTTTTGTTAATCAATTTTATATAAGTTTATTCGATGACTGCATCGAATGAAACTTTGGTGTATTAGAGCGCACCACGCTGCTGTTGGGATGGCTAAAGATAGCCGAACTGTTTTGAGATTTAAAGAAAAAACTAAGGCAGTGATGCCGCTTTAAGTTGTGATCTAAAAATTTTGGTTTATTTAAAATTACTCCGGTTTATAAACAAAATTTAACAGCATTTTTCTTAAAAATATTCTACCACTATTTCCAATACTCCTCCTTTAATTCCAATTCTTAATTTGGTTTCCCGATATTTTTTAAAACGTGACCAATAAAATTTTACTTGCTTCACTTGCATTCTTTCTTCCCCTCAAACGTTAATATTGAAATGTTTAGCCTTGACTTAAAAGAGTCAATGGCATAAGTTCAGTTTAATGCTTGTTGTTGTTATATTATGTTTTCTAGCAATAAGTGTGAAACTTAATGCTCGCTGTCGCGTTTATGCTTATGCAGTATCTAGCGGATGAAGCGAAAGGGGATGACAAGTGCATTGAACAGGAATTTGAGACTCTTAGTTATTAATAACATAATTGTTTACTTTAAAATTTTGACTGAAAATTTTGGGGTTTTTATTTGGTGATAAATTATTGATTTAATTGTTTTAGTTGGTGGTCTAGATTTTTGTTTTGTGTTGCACAAAAGAAATAATGTAGTTAAAGAATGAAATGTTTAAGTTGGTGGTAATAGTGACTTTGAAGAGTACACTACAAAGGTAATGCATTTAAATGGTTTTTAAAAAAAAAAACAAATCAAAAGTTCATTATCACTCTTTAAATAAAAATATATACCACGAATTCCACGAAAAATTCAACCTCATAGTCCAAAAATCAAATTGTAAAGAGAGAAGAGAAACTATATAGAATACTTATATTCTATCGAATTCGGACAACACGTTTTAAGTTGAATTTTTCAAGATAGCGGTAGTTTTTCTGTGTTTTTTTTACTTTCGCGTGGTGAATAAGTTGAGCGAAAATTTTGCAGTTTTATTGTGATATTTGCCGTGAGGGCGTGCGCTGTTTATTACAACAATTAGAAAAAAAAATATTTGCTTCAAATTTTTTTATATTTTCCTAATAATCATACATATATATGAATAAATAATTATCAACGACATACCGTGGTAAGAGCAGTTAAATAAATTAAGAAAATATGTAGCATGTGCGTGACAATATTGATATATGTTTCAATGCAGACTCTAATATAAGAAATTTTTCGCGGAAAATGCTATTATGTGTGGATATTGAGATGGCAAACCAGATTGAAAAACATTTTTTTTACTATTTCCATTGAAAAAAATTCCACGCGTTTCGCACATGTTACACTTTTTTCTATACAACAATGTAGTTTTTACACACTACGGGGTCGTTCATAAATTACGTTACCAATTTAGAGGGGAGGAGGGGCTTTAAAATGTATTACGATTAGTAATGATATGGGTGGTCTCATATATAGCAAAGTGACCAAAAAGAAAACAACTTAAAAAATTGAAATTAATAGATACACCCTTCATTTAAAAAATGTCCATCCTTACATCTGCATTATACGGTCAAACGTCTAAATTGACGGTTAACTATTGACAAGTGTCAATATGAATTCTCATAAGTGAGTTTTATTTAATTTAACCCTTAAATGCCCAGTGTATCTTTTTGGATACAACGGAGAAAATAAGCTATTTATTTTAAAATATTGCAAAAATTAAAATGCTGGATATGTAATTTCACTCAGAAAATTTCAAATATAAAACAAAAATTTATTATTGGCATAACTTTGTTGGTTTGGGAAATATTGACCATCAAATTAAAAAGTTTTTTCATTTTTATGGAAAGTTCGGTTTTTGACATGAAATACCTTTTAAACTATTAATTATTTTAGAGTATCATTTAACAAACAAATTTAGAGTTATCATACAAAGAATCGCTTTCTACGTTTTTGCCAACCAAGCTGATTGATGGTATACGTCGGAATGTCCACTGTATCTATTTTGATACAACCATGTTTTCTTTAAACAAAAATTTGTTCCAAAAGAAATAAAAACGGGGTCGTGTTCAGGGGATCATTTAGCACAACATAATTTTAATGATATCGGTGTTGTTGGGCATTTAAGGGTTCAAATAAATCGGAATATAAATTATTATTCAAATAAATCCATTTTAAGGAATCATATTCACAAAAACACTGAACTTGGTGATGTACGGGTGCAGCCTTTACGGGTACTCTCTCAAAGGCCAGGCGAATTTCTTTACATAAGAAATGAGAATACACCTGAATAGGTCCACATGGAATCTGTTGAAGAATTTGAAGAGTCCCCAAAGTTCCAGCTCCTTCAATTCCAGTGATTGAGAGCATCGACTTTTGGACCGAATAGAATGGAATAGTTTTTATCGATTAAAATAATTGATTTTCAAATTTTTTTCTTAAATGTATCTAGTAATGACATAAAAGAGATTAAAAAAAAGAAAATAAGAAATTTTTAATCTTTTTGTTCTGTATTTCAGTTTTTAGTAAATATGGTCGAAGGTAACAGTAATATGAACGTACGCTGTAATTGTGCGTGACGAATGTAACATGTGCGTGACGGTGTTTAAAGTTGAAAAAATTGTTTTATAATTTTTGTTTCTCAAATAACTTAACTACTAATATAATCTAGGATAACCTCTTATTGCTGTAAAAAAATATGAAAATTGTATCTGAAGTCAATTCGCAGAAATTTCAGATAGAAGCTGACATCAAATTTTTAAAGGGAAAATTTTGTAGCACGTGCGTACGCTACATTTTGCTTAATATCACCGAAATTCATAAGTGGATTCATAAAACCTTTACCCATTTTAAATAGACCGTGAAATTAATTAATAAAAATTGCAAATCAGTTTTCGCAAAAATTTCTTCTTAAGTAAATCAGTTGCAATTATTCGCAAGCTGTAACAGTGCGTGACATGGAATTCATGATATTAATATACAGTACACGTCCAATATAACGAATACCCGATTTAACAAATGTCTAATATAAAGAACGGCAAAATCTCTTCATTGACTATTCTATATAACGAATTCAAATTTTTTGTTGTCATTCGATTTAACGAACACTCAAGGGCTTCTATACAATGGACTTCAGAAAATAATGTAAACTGCACTAAAATCATTCTTTTACAAGAGAAATTTTAACTAAAAAAAAAAAAAAATATGCAAATATTTTATAAATATATAAATAAAAACTGAACAACTAAAAAGTATATTTCTTTGTTTAAAATATTTATTCGATATAACGAATTTTTCGATTTAACGAAAAGGCTGGACAAGAAACCATTCGTTATATTGGACGTCTACTGTATGTAAAAGTATTAATGTATTTGAAAATAGCTTTAAGAAAAATAAATTAAAATCTTAGACAAATTATGGAAAAACTAAAAGAAGTCACGTATTTATTCTAGCTAAGAGTGGCAAAAATTCAATATCAGTGGACTTTTCAAATCGAATTTAAGACTCCAACTTGAGGCAATCGGTGGGGGCACGAAAAATATGGGCGAATCGTTTTCATAATAAAAAAATATTTTTACCGAAATAATTTTAATTTATTTTAAATATTTTATATATTTGGAAATAGTTTTATTCCTTTTATTTTTAATTTTTTGTTTTTATAGGATCACGTTTTTTATTAAGTTTTTTTTTTTATTTACTATGGGCCAAGGAATAATATATACACAAAGGTCATCAGATATCTTAAGACTGCTCTAAATATAATCTTTTGATTATTTCCAAGAGTTAATGTGCTGGAGTTTTCGAACATTATGAAGCAACGACCATCCAACGTAACGACATACCGCAGATATTCTAGTTTTACTCTAAAAAATATTCTTAAGAAAAAATTTTTCGAAATCTAGTTCCAATTGGTCAGTTCTTGGTTATTAACTTGCCAAGATACCCTAGGTCAAGACAGCATTATTTATAGATAAGGGAATTTGGATAACGGACTTTAATTACATATTCCAAAAATATACGGACTTCAAAGCTATTTGCTGCAACTTTTTTTTTTTTTTTTTTTTTTTTGATTCGAGGTAAGAAATCTTCATAAATACGTATGACCCGCGCCATACGCATGTGCAATTTACATTCTAAGAAGTTCCCAGATCAGCCGGACTGATAGAATGCACCTACGTGCTAAAACTTACCAACAATTGGCAAATAAAAGCCTTCACTAAGCACAATTGCTTGGCCTTTCAGCGGAAATTAAAATTGAAATAAAGAAACATTTGAAATTTGAAAATTTTTGTGCTTTTGTAAACATCATAAACATCATCAAATAAAAGCACATTCTTCATAATACGAAGCAATACAAGACAACATCCAAAGTAATTTATTAGACCATATATAACCGCATTCTGTCCACCCCAAGATCCTACGTGGAAAAGAGATGCAATACACAACATAGCACAGATATACAAGTATATATTGTGCAGGTACAATATATTTATATATTCGGGTCACTCAAATAAGGGAACACCGAGCTAAAGTTATTATTTGGATATGCATTTGGGCCAACGCAGGTAAAAACTTGTATGGAAAAGAGATAAACTCTGACACACCAAGCCGAGAGACACGGTATACATGGTCACATTTCAAACTTGGGAAGCTATAGAACTAAAGATCTAAAATAATTTCATGAAAAAATAAAGCAACGAAACTGAATAAAACGAAAACTTAAAGTATATATCATATTCGATGATGCTTATTTGTTAAATCGTAAAATCTACATAATTATCGCGAGTTATATTTGTTATCACAAGGAATGCGTTAAGTATTCAAATGTAAAATCATTTCGCGTTTTAAGACATCCACATCCACTTAAAATGGAAACACATTATTGCTCCAAAAAGTTCCTGTCCTTGACAAAATGAGTAAAATATGGTGAAATGGGATAGCACTATAAGGGACTGGGGAAAAATGGGCAAAAAAGCTGGATGGATCAAAAATTAGAATGAGGAGACATTGTTTAGAAAAACAAAATTATATGTTAAGGACTTATTAGTAGACGAGGCCAATATATGGGCTGGCGCACCGTTATGAAAGGTAGTAGCAATGTTAATCTTGATATTGAAAGTAAACGTTGAAAGTCTTATTCGTAAATATTTCGTGATACATGGAATAGCATTTCTAATGACAGTAAATTATTTACGGAGAGTGTGGAGAAAATTGAGAGCAAAGAGGGACAGATGTGTAATAACATTGCGTGGTTTTTATATTTTGAGAAGTTTTTAAATATCTAATTTATGCAGTGATTTGTTTTTTCTATTTGGAAATTACTTCAAACCTTCAGTTAAATATAGCATATGTTATAAATAATATATCATAAATATGGCAAGCACAATATTCTTGCCAGTAAAAGTTGGGGTTGCGTAGTAACGATCTGAAAAAATCTAATTTCTTAAATAAATGGTAAAGAACATCAGAAAAACTTTGAATTGGAATAACAGCCAACAGTTAATATTTCATACAGAACTTTCTAAAATGCTTACACGTTTTTCAATATGTTAAAAATATTTTCAAATATTAAAAAGTTAATCTAGATAGCTATATGTGTATATTTTTGAAGTGAAACTTCTTAGGCGGCGGTTCGAAATTTGAATGAGAATATTGAGGAGTGAAATTTCAAGGTCAATTTACTTCATTTCGTTACACGATAGAGAAGAAAGATGTGTTTTACAGTAGAGAGAATGAGAGAGATACACATTATATAAAAGACTTAAAAAATTTGCTTGTCACCGCTGAGGATCGAACTTGCGAACTAACGATTCCAAAGACAACGCTCTATCCATCGAGATAAACTCTTCATATATAAATATGCTCTATATACCAATTAATCAAACTACTTTTGCTGTAGATGCCCAGCGGGAAAATAAAAAGCGTTCCGAGAAATAGCGATGTGCTTTTCAGAGTTCAGAGTTGTGGAGCTCATGTTTTTATACACATTTTGTTCATAACAAAAACAGCGGAAAGTAGCAGAGAAAGAACATTTGATTGTAATGCGAGCGGTGCGAGTTCAATCCTCGCATATTAAAAAATGTTCTTTCTTTTTTTTTGTTTTTTTTAAAGAGCTTTTTAACTATTTGTTTGTTAAGAAGCGCTTTCATCCTAGGATATCCAATATAAATTTTAATATGAATTTGGTTTACTTAAAAAGCGCTTCAGATGTGTGAAGCGCTATGGCAGAAGCGCTTGTTTAGGGCTTTTGAAATGCTTCGATTACCGCTGGGTGGCAAAAGCCGCAGATTGTGTGCTGATTGCGTTCTATGTATGGCAGACAGGGGGGTTGCAATGACTCGGGTAGAAGAGAGAAAGATTCAGCGAAACAGAAGTGAATAAGAGAGTTGCCCTGAGCGCATTATGATTTTCGCAAAGTAAACTCTCATACTAGGGCTGCCATGCCAATATTTTGACGTGACGAAGTTACGTTATACTGCTCTAGTTTCCAAAAAAGTTGAAAAATAAATTTTTTAAAAATTCATCTGCGTTTCATTGAATTGTTATTCGCTGGGTATAAGAGCTATGATTAAAAAAATAGTATGACCGTAAAGGTTAATTCTTTGGCTATATTAAAAAAATAAAAAAAATTTAATACGGCATAGGGACGTAGTGGGAGCTGCGTAAGCAACGCAACTTAAAATTTGTTACATGGAATTATTACTCGCTGAGTATTAGTGCTAGGATTAAAAATACGATACGCCAATAAAGGCCTACTGGAAGCCCTCACAACAAAATTAGACAAAAAATTTCTGACATCATGGGGACTCTGAGAGAGCCGCTCAAAGATCGATAACGCAACATTCATGCAGCGGCGTTGCATTGAATTTTTACTCAATGAGTATATAACCTACGATAAAAGTTTAAAAAGGAAAATAAACTTTTTATACATGGCTTTACGACAAAAATAAAAAAAAAATTCCAGCGTCGTCAGGTCGTGAATATAGCAGCTTATGTAACAGAAATGTAATATCGTTGCATGGAATTATTACACACTCAGGAGGAGTGCTACAGTAAATTTTGTTTTACGACAGCAGGGATGTGTTATTACGCTTCACAACTAAATTACAAAAAAAATTTTGTTGTCATGATTTCAGGGATGCAATCACATAATGCAGTAAAAATGCTAAAGCCATGAAAAAACGTTGCATGGATTTTTAACTCTGTGACTACTGGTGCAACGGTAAATTTTAAGGAACGAAAACAAAGGTGAGGTCTTCGGGCATATGACAAAAATAAAAAAAAAATTTGACGGCGTGTCAAAAACCCCCAGGGAACCGCCTAATGTGACGCATATGCATCACTTTTGCTGGATTAATTGAAATTAGAGCACAACCAATGGTGAAGCAAAAAAAAAACTAAAAGAAAAGCACCAACTCCAAATCCAACAACAACTTCAACTCCAACACCAACACCAACACCAACACCAACACCAACACCAACACCAACACCAACACCAACACCAACACCAACACCAACACCAACACCAACACCAACACCAACACCAACACCAACACCAACACCAACACCAACACCAACACCAACACCAACACCAACACCAACACAAACAACAACACCAACACCAACACCAACACCAACACCAACACCAACACCAACACCAACACCAACACCAACACCAACACCAACACCAACACCAACACCAACACCAACACCAAAACCAACACCAACACCAACACCAAGACCAACACCAACACCAAGACCAACACCAACACCAACACCAACACCAACAGCAACACCAATACCAACACCAACACCAACACCAACACCCACAACAACACCAACACCAACACCAACACCAACATCAACAACAACACCAACACCAACACCAACACCAACACCAACACCAACACCAACACCAACACCAACACCAACACCAACACCAACACCAACACCAACACCAACACAAACAACAGCACCAACACCAACACCAATACCAACACCAACACCAACACCAACACCAACACCAACACCAACACCAACACAAACAACAACACCAACACCAACAACAACACCAACACCAACACCAACACCAACACCAACACCAAGACCAACACCAACACCAACACCAAGACCAACACCAACACCAACACCAACACCAACACCAACACCAACACCAACACCAACACCAACACCAACACCAACACCAACACCAACACCAACACCAACACCAACACCAACACCAACACCAACACCAACACCAACACCAACACCAACACCAACACAAACAACAACACCAACACCAACACCAACACCAACACCAACACCAACACCAACACCAACACCAACACCAACACCAACACCAACACCAACACCAAAACCAACACCAACACCAACACCAAGACCAACACCAAGACCAACACCAACACCAACACCAACACCAACAGCAACACCAATACCAACACCAACACCAACACCAACACCCACAACAACACCAACACCAACACCAACACCAACACCAACAACAACACCAACACCAACACCAACACCAACACCAACACCAACACCAACACCAACACCAACACCAACACAAACACCAACACCAACACCAACACCAACACCAACACCAAGACCAACACCAACACCAACACCAACACCAACACCAACACCAACACCAACACCAACACCAACACCAACACCAACACCAACACCAACACCAACACCAACACCAACACCAACACCAACACCAACACCAACACCAACACCAACACCAACACCAACACCAACACCAACACCAACACCAACACCAACACCAACACCAAAACCAACACCAACACCAACACCAAGACCAACACCAAGACCAACACCAACACCAACACCAACACCAACAGCAACACCAATACCAACACCAACACCAACACCAACACCCACAACAACACCAACACCAACACCAACACCAACACCAACAACAACACCAACACCAACACCAACACCAACACCAACACCAACACCAACACCAACACCAACACCAACACCAACAACAACACCAACACCAACAGCAACAGCAACACCAACACCAACACCAACACCAACACCAACATCAACATCAACATCAACATCAACATCAACATAACCATTAACATCAACATCAATATCAACATAACCATTAACATCAACATCAACATCAACATCAACATCAACATTAACATCAACATCAACATCGACATCAACATCAACATCAATATCAATATTAACATAAACATCAATATCAACATCAAGATCAACATCAACATCAACATCAACATCAACATCAACATCAACATCAACATCAACATCAACATCAACATCAACATCAACATCAACATCAACATCAACATCAACAACAATAGCAAGAAACTTCATCACGTCAAAACCTACGGGTGTGTCCACGGGCTGTGTCGTTTTTTTTTTAATAAATATATCATTACAAATGTATCACCTGTCTGGTCTGGGCTAAAAAATTAAGGTACAGATAGAACCAATAGAAGAAAACAACTGTGGCAGACAATGTCTAGAACATAGATGTTCTTTTGCATTCGGGGATATAGATTCAAATTAGAAGAGATAACAAGGATTATTTTTGCAGAATATTGTGACCTTATAAAAAATAGAAAAAAAGCAAATTCTTAGTTTTCTTATTCTTCTTAGTCTTAGACGAATAAATTTTGTCTTCCATTCCTTAATTACTCACTCACTAGAAGTTTATACTGATATTTTGATGTGAATCCGCAGAAAATCCTACGATCTCCAATAATTTTACTTCAATAGTTATTCTACGATGAAATGAATATTTAACAAAATTTCCTTGGGTATTGTTTATAAGTTAAATTGGAAATAGATCTGAGTATTGAAAAATTTCGTGTGTTCTTATTTCAGAGCTTAACTATCTCCATTTGAAACATCTGTACTTATTGCTCTTCAAGCAAAAGTTTTAAAATCTGGTATTGATTATAGCGTTTGTGGTTTTCTTAAATGTTATGTATGTAATTCACTTAAATGTTTTAATTACAAACAACAGCAAAAATACAGCCATCATTAATCATCCTAATTAGCCAATACAATATTGCACTTGTTTAGCTGTACTTTTCCAAAAATCTTTTACATCCGTTCATTTAAGTGATTCCTTCACAAAACTACTAGCAAAGCTCACACTTTCTATCCTCAACTCGACCAAACTCAAAAATCCATCCCACTTCAAAGAATTGTTTGCCGAAGTTCTTGCTTCAAGTGTCCCAAAGACCGACCAATTGGCAGACATGATTTGTAACATTTTTCATGCCTGAGTATAAGAAATTAAATAAAGAACATATGCTGCAAGTGCTCGTAACTAAGACGGCAAGAAAGAATGAAGGAAAACAAGAGAGATTGTAAAATTGTATCGTTAAGAATGTTCGCAGTCCGTCCACAACAAATACGAGTAACTGCGCTTTTTTGCTTCTTAACTTGTTCGGTTGATGTCCGTTGAAGTTGTTTGAGAGATGGAGATGGAGATGAAGAAGGGAACACATCTCCAATGGCTTTAATTAGTCAATTTTGTTGACTCGCTGTAATCTGCTAGAGGAAGTGAAAGGAAGAAAAAAACGAGAAAAACATGATCAATTGTGTGGACTATGGCGCAATAGGGTGGCGCTAGAAGGTACGAAATGGTGCACAGAAGCACCTTACTGCAGTGCACTTAAGGTTATGGTGTATATAGTATACTTTTCTATCTCAATTTCCACATCGTCTCTTCAGACCCGCGTTTATTCGCAGTTGGTAACAACTCAGCAGCTCGGAAGCATCTCGTGTTATCGTCTAATGTGTAGCTGGAAGCTGTTTGCATTTGCACTCCTTCTGCACTGGTGGCTGCCGCTGCTGCTGTTGCTGCAGTACGTCCGGGGTGCTGAGACGCAGAGTGTAGTTAATGCGCAAAGTAATAATATAAAAACTCGTTGAAGACGGATGAAGCAGCGACACTCTCTTGTATTGGTAAGCTTCCTGCATGCCACCTTACAAAAAAAGATTCAACAAAAGCAACAGCCGGCACAGCGAAGCTGTAGCGACACCATTCACCGAGCCATCATCTCGCAGAGCTCCGCATAATTATAATCAACGTCATTTACCCGAAGCAACAACATTCATTTTACTTTGCCTCCATCCCTCTAACACCTCATGTCCACCGAGTGAATGCCAGCCATGCTTCCAAAACAAGTGAATGCCGGCCACTGGCAGTGGCGCTAATTCCTCATCGTAGCGCATGAATCTTTTAGTCGATATTCCATTAAAACCGTGCTTAATGATGCTCTAACGCAATAGGATTAGAGAGAAAAACAAAAACGCTTCAAAATTTTGAAAGGTGAAAAATGTTTAGTAGTTTGTGTTAAATAGTTGGCTGCATGGTTGTGGCTTAAGTCCAAATAATCCATCAATTAATACTCGTAAAATTCTGTAGAAAATCTTATCAATTCTCCACAATTAATGCAGCTATTAATTAAGTAGAATAATTTTAAGTCTTTTATCCTAAATAAGGGGCCAGTAAACTGTATTAAGGACGATAAAGTGGGATTGAAGAAATTTAGTTTTAAGTTCTATATTTTCTCAAAGTTTAATATGCCAAGAATATCTGATGAAACTTTCATGTAAACATTGGAAAAAAAAACTCAGCCAAGACACAACAACAAGAAAATTAACAAAATTTTGCAAAAGTTAAAGGTTTTTAAGTATAGGGTCTTTCAATAGGAGGTACAACTTTAAATTAAAAAACGGCATAACTTTTGTGAAAAAAGCTGATCATTTTATATAAGTCCAAAGTACAAACTCTGCGGTTAATAATGGAACACAATACGAGGAGTACTATTTATTCTTCGGGAACAGCAAATAATAACAAACATTTTTAAATGAAAATGGCATTATTGTTTTTCAAAATATTCCCCTTGATGATCAATACACTTTTACATTCGTTCAAACCATTTGTCATAGGAGTTTTTCCATTCCTCTTGAAACACCTCCAAAACATGGTTTTTGAACGCTTCAACTGCTTCTGCGGCGCTCGTAAATCGTTGACCACGCAGTTTACCTTTGATATTCGGGAACAAGAAGAAGTCATTGGGTGCCAAATCAGGACTGTATGGAGGATGAGTTATCAATTCCACGTTTTGACTGCTCAAAAATGCACATGTTTGACGAGATGTGTGAGATCTCGCATTGTCATGATAGAGAATGATTCGTCTTTGGCAGTTGATTTTACGAATTTCTCCGAAGACTTCCGGCAAACAAATGGTCGTGAACCCTTCAGAATTGACCGTCCTACGTTGCTCAAGCGGAACAATGGCCACATGACCCATTCGGTGGAAGGAACAGACGACCATTTGCTTCGCAGTGCTTCGTGCGCGAACAACTTTTGTTGGATTTGCCTCGTCTTAGAATCCCCACACGGTCGATTGCTGTTTTGTTTCTGGCTCTTACGAATATATCCATGATTCGTCATCTGTCACGATTTTATACAGGTCTTTTGAAGCACCACGATTGAACTTTTTAATCAGTTCCTTGCACCAATCGACGTCAGACTTTTTTGAGCGTTTGATAAATTATGGAGTATCCAACGAGAGCAAATTTTTTTACAGATACAGATCATGCAAAATTTAATGTATTGAAGTGGAACTAATGTGCAAGGATGCCACTATCTCACGATATGTCACATGACAATCTTGCATTATTAGTTCAAGTACTGTATCGATTTTTTGTGGCATTCGTCGGCGACCGAACTACGACCACGATTGAATTCACTATACCAGCAGTATACTGTGGTTTTTGATGGTGCTTTATCGTCATACAAAGAACTGATTTCATCGACACATTCTTGTTGAAATAATCCACATTGAAAGTTCTGAAAAATAATTCAACGAAAACCTTCTCTTGAATTTTCCATTTTTTAAACAAATTTATTTTCTTAACTCACTGCAAACAAAACAAATAGCACTTGTACATCAAAACATTGTGACTAAATTTATGCTAGCAAATGTCAAACTTAATTGTGGTTATGCCAGATTTCAGCTATTGGCATTAGTGTTGCCAGTTCCCGAAATATAAATAGTACCCCTCGTATCTGCCAAATGTCCGTCGCGGGTGATCATTCTTTTGATCAAATTTTTCATCACATTTTCGCATAATTGTGGCTGTATCTCGCGAATAACAGCTACATTATTGTCTTTGAGTGCCTGAATGCTGGAGCATTGAAGCAGACTTTATCATTAACGTAGCCCCAAAGAAAAAAGTCTAATGGTGTTAAGTCGCATGGTATGGGCGGCCAATCAAAGTCTCTATTTCGAGAAATCACACGTCTAGGAAATTTTTGACGTAATAGAGCCATTGTTTTACCATCTGTATGGCATGTGGTGCCGGCCTGCTGAAAATAAACGTCGTTCGCAGTCGTCCACAGCATCAATTTCAGGCCCAAAAAAGTCAGTCAATATGTTCGGTAACGCAATCCATTTACTGAAACGGCCGCAACAGCATCATTTTTTTTTTTTTTTTTTTTTTTTTATTTATTTATTTCAGTCTACTGATTATATCTTACAGACTATTACAAATTTGACTTCATATATTATACAATTAATTATATAATATAAATAAATTTAATCTAAAACGTTTTTCATCCACATTAAAATTAAGAATTGGAGAGATCGTATTGCATAACCGTAAGCATCTTGCAACTGGTTCATTATGTGCCTAATTTGTTGCGTGCGTTGATTCACAAAAGAGACGATTTACTCTCAAATTCCTAGGAGCATCATTAAGTTGAAAGAGGTCAGACAGTTCAGAACAAATCAATTTACCACTTTAAAGTTTATGCACAAACATTATAGAAAAAAATGATCTTCTATCCTCTAACGATTGTAAACCTAGTAGCTTGCGCCTGGCTACGTAAGAAGGCATAATATCTGGCCATTGCATTTTAGAAAATGTATATCTTGTAAACATTTTTTGAATTCGCTCAATGCGTTTTGAAGAAACATTATAATAGGGATTCCATACAATTGAACAATAATCCAATCTGCTTCGAACTAGTGATACGTACAAAGCTTTGATAGATAAATGATTACTAAAGTCCATAGTATTTCTTTTTATAAAACCTAACATTGAATAAGCTTTTGAAGTAATGAAATCTATGTGGGCGTTGAATTTTAGTTTAACATCAAATATTACTCCTAAATCTTTCATTTCATCTTTGCGATTTAAACAGTAATTATCTAAGTTATAATCAAAAACAACTGGATTTGTCTTCATGGTGAATGATATGACGTTGCATTTATTTCTATTTAAATAAAGTTTGTTACTACTGCACCAGCTATGCAGATTAGCAATGTCACTTTGAAGTTTTAAGCAGTCAGATATATTAAATACTTGACGAAATATCTTTACATCGTCTGCAAACATAAGACATTGTGAATGATAAATGAATTGTGGTAGATCATTTATAAAAATTAAAAAGAGAAGAGGGCCGCAATGGGAGCCTTGGGGAACCCCAGATGTTGCAAATAATTTTCTGTCACATAAATAGCTACCGAAAAATTTTAAGAGCGGATCTTTTATCCCGTACTTTTTAAGTTTATGCAATAGAATAGTGTGATCAATCTTATCGAAAGCTTTTGAAAAATCAGTGTAGATAACATCTAACTGAGAGTGCTGTTCCATTGCTTTTGAAATTCGATTTGTAATCAACATTAAGGGGAGATACGCAGTCGGAACTTTTTTTTTTGCATTTTCTTAAAGCCTTAAGTTTCAAGAATATTTGGTGAAAATTTCAAGTTAATATCTCAAAAAATAACAAAGTTATAGCCTACTGAGTGAACCGCCTTCTAGAGCGCGCAGTGCTGGCGTTTATTTTCTAATGCGTTTTTCTCGAAACCATGTTTTCAAAGTCGGTGACCAAGATTTCTCAAAGCTCAGTGAAGCGATCGTTTTGATTTTTTTGCAGGCTTATTGTACACATAATAATCTCGTACTTGTCATAGGATTTTTTTTTTAGCTTCGTTCATTTTTTAAAAGCTAAACTATGACGAATTTTTGGTCGAAAATCGTTTTTTTACGTTTGAAAGTCCGCCATTTTGTGAAAAATCAATATTTTCAAAAACGGCTATGACAAGTATGAGTTTTAAGTATCTACTTTAATAATATATTTCATTTTTTTGTTTCAGATGAATTAAGGAGGAGCAATCTTCGTCACCGCATTTCACCTTTTTTTCAGAGCGCTCTACAAAAACTGCTGTATCGACCTTAATATTAAATTTTTTTTAATAAAAAAAAAAACTAAAAATACTCTTGAATGTGTATATTTTTAGGTATAAAAACCCTCATTCAAAAATATCCCATAGGTTTCCTTAAAAAAATTCACAAACATGACCTTTTTTTTCGGCCTCTGGCTGCGTTGCTCCCCTTAAGTTAGAACAAGTTGACTTTCCTGGTAAAAAACCATGTTGGTGATCACTTATTGCATTTTGTATGTGTAGGTATAGTTTTGTTTTAAGTATGTTATCAAATATTTTTGCAAAAACACCTTGTTTAACAATAGCTCGGTAATTAGTAACTTCACAACGATTACCTGTTTTAAAGATGGGTTCGATTTCACATAACTTCCAGCTATCAAGAAATTCACCATTTTTAAGGCATGTTGTGTAGAGAATCAAAAGAGGTTTGATAACACTTTTGGAACAACGTTTAAAGAAAACAGGCGGGAATCCATCTATTCCAATTTTAAAAGAATTTTTCAAACTTAAAATTGCCGTTTCAATATCAGTTTCTGATAAATCAAAATTTTCAATGCTATGAATGCTAGGGCTTTGAAAATATGTATAAATATTTGTATTTATATGTGTTTCCTACACATTTTTGAAGTATTGTGTGAATAAATTACAACTTTCTAAAGTATTGTTTGATATAATACCTTCGTACTCCATACTACTAGGGAATCCATTTGTTTTTCGTTTATCTTTAATGAAATGCCAAAACACCGACGGATTTGTTAAAAGATTTGATTCTATGCTTAAAATATATTGTTTATATAAAAATTTATGAAGGAAATCAAACTCTTTTCTTATCCGAATAAAAAACATTTGTCAGCTTCACAATTCGTTTTTTGAAATTTTTTGTAGGCTTTATTTTTGATATTTTTAAGATTTTTTAATCTGGCATTAAACCAAGGCAATTTCATTCTTTCCGATCGAGAATAGACCGGAACGAAATTTGTAATACCAATGTTAAATTTAGTTTTTATAAAAGAATAAATGTTCTCAGAGCAAGGTTCGGAGTTTAACTCTGACCAATCAATAGAGTCTAGAAAATCATTTATAGCCAAAAAATTTCTAAATAAGTGGCTCAATATTTTTTCTGTCGAAATCGTAAAACTCAAATTTAAATAGAAGTGCTTTATGATTTTCAAAAAAAATATGGCCCAATAATACCGCTACTCCAAAAACCACACCACACTGTCACTCGTTGTGACACACTAGAGGGGTTGTTCGACTGTTTATTACTCTTGGGTTTTCGAAGCCCCAGATGCGACAGTTTTGCTTATTTGGGTACCCAAAAAAAAAAAAAAAAAAAAAATAATTTTGTTTGAGAAATCATGATCTTTTTCCAGAACCATCAACGAATGTGTGGCGTTTTCCAAGGTCTAAAGGCCTCAGTTTTTGTGTCAACTGCACTTAATAAGCGTGTAGTTTAATATCTTTCCGCAAAATATGGTGCAAAAGGGTCCAATTCCTGTAAATTGTCTCGAAATGGACAAATCTGGGGCCGAATCCCCGCATCCTTGAATGTAACGGCGTAATGAGATTCTCATACGATTAATTTTTTCTCATACGAAAGCCGTTACGTCACGAATGCGGCGATTCGGCCCCTGGTTTTTTCAGCCACACTCTCAGCTACAGCTGTGATATTTTCAGTTGACCTAGACGAACGAGCACGAGTTGGGGTCTTTACATCACTCGATTACTTTTATTTTAACGATGGGAGAAGGAACTTTATGATGGCCCAAAACAGTAGGAACTCTAAGAAATTGCTCTTGAATTCTACAAAATAGCCTCTGTGAAAATGCTCGTATGTGGAATTCTATATTATATAGGTTCCAATATATTACCCTTAGGAAAGTGAAGCTCATGTTAAAAGTCCACATAGTTATTGATTTAACACCTTCCCACCCCCCTTCTTTTTGCCTGGTTTTTAGCATTGAAAACGAAGTCTACGTTTTAATACTAAAATTTTAATACTAAATTTTATAGAAGCACAGTACAGTACACAGTACAGCCGGTTAAATGGGATGTGGGTGCAGCAGTCAATTCATAAATATTTAAAGGAACCTAATAGCTGCAGGCTCTGGTCGGAGGTCGGGAACATACAATATAACAAAAATACTAACTCTCGATATTAGATTGCCACACTACCTTTTGAGTGGAGTTTGGCAATCCATCCACTTTTCGTTTGGTGCTTGGAAAAGACCATGGCCACCCATGGACCAAATATCAAAATCCTAGTGTAAGCATGCATCTAAAGTTAACTTATTTAAATAAGGTAATTTAAAATAAAGTGCCACGCCCCCTGTCCAACCTCACCCAGATTTCACATACTGATTGGTATATTTGGTCGCACTGACCAAATTTAGTTTCTTTTTTAGCTATTTTATGAATACCCGCCTTAGAGCTGGAAGCTTAAAGTTTGTTTTGGTCATATCAGTGTCGACAGATGAAAATACTTCAAAAATTCTCTTTATCTCGTATTGAATTCTCATAAATTACTTTACGTCAAAAATAGCACAAAATACCACAAAACCTATCAAATTACCACCAAATACCACAAGTCAACGTAATACCTCAAAATTACTTTAAATATCACATTAGATACAATATTATTTTTAGATATAAGCTAAATATCGAATTTCGTGATGATAGCTTAAAAAAAAACGGCTGTAATCGTGATCACAAACATACAGACAGATGGACAGACAGACAGACGGACAAACAGACAGACAGAAATCGGGTCGACTCGGGTCGTAATGCTCATCAAAAATAGATATGTTCCCACAAAATTAATGTTCCCCTTTTACGTTTTTAAAGCGTGGGGGTATAAAATGGAAGTTTAAACATACTTATATATACATATCGACGGTTCCTACGAAGACTATCTCTTCTTTAAACGCGATCAAGGAAATCCTTTTTTTTAACTGCGGCAACAAAAATCTGTTTTCACAAAATGCGGCGAAAAAAAATCCATATCAAAAAATGCGGCGAAGAAAATCCGTTTATTTAAAATTCGGCGAAGAAAATCTCTTTTTATGAAATGCGGCGAAGAAAATCTCTGTTCAGAGTGTGACGTTAACAACGCTGCATTTTTAAGGAGTGGGAACAATTTTTCTCAAAAAAATTATATTTTCAAATAATTATTTCTATTTATTATTTCATCTTTATAATTCCTTACAGTACACAGAAAAAAAATGTTTTAAAATTGACGACATTTGTATTAATTTGATGAATTTTGTGTTTAAAAAATAGCTTACAACAAATTTCGTCAAAGTAAGAGCAAATGTGTTTAAAACTTTTGTGTGTAAAAGCGTTGACCACCACCGGGTACCGACTCGAATATTTTTTTCGCTGGAGCGTCGTTTTCCATTCGCTCAACATGACCTAGCCAGCGGAGTCGCTCGATTTTAATGCGCTTAACTATGTCGATGTCAGCGTACAGCTCATACAGCTCGTGGTTCCATCGAATTCGGTACTTGCCATTGACGCAGATTGGACCGAAGATTTTACGAAGGATCTTTCTCTCGAAGGCTCCCAGAGTCTTTTCATTAGAACTGCTCAACGTCCAGGTTTGTGCTGCATATAATAGGACGGGCATGATTAGTGACTTATAGAGCGTGAGTTTTGTTCGTCGAGAGAGGGCTCTACTTCTCAATTGCCTACTTAGCCCAAAGTAACACCTGTTGGCAAGAGTTATCCTTCGTTTTATCTCAATACTGACTTCGTTGAAAGAGTTAATGCTGGATCCCAGGTAGACAAAGTCCTTAGCAGCCTCGAAGGAGATGTTGTCAACAGTGACTTGGTTTCCAAGACGCTGGGACTGTTTATTTGTTGACACTAGGTATTTCGTCTTATCTGCATTCACTGCAAGACCCATTCGACTCGACTCTTTCGCTAATCTGGAAAATGCTGCACTGACTTCGAGCATATTATGGCCAATGATATCGATATCATCAGCATACGCCAGCTCTATAAAATTTTCAATTTTCTGTCGGAAGATTTTTTTCGTAAGCACCGTCGATATATTTCTGTATATCATACATAAATTCCTTTATTCGTATACACGCGTGGTAGAAATCTCTTATCGGTAATATGTGACATTTTGCGGTATTTTGTGGTATTTTTTATCTCTCGCCTGGGAAATATCGCAGATGTGGTAACATTTTTCTCGCGAGACATTTTTCTCAAATAATGCTATGATGTTTACAATATCCTGCGGCATACCACAAGAGCTCAAAAATATCGAAAGTAGGTTCTATTTATCATGCAAAACTGACAACGCTGTTTCATATTGAAAGTGCGCTTACACTCGTGGAAGCGTGTTAGTCTAATTATTCGCTTTGTATAGTATACTATGAAATTATCTTTATACCAAAGAATATAACATTGTGGCGTCCGTGGCGTAGTTGGTTAAAGTGCGTGGCCGCTATGTCAAAGAACCTGTGGAGACACAGGTTCGAACCCCAGCAGCGACAGAAAATTATTTGAATTAAAATAATTTTTCTGTGCGGCCGCCACCTCTCTGCAGACAATGGCAAACCTCAGAGAGTAATAAAAATGCCATGTAAAACTTCTTGAGAATAAGAACATTCCGTTCATCGCCGTTCGGAGTCGGCGTTAAGCCTGTAGGTCCATTTCTCGGTCAATTGTGTACAAACTTAATAACACGCACAACACAATTGATCATAAGAAGCTAGGTCAAAGTCCTTTCAAGGGCTGAAATGGCCAGTTATTTATTTTTTTAAAGAATATAATTGCTAAATTTAGTGGAATTCTAAGAAAAAGTGAAGAAGGAAATCATTTGTATACATACATACATAGTACATACCCAGCAGGGAACCGAGCGCTCCATGAGCGCATCTGAAATGCTCCAAAAAAACAGTTGAGCACTCCATTCTCCTTGCGTATAACGCATTTTTTTACATTGGCATGTCATTAGATGTATGCGATCGGCTCTCGCTGTAGCAAATATGAAATCGTAGCGAGAGCCGAGCGCTTTCCCAGTAGGCAATGACAGCACTGCTAACAGGCCTTCCTGTGGATTTTGTAGTACTGCCGCGCTCATATACAATTACACTTTCTTTTTTATATGAAGTGGGAAAATTTTTCAGGCCTACCGCTTTCGCTGCGCTTAAAAGGCCTTTTAGTACATATAATTTTTTTGAAAGTACATGCATAACCTATTCTTTCGATGAGTAGTGTTAGAAGTACTGTTGTAAGAAGCCCTGATTATACAACTTCATTAAGCATGGTCTTCATGTTATGTTTAATGTGTACTTTCAACAAGTCTCTGATTTCACGATATTACAATATATAAATGTGAATAAAATGAATACTGTACACATGAGTATATGGATATGATCAAAATAAAAAATTAAATATCCTCCCAAAAATTTGTGTTTTCAGAGCTTTAGTGTAACTTCGAAGAGAATTTTTTTAAATTGATTATTTAATTGAAACTTTTATCAATAAATGTAAAATGAAGTAACAAAAATAATAGGTATTTATTTCGTTTCCTATTTTATTCTTTCATTTAAAAGTTTCCTATTTTATTCTTTCTTTCTTGTCCTGGTTTTGGACCAAATGTCAATTATGTCAAAACGCTTTTAAATGAGCGCTATAAAAGCATCTCGCCATTTCAGAATCAAATTCTTGTAATAAAAAGTAATGTTAAAGCAGTGCAGACTTCTTCTTAGCAGTTGCAGGGAAAAGGTCTCTATTGTACTGCCTTTGTTGCAGAGAAAGCAGGCCTCTTAGAAGTACTGATTGTGGCAGCGAGGAGGCCATGTGTTAAGACGCCTAGGGTATCACAGAATTCATGCCTTCTTTTGAATAGGGCTCGCTGAATTGCCTACTAGGTCGTTACAATTGTAATTTGCACAAAAACGTATCGAGAACCGAGCGCTTTGTTCTCCTTGTATTTGATATAAAAATGTGTCGAGAACCGTGCACTTTGATCACATTTAATTGTTGTTGATATAAAAATTTTTGGATTTTTATGCATTTTATTTATTTGAAGTAGGAAAAACAGAAAACATAGTTGACAAGAGCTTTATATTACAGCTAAAAATAATTCTTTTTTTCGAATGGAAGCCCGGACTAGGAAGTATTCAATTAATTTAACTGAGAGTTTTTTTTCCGTTTTTAAAATTAATTTTTTTGACATTAAAATCTAATACTTTTTTCAAGTGCTACGTTATCTTTACAGAAAGTGCTACAAATATAGCGCTATACACATAGAACTGTTTGCAAGGAAAATTATTAGCTCTTTGTGTACATACAAGTAAAGCGCATTGAAATGTTTTGCTGGGTATGTACAGAGAAAGTGACAATGCGCCTTATAAATTAGATAAGAAGTCAGCCTTTTATATTAAATTAGAATTCTAAATCATACCCAGTGATTTACGTTACGATTACCCAGAACGTTAATTTTTGGCACTAATAAATTAACCCTTTTTGTATCATTCGTCCGACTAAAATGCCTCTCAAAAATTAATCTTATTTTGTTCGGAAATGAGTTAAAAAAAGAACAACGGAAGACTTATTTTTCAGCACTGGGAACTGACTCCTTTTTGAATTAATCGCTGGACGTAAATGCCTCTCAGAATGAACTTTTTTTTCTTCGGAAATGAGTTAAAAATTAACCATAGAAAAATTCTTATTTTATTATTTTTTTTTAACTCATTTAAGAATGCAAAAAAGAAACATTTATGATTCATATTAATAAACATTTCAATAAATATTGATTCATTCATGAAACAATATAATTCTGAACTCATTTATGAACAAAAATGGTTCATTAACGAGGAATTTTTACCTACTAAAACGATAAAAAAATTATTATTTTTTGATTTAAAATAAGTTTTTTATGAATTTCGCAAAAGAAGTATAGTTTTTGTTTATGGGAAAAGTTTTCACGAATTTAATCTTCTATATGAAGCATTTTTAAGCGACAAAATAAAAAATCAAAAATTAAAAAAAAATCTGCCCAAAAACGTTCGCGGTAACTCTCACCTTACGCAAAACCTTCGCATATGGTTCAGTGGGTAGCAAAAAACTTTGCTAAATAATAAAATTATTAATAATAAAAACCTTTTGTTTTATTCCAAGTTTTTTTTTAATCTCATTTTTAACTTCCGAAGTTAAGCAATTTTTGTTTTTTGGACTCAATTTATCAGTTTAAAGTATTTTTAAGAGAAAAATTACTTAAATTGGTCAAAGTCTAAAATTAAAATGTTTGGTCTGGTTTCAGATTTAAAATTTTTAAGCGGTATTCATAAACGATTTCAGTGACATGTTTTTTTATTATTATCATCGTTCATTTATGATTTCCTGATCACTTGAGAAGCAATTGAATAGCACTGCTCTGCGTCTAAACCTATAAAAAATCAATAAAATAAAAATATTTATGAAATACATTGAATACGACTCATTCAATTACAGTTCATTTGGGCTATTTTGCCATGCAACAAGCTCAACGAAAGCCCTCAACATCAATGACTAAATGGCTCACTCCACATTATTTTACCATCAAAAATTATTATCACATTTATTGCTTTTTATTCGCCGCCATTTTGGCAATAATAATAACTACCGATTGTTTTATTGCACTTAAGACTCCACACACTCACAATTCATGGAGTCATGAATGAAATCACTACAAAATGGTTTTTGTCATTGACCTCTGCAATTGCCATGATGTTGATGACGCTACTGCGCACCGCGTAGAGGCAGGCATACGGCATATGTCAACGGCTTCTGACAACTAGAAACAATCGGACGCACTCTATTCGTGTTCTCACAACTACGTACTGTAATTATTGGAGTTATTATATGGGAACAGTTGTTGTTGTTGTTGTTACTGTTGTTGCTGTTGTTATTGTTGTTGGTCTCTGAAGGCTCAATTGTGAGCTCAAATGTGCCGCAACTACTATGCTGCTGAGCCAATTGACAGTCTGTGAGAGAAACCTACAACCAAGTAGACAAATAGACAGACAGACAGTCGGATAGATTGTGTGTCCGAAGCTTTTCATGCGTGATCATTTTCATTATTTTAAAATTCTAATAAATTGTGGGATTTTGTTTTGTCTGCCATTTGATACTCAGGCGGCTTTTAGTTGTTGTTTATGATATTCCCCACTGACATTTGGCCTGGTGGCACCCCCTCAACAACAACAAAAAAAACACATCAATTAAACAAGAAATACTTTGTATAAACATACGTTTTACGTAATTACACACAATTCAACATTTCAGCAGTAATTCAAAAACCATCAAAGCATTTCCATCAAATTAAACTAATTATATAATATTCACATTCTCACTCTCTTTCACTCCCTCTCTTCTTTCTCGTTGCAGTGTTATTTGAATGGGTAGCGGACCAAGCCAACGTAGAGATTCAACTGACCGGCGACCACAGCAGGACCCCGCTTCGTATACTTCAATTGCCTGCCATCATCATTAACGCTGAGTTATACGACACAGAAAAAAAAAGAATCACGAAGGTAACTTCCGACAGCTAGAATAAAATCAAATCAAATCAGATGGAAGTCCAAAATTATGCAAAAATAAATAAGCACTGCTCGGGTGCGGCTTTGCAAGGCTTGTTCTAAGATTTGTCATTGGAGCCATTTACAGAGCAACCTTCGCCACCGGGCGACAACTTTCTTGACACGTCTTAAAAATGCAAAAACAACAATAATAAAAACAATTTGGTTCCTTACCAACGCACAAGGCAATAGGCAGTGGCCGAGAGAGTTGAGGAAGCAAACGAAATGCTATCAGAGTCAGACTACAAAGAAAACAGTCCAAAAAAGCACAAATGAGCCAACCAACGCATAAACACACGCACACACACACACGCCCATACACTAACACACTTCCTCAAAGCGACCTGCCAAACATTGAGCGCGTGGATAATTTATTTTTAACGTCAGACTGAGCTGTGATACTATTAAAATAAACACATTCGAATAGCAGGGAGGATCGGAAGGACGAAAGGCAAAACATACATACAATCCAAACAAGGCCAACGAAAGAGAAACAGATTTTTGGTTTTTTTCTTGTTGCTTTGCCTTTGTCTGTTGGTTGCACCACACCAGTTAATTGTTGGAAGGCGGCAGCGCAAACAGGATCAGGATTTAAAGCAATAAATGACGCTGCTGCACAACACTTGAACATCATTGCAGACTCCGTGGCATGCCGTGGCTTGGAGTAGAGCCAGGCACACTTCGGCATCTAACCTAACCTATTTATTAAACTAAACTAGGCTTGAGCGGCACAACTCAACTCCTTCTGTTGCGAACGCCAACCCTGCTCAGCTCCTCGCCAACAACAACATTTCATTTACGCACACAAAATGGCTATAACAACAATAACAACATTGGAAGTGAAACGGCGTTCAAGTTCATCGCTGTCATCGTTAATCACATGTTTTATATCCTGTTTAGCTGTAAGTTTGTTATTGTTGTTGTTGCAGTGTGACAGCGCCATGGCGAGCACCGAAACGGGTGCCGGACCTGTCGTTAGCTGGGATCATACCGTCGATTTGAATGAGGATTTTCGCATTTTATGGACAATCATTAATCAGGATATAACATTTGAAATTCAGGCACGTACCTTGGGTTATGTTGGATTCGGATTCTCGCCCGATGGTAATCCAGCTGGGTCGGATATGGCAGTCGGCTGGGTGGACAAAGGTCAAACATATTTTCAGGTGAATTCCTACGTTTTTTTGTTATTTTTCCCATTTCTTTTCTAACTCTCTCTCTCTTTTGCTTGGGCTTTATTATTGCCACGAAACCCCTATCATTTATCACCTAACAGCAACAACAACGTGTACAAAAACAACAAAACTAAAAAGGGCCAAAACTCTTTTCCATTTTTTCCATTTTACTGAATATGTTCTTGAATTATGGTCAATATCAATAATGAAAATGATTTCTTTGTAGCAATTTATATTTATGGCAAAAGCAAAGGCAATAATAAGCAGAAAAAAGAAAAAAATTTATTTCATGAACGAATAAGTTTTAAATACCTTTAACAGTTCCGCAGCATGAGTCAAAGAATTTGTGTACCTATGGGTTAATTTATGTATTCTAGGGATTGCTTTATTGTTATGTAAAATTCGAATAACTTTGTGCTTTACAACAAACATGCTGGAGGCCAGCATGCTTAATTTTTCACAAAGACAGTTATAGGTACAAATAATGTACCCCTACTTAAGAAGATTAGCCGCTTCAAAACATGGTTTCACCACAACCACCCCTAGTGATAAATGATTATTTGGAGGGAAAAAAAACCAAGCCCATAATTAATGAAACTTGCCATCAGCAAGCAAAATATCTTTTTTAACAATTTAATTTAAAGTTGGGGATGTATGCCGCCATCGTAAAATGTGAAGATGCCTTTTCCATCTACAAAATGTCTGAAATTGCTTAATAGAATTTTATTTAAACTGAGTCAACACAATTTATAAAGGTTATGCCAACAAGAGGTGTTTTTTTAATATCAATTGTTTCAATGTCCCTTACATTTTTTTTCCAGCATTAAGAAGAAATATGGACATTTATTTATTTATTTATTATTTATTTATTTACTTATTTATTCATTTATTTATTTTTTTATTTATTTATTTATTTATTTATTTATTTATTTATTTATTTATTTATTTATTTATTTATTTATTTATTTATTATTTATTTATTTATTTTTTTATTTATTAATTTATTGAATGCTAAGCCCTGAGGCTTTATAGCTTTTATTTAAAAATTTAACAATTCACCGTTTTTTATATTTAATTTACAATAAAGCATTTTAATACAATACAACAAATTATTATTTAACTTAGTTTACTTAGTAATAAGTTTATAAAAATAAAAACAAATTGCCAGGTAGATGTTAAAAGTTCTTCGCATATTCCAGATGTAATCTTGATAGTTAATAGATCGATTGATTAGAGCCGAGCTCACATATGCCAGGCCAGACGAACGAGGTCTTGCTCTGGATAATCAAGTTCTATTCAGTTGTAGGTAGATTTCTGCAAACAATGATTAGAGCAATGCTCACACATGCAAGGCGAAACGGACTGGATCTAGCTCCGGCATATGCCAGGCGAGACGGACGTGGTCTCGCTCTGGATAATCATGTTTAATTTAATTCAGCTTGGTAGTAATATATTGCCAACACCGCCAGGAGAAAAATAAAAATCCTTGGGAGAGAATTATTCACATCCGCTGCGGTACTGGAGGTTATCTTGAATCGTATGTTTAATTGAGTATCCATAGATAGACAGCATGACCAAAATCAATAGCGGTACTGTAGGTAATCTAGAATTTTATTTTGAATTCAGTATATGGATTCGTTTCAAGATATAATTTCGGATACAGCATTAAAGTCACCACATGCACTTCTTAGTGGTTCGTTTTGTAAATAGTTTGTTCTACAAAAATTCATATATAGTAGCTAAAAGCTTCTTCTTGGACGAAGAGGAACGTTAAAGTATATTTTACTCAATAAGTAAGGGCTATTTACATCTTATCTTACTATTATATCAGTGATGCTCAAACGCACACAACTAAACTTGATTGGATGTGTGTGTAACACTTAAAGCTTCTCACTGAAAGAAATCTAATGTTAAAGCAATTTGAAAGCTTTCCGAAAGCTTTATGTTCATAAATAGAATTAAATCGACGCAAATCGAAAAACTATGAAATTATTTGTAATAGATTATTTGCTTATAATATATTTCATATTATATTGTTTTTGGATTTTTTATTATTATATATGAATATATATCGTATGGGTATATTTTGAATACTTTGAATATGTGCAGTGCCCTTGTTTGCTTCTTATAATGTTAATATTTCTGGAAAAAATATTAAAATTAAGACGGGGTCAAATAACATGAAAACGATATGAAAAAAACCGATTTCAAACTGATTTTGAAAAGTTTTTTCCTGAAATTTTCTGACATACTTTTGACATGATAACAAACATGAAAAGTCAATAATTCGATTTTTTTTGTAGTTATGACTTTTTCAATTATAGGCGACAATATGATTCAGTTTATCAGAATTTGAATTGACTAATTATAGGTCTACAAATGCTGAAACAAGTATGTTGGTGAAGAGGCGATCTTATTCTTCGAATTGAAAAAATATTCAATTTTATTTTTAAGTCCTTTGCGGCAAGCAAGTAAACACTTTCATCTAAAAGAAAATTTGGAAAGAGTAAAAACCTTGTATTTAGGCAAACATTAAATTTATGAATTGCACTAACCTTATTTTTCATCCCAATTTTTTTTATTTTGCATTTACAAGTTCTTTTTTGCTGACAGCTATTTCTTAATTGAAAACAGCAAAAGTGTGCTGAATTATTTACATATATTAAATATACATACGTAAATAGCAACATTTTTCGGTATTAACTAAAAACAAAATAAATATAAAATTGCATACAATCATCGCTTACATTACAAAGTGTTGCGTTTCCGAAGAATCATAGTTAACTGAACTGTGCTTTGCTTCTTAATGTTTTCTTTTCGGTGTACAAAAATTGCGTAATTATAATCAAATTAAGCGAACAAAGTGACGTGACCCTTTCTGCTTGGAGTCTGCCTGCAGACTGAAAGCTTTTTAGCAGCGCAAAATTTTATATACCTATACGTTGCAGAAAAAGCTGTTAGCTCTCGAGCTAATTTTGATCGACACTGTATTATATAAAAATAAAACTTGAAATATTGCCTTTTTGGCGTTGATGCAAGTAAACTCAAGAACGGCTAAACGGATTTAGATGAAATTTTCACTATTCAAATCGTAATTAATTGTAGATTGACACCGTATACTTAAAATTTTGAAATATTTCAAAGCTTAGAAGTTACTAGCTGAGAAACTGGCAAACTTCGGTATTTTTGAAAAAATTTTAGGCTTTTTTCCTTTTTTTTTTCTTCTACCGTAAAAGATAACTGAATATGATATATGGTCAAATAAATGATCTTGCTGATTCCAACAAAAAAGTCTATGGTAACGTGCATCTAAGATCAATAGTTTGGTCGTAAAATTCATATTTTATTGAAGAATCAAATCATTTTCTTGCAAGCATTGATTTGTTGATTGGCTTCGACGCCGTCATTGCTCGCAGCTAACAGAATGTTGCTTTGGTTTCGCTACAAAATGCTACTCAATGCTCAGAAAAGAGATTCTCTGTATGGAAGCAGAGAGAGATAGCTCTTTGTTCGCGAACAGCAAAATGCCCGACGATTAAAATTTAAAGTATTTTCTCCAAGCGCGTTGTTTGTTGCTGCTGCTTCAATGTTTCATTATTCAGAGAGAGTATTCAAAATGTTGCATAGCTGCGTGCAGAATTCTGAAGCTGCAAAATGAAATTTGCACATGAAATTTATGGTAACAATTTAAGCTTAAATTGAAACGCCGTGCGATGGAAATTATATCGCTTTGAAGCTGCGCATTGGTATGATTTGAATGTCTTTTTTAGCATGTTTTTGAGGCATTACATAGCGTAAGTCTATTATTTCATCACTGAAATAAGACCTATGAAAATATTTTAACTTAATTTGATTTTAGTTATTGAAAGTGATAAAAAAGTATTTTTAATTCATTCCATAAACATAAAGTTACATTTGGTAAGGAAAGGAAAGGAATTCTGGTAAAGGTAAGGAATTATTAAAACCAATATCTTTCTAAAACAATTCACGTTATCGAATACGAGTTTTATATAATTCAGCTACAAATTGTGTTAATTAGCCGAAGTGCATTGCATAAAATGTATTTTTATACCATTTAATAATATGGTTAAATAACTAGGGTAATGTCTCCGGTTTTGAGCTATGTTTCCTTAAATCGACATAAAATTGTCTGTGCGTAACATTTTTCCATGGTTGTTATGTCAAACGAAAATAAATTATTTAAGCTTTCTTTTCCCGAAAGAGACCCTATCGATTTACTTACAAGCAAACAAATTATGAACGATTGCCTAAAACCTCTTTTGCTTTTGGTAACGTAGATCTTACTCTTAACACAACAGAAAAAAAAGATGCAGTTCTCTGTGTCATGAACGCACCCATATATTTTGACATGACAACTTTTTTTGAAGCGCAGCTTTTTACGCCTCGTTCTGTGATTTGCTGGAGTGAAATATCAAAAACGACAATTTTTTCTGACAGCTTTTTTCTAAGAATTGATGTTGTTTAAAGCTTGCGTCTATTGCAACAAGAAAATGTTAAATTAAAAATAATTTCCTGCCCGCTGCAAAAATTTAACCCATACGCCGTCGTCTGACAGTTTAATGCTCTAACCATCAAACCAAAAGCCATCGCTGAGAAACATCACTGATTCAATACTAAGTATTAACCCTCATCGGTAACTAAGACCTATAACCCTAAAAGGTTCCTTAAGTATGCGCGCGCATACATACAGAAAACTTTAAAAAGAAAAAAAAATATCACAAATTTTATGAATAAAATTTAAAGACTATTTATTCTTTTTGTGAATAATGTTAAATATATATAAAAAAAAATTGATATTCAGGACAAAAATTGGAAATATTTCGAAAAAAGTAAAAAAAAAAAATTAGACAAGTATAAGACAATTTTAAGATATTTTATTGGCACAATTAAAGCATGCATTGAATTTGTGATCTGCACAGATGAATTTCTTGCATTTATCACATCTTGTTGCAAACACATTAGGGGTATTCTCTATGCCTAGGATATGCCGTTGCACGGTACAAAAATAGGAAATGTATAATATCTGCAATTGAGAAACAACAATGGCGGATTGTACATTTCCTATTCTTGCACCGTGCAACGGCATATCCTAGGCATAGAGAATACCCCTATTAGGATTGTTTTTGCTAGTACAAATGTAACATCGACCAAGCTTCCGTGTTGGTGACGCATGCTGAATTGGATGAATTGGAACACTTGCGACATTTGTTGAGATTATTGGTGTTTCGGGTTGTGCCACTCTTTGACCACGTATTCGCTTCGCGATGAACGGTTTAACTATAGCGTCTCCAAGCTCAATCAAGAACAGTCTACGACGAATATTCCGGTTACTGTCTTTGATTGAAATTGAAGTGAAATTAACGTACGCATCAACTCCACTTATATCAAGTAAATTGCAAAACAATGCCATAGGCCATCGATTGACCTTTCGATAAGTGCCAACCATTTCATCAAGCGTATCTACACCGCCTTTATTTGTGTAAAAACAGGCTTTTTCCGCATATTTCTCAAAACTGGTGGAATCTCAGTTCGATTCTGCCGAATTGTTCCGATAATGGTCATTCGCCGTTTGTGTAACTCCTCAGCCAATTGATATGTGGTGCATAAATTATCAAAAGTGACATTTCTATCTGAAAGGCCTTCACATAAATCGAGCTCAACTCTTTGGCCTTGGTTTCTCTCAGGTACAGCATTTCTAGCACGCCCCACATACACCTGAGCAGTGTGGACGTAATAAGATATCGAATCACATAGAACCCACATTTTTATTCCATATTTTGCAGGCTTAGATGAAATGTACGGACGGAAGCTGACTCGACCGTGAAATACATACTATAATGCATGTAAGAATAGTAGTGTCCGACCGAATGTTAAATTTTGGCCGAAGCCGAAGCCGAATGTTCGGCCAAGTGGAAGTATTCGGCCGAATACCGAAGCCGAAGCCGAATATTAATAAAAATTTTTTCAAGTACAAAAAATGATAAAATTTATTACTGGCTTTCGTTATTTCAGTAAAAAAAAAAAACGACAAATATTAAGTTCGAGTTAAACGCATTAGTTTTTCTGCCTGATTTCTGTCAGCATTGCATTTCTGTAGCTTTTACGACTAGATATAAAATTGATTAAATTTATTTCATGTCATTTTGTTGAATTATAATATTTCTGTAATTGATTCAGTAACGTCAGGAGGACATAGATCGATTTTCGATCTAGTAGAGAAAAGCTACAGAAATTCAATACTGACTGAAATCTCGCAGAAAATTTCTAGCGTAACTTGGTTTGTTTTTATATCATGTATGATCAATCCAAAGCAAATGAGACGGTCGGGTAAAAATCAGAAATGTTTGAGTTTTCTGCCAGTTCGTTCAACTGGTACGATCGCACGATCTTATCAACCCGCGTCGGTCGGACCATGATACATGATTAAAAGGTAGGGTCACATTGGAGAGAAGGTTGAGCTAGTTGTCAAAATCAGCTGTTAATTTTTAGTTTTTCTAATTTTTGTTGTTGCTTTTTTCGTTTGAGATTTGTAGCTTCTACAGCTTTGTTGTTGCAAAATTGCTCATTTGAGCAGCCATCTTAAAATGAGCTTACCTTGTAATTGTATTATGGATCGGACTCACTGCATTTATCATTTGAATAAAGTTTTCAACGAGCGATAATCAACTTATGGAAGAACAGAAGAAAGAGAAAAACAAAACCAACAAGAGTTTCAAGTATGGAATTTCAAACGGAATTCATCGAATTATACTGAAATTTTCCTAAAGAATTATAAAAATATTTTTAGTTATTACAAAGTAAAAACATTCGGTCAAAATAATCGGCTATTTAGGCCGAAGCTGAAGCCGAAGCCGAAAGTAAAAAAAATCGGCCGAATATGCCGAATACCGAAGCCGAAGCCGAATATTCTGTCGGACACTAAAGAATATACATGTATACACATTAGCGTGGCCGTTATTTTTTTTTTTATTTCTTGTACTCTCTCCCCCCAAATCGGTTCAGTTTTATGTAAAAAAAATACAAAAAAGTTTCAAAGCGATAAGTTGTGTTTAAGGGGTGTCGCCCGCCCCTCAAAGTTGGCCTTCAAGCCCATTTATTCAAATGTAGTTTGTTTGTATATGAGTATCTTTTTAAAAAAACATTTTACAAGAATATGATGTATGGCAATATTTTAGCTCTTTTAGTCAACAACATTAGCCTCGAAGAAAGTTTTTTGCAAAAATTAATATTTTAGAAAATAACCAACAAAATACCAAAAATTATATGTACCAAAATTAAATTTATATGGAAATTATTTGTTCTAAGCATGTGCGGTAAAAGCTTATGTCTATTAAATTATTTCATACATAGCTATACTACGTATAGTCAAAAGAAAACTAAACAAAAACAAAATTATTGAGTTATATTAAAAAATTTATAACTCTTGTCTTACAGTAGATTTCTTAGAGTTCGAAAACCGGCGACGATAGTCGCTAACAACCTGCAGTACAAATTGTTTTTGCTCTTCATTTCTTGTAAAGAGCTTATTATACTCCTCCATCAACTTCACTCCTCTTTCGGCGGTATCATTGAAGACTCTTAATTTTTTTAATGTTTTTACCGCTGTCATATAGCAATCCTGCGCAGTCCATTCGGACGGAGTTAATGTCATGAAAGCGTATCAATTTGAAATCTCTCGAAAAAATGTCTTGTTTGAGAAGAAACAAACTGCTCAAGCCCACCACTAATGAATTTTGAAACTGTTTGTTTTCCCATTGTGGCGCGGTTAAAGTTGATTTGTTTTGTTGCAATTTTCTTTTGTTGCATCTACGACATTGTTGTCAAAAAACGCAAATGTAATACCCTCCCCATTTAAATACCATAACTGGTTTTTGAATTTTTTGACGGCAACCTGCGAGATTCCTAAATCAATATTTTCAAAATCTTTTAATTTTGACAAAACATTTAAGTCGGTGTATGGTGCTTGTATTGCTAAGGGAGCAGAAAACCAGGCTTCAACATATACGGCGACAATAAAAATGCAAATTTGACGTAGTCCAATGCTTTCAGATTCTGTCAAGTTAAACTCTTCACGGAACAAATATATTTTCAAGCTGTAAATAGCTTTTCCCATCCAACGCGCATGATGATAAGCACCCGGTGAACAAATTATTACACTGTTTGGCGGTTTTTTTAGGTTCTCACCCAGGAATAGCAAGGTAAGTTCTAGTAACTCCTTATTATCCTCTCTAGGTTGTACTTCTTGTAAGATTGTGTTAACAAAACTTACAACCCGAGATTTTTTGTTTTTCAAATAATTATTTACCACTTCATCTTGCATTCCTTGCTGCCAGTTGTTAACGTTTAATTTTGGCCATGCATTTTTAAATTTTTCAAATATTGTTACGTTAGGGCTTGAATGATTTTGAAATTTTTCCTCAAACACACTTCTCAGTACAACTTCATAAATGTGGTCGCTTCATAAAACTTCATAAAAGAAAATATGGTCGCTGCTTTGAATATTGAAAAAGAAAAACAAATTAACTTTAACCGCGCCACAATGGGAAAACAAACAGTTTCAAAATTCATTAGTGGTGGGCTTGAGCAGTTTTTTTCTTCTCAAACAAGAAATTTTCGAACTCTAAGGAATCTACTGTAAGTCAAGAGTTATAAATATTTTAATATAACTCAATAATTTTGTTTTTGTTTGGTTTTATTTTGACTATGCGTAGTATAGCTATGTATGAAATAATTTAATAGACATAAGCTTTTAATGCACATGCTTAGAACAAATAATTTCCATATAAATATAATTTTGGTACATATAATTTTTGGTATTTTGTTGGTTATTTTCTTCATTATTTTCTAAAATATTGATTTTATCAAAAAACATTCTTTAAGGCTAATGTTGTTGATTAAAAGAGCTAAAATATTGCCATACATCATATTCTTGTAAAATGTTTTTTTAAAAAGATACTCATATACAAAAAAATTACATTTGAATAAATGGGCTTGAAGGTCAACTTTGAGGGGCGGGCGACACCCCTTAAACACAACTTATCGCTTTGAAACTTTTTTGTATTTTTTTTTACATAAAACTGAACCGATTTGGGGGGAGAGAGTATAAGGAATCAAAAAAAAAATATTCTCCATACAACTAACGGCCACGCTAATGCACATATGAAAAAAAAGTCAAATTAACAACACATTTTGTGAACACATTGTGTTTAATTTTAAGCTAACTTTTTTTTTTCAGTGTAGGAGATCAAAATAATCTACATGATTGTGTATTGACTATGTATCCTTCATATCCTACAATAACTAACTACACAATAACCACTAAGGACTGTGTATTGGCTATACAAACAAGAGTACAAAAAACAAAAATGTTGCTTCTACTTACTACCAGAGGTCGTATATGCTCAAAGATAAGCAAACTGTAAGTCAAGCCAGTTTTCGTGCTTATTAAATATGTTGCTCTGCGTTCTAAGCAACAATGTTGCCTCAAACTTGTTGAATGTTTGGCTTACAACTTCAATTGTTCAATTCCCGGCCAGGCCATGGTCCTACGCTTTAACCTTTCGCATTTTGCAATTTTCTATCCTCATTTCTGATGAACTGAAATTGAAAACTCATCAATATTTATGACTTGAAGTTGTAGTTGGTGGTAGAAAAGTTTGTGGATGAGATTGCCTTATGACTTGAATTGACTGAGGTAAAGGCATAACACTTGCCTCAGATTCAAATTCACAAGTTTCTACAGCTTTCCGCCACGCTTAAAACATTCTAAAAATGTTTCATTTGATTGCCCCTTCCCTCCCACTAATCTCACACCCTATTTCGAACCAAGGCAGACTTGACTGAATAGATATTACACCTGAAATCCTTGGTTCAAAGCTAAAAAAAAAATACTTGTCCAAATTCATTTCATAGTCTTTGTCCCACTTTTTGTCCCACTTTTTGTCTCAATCTTTAGCTTTTTTCAAGTGTTTGTTCCAATTGTTTTCTAAATCCTTGTCTGAAACCTTGTACTAATTCTTGGCCAAATACTTGTTATCGTTCTTTTTCCAATCTTTGTCCAAATCCTTATATTACTTCTGTTCTAAATCGTTGTACAAATCATTGTCCTCATCTTTTTTCTAATCCTTGTTCAAATCCATGTTTGATCCTTGTTCTTATATCTGTCATTTTTTGGTTTTGATTTTTATTTTGCTTTTATTTTTGCTTTTGTGTGGCACATTAACATTTACCTTAGCGCCATGCAATAATGGAGCATTTACGTTACTACGAGCGATTCCCTGCGGGGCCTAATGACGCTATTGAATGTTTTTTTTTTTTATTTTTATCATGTGACCGAAAATCTCAACTTTATTGTCGTTCCATAAAATTTACAGTAGCACCAATGGTCACGGAGATATAATTCCATGCAAAGTTTTTTTATTGTGGTTGCATTTTTACTGCATTAAACGGCTAACTTCATGTTGTTATGGCATGAAGATTTTTGTTTTTATTTTCATTATGAGGTCGAAGAGCCAATCTTTGCTGTCGTAAAGTTAAATTTACCGGAGCAAAAATATTGCATTTTTTCGTATAATATGCAATATTGTTGTATAAGCTGCTACCTCTGCAATCAGACGACGTCATAATTTTTTTATTTTTGTCGTAAGACGAACTGCAAATTCTTCATTTTAGATTTATATTTAACGTTGCAAATATACTCACCGAGTAATAATTTTTCATTTCTAATCATTTTCATTTCATTTTTAATCTTGGAGCAGCTCTCTGCGCGGCCTTAAGATGTGATAAATTTTTCTTCTAATTTTGTCGTAAGGTCTAAGAACTCGCCTTATACCATGTCTACACAGAGAGTTTAGTTTGAGTTCAACCGTAGCTGTTCACCAGGAGATGCGTCGGCAGAATTGTGTTTAGTGTGAAATTTCTTTCTTTTCTTTTGTGTTCTCATATTTTTTCGGCACATTCACCACCGTTACATCAATTCCACTTGATGACAAGGCTGCAGATATTTTTGCGTACACATTCGAGCTCTTCCTTGCTCTGGTCAAATCTGAATTTTTATCGGCCCATACTGATATGAATACCTCATCTTCTACACAATCCCAAGTTCTTTCCTTCGCTTTTTTGTTAATTTTTTGCAAATAGCAAATTGCACAATTTTAGAACAGCTGTTTTTGACATTTCTCACCACAAAATTGTTCAACGTACAAAAGTTGCATATTTTTATATAAACATTATCATACTTTTATGCATTTAAACATAAACACAGAGAGAAAGTGCAGTCTAGTTGAGTTTAAGCCTGTAATATTTTACAGGGGAACTCAAGAGTTTATTTTGCGTTCAATAGCAAAACTCAACTTTGTACTGGAAACTCAAACTAAACCAGTGGTGCTCACTACATGGTTTCCATAGCTCGCGGGCATCGTGTGTTGTTGAGCTTTTGCACACGAAGTAGCAATCGGCTCGCTGTGTTTGTACACTGCGTAAAAGTTTGTTTTTTCTGCTGTGCTTCAAATTTCAAGTCAGTAGGCTTTGAGCGTTCATGTAGAAGGGTGTTGTACGCTGTTTTTTTTATGAATATACGTAAATATATTGCAATTTTTCAGGAAAAGCATCAATACATTTTTGCTTGATGTTTTCTATGTCAAAATAGCGAAAAACAAATACAAAAATAAAAAAGAAATGATTATTTTGAAAATCCAACAATCGACAAGAGTTCCTTGCACCAAATTTAGTGAGAGCTTTTAACAACTTCTTGTTTCAGTGTATAGCTGTGCACTCGGAAAGCTCTCTTTGTTGTTGTTTGAACGTTGCGTTGATCACCACTGAACTAAACTCTCTGTGTAGACATGGCATTAACTGGCGAAATTTAGTTTTTACCTTAGCACCTCTAAATAGTGTGTTTTAATTCAATGTAACAAGTCTGAAGTTAATTTTTGTCATAAAGTCAAAGGATTAACCTTCCAGAAACAATTCCATGCAACGCCGATACATTTAGAAAAAATGTCTTTTTAAACTTTTTTGGAAACATGCATGGTAAAACGTAACGGTGTCGCGTCAGTAAGTCTTACGGTGTTAAATCGCAAGACCTTGGTAGCGTATTGGTGTCTTCAAAATACGAAATTACGTTACCAGATAAAAAGTAGAGGTCGACTGTGTGCGTACATCCCACTTCCGACCAGGATAAATTGTCAATCATGTCTCTTTAGCACACTCCTTTTACTTTAACTTTTCGGAGGTCGCGCTCTGAAAAGTTACACGATAGGTCGCGTTGCGGGAAATAAGCAGCAAGATTATTTTATAGTATCGATTTCCATTTTTTCTTATTTATAGCAAAAAATCATTAAATTAAAACAAGCGATAGCTTTCTAGTGATATTGAAATGTATTTAAGAATTTATTTTTTTATGTTTATTCGTTATCGTTGACAGAAGCGTTAATATATTCCAAACAGCTGTGAGAGTCTTCACGTTTTATATTAGTTTCAGACTCTGAACTGTCGATATTCGAAATTTAATTAGAAATTTCATCATTAGAAAGTAATTCCTCCAGAAGTAATTGTATATGTTGTTGATCCATTTTTTGTAATTGTTGTAATGTTTTCCTAAATAGTAAGTAGGTATATTGATATCATAACACAATAAAATTTATACACAACATAATCAAAAATTACACCTTTTTATGCAAGTGACTATACTTATTACTCACACAAAACAATAATAGAAATTTCCACCTTCGTCAAAACCCTTTTTCCCAATAAGATCCAAAAATGTTTGCAAGCTACACTTTAATTTTTTTGTAACAAGAAAAACGCGCCGCGGCAATTTAGCCGCAAAAACGAGACACAAATTTTTAAACACAAACAGCAACTAAACAAAATAACGTAGCAACCAACGGATAACGGTAAACCACGTTGCATCTCAAAACTTACAAAGTCACTTGAATGACAGCGGCGGGCTGCTAGATTAATACTTGAAAACACACAAATTAAACAGTTTGCGTCTTCCGAAGGGAGGATCTGAACAAATCTTCTGAATTAATTTTCGAAAAAGTACAGCCCTATTACTCCTCGGACCCACAAATCACACCAAATAGTCACTCATTGTGAGTGTATTCTCATCTCCTGAATAACTCACAGGTTTTCGGATCACCAAATGCGCCAGTTTTGTTTATTAGCGAAGCCGCCAATGTAAAAATGAGGTTCTTTAAAAAAAAAAACAACTTGGCTGTAACGTGGATAGCTCGTAGGTTTTGACATGACAGAGTATCTTTAATCTTGTCCGTATTCAGTCCTTTGTTGCCAAACTTGTCCTAATCATTATCCCAATAATTGCCCTACTACTTGTCCAAACTCATGATTTAAATAACGCCGATTTCCTGACCTTATCCTAGTTCGAATACTTTTCTAATCCTTGTCGCACTTTTTCCCAATCTTTGTCTTAAATCTTGTCCTTATTGCGTCCAAATCCGTTTTCTATTCTTTGCCCTGTTTCTTGCCTTATTCTTTTCCCAATCTTGTCCTAAATATTGTTTTAAGTTCAAATCCTTGCCTTTAATTTTTGAATTATATTTTTGTTCATTGGATGAAGGAAAATTGTTTATTGCATGAAGCAAATTCTTTATAATTTATTTCAATTTATTCAAAAAATTATATTAGCATACAAGATAGGCTCTTTAATTCAACGATTTAGAATATTCTAAGTAAAAATTACAATTACAAATTCAAAATTAAGAATTCAAAATTAAAAATTTAAAACTTAAAATTTACAATTTACAATTTAAAATTTAAAAGTTTAAACAGTTTAAAAAATTAAAAATCTAAAAAAATTAAAAGAATTAAATATTTAACAATTTAAAAATTGGGATTACAACCTTTAAGAAGGATATAAAAAAATACAAATTTTTAATGGTTATAACCATTGGAGAGAAAGAAAAAATTATTTTAACTTAAACAGAAGAATAGAAAAAGTAAAGCATTTGAAGTACGTAATTAAAGAAATAGATGAGAAAGGAAATTTAAGAGAAATAGTCAAGAATTAAGTGCTTAAAATTTGTTTTGTTGGTAACGCGTTTCAAATTATTATTGGCAGTGAATTCCAAAGTCTTATTGCGTTAATGAATAAAAGACGACTAGATTCATTGTATCTGAACTGTGGAACAAGGAAGAAAACATTTCTGGTGGATCTGCAAAATGTGAATTTTTCAAACAGGTAGCTAGGAACAGGTTCTAGAAAAACAAATTCTTCAAATCGAGCAAATTATTCTCGTTTTCAACATATGGTTTACTTGGATGAAACATATTCTGGTTCTAATAAGAGATATTAGAATCTAAGTTTCTAATATCAAGCAAAACATTCTAGTATTAAGAAAATTGTTTACTTGAATTAAGCAAATTGTTCTAGTTACCAGTAAATTCTTTACTTGAATCAAGCACATTTTTCTCAATTCAAGCAAGTAGATTTACGATTGAGTGCAAACTGATGGCGAATTTGCTTAACTCAAGCACAGAATGGCTTGATTTTTTCCCTCCGCCTATAAAGAAGCAAGGTGTATAACATTTTGAATTTAATTCTCTGAGTTAAAATCCTTTAAAATAAAAATTATCGATGGCTTGAGCCTACTTCTTCTTCCTACAATTGTTAAATCGTATTCTTTGTTTGTTTCTGATCTTTTTAGCTACCAGCTACCTTTTTCATTACACGAATATGACGCACACTGGCTAATTAGTGGAAAAAACCTATTTTTAAAATATGTCTAAATTATTTTTTTTTTTAATTGTCCTTCTTCAACAAGATACTTCCGACCTATTTCAATGGAATATGCTAAAGAGACAAAAGAAAAAATTACATCGGTTGTTGAATATGAAAAGAGATATAAATATTTTGAATGACACTGAAATTACAATTCGTGGTTAGACATTCAAAGTAAAGCATGCATTTATTTTCTCAATGCTGGATGGTAAAACTGCTCAAGTTGTAACGAAAACACCATCTACCTCTGCTTGTTACATCTGTAAAGCAAAGTCTTCTGAAATGAAATTTTTGGAAAAAATCAAACAAAAAAATTTAGATGATGAGGCTTGCAAGTTGGGTATGTCACTTGACACGCAAAAATTAAATTTATGTAGTTTGTTTTGCACTTAGGTTACAACATGCCATTTAAGAAATGGTCAACAAACCAAGAAACAAAACCTTTAAAGGAAGCGAAGTAAAAGCTTTATTAATCGAATAAATAAAATAAAATTGCAAACTATTTCCAAATTTATGTAATACTAACACGATTTTACAATAAAACTTTATTTGTTCATTTTTTTACTTGTGTTTTATATAGGATAATTATACTTTAGGCTTCTAACTTTTTAAGGGCACGCTAAAAAAATGTTATCGACTTCACAAAAACAGTCGGATGGTGATAATATTCGGTATGGTATATAATTAATATGGTTTAAATGTTTCTGATTAATTTATTCTACGAATCGCAATTCTGTACTTTATAGTCTTTCCAAAACTGTGGTTTCCAAAACGTATAGGGCACTTTTATAAAATTATGGGGATTACGCCCATTTTTGGCAATATTATTTATAATGAAAATGTAAAGTACGAAGTTGATTTCACATACATACACAGTTTTCCTGAGGAAAATTTATCACGATTGATTGAAACAAATGTATGCTTAACATTTTGTCGTGTTTTGAAGTTATTTTTTATTATATATTTATTCACGCATGAAATTGCTTAAAACAACTGATCCTGTTTCAAGCATGCAAAGTCATAATTAAGGCTTAAATTGTTTGTCTTATGCCTGCAATGCCTATTATTTGCGTTAAATGAAAAAATTTATAAGTTATATCTTAGACTACTTTACATCCGGCGAGCTTCGCTTTGCTCCACGCTTACCTCCTAAAAAGTGGGCGTAGCCAAAATAATACCACGCCCATATTTTGTGAAGTTTTCGCCAGTAACAATATGAACTAAATTACCCAATTTTCTTATACGACTAAAACGACTACGTCTTATACGACTAAAACTGACTAAATTATAGCATTTTCATTGATTTGTGGGCGGTAAAAGGGGGTGTGGCAAAAAAATTCTTAAAAGTAAATTGTCATAATTTGCATTGTATAAAACAAAAACCGTTTAAGTCTACTCACTCTGAATCAAAAGTTATATAGTTTTTTCCAAAAAAATCACTTTTTTAGCCAGTGTGCGATGCTTTCCAAAGAACTTATTTGAGGGCGTCAAAAAAGTAGCAAAAACTGCTTTCGTCAAAATTCGGTTTATGGTCGTAAATACTCGTTCGACTAAATATGACTATTAAACCATATCGCCTTAAAGTTTGTACGGCACGTTTTTTGTTGCAAAATGTTTTAAGCACTCCTACCCATCGCATATGAAATGGTGTTTTGTCTCGTTTCTATTCCTGAATTTTTTTCGGCAGTTATAAATTTAGTCAAATAACCGAAATGATGAATATTAAAATTTCTCGCAGGATTCGGGGAAATTTGGTCTAATTTGGGGACACCGGGACAATTGCCAAAATTCGGGGATATGTCCCGAGTAAATAGGACAAATGATCACACTACGTATACCTATAGTCAAAAGTTATTTTTCGTGTATATAATACTAGCATACCCGTTCCCAGCGTTGCTTGGGAGTATAAATATGATATGAAAACATATTTTAAATAAAGACTCAAGAATCAATTAGGTTTAATTCATTTTATTTTATTTGAGAATATTTCTTATTGAAATAAAAAGAGTGGCCTCTTATTGAAATAAAAAGAGTGGCTTCCTATTGAAATAAAAAGAGTTTCACCTTAGTAAAATCAAAATAAATACGATATATTGGACTTATGGCATCACTGCAGCAGAAATTAACTGAGTGCAACTATCCACTCAAGATGGCGGCGCGGTGAGTTGTAGACTTTCACCTATCTCTCTCAACAAAGAGCTTAAGCTATTGTTTGCTGTTATTTTGTGCTGTTTATACATACAATGGCAGCATGGATTAAAATGCGTAAATTCTTAAATAATTAAATAAAAAGTTTTACCAAAAACGTAGTACCCAGTAGCAGGGTCGTTTCTTATAGCAATTGAATAGTGAAAGAATTATTAAAATCGTTTCAGCGGTTACCCCGTGATTGAACGATAAAAATCCGAGAGAACCCTTTTATATAATAGTATAGATAGTATAGATAAAAAATAATATAATATATAAAAACTTGAGTGATGGGCCTATTTTGACCTCAAATCCGAACAATATGCTTCATACTACAATTAAACACTAGCTGTTCAAAGGTTGTGATGACCTCTTGTTATATGCTATAATGCTATACTAGATGATAACCCGGTTTTACTCAGGCGAAAAAATTTTTAATTTTAATATTTATTTAATAAGATTTTTGTTTACTTTTATGCATTTTGAATTTTTGTAATTTTTTTCTGCATACAAAGTAATGGTGTAGTGAAAGAATCAGGTCAATTTCTTAATTCATTCTGAGTTATACTCTCAAATACCCCTTTAAATACTGCCACAGCAACAACAGCTCCACCTACTTGGAAAAAAAACGGCTAAACTGCATGTCCTCAAGAAGTTTTTCATGGAATTTATAATTATCTGAGGTGTGCCATTGTCGGCAGAGGGGGTTTAAACCAAGGTCTTTCGGCACCAAAGGCACGCACTTACACTTTGTGCCTTGGCCGCCACATTTTTATATTTAACCATTTATACCCAAATTTTTTACCTTTTTTGTCAACGCCAAACATACTAAGGTCCTCAGATTCATCAAACAGCTTAAATTTTTAAGGCAAATAGTCTGCCATTTTTTGGTGAAATAGAAAAAAAATATTAATCAAAAATGTGAAAGTGAATAACTCGGTCATATAACAAAGTATTGCATTAATTTTTTTTTTTTTAATCAAATGTTGATTGATTTTCTGTCCAATCATGTTTCAACCTTTTTCATTTTCTTTGTACTTCTAATTTTTATAATTTTCCAAAAAATACCTTAACGAATTTCTTTATTTCGCCAAAAGCTTTGGTAAGAACATTTGTTGCTGAAAAAATATTGAAAACCAAAAGTGTTTTTTAAATGTTCTTTCATATGGTGTGCATAAATGTAGGGTTTATTTAAAGTTTCTATCGCTAAAATTTAAAAACGTATTATACTATCGAAAAATCAAGCAAAAATTTTGAGATTTTTTTTTTGTTTATTTTTATTTATTTTGTATTTTTGTAATTTTGTTTGCATAAAATCTAATGGTGTAGTGAAAAAATCATGACAATTTCTCAATTTTTTTCTGAGTTATATTGTCAAATACTCCTTTAAACACTGCCACAACAACAACAGCGCCACCTACCGGAACGAACTTAAAACTAATCAATCTACAGACCCAGACGCACATACACACTAAATTTCATCAAAATCGATCCAGCCGTTTAGGAGGAGTTCAGTGACATAGCCATGTACAGAAGAATTTTATATATATACTAGCGATACCCGGCACGCGTTGCTGCACCCGGCAAGTATATTGGAAATAATAAGTACATTCAAAACTTTTATTAGTCCCTTAGTCTGACACCACGCTCGTGTTCCACTGCCTGTTACAGTTTCCCAGTAGCAGATAATCACTCCCAGGTGACAATTTTGAGTTGATTATGAGGTTGAGGTGATTATGAGTTTCAATGTCCTGTGATTTTAGCTTCCATAGCTATTCTGTATAGAGAATCGGGCCACCCACCCTTTTCCAATGCACATATCAGTTTTCCAGTAGAAAGACTTTGGCAATTAGTAACTCCATACTGAGTTTTATTGTCATGCGACGTTTAGTTCCAAAGCTATTCAGTGTCGAAAATTTGACTTGTGACTCCAAGCCATAACCCCTTTTCCTGTGCCCGTCCCAGTTCTCTTGTTTATTTATAAAAAAACTTATTGAATCACACAACCTCAATTCTATAAAGTAAAAAGTCAGCCGTTTGTTCCTTTTGTTCATTTATAAATTACAGGAAAACCACCGTCAAAACATGTGTAGAAAAGTTGCATGCAGCGAAACAAATAAACATACGTACATACATACATACATACATACATCAAGTCGGATTGAATCTCATTCTCATCAAAAAAATCCTCAACATGCTAAAGGTGGTACGTGAATCCCCTTTTAATAAAACTGTGTTAGATTAATTCTCCACATCAAAACTACTTTGAACATATTAGAATGTACTTCGATCCAATTAGCTTTAAGCGCAGCAAAGTATGTATGTATTTTATGTATTTGTTTGTTTGTTTTGTTGTTTTGTGTTTGCTGAGAACAAAAAGTGTATAGTAGAGAGCAACATGCAGTTTATTGAGGCTCTCGCAGCACAAACGCATGAAAAGCTAACGATCAAGCAATGCATGGCATTCTGGATGGTTTTTTAAAAAACTTAACACTTTAATTAAATATACTTATTATTGAAATTTCGTAAAGAAAATACCCAATGATCCTTTTGTAGCACAAATGTGATATTTTAAAAATTATTTCATAAAAATCGGACCAGTACTTTTGGAGTTTTGCGGACACAAAAAATGTTCACTTTCATTTTATATAATAGTATAGAGTATAGATATAGATATAGATATAGATATAGATAGATATAGATATAGATGTAGATATAGATATAGATAGATATAGATATAGATATAGATATAGATATAGATAGATACAGATATAGATATAGATATAGATATAGATATAGATATAGATATAGATATAGATATAGATATAGATATAGATATAGATATAGATATAGATATAGATATAGATATAGATATAGATATAGATATAGATATAGATATAGATATAGATATAGATATAGATATAGATATAGATATAGATATAGATATAGATATAGATATAGATATAGATATAGATATAGATATAGATATAGATATAGATATAGATATAGATATAGATATAGATATAGATATAGATATAGATATAGATATAGATATAGATATAGATATAGATATAGATATAGATATAGATATAGATATAGATATAGATATAGATATAAATATAGATATAGATATAGATATAGATATAGATATAGGTATAGATATAGATATAGATATAGATATAGATATAGATATAGATATAGATATAGATATAGATATAGATATAGATATAGATATAGATATAGATATAGATATAGATATAGATATAGATATAGATATAGATATAGATATAGATATAGATATAGATATAGATATAGATATAGATATAGATATAGATATAGATATAGATATAGATATAGATATAGATATAGATATAGATATAGATATAGATATAGATATAGATATAGATATAGATATAGATATAGATATAGATATAGATATAGATATAGATATAGATATAGATATAGATATAGATATAGATATAGATATAGATATAGATATAGATATAGATATAGATATAGATATAGATATAGATATAGATATAGATATAGATATAGATATAGATATAGATATAGATATAGATATAGATATAGATATAGATATAGATATAGATATAGATATAGATATAGATATAGATATAGATATAGATATAGATATAGATATAGATATAGATATAGATATAGATATAGATATAGATATAGATATAGATATAGATATAGATATAGATATAGATATAGATATAGATATAGATATAGATATAGATATAGATATAGATATAGATATAGATATACATAGATATAGATATAGATATAGATATAGATATAGATATAGATATAGATATAGATAAAGATAGATATAGATAAGGTAACTGTGTAATTCCTTAAATGATATTTCGTAGTTTGTGCAGTTTAGTTATGTTTTTGGGTACTTAAGTTTGAAGCCCATTTTCGACCAACCATATTAAAGTTTTTTAGTAGGCCGGTGGTTAGTTTTTTGAAATTAAGTTCATATTAACGGGTAAGGTTGATTGTTAATGGATTTACGATGGAAAGTTTGTATGTTTTTATTTAGCTTAAAACTGCTGTTTATAAGAAAGTATAATTTGCAAGATGCTTAACCGCTAATAAATGTCTTCATTTGAAATTCAATGTCAATTGTTTTGATGCTTTCCATTTAATGAATGCAAACACATTATTTGAGATGTGTGGTATATCTTTTACTCTAGCTGTTTCTTCGACCAAAATAGCTCCCCATTAAACTTTCTCCCGCTCTTAGCCCACACAATGTAAATCGATATTTTTTCTACACATTCACAAAAAGTTCACCTTTTTGAATAAGTAAATGTGAACTTGGTTCTGAATAAGAAAATGTAGGGGCACTTTCCATCCTCGCCTTTTCGTAAAGCCAATGGATTGAAAATAACTTTTAATACCATGGATTTTTCACAAAAAATCTTTGGCAGAAGAGTTTCAAATACATGCTTGACGATATGGACATCATAAATTTTTATATCCCACTTGCGGCTGCGACTTATCAACACCTTTGCTTTGTTTCCGAATAAATCCGATTAAATCGTAACTCATCAACCGTTTCGTTCATTTATAAGCGTTTGTTGATATTTTCAAATAAAAACATATAATTTCACCAAAGAAAGCTGATAGCAACGAATTCAACTCAAATTACAATACATTCCTCAATAAATACCTATAAATCTAAAACTCAAATCAGATTTCTTTGTTTTTGCCTATCGGTTGTATTTTTATTAGTTATTCCAAATTGCGTCACTTTATTCAAATGTTTTCACAGCTCCAATGCGAGCTGTCCTCATATTTCATTGTTATTTAAATTAATTTGTATCTAATATTAACGCCGCCTGACTATTCTCCCGTTCGTTCGTTCGTTCATTTCCATTGTCTGTCTATCGACGAAATGTGGGTGTTTTTGTGGATTTCCTTACTTCCTCCCCACTCTCGCTATCATCGCTTACAACAATACTACCAATTATTCGAGTGTGGAGAGTGTGAAGTGTGGAGCTTAAATAAACACTTCATATATTTTATTTTTATAGCATGAAGTTGTTTACATTCAAAGCAACTCATAAGATATTTGAGATCTTAACGTATGCCGTATTTACACACATGCCTTCGCCTGTTTGTCTGTTCGTTACTGTTCCTATTTCGGTCCGTATGTCGTCGTTGACTTGGGGCTTTATTTATGCGTACATAATTTGCAACAAAAATAACAACTCGTGTGAAATATGATGTCTTTAATGCGGCATGCGGTTGACTGGGTATTAATTCCACAACCTTTAGAAGACCATATCGAAAAAATCTTAAAATCTTACTGAAGCGCATTTTTTAATTGCCTATAAAAAGTCCAAAGAGTAATTTTAATAAATTTTAAATAAAATGTATTAAGTTTCACGCAGTCATAAAATCTTTATTGCATACTTCTCGGTAGTGCGTGTTGCTGGCTATAGGAGCCATTATCGATGGATGGATGAATCACTTGAATTACTTCAAGAGTCGATGCCACAAATAGAGAGAAAAAAAAGGCAAAAAACCGGTACCTGTTGAAGCTACTTGAATGACTTGGCGCTCGATTTATTGAAGACTTCTTGGCACAATAAATAACTTCTTGGGTTTCACAGCAATTCAGTTAAAGTCTAGAGAAGGTTTCTTATAATATGTTAACACGAATTGTAGGCTCGTATTGAGGCACCTCATTGGCTTCATGTAAGATGATACAGAAATGGATTTTTGTATATTATTTGCCGTTACTTGAGTGATGTTTGTCCATTGTTCATTGGGCTGAGTTTGTGCCGCATTAAGCAGCATCAACAAGTTCTTGATTGTGAAACATGACTTTTTGCAAAAGTTACAAATTGCAATCGAATTTTAACTTTTGTCGTCATCTCAAATTTTATAAGGAAATATGAAGTAGTAGTAGTTTTTAGTTTAGTAAATTTAATCTTGGTATAAGAAATAGGTGGTAACTAGGAAATCACGGTTATCTCTCATAATCTAGTTATGAAGTCGGAATGTTTTAAAAAACTATAGAAAACAATTTGTGTACCCCCCGCTTGCTGCGTAAGGTGTATATTAACTTCATCACTCCGTTTGTAAGGCTCATAAGAAGGCGTGGTAGAAAAGTATATAAGGTATATTCCAACTTTATCTGCAATTTTTTTTTTTTGTTTTTATTTTTTAATATTCATATTTTTGCTTTTACTTTTGATGGATGCATTTGGCGCATTAAGGTTACTTTAACGCGTTTCTCAAGAAGCCTGATGACGACAATAATTTTATTATTTTTTGTTTATTTTTTATTTTTATTACACGGTTGAAACCCTCAGCTTTACCGTCGTTCCATTATGTTTTGATATTTTGTGATTCGAGAATAGTATGAAAACGTATTTTGCGGAAAACTTAAAACTATATTTACAACGATATCAAGATCATTTTAAATAAACAAATGCAAAGTGGAAAGATTTACAGTACTAATCGCATCCTCAACACCCCCACTAGATTTAGGTTCTGTTAACCCCATTAAATTCCAGCAATGGATATATTTTTGAGTAGATAATCCCTTCGTCATTATATTAGCAACCATATCCTCAGTTCGTAGTTATTCTATGTTCAACTTCTTTTCGTTAATTAGATCTCGCAGGAAATGATGCCTAATGTCGATATGCTTAGAACGATCATGGTTATCCAAATTTTGCTTAGGCTCGTACAACTCTTCTAACAGTGACTTCAACCAGAGTGCTTCTTGTGATGAAGCTACCAGTGCCATGTACTCTGCTTCAGTAGTTGAGAGTGCAACTGTGGATTGTTTTCTTGAGTTCATGAAGCACTCTGAAACTTGAAGACGTAACTAGTTGCTGATTTTCTTTCATCTATGTCGCTCGCCCAATCTGCGTCAGAAAAGCCTTCCGAATGACCATGAGAATCGTGCTAAAACTCAAGCTTGTAGGTGCTAGTACCTTTCATGTATCTCAATATCTAGCGCAACCCAATGCGCTCTTCCGGGATTGTTGTTAAATCTTGATAACACCTGTAATGCAAAAGATAAGTCACGTCGACTTACTTGAGCCGCATACATTTTGCTTCCAATCACCTCTTTATTATGAAATATATTCAATACTAGCTTTTTACTGGTGCGCTTTGCTGCACTTTATCTAGATAAGTACTGGAAAATGTTGCAATGCTTTCAGCGTTATTATTTCTAAACCATCTCGTACTTGAAACATAGGAGTTTCGTAATTATACGAAATAAATTAAATCATAAGTCAGTCATAAATTACGTGACTGATTTTTAATTTTTTTTTTCATCCCCCTCCGGTACTCTTTGTAGTGTATTTAAAAAACACTCCCCTCCACCCCCATAAAGTAACGTAGTATATGAAATAAAAAATTAATTGATAAAAAATATTCGAAAATCGAAAAAATAACTATCGAAAAGCAAGCAAAGAAAAATTATGCCCTTACTACACTTGCCAATAGTTAACAGTCAATTAAGACGGTAAAACATGAAGATGTAAGGATGAAATATGGTTTGAAATGTTGGGTGGTATTAATTTCAATTTTTTCGATTTTTTTTATTTTTGGTCACATTACTATATCTGAGACCACCTCCCCCCATTCGTTACTTATCGTAACGTAATTTATGAATGACCCCATAGTTACTGCGCAAATTTGAGCTAAATCGGCTCAGTAGTTTTGGAGTCTATAGCAGTGTTCTCTATTGCAAATTTTTTGCATTTTTCATTACGCAGTACCAGGATATTACCAACTAGTAACTTCATTCTTACTTCTATGTTCTATGTCTTTTACTTCCATAGCTTTTCTGTGTCATAAATTCGGCTTGTATGGGTTGAGACACACCCCCTTGTCCAAAGCACGTCACCTTTTCTAGTAGAAGCACATCACCAAATGGTATCTACATTCTGAGTTTCAATGTTCTGTGACTTTTATTTGGCTTATATGGGTGGATCCACGACCCCTTGTCTAATATTAGCTCAAATATATAGTAACTGCCTCTTGGGCCCATAGCATCTACATATCAAGTTTCCCATATACACCATATGTGCGCATCTGTATTTTTGCACACCTGTATTTTGTAAAAGTTCACTAAAATGCCTATAATAAATGAACCAATACACATACAAAGACCGTTTATACATAAAAACCTTCGTATTGACGTCACCTTTCATGGGAAATTTCCAGAAACGAAATCCGTTCACGCATTACAGAGAACATCAATTTTATACATAATGCAACTTATTTTTATATATATAGATATTCCCTCTCATAATCGCTTTAGGGACATAGCTCTTTCTGTGTAGAAACTTCATTTAAATCGATCGTACTATATTTTTTCAAAACATCCTTGTTGTTTACGGTCTCGCGTGACTTGAACTCCAAGCACATCTTTTGCTTCGACAATATCTCTTATTTTTAAGTTTTTGGTCAAGTCTCCTTTTAGCTTCTTTTTGTTTCTTTGGTTTTTGGTTAAAATCAGAATATTATCCACATAGATGGCCACGTAAGTTCATCTATTTCTTCGTCTTTCAATTTGAAGTAAATAAATGGATCATTTCTTGACTGTGCTAGTCCCATAGACTTTAAGGTTTTGTCAAGCTTTTTGTTCCTTTACTTTACCTTTGTATGCAAAAAAACCATCAGGGTCCTTCATGTAGATTTCTTCTTCTAGTTCACTCTGCAAGAAAGCTCTCACCACCTGCTTTTGATCTATATCGAGATCAAACCTTACTGCAAGATTGAGAAGCAACCGTATAGAGCCATATCGCAAAACTGGAAATAACGTCTCTTCGTATTCGATCCCATAGTGTTGTGAGTACCCTTTGAAAACAAGCCTTGCCTTGTACCTTTCAACGTTGAATGTCCACTTGCAATTGATCTGCTTCTTTCCTTTCAGAAAATCTACGAGTTCCCACGTATTATTTTCCCCAAGTGCATTGAACTTCTCTTCCAAAGCCGCCTTCCACTCACAATTTTTTGTACTAGCCATTGCTTCTTGGAACGTTTTTGAATCTTCATCTAATGCAATGTAGGACACGTAACCATCTCTCACAACAGGTTTCTTTGACCTTGATGATCTTCTTAGATCCTTTTGGGGTGCCAATTCAACATCAACATATTCTGCTGCTACGCATGATTCGTCTCCTGAGTAGAAATTTTCTTCACTTGATGACAATTCCTTCTCCATTGGAAAGTGTTCTTTACTATTTGATGCACTTTCTGTCGAATTATCGCTGTTTTACAAGTTTACTATTTCGTCAATAGTCACGGAGTTATAATTCATTCCATGCAACATTTTTTTATTGTTATTGCATTTTTACTGCATTAAGCGCTTGCCTCCGTAAGCGATCAAATCGCCAGAAAGTAATGAACTGGGTTATTCTAACTATATTTTTATTTATTTTTGTCCTTCTGAATGCCAGATATTTAGTTGCATTCCAGTTATTACATTGAATTCTTTAATCAAATCATTTGAATATGAAGTATTTCAGTTCATGGTACTAGAATAATTCTAGTAGAATTACTAGATATGCTGCGTTATGAAATGATGGTTCTAGTTTTGATTTTTAACCAGGGACCGAAAATAACTATTATGTTCTCTTGCTGATCTCAAAAACGGCAGGCTTGGCTGTAAAGTTTTTGACTTTAAGAATAAAAGGCAACATTTAACTGGTACTTTCTGCCGTTTATTTTTTTTGACAAGAAATAACGATTATTTTCTGCTGGATATCTTTTCAAGCAAAAAAATCCAGCAGTTTGTTATATTGTGAAAAGTATGGATGCTAGGACCATGAAATTTGGTATATGGGGGCGTAGCATTAAGACATATGTATTTATTTTGTAAATGTGGGCGGACCACGCCCTGTTTTAAGGATAATTAGAATATCTCATGTTCACGACACCCAATGATTATGAAATTTGGTTAAGCTAGTAATTAGTATAGGATATCACTGTACAATTTTTAACCTTTATTTTTAATAGAAAAAATATAACGCAAATTTTAACTCTTATTTTTGACTCAAAATTATCCTTAAAACAGGGCATGATCCGCCCACATTTACAAAATAAATACATATGTCTTAATACTACGCCCCCATATACCAAATGTACCAGTACATTTTGTAAAAAAATTACAAAACAGAAAATAACTATTACTTTCTGATTTTTTTGGAAAAAAGGAATAACCGTTACGGTCCCTGTTTTTAACTCATTTTTGCGACTTTAGGTTTTCTCTATAGAACCCTATATTGACTTTCTATCAAAGATTTTTTTATTTTATTCATATTGTCACCCCTCATATACATACATTCCGAAAAATTTCATCTTAATTAGTTCAGTATTTTTAATGTATCTCCACCACCTTGTTGAGGATAGTCTTTACATTTTACACGAATATTACGACAGTATTTTTCAGAGTCCTTGTAATTTATCGATTCGAAAGGTACTTAATCCCCCCTTTGAGTACTTCACTGTTGACATGAATTGCATGCAGTTTTTACACTGCAATTATATTAAACTGGTTTCTGGACAGGTAGAAGGACATGGGAGGAGAGTTGAACACTTCGTCAATTATCCGAACGCTGCTGAGAAATTTTTTCAGTTAACTTCGATGCACTATAATTCATTATAATTAAGCTTGAGTGGCGGTGTTCATTACAATTTCCCTGAATGTTAGCCAAACATGCGGCACGTAATGTGGAGAAGGTCAATAAAACTTTTTTCTTAACTCGTAAGCATAAAAAAGATAAACAAACATACAAATGAAAACATATAAGCAGCCAGGTCAAGTTTTAAGGACTCAAATAATTGTTATGCATGTTAAGAGGTGGATAGGTTTTTTCCAAATCAGTCAGGAATTATTTTAAAAAATATTATTTAAAAAAAAATCAAAGTTTGTTTTCTTTTTCGGCCTGCTATTAAACAAATTTCAGTGTTGTTAAACCTGTTTCAGGTCTGGCTCATCTAGTGTTGCGTAAACTCGATGTTGGCCTGTGAGGTTAAAAAATATCGTGGTTTTTTCAATTAGAGGCCATCATTTTTTTTCCTTAAATATATTATCTGTACGAAGGAATAAATTTTCAAGACCATCTAAGAGTTAACAAGCAAACACAAAAGTTTTAGCAGATTGTCATACTTGGATAATAGCTGAAGTAAAGCAAACGAAAAGCCAAATACAAAAAGCTCTATAAACTCTATTAACTGCTAATACGTTGAACATTTTATATTATACAGTTTTATTTTGAAGGATTTTTTAAGTATTTATTTTTTATTATAAAAACATTTTAAAAAATTTAAAAACAAATTCATGATTCTAATACATGATTGCAAAATTGCAAAATAAAGAATTTTAGAGTCGAACATTGAGGAATGTTGTTTCTGAGTGAAACCGTTCCGTAATCCAAAATCGAAGTTAAAACATTATAAAACTACATGATCAACTAATTTATTAGTCATTTCAGTAGTCATTTTATTATTTGAGATATGAACTACATAGAATGGTCTCCGAAAATGAAAATTTTGAGTTTTGTGTGCCTTGCACGAAATGAGTACCTCATCAATATATACGATTAGCCGGATCGAAATTTGGATTCCTCCGATAACCGACTAAAAAGTAAGAGGGAATCTTAAAACCTATTTCTATTAAAAGGGTTCGAGAACACCAAAACCCCTATATTGGAATTTCTCAGATAAAAAAAAATGGATGTGAAAATAGTTTTTAAGAGTCCCTCTTACTTTTGAGTCAGTTACCTTTATTTTTTTTTTCCATACAAATGGATTCAGCTTAATATATAGGATGCATTAAAAAAGAGGTGTAAAATTTGATTTTTGAACAAAATTAACAATTGGAGATTATGTATGGAACACAATATCTTTCAAAACTGCAAAGCTACCAACTTTTAAATAACATAATACTTCTTTGCACCTTACACCTCTTGTTGATACACCCTTTATATACATACGATTATACATAAACTTATCAAAAATAGTTTGTTTTTACTTTTTTTGAATTTCTTCTAATTAAAATATTTGATAATTAAAGATTATAAAGGATGATTAAAGAATTTTTAAGTTTTTGTTTAAAAAATGGGCACAAAAATAGATCAGTAGAAAGTTAATTAAGTTAGTTTTTAACATTTTTTGTTTTTTTTTTTTTTTTGTTTTTAGAACCAGTTATCAATAAAATATTATGTCTTTTGATTTTAGTAAAATTGCCATCTGTGTCTCCATCTTTTGCTTTTAATGCAACATATTTTTAATTGAAGGTTTGACTTTTTCAATTTATAATATTTTTCAATAATTTTTGCATTGCTGCGAATCCGGTTCAATCGAGGCCTTTCAACGCTTATAAATTATTAGCGCAGCAAGCGCGCGAAAATAATTTTCCAAAAGTTGTTTGGCTAAATGGGGAAAAATGGCAAGACATAGCGGTACATTGAAAATATTATTTTGTGGATTTTTTTTAATGTCCGATGTTTTAGGTATTGGAAAATGCAAAAAAAAACTATTTCAGACATTTTGGACAAGGGGCGTGGCGGCTGCCATACAACTGAAACATAATTTGCGCTATATTTTAGAAAGTAGATAAGCTACGACAACAAAATCAAACGTAGATTTTTTGTATGTAATTTGAAAACAGTGAAAAAAATTTCAGCGTGATTGAGAAAGTGGGCGTGGCAGCTGCCATACAATTTAATCACTTTTTTTGATTTAGCTTAGAAATGAGATAAGCTACGATAACAAAATTAAACGTAGACGTTTTGTATATAATTTGCAAAAAGTAGAAAAAATTCGATGCGATTCCATACATCGAATTCCATGGCGGGGCAGCTTCCATACAACTTAATCACATTTTTCGCTATATCTTAGAAATCAGATAAGCTACAGTAACAAAATTAAACGTAGATGTCTTGTATGTAATTTCGAAAAAGTGGAAAAAATTTTGGCGTGATTGCACAAGTGGGCATGGTAGCTGCCATGCATGTGGACTATATTTTGGTCTATAACTAAAAAATTAGAAAAGCTATAAAATATTTTGATATATAAGCTTTTCTCTGAAAAATAAAGGTCAAGTTGGAAAATTAATCAAATCGGATGAAAACCACGCCTACCCTGCCCACACAAAGTGAAATTTTGCGTATGAACTTTGATATTCAATATGCACTCTGAGTATGAAATTCAACGAAATCGGGTGAAAACCACGACTACCTCCCATACAAAGTGTCTTTGAATATACTTTGGTTCGGTCGTGGGGCTATTTTAACTACGAATTATTCTCATAATTGCAGGGAATACTTTCGGTTCTTGATTATAATTAGGGTTGGTTTTAATCGCTTTATAAAGAGGTGTGTTTTGGAAGAAAAGTATAGATTTTATCTGTTTGGTTAAAAGTTGATTTTCTAAAGTTGGAATATTTGATTCGAAGAGCACGTTGTTAATTGAGATTGACCTGAAAGCTCCGAGGGCAGTTCTTATGGTGGAATTGAGGGTAGTTTCAATTTTTTTAAGCACAGAATTGGGTGCAAAACCATATATGATTAAGCCATAGTTGATTTTAGACAGAACTAGAGATTTAGCTACTTGTATCAATGAGATAGTGCTGGAATTAAATTTGGGGCTGGAAAGGCATTTGATGACATTAAGTTGTTTACATAAAAAGGAATTCAAGTATTCGATATGACTGTCCCATTTGTATTTTTTGTTGATAAATATCCCAAGAATTTTTAGGGAGTCGCATTCTGTGAGCTGGAAATTGTTAACAATTATGGTGCATGCAGAGGCGCAGCCAGGAATTTGTTTTGGGGAGGGTTTTATAACTATATGTATATAAAAGAAAACGTATGTAACTATAGCGGCTATGGTGTAATGAGTCCAAATATTGCACTCAAAACGTTAATTCTATCACAATGGCAGCAAACATAAGGGGCATATAGGTTACAAATTTTAAAAAAACCGACCGATTTTGTAACTTCGAAAGTCGATTTTTTTTTCAAATGCCCGCCATATTGTTTTTTTTTTTCGGAGGAAAAAAATTATCCTAGTTCAGGCGATAACTAAGGATTATTTGATTTTTTTTTAATTTTTCCACAGATATTCCAGACTGGTGACATCCTGCACACCGTCATATTTTTGGCATTTGAAAAAAAAAATCAAATAACGTCAAAAACCGCTTCAAAAATTTTTTGTATTCTTTAAATGTTAATAAATATGTGTTGAAAATTTCAGAACGATATCTTTTTTCCTTCTATGAAAAAAAATTCCCGAAAAAAAAAATTTTTTTTTAAATTTGTAACCTATGTATGATAAAATTTTTATAAATAGTTATTTATTAGAATAGAAAAAATTTTGTTTATTATTTTAAAAAGACTTAATCCTGTAAAAAGACTTTAGTTACAGGATTAAGGCGATAAAGAATAATAAAAGAAACTAACTTATATTTTTAAATCCAGTTTACGCTTACTTTCAGCGAGTTTGTCTAAAATAATATCCACTGATGGTGTCATTTTTCTGTACAGATAAAGCAATGTGAGGCCGTTTAGTCTATCTTGCAACATCGTGCTTCTTAAACAGGTTTTGAGTCGGCGAATTACTGAAAATGTTCGTTAATTTTCACATGAAGTTGCTGGAAGAGTTGCAAGGATAATAAGTGAATTATATATATATTTGGAAATATATCCTTATTGCACTGCTGTATGGCTTGAAAACTGCGTTTTTACCATCATAATCTTTTTTATTACTTATTTTATACCAAACATTCAGTTCATTTTTTAGGTCATCAAAATCTCCTTCCAAATCATCTTTATAAAATGCGATTAGTTTTTCAAAAGCGCCTAAAGCTTCAACATTTAGCGATTTTTTTGCATCAGGAAAATGTGATTGAAATCCAATTAGAATGTCTCTATGTTTTAAAAATCTGTCACTCGGGCTTGTGATAAATGTATCCAAGAAAGGTATGTAAATCGATATGCGATAATACGATTCAACACATTGTGCGTCAGGCTGGAAAGATGCAACTTTTGGTCTCGTCAAAATGAAGCCATTGGTTTCTGCTAATTTTTCAGCATTTATATACAATTTTTTTAATTCTATTTCAGCATTATCTCTTACATTTTTTACTTCTTGCAATAAATTTTACTTCTTGATATTGGCTAAATCGACTGCTTATGTCAAATCAATGTTTCGAGTTTGAAGAAATTTGCATAGAATATATGAATAACCAAATGCTTGGTTAAAACACTGCGAAGATATAAGAAAGTCTGTCTTTTGCAATGCACAATTCAGTAAATTGGCTTGCCTGGATGTGTTTTTATCCTCCCAACAGGAAATTTTGCCTAATGCCAATATTATGGCATCGAAAAAATTCACAAAACCGTAACCGAGTTGTGTCTCTCAATCCATCTAGTAGGACAAATTTTCTTCAGTTTTTGATGACTACAAATATTTAACTCTTCGAGGCACTGTTTCAAAACCACTTGAAAAACCACGTGCAAAAATTGAAAGGTCTAGTATTTCTTCATTGAAATTCATCATCGTTATACAAATCGGTAAATCAGTGCAATATATATAGCAAAATTATCAGAAAAAGAACAGATTATCATGTTTTTGCCTAAGCTCAAAAACTCGAGCTGATGGAGAAAAATGGAGTCTATATCTGAAATCAGGAAACTCAATGTGTCTATAATCAGCTGAAAAATCTGCGGCACCAAAATGTCTGTCGCGAAGTGTTATGCTTCAACCGCAATCGATTTGAAATTTAAATTTGATTTTTTCGCGCTTTTGATAAAAACATGTTATTACTTATCATGTTTTTCTTTTTGTGACAATAATTTGGGGGGAGGGGGTTTTAAACCCCAAAATCCCCCCTTTGGCTGCGCTTCTGGGTGCATGAACAGTTGTGTTTGCGACAGATATGTATAGTCTTGCATTTTGTTGGAGAAAGTTTTGCTCTAGAGTAGTTGCACCAGTTCATTATATCTTCAAATTGGGAATTGAGATCGATTATATAATCATTTTTCGATTTTTTATAATCATATTGTAATCGTCTGCATACGCACAGAAATCGATTTCTTTATGTAGTGATATAATGCTGCTAAGTTTATTATAAAATAAATAAAAAATATTAATAAATAAAAATAGAAAAATCGTAGAAACATGACTGCAAATTTCTCAAGAAATGAAAATTTAAGTAAAATTTAGTAGAAAATACCTAGCAAACATAGAATTATTAAAGTCAAAGGCTCTAACTATCATAAAATATAGTACTTCTACCTTCTGTTTCTGTAAAAACCTGCTGCTTCTAGCTGCCAATAAGAAAAACCACTTAATTTGAAAAAAGTCTTAAAAATCAATTTTTGCCCTAAAACGCACTTGTTTTCAAGACGATTACAGCCGTAATTCTCAAGCTACCATCACGAAATTCAATATTTAAGCTTGTATATAAAAAATAAAGATCATGTTGAAAAATGAGCCAAATCAGATGAAACCCACGCTTAACTCCCACATAAAGTGACTTTATCAAAACGGTAAAATATCTTAGAATTCCACAAAAAAAAAATATATCGTCACCTAAAATGCAAAATAACGTAACATCACTTTTGATAAGTTTACAGGAGAAGCAAAAAACGATATAAAATTCAAACAACTTGAGATAAAGCGAAATTTTCAAATCAAATAATTTGGTTATTTTTGGTGGCAGAAGTTTGAAATTCATAACACACATGTAATATAATGTAATGAATCGTAATCAATAAAAAACACAATTTCGAATTTTTTGATGATACGTTTTTTTGCATTTCATGTGACGATATGGACTTGAAATTGCATATGAGCTTTGATATTTAATATACACTCTGAGAATGAAATTCAACCAAATAGGGTAAAAACAACGCCTACCTCCCATACAAAGTGACTTTATTAAAGAGGTAAAATCTCTTTAAATTCCACAAACATTAATATATGGACTTGAAATTTTGCAAATAAGCTTTAATATTTAATATGTACTCTGAGTATGAAACCATGCCTACCTACCATACATACAAAGTGATACGTAGTGACTTAGTTAAAAAACAAAAGCGAATATTTTCCTGTAAAACTTTGACGAAAATGTTTGAAACAGATAAACATTTTTATTGTCTGCTTAAAACTTTGAATATACTTTGGTTCGGCCCTGGGGGTATTTTAACTTCAGCCCATTGGAAGATCATTTCTAACTAGTTATAAATTGTTTTTTTTTAAATAAAATTTTTTAATCTATTTTATTTTAAAGATACAGAATCATTTTTGGAGGTTTATATAAAAGTGGGCTGATCACGCCCACAATGATGATATTAATCTACCTACCAAATATCAATGAAATGCATTGTACGAATCGAAAGTTATGCCATTTTAAACCATTATGTACATGAATGTTATATGTGAGATAGGCGTGGTCTTTGACCGACCATGCTTATTTTCAATACTAAGCAATGTATTGACAAACGTAATATACACACCATAAACAAATTTTTCATAAAGTTTCAAACTCACAAATAAGGGTTTTATGAACACTTTCATAAAGCATATTTTGACGAAAATGCGCACTAATTGCACAGCAAAAATATGTCATGGTGATATTCCACGTTTGAAACAAAAAAGGACTCATTTTATAACATTTATTGCGAAAAAGCTATAATACATAGAGACATACAATTTTTTAAGTAAATAATACAAGAAAAAATAGTATGTTAAGACTTTGTAATTTTTTATTTTTTTATTAATATTTTTCTTGCTAAGTGGCGAAAAAAATCGTTTCAGCAAGGACCCAGATTTCTCGAGTTGAACGCATCTGATTTGATCGTGGTTCGCCTCAAATTGTTCTTAATTGCTCTGTCTGCAACATTCACTAGAATTATAAGGTTTAGTTGCAATGCTTTCAGAAGAAGTTATAGAAGCTAGTCATAAAGAGTTTAGAAAAATTTGTTTAAATCATACCCTTAAAAACTCTAGAGAACTATCCAATAGAGATTTATTCCGTGGATTACTGCTTTCGTCAGATCCTTCTGTATCTTCTCATAGAAAAACAATTGTAAAAACAAAGAATAATGAAAATCACGATACGAATGATGACAAAATTGATTTAATTTCTGATCTCGATTTCTGACTTTGTGTTGAGTGACTACGAATTACTCTGATAATAATAATTTTTTTTCTGTTGTTTTTCTCAATCTTAAGATTTGTGTAAAATTTTAAGAAACCTAAGGGCCAATCTGAATTAAAAATGTGATAATTAAATGAACCAAGTTGAAAATAAAGAAGTTCATTTCCTTTCTTATACTTTTTACAACTCGAGATGTTGTACTTTTATTCTTCATTTTGTATGGTAGGTCAGCGAAGGGCGTGACATATCATAATGATATTATTATATGGCAATTATGTGAATTTAGAAAATAAAAAGCAAGTTATTTTCCTTTCTTATACTTTTAATAACTGGAAATATTGCACTTTTATTCTTCATTTTGCATGGGGGGTGGACGAGGGGCGTGACTGATTTTGATGTGGTGTTTTATATTTATGAAATAATAACACAAGCTAAATTTCATGTACCTAAGATAATTCATTCTAGACCTTTCATAGACCTCGCTACACTGTGCGACTTCTCGTGCCAAGTTATTTTTTTATTTTATTTTTATTCATTTTGTATTTTTTTTTTTTTTTTTTGTTTGCTTTGACAGTGCAATTATTAAAATTGAAAAATTTTTGTCTGAGTTAATAAAACGTTGCTAAAATTCCTTTCACAGTAGAAAACATCCTTTTATGACTAACCTACTGTTTATATCTGTAAGAACATGACGTGTCTAAGACCTTTTTTGGGCACTTTTAAAGCGTTAAATAAACTTCAAAAAACTATTTTTGAGCTGTTAAACATTCCGAATTAAGCAAACTATTTTATTGTTTTCAATTTGGTAATGAAGCCATTTGAAAAGCACACTCGGTAAAAGTTATTAAAGATGTATATCGAAAAATCTTTATGGTTTAAACTCTGCAAATTATATGTTTAAAAAAACAAAATAGTTTCTCGCCCGAGGCCACCCAACATCAATTAACTCATTATAAATTCTTTTTTGCTTGAAGCATTTTTTGTTTGAAACCATCTTCACAGTGAAACTCACTTACGTAGATATGTGTGACTAACAGAGTATTCTAACAATAACAATAACAACAAAGAAACTAAAAAAAAAAATTAGGTCTAATCATGGATATGTGAAAAACTCAAAAATTACACAATAGAATAAAAGAAATCAATTAGGCCAACCTACAACAACAGAAGCAACAATAGCAACAACAACAAGAGTACAATTACAACAACGACAACACAATAAACCAGCACCAACACAACAAAAGAAAATACTGGCTATTGTGTGTAGCTCAATTCATTGGATGAACTCACTCAACATTCCTCATGTTATTAAAACAAATTTCCTAAGGTTCCACCTAGCCCCGGTCTACAAGCCCAACAAAGTCTTACTCTACCCCGCTCATCACCGCCACACAATTATAATTAATTGAATTCTCAATGAACTCACACATGCACGCCTCTGCCACTACCTCTGCCCCTATCTTAGCCTCTGCCTCCCACACTGGAAATAATTCATTAAAACTATAACAATATTGTACACACGCTACAAGCACACCAGCAACCCACACACACACACACACACACATACACGCACACACAAACAGCACTCAGTGTACTTAGACTCCTCAAGCCCGACCTTACTCTCCTCTATGCTAGAAATTCGAGGCGCATTGTTATAGTTGAAGACCCCGAAACAATGAAAAAAGGCAACATTTTCCACATGTGAGCTCATCAGTTCCAGACTCGATGCTGCACCACGTGGAGCTGTTGAGTGCAAACTCCACAAACGAAACACAAGATTGTGGAAAAATTAATTAATCACATGCCAATCAAACGCACAAAAGATTCTCTATTAATCACTCTCATACAAGAAGAATTCAAAATATTATGGCGTGATCTTAACCAGATACAAGAGTTCAAGTGGGTCAGTCATAGTTTCATCGCGCGCATTAATGGTTAAATTATCGCAAATCATTAACAACGACCAAGCAGCACTTGGTCAGAGCAAAAATGGTAAAAGTAGAGGAAGAAAATAGAAGAGTACCAAGTAGAAGTTTACTAATTGATCGTTTCTGGCACGACGCACGGTTCAAAAGACCAAGAGCCGCGTACGCTGTTAACAGTCACAGCTCCACTAAAGGGTTCAGAGAAATATGATGGATCAGACAACAAGGCTGACTGACTGAGTGGCTGGCTGGCAGGCCAGGCCGACAGCAACGCACCGCGAAACATTAATTGCTGAGGGCAGTGATTAAGACTGGAGGACCACAAGAAGATACTTTAAAAGTTGAAATTAAATAATTAGTCGGTTGGCGGTCGATGCTTGCTACTTGATGCTTGGTTGGCTAGAGTACCACCAATATTGTTGTTGTTCTTGTTGTTGGACTGGTGTAATGACCTTTTAAGAGCTCTTAAGATACTCATCGTTGCGGTTGTACTAATTAATGTCAAGAGTTGGGTTAATTCTGCTCAAATTGCTTTCAAGCAAGAAGTTTCACTTGTAAAAAGTTTCACATACCTTGTACCTGACGCAACGTAGCGTAAGGCAAGACGTTAGATAGTACGAAGATGGAAACACAAAAATAGCACAAAGTCGTAATTTCGACAGTGATTATAGCTTAATTCTTAAGGGTCATTTGGGTGCACATTAAAAAAAACAAACTAAACTCCTAAATGTTGCGCGATTTTGCAGCGCATCTTTCTCTATTCTACTCACCGTGTCCAAGCTCTGAGGCCATACTATAAATAATTAAAGGCTTAAAACGTAATTAACATTGTTGCTAGAATTTACAGTTATTGGCTTTTTAATGCCTACCGTTTATCATATTTTAGCAATTTTCAAGCATTAAATCGTAAATCGTCGGTCAAACTTAAGATTAGAAAGTCAACATCTTCCGATTACAATCTATGCAGGCAACAAAGTCCAAATGCGTTTATTCAATGCCAAGGAATGTTTGCACTCACTAGTGCTTAAGCTGAATGGCAGCATCTTCATGCTATCCCATGGACACGCCATAGTCTATGCTAACAAATCAATGGATGAAAAAAAAGGCTACACACACAAAAAGAACTGCAACGAAAGCCGCAGCACACCACAAAGAATTGCGCAGAAAAACGCATCTTATAGCAATGGCACAAATGGCACATCTTTCACAGTCACGGTGACTCTGCGTCGTTGCCGTATCGCAGCAACAAAAAAATAGTTGTTGATGGCGACAACTACTCGTACAACAACTGAAGAACATGTCAATGTACCGCTATGTCTTGCCATTTTTCCCCATTTAGCCAAACAACGTTTGGAAAATTATTTTCGCGCGCTTGCTGCGCTAATAATTTATGAGCGTTGAAAGGCCTCGATTGAACCGGTTTCGCATCAATGCAACGTTGCGATGAGCATGCACGCCACGACCTGTGCTTGGTTTGAGGTAAACGAAAAATGACGTCGGTCACGATAACTTGTCGTCCCTCTGCGTTACGTAGAGCGAGTTGATGTTTTTCGGCCTCCTGCTTCTTTGTAGCATTGAGAATGCGGGCGGAAGGAAAGGAGCAGGTTTGATCCCTGGCCTTGTGTCCGCAAGATGCGGAGAAAAGAAAAATAGTACACCAAGCACAGTAATAAATTGAATAGTAAAAGTAGAGTGGAACAATCTATTCACCTATAAACCAGTTAAAAAAATCACAAAAAAGTTAACTTTTGTATGTCTTTGGATGCGTACTCTGACAACGAGCTGGGCTTTAATTTGCCAAGTCAATACTAACTCTATGAAGGGTCATTTAGAGTGATTTTTTCAAAGAGAAAACAAAAAAAAAGAAATATATTTTTTATTGGTTAATCTTTAATGTATCGGTTAATTTTTACATAGAAGGTTTTTTCTCAAAAGTTGAACATTTTTCCCAAATGTTGAAAATTTTTTCCAAATGTTGGCCGTAACTGCGGCTAACACGGCCAAATCAAGTGGTGCTTGGCGAATGCCGCAAGTAATGTCGCTTCCCACCATACAATCGTACCCGACATACATATCTATGAACACTTCGGACTTTTCGTAACCCCAAGGGAAAAAGCGGGCGTCCGTGGCGTAGTTGGTTAAAGTGCGTGGCCGCTATGTCAAAGAACCTTGGAGACCCAGGTTCGAACCCCAGCCAGACAGAATATTATTTGAATTAAAATAATTTTTCTGTACGGCCGCCACCTCTCTGCAGACAATGGCAAACCTCAGAGAGTAATCAAAATGCCATGTAAAGCTTCTTGAGAATAAGAACATTCCGTTCATCGCCGTTCGGAGTCGGCGTTAAGCATGTAGGTCCATTTCTCGGTCAATTGTGTACAAACTTAATAACACGCACAACACAATTGATCATAAGAAGCTAGGTCAAAGTCCTTTCAAGGACTGAAATGGCCAGTTATTTATTTTTTTTTTTTTTTAAGGGAAAAAGTCTAGATGTGTGATTTCGCTGTCCACTTGCCAATTCATCAGTAAATACGATAACATAACCATAAAAAAATAAGTAAAAAAAAAAACCATATCTCGAAAACGAAGAAATATGGGCCAAAAATAACAGTTTTTACGGATATCCTAGGGGACTCCGAATTTGAGACGCAAAAGTAGAGGGGTCGGTCGCGGGCCAATGCTTAAAAAACAAAACAAAAAAACAAAAAAAAAAAAAACAGAAAATGTTGCTCATCTTTGCGTTTGGCAAAAATTCAAACAAAACAAAAAAAACAATTACAATGCAATAAAATTACATGTATGAAAAATTACTCGACACACAAGTAACACAACATCGTCTTCATCGAGTGTGCTTTAGTTTTTATTTTGGCTTTGCATGTATTTGTTTTTGTAAAGTTCGCTGGAAAATGCGCTGAACACTGAACGAGTGCGGTTTGTGTTGTTGTTTTTTGCAGGCGTCCTTTCATTTTGGGTCATCGCAAAGACAAAAGTAAGATTGAAAAAAATGTATATGAAGGGCCACGCGGGCCACACGGGCAACTACGTGGGCATGTTTGGTCTATATCTATATCCATACTAATATATAAAAGGGGTATCTCGAATTTTTATCGTTCAATCAGAGGGTAAATGCTGAACCGATTTTAATAATTCTTTCACTATTCAATTGCTATAATAAGCGACCCTGCTACTGCGTACTACGTTTTTGGAAAATCTTTTTATTTAATTATGTAAGAATTCATGCATTTTAATCCATGCTGCCATTGTACAAGCAGCACGAAATAACAGCAAACAATAGCTTAAGCTCTTTGTTGAGAGAGAGAGAGGTGAGATTCTACAACTCACCGCTCTGGTCTCTTGAGTGGATAGTTGCACTCAGTTAATTCAGTTAAAGCCCAATATATCGTATTTATTTGCGTGCCACTCTTTTCATATCAATATCTACTGAGTTAAATAATCCAATAAATAGTTTGTATGCTCACTGTCGGCAACTGTACTAAAACTGGGCAATATCCGTCTACTAGAAAACTGGGATGGGCATTATGTAAGGGGGTGTGGCTCCGCCCATACAATTAAAATTTGTATTATCGAATAGCTTTGAAAGTAAAAGTAGCAGTACTTACATACAAACTCAAAATGGAGTTTACTATTTGGTGATCTCCTGCTACTGGGAAACTTTAACGGGCAGTGGAAAATGACAGTGGTGTTAAACTATGACTCTAAGAAAATTGTTGAATATTTCTATTCTTTTCCCATATAGTTGCCGGGTGCAGCAACGCGCGCCGGGAAAAGGCTAGTTATAACTAAACCTTAAACATTTAGGAAAAACGCTATCTCTTGAGAACGAAGCAAGATAGGCTAAAAAGAATTTTTTTTACGCCGTACACATACATAGTAGTGTTGGTCGATATGAAACCAATGCAAAAAAATAAAAAAAAAAAAAAACATTCAAACATATAAATGCATTCACGGAGAAAAAATCAAGTATTCCATGCTCAAATCAAGCAAATAGGCTATCAGTTTACACTATAGCATAAATTTCTCAATTCAAGCATTTTTTGCTAGAATTGAGCAAATTTTAAACACATGATATTTATTTATTTATTTATTTGTTGGCCAAGCAAGGCAATTTACTTATTCTAACAGGTTTTATTTTTTTATTTCATTTTTTTATTTTTTTTTTCTCTCCCCTTTCCTTGTTTTGGTGTTCGAAGATATGCAAATCGATGTGGGCGTAATCCGCCCACCTAAATGACATGATTTTACGAACACGTCAAAAAGAAAAGGCAAGAAGAAAAGAACAAATAAAAGTAAAAGCTACTTACTTACATACTAGTATATTTTATACATATTTAGTAGCAGAAAAGGAAAGAGGAGAAGGAAAGTAAATAGAAAGAAAGCTCAAAGATTGGGTTGATTAGGAAGAGAAAGAGATCGCTTGAATGAGGATTTAGACATGGAAGGTGAGTAGTGGTCGGATATACTATTAAATTCTCTACAGAAACGGCTGATGGGTTCATTACTTGCATATGCAGTATGATGCTGATATTCAGTTAACAGCCGAGTATGTCTTGTTCGTCTTATAGGGTCATTGAGGGCAATATTGTTAGAGATGTATTCGCAATTGGTTACACCGTTCAGATCATCGAAAGTAAAGCACGAATCCACAAGAGGGAAACACTCCAATAGAGAGTGATTTGTTAAATCTATATTATACTAGCATTTTCCCGGCGCACGTTGCTGCACCCTGCAACTATATGGGATCATAATAGGTGTATTCAAAACTTTTCTTAGACCCATAGTTTAACACCACTGTCGCTTTCCATTGCCCGTTACAGTTTCCCAGTAGTAGGAGATCACCAAATAGTAACTCCATTTTGAGTTTATATGTAAATACCACTACTTTTACTTTCAAAGCTATTCGATAATACAAATTTTAATTGTATGTTCGGAGCCACACCCTTTTATATAATGCCCATCCCAGTTTTCATAGAATACAAACTAAATTACCAAAATGTAGCCAAATCGACGAAAACTGTAGGAAATATAGCATTTTTATTGATTTGTGGGCGGTAAAAGGGGATGTGACAGAAATTTAAACCATCTCGTACTTGAAAAAAATGTACTGCCAAAATTTCAGATCTATCGGCTCAGTAATTTTGAAGTTTCCAGCCATCACACAGCGGTTTGCTTTTTGTATATATATTGTAGATTATTGGCTATAACTTTTGATTGGTAAGAGATACTAACATAAGTTTTTTTAAAAAATTAATTTTTTAGCTTGTTTATTTTCCAAAAATATAAAAACACAATATTGGAAAAAAAATTTTGTTCGAAAAAATCTTGTTTTTTTAATCACAAAAATAGTTTTTAATTTTTGCGTAAAATTTAAATATTTTTTGCTTATGAATGTTATAATTTTTAAATAGAGTTGAAAATTTGCGAATTTGAATTTAAATTAGTTTTACAACAAAAACAAATTTTGAGCCTTTTTTTGAGGAAAAATCCAAAATTTCAGACCTTTTTTGAAAAAAATATTTAAAATATATATACTCAACTAACGGTATGTTTTTACAATAGCTTTCATAGTACTTTGATGAAGCTTTAAGACAAAAATAAATTTAACAAAATGTATACAAAAGCAGCGGAGATATTTGAACCGAAAGTCACAAAATTAAATTTCTGATTGTGTTTTTCTCATTTTTGAGCACTCTGTTGCATTAAATATATCGTTGTAGTAAAACTACTATATACCAATTTTTATTCTAATCGCATGAGTGGTTTGGGAGTTTAAGGTGGTTTTGCAAAAAATTTGTACTTCAGCGCCCTCTGGTGTTCAAGATAGGTCAAAAAAGATTGCAGCAGAACACTCAACCTGTAGAAAACCACTATACCACTTTTCATTCTAATTGCATGAGCGGTTTGGGAGTTTTAGGTGGTCTTGCAAAAAATTTGTACTACAGCGCCCTCTGGTGTTCAAGATAGGTCAAAAAAGATTGCAGCAAAACACTCAACGTACATGAAAACTACTGTATACCACTTTTCATTCTAATCACATAAGCGGTTTGTGAGTTTAAGGCAGTTTTGTAAAAAATTTGTACTACAGCGCCCTCTGGTGTTCAAGGTGGATAAAAATTGATAGCCCACAAACACGCACCGAACCAAAAAACTTCTATACACAAATTTTCATGCTAATCAAATGAGTAGTTTAGGAGTCTATTGCATAGTTACATAAGACATTTAGTTCCAAAGCAATTCGATATCATAAATTTGGCCTGTGTGGCCAAATTCCCCCTTGTCTTATGTTCGCTCAAATATATAGTAATGGCCTCTTGGGCCCATAGCATCTACATATCAAGTTTCACTATCAAAACATGTACAACTCAGGAATAATAATGATTTATAAAAAGTGGGCGTATATATAGTTAGACCACGCCCAGTTTTAGTATAGTTGCCGACAGTAACCATACGAACTTGTTTACCAAATTTTAGTCTAATACGACCAAACCCGTCTTAAATATAGCATTTTTATTGATTTGTAGGCGATAAAGGGGGTATGGGAAAAAAGGGGTATGGAAAATTTTTACTATGCCTTTATTTTTTGCGCAAATGCAAACTTAAGTGAGACTTGCCAAATTATTCCAATATTCCATTTATTTCCAATTACCCTTGCAAATACCGTGCGCACCTGTATTTTTTCACAGCTGTATTGTTGATAAGTTCACTAAAATGCCTATAATTCATGAAACAATACACATACAAAGACGGTTTATACAAAAAAACCTTCGTATTGACGTCACCTTTCATGGGAAATTTCTAGAAAAAAAAATCGGTTCACGCATTACAGAGAACATCAATTTCATACACAATGCAACTTATTTTTATATATATAGATATCAAAACAGTGGGCGCAAAAGTGGGCGTGGTCAATTTTTCTTTCAGTAAACACTTAAATTGGATAACTACGAACATTTGAAAAAAAATTATCCAAATCGGTCCAGCCGTTTTCCGATTTTAGATAAATCGAAAAAAGTGGGCGCAAAAGTGGGCGTGGTCAATTTTTCTTTCCAACAAAACTTAAATTGGATTACTACGAACATTTGAAAAAAAAATTATCCAAATCGGTCAAGCCGTTTTCCGATTTTAGATAAATCAAAAAAGTGAACAAGAAGTCGGTTCACGCATTACAGAGAACATCAATTTCATACACAATGCAACTTATTTTTATATATATAGATATCAAAACAGCGGGCGCAAAAGTGGGCGTGGTCAATTTTTCTTTCCTTAAAAACCTAACTTGGACTAAAACGAACATTTAAAAAAAAAAATTATCCAAATCGGTCCAGCCGTTCTGAAGTGATGCGATTTCAACCAAACGTACACTTCTTTTTATATATATAGATATAAGGGCAAAAGTAGTTGGTCCAGGTCCTTTGGTTGCATCTAAACCCTTTATTGCGCTTGATATGTCTTCTTTTGTCAAGCTGAAGTTTTCAACCATGTGTTGCGAATTCGGAGTGGGGGGAAAAACATCAAACTGATTAGTTGGTGGACAAAATACCTCCTTAAAATGATCCGCAAAGAGGTTACATATTTCCTGAGGGTTGGAAGAGGTAACATTACCTTTATACATGGATGAAGGGTAACCGGCTGATTTTCGCTTCAAATTGACAAAGTCAAAAAATGTTTTAGGGTCCTGGACAATTTTTTCTCCAATTCTGATTTGAAAGAAAATTCTTTCGATAGCTCATCATATTTGAGCCTCATTTCTTCGCTTACATGCGCAGTGCTTTTGAGGAGTTTGTAAATTCTGTTTCTCTGGTTTCTCAACTATCTGAGATCTGCATTTAGCCAAGGTTCTGAAAGTTTGTTTTTTTTCTTTATTTTAGTCACATACCTTTCTATAGCTGTAGAAATGTAATGATAAAAACTCGAAATAGCGCTATCTAAGTCAAAGTTCTATAGAACACAACTCCAGTTAATACCATGTAGAAAAGATATTATGCTTTCGTAATCGGCGTTAAGAAAGTCGTACACAATGGAGTTATTGAAAGACTTGGTAAAAGAGATATTAATGTAAGAGAAAGTTACTGTTAAGGCTGTATGGTGGACAGTGTTAGCAAACAAATTTTCTGCTTCGGTGGTTGGACCAACCCTCACTTCATCGTATGAGTTAGTAAAGACAAGGTCTAACCACCTGCTATTTTGGTTTTGTGTTGCAGAGAATTGCTGAAGATCATAGCTATAAAAAGTATTTAGTAATGTAAAGTCTATGGAACTTAAGAGGTTTACAGGCAGAAGATAGTTGTCGTTTTCGTCAATGACAAATGATATATTTGGACGGTTGAAGTTACCAAAAATAATAACTTTATCTTCCTTATTTAAAGTCGCCGTGAATGTAGTGATTATTTCACATAACTCATTGTATGATGATTCACTAGAACTTGGGGGAATGTAAAAAACACCAATGTACATATATACACTTTTTCCTATACAAACTTTTACTATACGGTGTTCAAAGAGTTTGGACTTGCCTTCTATGCATGTAGAGCTTTATGCATATAGGCGAGATACAGACGGACGTTGTTGTAGACACTGTTCTCTCTAAGGCGAGAAAGTGCATATCTGCTTTCAGTGTCTGCACAAGAGTTTGAAGTTAGTTTAACCTTTGGTGGTTGAAGGGGATCGATAAAATAAGTGGGACTATTAGGGGCTCCACCTGTGGTTTGAACAGACGGAGATGGCTTTAACGTATGCGAATGAACAAAGTTAGGATAGAGTGTCCGGAGTATATTACTCTCATTTTTATTAGCTGGTGTGTCCAAATTAGGATTGAGATTAAATGAGACTCGTTTTGGGTGAGAGGGCAGAAGTGAGGGATTAGCTTTATTCGAAGATTTTGTTTTTATGCTTTGGTTGAACTGCGGAGTGAAAATTGGAAAGATATTAGTTTTAAGTTTCCAATTGGGATCAGAGCTAGAATGTGAATTAGGTAATTTTTTGTCAGAAGTTGTGTAGCTTGGACCAGGCGAAGTACGATTTTCTTTATGTAGAGTTTTACTAGAATCCGACTTAGAATTAAAATTAGAGTTAGAATTAGAATTAGTAGATAAAGAGCTAGAGTTATTGTAAGAATTATTACTATAAGAAGCCTTATTTCTAGCAGTAGGTTTATGATTATGAGAATTAGACTTAGAGTTAGAACTAGAATTAAAATTAGAATTATAAGAAATAGAAGTAGATTTGTTGAAGGAATTAGACTTAGAGATAGAACTTATAGGCAGCCTCCTAGGTCTATCAATCCATTTTGAAATTTCAGCTTTACCATTATCCAGACTAGATGTGTGCGAAAATAACCAGGCAAATTTTGAAGGGATGTAGATTTTGAAATTTCTGGTTCTTTTCCTGCGGTTTGTCGAAGTTTTCTCACAGTCTTCATTTGGAATCGCGATGCCGTACTTTTTCTTGAATAACTTACAGACCCAGGAAACACTTGTTCTCGAACGCAGACCCTTGACAAACAATGCAGTTTTTTTTATTAAGAAAAAATGTCTCATTCAAGAAACATTTGCTTAAAAAACGAAACTGTATTTTTTTTAGATTCATATGTAATATTTGCTTGAAGTGAGAGAAATTTGCTTAAAGCTAGAATAATTTACTTGACTTAAGAAATTTATTTTCCTAGAATGGAAATAATTTGTTTGATTCAAGTAAAGAATTAACTGAAAACTAAATAATTTACTCGATTCAATTAAACAATTTTCTTAATACTAGAATGTTTGCCTCGATATTAGAAACTTAATTATCTTATTAAGATCAAAATATGCTTGATCTAAGTACAGAATTTACTGAAAACGAGAATAATTTGCTCAGCTTGATAAATTTCTTTTCCTAGAATTGAGGACAATTCGCTTGATTCAGCAAAAATGTAGGATGTAGGTAACCGATCATAAAAACTACTCGAATATACTTAATCTGCGTTCACAAGCAATAATCGGCTAAGTCGACTTAAGTCAGAACTGAGTTATTTATGTTACTGTATTCCTGGAACATGTATCGCCGCATACATTCAAAACATGTAGCTTCTAGCATGAACCAATCCAAAGTTATGACACAAAACCAATGAAGTTTTCATGGAACCCATATGGCGATTGAAAACTTTGAACTAAGATTTTTTAAAACGTTAAAATCCAACTTAAGCTATTATTGTTTATTCAGACAGAATATATCTTGTGGACGTTAACATGTTTCCAAGTAAAGTAACATAAAGTAACAGATAATACACTCCGCCCTCGAACCATGGCATAGTTTGTCAATCCGCACCATCTTAAACATGTTTTCATGTAAACACGTTGTGAATTATAAGCATGCCAATATAAGTTGAGGTGAGAAAAATTTGCTTGATTCAAGTAAACAATTTGCTAAAAACTAAAATAACTCTCTGCGGTTGTGTAAATTAAGAAAATATATTTCAGAAAGTCTTCCAGGTTCTAGAATCAAGTATTTTATTTTTGTTTCAAACAATCATATATTTTACTCAATTTAAGAAATGAATGCTCATTTTAAATATACTAGTAAGCCCGTATGGCGTTAAAACGCCGAAATGCGAAAAATATCTAAGTAGTGTTAGTTTATTTTTTTTTTTATCAAAACTTTTACACTTTTTGACATATGCAAGTAAATTGCAACTGTTCTCAACGACTCTTCCAGAATAGTCAGATCAAATGACAAAGACACCGGAAATTTTAAAAATTACTTTTTAAATGAAAAAAAGACTTGGCTGTATCGTGGACACACCCGTAAGTTTTGACGTGACAGTGTTTTTTTATTCACAAATCCTTCACTTAATCCTTGCCCGAGTCCCTTTCCTAGTTTGGAAAGGTGTGTTTTAGTTGTGTCTAAATCTTTGTCCTAGTCCATTTCCTATAAAATATGTTTGTACGTTTCTCGCTTCGCTCTACTGCTTTAATTATACAATAGAATGATTTTGGAAAATTTAAAAAAAAAATATCACATAGTTTTGGTACCACATAGAAAGCTCACATTCTTTGCAGAAGATTGTTTTGCTTTCTTTATTTAAATACAGAATATTTAAGAAAAAGTAAGACCTTATTGCACATCTGCAGTGCAAGACCTTTCTATTGATACCCCAGTTATGAAAATCGCATTTACGGTATAGTTTGATGGTCATCACAAAAAAAGCATTTGCGTTATAATAATAAAGATTTTTCTTCATTTTAGTTTTACGTGCTTGATTTGAGCAAATGAGGCTTAATTTTAAATTTTCTTAGATCAAACAAAATGTTTGCTTAATATAAGAACATTATTTCTCTCCGTGAAGGTGTAGTGCATAGCATTTTTCAATATTCTACTTCAGTACGTATATACATCAGTTTTCTTATCTAAGTCTATGTTTTTATGTTATGTTGCTTGTTTGTGAACAAGCAATCTTGTTCAGAAATCTTCTTACTACCAGCTTATTTGAGATGTGACTGCAGAAGATATTACAGATTATTTCAGACGAACTCTTTGCTCAACTCAATTCGAAATTACGAAATTCGCGGAACACAACAAACACTAACTTGCTTACAAAGCCATCACGCACAAACTGTAGACAAATGGCGCTCAGAAAGATATTTGAACACCAGATGACAAATGTACCAGATGACCCAGAAAAAATATGACAACATCTCAAGCGCGATTTGTTTGAATAGGAAATACCGAGTATTGTTTGATCCCAACGTACACATATCTTAGGAGTACCAATCCCGGAAGATTTTTGCAATCCAGGATTATAGGAATTGAAAAACAGACTTTCAAGATCCCGGTATTGCTTCTGGATAATAAAATTCGAATGAGAATGCACAAAATAGTTTTTGTTGACTAAGATTAGAGAAGTTATAAAATATTAAATTCATTCACATTCTACAAAGCTCTACCCCAGGGAATATAAAAGATATGGGGATTTAATAATTTAACCTCAACAGAAGCCTTTTTAATTTGATTAAATATAAATTCGTAGCAACCGGACTTCGTAGCAATCTACTGCCAGTTGAGCTCATCGCCGCTCCGGACTGGTGGCCAGTGTTCCTCAAGAACAACTTCTCAAATGATGCAACCCATTGGATCCACAGACTATCTTATATATCAGACATGAGCTTCTAGAAGCACAATTGGCCCAGTCGGCCCAGCTACAAATTTGTTTTATTTTATCAAATTTGTGTTTGCACATTTGTAAAAACAACACACGTAATTAAAAAATAAAACAACAACAACCGACATTCACCAAATTTTCGAGCTAGGGTCAAAGCAATCGATGAAAAATAGTCAAATTAAGGAGTTTTTTTTCGCTGTTAGAAAGTGTTGTTAATTGCCTAGTCAATTTGTGAACACACCGGATAATTGTGACCCACAAGCTTATAATTAATTTTGAACCATGATTCAAGTACAGTAGAATTTCCCAACTTATATTTGGTACCTTGTAACGCACTGAGGTGTGTTTGTGAATACTATAGATTGTAGGGTGTGCATGTGTTAAGAGTTGTTGTTGTTGTTGTTTTACCTGGGTAAGTGAAACAATTTCTTTTCCTCATTCATTGACAAGCGCGAGTGTCTTTTAGAATTACCTCACTTAAGTCGTCAAAGCCGCGTCAAAGAGTGCTCGCTGCGCCTTGATTGAAATATTGAAACATTGAAACATAGGTTTGGCGTTCTGTCGCTATCGCTTGTAATCGAAAAGTGTTTTGAAGTATTTGAAAAATTCAATTCCTCCGCCCACTCACACCCAGTCAGCGAACGGATATGCATGTGACAATGTTTGCTGAGTGTAACTGTCAAAATTTCCCTGAATGTTGCTGGGATTGTGTGTCTGTGTCAAATGTGACGAAGTAATCCTCATTTTTATGCTTTTATTGTTGATATTTTAACCAAAGTCAACGCAATGTGCCATTCTAACACCCTCAACAACACCGCCACCACTAACACCGACCACCCACCTTCGTCAACTGTAGCTGTTTGTGTTGCTAAAGTGTACAACATAAGCAAGAAAAACAAATTTGAAGGATTTTTCTTTTTTTTAAACTCAATCCAAAACAACAACAAAAACAGCAACAGCAAAAATAACATTCGTTATGTGGCTTTTTACATTATAAACACTCAGTCAGTTGAACCCATCCACCCAGTTAGACCCACCGTCATTATTAAACAACAAAGCTCCCCCTACCCACGACCAAGCGCACACGAGAGACCTACGGAGTGGAGCTGGAATCCTTGAAACTTTGAACCCATAAATCCTTTGTATTTTCAAATTTTATTTTATTTTATTGTTGTGTTTTGATTGTGTGGGTGTGCCAGCTGGGTGAATCAGGGTAGCTGCGGAGAGTGGCGTATAGCTTGAGGCGCTGAATCTGCCAGAGGGTACGTGAGGAGGTGCTCTCGTTTGTTTTGCTGGCAAAAATGGTGCAAAGAAAGGCGAGCGCTTAACTTGGAGTTTATTTTGATTTGAATTGAACAGGAAAGGCTGTAATCGAATTTAAGTGAATTAAGATTAGGAAAAATAAAAAGAAAATTTTCCCTAAAGCATATAATAAAAGTTTTTTTATTTGTTTACCGATAACACGTTGCGTCTAAAGAAGAGACGAAGATGTTAAAGCACAGCAGAGCCAATGGACTTGAAGTTCATTCATACAGGGACTCTTTTATTGGTATTTAGTACATGTGCAACACATACATACAACAACACATAAACATACCAATAGAGTGCAATTGTATCTGCGAATGTAGCAAATATATATGTTGGGTGGTTTCTAAGAGAATAGAAAAGGGTATTTTTTAAATGGCTTCAACTAGTCAGAGCACTATTGCCAAAGGTAGGGCGCATAGCATACTAATATAAAAACAAACTTGGAGTCTAGCCTTAAAGTCCCAAGTGCCTGTGAAACGACTAAAATGGTTTTCAGCCATTAAATATACAGGATTAGGATACAGAGGGATACAGATAAAACGAAGCAGTTTTAAGCTGAAGTGAATTTTGCTAAAATATTTATTATATTTTTTTCGGATTAAAATTGCAAACACCCCATAATAAGAGCTTGAAAGACCCATGCGAATGTGATTTAAGGGCGGGTTTCCTACCCCATTGTTTTTTTTTCCTTTGTTAATTCTAATTAGCAGAAATTTGGCTCTGGAAATTATTTAAAAATCGTTATAAGCCCTGAAAGCTCAAATGTTGCTTGGAGGCAACATTCACCGGATTATGATGGATTAACAAAAAAGTGTATAATTTACAAGATAGCTTATTAAATGTTTTTTTGAAAAAAAACCAAAATTAAAGTACACTGTAAAGAGTTTAGCAGGCATAACAAACTGTCTTGCAAGCCATCTGCCATGATATGAACACTTCGTTTCTCCTGCAGCCGGATATCAAAACAAGCTGTGCAACAAAGAGAAGTTTTGACAAGTGATTACATTCAAGTACTCAATGAACAAACAAAGTAAAATGCAAGCATTCAAATTATGTAAGAAAACTAAAGTAGATCTCAACTGAAGTAGAATAAAGAAAACTAGTAAATTTAAAATCATCCAAAGTTGTGTTTGAAACATATTGTCTGAAGTTATGAAGGCTCTATAATTCGTTTGACTTAAGTTTGTAAGAATTATAGCCATTCATGTAATTAAACCAAATATTAAACTCATTTAAAGTCTTAAATATCCCATATATTAACCCATTAAAGCCCCAGCATATATCGTAATTAGATTCAGACTTTCTCCTGTAAAAAAACTTTAGGTAAACCACTTAAAATTAGACTGTTCCATTTTTTTTCTTTCGTTTTCCTTTTCCTTCCTCTTCACTATAAAAAAAAACTCCGCAATATCTCTCATCTAGCCCTTGCTAGAAGTTTTTACGTGTCAACATTTTCTTTAGTATATAAATACCCATTGGTTAATACATGAATTTAAGTGGAATTTATGAAGGTTTTTCGAAATTGATGAAATCATTTTTGATGGAAAGTAGGTGTTATTTCAACAAATTTTAAGTACAGAAATTCAAGTGTTTAAGTGATTAATTTTTGTGGAATTTTTAGATATTTTACCATTTTGATGAATGTCATAAGCAAAATTTCAGTTTTTAGATAAATGTTTCTAGAATTTTAGAGATTTTACAATTTTTATATAGATGTACGTATTGTAACCATAGCTGTTAAATTGCGATTACGATTAGTAATCAATTAGATTACTTTTTAAAAAGAATTGTAATGATTATTAGGGTGGGTGATAAGTGCTCTCAATTTAAATTAGTACACAGTGGAGTGCCCCAAGGTTCGATTCTGGCCCATTGCTTTTTCCTGTTTTCTTGAATGATATTTTCGCAACTTACAAACACTCATCAATGCATGCTTATGCGGATGATGTTCAATTATATATTTCCCGTAGAACTGGCCTCTTGGAAGACTTGAGTTGTAGACTCAATGAAGACCTCCATGATATTAACCAGTGGGCCATAGGAAACGGCTTACAGCTAAATGCACTTAAATCTTTTGTTCTACCAATATCTGCATCCAAAATATATGTTGAAAATATCCCTGACTTGGTGATAAAAAACTAAAGCTTGTATCCAATGTTGTGAGTCTTGATTTCCACATTTACTCTACATCATCGTGCACCGATCATGTAAACAGCATTGTCCGCAAAATGTATTTTTGCCTTAGAAACCTAAGAATGTCTGCAGACTTTACGCCCTTAGAAATCAGGCGCAAGCTTGTGGTACAGTTGATATTACCTATAATAACGTACTCTGAATTGATATACAGCAAATTAGATTCACGCTCTCAACACAAACTGCATGTGGCACTCAACCATGCAACGCGATATGTCTATGGCATTCGAAAATTCGATCACATCTTACAATACAAGAATTCTATTCTTGGCTGTGACTTAACTAGCTACCTTAATGCCAGAAATTGTATCTTTCTGCATAAACTTATTAGGTCAAAAACGCCTCTGTATCTCTTCGAAAAATTGCAGTTTTCCCAGTCAGTTCGTAGTAATACACTGATAGTTCCTACGTTTAAATTCCTAAATTCAAAGAGGCTATTTTTCGTTAATGCCATTCAATTGTGGAATTCTTTACCGCACCATTTAAGATCACTTGATAGAATTGGAAGCTTTAAGCAAGCTTTATTTAGTATGTTTACTTAACTTCAAAGCCTTTGTTAGTGTAACCATTTACTTTTCTTAATTTTACTTTTCTTAATTTTATCTTTCTTAATTCTTATCTTTGTCTCCATTTTCTTTCTTCGATTCTTTTCTGTTTTTATCATAATATTCTTTATCTTCAATTTTTACATTTTAAACACTTAAAATCTATAGCAAAATTACATACATATGCTTTCTATTATAAATTTACATAACTTAATATAAACGTCAAAATGATTCAATGTAATGTTTAAATAATTTTTCTCAAATATTATTAAATTTTTCTAAAATATGTAATATTTTATTCTAAGTTATATCTTTGTATATTAAAAGAACTTGTTCTTATTATACTAAATTATAAAATAAAAATAAATAAAATAAAATAAAATAAATAAAAAAAAATAAAATAAATAACTAAAATATATAATCCTTAAGGGATAAGTTTATGATTAGTAATTGATTACGATTACAAATAATCAAAAAATAATAACAATTACTTGAGATTACGCAAAATAATCAAAATAATCAAAAAGAATCAAAAGTAATTAAAAAAATAATCCGATTACTTATCAAGATTATTTTTGATTCTTTTTTGATTATTTTAAGAATTTCAGACTTATGCCGTGGGTATATTAGGCAAACATGTTGGGTGAGCTTTTTTGTTGTTAGTATTTTCGCATGAAATGAGATACAGAGAATCAAAAAAGTTTTGAAACAAAACATTTTCTCACAAACAATCATTGAAATTTTACACTTTTTAAACTGTTGCAAACATTTTTTTCACATATTTTTATTCCATATATATTCACAACACAATAACAAAAAAATTAAATCAAAAACAATTTCAATATTCGTACATGTGATAAAAACAACAAAAAGAACATTATTTCATAGCCAAAAAAGTTTAGAAACAAATTAAAAGTTATACAGAAAAAATTAAAGAAAAACTACTTTTTTAATATTTTAGTATTTCGTTTGAAAGCCTTTCACATCAAGAACCGCTTGGAGTCTATTTTTCATTCCCAAAGATAATTTTTTAAGCTCTTGTGGGGTAATTGCATTCCATTCTTCTAATATGGCTTGTTTCAGCGACTCTTTGGATCAAATATGATGATGCATGATCCTTTTTTCAATAAGGTCCCACACATTTTCAATTATGTTGAGATCTGGAGATTGTGGGGGTGTATGCAGCTGGTGTGGGAATTTGAAAAGCAGCCATTCTATGACCAAACGCGACTTGTGCTTGGGGTCATTATCTTGTTGGAAAAAGAAACTGATTTCATCTAGCCCCATTTTATTCACACTTTGGAGCAAATTTTCTCTCAAAATGGCTAAATATCTTCTTTATTCATTATTCCTTCAAATAACTTCAACTTTACCACGCCAGCTGCTAAAACACACCCCCACACCATCACACTACCGCCTCCATGTTTTATTGTTGTTTGAATGTTTTCTTTATTGAACTCCATTTTTGCCTTTCTCCATACGACATCCGTCCGAACCAAATATGTTGTATTTCGACTCGTCACTGAATACCACAGTTCTCCAAATTTGTTCCGATTGGTTGATGCGTTTTTTTGCGAACTTCAAGCGTTTATCCGCATTTCGCTTATTTCTGAAAGGTTTTTTTCGAGCAACTCTACCATGATAGCCAGCCTTATGGAGCCTATTTCGAACTGTTTGGGCATTTACGTGGACATCATACAATTTTTCTAGTTTTGCAGCAATCTTCGGAGCAGAAACGTTTGGAGTTGCTTATATTTCTGACAAAATAACTCGTTCATGGCGCGCTGTTAACTTGGCCGACCAGATAGAAGTTTTGGTTGTAATGATCCCGTGTATAAATATATATTTATAATTTTATGCACACTAGAATGGCTTCTTCCGATTATTTAGCCAATATCTCGCACTTTATTATCTTGAAAATACAGCCTTAGAATTAGTTTACGAACGTCCAGTGAGATTTCGGTATTTTTTCCCATTTTTAAGACAAAAAGACAAATAATCTGCGTTTATTACAAAAAAGCGAGTGACTGATGCGTATATTACTGACATTTATAGCTAAAGACTTTGGATCCCGTTATTTTAAAGCTTTTTTCAAACGAAGCAATGCAAAGTTCAATCAAAAGCATGTTGATGTTGATGTTGATGTTGATGTTGATGTTGATGTTGATGTTGATGTTGATGTTGATGTTGATGTTGATGTTGATGTTGACGTTGATGTTGATGTTGATGTTGATGTTGATGTTGATGTTGATGTTGATGTTGATGTTGATGTTGATGTTGATGTTGATGTTCATGTTGATGTTGATGTTGATGTTGATGTTGATGTTGATGTTGATGTTGATGTTGATGTTGATGTTGATGTTGATGTTGATGTTGATGTTGGTGTTGATGTTGATGTTGATGTTGATGTTGATGTTGATGTTGATGTTGATGTTGATGTTGATGTTGATGTTGATGTTGATGTTGATGTTGATGTTGATGTTGATGTTGATGTTGATGGTGATGTTGATGTTGATGTTGGTGTTGGTGTTGGTGTTGGTGTTGGTGTTGGTGTTGGTGTTGGTATTGGTGTTGGTGTTGGTGTTGGTGTTGGTGTTGATGTTGGTGTTTGTGTTGATGTTGATGTTGATGTTGATGTTGATGTTGATGTTGATATTGATGTTGATGTTGATGTTGATATTGATGTTGATGTTAATGTTAATGTTAATGTTAATGTTGATGTTGATGTTGATGCTGATGTTGATGTTGATGTTGGTGTTGGGGTTGATGTTGGTGTTGGGGTTGATGTTGGTGTTGGTGTTGGTGTTGGTGTTGGTGTTGGTGTTGGTGTTGGTGTTGGTGTTGGTGTTGGTGTTGGTGTTGGTGTTGGTGTTGGTGTTGGTGTTGGTGTTGGTGTTGGTGTTGGTGTTGGTGTTGGTGTTAATGTTGGTGTTGGTGTTGGTGTTGGTGTTGGTGTTGGTGTTGGTGTTGGTGTTGGTGTTGGTGTTGGTGTTGGTGTTGGTGTTGGTGTTGGTGTTGGTGTTGGTGTTGGTGTTGGTGTTGGTGTTGGTGTTGGTGTTAATGTTGGTGTTGGTGTTGGTGTTGGTGTTGGTGGTAAACCAAACCAAAAAAGAAAAATAATAATAAAAAGCTTCTTCGAAATTTATTTAATGATTTAATTTCGAATCGTCCGCCAAAGAGAAATTTTTGGTTTGGTTTATTTTTTCGCTTGAAAACTCTAAATTCCAAACAGTTGAGACAACGTTGCAAAGAATTTGCTGATATCTAGTATGAAAACGTTTACAATAAAGAGTTGAAAAGTGAATGTCTACATTTAAAAGAATACTTGAAAAGTGTCCAGTCTTGTAAAAATTAAGAAACTAATAGTATCTCAGGAATATACCATCTGTTGAAAGAAAACAAAATTGATGGCACATTTCCAAATGCAGAAATTTCATTGATAATCCTTTTAAGCATGATGGTAACTAACTGTAGTGGGGAACGGTCCTTCTCCAAATTCAAAAAAATAAAAAATTACAATATCTCAAGAAAGATTGTTTGTCGCTGATGTCTTTAAAATGCGATGGCTTAAAGACATATACTTTAAAAAAAAATTGGTTGACGATTGTGCTTATCTGAAAGCCAGAAGAATACTTAAAGCGTTCCTTTTTCTTATGTTTATGTTATAGTTTCCTATTAATTTTGTAAAAATTAATAAAAACAAAATTTGAAAAAATAAAAATATAACAGTCGATTAAATATAGAAATTTGCTTATTTACTCCTTCTGCCTGTTTAAATAAAAAAGTCCTCCGCTATAGTCAAAGGGGACCTATTATCGTAAAGCGACCAGGCCCTCCATTAGGTTAAAGACGGCCCTGGCAAAGGCACAACACTTGCCTCAGATTCAAATTCCCATGTTCTTCAAACTTTTGTCACGCTTAGAACAACCTACATTTCATAGTCCTTACTATCCCACCAATCTTTCAACCGCATTTTGAACCAAGCCAGACTTCACTGAATAGACCTTTAAAATTTTTCGATGCTCACATTTTTTAACCCTTAAGTAATGTTGTTGGTCTGTGAGACCACATCCAAATATTGAAGTATTTTTTTTTTGTCTATTTTATCGATTGAAAAATTAAACAAAATTAATTTATCCCGGCATGAAAAATACAGTTTCATCTTTTGATTGTTAAGCTAAATTATTAATTTAAACTGTAAAAACATATATGGATAAAATGAAATTGTCGTAGTCCCACAGAGACAGTATTTACGTAATTTTTTGTTTTCACAACAGTACTCAAGAGTTAAATCTCAACTAAAATAACTACCCTATAAAAAAATATTAGTTTCTTTAGTTTTAACTTAAAATCGTATAAATGTATATTTTGAAAATTCTAAAAACAGTGAAGTTTTTCTGATTAATTAAAGAACACATGGCATAATTTTTCTCATCTTACTGATATAATGTCAAGAAAATGACAAATAGACATCAGATTCATGTTTTTGATATCAACTTTTATCAGGAACAAATATTTCGGTTCCTTTCCATGAATTTAACCTTGTGGTAACAAAGAGAGGGTTAAGGAAAAAATATGAGGAAATCATATTTATTTGTGAGGAAAAAATAAATTTATAAGAACGTTTTAAATAAATGGTAATAAAAGACTCACTTCAAATAACACTTTTGAAATGCCAAAAAGCATAGTAGTTTTGAGTAGAAGTCGGCTGTCAAATTTAATGAAAGATTTTCATTTCCAATAACAACTATAATTTTGTAACCATCAAAATTCAGTTCACTATAAAGTGGTGAAGATCACAAAGAATAGGTTACCTTATGAAAAGCCTGATTACACACACTCATACAAATACATTCAACTTGAGCCTCTTATTATGATGTTAACTTTAAGATGAAGTTTTTTTTTTTAATAGTAAATACAAAGATGTTTACTAGAAAAGTTATAAAATCCTGCCTGTCATTCGTTTAGCTCTAATTACAACAATTCAAGCCAAAAAGATGGTTTCCTTTGACACTCATAAACCGAATTCAAAATGACATAGATAAGCGTTTATAGCTGCTACTGCTGTTCCACCCTGTCTTGAAAGCCCTTTGCTACTCAAAAACTTTCTTTCTTTCTTTAAGATAATGTCAAAAATCATGAACACACAAGAAACGCTTGGGAATAAAAAATAACCGAAATAAGAAATTTCCAAAAGCTTTTCAGCTCCTTGTATCAACTCACACACACACACACACACACAAACACATACACAGCAAACATATTACTTTCTTACAACAATTCACAAAGTGTCAATCACACTCATGCGAGCCATGACATTTGCATTTTTCATGTCGTTCACTCATAACGATACGAAGTCGACACTTACGCCATTGTTATCGCCAACAAAGCGACCGGGCCAATATCAGGATGGCTCATCCGTTGTTATAGTTATACCTTAATACATATGTAAATGACATATGTAAGTGTCATCCTTGGGTCAGCTTTTGAAATTGTCTACTTTGACTATGACTGCAACCTGTGCAGAAACGGACACTGAAAGTGACAGCAAAGAACGGTTGAAAAACGGCTTCAATGTATTGTGTGAAAAATAATCCCCATAGTAAATTTGGAACTAATACAATCCTAGTCAAATTGAAGTTAGATCCAGGAAAATCTTTATACGAAAGTTTTTATTTGTGTCTGTTTTAAATCTTCAAGATATTCATTGTTTGTACAACTCAAAATTAAGAGATTTCATAATATTCGGTATAAGTACTGTTGTGCTTTCAAGTGTATTTCTAACGCCAAAGAGTGAACAAGTTTTGGTCCGCTCTTAGCCACAGCATTTAACCAACAGCTGCTCTTAGTTTTGATATCTCAAGTTATAGAAATGAACTTAAGTAGTTTGAAAATTATCTAGGGTTTCAATTCACTTGCAGAAAAGGATACAAAGGCCGAGTGAACATAAAGTCGAAACAAATATGACCGTAATATCATGAAACAAAATGAGTCCGATATCATTATAATCGATGAAGCCATTGTCCAATTAGGGCTTAAAGTGACAGTTCATTATTTCACTTTCTGTCAAGAATAGAATGGACTTCATATTTATTTGTTGTTGAGTTTCAAAAAATGATGAAATTGTAGTAATAATTGCTTGTCCTGGGCACGTGTTTTTGAGTGCCATAAGCTATGCTGGACTGTCATCCCTTGGGTCCAAAACCTAAACCAATTCACTGAAGATCGAATGTTAAACGAAAATCAACTGGTTATGCCATGTCCATATTTAAAGGTTACGTGGTTTCTTCGACCCACTGGAGAACTGTAACCTCCTTGCAGATCATTCCCAAGAAGTTTTTGGGGTACCTACAGAAGGAAATTCCATTTTGTGTAACGTGGACACCTGCCGTATAGGCCTAATTCCACTTTGCCCCATGGCAGTGGGGTCGAGGTTCATGGAATTGATGCCCAGGAGATAAATATTCAGGAGGTCAGTGCCATGCTAATATATATACGACGTCCGTCATACCTCTCCTAGGCGTCACTTCCATGACTCCAGACGTGACCAACGCCCTGTCATAGTAGTTTCAACACCGGTCACACACCATACTTAAGTGTATATTTAAATTAATATATATACTGTATGGATAGCAACCAATGCTGGAACGCAACAGTACCAATTATGGATGATTAGTTGGGTCACCATCCACATTTATTGGTGGAAATTGAGACCCATCTAACATCTCTTACAATTTATGGGCATTTCCACCCGATTGATTAAGCGCAACGCCGATCTTACAGACCTGTTCGCGACATTGAACTACCACAGCTAGCACGATACTCCCAGAAGGGCCAGCCCTGCGATAGTCTTCCTGGACAAAAAGGATTTACCACGCACTCATCACAACACCAACACATCCGCATTCATCACTCTTGACTGTGAAGGAAAAAGACAGCACTATTTGGACGTGCTACAGAGTAGACCACATCGCACTTGACTGTGTGTGACACAAGGTCACCACTATTTGCTCCATTTCAATACTGGTACTCCAAGGCTACTATGATGAACTTTTCACACTCGGAGTACCCAATATGACACTTCTTGGTTATCCACTTTTTCAAACTGGTACTCCGAGGCCACAAAGATAAACTTTTCACACTCGGAGTACCCAAATTTGGCATCTTTTAACAACGTTTTAACCAGTCTATTAAGACTATTCAGAGACCTCAATGCGAATGTGCCGGTGGGGACTATGACAATACGTCTATCGAGCTTAACGACTATTCCCGTGCTAACAAATTTTTAAGGATCATTGCTATTCCCGCGTAGGCATACGCTACCGTTGATCAAGTCAAATGGTCCACCTACTCCCCAGATTGGGCGACCAACTCCAGGATCTGGGTAGTTCCTCTACATTAACACAGGATAGGGCGAACCCGTTGCCTGCGACCATCCTCCTTTATCCTGGCTTTGGACAGGCTGCTCGTGAGAACAGGCGGAGTTGGGGTACCTACAATTGAGACTCTAGCTCCGTCTCTCTGTCCAAACACATTAGCCATTGTCTCTGAAATCAGACTGATTCCGGAAGAGATATATAAAGCCATTAAGAGTCGTAAAAAAAGCTCCTGGTCTAGACCTTTTTCTTTCAAACTTTCTAGTATACCAACTTATCCCATTAGGGGTCGTTCATAAATAACAATAACAATTTAGGGGGGAGGGTTTTTAAAATGTGCCACGATATGTACTACGGGGTCTCAGATTTAGTAACGTGACCAAAAATTAAAAAAAATTGAAATTAATACACCCCATAACTTCAAAATATTATCATCCTTACATCTCCATGTTTGACCGTCTAAATTGACGGTTAACTATTGACAAGTGAAGTAAGTGCTTTATTTTTTACGTAGAATACGTCATTCTCGGAGCTACTTAGGGTGGTTTATAGTGAACAGGCGGCGGTTTTTAGGTCACAATTTGAGCCTTTGGTGTGCCTAAAGTACTGATCGTACAATGTTGATGTTAGCACTTGTTGGTCTGCTTGATCCTCACTGGGAGAAAAATTCATGTTTGAGCTCTCTAACTTATATAAATTTTACACAATTTCATGAAATATAAAGCCAACATTGGATGTTTTTGTTTGCTTAAACTTGCTACCTATTTATCGACAGTTTCCGGTTTTATCGACAAATCCATAAAATTTGTATGGGAGCCCCGTAAGGAGTGGTCCGAGGGAAAAGGTGTCAAAGGCAAAAATGTTCCTTTTGCAAAATTAATGGGGGTCGGTGATACATATTAACCCTTTCCGACACGCTTTAAGGGGGCAAACGCAGCCAGAGCCCGAAAAAAGGTCATGTTTGTGAATTTTTTTAAGGAAACCTATGGGATATTTTTAAATGACGATTTTTATACCTAAAAATATACACATTCAAGAGTTATTTTTAGTTTTTTTTTTATTAAAAAAGTTTTTGTAGAGCGCTCTGAAAAAAAAAGGTGAAATGCGGTGACCAAGATTGCTCCTCCTAAATTCATCTGAAACAAAAAAAATTAAATATATTATCAAAAAAGATACTTAAAACTCGTACTTGTCACAGCCGTTTTTGAAAATATTGATTTTTCACAAAATGGCGAACTTTCGAACGTAAAAAAACGATTTTCGACCAAAAATTTGTCATAGTTTTGCCTATAAAAAATGAACGAAGCTAAAACAAAAAAAAAACCCATGACAAGTACGAGACTATTATGAATAAAATAAGCTTGCAAAAAAATCAAGGCTTTAAGAAAATGCAAAAAAACTTTTGAAAAAAAAGGTCTGACTGCGTCCCCCCCCTTAAAAGGTCATATGCTCAGGTGTAAGGAATAAATATACAAAAACCATAATATTTGTATGGGAGCCCCCTAAGGAGTGGTCGGAGCGAATAGGTGTCAAAGGCAAAAATGTTCCTTTTGCAAAAGTAATGGGGGTCGGTGATACATATTAACCCTTTCCGGCACTCTTTTAAAGGTCATATGCTCAGGTGTATGGAATAAATATACAAAAACCATAAAATTTGTATGGGAGCCCCCCTAAGGAGTGGTCGGAGGGTATAGGTGTCAAAGGCAAAATGTTTCTTCTGCAAAAGTAATGGGGGTCGGTGATACATATTAACCCTCTACGGCACTCTTTTAAAGGTCATATGCTCAGATGTATGGAATACATAAATATACAAAAACCATAAAATTTGTATGGGAGCCCCCCTAAGGAGTGGTCGGAGGGAATAAATTTCAAAGGCAGAAATGTTCTTTTTGCAAAAGTAATAGGGGTCAGTCATACATATTAACCCTCTACGGCACTCTTTTAAAGGTCATATACTCAGGTGTATGGAATAAATATTTTGCTAAATATTTTTTCAAAATATGTCATCAAAAGCAAATTGAATAATTCTACGTCTTGTGTTACGACATAGTCGAAACTACTGTATCTTTTTTTGCTTGCTTTTCGACAGTTGTTTCTTCATTTTTTTTTATTTCATTTACTACGTTACTTTATGTGGAAGATGGGAGGGATTTTGAAATGCACTACGAAGAGTAACGGGGTTAATAAATGTTTAAATCGGTCACGTAATTTATGAACGATCCCTTTTATATAATTTTTAACAAGTCTTTGAATCTCTGTATTTTTCCATTGTACTGGAAATCTTCCCATCTTGCACCTATATAAAATCAAGAAGATAAGAGCTCCGTTGAAAACTATAGAAGTATTGCCATATTGTCGGCTATCCCAAACCTTTTTTAAAAAGTTATATGAGGAAAACTTACATGCCTAGTTAATTCAATACTTAACACACAATATCTTGAAAATTTAGTCTCCTATATTCTTACTGAAATGGAAAAAGGACATCAAGTAAATGCATTCTATACTGAATTTACTAAAGTGGAACATGACATCCTAATTCTAAAATTGCATTCCAAAGGTTTGGTTCGTCCACTTCTTTTTAACACCTTCAACTCAGATTTATCAGAATTTTTGAATTGAATCTCACATCTAATGTATGTTGACGATTTTAAAATATACGTTGTCAACAAGACTGAATTCTGTTGTTTGTTTTTTGCAGTCAAAACTGTTTGCTTTAGAATAATGGTGTAACCGAAATAAGCTCAATGTCAATAAATGATACGTTGTAACTTTCTCCCATCAGTTTCTTGTAAACGTAAAGTCTTGGACAAAAAACTAGGGTTCAATCTCTACTATGACAACGTTTTATCTAAAGCCCTAAAGTTTTATCAAAATCCACCTTTCTCACTTCCTACCTTGATATAATATGAATTATCCCTAAGTAAATACTTCCAATGTTTATATAGGTATAGGTATAGTGAGGCGGGCATAGGGCAAGGGAGCGTGACACCTCCCAAACAACCCAAATCTGCGATATCGAATATTTTTGGAATTATAGGTCACACAGCATCGGAATTCGATATTCGAATTACATTTTCACGTGCTGTTCCACTGGTAAAAATTTATTGACGTTGGACGAGGGGTGTGGCACTTTTTCAGCAGCCCAAATTACGGTATAACTCTCGAAATATAAGTCACATATCAATTTAACTCGGTGAAAAATTTTGTGACAATTGGACAAGGGGGCGTAGCACCACCCATACAATTAAAATTTATGGTCTCGAATAGCTTTGAAATTAAATGTCGCATAACAATAAAATTTAGTGTGGAGTTGTCACTTGGTGATATTCATCTACTAGAAAATCGTTAGAGCCATTGCACAAGGGGGTGTGGCTCCAGCCATATAAACCAAATTTTTTACATCGGATAGCTTTGAAAGTAAAAGTCACAGAACATTGTAACTCAAAATAGAGTTACCACTTGGTGATTTCCTTCTACTAGAAAACTAAAATGGACATTGGACAAGGGGGTTTGGCCCAGCCCGTACAAGCACAGTTTTTGATATCGAATAGCTTTGGATATATGTCGTATAGCGCTGAAATTCAATATGAAGTTACCAGTTATTTCTACAGGAAAACTGGCTCGGGCATTGGAAAAGAGGCGTGTCTTAGCCCATACAAGCCAAAATTTCGGTACAGAATAGCTATGGAAGTAAAAGTAACAGAACATTGTAACTCAGAATGGAGTTACCACTGGCTGATGTCCTTCTATAAGAAAACTGGGACGGGCATTCGAAACGGGGGTGTGGCTCTGACCATACAAGCCAAATTTTTGATATCGAATAGTTTTGGATGTAAAAGTCACAGAATATTAAAACTTGGATTGAATTTAGAACTTGGTGCTGTCCATCTAATAGAAAACTGGGACTGGCATTGGACAAAAGGGTGTGGCTCCATCCAAACAAGAGATATTTTTGATATCAAATAGTTTTGGAACTAAACGTTACTAATTACTAATTCCCAAGGTCTTTCTACTGGAAAACTGGCACGTGCATTGGAAAAAGAGGTGCGAATTCGCACAATAATTTTTAATTTCAATTCTTTAATAACCTGTGCATTATAATGAATTGTCTTTCGAAGAAGATTCTCAAAAATTTTTTGAGCATTAAATACCTAAAATGTTTTTACGATTATGGCAATTCTAAACAAAAGTTAACTTAATTTGTTTTGGGACTATGGCTAATTTTTTATTATTTAGTTCAACATATTTTAACAATTTTATATTGTCGAATATTGAGTTTTGCTAATTAAAGTATTTTTGAAAATTTCGTTTAAGACATTTTGAAAGTTATTAAATTAATTTCATCATTATCTGATTTATTTTAATGTAAAAGATAAACTTTCTTTTTAATACTCTCCCTTGCATTCAGTTTTTGTTAATTTCTTCAAATCGATTGGAGGTTTTGATTCCGAAAACTACTCCTTGCCTATAGGCCTGAAGTGAATTAATAAATATTTTATACAAAGAACTTGTTTGAGAACGGTACCAACTTAAACTAGATATTATTCACACGAAACAAAACAATATGACCAAAAACCACAACACAACGCAATTCAATGCATATAACTGTTCGAACGTGTCATACACGTTATTCAAATTTTGACAAGAAAAACAATGAACTAAAACAAGAAATAAAGTTTAAAACAAACAAATCTGACATGTGATCACTTTGTGTCCAAAATATAACAATAACTTTAACAACAATATTCCACAACGTAAGACAGGCGAAGTCATTTGAAGTTCAACATTAGTTTTAAACCCATTGTCTACCACGGGAAAATACATTTTTGTTGTATAGCTGTTGAGTGTTCGATAAATCGAACAGTGGTAGAAAATGGGTTAAGAAGTCTTTTTCATTTGAAAATTTTATTTTCGATTTTTTTAAAAAAAAAAAAGGTTACTATACGTGTTTAAAATTTCAAATCGATATTTGTAATAATAGCGAATATATAGTATGTATTAAGGTGGTCCCCAAATGTACGGAAAAAGATGTATTAGCTCGAATTGTTGACGTCATAAGCTCAGTACGCTCAAGAAACGAAAACAAAATTCCCATAAGAAGTACATTGAGTTTTTTGAAAGCGAACAGGCAGCGGAATTTTTTTTCGTTAGGTAGTACTCTGTTGAAGGAAAAAATTTGCTAAATGCTAGCAAGTTCAACAACCATGTGGAGAGTTGAAATGTCAACATTTCGCTGTCGATTATGTGCCCGGACATTTAATTGGCACCAGAATTTTGACATTTCAATAATAAAACAGTACGACCTCGCCTAACACAGCCCTCGACTATCACAACACTAAAAAAATTTATATTGGTCTCAGTAAACGCAACATAAAAAAAAATTTCACAACTAACATTTGCGTAAACTATTTACATTGAACAAGGTCGTACTGCAGTTGCTTTTTTCTCCACACAAACATTTTGGCTCTACACTAATATTTCGCGTGTAGAATTGTATGCCGTGAAATTTTCGTTTTTACAGCATACTAGGCTTTAGGCTAAAAATATTCGATTTGATATAAAACTAAAATCAATAAAGTTTAGTGCCGATTAATGAACTCTTAGATCTCGCTCAAGAGCCCTGTAGTTGGAGAAGCGTTTTACAAGAGTTTTTCTTAGTATTTAAACAAGGAAGTAATAAAAACAACGCTCAAATTATATTTTTTTAAAAAAAAACGCAGTTTTCCAAAAAAGTTGAAAAATACATTTTTCAAAATTCATCGGCGTTCCATTCAATTGTTACTTTGACTTTATTTTAAAAACAAAAACCAAATACAAAATGCCATCGGGACGCCGTTGAAACTGTTTAAGCAACGCAACTGAAAATTTATAACATGGAATTATAATTCGCTGAGTATTAGTAATAAAATAAATAAATATAAATAACTGGCCATTTCAGCCCTTGAAAGGACTTTGACGTAGCTTCTTATGATCAATTGTGTTGTGCGTGTTATTAAGTTTGTACACAATTAACCGAGAAATGGACCTACAGGCTTAACGCCGACTCCGAACGGCCATGAACGGAATGTTCTTATTCTCAAGAAGCTTTACATGGCATTTTTGATTACTCTCTGAGGTTTGCCATTGTCTGCAGAGAAGTGTCGGCCGTACAGAAAAATTATTTTAATTCAAATAATTTTCTGTCGCTGCTGGGGTTCGAACCTGGGCTTCCAGGTTCGTTGACATAGCGGCCACGCACTTTAACCAACTACGCAACGGACGCTGAGTATTAGTGCCAATATTAAAAATATGATACACCAATAAAGGCCTGTTCTAAGCCCTCACAACACATTTAGACAAAAAATCTTTGACGTTATGGGGACACAGAGAAAGTCGATCAAATATCAGTAATGCAACATTCATGCAACGGCGTTACATTAAATTTTTACTCGGTGAGTATATAAGCTACGATAAATGTTTAAAAAGGAAAATGAAGGATTTATACTACCCCTTATGACAAAACTAAAAAAAAATTAATTCTAGCCTCGTCAGGTCGTGAAGATAGCAGCTTATGTAACAGAAATGTAATATCGTTGCATGGAATTATTACTTACTCAGGAGAAGTGCTATGGTAAATTTTATTTCACGACAACATACAGGGTGGCGCACGAATCGTGCTACAAAAACAAAACGTAATAACTTTTTTTTTTGTGTGAGCAATCGGCTTATTTTTTTTTTATTTTGCAGATTAGTATTTAGATTTACTAAAATTGATGCTTGGGATACCGAAAAGAGGATTTGGGTAGTGCAGCGGTACCATACTTTACAGTCCATCATTTCCGTCCAAAGGGAATTTAGGAGGGAGTTTGGCGGCACTCCCCCGAGTAGATGGACCATTATGAGGTTGGTAAACATGTTTGCCGAATCTGGAAGCATCGCGCGCAGACCGTACCATCGAGATCCCTATGTTCGGGTGCAAGACACAATCGCGGCTGTAGCATCGGCAATTCAGGCAAATCCACGCGTTTCGACACGAAACTTATCGGCGCAAATTGGAGTTAGCAGACGGTCATTCGGATAATTCAAGATGACTTAAACTTGTTTCCATACAAACTCCAAATTACAAGCAAATTAAACCCTCTGGATTTGCCTATTCGTCTGGAATTTTGCCAAAAAATTATTCAAATGGCCTAAGAAGACAACAACTTAATAAATTGCTTGTTTATGTCTGATGAAGCCCATTTTGATCTAAACGGCAATGTAAACAAGCAAAATTGCCGTATATGGAGTGAATCTAACCCAGAAATACTCCATGAGACGGAACTGCACCCAGAACGTGTCACTGTGTGGTGCGCAGTTTCCTCAAGGTGCATTGTCGGGCCACACTTCTTGGAGGAAAACGGTGTAACAGTAACCGTAAATGGGGACCGTTATTTAAACATGCTGAAGGAGTTTTTTTACCCAGAACTGCGGCGAAGACGTATCCCTATTAACAGCATTTGGTTCCAGCAAGATGGAGCAAGTTCACATATAGCCAGACCGGTTATGACGGAGCTCCAACGAAAATTTCCAAATAAATTAATATCCAGAAACACCACTTTCCGCTGGCTCCCAAGGTCACCTGACCTCACCGCGCCAGACTTTTTTTATGGGGTTATGTCAAGCAAGAGGTGTATAAAACGAAACCAAGGAATTTGACTGAATTGAAGCAGTCCATTACAACAATAATTGAGGCGATCCCGACAGCTACCCTCCAGGCCGCAATGAATAATTTTCTGATCAGGTGTCGCATATGCGTGAATGAGCATGGAGGTCATTTACGGTCTATCATTTTCAAAACCAATTAGTTAAATAAAATAAAATTGAATTATCTATACAAAAAAAAAAAAAATTAAATACATTGATTAGAAAAAAAGTTATAACGTTTTGTTCTTGTAGCACGATTCGTGCGCCACCCTGTAGATGTGTTATTACGCCTAACAACTAAAATACAAAAAAAAATCTAATCGTCATTATTTCTGGGTAGTAACCATATAATGCAGTAAAAATGCTACAACCATGAAAAAACGTTGCATGGAATTTTAATTCTGTGACTACTGGTGTAACGATAAATTTTAAGGATTGAAAATGAAAGTGAGGTTTTCGGACACATGATAAAAATAAAAAAAAAAATTGACGAAATCATGAGGCCTCTCAGTGAACCGCAATGTGACTCGTATGCATCACTTTTGATGGATTAATTGCTTGAAGCTAAGGCAAAGTCAATGCACCAAGAAAAAGCACAACAAATTAAGAATCAAATAAAAAAAGTAAAAATAACAACACCAACACCAACAACAACACCAACACCAACACCAACACCAATACCAACACCAACACCAAAACCAACACCAACACCAACACCAACACCAACACCAACACCAACACCAACACCAACACCAACACAAACACAAACACCAACACCAACACCAACACCAACACCAACACCAACATCAACACTAACAACAACACAAACACAAACACCAACACCAACACCAACACCAACACTAACACCAACACCAACACCAACACCAACACCAACACCAACACCAACACAAACACAAACACCAACACCAACACCAAAACCAACACCAACACCAACACCAACACCAACACCAACACCAACACCAACACCAACGCAAACACAAACACAAACACCAACACCAAAACCAACACCAACACCAACAACAACACCAACACCAACACCAACACCAACACCAACACCAACACCAACACCAACACCAACACCAACACCAACACCAACACAAACACAAACACAAACACCAACACCAACACCAACAACAACACCAACACCAACACCAACACCAATACCAACACCAACACCAACACCAACGCAAACAACAACAAAAATCTAATAAGTTTTGATTTCAATAGTTTTTTTTTTGTGGCATCCAACACTGGTCACAAAAAACAAAATAGCACAATGAAACCGGCAAAGGACTATGACATGAATTAGGATATGGATTAGGACAAAAATCAAAACACACCTAAAACACACCTTTCCAAATTAGGAAAGGGATTCGGTATATTTGATTAAGTCAAGAATTTGGTCATGGATTAAAACAAGAGTTTGGACATGAAATAGGAGTATAAAGAAACACCGTCACGTCCAAAACTACGGGTGTGTCCACTAGGCGGTCCAAAAAAGAAGGCTTTTTTGCTCAAGCATGTTTGGAAAGAATATGGAGTAAAGTATTTTTGAGATATTTTTTCAGATTTTTAAGAAGAGGTTTAGAGGACGCGCTAGTCGGTTTTCTCTAAAAATCTGGTTTTTCGAAGAATTTTTGAATTTCAATCATAAGTTGGTCAATAACAGACATTTTTAAGTCTTTTCGCAAATCATCATTTCGAAAGACAAATATCCAAACTTTACTTTAATGTACATAAATCAGAAGTGTTGCCAATTTTTTTGGACTTTTTGATGAACTATATTTTACTTTTTCGAAACTTGCAAAAATTTTTTAAAAAACGCTTCATAACTTTTAAAAATTTCACTAAAATGAAAAAAACTAATGATGCACTTTGAACAATGGTAAAGTTTTAAGCAATTTAAAAAAAAAAAATAGTAATTTAACCCCTGCCGTTCTGAAGTTATAGCCTTGAAAGGTTTGCAACCGTTGGTTGAATTGTTAAAGCGTTGGTTGGTGCATCGATTATGAAATTGCTAAAAATATGCAACGTGTACACCTGCTCTGTCAAACGGCGGGGAGAAAGCATGCAAAGTATAAATCCACTCTAATAATGAGCTGATCGAGGAATTAAAAAACAAACATTGCAACAAAAATGCACCTCTATGCAGACAATGGCAAGCCTCAGAGAGTAATCAAAATGCCATGTAAAGCTTCTTGAGAACAATAACATTCCGTTCATCGCCGTTTGGAGTCGGCGTTAAGCCTGTATGTCCGGTTCTCGGTCAATTGTGTACAAACTTAATAACACGCACAACACAATTGATCATATGAAGCTAGGTCAAAGTCCTTTCAAGAGGTGAAATGACCAGTTATTTATTTTTATACCACTACGTTTAAAAAACGTAAACGGGGTATATTAATTTTGTCCCTCCGTTTGTAACGCCCATAAGGAGGCGTGGCAGGTATAGAAAAGTATATATATTCTTGATCAGAATCACCACCTGAGTCGATTTAGCCATGTCTGTCTGTCTGTCTGTGATCACGATTACAGCCGTAATTTTCAAGCTATCGCCACGAAATTTGATATTTAAGCTTTTATCTAAAAAATAAAGGCCAAGTTCGAAAATGAGCCAAATCTGATGAAAACCACGCCTACCTCCCATACAAAGTGACTTCATCAAAACGGTAAAATCTCTTAGAATTACACAAAAATTAATATATGGATTTGAAATTTTGCATGTGAACTTTGATATATAACATGTACTCTGTGTCTGAAATTCAACAAAATCAAGTGAAAACCACACCCACCTCCCTCAATAGCGAATATTTTCTGTTAAAACTATGACGAAAATGTTTTTACAAATAAACGTTTTTGACTGCTTAAGACTTTGAATATACCTACTTCGGTTCGGACGTGGGGGTATTTTAACTTCGTCCCAGTCGAAGATCATTTCTTACTAGTTTTATTTCTTATTTTATGCCCAAAATAACTAAAGACTATACAATAGTAAAGCCAAAATAGCTAAAGACTATACCACCCATGATGTTGTTAATTTAAAGCTTGCATATATGTATTTTCGGAGATTTTTTTTTGTAAAAAAATCGAAAAAAAGTGATTTTTTTTTAGCCGTCATATGGAAAGACCCCTTAAATTATTGACAATATTCTCTAGAAGCACATATTGATTGATAGCATGGTTGTGCCAATTTTCTTCTGGAATTTGATTTATTCAAATATCTTAACAATTTTAGCTTTTAACTCAAAATATTACAATGTTGTGCCAAAAATTGAAACAGTTCTTATTTCAAATTTGAAAGCTCATATTTAATTCATATCGAACTTAGCTCAAAGTTCTAGGCAAGACAACCGACTGGAGTTTTTTGATATAACTCCATTTTGAAACCGCGGCATTAGCGTGTAAAAGAAGGCAGTTTTTTTCTCTATCGCTGTCATTTAATCTCTTCTGATGCCCAGCCTTTCAGCCACTTCAATAAACTTAGACAAATCCCCTTAGAATCAGGCAGCGGACAAATATTTTCATCAGTGACACTGAAATTGAATTGTGTGATTCCAATTCCACTTCACGTTTGACAAATGGGCTGTCATAATGCAAACCTCAAGGGTTGCAGATACAGCTAAAGATGCACAGGGGATTTAAAACTTATTTGAATTTGCTTTTAGACGAGGTACTTCCAGCTTTATTAACGACATATCGAACAGCAAAATATGCTAGAACTAGTTTTGAAGTGTTGCACGATGACTGTTCGTCGTTTGTGTGCCCGTTTCTTGTTTGCCTTCTAAGTGTCAGATTATCACCCTTTGTTCTAAAAGAGGGATTTAAAAGTGGAAATGAAAAAATATTTCATGCTGCCTGCCACTCAATTTTCAAGTTTGACAGCTCATTGACACGAATCGCAAAAACGTTTTCACTGAGAACGGTGCGCTAAAAATGAAACGTCCAACGTAGGCTAGCGCCTTGCTTCCCAATGCGCATTAAGCGACACGAAGTGCTTTTTTTTCAAAAACTGATTAAGTGAAAAGATACTTTGCTGTATTGGTTAGATAAAGATACCATTTCTTGCACATTCATTGATGTTTGCAGTTATATTGCTTGGGCATCTGATGCAAGTTTTGTTTGGAAAACTGACACATTGATTGACATTTAATCTAGTTGAGATCCAGAGGCGCTCTTAATTCTCATCTACATAAGTTTGTGCACTAATTCGTTGTGTGTCTGTGTTAGTGCATGTTTGCTTGTTTATTCTCAAAAACAGTATAAATCACTACAATGCAATATCTCAGAGGATTACTTGTTCGGAAGGCGCTCAAATGAGACCAGTTCAGTTGAACATCAAGAGATTTCGATGTTTTGCCCAAAAATTGTAACAATTTATCTACGTCCCAAAGTAGACCAGCGAGCGAGTAAGTACGAGCCAGTCAGTCTGCCCAGACACTAGAGATGAGCCAATAGATGAATGTTTGCATGTATTTTATACAGACTTTAGACTACAACAAGGCGTGTACGTAATCAAATGAAAGAGCCACGAACTACGTCAAACCGCACAAATACACATACCACACATACCAATGCACATGGTCACAAAAACCCCCCAAACACCCCCACTCGCACACACACACACACACACACACACACACATACGTACACTAAACCCAACCAACAGCAATTTACAATCCACAAGATGAGTTCGTAATTTCAGCTATCGTTATATTCAGATCCAGAAGGAAAATTTCGCACAGAAACATATTTCACGTTCAACCCTTTTGATGTAATAAGTTAAATCTGTTGCGAACATATTTTCAATGGGTGTTTCCGAGAGCTGAACTGAACCCTTCTGAACCTAGCTGAGCTGAGCGGAACTGTCACAGCTGACGTTGAATTATCATAAATTGCAAAAGTTTGTTTAGAAGCTGCAAAACTTCTTACTTTCCACACTGCATCAGGCGAGCGAACATGTGCCAGTGCCAACCACCTAAAATTCGAAAGCAGCAACATAAGGCAGTGACTATAGATAGAGAAAAACCCCGAAACTTAATGCCAAACGATTAAGAACTCGGTGAAGTATCATTATGATTTTTATGCTATGTTCGATCTAATTAATTTGATTGTCTTAGAGAACGGTAATCAACTCTTTCGAACGAAAATGATTGACAGTTAACATTTTAAGTGGATTCGATTTAGAAAATGTGCCACGTCTCGTAATTTTAATGATAGAATTGAGAAGATTTGTGCTCCATTTGGGCAATACACTGTAAGCAAGTGGTACAAAAAATAAAACAACAGATAGTAAAAAATTCCATAGTATATGAAAATAATTGGATGACATACATTTGAGTAATATGGCGTTGGAAATTTTGTACACCAAAATTTCGTACCTACAATATACTCAATTCATACCAACTGAGATCATTTGATCGTACCTCAATGTAATTTGAGCCGATGGATGCCTCTTTTTCTTTTTTTTTTCCAGAATAGCTCTTCCTTTCAACACCTCTTCCTTTTAACTAGTGATTATTTAACTCGACTGGTATGTACATTTAACTACGAAAGCGTTTGACACGATTTTAAAGAGCTATGATGTAATGAACGAAAAGATTTTTATCAAAGTTGTAGCGTAAAGTGAATTGAGTATTCATATTTAAACTATGATATAAACCTTGTTGTCTTCAGTCAAATTGGGAAAATTAAACATAGTTGGAGTAAAGGTATTAGGCGTTTTTTAGAAAATATATAAAATTTTTTTTTTTTTATTCAAAAACTATTTTACTTATCCAAATATTGCCCATTCTTTTCATCAACCTTCTGCCAATTTTCGGCTAGGACCATTATTACTTTAATGTAGATTTATGAGATTTTTTTTCTTTGAAAAACTGACACAGGTGCTTTTCGCAGTTGTCCCTTCAGGCCAATTTTTTTCCAACAAGAGAGTGTTATAGAGATCTAAACAGATGATAATCTGACGGTGTAATGTCAGGACTATACAGTGAATGCATCAAAACTTCCCAGCCTAAGTCTCTATCTTAGTTTTTGTCGAGTCAACAAAGATTTGTCATGATGAAATGCAGCATAGTCCCACCAAACACACAGCATCGCCATCCTTGTCGTCAATTCCGGCTTTAACACCGGTTTTAACAACACTATCGTTTCAAAAGTGCATTACATTTTTGGCACTTAATTATGCAAATGGTTTAAAACAGTTTTGGGATTGATCTTCACTTTCTTAACAATGTCGCAACTGTTTTCTTGAACCATATTCATATTGGTAATTTCATCGACTTTTTCGGTGGTAGTTTGACTAGAGCGAGTAGCATCCTTCTATTCAAAATTCCAGAATGAAAGCCTGGTAGTTGATTGGGATAGAATACTTCCACCATAAACAGCACAATCTTTTTACATGCCTGTGATGCATTCTTCCCATTATCGTAGTAGAATTGTAGATTTTAACTTTTTTTTTCTGAAATTTCGCTCAACTTTATGAAACGTAAAAGTCAAGCGAACAGAAAAACGCTGAATACTTTTTCGCCAACCCGATAATTTCTGATATTTCAACCTTCTAGTGCAGCTTGTTCTAGAAAAATCCTCCTTTCGCGACTCTTTCTCTTCTCATAGATCATGTACCTAAAGCGTTTATGACTTTGATTGAGGTTCGCCTAAAAGGTCAAAGGTGCTAAGGGATATACTTTGTAGCTTAAGGGTGCTTTCTCCTCAGTTGGGTTAAAAAACAAAGTGCGGGTGGGTCGAAGACTCCTATACTATACTTTTATCTTAACCACGTTTTTCTAGTAACGTCGCACCGATGAAGATATCTTCATTTTAATTGGCTCCAATTGTTCATCAAACATGTCCACACGAGTACTAGGCTAATTTTTCTTATATTTTCTTCCGTTCATTAGTTATTGCAGAAAGAAGTAGAAAAAAAAGGCCTAAAACGAATTTTGTTTGTCAAAAGTCCGCCATTTTGTTAATTTTCAAAATTTTAAAAATCCGTCCTAGTTATTACTCCGAGTGCAATATATCACATATTAAAAATATGTTTCATTTTTTTATTTCTTCGCACCATGGACGCATGTTTTTTTACACGTCAACTTTAACTTTAACTACACGTCAACTTCTGTTTTGTACCTCAATATATAATAAATCATTGGCAAAAAAGATTCAAACGATTGCTTGATTCGTCTTCTAAAAAGAATTTGTGAAAATTGCTTTTTATACTACCCTGTTGAGGAGACTGGTCCCTTAATTACATAAGCTACAGGGGTAAGCTTATGTAATTTTTATTTCATAATTTGAAAGAATAACTTTTTAAGCTTTAAGTCTATTCAATGAAAATTTAACTTTAAATTGAATAAAATAATTTTTTTATTTTTTTTTTAAATATTATTCACAATAAGGAAGCGAAATGTCCTCGAAACCATGTTTTCCATTATTATATTAATAATGTCCATTAGAGAAGCGTGGAATCGGCTATATTAATTTTTTTTTTTTTTTGTTTAATGTCCCCGCACACTGTATTTTTTTTTAGTGTAGTGCACTGGGTTAAGTCAAAAGTGCAAATGTCATATTTATGAGCCCAACCATCAATATTTGTGACCATTAAAAAATACTACTGTCCTATTTCTTCCCAAGAAAGTTTTATATCTGATAAAAAATTAATAATAATAATAAACTAGCCAATTCAGCCCTTGAAAGGACTTTGACCGAACTTCTTAAAAGGAAATTGTGTTGTTCGTGTTATTAAATGCTTGAACACAATTGATCGAAAACTGGACCTACTATATAGTATTATGCCGACTACGAATGCCTAATGTGCATGTTCTCAAAAAGCTTTACATGGCATTATTTACTCTCTGAGGTTTGCCATAGTCTGCAGAGAGATGACGGCCGAACAGAAAATTAATTCATTTGAAAAAGCTTTCTGTATCAGATGGAATTGAACCAGGGTTCTCTGGCATATGGGTTACGCACTCTACCAAATGCGTCACGGCCGCCAACAAAAAATTAGTATCATAAAAAATTTATATTTTGGGCACAAAAGATCACAATATTTATCGTATCACAATATTTAGTAAGCTTAATTCTTGACATTTAAAATTTAATTGATGTGTGTTGATATTAATTCGTACCATTTTATTCATGAAAAAATATCATTTATTTTAAATGAATTTGGATTATCAAATCATTCAAAGTATTGTCCATCGTTATACCTCTACTTTTTTCCATCTTTCTGGCAATAGATGAAAGCCACGTCGAAAGAATGCTTTTTCTTTAAATAAAATCTACGAAATGATCAATTTTTTGCAACCTTCTGACCATCGATTCAGGTTATATGTCAGAGGTCAAAACAAGTGGTAACAAAATCTGGAACAATATCTGGAGAATCCGGCGGGTGGTGTAGAATATCCCATTGGAACATTTTCAAGTAAATTTTGACTGGTTTTGCGACTTGAGGACGAACATTTTCGTGCTGTAAAATGAGCTTGTCATGTCTTTCGACAATCAATAGTAATCGGTGGTGATTCCCAGTGATGGTTTCAATCAGTTTGAGCAGTTGATAATAGATGATACCTTTGTAATATTTGGTTTCGCCGCTGGCTTTGATGGTTGCCCAGGCTTAACCTTTCTGCATTTCCAATCAACGAAAATTAAAAATTCCTCAATATTTATGACTCAAACATTATACTTGGTTGTAGAGAAAGTTAGTGAAGAGAATCGCTTAATGAATTGACTAAGGTAAATGCATATCACTTGCCTAAGATTCAAATTTGCATATTTATACGGCTTTTCGCCACGCTTATAACATCCTCGAGTTTCACTTGATTGTCCATTCCCCTCCCACTTATCTAACACCCCATTTTGAACCAAGGCAGACTTAACTGAATAGGCTTAACACCTAAAGTCGAGTCTTAATTTTTGTACTTTAACTTGTATCTATTTTTGGCAATGGGCCCGAAACATACAATTATTTATGTGTTATTTTAAATCTTTGTCCATAGATGGTTAAAAATTGAGTTCAATTGGTTGAAATTGAAACTTGCAAATTAATGACACATACAGTGGTGAGCACAAACATGTTTAAACTTTTTGCATTTATAAGCGCAAAAAAGGACAGACCTTTTGAACCTAGAGGAGTTCTGGGAACATATTTAGTAGGAGTGGCAAAATATTCCAAACCAAATCATACGCAAATTGATTCAAAGCGTTCCAGAGCGTATGAAAAATGTTTAAAAATGGAAGAGGTTAGGACAAAATATTCAAAATAGAGTATCTACTATTAACACCATAGTCGAAATGTGCAAAATGGCGTGAATACTTGTTGTTGTTGTTTTTATTATTTTTTCTGTTTGAATCTATTTCTATTTCATTTCAATTTTTGTTTTTTTTTTTTTGTTTGTGTTTTTATTTCTTTTTGTTTTTTTGTTTTTGCTATGAATTAAACAAGAAATAAATGAAAACAGAAGCTTTGTTATCGCTCTTTTTATGATCTTTGAAATGCAAGAAGTTCAAACATGCACCCCCACATGTAGGTTAGCACACAAGCCCCTATAAAGTTTGCGGTAAGTTTTGTTGTAGATTATTATGGAAACTTCGGTACTACTTCAATAAATGATTTTAACTTCAAATTAAGACAAAAGAGAGAACTTTTTATCGTTTTGTAGAAGCTTCTTGAACGTATATTAAATTTTGGAACGCAACTTCCATAATACTATTTCACCATTTTCGCCTATTTGTTCTTTTATAAAGCTCCGGAATGCAACTTCCAAAAGACTATTCCGCATTGATTGATGATATAGCGGATGATTCAAGCTTTACCGAAGATTCATAGTTAAAAAAAAAAGCAAAAATATATAGAAATCTTAAAATAATTATTGTTATACTATAGTATGTAGTATAATGTTATACTATAACATTAACCTGGCTTGAAAAATAAGGTTTAATGTCTTAAAACAGGTAGAGGTTCAGGAAAATATGTTTTTTTTTTTTTTGGTATTTCTGATTTATTTCTGATTTAATAATCGACTTAAAACCGATTGCAAAATGCTCAGAACAAGTCTGAGCTGTATAACCAACTTTTACCTGGAAACCGATAAAATTTACTCAAACGTCTATTTTTAGCTCTCCTGCAAAATTTGATCTGGGAAGATAAGGTTTCTTTTCCTCTGAAGCATCACATTTACAGACATATTTTGGCTGTTTTTTTTTCTTAAGCTGTATTTTATTTGTACCAAAGTTTTTTACATTACTAAAGTACAACTATTCAAGACTTATCCCTGAAATTTTCGTCCAAAAATATTAGACGATAAGGTAGAAAACTGCGATGCCGCGAAAGACCTTAAAAATGGTTCATCTGAAAAAAACATTTTTTCGGTTTATTGAAGAGTTCTTTGGTGTTAAATAAGAAATTTCTTCAAATGTGCTAATAAATTCATTTAATTTCATACATACCTAGTTGTACCGTTTTATTTCTTGAATCGTTACTGCAGCATTGTCCATCATAAAAAAGGCACTTTGGTCGGGGTTGAGATAGAGCAGACAAGAAAACCAGATAAACCCAGTCAATGAATACCCCAATACAGACAATTTTCGACGACCATATATTCGGCTCGCATTTATTTGTCTCAAAAGATACGCTTCTATAACAGAGGCCTTTCGGCAGGTTCTAAAAGTCCTTGAAATTGCTCGCACACTCCTGATTTCTCGAATTGATTTTTCACTGAAGCGGTTTTCATGTTGTTTAATCCTATTAAATTCATATAGCTTTAATCAGACAACCGCAAAAGAGCTTCAGTTCCACTTTTATTGATTTCGCTGGGGACGAGGTCGCTTCTTCACAGAAGCATTTTACGAGGCCTCTGTGTCAAGCAAACACTTCAACATGAACGCACACACACGCACATATATACATAAGCAAAACCCACTCACTCACTCACTCTCACTTAGGCGCACACAGACAGATAGGCAAAGGTACACGCTCGCATACGTACATAATTTGAACCATCCGCCGTGTGCAGGATGCGGATGTGTGCGAGCAGCAGAACACATTAAAGTTTTTGCATACCAATTAAATACTTAACAACAACAATAAAAATGCTTAAAGAAATGTCAGGAAGATTACAAGTTTCGCTTACGCTCCAAGCAAGGTAAGTTGGCACACACAAAAGGACGACAGGTGCGAAGGAATGCGAAGAAATATTAGTATCTAGTAGATGCGCATGCATTGAATCTCATGGCGTAGGCGACATAGAAGACGAAGAAGCAATGTACGCACATCCTTGCCACATTAAAGTCTAAAATTAATGATAGCATTTGCTGAATGCCGTGAATATTGTGTCTTAGTGAGTGTGTTTTCCTTTTTTATCTGCTTGTAGGTTTACCTCTTCTTCATCGTCTATTTTAGCACCAATGACGTCTTCTGCATAATTACGGCCTGATGTATCTCCAAATATGACAGCCGGATGTGAGAAACGGCAAGATATGCTTTTAATTTCCTTTTCCTCTTTGTTCTTTTTAGTCTATTTTACACATTTTAAAGTGCCTCCGAGCAAAAGTACACTTGAAAAAAAAATTGCTTGGTTAATTAAACAAAGTAATAAAAAGATTCTTTTGATCAAAGTTTGGCTGAAGCAATAATTCAATAATAATTGTGGGCTTTTAAGGACTTGTGCTATTAAGAGCTTTAATTATTGCTGAACTTTTTACTGTTTTTGCAATAAAATTTAATTGTTAGAAACTTCCCGTGGCTGACAAAAACGACTTTAGTGCAAAAGTAGTGACTCAATAGCGTAAATATTTGAGGCCCTTATTCAGGATTTCGTTCGTAAGTAGAGCAGTTTTTTTGAAATTTAATAAAAGTTTCCCATTTTTACAGAACTGTTTTGGTTTTTTGATGTGTGCGTTTGAGTAAAAATACTAGATAACAAATGATCCGTCAACTGCTGCACTTTGGGCTTTTTTTAACGCGACCAAAATTATTTTGGTAGCCTAAAGTCTTTAAATGTTAATTGTAAACTAAAAAATTAAAGCTTTTTTATAAAAGAAAACTGCATTTTAAGCTTCTTCATGTCGAAAATTCAATGCACAAAAATATAATAAATTCTTATGTGTATGTGTGAGGACTATTTTCACAGTTACTGAAGCAATTTATTACGAAATTTAAAACGTATATATCCACGCCCACTTCTACAACTCAGCGAATTATATAAATAATTTATATCAGGCATGAATATCTATATTATTACTACGCAAGCGCTTTTATTGTGATGACCATCAAATCTATACCGTAAATGCGATTTTTATAAAGAGGGTATCAATGTAAAGGTCTTGCTCTGTAGATGTACAATAAAAAAAATGTGTATTTTAACAAGAAAAATTAAAACAATCTTCTACGAAGAAAGTCAGCTTTCTATTTAATGCCTAAAACTATGTGATCAATTTTTTCTCAAATTTTCCAATTTCATACTATTGTATTATTAAAGCAGTTATATATTAAGCGAAGCGAAAAACGTAAAAATATATTTTATATTGATACACTAGCCACAAAATAGCAAGTTCATGCAAAATCGCTATTTCAGGAGCCTTTACTGGCATAGCCGCCAGCATACTTTGAACAGCTAATTCAAACTTCCTATACCTCTTCTTAAGACATCTGTATTAGGTGATAAGCCCAATTCTATGCACGGAAGGTCAGGTCGTGAAGATGGCAGCTTATTCAACAGAAATTTAGTATCGTTGCATTATAACTCGCTCAGGAGATGTGCTACGGTAAATTTTAGTTAACGACAGAATAGATCTGCTACTAAGCATCACAACGAAGATATTGTGAGCGCATTTTGGCGTTATAGCGCCATACGGGTTTACTAGTTTATATTATTAGACAGGTCTGCAAATTTTAACTCTTATTTTCCCCTTTTAGATTTGAATGCGGATCTCGGGGTATTTTAGTGCGTAGATTACGAATATGTACTTGAATTTTTCCTCTCACCCTCAGTTTATTTAAAAAATCACTTTGTGTGAATCACAAAAAGGCGACTTTATTGAGGTAATTTTTATACTGTCTGTCCGTCTGTCTGTCTGTGATCACGATAACAGCCGTAATTTTCAAGCTTTCATCACGATATTTAAGCTTGTATCTAAAAAATAAAGGTTAAGTTAAAAAATTAGCCAAATCGAATCAAAATCACGCCTACCTCACATACAAAGTGACTTTATCAAAACGGTTAAATCTCTTAGAATTCCACAAAATTTAATATATGGACTTGAAAATGCATATGAACTTTGCTATTTAATATACACTTTGATTATGAAATTCAACCAAGTCGAATGAAAAACACGTCTGCCTCCCATACAAAGTGACTTTATCAAGAATGGAAAAATCTATTTGAATTCCACAAAAATTAATATATGGACTTGCAATTTTGCAGTTAAACTTTGCTATTTAATATGCACTATTAGTATGAAATCCAACCAAATCGAGTGAAAACCACACCCACCTCCCATACAAAGTAACTTTACCAAAAAGCAAAAGCGAATATTTTCTGTTAAAACTACGAAGAAAATGTTTTTACAAATAAACTTTCGATGGACCGCGTAAGACTTTGAATATACTTTGGTTCGACCGTGGGGGTATTTTAACTTCGGCCCAGTCGAAGATCATTTCTTACTAGTTTTATTTCAATTAAGAAACAATTACATAACTTTAAAACATTAAAAATACATTTGAATGGCAGTAATAAATAAACAAAAAATATTAAATACTTTTATGGTATCTTGCTTTTTTGCACCGAAGCTTCTATTGTGAGATTTTCGCTCGAAATTCCGAGTTGGATCATCACGCTTTAACAGCCAACAATCTACCATAATTTTTTATTCCACTTCCCTGATAGCAACGATCCATCTCTTTCAAATCCTGGTGAAATCTTTCGCCTTGTCCAAAGTATCCAAATTGAAATTGAAATTGAAAGTAGTCCAAATGCGAATAAAGTAAATGAAGTTTAATGCTCATCGAGCATCTCATTTTTCCGAAATTTACAATAATTTTCACCACAATTTCCTCATAATTAGAACTTTTGTGTTTTCCTAGAAAATGTCTTACTATTTCCTTAAAAGATTTCCAGGCTTCTACCTCAACTTCACTCAATTTTTCATCGAAAGCTGTATCTTTAATCAATTTTCTTATGTCCTGACCAACGAAAATACCTTTTTTCAGCTTAGCTTCAGTCAGAGATGGAAAAATTTGGTCTAGATACTTAAAACCTTCTCCTTTTTTGTTCAGCGACTTCACAAATTGTTTCATCGTCATCCCCAGTTTTATGTATAAAGAGGGCAGCAACATTTTTTCTCGAGGAACTAAATTGTCTCACACAACATTTTTTGTTCTAGGGATCAAAATTCTTTAAACTTACAATTTAAGGGCTGAAAAATACTTAAACAAGTTAGTGTCATATAGGCCTTAATCCTCTTCAAGCGATTTAAGTTAATTTCTATAAAAACTAGTAGTAAATGATCTTCGACTGGGACGAAGTTAAAATACCCCTACGTCCGAATTGAAATATATTCAAAGTCTTAAGCAGTCGTTTCGTCATAATTTTAACAGAAAATATTCTCTTTTGTTTTTTGATAAAGTAACTTTGTATGGGAGGTGGGTGTGGTTGTCATTCGATTTGGTTGAATTTCATACACAGTGTATAAGTTACATATCAAAGTTCATATGCAAAATTGCAAATCCATGTATTAATTTTTGTGGAATTTAAAGAGATTTTACTTTTTTGATAAAGTCACTTTGTATGGGAGGTAGGCGTGGTTTTCATCCGATTTGGCTCATTTTCGAACTTGACCTTTATTTTTTATATACAAGCTTAAATATCGAACTTCGTGAAGATAGCTTGAACATTACGGCTGTTATCGTGATCACAGACAGACAGACGGACAGACGGGGTGATGCTGATCAAGAATATATATACTTTTCTATACCTACCACGCCTCCTTATGGGCGTTACAAACGGAGTGACAAAATTAATATACCCCGTTTACGTTTTTTAAACGTAGGGGTATAAAAATAAGTTTTACTAGAAATGAGGTATTTAGCAAACGAATCAAAAATCTACTTTTGTTTTTATAATAATTGTATATCACTTAATTTACCTAATTTTCCTTAATTCACCTCGAGTCTAAGCTGCGAATTGTATAATGAAAATACGTTAAGCAAAGAGTTTGTTTGAAATTATATTTTACCAACGAAATTTCTAGTCCCGATGCATTGAAATGCATTGAAATGTTGTGGAGTCTACTCTGTGACGTACGCTGGCATTTAAGTGGTGTGTTTAAAGAGTGTTTAAAGAGTGTCGTTGATCAGTTCATCAGTTGACATCAGTTGACAACATCAGTTGACAGCTTGCCTTACCCTTCTCGTCCAGCAACATCAATAAACGATGAAAATGTCAAAAAAAGTAATGGACAATTTCCTTTGCTCTAAAATCGTCGTGTAACCGCGGGAGATATAGCTGCCGAGCTTGATATATCAACTGGATCGGCGCACACCATTTTACATGATGTTCCAGACATGCGATGAGTTGCAGCGCTACTTGTGCCAAAATTGCTGAATTTCCTTCAAAAAGAATTTCGTAAGAGGCCAGAATTATGGAAGAACAATTCATGGTTTTTGTACCATAATACATCAGGTCATACTTTGTGCACGATTATTTGACTAAAAACAATGTTAATACCGTTCAACAAGCACGATATTCACCAGATATGGCCCCGTGTGACTTTTTCCTATTCCCCAAACTCAAATTGTCGCTTCGTGAAAAACATTTTGAGACAATTGAAGTTAATAAAGAGAATTCACTGAGAAAGCTAAAGACCATTCTAATTTTGAACAGAAGGTATATAAGGATTGAATTATTTGGTAGTTGACCAAAAAAAAATTTGGTTGGAAAAATATTTGAAATTACATTGCTTTAGTTTAAAATGCAAAGTAAGCACCTTATTAGTGGCGTCCGTGGCGTAGTTGGTTAAAGTGCGTGGCCGCTATGTCAAAGAACCTGGAGACCCAGGTTCGAACCACAGCAGCGACAGAAAATTATTTGAATTAAAATAATTTTTCTGTACGGCCGCCAACTCTCTGCAGACAATGGCAAACCTCAGAGAGTAATAAAAATGCCATGTAAAGCTTCTTGAGAATAAGAACATTCCGTTCATCACCGTTCGGAGTCGGCGTTAAGCCTGTAGGTCCATTTCTCGGTCAATTGTGTACAAACTTAATGACACGCACAACACAATTGATCACAAGAAGCTAGGTCAAAGTCCTTTCAAGGGCTGAAATGTCCAGTTATTTATTTATTTTATTTTTTTAAGCACCTTATTTGCCGGTGTCTCTACGTAATTTACGGTTATTAAGTCTAAAAATTTGGGTCTGAATTAGAAAATGAAAAATTCACAGGGCTTTATAATCACCTCAAAAACGATGTTTTGTTTCAATATTGAAACGATCATTAAACTTAAATTTATATTAATAAATGCACTTTAATACTTCAATTTATAAAGGAAGTGATCGATCCAATAACTTAACGAATATAAAGAGGTTTCAACACTTTATACTATTATTGAATAAAGATCTCAATAACATTAGTGAGTGGGCCAAAGGCAATGGTCTTCAATTGAATGCTGCCAAATCGTATGTTCTACCCATTAGTAAACATAAAACTTGTGTTGATGATATCCCTGACTTGTGTATTGGGTCTAACAAGCTTGAATTAGTGTCGAAAGTTCGCAATATTGGTTTTTATATAAATTCGTCTCTATCGTGCTCTGATCACATTAGTAGTGTAGTCCAAAAAGGGTATTATGTCCTTCGTAATTTGAGAATGTCTGCTAGAGTGACTCCTGTCAATGTTAAACGTAAATTGGTTATACAGCTGGTGTTACCTGTGATAGCCTACGCAGAATTGGTCTATAGTAAGCTTGACTCCTCCTCTCAGTTAAAATTACAAGTTGGTTTTAATCATGCTACGCGCTATGTATTTGGTTTACGTAAATTTGATCACTTATTTAGTTATAAAAATGCCATACCTGGGTACGATTATCTACATAAACTGATTTAAACAAAAGCACCTTCCTACTTGTTTAATAAACTTCAACTTAGCTTATCTAGAAGAAGTATTGTGTTTATAATTCCTAGACATACTTCACTAAACTCATCGCGCTTGTTTTTCATTAACGCCATCAGACTGTGGAATGCTATGCCAGGCGGACTGAGAGAAGTTACAGTGAGAGGTATCTTTAGGCAATCCATTCTAACTTAGTTTTCTTCCTCCTAATTCATCATTCGTTCTTTTTCTGTCCTCACCTTTTTTAAATTGTTAAAATTTATAGCTTCTTATCATATTTTCTGGCCTATATTATAACCTATTAAATAAATTTAAGAGCTGATGATATTTTTCTTAAACATAAAGGGTGATTTTTTTGAGGTTATGATTTTCATGCATTAGTATTTGACAGATCACGTGGGATTTCAGACATGGTGTCAAAGAGAAAGATGCTCAGTATGCTTTGACATTTCATCATGAATAGACTTACTAACGAGCAACGCTTGCAAATCATTGAATTTTATTACCAAAATCAGTGTTCGGTTCGAAATGTGTTTCGCGCTTTACGTCCGATTTATGGTCTACATAATCGACCAAGTGAGCAAACAATTAATGCGATTGTGACCAAGTTTCGCACTCAGTTTACTTTATTGGACATTAAACCAACCACACGAATGCGTACAGTGCGTACAGAAGAGAATATTGCGTCTGTTTCTGAGAGTGTTGCTGAAGACCGTGAAATGTCGATTCGTCGCCGTTCGCAGCAATTGGGTTTGTGTTATTCGACCACATGGAAGGTTTTACGCAAAGATCTTGGTGTAAAACCGTATAAAATACAGCTCGTGCAAGAACTGAAGCCGAACGATCTGCCACAACGTCGAATTTTCAGTGAATGGGCCCTAGAAAAGTTGGCAGAAAATCCGCTTTTTTATCGACAAATTTTGTTCAGCGATGAGGCTCATTTCTGGTTGAATGGCTACGTAAATAAGCAAAATTGCCGCATTTGGAGTGAAGAGCAACCAGAAGCCGTTCAAGAACTGGCCATGCATCCCGAAAAATGCACTGTTTGGTGTGGTTTGTACGCTGGTGGAATCATTGGACCGTATTTTTTCAAAGATGCTGTTGGACGCAACGTTACGGTGAATGGTGATCGCTATCGTTCGATGCTAACAAACTTTTTGTTGCCAAAAATGGAAGAACTGTACTTGGTTGACATGTGGTTTCAACAAGATGGCGCTACATGCCACACATCTCGCGATTCTATGGCCATTTTGAGGGAAAACTTCGGAGAACAATTAATCTCAAGAAATGGACCGGTAAGTTGGCCACCAAGATCATGCGATTTGACGCCTTTAGACTATTTTTTGTGGGGCTACGTCAAGTCTAAAGTCTACAGAAATAAGCCAGCAACTATTCCAGCTTTGGAAGACAACATTTCCGAAGAAATTCGGGCTATTCCGGCCGAAATGCTCCAAAAAGTTGCCCAAAATTGGACTTTCCGAATGGACCACCTAAGACGCAGCCGCGGTCAACATTTAAATGAAATTATCTTCAAAAAGTAAATGTCATGGACCAATCTAACGTTTCAAATAAAGAACCGATGAGATTTTGGAAATTTTATGCGTTTTTTTTAAAAAAAAAGTTATCAGGCACTTAAAAAATCACTCTTTACAATGTATCCTTAGTTAAGTTAATTCACGAAATAGTTGTTATCATTCCTATATTTAAAGTATTTTTATATTAAACAGTTGTTATCTATTTTATATTGAATTTATTTATGTTGTACTATAAAAGAACTTTGTTCTTATTGTACTAATGTATTTTGAAGATTGTAAAAAAAAAAAAACACTTCCTCAACTTCCCTTAGCTTTGGAAAGATTCAAAACTTTAGTTTTTTATATTAGTCATAATACTCTTTTGTAAAAATGATTCCACCAATACCTAGAAGTATTTACCAATCTCTTAGCTTAATTTTTATCCTTTTAAAAAAAAGTATTAAAACCTTGTATTCATAAGCCAACACTACTTACCATTGTATGGAGTTTATCAACAAGACATGAAGGGTTGCAAGAGTGTATTAATTTACATCAGATCCCTTGACAATTGTCAAATGTTGACATTTTTTTTTATTAACACGGAAAGCTTACCATAAAATGACACATAGTGAAAAAAAGAATAAAATTCGTTGAATTTTCGTTGAATTTTATTACGAAAATTCGGATTCAATCGTAGTTACAATGCTAAAAACTAGAGAAAATTTTCCTCAGAATTATATTTGACGCGTGTGCACAACATAATCAAAAAATTCAAGAGAATGAACGGAAACATAGAGGCAGTGAAGGAAAGTATAGAAAATGACCCAAGCATCTCAATTCGTTATCGTGTTCAAAAACTCGACTTCTCCATGCTCACGCTGCAGTGAATATTAACGAAAGATTTGAATCTGCATGCATTCAAAAATCTTGGTTCCTGATGAAGCTCATTTTTACACTAACAGCTAAGTGGAAACAATAAGGAAAATTGCCGCATTTGGGGATCCGAAAACTCTCGAGTGATTAAGATGCCAATGCACTCACTAAGAACCATACGACGGTCATACGACCGTACTTTTTCGAATCGAAAATGAAGACAGAAGAGACGTTACAGCCAATGGAGAGCACTACAGAGACATGATAAACCATTTTTTTTTTTTGTGATCCAATATACAGTCATAGACGACCTCTATTTTCAACAAGATGATGCTTCCTGGTCACGAAATTTCGCACTTTCGAAACACTAATTGAGCACCAAGATCTTGCGAACTAACTCCATTAGACTTCTTCGTTAAATGTTGAAAGATGTTAATTCTTCTCAAAACGATAATTGAAGTCGCCATCGCCGAAAAAGAGCTCCAATTATGCGAAAGTGTTATCGAAAATTTTGAAAAAGTGATGGTTTAGCATTGATGGTTTACCATTACTAAGCATTGGCTATGGTAATGGTAATGGTAATATAAAATCATAACCATTACCATCTTCATAGCCATTATTATTATTACTATCATTACTATTACCATTACTATTACCGTTACCATTCCCTATTAACATTTTCTCTATCACTACCATTGCCATAAACATCACAATCAACATCACCATTACCATTACCATTACCATAACCATTACAAATAACATTACAATAACCATTACCATTACCATTTCAATTGTATGTATGATTATTGTTATTGATTATGGTTCTTGTAATGGTAATTGTGATGGTAATGGTAATAATGAATCAACTATTCTTGAATGGCAATTGTCAGATTGAACAAATTTTTCTAGTGTATCAAGTGCATGTGTTCCTGTGAGCGTTTTGTCGTGTGAAATTTTCTATCTTCATATCAGAAAAGTTTATAACCGTACGGGTTGCGGCATACTCTCCACCCACCCTTTCACCAAACTCTACATATTTTAACTTTGAAATTTAAATTAAAAATAAGCTCATGTGTCTCGAAACACCGAACCGAGATGAGTTGAGTTGAGGTGCGAAAGTTACTGCGTTTGTGTTGTTACTTGTCTGTATTGAGTGCACTTGAGTAGCACACAAATACGAACACATAATTTACACAGATATATCGACTCATACATAAACATGTTGTGCCTCTGCGACTTTAATGTCATGCAAAATGGTTTCTACTACTTTTTTTTTTCTTTTTCCTTCAAATTAATGTGGTGATATTTGCTAATGTGGTTATTTTTCTCTTTGTCTTTTCTGCAGGATCGGCATGTCAAACGTACCGGTGATGTAGAACCAGTTGTGGATCCTTCACAAGATTATGCGCTTATGTTAGGCTATGAGAATACGACGCACACGGTATTGAGGTTTCGCAGGAAACTTGATACATGCGATTCGGCGCATGATATACCAATAACGGTAAGTACGAACACACACTTTAATATATTGCAACTCTAAATCAAATTGTATAGCCACAATAACTTCGAAACATACAAAAAACTTACTTATAACACTGTGCGACAGTCCAAAATACCTGGGAGATAATGTTATTTTTCTTGTAGGTCTTGTTGAGTTAAAGAACTTTCTATACTTGAAATTTACCGGACACCCCCAAAATCTGGACTTACGGTAAAAAAACCGATTTTGCCTACCTTTGCCCACTTATTGGCTTATAACTTACCTGATTGCCAATTGATTTTAAAAATTTAACCGGATCCTGAAAGACGATACTTGAACCTTTCCAACGATATATATACTGTTTGGGACAACTTGAGAAAGCTGTGTGTATTTACTCTGCAAATACAACTTTTTTTCAATTTTTTTTACTTTTTTCAACTTTGACGATTTTTCTATACACTAAATTATATTGAGACCACACTAGTCCTGTACGGATTCATAGAAAAAATTTATTAGGAATTGTAACGCAATTTAGTTTATGAAAATTGGTCAGTAATTGACAAAGTTATTCAACTTTTCATGAAAATAGATTTTTTTCCAAAAATGCACTTTCTGTATGACAACTCAAAAATGTTTGCTTGATCTTTTTTTTTTTTTAGTCGGCATCATTAGTTTCGTGTTGTAATGACCAGCAATAATCCGAAATCATTTTAATTTTATTTTTTTCCTGCAAATGTTTTCTATTGTTGCCATTTCTTGGTAAAAATGTCCTCCTTGCTCATCGCTTAACTGGGCTAAGTTCTTTGGGAAGAAGTCCAAATATGAATGGAGAAAATAAATTTTTATAGACGTGGTGCATCCCATTGCACTATATGCACATAAAAATTCATTCACAATTGCGACAGACTCGTCGCTTCTATGGTTTCCGAGGAAATTAGTGCACAGCTAAACAAAACTCTTCCACGGACGTTGTTCCACGAAATTTAACAACGAAATCACATAAAATAGGCTTTCAAAACGTTCTTAACGTTCCTTTAATCAAGGCTGAGAACGTTATTCTACCAGCACTGCATCTGAAACTCGGATATATGAAACATTGCGTTAAAATATTAGATGTAAACGGCGAGGATTTTGCGTATCTTAAAGGGGTGTTTCCAAAATTAAGTGAAGCGAAAAGAAAAGGAGGTAAAATGTATATTTTTCATATCTATTACTTTTTAATCCTTTTATATTTATGAACTACATAAAGGTATTTTCATTGGAACTCTAATCCAAAAAGTCATGACAGATGCAAATTTTGTGGAACAAGTAGAAGCGACGACTTGTCGCAGTTGTAAATGAATTTTTATGTGCATATAGTGCAATGGGATGCAAAATGTCTATAAAAATTAATTTTCTCCATTTGCATTTGGACTTCTTCCTAGAGAACTTAGGCCAGTTAAGCGATGAGCAAGGAGAACATTTTCACCAAGAAATGGCAACAATAGAAAAACATTTTGAAGGAAAAAATAAAATTTAAATGATTTCGGAGTATTGCTGGTCATTACAACACGAAACTAATGATGCCGACTCAAAAAAAAAAAGATCAAGCAAACATTTTTGAGTTGTCATACCGAAAATGCATTTTTGGAAAAAAATCTCTTTTCATGAAAAGTTGAATAACTTTGTCAATTACTGACCAATTTTCATAAACTAAAATGCATTAAAATTCCAAATAAATTTTTTCTATGAATCCATGCAGGACTAGTGTGGTCTCAATATAATTTAGTGTATAGAAAAATCGTCAAAGTTGAAAAAAGTAAAAAAAATTTAAAAAAGTTGTATTTGCAGAGTAAATACACACAGCTTTCTCAAGTTGTCTCAAACAGTATATATATCGTTGGAAAGGTTCAAGTATCGTCTTTAAGGATCTAGTTAAATTTTTAAAATCGGTTGGCAATCAGGTAAGTTATACGCCAATAAGTGGACAAAGGTAGGCAAAATCGGATTTTAGACCATAAGTCCAGATTTTGGGGGTGTCCGGCAAATTTCAAGTATAGAACATTCTTTAACTCAATAAGACCTACTAGAAAAATAACATTATCTCCCAGGTATTTCAACTTCGTTCCATTTTGTCGCACTGTGTAATGCACTAATATAGTAGATACTTTATAGTGGATAATAAGGATATTCTTGTATTGGTGTTTATGTAAAAGATTTCTCAGAGAGCTAGTTGACTAGTTGATACTATTTCCAAGATTGCATTAATCCTTAAATTAAGGTTTTATGCCTTCATCCATAAGAAACTTTATTTTAACACAAAAGTGATTTTAATTATTAAAGCACTTCTACCATCTTATATCGTAGATTGTACTTAGATATTAAGGGAGAGTAATTAAAATTATAAATTTATACGTTGCCTACTTTAAGGCGCTGAACTTTGATAAAATATTTCAAATTTTTAATGTCACTCCAGTAAGAAACATTTTAGCGGAAAATGGCATCGGCTCAATTTGTGTCTCAACAGCAGATTCAATTTACCGAAATTTAATTAGTTAAATTAAATTGAATTATTTATTAACGAAATTTAATTTATTTTAATTAAAATTTAAGAAATTTGTTGAAGTGAAAATATTGATTTCCAAATAGTTGGCGACGATCATGCTCCACAACAACTATTCTGAGGATTTCAACAAATTCATTATAAGCATGCAATAATCACAAGCCTGGAACAAAACATTTTATTCCTGCTCATATAGCATTGCTATGAATATCAGCATTTTTACTTTGAACTTTATATCAACTGAGCTATAAATGAAAGATATTCGAGTACGAGTAGTGCACATATCATGTATATCATGTATGTAGACATTTCCTCCAAAGAACACCCCATCGGTCCGGAGTATTACGGGATTTGTTATTTTACCAACTTTCTTCTTGATTTTCTCCATCGACATTCTACCGTGGGTTCTTGCCGGCTAATTCTGTGGCTTATTGTTTTTTAAATCAGCCCTTCAAATGAACTTAACATATCAGTTGGAAAGAAATTATAGTTTATTTATGGTTAAATTATTTTCAAAAGAAATCATGATTAATGCAGTTAAATATTCGAAGGACCCAATATGCCGTTAAATGGGCTGAAAACCCGAATAAATTTAAAATTTTATTACCAGGGCTGCCTTTTAAATCCTGCGTCTCGGCAATACTAAGCATTGCTAGACGAACATATACAATTTCATTCGAAAATTTGACATATACTCGCATAAAAGTACCCACAGCGTGTATTTGCGCTTATTGTGTTGTTTACTCTAGTTTGAAAATAGTATTTTAGCAAAAAAATGGAGTTAACACGTGAACATTTTCAAGTTATTATTTTTTACGATTTTCGACGTGAATTGACAAGATAAGAATGCATCTATCAACTAAGTTCGACATTTGGTGATAAAGCACCACACCCAGCGAGTGCAAAACGCTAAGTTCGAGCGAAGTCGTCATTCTCTTCAAGACGAAAAACGACTGTTGTGGCTGAAAACATCGATCAGTGAACTGCTTCAAGCACACTGACATGTGACATAACATGATTTTGAGGCTTCCTTGGACATTTGGGCGATTTTACATGAGCACTTAGGCGTCAGGAAAATTTGTGTCCGTTGGATACCTCATAAATTGATGGTTGCTGAAAGAACAGGATCGTGTCGGTTGGTACAAGGAAATGCTGAAAACATACAGCAAGGGTGGTTTAAAAAACTTCTACGACATTACCACAGGTGACGAACCATGGAGCTATGCTTATGAGCCCAAAACAAAGCAACAATTCATTGTTTGAATCTTTTAAAGTGAGCAAAACCCGACAAGAGTTGTCGTCCGCGGACGAAGCACATTCAAGTAAATGGTTGCCAGTTTATTGCCAATTATATCACTTGAGCAAAGAAAAACTGTTTATACTGAATAATACAAAATCATTTGTTTGCCGGAAGTTTTTGGAGAATTGAGGAAAACCACCGAAGGAAGATCATCCTTCCATCCACACATCAGCTGAAACAAAATTGTTTTTGAGGAGTAATAGTTTACGCGCGAACAAGCCGTTGATGCCTTCTGGTTTCGGAGATATCAATTTCAGAGTGGCAAAACTATTTCACAAATTGGTTTAAACTAATGCAAAAATATATTTATAATATTGGAGAATACTTGGACAAACCAATGACCGCATTTTCAGTGATTAACTACGTTTTTTCATTGCTATGCACAAAACTGAAGAGGCAACCCTCGTATTAGGGCTAAATGGTGAAAAATATTTGATTTCAAATTAACGTTGTGGCGTCCGTGGCCAAGTGCATTAAACAGTGAACCAGTCGATGCCAATGCGAGCCGAGGTTTGAACCCCAGCTAAGACAACAAAGTTTTTTCAATTGAAATTAATTTTTCTGATTGGTCGTCACCTCTCCGCAGATAATGGCAAACATGCATATTATTTAGCCATTCGGGGTTGGTATAAAACTAGTAGGTCCCGTTCTCAATCATTTGTGCACAAACATTTTATAACACGCAAAAAAACAATTTGAGCATATATTTACTATAGTTATATAGTTATAGTGAGTATAGTTTTATGTTGAAATATTGAAGACAACACTTTAGTGTCACATTTCATAGAGACTAGTAAGAAATGATCTTTGACTGGGCCAAAGTGAAAAGACCCCCACTGCCGAACCAAAGTATATTATAAATCTTAAGCAGCCAATAAAATGTTTATCAGTAAAAACATTTTCGTCATATTTTTAATGGAAAATATTAAAAAATATCCACAAAAATACAGTAAAAATTTGAAGTTAAAGATTATGTGTAAAATTGAAAGATTAATAATATCAGTTCGTATGGGAGGTGTAGTTTTCATTTGACTTGGCTGAATTTCATACTTAGTGAAGGCATTAAAAGGTTAGGCCACTCTAGAATTTTCTAAAAATAAATATTGCTTTTTTTTTAAATGGTCCCTTATGACCTTAAAAATTATGTCTCATAAGATTATGGCCAAGAAAAATGTCTAAGTACTTTGATTTTGAATTTTAGTACAAACCGCCTGGTACTACGGCTACTACTATTTAAGACTTCAAACGCGTTTATTTAAAAACTGAAGTTGGCCGGAAATATAACTCAGGCAATTTTCAACCGATTCACTTGAAGCTTTAAGTATATCTCAGGGTGCGAAGAACGTTTGAAATATAATTGTTTTCAATTATCGTTCTCTTCACATAAAATTGTGCTTGAATCATGGTATAATAATATAAGGTAGTATTGACAGTTGCTTGGGCATCGACCATCTGTCAAAAAAAATGTCTAGAAAGAGAGCGTTCAATTATTTCTTATGTTTTCGCCATTGTTTATGTTTCAGCGCTTGCAAATAACCAAACATTTTCTTACAAAATATTGCCTATTTTATTTAATCAATAGTGAATTATTATTACTACAACGAAGATAACTTGTGAACTTTGTGTTATTAAGTGCAAACATAAGAAAAAATGTTGAAAACGTTCAAATGTAGCAACCTCAGCAGCTGCAGATGCATATGGACGAAATTAAAGAAGTTTCCAATTATTATTAAAACACCACGGCTGGAAAACGTTAAACACATATCACACATAATTTTTTCACAACTTTCATTATTATAATTGTGTATTTAACGCACATATTTTGCGGAATTTATTTATTTTTACATTCGTTTAATTCTTGTTGCACGAACAACTGTTTTTGACAGATGGTCGTTGCCTTGTTGCTGAGAAAATCTATACTTGTCAATGCTACCTGTATAATTATATCATGGCTTGAATATTCTTACGAACGAATGAAGAAGACTCTGCTTGCGTCGTTATATTTATCACTGATAAATTTGTCAGCTTCGAATTTTTTCGGACAAATTTTTCACAGAACAACAAAAAACAACGAACGTTCGTTTGCTATCGTTCCCCTGCAGTAAACGGAACTAGTGCTGAACTAGCGAATTCACTAGTGCGTAGGCTACCACCACTAGTTCCACTTCCCTCTACTTTCCATGCGTTCAACGGGCGAATTTTATATGGACAAATCATAGGAAGGGGTGAATTGCTACACGCAAAGAAAAAAAACATTTATCGCCAGTTTGCGATAGCGAACGAACTTCGTTTGTCGTGCTTGAAATCGTTATTTGCAAACGTTTCAACAGTTATCATAATAACAGTTCAGTTGCGAGAAACGCCTCATATAGTTGCAGGAAATTAATTTCGTTTGTCATAAACGCAAGGGATTTTTAAATTGCAGCAATTGAAAACTTCGTTTTTTCCAACTGAAAATTTTGTTTATTTTCCCTTCGTTGTATAAACATAACGCTTATAGTTTAGAGTTAATTTTGGACAAATTGTTACTATATAACAATTAGCAATAGCTAATTAGAGATAGCAACGGAGGTGCAATCCATAAGAAGACGGACGGACATAAAGAGAAAGATTATTAATATAATAAATAATAATGGCCGAAATAGCTTGCGGTATATATATATAAGATATATTTTTAAGTTGTGACAACTGAATATTCGTTTGCTGCAAATACAGCTCGCACACGAAGTATAGTTGGTGAATTTTTCAGTTGTGGTAAACGAAAAATTTCTTTGCGTTTACCTTTTATGCTATTATTCTCCAGTCACTTCACTAGTGCTAAAGTATTTACTACGTCTATAGTGCTCAAGGGTCAAATATTTCACTAGTGTGTAAAAAGCAACTACATAGCTAGTGCTTTTGGAGTTAATTCCTTCATTAGTGCAAAAGAAGTTCATTTTTAGTTCCCTAGTTCATTTTTTTTTTTTATAAATAAAAACAACCATTTCCGTTTTCGGTTTTTTTATTAAAACACTTCAAACATAATATGATATTATAATACAAAATTAGTATAATATATAACATTAAAACAAAAATTAACAATAACTTGAACTTCAGTACATTTTATATGTAAAATAAAAAAATAAATAAATAACTGGCCATTTCAGCCCTTGAAAGGACTTTGACCTAGCTTCTTATGATCAATTGTGTTGTGCGTGTTATTAAGTTTGTACGCAATTGACCGAGAAATGGACCTACATGCTTAACGCCGACTCCGAACGGCGATGAACGGAATGTTCTTATTCTCAAGAAGCTTTACATGGCATTTTGATTACTCTCTGAGGTTTGCCATTGTCTGCAGAGAGGTGGCGGCCGTACAGAAAAATTATTTTAATTCAAATAATTTTCTGTCGCTGGCTGGGGTTCGAACCTGGGTCTCCAAGGTTCTTTGACATAGCGGCCACGCACTTTAACCAACTACGCCACGGACGCCATCTCTGTTGGACAAGTATTGGAAATTCATATTGAATTGAAAGCAAATATTTAATTAATACCGTTCGCAGAAGGGTTACTTTGTGTTAATGCATTGATGAATGCATTAATTTTTTCAAATCATTGATTTGGACTTAAAATTTCAAATCACAATCAATGATTTGAAAAAATGATTGCATTCATGGAGTCCCAATTAATGATTTGCAAAAAAAAATTAATGCAATAATTTTTTAAACCATTGATTGGGACTTGAAATTTTAAATCGCAAAAAATGATTGCATTAATTTTTTTTTGTTTCTCAGTCTTCGACTATCGCTTGTGCTGAGCAGTTCTTCCGTTCTCTTCTCACTAGTGTATACTCTGAAAAAATCTCGTGCAGTGCATTTTGGTGATTTATTCTTCTAATTAATATTCTAAATACTTACCCTATTTTTTAACAACAAGTGATCAAAAACATTTAAATCGACCTGAGTCCCTTTTGCATTCATAATGCCCCCTGGGCCCCCTAATTTAGGGGCTAATCGGTTCGCCGCGCTAGCCGAAAGCCCAAAAACTAAGCGAAGAAAAACTCCAAGTAATAAGAGTTTGGACCCCTTCCCTGAATTACCAACAATCCTAAAATCTGATCCTAAATTTATAGTGTTAGAGTCGATCGATAAAAACAAGCCCTTATCACAATATTCGTGCTTTTCTGTGCAAAAATCAATTCATATAATCAGCAAAGAAATCGAATCAATTTCCGAACTTCGCGACGGTAACCTTTTGCTGTTAGTAAAAAACAAAAAAATTGCGGAAAAATTCATAGCTGCCAAAGAACTTCACGGAATTTGTGCTATTAAAACAAAATGCCACGATAACCTAAATTCTATCAAAGGAACCGTTTACGCACCCTGTTTGAATCACGTGTCAGAAAAAGAAATTATCGATGAACTAAGTTCGCAAGGCGTAATCTCAGTCTATAAATTTTTAAAAGAAAATAATGGTAAAATGATTCCAAGTGGTGTGGTATTGCTCACATTTGATTTATACCACCTCCCAGAAAAAATTGACATATCGTGGCACAATGTTCGTATCAGACAATATGTTCCCAACCCCATGCGTTGCAGAAATTGTCAACTGCTAGGCCACACAATTAAACACTGTAATAGATCACCTGCATGTGTTACCTGCAACCTACCTCCCCATATCCCCGAAACATGTACTCGCACTTTCTGCGCTAACTGCTCAGCTGATCACCCTGCCTCTTCCAGCAACTGCACAAGATTTATACAAGCGAAAGAAATATTAAAAATAAAAATAACTAATAAATGCACAATGCGTGAAGCTGTTAAAAAACACAAAACACAACATGCTGTTTTCTCTAATTCCTCTACATCTTTCTCTTCTGTTTTATCGAAAACTCAAGCCATCAATCCCAATGCAGAAATCACCAACAAAATAGACAAAAAAAATACACAAGATAACCAAGCTTCTTTCTCCCACTGCACTCTCTCACAAACCATCGCCTCAAATGAGCTCTCATCTTTTTCATCTGTTTCATCTAAAACCCAAACCAACAATGTAAAAGTCAATAACTCTTTCATTCCCACCAGCACAAAAGAACAATTAAATACACAAAATAACCCAACTACTTGCACCCACGCGACTCTCTCTCACAGTCTCACCTCAAAAAAACCAGTTTCTAACACAACAACAACACCTAAGCCAGCATCTCAACAAAACCTAACTACTCCCTCCCACGCGACTATATCCCACACTCTCACCTCAAAAAAACCAGTTTCTAACACAACAACAATATCGAAACCAGCTCAATACACACTAACCAAAAATTCTAACACACCCGACCTCTCTCAAAGCAATTCACCTCATAACTTTGCACCTACTTTACCCAACAACAACAAAACTGCAATAACTAATTCTAAACAACCTAACTTGATAAATTCTACAACAACACGACTTGATCAATCTACAAAACTTATTACTCGCTCTATCGACTCAACTAAACCTTATACACACTCACCATACAATAACACAGATACCGAAATGATCTCTGATGATGATTAATTATAATTATTAACAGCAATTTATAATAATGTACATATAATTAATACAGTATTCCTTTATTTTATTTGCTCCTATGGTCTCCATACTGCAATGGAATTTAAAGGGTTACTGGAACAACTATCACGAACTTCAATTATTACTCAAACAATACAACCCATCGATTGTATCCCTTCAGGAAACACACATACCATTTAATAACACTCCCTACTCACCTAAAACTTATACAGGATACTTTCACAACTTGCCTTGCAACAATACAAGCAAGCAAGGAGTCGGAGTACTTATTAAGAAAGAAATTCCTCATTCTTTACTTAACATCTATTCAAATATATCCATATTAGCCATTGAAATCAACATAGGTATAAAAATCACTTTAATATCCGTTTATATACCACCTGAGCAAAATTTTAGCTGCAACGACCTCTTCAGCATATTAAATTCAGTTTCGTCTCCAGCTATACTATTTGGGGACTTCAACTCTTGGAGTCCTCTTTGGGGCCCTAAACAAGTTAATACCAGGGGCAAAGTAATTGAAGATCTAATACTAAAGACAAATCTCATTATTCTTAACGACGGGTCTCCCACGCATTTCACCACTCACAAAACTTTCACACACATTGACATAACCCTTTGCTCTGCGAACGTAGCTCCTAAATGCACCTGGAAAATACTTGACAACCTGCATGGCAGTGACCATTATCCCATAATAACAACAATAGCCACCAATTTCAACAAGGGAAAAATTATAAGAACTCCTCACTTCATAACTGATAGAGCTAACTTAGCAGAATTTCAATTGCACTGTGCACGTTTGTCTTCAGAAATTCCTATCTCAACCAATGTAAACAAAGAAGCAGCTTCAATTAAAAAAATTATTCGAAGTTCCGCACACATTAACATCCCACAAACGAACAAAACATACAAAAAACCTCCCGTACCCTGGTGGAACCAAGAACTTTCCCAACTCAGAACTGAAAAACAACAAGCTTGGTCAGAATTCAAAAGATGTCGCACAGAAGAAAAATTAATTCTATACAAAAAAACAAATGCTCGGTTCAGATATAACGCAAAAATCGCAAAAAGAACTTGTCTACAAAAACTAACCAGCTCAATAAACCCTCTGTCAAGTCCTAAGAAAATCTGGCACGACATAAAAAACTTGGTTGGCTCTCCTAAGCAAAGCAAAATACTTATCTTGAACTCTCCAAATGGCCCTCTTACATCATCTAATGATATTGCCAATGCTTTTTCTTCCAGTTGGTCCGAGTACTCTGCAGATAGCAATTTCTCTCCTAATTTTATCGCTGAAAAATCCGCATTCTGTACTGCTAACTACATTAACGTAGCTCAAATCTCACAATCTGCAAAATCTATCGAACAAAACATTTCCTTAAAAGAATTCGACGATGTCATTTTATTCGCAAAAGGAAAAACCCCCGGTTATGACCGTATTTCGTATTCAATCCTAAAAATTACACCTTTATGTTTAAAAATCAGACTTATTCAACTGTTCAACCAAATTCTCAATGAAGGCATCTACCCAAATAGCTGGAAATGCGCCGATATTATCCCAATATTAAAGCCCAACAAAGCACAAGATGAATTAAGTAGTTACCGTCCTATATCTTTGCTACCATGCATGGGTAAAGTGCTAGAAAAAATAATCGCTACCAGATTAATGTGGTTTGCTATGAAAAATAATGTTATCAGCCCTAACCAAGTAGCATTCAAAAAGCGACAAGGTACATCCGATACACTTCTACAATTCGACCATTTTGTCTCGAGCGCCCTTTCCAGTAAAAACCATGTTACAGTTCTTGGATTGGACTTTGAAAGGGCGTTTGATCGAATTGGTCCACATGTTGTTCTTCGACAGCTCCAAAAGTGGAATGTAGGCCCTAAAATTTATAACTTCGTACATAATTTTCTTAAAAACCGCAGGTTCAGGGTTAAAATAAACAACACATATTCAAATAGTGCTCCTTTATATAACGGTATTCCTCAAGGGTCGGCGATATCTGTGATTATTTTCATCATAGCCTTTGATGAACTTAGCAAGCTGCTATCGAGTCACAATGTCGAACACAGTATATATGCTGACGATCTACTTATTTTTTCTAAAAATAATAATCTACAGGCTGTGAGGGGAATGTTTACAGATATCCTCGACGAAATAAGTTGTTGGTCAAACCATTCAGGTGCAAACTTATCATACCAAAAATGTAAAATACTGCATATTTGCAAAAAAAGAAACTGTTCCGATATTAACTTATCGTATAATAATTGTATTATTGAGAATGTCACAAACTTAAGAATCTTAGGTGTTTATTTCGATAAAAAATATAATTTTAATGATCACTGTAAAATTTTGAAAACAAAACTTGTAAATAGATTAAACATTATTAAATACCTGTCTTCAACACATTGCCATGTACATACATCTACTTTAATTAACTTAACAAAAGCATTAATAGTATCGGTCATTGATTATGGTCTACCAGTTTACGGAAAGTGCACAAAAAGTTCGATACAGCAGTTGGCCGCTTCATACCACTCAGCAATCCGAAAAAGCCTTCGTGCATTCCCTACCACACCCATCATAAATTTGCTGGCTGAGTCAGGATTAACCGAGTTGAGAGATCGCGTTGACTTTTCAACCTACCGTCTAATCCCAAAACTATATATTGCTAATAATACAATATTGTTTAAAGAAATAAAGAACTCTATAGTTAAGAAAAAAGCAATGAAGCACCCATCCGCCATCTACAGAGCAGCACAATACGCAAACAATCTAAACTTACCCCTTCGTCCGACACTTTGCAAATTGCCAAAAAATCCTCCATGGAATTCAATTGACAACTGCTTCATCACCAGTCTACTAAAATATCCTAAAAATGACACATGCTCATCAATATTTCAAAAATTATTTTTTGAAGAAAGACGTAAATGGACCAACGGCTGGAAATTTTTGTTCACCGACGGCTCCAAGGACCTGATTTTTACCTCATTCGCAGTAGTCACGGAGAAAGGAGAGATTCTAAAAAATGGGCTTCTTTTTAATCACTGCTCTGTTTTTACAGCCGAAGCTGTTGCTATTGATGAAGCAACGACGTATGCTGTGAAATCCAAAGGAAGGCATATAATCTGCTCTGACAGCAAATCTGTTATCAAAGCCTTGCTGAATACTAACAACACCGAACCGATTATTGCAAAAATAAGAAACACCATTAGCCAAAACAGTAACAAAGTGAAGATCATGTGGACACCAGGCCACTCTGGCATTAAAGGAAATGAGCACGCCGACTCCGCTGCAAAAAACGTTTGTCGATCCCCAACAATCCTTTTTATCTCAAACGTAAAGTCGGACATTATTCGATACATACAAAAATTTCTTGAGGATCTCAAGCTTCAAAAATGGAGGACATACCAACATCAATACAAGAACGTCAACCCCAGCGGCACTAAACCACAAGTCCCAGCAACAGCGTCATCTCAAGAAGTCAAAACATTTACAAGACTTCGACTAGGGCATACGAAAATCACACATGAGCATCTCCTGCTTGGCACGCCAGCTCCCTACTGTTCACTTTGCAACTGTTGTGTAATTTCTGTAACCCATATTCTAAATGACTGCCATACACTTTGTAACCCCAGACGCACCATTTTCAATGACCAAATACCCACAAATTTATTAAAAAAATGTACTATTGAAAATATCACACTCATTTTTAAGTTCATTTCACAATGTAAGCTTCTGCATAAAATTTAATTTATAAATTGAATTAAAAAAAAAAAAAATGTAAAAACTATAATTCAACCTGTAAACCATATTCCATATTTATTTTCTAAGATTATCTTATGACTTTCTTTTTAGTCCTCAAACTGGCCGATAGCCTTTGTTGCTCGAGCCTTACTTTAAAGTAGTGTAATTATTCATAATTATATTTCTTATAAATAAATAAATAAAAATTTTGTTTCTACCCTACACTAATTGGTAGAAAAAATCAAGCTTTCTACTTTTCAAGTCTGTTTTCAAGTCTATGCGACTGCGCTGCCGCAGAAAGCTACTGACGAGCGTCTACTTATACTTTTCTATACAAAGTGAAAAAAATAAAAAATAAACAACAACAAAAAACAAACAAACATACTTCAATCCAATGTTTAAAGCAGTGTCGTCTGCGTAGTGCACACGAGTGGGGAGCAACACTTTGTCTTTTTGCGTATATATGTATGAAAGAGTAAATGAGACAAAAGCTATTGTTGTGGTCGACACTTCTTTAAAGTTAAACTGGTTTCTCAACTCGAGAAACGAAGTTTGCATTGACGACACGAAGTTAATTCCACGAACTTCGTAAACAGACTTGAAAATAAACGATTTGTAGGCGAAATAATTGCTTTTTCCCTACATTTCAAGTTTCTACATTTCAAGTTTTCTACATTTGGCGACTTGATTTTTGCTGCCTATGAATCGCGCAAACTTGTTGGTTGCCTGCCTCGACTTGCAGGGAGTTGAAAAATTAAAGGAACTTGAAACAGCAAAATGAATCCATTCATGCAGATCTCTGGTCCCAATCAATGATTTGAAAAAATGAATGCAATCATGTTTTCATGAAATTTCAAATCATAATCAATGATTTGAAAAATGATTGCCTTAATTTTGAATATAAATCACATTATTTAAAATCACAAATGATTGCATTCTTTTACAGCTCTGATTAATATACCCCTTTTACGTTTTTTAAACGTTGGGGTATAAAAATGTTTGTCGTAAGCTTCTATTCGAAAATGGGACAAGAAAATGGTATTTTTTTGTTCTTTTCGTGCATATTATGGAATATTACTTATATAATCTAATGTCTTTATATACTCCATGACTTACCAAGACTTTATTTTCTCCGATACTCTATTTCAGTCATTTATTTATAAAACTTCATTATTATAAATACAAACATATAAAAGTTTTCCAAGACATAAATTTTCAAATAAGCGGAAAATAGACTCATGAACTTCCACACAGAGAAAGTTACATAAATCTTTTTACAAAAAACGGAGAAATTATGACGATATTTTTGATGGAATCTAAAAGAAAATTGCTTTCATCTGGTAAGATGTGGATCACTGCGATTATAACACTGAAAACACTATAAAAAATCAATAAGTGTACCATTGAAAAATGTCGATAATTTCGTTTGTAGAAATCGAATCAAATTCCAAATCGCTCATTGCACACTTCAATTTAAAGTCACCAGTAAACTGCTTTTTAACAATATTTTAACTGCTACGTGACCGATTTTCTAAAAATCTTACTTAAGTGGATGGTTTTACAACTCAAACCATCTCATTTACTCCCACACACACTCATAATTCAGTTAGTAGCGACATCTTATTTTATGTATTTAGATTTTATTACGAATACAAAATGATATAAATTCCATGATTTTATGGTTAAATCCTTAGTAGGATGTTTTAAAAGCTACAAAAATACTTTCACTAAACATAGCAAACAAATGTATAAATTTCACGAAGAGTCAACTTTATCATCATTTCCTTAAACAGTCTTCAAAATACGACAGTGTTAAGTAAGTTGTTGTTTATATCTTTCATTTTTTACATAGATATTTTACGATTTCGTCATACTTCAGGACAAGATTTTTTAATAGCAAAACATAACTTGGGGATTAGTCATGGGTAAAATTTACACACAACTTACATACATAAAGTAGCACTCCGATGAACACATCAAAACGTCGAACATTACATACTACACAGCAACAAAAGTTATCACGATAAACCCTCCAAAAAACTCCATCTTTATCGACCAATAAACATTTCATAGCAGCTCAACTTTTTGATAGACCTCAGCAGTCAGCTAAGTACAAAATATAAATTAAGTTCCTTGCGGATTATAAGTGGACTTAAGGCAATCTGGTTATTTATTGTAATTGAGTAAGTAATTGGTCTGCCGTCCATATCTCTAATAGGATTTCCTACTCCGACTGTTGCTATTGCTGTTGCTGTTGTATTAGCTGTGTAAGCGGATTCACTTCAATGTTTGTTAGTTTGTTAGTTTGTATGACAAGTAATACAAACATACAACACCAACAGTCCAATAAATATAAAAATCAAAGTGATAAAAAGTTGTATGCGCCAAATCTTTGACAAAACTTTCTAGTTAACTGGTTTCAAAGACAACGCAAGCTGAAACCACACAACAGCGCACATAAACGTCGCCGTCCCTAAACTACGTTGTCTACAAGGGACACAGAGCTTTCGACTGTTTGTCTGCCAAGTTAATTTGAATTAGTCGCGACATGCTTATCCTTGGCTATAATCAGCAAAGTATAGTTACTGATATAGGGTCGAAACAAACAACAACAACAACAATATTGTTTCTTCTGAGTTCGGTTGAATTTTCGTCCATCCTTTTACATACAGTTGGAGGAGATCTTAGGTGTTTGTCCCTCTTTGCGTTAATTGCCGCATGAAGAACTCTTTGATAGGCCCTAAAATATCTTAATTTGAAATAATATCCGAGATATTTAATTGAATAAAATTTAGAAATATTGAATAAACTCAAGTTTCACAGAATAATCAAGGCACCATCCAAGTAACCCCTTCAGCTAGAACGACCAGTCGACCCTTCTTGAAGAAATTTGTGGTTGACTTTGATGGCGCATTTGGCTAAGACGCCACACTAATACAATCACAACAACAACAGCAATAACAACAAACATTTCTAAAACAACAACATAATTGACAAAAATATGCCAGGCTCAATCAGAGTCATCAATTGTTGTAAGTTGCGAAGAACAACACTTAAGCAACCACGCACAGCGTGACAAATATTGGCATCACTGTTTAAGCATGGCTAGGGTGCACCAAGTCTCTAGCAAAACCATCGCCAACACATTCACCACCACCACTAACGGTAATGGAATAATATCCAAAGTTGTGCATGAAAAGGGAAAACGAGAATGTCGCATTACAAACTCTAATGCGAATCCACGAATCCGCAATACTCATTGGTATAATAGGATAATGGACTGAAGTGGATATTTATGTATATAAGTTACCCCAAGGGATGGAAAACTTTGTCCGCCTTTCATTATTTGTTAAAAGTTTTGAAAGTAACTTGTAACAAAGAGCGTGCTTAGCTCTTCCTCTCGCACTCCCGAATGGACAAGCGTAGAAGTCCTTAAACACAATTGAAATCTTAAATCAATTTTTTTTTCTTTTTACACAAAGCCATGTGCAAAATGAAACTTTTTGACCAACTGCTGCGTTCAAGTTTAAAATAATTATTTAACAAAAATGCAGATTAAATACAAAAGAATCAAAATACTGATGAAATTATGCTGAAATCTGAATGGATTAAGTTCTTTTTAAGAAATATTTTTTGTTTTTAATTCCCGAATTGGTTTGATGTTTTCCACAAAAGCTCAATAACAAGTTATGTCTTCACTTTTTAATGGAATATGAAATTTGTTTGTCCGACATTTTTTGTCTCTTAATAAGGATTAAGAAATGCTCAGAATATGCTTATGTAGATAAAAAATTTCTTGGGGATTTCAATTTCATTTTTATTTATAATATGGCTGATAAATATTGGGGTATAGGTAGAGAGAATTATTTTTTTATTTCATATTCTAATTCGAAGAACTCGATCAAAAAAAAACCTCGATGGAGTAAGTTAACGCATCTATACGCTTCTAGAAATCATATAAACTTAAGAAACTAATCAAGGATTGAAAAAACTTTATTCACGTAGATTCGGAAAGATTTTTTCCTTGAATTCTAGGAAATAATTAATTAGATAGTTTGGAAGATTCTTGTTTCCTACGAACTGCAACATTTCTACTCCTATTAATCATTTTACTTGGAAAGTAACCCTCTAGGAAATGGAAGCATTCCCGGATATAAGCAGAAAACATTCCATGGAATGTAGGAAGCATTCCCTTTCGTTGGACATACCATTTTTTTCTACACACTATGTCATTGGATGGAAACATTCCTCTCCACCCTATTCAAAATTAATGTGAAAACATTCTTCTTTATTGTCTTAAAAATTAATGTGGAAACAACAACAAATAAATAACCACTAAGAATGGGCGGGATTCAAAGTTGGAACCTCTGGGGTGGCAATCAAGCACGCTACCTACTCGACTACCGAGACTGCCTTATTATTCGAGATTTTATAATACGAAATAAATAAAAATGTCTTAAACAAGCAAAAGTTTACACATTGGTACATTTCTTAAGAAACAGTTTGGAACAACATCAATTTAAATTTACCCATTTGTTTCCAAAAGATATGGTGAGGAATGTTTCCCCATCACTTCCAGTGCTACTATTCCCACATGCATTCTCAAGGAAGGGGTTTTGAAACAACATCAATTTAAAACTACCCAGAAATGTTTCCCTATCACTTCCCTATGGAAATCTTTCAATTTTCCCCTTTCAATTTTGAGGGAAAATTCGAAATTTTCTTTACTAAGAAAAGAAGGAATCTATGTAAATAAGAAGCTTTTAGTTGAACAAAATTAAATGAGTTGTATTTTTAATTCCATGAAATGAAATAACGAACGGTTGTAGGAACACAAGTTTCTTTATAATAATTAAATAAAGTCGAAAAACCCCACTACTTTTGGTAGATTAAGAGCTTATAAGTACACTAAGAGAAAAAAATATTAAATTTATCCAAAAACTTTTTTAATTTACCAAAAAAGTGAGTCAATTTTGCACCAATAACGCATTTGCATAAATCGACTACGTATATATTTAAAATTTATTTAAATATTTTTTTAATTAAATAAAATATTTAAATATTTAAACAGAATTAATAAAAAATATATTAAAACTGTAAACAAATTTTTTAAAATATCTTTTAAATATATAATATTTGAAAATAAAACTATCGCATTTAAAGAAAATTTATATAAAAATATTGAATTTAAAAAACAACATATTTAAATTCAATAAGAATTAAAATTTATAAGAAGCAAAATATGCAGGTAAATGACAACCAGAAAATATCAAGATGTCACTCAACCCTACATCATTTCATTAAGCGACCACCCATCGCACTCACAAATCATACATATTGGCCAAATATCCACGCTATATTACCCTTGCAACAAAAACTAAACGAGAACTATAAGAAACCTGCAAATGCAAGAAATAAACAGAGTGCGATGCTTGTCGACTATTTCAGCTGTATGGATTATGTGTGTAGATGTGTGGTATAAATAAAATTTAAATACGGGAAAAAACGAGTTGTAAGGAAAATATTTGATTTATCCACGTAAATATTTAAATAAAATTTATACTCAGGCGTGGATAATGTTAATATGCGTTATTTCCCTTAGTAGTGTAGTTATAAGTAGTTCCGGCTGGCTTCAATGTAGCACATCCTGTTCAGTGGCGGATCAACATATGGACTGAAAGGGCTTTAGTCACCCTTGGAAAATTTTTCATGGGAAAAATATGCCCAAAAATCCGTTACAGCTGCTAGCTTAGCCCCCCTCTGGCGAATTCTGATCCGCCACTGATCCTTTTAACCCATTTATTCAAGATCTTGTTAAATGTTTCTGGCCCAATCTCCCAAATGGCTTGGACGAAATTCGCATTAATTAATTATTTTACATGCAATAACAATCGAGTTTAGCTACTACAGCTTATTCGCACATTCTCATCATTAACGCATTAAAAGTCACAATCCAAAAATCTTTGAAATATTCAATGAAATTGATACTATTAAAATAAAAATAAATAAAAATGGGAAAAATTTGCCCACCAAAATATGGTTGGGCTCCAGAATCATCTATATTGTTTCTGGATTATCCGTAGAGCATCGATCTTCCCCATATCGATCGACCCCACAAAAAAAAGTCTACCGTGGTAAAATGCAGCTTCGAAGCGGTCAATTCATAACACCAAGATGGCTGACGCGATTTCTTAATGCGCAAATGTTCGATTGTTTGATGGGTTGTGTGACATGGTACCAGAGCTGTAAAAGAATTCAATCATTTGTGATTTTAAATCATGTGATTTATATTCAAAATTTCAAGTCCCAATCAATGGTTTGACAACATGATTGCATTCATTTTTCAAATCATTGATTTGGACTCCATGAATGCAATCATTTTTTCAAGTCATTGATTGTGATTTGAAATTTTAAGTCTCAATCAATGATTTGAAAGAATGAATGAATAATGCATTAATGAATGCATTAATTTTTTTCAAATCATTGATTGGGAATTAAATCACCAAATGAATGCATTCTTTTTCAGCACTGCATGGTACGCCATCCTGTTGGAGCCGTATATCGTCCAAGTTCATATCTCAAATTTTAGCTCACAGGAAGTCGGTAATCATAGCTATTTAGTTTTCATCAAGACTATATTTTTACCACTCAAAAACGCCAAACTCTAAGCAGATGCATTGGCTTCTCGACAATCGCATGTGGGTTTTTCGATCCCGAGATGAAAATGCGTCGCGTCAGAAAATATAGTTCTTTAAACAGATTCGACGCACTATGGGATATTTGATTGATTTAAGCTGCCAAAATTATTTGAACGGGTAAGAAGTTTCTAATCATGTATGTTTTTTAATTTTGATACCTTAACCCTGTAAGACCAGTGGGTCATATATAACTCACCTCAATTTTATTTGTTAGGCGAACATTAAAATTATTTTGTTGAAAATATAGTATTATATGGTGTCTGTTTACAGAATTTTTATTCTTAACCCTGTGCTATCAATGGGTCATATATGACCCACATCTACTTTTTCTCAAGTAGATCTTAAGCTGATTTTGTTGAAAAAAATAGTATTAAATGATGCCTGTTTTCTGAATTCTTACTTTGTCCAACCCCCTATTAGTCTAGGTCACATGTGAACCCCTTCATTTCTTCCCTTAAAAATTAAAATTAAGTTATTGAATGCATAGTAATCAAACATTTATTGTATTTTTTATTTTTATTTTCATTTTTTTTTCAACCTTTAACCATGTACGGCATTTGGGTTATATAAGACCCGTCTCTAATGTTTCGTGGTAAAAATGAATGAAAAAGATTTATTTCTTTTATTAACAGTCACCTATTATGTCAAAGTCAGTTTTTTTTTAATATTCTCAACCCCGTACCTTAGTATGTAGTAAAATAATTACTATTACAAATGAGAAAAAGCTTTTAGTACTATAAGATAACAAAAATAAAATAAAAAAAGGTTTAAAAATGTAGCATTAGAAAGAAAATAAAAAACATCCACAGCACAGTCTGACGAATCCAGTCGCAATAAAGTCATCAGAAAACGGTTCTTCTACTTCAGACGATGCCTCACTTTCAATATCATTATTATGAAAAGGTTGTTACAAATTCATTTTTCAAAGTATTGTTTATCGCTAGCCACTACTTTTACCATTTCGAAAAAACGATGCGTCTTTCCATGCCTAAAAACACCTTTTACATATAAAAAATAGAAGAGCACTTATTTTTTTTTTCGAAAAAATACAACGCCTGCATGGTTTTAAGACCGTGGGCTCTTCCTGCCAGAACGGAAATGGGAATCTAGTGACGAACACCATAGTACACTGATGTCTAGGAAGAAACACTTCTCTAGGGTTCTGAATGGCGATGCTGACAATAAACTATTTTTTTCTGAAATTCAAATATATAGTTTTTTTTTATTTAAAATATTTTAACAATCGACTTTTGCAACTACATGTTATCTGTCCAACAAAGAACAGTGTTTGTTTTCACGCTTCATGTGATGCAGAATCGATAAATAAACAGAGACAAAACCTTTCAAAGCCAAACCAAATGATTTAAGCTCCGGATACAAAAATTTAAAATTAATTTTGGCATAACACGGGCTCAAAGCATTTTTACCTTCCTTGAACAAGTCTGCAGCGCTTTATGTAGTCGTTTGTGGTCTAGATCTCCCTGCCATAAAATATTTGTGCTCATAAAAGACCCTTTTTAAGAAGAAACATTCATTCATACCCGTACGTACACAAATGCACCGGCGTAAATCGGCAGCTCGTTGCAAGCGAGTCGCTTCTGGAAGGAATACTTTTAATAGCAACACGAAACCAGCTCCTGCAAACAATAATTTTACCCCTTTAATGGCCCATAATAACTTTCATCAGTTTTCTGCGTGTTGATTGTTGTCGATTGTCGTCTTCGTCGGCGTTGTACACATTGCTGACGCGCCGGATGCAAATGGCAATTTCTAACAATATAACCAACACTTTTCCAACCAGGTTTTTGCTTTGTTCTTCTTATTTATGGTGCTCGCTTGTTCTTTGCCTTGTGCACTTGCGTTTTTTTTTTATATAAATACATATATAGGTTTGTATGCATTTGTATGTATTAATGTTTGTGACTGTATAAGTGTAGGTCAATGAAGAATGCATTTCCCCGTGAGCAATAAACTTGCATACGACTTAAAGTAGATGGGAGTTTTCAGGCTTAAGTTCACAGCACTTTACTTTAATACCGTATTCCACATTAAGCCCATGTCACATGTTGAGTACATACGCCACCTCGTCTCCTCTACTGCTTGGCTTTTGGCCACACATTGCCCCAAGCCTCGTTCATAACAGGCAATTAAATAAAGAAATAAAAATGGAAAAAACAAACTGTGGTTCAGCAAATCTCTTGAGGGAAAAACGGGTTGTAAGAGAACAATTGTCAAAGAGAGAACAACAAACATATCCTTACGGAACAACTCAATTGCTACGTTCCTACAGCACTTAGGAGTAAACATTAAAATCAACAACGAACGAGTTGAAAATGTTGTGAAATGCAGCAGAATCAGCAGAATTCAAAGAGTTAAACTTATTAAATCTAGCGGGAATAGCATTTCCAAGTGGATTCTTAGACACATACAAATATTTATATGAATCATGGATTTATAGCTAAACGAACTTGGAAATCCTTTAAAATATTTAAAATTTCCATAAGGACATCAAGTTGGAAAGTGTAATATTCTTCACATTCTTGTTAATAAAAACAAAGAAAAAAAAAGAAGGAATTGGCCATTTCAGACCTTAACAGGGTTTTGACCGAGCCTTATGATCAATTGTGTTGTGCGAGTTAATAAATGATTGTATGCAAATGATTAAAGAACAACTCCGAACGCTCCGAACTCAAGCTACTTAGGTTCTACTTATACTGCCAATTATGCCGAGAAAGTTACCCGGAATTTATTTTGACAGAGAGAACGCTGAAATTAGTAACTGAATTCTTATCTACTTCGATGCACCCTGTGACAAGGTTAACCTAGATCGTATCAAACTTTTAGGCATAACCTTAACTCATAAGCATCTTCGAAATTCGATCACAGCAGTTTACCGCTACCAGAGCATATTGAAGTTGTGTTATTTTGCTGTTAGCTCCTCCCTTTTTTCAGTTAGTTTAACTGATGGTACACCTAAGATGGTGCGGAGACCATTTTGTTATGAAAAACTTTGTTGTGTTTTGTGATAAACACACAACTAATCATGTTTTCTTAACATTTTCATGAGCGTGCTCTCCCAGAAATGTTAATCTTAATATTTGAATATGACCTTTCATTATTTTTATTGAAAACAAATATGAGCATTAGGCCAAGTAGGTTGACAACAAGACAACGTGAAGACAAAGAAGGCAATAACCAACAACAACAACAACGGCTCTGTATAGAGCAAATCACACAGCTTGACTATACAGACTGTTTCGTTGGCCGCTACACAAACTCATCAGTAATCTTTGCATGACTTTTCACTGTCTTCATGGTGTGTTGTTGTCAACGTACTTGGCCTAAAGCTCAAATTTGTTTTGAAAAACTAATTTCAATAAAATATTTTCTGTCAGTTCGTTAATTTTCCATCGAATGTTTCATGCCCACATGGTCAACGATTTAAGAACAACTTTTCTAGTAATAAAAAGTTAAGTTTATGGAACACGGGATTATCCTTTTTCACTTAATGCCCATTATGTCTTCCATGAAAAAATTTTGTTATATACTCGACTTGGCGGCCTCGGTAGTCGTGTAGGTAGCGTGCTCGACTGCCATCCCAGAGGTCCCCGGTTCGAATCCTAGCCAGGCCATGGTCATACGCTTTAACATTTCGCATTTGCAATTTGCTTTCCTCATTTCTAATCAAATGAAATTGAAAACTCATCAATATTTACGGCTAGAAGTCATAGTTGGTGGTAGAGATGTTTGTGGATTGAGATTGCCTTATAACTTAAATAGACTGAGGTAAAGGCATAAATTCACATGTTTCTATGGTTTTCCGCCACGCTTAGAAGATTCTACACATGTTTCACTTGATTACCCTTTCCCTCCCACTAAAATATCACCCCAATTCGAACTAAGGTAGACTTGACTGAATAGGTATTATACCTGAAATCCTTTATTCAAAGCCTAAAAAAAAAATAACATTTTGAGGAATATGACCTTAAACTAGGATCTTATTCTTATACCTCACATTTAAAAAACGTAAAAGGGGTATTCAATTTTGTCACTCCGTTTGTAACGTCCATAAGGAGGCATGGCAGGTATAGAAAAGTACACATATTCTTGATCAGCATCACCATCGATTTAGACATATCAGTCTGTGTGTCCGTCGCACATAGAGGCATTTCGAAAAACCGCTCAAAAATATTTGCTTGTCCCAATTAAGTGATACTTGACTTAATCAACATTAGAAGACTTATAAAGCTTATTTCTGTCAAATTAAGGCATAAATTAAGCTGGGTAACGTTTTAAACTTTTTTTTTTTGTGTATTTCTTTCTTTGAATAGAGAACCTTTTAAGAATATTCTGTGAAGATTTGAGATGAATCAGAGCAAAATTCACGAAATTACAGCCGTTTAAGCAACTGCCCCTCATCCATGACACAGTGTTAAAGCGAAACTTTAAAGCGTTTTTCCCCACAACTCACGTTTTCAAAGTCGGTGCCCTAATAACATCAAAACTACTGCACCGACCTTTTTGAATTTTTGAGCACTATTTCTGTACATAATTTACGAGGTAACGCTTCACTTCAGAGTGTTGCCAAAATATGAAAAATTTAAATTTTTAAAAACCGTCCCAGCGTTACCTTTGGAAAGCAATTATCTAACGATGAGCTCGAAAAACCGCTCAAAAAATTTGTTTGTCCCAATCAAGGGATACTTGGCTGCATCAACTCTAAAAGTGTTATAAAGCCCAGTTCTGCCAAATAAAGGCATACATTAAGTTTATTGGGTATATTTGGGTAATTTTTTATCAATGTGAAATGTGAAAATATTGTATAATATTACTAATAAATTAAATATAATGTTTTAAATTATTTAATTACTGTACTTATAATTCATCTTCATCAATATATTCTTTATCCGTCTCTTCGTCTGTTTCTTCATGTTCACTTTCAGAGGATATTGTAGTCTCAGATTTAAAGCTAAATAAACCAGATTTAAAGTTAAAATTACCAATAAAAGTAAAGTAGAATTAAGTTAAATATCTTAAATATGTAATTTTAGGCTTAAAATCTTTAAGTTTTTCTTCCGTGCAAGACTCTTTATTGAGTAAATAGCTCTGAAGTTTATTTAGTTTAGCTTCATATCTATTGTCTTCACACTCATTCATAACATCATACAGATATCTTCTAGTTACAATGCACAAGCCAGACGATCCTTCAAGCAGAAGAAGTTACTTATTTTATTAAATTTTCTTGATTTTTCATCAATCTGGACACACATCAGGGACAATAAAATCTAGGGGGTGGTAATGGGAGCATTTTCTTTTGGTTTTTGCTTTTTGCTTTTTGACAACTTTCTTCTTTCGCTGTTGTAAAAAATGTTACTCAATAACACTATATAACTAACTATATAACAAAAGGTCTATCACACAAAAAAAAAAAAAAAAAAATAAACTGGCCATTTGCATACATTCACAATAAATCCAATATCTATTTAATTATAGGTTCAATATACATAAAAAAAGCTTTATTTTAAAGTACACACCTGCAGCTAAACCCTCCATAGCAATAAACTTTTTTCACAATATTAATGACAACAAAAATCTATTTACAAAAATCTATTTATTTTTCACGCAAATTAACTGACAAACGTTAAATTATTCCATGAGTATTAGACAAGAGCTAGAAAAAATTTCACTTCTCAACTTTACATTTTGAGAAATTGATTTGTGAGCGGTTTTGGAAGGCAAATACCCCTATGTGCGACGGTCCGTCTCTCCGTCAGTCTGTCTGTGATCACGATTGCAGCCGTAATTTTCAAGCTATCATCGCGAAATTCGATATTTAAGCTTGTATCTAAAAAATAAAGATCAAGTTCGAAAATTAGCCAAATCGTTTAAAAAACAACGCCTACCTCCCATACAAAGTGACTTCATCAAAACGGTAAAATCTCTTAAAACAAAAATTAACATATGGACTTGAAATTTTATTTATGAAGTTTGGTATTTGCTATTCACTCTGAGTATTAAATTCAACAAAATCGAGTGAAAACCACGTTATTTTTCATTCGTTTCGTTTGTGAGAGCGAACGAAACACGAAACTTTTCAATGGAAGAGAGAACTAACGTAATTTTTATAATTTTTGCTAACGTGTTGGTTTGGAAAACGAAACCAAAGCAAACGTTTCATCAATGATCACTGGTATGCAAAAGGCATTCAACTTAAACTCCGTGGAAAGAGTCATGCGAATGATGCTTGTCGGAGAGGGTTAATATGTGCCATCCACCCCCATTACTTTTACAAAGGGAACATTTTTGTTTTTCACACCTATTCTCTTCGACCATTCCTTAGGGGAGCTCCCATACAAATTTTATGGTTTTTGTATATTTTTTCCATACACCTAAACAGATGACCTTTAAGAGAGTGCTGGAGAGGGTTAATATGTATGACCGATCCCCATTACTTTTGCAAAAGGAACATTTTTGCCTTCGACACCTATTCTCTCCGACCACTCCTTAGGGGGGCTCCCATACAAATTTTATGATTTTTGTATATTTTTTCCATACACCTGAACAGACGACCTTTAAGGAAGAGCCGGAGAGGGCAAATAAGTATGACCGAACCCCATTACTTTTGCAAAAGGAACACTTTTGTCTTTGACACCTATTCTCTCCGACCACTTCTTACGGGGTCTCCCATACAAAAGCGTAAAAGGGATTTGTCAATTTTGTCACTTTGTATAGAAAAGTATAAGTAGACGCTCGTCAGTGGCATAGACTTGAAAACAGACTTGAAAAGTAGAAAGCTTGATTTTTTCTACCAATTAATGTAGGGTAGAAACAAAATTGAATCAAGTCTGACTTATGATTCGTTTTTCAGAAGCAAGTCGTGGCTTGTAGGGTAAAAACATATCAAGTTTCTACAAGTCAAATCAAAACTTGATTTTTTTCAAGAATTTGTTGAAATTACTGTGTTGGGCACGAAAAAGTACTGTTTTTGGTGCAAAATTACTGTGAATTGGAACAAAAATTACTGTGTAATTACTGTATAACTAAAACGAATAAAAAATCAATTCAAACGTAAATTTTTATATAATTGTTTTTTACATGTTATTTTTTAAAATTATTTTTATAAATCGGCTGTATTCATAAAAAATTGTGAGCCTCTTATAAAGCCTTTATAAGCAAAAAATTTAAAAACATTATTCATAGCGTTAAAAATGTCTTTAAAATGCTTCAAAAAAACCCCTTTGAATTGCATTTTTGTTCTCATCTGAGCACCAATTTTATCAAAAATATTTAAAATTATTTGAAAATATATCAAAAACAAACCAAATGTCAAAAAATATTTGAAAATGTTTGTTTACTTTGAGGATTTTTTATTGGGAGTATTTTTAAAAATGGCTGTTACATGCTATAAACTCCTATATTGTCAAAAATTATTTAAATAATTCAAAATATAACATTTGCAAAATATGTAAAAAAAAATTACAAATATTTGAAAAGAAAATATTTCAAATCATTTAAAAACATTTACAAAATTACAACAAAATTACATTTGTTTTCTGTGCAGACGGTAGCTTCGAAAAACTTTTAATGTTTAAAATATCAAAATGTTTTGATTTTATATATTCCATTGAATTTATATAATACCCAAACCAAAATGTAATAATCGAAAGTGTTCCTATTTTAACTATAACGCAGATACAACATGTTAATGAATAACAAAATTTTAAAAGACTTTTAAACCCTTCGAGCCACACCCTCACTACATTAACATAGAGCCACATGGGGGTATGTCATCACCCCACGTCATAAAATCGTTGTAATATCCCGAATTTTGGATATATAAGCTAAAAACATTACATGGTTACTATTTTTGGTCTTGTTCAACATTTTGTACAGTTATTTTCTAATATTTCAAAAATGGCTGTCTTTAGGAGCGCGGCCAAGTTAAAAAAACGTAAAAAATTAGCTCTTTTACTAAAAAACTCATAACTTTAACAGTTTTTTAATTTAAGACCCAAAAAAATTATGTTTGAAGGCATCAAATACGTTGCTACAAAGATAAAATATAAGTCATAGCGTTAGTTACAAAAACCATATTTATTCTGCCAAAAAACTGCACCCACTTTTTCAAAAAACGAAAGAAAAATATTTTTACCAATAACATTCAAATAAACTCGTCCAGTGTTGATTTTAAGACCTAAAATATTTTTTTTTAAGTAATTTAATGATATATTTAGAGAAAAAAGTCGTAAAATATTCAAATTCAGTCAAATTCAAATTCAATATTTCAGACACTAAACTGATAAATTTTTACACAAAAATTCCTTTTTTTATTTTAATATATCAATTTATATATTATACATACCTTAAAACAACAAAAAATAATTCAATAAAATTAAATATTTCAGTTATCTCTAAAAATATACACTAAGCCACACGTGGGGTATATAAGAGCACCAGTCGATTTTAAACGAATGCCAACTTGCTTGAGAGTAAAACAAGTTAAGTTGTGAACACCCAGGTGGCGTAAGGAGTATGCATAAAAAGTTTTTGATTTAAAAAAATAGGTTTTTTTAAGGCATGGGGCTATGAAAAGCACCAGTGTGGCTCGAAGAATTAACATTAAAAAGCTTTAACTATTGAACGTTTTAAAGCTACTTTAAAATATTTTTATAAGCACGGCATATAATATACAAACGTAATACATTTTTTGGATACTTAATACATTTAAAAAAATAAGAATTTTAGATATTATTCATATAAATAATCGTACATAGACCTTCCTTAAAGCGCAAAATGGTTTCTTTAGAATTGTACGGTTGTTAGTACTAGCTAGCCATGTGTACAATATAATTTGTAAAGGTATCAAGGCATGGTTTCATTTTGCACTAAATTCCAGGGATGGTAAAATTATGAGAAGAACAGAGATGTTACAAATGTGATTTTAGCAAATTTTTTCTAAAAAAACTATATATTTTTGTCCGGCCATTGAAACTACTTGATATTTAAAAAAATTACTGTCGTACTGTATGAGCAGTCAAATTACTGTAGAAAACAGTAATTACTGTGCCGTTAACATCAGTGGTAACAGCAAACTAAAAACAAAATAGACGCTCTATCGTTGTTTTGTTGTTTGAATCGTTCGCTTAAAAGATTGGAACGAAACAAAATAGAACGATTCGTTTTTGTTTATTTTCGTTCTCTGCTTTAAATATACTTTTGTTCGGCCGTGGGGTTATTTTAACTTCGGCCCAGTCGAAGATAATTTCTTACTAGTTTTATAATGAACATCTTTAAAAATTAAGTTTATTTTTGACCATTTGAGGTAATTTTCAATCTCTTTTTAACATATTGTGGGTGGTATCTCAGCTATAGCTTGACGAATTTTGGCTTTAAGGGGAATTATGTATCCAGAGGCCGAAAAAAATGTCATATTTGTGAATTTTTTTAAGGAAAGCTAAGAGATATTTTTAAATGAGGGTTTTATACCTAAAAATATACACATTCAAGAGTATATTTATTTTTTTTTTTTTAAATTAATATTAAGGTAAATACAGCGTTTTTTATAGAGCGCTGTGAGAAAAAGGTGAAAAGCGATGACCAAGATTGGTCCTCCTAAGTTCATCTGAAACAAAAAAATTAAAAATATTTAACTAGATACTTAAAACTCGTACTTGTCACCCCACTGTTGTCATTGCAGATTTTAAAATCTTGGTTTTTCACAAAATGGCGGACTTCCGAACGTAAATTAACGATCTTCGACCAAAAATTCGTCATTACTTTGTCTATAACTAATGAACAAAGCTACGAATAAAAAAATCCTTCGACAAGTACGAGATTATTATGAATAAAATAAGCCTGCAAAAAAATAAAAACGATCGGTTCACTGAGTTTTGAGAAATCTTGGTTACCGACTTTGAAAACGTGGTTTCGAGGAAAACTCGTTCGAAAATAAGGTCCAGCACGGTGCGCTCTCGAAGGCGGTTCACTCACTAGACTATAACTTTGTTATTTTTTGAGATATCGACTTGAAATTTTAACCATATATTTTTGAGGCTTGAAGCTTTAAGAAAAAAGTTCTGATTATATAATTCCCCTTAAGAATTCTAAAGTTCGAAATTTATCCACGGAAATACGATCTTTCCTCCAAAAAAAAAAAAAAAAAGCCAAAAAAATCTTCAATCAAAAGCCCATAATGAACAGTTAGTAGTCCCAATTGCTGAGAACGTCAGGAAATAGACATATTCGTCACATATGTTTGATCGAGTATATCAGGAATGCCAACTCTAGGGTTTTGAAAACACGAAATGCATAGCCTTGGTTTAATAGCTGTGGTTGGTGGAAAAGCAGTTTAGAGAGGGTGACGCTAAGTAACTTAGAGCCAAATTCTCCTGATTGTACAGCTTTACGCGAAAAATAGAACATCCTACACTTTGTAAAATTGATTACTCTTTCTCCCCTATGTATCATCACCCCATTTCACCCTACGTATCATCACCCCCATCAACCAAGGAAATTCTAGGTTTAAAGCTAAAAAAAGAAAAAAACTATCTGAACTTTCTGCATCTTTCCCTGTTATAAAGTAATTGGAGTAAAACACGGCAACAAATTGGCTTCAAAAATCTCTGATGAGCTGCTAGACTCCAGCCTAGCATCATACACTTTATGTTCATGAGAGGATTTAAAAAATAGCATCAATGTTAAAAATCACACTGAAGCGATCAGGACAAATATTTTTTATATTCACATGGGAAGCCTTATCCGCATTCCAACAAAACTGCATTCGTTCCAAATAAATTTAAAAGTATGAGATAGGTCGTACTTCTAGTATTTTCAAAGTTTTTTTATATGCATTAAGTATTTTTAAATTTGACCGTGTTTTTATCCTATTGAAGAACTTTAATTGAGACAATTTCTATAAGAACTTCTTTTGAGTTCTCTTTCTCAAAAAAGTAGATCTGACGTTAATGGTTCAAGTTCAAGCTTATGAGGAATACTCTCTACAAATATCATTCAACTTAAAACACTCCAACAAAAGACTGTGATGTATTTTTATTTCTCTTATTCGGTAAGATTTCAAACCGAAAACTTCTATATTGACTGTAAAATACTCTACCACTAGGCTTCCGGGGCTATCATCAAAGTTCGCGAATTAGTTGTATAACGTTTTTTTTTCAATACTAACTTTCAATCTATACTTTCCATTAAAAACTTAAAAAATATTAAGTTTCTCAAAAGTTTCCTTGCATTACTCGTATTATTCATTACAATAGCGTTTATATTAATGATAGAAATCACACACTCGCATACCCTCTCAAACAAAGTAGATCCACTTGTCACTATAACGTCTTCCTCTCTACTACATGAAAATTCTTTCCACAATCAGAAAATCGCCACCAAGCCAGACATTACCACTCTAATGAATGCAACACAAACCGTTCGCAATTAGCAGCAAACCGAACCCATCGTTTACGGTGTGACGAACACGACCAAACCAGGCAAAACACCGTCTTCGGCAATTAAGCCTTCCCGACCATTGGTCACTGCAACTGACCACGACGAGTTTGCTTTCATTAATTTTTTGGTTATCCTTGATGTCATTTGTACCATGTTTTATTCTTTCACTTTTTTTTTACTCACTTCTTGTTGCTGTTGTGTTGTTGTGTTTTAACCATAAAACAATGGCCACTACAAGGTAATGACTTTTGTCTTCCTACTGTTGGTTGCACTGTGTTCACACATACATGAAGCACAGCAGGGATCACTTCGAAAACAAAAACACACCGAAACACATTTTAAGTTTGAGCCAAAGCAACACATTCACATACAAGCCGGCACCCGTGTCCACGACTACGTCTGCGCCAAGCGCAGTAGCGGACTGTTAATTAAAGTATTGTGTCAACTGCAAATGGACAAGCATTCAAGGACTTGGCTAGTCAATTGCATAGTATAGCATGTACTCTATAGTTACACTTAACAGCCGCATAAAGCACTTAAACATAATGGATTCAATTGCGTCCGTTGGTGCAGACTACCGAAGTAGCTCAACGTGAAGGACGCAGTTTTTTTTTTTTTTGTTTTTGCTTAGTTTGCTTATTAAGCTAAATTTAATGAATGAACGAACCAACAGTGTGTATTCAATCTCTCAAATTACGCCGCAGAAAATATTTCAAATGAACTGACTCCACAACCTGTAACCAACCGCCTATTGTGTTCAACAGACTTGATGAGTTTGTTATCACACAACAAAGTGGTCTTGCTTAAATGTTTTGTAAATGGTCAATTTGGTCAAATGCTAGATGATCACTTATTAGCGAGGCTATTTCTGTTAATTTTATTTGCATCCAGCGTTTCAAAATCATAATGCGTCGATTTAAGTGGCAATTATGGCTCCGTTAAAATTATTACTCAAGCGCATATATTTTCATTTGATAATCACTGTGACGCAATTTGACGATCATCGCGGAGATCCCAGAAAATTCCCAAATAGGGTGGAGGTAGACCCCAGACATGTAGAGACTATTTGCCAAAGAGTTTCGAAAAGCTAGTCTTTGTTCAGTTTTAAAACACTTTTAAACTTTGGTTAGTTTAAGATGATCACCCTAAGATTTTTTCGATTTAATATATGTGGATATAGCCGCATAAATTGCAAACAGCTCAATATTTGAATAAACTTTCTTAGGACGAAATGTAGATAAATGTCTTCCAAAGAATCGTTTTGAATGTTGTAGGGCATAAAAACCACTTTTTTATGGCTTAGGTTAGGTTAGGTTAGGTTTTGATGGCTAACCCGGCAGACGACTCGTACACTTAGGTCAGTGCAGGCCCGTTGTGATACCACATAATCTCTTTTGACCTATAAGAAATATCCCTCCTCAACAAACCATTTCGAAAGGATTATGAATTTAATTATATGCTTGATTTCCAGGCATGAGACTTCGGTAAGTCCATTTAAGAAGGGATGGCCCAGAGTTTCCAACCTCCTTTTACTTAGCGCCGGACATTCGCAAATGAAATTCTGGACATTTTCTACCTCTTCTTCGCATTTGCAGCTTCTGCAGAAATCATTTGATGTAATCGAAGAGCATGTGTTCCGATTAGACAGTGACCCGTGAGGATTCCTACTACTTTTGAAGGATTAACCCTACTAAATTCAAGTAGTGATTTTGAGCGTTTTAAGTCGTAGCGAGGCCACGTTAGCTTAGCTACCCTACATGTGTCAAGGTGTTCCCAACGTACTTGTGCAAGACTCAAGGATTTGTACTGGAGTTTATAGGAGGACATGGGTATACCAATAAAATCCTCATTTAAGAATTTGTTTGAGGTCGTACCCTTCCTTGCCAATTCGTCAGCCAGATTATTGCCCCAGATATCCCTATGATCGGATACCCATATGAGGTGGATCCTGAATAACCTTGCCATCTCGTTAAGAGATCTGCGGCACTCAGTGAGAGTTTTAGAGTTATCAATATGCGAGTCCAGCGTTTAAAGCGCTGCTTGACTATCTGAGAATATGTAAATATTATTTCCCTTAAGGCCTCTTTGACCAAAAATCTTAGTGGTTTCATATATAGCCATCATCTCCGCTTGGTAGACACTACAATAGTTTGGGGACCAAGTGGATTGTTGAAATGCTGAAAAGCAGAATCATCAACACACAAATCGGAAGCAGTAAAATAAGGAAAACAATTGCAAGAGGAACACCTCAAGGTGGAGTCCTATCTCCCTTGCTTTGGATCCTAGTTGTAAACGAACTACTGACTACCCTCAGCGAGAAAGGCTTTAAAGTGACAGCATACGCTGACGACGTCGTGCTTCTGGTGGGAGGGCAACCTCTCAACCATCAGCAACATGATAGAAACAGCACTTAAAGAAACTGTCTCGTGGGCAGTACCAAACGGCCTAGGGGTCAACCCCAATAAAACCGAACTGGTGCTATTCACAAAAAGAAATAAAATTGAAAATTTTTGCCTCCCAAAAATAAATGGCAAAACCCTGCAGCTATCCAATAAAGCAAAATATCTCGGAGTAATCCTTGACTCAAAGCTCACTTGGAAAAGCAACACAGAAGAGAGAATAAAGAAAGCAACCAGTGCCTTTTACGCTTGCAAGAAAACCTTCGGCACCAAATGGGGGATGAGACCCAATGTCATCCATTGGATATACACGGCTATCGTCAGGCCCATTCTAACCTATGGCTCGATTGTATGGTGGAAAGCCACTGAGAAGACAAGCTACCTCAACTCTCTCTCTAGAGTACAGAGATTGGCCTGTATAGGAATAACAGGTGCACAACGCTCAACGCCTCAGGCAGGCCTGGAGGTCATATTGAACCTCCTCCCCCTGGACGAGTACATGAAAACCACTGCAACCAAAGCGGCGTTTCGACTTAAGGAAGCTAAACTTTGGAGGCACTGGACGCATGGACACGCCTCTATACTCACAAAGTATAGTCCTGAGGATCTCGCCACCACCTCCGATTACATCATCCCGGAAATAGATTTTCGGCAGAACATGTCATTCTCCTTTCCAAAAAGAGAAGAATGGGATTCGTACCTTTTAGTGAGCACGATATCCAGATCTTCACTGATGGATCCAAAATGGAGAATGGCACGGGAGCCGGAGTCTACTGTAATACACTATAAATATCCCTGCCATACAGACTTCCAGATTACTGTAGTGTCTTTCAAGCAGAAATTTTTGCGATCGAGAAAGCAGCTATGACAATCCAATTAAGGAACATCAAACCATCAAGGATTACAATCTTTGTGGACAGCCAGGCTGCGATAAAAGCACTCCGCAGCGAAACAACTAAATCTGGGCTGCCGGCAAGCTCTCATCAGAATCGGTGCTCATCATAAGATCAATATCTGCTGGGTCCCCGGTCATCGTGACATAGAGGAAAACGAAATAGCAGACAGATTGGCTAGGGAGGGCTCTAAACTGGAGATAAGTTTTGTGATTGGGTCGATCATGGCTCCAATCGGAGAATTCAAGAAGAAAATAAATGATTAAGTCAGAAATAACACAAATAACTCTTGGTCAAATAGAGACGACTGTTTTATCTCTCTCCATCTCTGGCCTAAACTCTGCGAAAAAATGACTCAATCCCTACTTTCAATGAGTAAAAATGAAACTCGCATCTTAATAGGAGTCCTCACGGGGCATTGTTGTATAGGCACAATTGCCTCGCGACTAGGAATCCCGCACCCAGACTTTTGCAGAAGCTGTGGAGATGTCGAGGAAACAGAAACCATCAAGCATCTACTTTGCGAGTGTCCCAATCTCCAACAACGCCGACTTCGCCACATGGGAAGCAGAGTGTACGGAGAACTGCAAAAGCTCGTGGACGTACCACTGATGGATCTTTTCAGATTTATACGGAGCACCGGTTGGTTCAACCAACATTGCTCCAGTGCCTAAGACTCTATTTGGTTATGCCACAGTAGGTCCACAGACATAGGGAACCACAATGGACCAATAGGCCCCCGTGTAGGCACCGTAAGGTTGCCCTTCCCTCTTTACCTAACCTAACCTTGGGAGTTTAAAGGAAGCTTCTATTTCCAGATCCAGAGTAAACTCCTCACCCTACCTGTTTTTGAAGCTTGGATCCGTCTGTAAAGATTTTAATTCCGTTTATTTTAAGGGGGGGTTTTGTTAGCCCAGTCTAGCCGTGAAGTGATGAGAACTTCAAAGTTTTTTTCAAGATTTAAACAAGGTACACAGTAATCTGTTCTGTTGGGGACCGATGAGTTCAGAATTACCTTGTGACCGCAGCTGTTACTTATCCCATTTCCAGATTCTCTTAGTCTGAGGGCTGCTGATTTAGCACGTTCTCTGGCAAAGATATCTAGAGGAGGAAGGTGAAGTATGACATTAAGAGCATTAGTTGGGGTTGTGGATAATGCCCTGGTAACATATAGACTTGCACTACTTTGAACCTCTGCAAATTTCTAAAGTGCAGTTTAATGGCTTAATATGATAAAATATAATAAAAAAATATATTTTCCATCAAGATTTTGTGTCACAACTCGAAAAGTATGAAGAATGTCTCCTTACTTTTTTTTAAAGAAATGTAGTTAAAGTACTTTAAGTACCAAATAAGCACATCGATATGAAATACATCGCATACAGATGGGCATCACTTGTGTCCGCCTTTGCGTATGCCCGTGAAGCAAACATTGACGCTATTTGCATAATTACGACCATATTTATGACTCCTCTAAAAAATGTTCCTACCAGATGAATTTTAGAGGAACCTATTCCATTAAAATGGAATAGAATAGGAAGTATTTAAGTGATACCACAAAAGCAATAGGAGACTGAGTCTGATGAGAATGGTGAAAGGTTTTACCAAGTCATAATACCCAAGGAAACTAGGCGGCCTCGGTAGTCGAGTAGGTAGAGTGCTCGACAGCTTGCGTAGAGGTCCCGGGCTTGAATCACGACCAGGCTATGGTCCTACGAATTTCTACGTTTCTTTTCTTATTTCTAACCAACTGAGATGAAAAATGCATCGATATTAACGACTTTAAGTTGAAGTTAGAGAGAAAGGAAGTTTGTGGATAAGTTGATTTACAACTTTAATTGACTAAGATAAAGGCATAACACTTACCTCAGATTCAAATTCACATGTTTCAACAAGTTTCCGACACGCTTAGAACATCCTACATATGTTTCACTTGATTTCTCTTTCCTTCTTACTAATCTATCACTCCATTTCGAACCAAGGTAGACTTTACTGAATAGGTATTACACCTGAAATAATTGGTTCAAACCTAAAAAAATTTAATTTTTTATTTAAAGCTTTAGTTGAATAAGACTTTAAAAATACTTTACAATATTTGGAATTAATTTTTGGCATTACTTCAGCTTAATTTTTGGCGAAAAGAGTAAAAATATATTTTTCATAGTTTTCAATTTATGACACAAAATCTTTTAAAAATGCAATGAAAAATAACATTTTTTTTACATTTTATCCTATTAAGCTAAGGAAATATACCTTTATAATAGACGGAAGAAAATATATTATATTGAGTCGTTTCCAAGTTTTGCAGCTATAACCACATTTGTAAAATTTTAGAAAAGAAGAAATCTTTGGGCGGCATTCCTAAATCAACCCAACTTCAAAAGCGTATTAAAATAAAACAGAGGCTTACTTATCGAAACCCTTTTGCAAATTGTCTCTATTTGAGGTCTTCTTTCACTCTGCTTTGGAATTTTCAGAGATCCCCGAGGCGTGTTGCACTGTGTAACGCAATCCAAATCACAAACAAGGACTTTACTTTTTACTTTTCATGAAACCATTTCCAGAAACAATTCAATATGTACTTCAAGTGCTAAAAAGTGATTTCGTGGAAGAACATGCGACCATTTGCTTCGCAATGATCCAAGCTTAAACAACCTTACTTGGATTTGGTTCATCTTGAAACACCCACACAGTCGAATGCTAATTACTTTCAGACTTATACGCATATATCCAATATTCGCCACCAGTCACGATTTTATATACGTCCTTTAAAGCACCGCGTTTGTATATCTCGATCGTTCCGTTGCACCAATCGACACGAACCTTTTTTTTTTTTGTTTTTTGAGCGATTCTCAAATTATGTGGAATACAACGTGAACAAATCTTTCTAACAACTATGTGTTCATGTAAAATATGCTATATGCATTCTGATGGAAGTAATGCCCAGGGATGCCTCAATCTCAAGCATTATCGGTTCCCACAGCATCAATGTACAACAACAGATTTTGGACACCCTTCACGAAATTCATCGGAGAGCGAAGAACGAGCCCGCTTTTTGTGTACTAGTGATAACCAGTAGTTTTTGATTGTGCCTCATCTTGTTAGGATAATTCACGTCGAAAGTTCGCACGAAAATGTTCACGTGTTAATTTCATTTTTTCGCTGATATACAACTTTAATAATGTTGTAAGCAATACAATAAGCGCACGTTCACCAGAATGTTGTGAGTACGTTCAAGTTAAAAAATGTAAAACTTTCCAATGGAAGTTCGAAATATCTGTAGCAGCTTACCTATGATGAAAAGTATGACACATTCTAATCCAAGGAGCCAACCAGGAATTGGGCATAGAATTTTATTTTTTCAATTTGCTAAAAATCACTCTTTCATTCTGACTCAAAGGATCGGAACTTTGTATTAATTAAAGGTGATTTTTAAGAGCTTTCGGATTTGATTTAAAAAAACAAAAAACACATAAAATTTGTTTTATGAATCAGGCGGGCCTGATTCTGAGAGATCGTCTTCTCTGATGTATGCCTTATCGCTAAAATGTTTCATGTCATTCGCCTTACCCGTCTATTAATAATCAGCAAAAATATGTAAACAGTCTTTTTATAGTTTTCCTAAAAGCTTCAACAAGTTTCTTTTAAATATGTGAGTGATTAATTGCAAGTGGTTTGAAGTACGTAAAATTGGTTTCTAAGAAAAATTTTTTCAATTAACACGTTCTCGGACGTGAATGCTATGGCATTAATTTCTTTAGTGATGCAAGATGACGTAAATGCTATAGCATTTAAATTTTAAAGCCAATTTTAATTCATTAAATTTGAAACAACAAATATATATTTATAGTTGAAAGATATTATCTATATCCTAGTGGATGCTAAATATAACATTCATTGTAAATAAGGGTTAAAATACGATGTTCTGACTACTCTTATAATAAACGTCTGATCAGATTTCGGATATTACAACTAGTTTCAAAAATAATTGCCTGTATATGTTTGCAGCTCCCTGAAATTTTTAGCATCCGCGAACGTGTTAAGATAATATTTTTACATAAAATCTTGTTCAGAATCGAAAAATGTCGTTTCATTTAAAAACTTGCGATTCAAAAAACTTACGTTAATATTTATTTACTTACAGAATGATACCATGCGCCTAATTTATATGTACCACGATCGTGATCCTCCCCAAGGATCAGTGAAAACTGGAACGTTGCCCCAAGCAGCGGAATCATTTCGTCCATACCGCCCACTGGTGCTTACCCAAAAAGCACAAATACACATGCAACGTGATGACCGCATTCGAGTGCTTGAACTACGCAATGAGGACGTGGAATTGCCCAACGGTGATGCCACACTCTATTGGTGCAAAATGTTTAAAGTGGAAGATATCAATCGAAAGCACCATCTCATACGGGTAGGTAAAAAGAAAAAAAAAAAACAAGCAATACAGAAACAACAAAAATAATCTCCTAATTACACAAGCTGAAAATCAATACCTCATCAACAAAAACAGCCTCTTTTTAATACAAAACCTATCCGACCATACTGTGTTGTTTTCATATTAACTATGATATCAAAGAGTAATGCAGTAAAATGGTTGAATGAGACAAAAGGAACAAAATTGAAATATTAAAAATTCATCATCATCATCTTTTTTAATATTCGTTCGCTCTTTTTATATCCTTGTATTTGCAGTATGAACCGATTTACGATTCATCGTCCAGCATACACTACTTGCAGCACATTACACTGCATGAGTGCCAGGGTTCGCATCCGGAGTTGGAGGAAATGGCACGCGAGCAAGGTCGCCACTGCATGAGCGCCCGCGATATGCCATTAGCATGCAACGCCATTGTTGCCTCATGGTCGCGAGGTTCCGAGGTAAGTTTACCCCAAACCATGCAATACATATTCATCCATAACAGTCCATTCCCGACTATTTCACTGCAATTCAACTCGCTTCTGCTTTCAACAAAAACATCCTCACCTCACTATGTATACATAATTTTATCGCCGCCAATGCTGTTAAAGCTGCCAAAGCAGCCATTGTGCAGGCCAAATGCAATTGTGGATTGAATGGCATTTCATGTAATGTGAATTAAAATTGCATGGAATTGCTTCCGTAGTGGCAGTGCAGTACTCCTTTCCTTGTTGTGCTGCTTCCGTCAAGCACTATCGTGCTCAAACTGCTCCCTATTGTTTGAGTCGAACAAATTATTTTATTTTCCTTTGGCTTTCTTTCTTCTTTGCAGGGATTCACATTTCCCGACGAGGCAGGATACCCGATCGAGTCCAGACAGGCAAAATACTATCTAATGGAGACGCATTACAACAATTTGCAGCCTGACTTTACGCAATTGCATACCCGACAAATGGCGGATAACTCGGGATTAAAAATTTATTTCACCCACGTTTTGCGAGCGAATGACGCGGGCGTTTTGTCGATTGGTGAGTATGATTCAGCAGCAGCTAGCAAGGCACTCAAAGGAGGCCAATGCAAATAGAAAGGGAAAATAATGGCCACAACAAAGGGTCAACCAGGAAGGAGTTGCAAACGGCTTACAACTAATGCAATTTGAAAACTAAAAATAATTACTAGATATAATTTAGAATTTTCACTCATAATGATACGCTTTTATTTACTCTACACGCGAGCCAATGCATTTCTAAAAGTGGAATGAATGATGATTGATCCATTTAATAATTTCAAATCGAGATTGAATTTACAGTAGCTGAAAATAATGTTACTACATTATGTCACAGATTATTTTCATATCTTTTAGTAACCATTAAGCTTTAATAACTTACATGCAATAACAAATAGATAGAGAGAATAACAGAAAGAAGTACATTTTACCTGACCTGATCTGATGTTGTTTCTAAGTTAATTTGAAAGGCCGTATTCGAATCTTCCATTCTTTTTTAGGGCTGGTTCTAAGTTTTTGGCCATTCTATTTAATAAATGGTGGTAAATTAGAAATGAAGAGCCGTTGAACTAAGTCGTTTGTATTTCATGATTCTCTGGATCTGTGTCATTATGATTCATTACCATTATTGAAGCTTCCCTAAAAAAATCGGCGGGAAAGTACACGGAAAGTATACTTTTCCCGTGATAATGTATATAAATACCTTCAGAGTGTTTCGTAGCAATCATCATTCATTCCACATAAACATTAAAAAAGTACCAATCCATTTTACCATTTATTTAAATGACATACTATTCCCGGGAAGTTACAACTACGGGCCCCCTGAAAATGTTTTCAAGATAAAAAAAGAATGCTGCTTTTCAGCTGCTTGCAGCGATAAGAACCTTAGATTTTCAGATTTCGTTCTCTTCAAATTGAAAATCAAGATCTCGATGAAACGGTACAGTTGGCATTTGCTATGAACACGATATTGACGTAAGGAAGCCGAGACAAGCTTCAGACTAATTCAATTGAATTGATTTTTATCGAATTTCAACTTTCCTATCACACCTAGATTTATTTTTCACTCACCTTGACGACCGTTTTCTTCAAAGTCTTACATCAAGAGTTGGGTGTAAAATGTCATGTGGTGTGCATTAGAGACTTTTGTTTTCCTGACTCATAAGAATTAATACGACTTTGCCAATATATTTTCACATAATGATGGTAAATTGCATGGGTATCCCACAAGCATAAAAACTACATTTTGCGAAATAAATTTACATCAGATTGCATTTCTTTCCTCAATTCTAATCAACTGAAATTATAATTTCATCAATACTTACGTCTAGTTGGTGGTAAAGAAGTTTGTTAAGAGAAACGCTCAGTAACACCACACTTGCCTCAGATTCAAATTCACACTTTTCAGGACTTTCCGCCACGCTTAGAATATTCTACATATCGCTCGTTTCAATGACGTTATAATCAAAAAAAACATAAAAATTGAGTTAATTACACAGCAGCATTCGTGTAACCATGATCTATGCCGTGGACAATTTTGGTAACGACATCTTTAATTTTTGCAGGAGAGTAGAATTTGTGATTCATTCACCTCAATACATTTCCGACTAGATCGTATTATATATTGATAATCTCTAGTTTTGTTGTCACTTTGTATGGATTAAATCATGTACATTACAGTAGAACTTCTATATTTGATGTTTTGTCCATATTTTGAAAATGGTGAATTAATTTCCTTTGTCTGTTCAAAATTTAAAATGCTTCTCCTTAAAAATCTAGTTTTTTGAGTTATAACGTTATTGTAGAAAACGAGCGATATGTTTCTCTTGATTGCCCTTTTCTTGCCACAAATCTATTACCATAAAATAAGTCCAACTTAAGTGAACAGGTATTACACCTGAAACACCTGAAACCCTTGGTAAAAATGCTAAAAAAAAGCATGCAATTTGGGCAAAAAAAAATATATTAACTACCACGCCCACTTACTATTTGACTACAAATATTATCAGTAACATATCTTTCAGTCTGTCTAAGAAAGAAAAAACCAAGAATAGGGGAAAATTTTTAGTTAATTTCTTTAGTATCGCCTTCAAAGTACTCGCCATTAGAGAAGATACCAGCGCTTTATCCACTCATCCATACATTTTTTATGGATGGCTTACATCGTGTCAAAACAACTTTCTAGGAGTGATGCAAGCTCCATTCGACCCGACTCTTTCGCTAATCTGGAGAATGCTGCACTGACTTTGCGCGTATTATGGCCAATAATATCGATATCATCAGCATACGCCAGCAGCATAATACGTTTGTAGAATATAGTTCCACTGCGTCTCAAATCAGCAGCTCGGATGATTTTCTCCATCATTAGGTTGAAAATTCGCACGATAAGAAATCACCTTGTCTGAAACCTCGTTTGGTATCAAATGGAGGAGTGAGATCTTTCTCAATCTTAACTGTGCTACTGGTGCTGCTCAGTGTAATTCTGCAAAGACGGATAAGCTTTGCAGGAATACCAAATTCAGACATAGTGGAGTATAGATGCTTCCTTATTGGAATGTCGAAGGCGGCTTTATAATCGACAAAAAGATGGTATGTGTCGATTGGTTTTTCTAGGGTCTTCTCCAAGATTTGTCGGAGCGTAAATATCTGGTCTATGGTGGATTTACTAGGTCTGAAGCCACACTGATAAGGTCCAATCAGCTGGTCTATGATGGGCCTCAGTCTTTCATATAATACGCTCGACAGGACCTTATATGCGATATTAAGAAGGCTTATCCCACGGTAGTTGACGCAAATGGTGGGACCGCCTTTCTTGTGGATTGGGCAGTTTTGCATGACAAACAACAACAATGCCGATACGTCAGTCGTAACAAAATAGAACAATACAACGATAAGACAAAATACGACACCTTGTTAATTGCCTAAATATGAATTGAAAATATGATTACCTCTCTAGGGTTAAATAATTCCTCGAGTTGTCCGAATTTTTAAAAAAAATTTTCGGTATATAGAACTTACCATCTCGAGAGAGTGAAAACCATTTTCTTCATATTTTTAATATATCTTGATTTTTCCAAGAACGCAGCAATTTTTAGACATGGACTTTACTGCAGTCGACTATTTCTGGTACCGAGGTTCATAAAAACTTCAAAATATGGCGCTGTAGTATATACTCGTTTTGTTTGGAGTGCATTACTTTGGTTTAAAACATTATTTTTCGGAGTTGTCCGTTTCGTTTGAAAGCTGAGTTCAATAGCTAACGAAAAATTTCAAACGGTATTTAAAATTTCCGAAAATACAATTTTGGCAGTCGATCTAGCAAAAATCTCTAAAATCGATCCCCGAAAAAATCGGCACAGCTACCGAACACCTAAAATATATCGCTGTAAAAATTAGAAAATTAAGTAAAAATATTGGTTTTGGAGTGTTTATGAACTTTAAACAATAGAGCGGTTTAAGGTTGGTTTTTACTTCTTTGATGGCTGCAGCCATCGCATCTGGATCTATGTTCCTTCTGGTTTTCACTTTTTTCGGCGACGGAATACTGAAATTTTATCAGAACGTGGACGAGGATCACGAAAATAGTAATTAAGTGCAAAAGAAACTCTTTAAAATTATTTCGACATTTTGTTCAGTAGGTGACGCCATCATGACATGATGCGAAATATTTTTTCTTCTTTAAATTATGAATTCCATTCGTAATCACCTTTTTTATCGATAAAAAATACTTGAAAATTCTCGGAAAAGTGTTGTAACGGAAAGCAACGGAAATGTTACTTCGACACCATACACATTGGCGCTGTCATCTACACAGACGTCAGAACGGACAGTGTTCTGTAGGTGGGCCTGTTAAATAGGTAGGCATCCTCCCCTATAATTTTTTTTTAGACTAAACTAACACTTAGAGGATGCCCCGACGAATACTAAAGCATTGTGTTGATTCGGAAGACGGGTGATAGTTAGTTGGAGGGTGGAACGATAGAGTAGTGTCGCGTGAAAATTTTTTTTAAATTTAGACAGCTTAAAACTGCCGAGGAGATTGTACCACATTTTTGATGGACTACTAAAGAACGAATTAGACCTGTAATGCGAGGTTCTATTGGGTGTCAAGGCAATGGTAATGGAATGGGCTTGGTGAGCTGCCCGAGTTGACCGGGAAAACACACGAGTTGATGGCGTCAAGTCGTGTATCTCCCTTGAACACTTCCCATGGTAGTACTTGTACATAAGGCTTAGGCAACCAACATTGCGCTGATGCTCAAGAGGGTTAAGAGAAGATGAAATGTTTTCATTCCCTATTACTTGTATCGTACGTCGTTGAATTCGGTCCAGAAGCTCCAAATAAGATCTTGAGGCCCCTTCTCAAAGGTGCGAATTGTACTGCATTTTTGGCCTAATATATGAGCTATATAGATCACGCATAAATCAGTTGGAGTGAAGTATTTCTCACACCGTTTTAAAAAAAACCTAGGCACTTAGCCCCTTCTTTCGGCACATCGAAAATGTGATCATTCCAACGAAGTTCAGATTTGATCGATATGCCCAGATCGATCAAATTCATATTAAGGGGAGCTAAGGGGCAATTTATTCGCTTGTGGGTTGACAGGGGTTGACAGGCAACACTGAGTCTTGCTAGCATTAAACTCAATTCTATTAGCAAGCCACCACTCAGAGATTTTTCCTAAGTCATTAAGCAGTGTGTCATTCATATTTTGCCTCTTTCTCTCAATCTCCAAAGAGCTCGCCCGTTTTTTGAAAGAATATGAATGATAAATGCTGCTGACGTCCACAAACGAATGAATTGGGTTATGAGCGGGTATGGGCACCACAACATTTAAAGCTTCTGTGTTGTTTCTGTGTTTGTCTATTTTCTTTGATTTGTTGTTGCGTTTTGTGTTGCTACATAAGCCTTTGCTCTCAATTCTTGCTCTCAGTGCTCCAAGAGCGCTCTCTGGCCATAGCTAGTTATGAGTCAACGACAGAAGGCCGTTGATAAAAACCTGAAACAAAGTTGGCCGTTTGACCTAAAAAAAAAAAAAATTCGGTATTTTTGAAAAAAAACTTAATTTTTCTTCATTTTCGCCTTCGCCTTCCTAGGAGTGGTACGTTCAGTTTTGGGAATAAAAAGACGAAGCGTTATTGTTGTTGCGCCACAATTATGGCCTCTTCTTTCGAACTGCCTCACGCAGTTGGGCCTGATAAACAAGTAGGCATCCTGCCGAATATATTCAAGAAACTGTAGATTTTGCTAAAAATTTTTATACTTAACCCTGTTGAACTCGAACTAAACACTTTTGAACAAGGTCTAGGACGAGATTGGGAGCTTAGTGAGATGATGAAATTCAGCTTTACATTGTAGCATTCATATCTGCTTTATATTTGAAGTTAATTATTTTGCTAACTTTTGCATTTGCTCAAACATTAAATTTTTTTAAATAATAAATTTTGTTTACGGGACACTGATGTGGAGATAAGACTCTAGATGTTTTTTTTGCCAATCGTTTTATTCGCCCTTAGAAGCATAAATAACAATTCATTGTTACTTCGATAAAGTGATTGAGTTTTGTTTTGTTTTGAATTTCAAATTCTAATTCTGAATATGCTATTTTACAGCTTTTTGGACATAAACTTTACTTTTCAGATTTAAAAATTTTAAATAATTTGAGTGGTGTACGAGTTTCCTTGGACACACTGTATGTTCAACCGTACATTTTAGTCCACATAACAAATTCATTTATTGGTCATGTACTACAAAATGGAGAGAAGATGGTGGGTAGAGGCTTAAATTCACATTGAAATACAAATAATATTCCATTGAACTCTATAAAATAACAGAATTATTTAATTTTAATACTGCCATCAAAATTTAAGAGCCTTACATTGCTTTGTTTGTATGTATGTATATCGTATAGAAAAATGAATAGATGCGTTTGTGCCATTGCTTTTAAGCACGTGATTCAAAATTAAACATGAAACCAAGGCATTCTCTTTGCCATTGCGAACAAATGACCCACAACAGAGGAAGGGATAATTGAAAAGGCAAAATCTAAAAATAAAACACGAAACAAGAAAATAATAATTTCCGCAGATAAAAGTAGATCTGAAAAAGGAACAAATTAAATCGTTCTCTGAATTTCCAATGAAGCCAACTATATTCCGAATTCGTTCCACATAAACGGATTAAATATAAATATTGCAGGTAGATCTAAGGAGAGATAAAACTGATTAAACTTTACTTGAAAACAATATCTATTTAAAAATGCAAACCTTTTCGGCCGAGAAATTAAATAAATAAATTAGTTGATTTATGAAGTCATCCAAGAAAAGATTATCTTTTGAAGGCATTAGAAGTTATGTCCTTGTAAAGAATACTTTTGCATTTCTTTTTAGCCTTTATTCAATTATGTCGTATTCTTCTTAGGTATGGATCCAAACTGGCGTCACATCATTCCACCGGGTCAAAAGCATGTAATATCAGAAGGTCAATGCATAGAGGACTGTACAGGATTCGCCTTTCCATCACAGGGCATAAACATTTTTGCAGTCATGATGCGCACTCATCAGATTGGCAAGGAAATTAAACTGCGACAGGTATTATTTTCTCAGTGTATTGTTGTTAACTCTTGGACTTTCGTTTCAATTGTTCACCAACAACAAACATCTCTCTCATTTACTTCAATGGTATTTAAATCAAACAAACAAATTTTTAACCTTTTAACTGGTAGATTCGCCAAACCGAGGAACTTCCGCCAATTGCGCACGACAGTAATATCGACGCCGATTACCAGGAGTTTCGCCGTCTGCCAACCTCTGTGCGCTCCATGCCCGGTGATAGACTTATTGCCGAGTGCATTTACGACAGTTCGTCACGAAAGGCAATTACCTTGGGTAAGTCAGGCGGCCACATAGCCAAAAACATGTCGCTTATAACAAAACGTTATTGCACATTAAAAAGCCGACATACAACATGCCACTCATTTGACAGGCCTGCTCCGACTATGGCCTTGTTGCACCTCGGCTTATTTATGGCAGCAATTGTATGCTTTTTGCTTTTGATGTGCGGCGCATTGGCACCGATAACATTTAGCTTCAATTGTTCCCTTTTTTTTGTTTCTTCCCTCTCTTTACAGGTGGCCTCACCATGAAAGAGGAAAGTTGCACCGTGCTGACACTTTATTATCCTCGACAGAAACAGTTGACAACCTGCCATTCGCTACCCAGCCTACCAACAGTGCTGCATTCGCTCGGCATAGAGCAGCTGGCGACGTAAGTAATAATTTATATGACAGCCTCTCACCAAGTGTAATCATATTCTTGGGTTCAAACAGGTTCAATTCAATATCTACTCAGCAGAAGAGATTTTAAGATAAAAATAAAAATAAAAATAAAAAAAATCTCGCTTATAACTTATTGATTGCGATTATTGAAGGCTTTCAGATGGAAACAAACTGTCCGTGGTATAAAAAAAAAAATATGTTATAGTTTTTATTCTATGTGAGTTTGTCAATTCACCTCAGAAAAGAATGAAAATGAATAAAAAATAAATATTTCCGTGATCAGTCTACTTTAAGATTCGCTATAGCTCAGTCCGCTAGTGAGTAATCGTGGTTTAAGATGAATCTGCATTGAATAGAATTGAATTGAAATGTGCTGAACCCTTTTAGCTGTTTAAAAGTTTGTTAAATTTGTCATGAGATACTGTATAAGTGCTACGTTTTCACTATTAAAACGACTTTAACGTTATTTCGCCCTTATATACAATATGTAGGAGCAATTTGTTCCGCGCGATAATTTTCATCTGGTAACATTTAGTTTCGGATTCTACATGAAATTCTGAGTTAAAAACTCCTATACCATATAACTCCTATAAAATTTTTCCCAGCGAAAAATCGTTTAAAGATTCCCAAATAATAATTTCATAGGGCATGACTCGTTCACTGATCGACCCACAGCCTAAACTACTTGGCGCAGAAGAACGAAATTTAATAAGAATATTACTTTAATTATGTAGACGCATATTAAAAACAAATTTTTGAAAATCATGTCTTTAAAGGGTTAAAAATAGCTAACGGGCTTCCTGGAGTTATACCTGAGATGTCAAAGTTCAGGGAACGGATTCTGATTACCTTCATTATGGTTTAAAAAGCATTTTCAGAGTTTTTGAATATATGATAAATTTGAGGAGCTAAAGGGTTAAAACTGTATTTTTTAGAGCAAACTCAAAGTCTCATAGGTCCGATTGGGAATAGATATTGAATAGCTTTTTGCGGTAGAATACTCTTCAAACTAATGCCTAGAATATCTATATATATAAAAATAAGTTGCATTGTGTATGAAATTGATGTTATCTGTAATGCGTGAACCGATTTTGTTTCTGGTCACATTTCCCATGAAAGGTGACGTCAATACGAAGGTTTTTATGCATAAACGGTCTTTGTATGTGTATTGGTTCATGAATTATAGGCATTTTAGTGAACTTTTACAAAATACAGGTGTGAAAAAATACAGATGCGCACATATGGTGTATATGGGGAAATATTTGCAAGGGAAATTGGAAATAAATGGAATTTTGGAATAATTTGGCAAGTCTCACTTTAGTTTGCATTTCCGCGAAAAATATAAGCATAGTAAAAATTTTCCATACCCCCATACAGCCCACAAATCAATAAAAATGCTATATTTAAGACGGTTTCGGTCGTATTAGACTAAAATTTGGTAAATCAGTTCGTATGGTTACTGTCGGCTATACTTAAACTCGGCATGGTCTAACTATATATATACGCCCACTTTTTAGAAACCATTATTATTCCTGAGTTTTACATATTTTGATGGTGAAACTTGATATGTAGATGCTATGAGCCCAAGGGGCAGTTACTTTATATTTGAGCGAATATTAGACAAGGGGGAATTTTGCCATTGCTTTGGAACTAAATGTCGTATAACAATGAAGGTCTTTCTACTGAAAAACTGGCACGGGCATTCGAAAACGGGGCGTGGCTCCACCCATATAAGCCAAATTTACGATAAAGAATACCTATAGAAGTAAAAGTCACAGAACATTGAAACTCTGAATGTAAATACCATTTGGTGATGTCCTTCTACTAGAAAAGGTGACATGCAATGGACAAGGGAGTGTGTCTCAACCCATACAAGCCAAATTTATGATACAGAAAAGCTATGGAAGTAAAAGACAAAGAACATAGAAGTTAGAAGGAAGTTACTACTTGGTAATATCCTGTTACTGGGAAATGAAAAATGCAAAAAATGTACAATAGAGAACGCTGTTATAGACTCCAAAACTACTGAGCCGATTGAGCTCAAATTTGCGCAGTAACTATTGGATCAGTCATAAATTATGTTACCAATTTAGTAGAGAGAGAGGTTTTAAAATGTACTACGATAAATAACGAAGAGGGGAGGGAGGGGGTCTCAGATATAGTAATGTGACCAAAAATAAAAAAAACTCAAAAAAATTGAAATTAATACAACCCAACATTTCAAACCATTTTTATCCTTACATCTTCATGTTTGACCGTTTAAATTGACTGTTAACTATTGGCAAGTGTAGTAAGGACATAATTTTTCTTTGCTTGCTTTTCGACAGTTATTTTTTCTATTTTCGAATATTTTTTAATCAATTAATTTTTTCATTTCATATACTACGTTACTTTATGGGGATGGAGGGGAATGTTTTTGATATGCACTATAAGGAGTACCGGAGGGGGGTAAAAAAATTGAAAATCGGTCACGTAATTTGTGAACGACCCCTATGTTTCGAGTACGAGATGGTTTAGAAATAATAACGCTGAAGGCATTACAACATTTTCCCGTACTTATCTAGATAAGGTGCAGCAAAGCGCACAGGGGAAGAAGCTAGTAAATTCTGGATTTATTTTAATAACAAAGGTTTAAAAAACAGTTTAAAAAGAGAACATTTTTACTTTCATTATTTTATTTAATTTCATGAGTCGTAGCAGCATGAGCTTTTCGAAACTGGCGTTGGTGAACTGGTGCAATCGTTAGTGTAGCAACGTGAGATCTTCGCAGTTGGTTTTTGTAAGAAAGTACATTTGGAGATTAAATTAATTAAAACGTAATAACCGGCTAACGCCAATTTGTCGTTTTGGTTGTAAATTTTTAATCTGATTTGATAGAGGAAAAATTTATCCGGACTTGAAAATATCCAATTTTTCACCTTAGAATCGTGATCAATGACCCAAAAAAATACTGTATACGAAATTTTGTTCTCGAAAAGCCAGTAATATAGAAATCATAATTGTCAGGTACACATTTCCGAAGCTGCCATTTTAAATTACAAAATGTTGATACCGGATCTATAATCAGTGATCCCGAATGCCCGAAGTATCATTTTTGGCTATCCATAGCCCTTGTAAATTGATGCACATTCAAAATAAAATTCTTTGATATGGGAATCTATAAACGATTTTTCGTTGGGAATAATTTCATCAGAGCTATATGGTCCCAAGAAGTTTTTAACTCAGAATTTTATATTGAATTCGAAACTTTTTTTTGACGTAGAATACGTCATTCTCGGAGGTAAGTAGGGTGGTTGATAGTGATCAGGTATCGGTATTTATATCACAATTTGAGCCTTTGGTGTGCCTAAAGTACTGATCGTACAATGTTGATGTTAGCACTTGTTGGTCTGCTTGATCCTCACTGGGAGAAAAATTCATGTTTGAACTCTCTAACTTATATAAATTTTACACAATTACATGAAATATAAAGCCAACATTTGATGTTTTTGTTTGCTTAAGTTTGCTACCTATTTATCGACAGTTTCCGGTTTTATCGACAAAACCATAAAATTTGTATGGGAGCCCCCCTAAGGAGTGGTCGGAGGGAATAGGTGTCTAAGGCAAAAATGTTTCTTTTGCAAAACTAATGGGGGTCTGTCATACATATTAACCCTCTCCGGCACTCTCTTAAAGGTCATATGCTCAGGTGTATGGAATTAATAAACAAAAACCATAAAATTTGTATGGGAGCCCCCCTAAGGAGTGGTCGGAGGGAATAGGTGTCACAGGAAAAAATGTTCCTTTTGCAAAAGTAATGGGGGTCGGTGATATATATTAACCCTTTCCGGCACTGTTTTAAAGGTCATATGCTCAGGTGTATGGAATAAATATACAAAAGCCATAAAATTTGTATGGGAGCCCCCCTAAGGAGTGGTCGGAGGAAATAGGTTTCAAAGGCAAAAATGTTTGTTTTGCAAAAGTAATGGGGGTTGGTCATACATATTAACCCTTTCCGGCACTCTTTTAAAGGACATATGCTCAGGTGTATGGAATAAATATTTTGCTAAATATTTTTTAAAAAAGATTTCATCAAAAGCGAATTGAATAATTCTACGTCTTGTGTTACGACATAGTCGAAACTACTGTTTTTTTTTTTTATTTAGCTTTGAACCAAGGATTTCAGGTGTAATACATATTCAGTCAAGTCTGCCTTGGCGCGAAATGGGGTGATAGAATAGTGGGAGGGAAGAGGCAATCAAATGAAGCATGTGTAGAATGTTCTAAGCGTGGTGGAAAGCCGTAGATCTCATCCACAAACTTCTCCACCACCCACTTTGACTTCGAGTTGTAAATATTGTTTTGTTTTCAATTTCAGTTGATTAGAAATAAGGAAAGAAAATTGCAAATGCAAAAGGTTAAAGCGTAGGACCGTGGCCTGGCCGGGATTCGAACCCGAGACCTCTGGGATGGCAGTCGAGCACCTACTCGACTATCGAGGCCGCTACTTTTACAACAAAATTTAATGCAAATTAAAAATCGCCAATAGTACCAAAGCACGTGTTATTCTTTCAAGAACTGACAAAAAAGTATACAACTAATGCCATGTCTACACATGAGTTTGAGTTTATTGAATTTGAGTTTTTGAGCTCTATGTAGAAATGACATTACTCTGCTTAAATCGGAATTTTTATCGGCCCATACTAATATGAAGACATCATCTTCTACACTTGCCCAAGTTCATTCCTTCGCTTTCTTGTTCATTTTTTGCAAATAGTACAATTTTAGAACAGCTGTTTTTAACATTTTTAATCACAAAAATAAGAAGTTGCATCTGAACGTGCCTTTTTATAGGAACGTTAACATACTTTTAGGGCCTCCTCAAATTGAGTTTGGATAAACACAGAAACAAAGTTGAGTTTAGTTGAGTTTCATCCTGCAAAATTGTAGTGGAGAACTAAAGAGTTTATTTTGCATTCAATGGTAAAACTCAACTTTGTACTGGAAACTCAAACTAAACTATCTGTGTAGACATGGCATAATATGGTTGACACGAAAGGAAATAATATTCTTATATTAAGCAAATATTAGGCTTGATCTAAGAAAATTTAAAATTAGGCCTCATTTGCTCTAATCAAGCACAAAAAACTAAAATTAAGAAAAATAATTTTATAATGAGCATTTATTTCTAAAATTTAGCAAAATAAATGATAAAATAAAATACTTAATTTTAGAACCTGGAACAAGGCTTGAATCAAAATATTACTTTCTTAATTTAAGCAAACGCAGAGTTGGGTATTAAAATTATATTTTAATTAATCAATTATTATGTTTGATTTAAGAAAATACAAATTTATTTCAAAATGGCTTGATTTAAGCATATAAAACTAAACAAGTACTTTCAATCTTAAATCTTTCAACCTTTTGTCTTAAAATTATGAGTCAAAAGTAATTCATTATGTAATCACAATTAATTACTTGGATCACACAAACTCTTCTATTTATAAGAAAAAGAAAAATCAAAGCATTCTAATATTAAGAAAATTGTTTATTTAAATGAAACAAATTCTTTTCAATTCTAGGAAAACAAAGTTCTCAAATCAACAATTTTTTCTCGTTTTTAGCATAGAGCAGGAAAGTTATAAGAAAGATTAACAGGTAGAGAAATGAAAGAAAAAAAAAAAAAAAAAAGAAAAAAAAATATAACAAACTATAGATTTTGAATACGAAAAAAGTCATAAATTGCACGTTTGAAGCTGGTTCTTAAAGAAATTAATTTTAAATAGCTGGGTAAAGAATTCCAAAGTCTAATGGTGCTTACAAAAAAAAATCGACTGCTGTTCAGGTAGGAGTACCTAGGAACAATTAAATTAATAGAACTAGCTGATTGAAGAAACTGAAGCTTTTCATAAAGGTATTCTGGGCTTTTAGTATAAATTAGCTTATATAAGACAATCAGATTTCGTATTTTTAAATAGTCCATCAGGTCGTAGCCAAGAATACCTTTACTTTTTAGGGAGATATGGTCAAACTTATGAACCCCATAAACATACCTAGCAGCGCAGTTGAATGCAACAAGAAGTTTATGCTGCGACAGTGAATCAAGTTGACTATACACAACATCTGCAAAAGTAATGTGAGGTAAAATGAGTTGAACAACAAGTCTGCGTCGAGTTTCGACGGGTGTAAAATCAATAGAAGTTCGTAAAAAACGTAGCGTGCCATATATTTTTCCTACTGTCTTGTTTATATGGTCTTTACAAGTATGTTGCGAATTTAGTACAAAGCCTAGGTTGTTCACTTTTTTAACAAATTCCAGCTCATCCCGCCCAATAAATAGAGGCGAAATGTCCACAAAGCTTAATTCACTTCTCGCAATTAGCAATACTTTGCATTTTAGAGGATTAATACAAAGTAAGTTGTTGTGCGCCCATTTGTTCAAAGAATCTAAGTCAGAATTCAGCCTGTAGTTCAAATCTTCCAAGAGCCAAGTGGGTCGGGAGAGATAAAGTTGTATGTCATCAGCGTATGCATGGACAGTGGCATATTTGCAAACAGAAAAAACATCATTAATGAACATAGAGAAAAGGAGGGAACCTAGGATAGACCCCTGGGGAACTCCAGTATTGATAGTTTTAAGAGAAGAACATACATTTCCTATTTTTACACATTGCATTCTATTTCCTAGGTAATTAGATAATAATTTTGCTGCACTTACACTAAAGTTAAAGTTATTTTTAAGCTTATTGCAGAGCAAATTATGATTGACAGAATCAAATCCCTTAGAGAAGTCAATAAGGCAAAGAAGGGTAAGGAAGTTCTGATCATAAGATAGTCTTATGTCCTCAATAATTTTCAATACAGCAGTAGAGCAACTGTGACCAGACCGAAAGCCAGATTGCAGTGGTGATAACAGTTTGTTAACATGTAGGTGTTCAGATATTTGGTCGAACAATATTCTTTCAAAGACTTTTGCCAATGCAGGTAGAATACTTATGGGCCTGTAGTCTTTAGGCTCAGAGGCGTCTGCAGATTTTGCAATAGGAATTACTGTGGCGGCTTTCCACAGCTCAGGAAAACGAGAAGAAGTCAAACAATGGTTGATAATATGAGTTAGAGGCGCTAATATAAACGGGATTACTAATTTTACAAATTTGATGGGCATTCCATCAATTCCTACTGCATTAGAGCTTACCTTCAGTATACATTTAGCTACATAATCTTCGTTGACATTTGAAAATACAAAAGGGCGGAAAAGAAAGTAATTTTCATGTTCAGATACTACTGTATTACTATCTATATTGTTAACAATAGGCAAACCAGAGGCAAGAAAGAAGTCATTAATCACAGCCGGGTCATATTTGCAGTCACTAGGCTCTTTGCTAATTACTCTAAACTTTTTCATATTTTGCCATAACTGTTAGGAGCTTAAGTTAGGATGTAGTTGAGTGTGGAAGAATTTATTTTTTTCCTGTCTTAGCATGTAAGTCGCTGCATTACGAGCACTTCGATAGTTTTCCCAGTTTGCACTTGTTCGGTTACCTTTCCATTTCGAAAAGAGTTTATTTCGGGTCTTAATAAGCAGATTAACGCGATTGGTAAACCAAGGACACAAATTATTGGAGACATGAATCGAACGTAAAGGAACATGACGAGTAAAAGCAACATCTTAATTATACATAAACACTTTTAGTTTTTCATCTACTGATTCATGGAACCAACAGTCGTTCCAGCACATGCTACATAAATCATCAAATAAGGCATTGAAATCTATAGATCTATAGTCATAATAAGTAAAACTAGTTTGAGAAGTTCTATCAAGGCAGATATTTAGGCAACAAAAAATTAAGTCGTGATCGGATAGAAATGACATTTGATCAAATTTAAACAGTAGGGACGAGTCTGAGACTAAAAAAATGTCAAGCAAACTTGGCTCACAATCTTTGGCATAACGAGTTGGAGTGTCAAAATAAATTAATCGAATCAAGCAATTATTCTGGTTTGCAAATTGTAACTTGAATCAAGCAAATTTTTTCACTTCAAGCAAAAATTAGGCTTTAATCTAGAAAAAAGTTTTTTCACTTTCAAGCGAATGTTTCTTAAATTAAAATTTTGTTTCTTAATATCATGTGTTTTAAATTTGCTCTGAGTGTAAACTGATTACCTATTTGCTTGATTCAAATCATAGAATGCTTGATTTTTTTTTTCTCTCCGTGTAGGGATGGATAAATTTTCATTAATAAAAAGGGCTGCCCGATGGCTGCTTCATACCGAAAATGCTATTGCCGAATGTACCCGAAAGAAGAATATACCCCGCTCTCCCCTACTCCTTTTTTTTAATTTTGTTTTTAAAGAAGCTACTTTTTAACTGCTGATACCTAAGACTATGAAGAGATATACTTTGTGGCATTATGTTTGTGAAAAAGTACTGCTTGGCTTGCAAGCCAATGAGTTATGAAAGACTTTTTGTCGAGGACATTTTTAGGATATTAAGTCTAGGACAGCTGAAACTAAAATGTATACGATTTTCTTAAAAAAGTTTTAGAATTGATAAACGCTTAACGATATCTTCCCAATAATTATTGACATCGCTCCTACGAACTTATAAACGATTTATAATTGTAACCACAAATATCAAGAACATTCAATAAATTACTATTTAATATTCTTGACATTTTTCCCATTCATAGAAAACAATATTGGTTTTTTTTTTCAGCCAACACATTTACTAGTATGTGTTCAAATAAGATATCATATTCCGAGCCCCACCCCACCCAAAGCAACCATAGGAAATATTTGGATTCAAAGTTGTGTCCATCTTGATGGCAATTCAAAATATTTACAGTTCGTTTGCTCGACACTATTGACTGTCAATTTGATGACAGCTAGAAATTAACAGTACAATCGAATATGTGTTCCATGGTTTTCCAATGATACAATACAGCAACAATGTTACACCTCCTGCGTCCACCTGTGCAACACAATACATGTTGTCAACGTCGTTCCCTGGGCAAAGAGGTTTAATTTGAAAAGGTTAATTGCAGCAGAACCTTTGTTGTTGGACTTTGTTGTTTAATTAAACTTTAGACGGAATCAGCTCTTATTGACCAATGTGGTGGTTGTGTGTGGTCGATGGTGCGTATGGGCATCAACCTCGAGTTTTAATCCGCGTTTCACGTTCGCACTTTACGTTTTGGGCCAAGTAACAAATACAACAACAAAAACAACAACAATAACAACAACAACAACAACAACAACATGGATGACAACATCATGGCAGAGCAACAGAACAATTGCCAGTGGCTTCGGCATATCATGTCCGATTTGACCAACTTAAGCTGCGGCAGAAAGCCAATGGAAAACCACAATCGGCCATAATATGTTGCAGCCGTTGTTGTTGTTGTTGGTGCCGTTGTTGCAGTTGAAAACGCAGCTGATTCATTGACTTCTCACTACACACGTATCGAAACATACACGATATACCCTACAGCACTTGGCAAACAATGCAACATCGTTTGTGATGGACTGTATAGCTAGCTGGTGCTGCTGCATTATTGCATCATAATTTTAATTATAATGAGTGGCAATGAAGTTGTTCCATTGTGCACCCAATTGATGTATATTCGCAAGCCAGTTCAATGCTGCATCAAGTGGCTGGATTTTGCCAATGCGGCACAGATAACAGTCATTTTAACCCTCCTCCTCCTCCTCATCCACCTTCTCCCTCAGAACGCCCACAAGAATTAATTCATTTATATTTATTAGCGCCACTTACACCCTTATCACTCCAGCTGGGTGGGTTGTTGGTTGGTATGTCTTTTTTGTGTTACACTCAGTCAGCCTGTGTGTATTGACCATATTTGATGAAGCACCCTGGAATCAATCTGTAGCAGTAATATTTTAGTCCTTCCAACCGCAAACATTTGTGGTTTTCATATTTGCAAAGAATTGAAGAATTGTCTGCCGCATTCAGTGTCGAGAGACCCTGTTACGGCTGTCCTTCGCTCGACCTGCCCGCTTTCGCAACCCCTGTCAGGCCTATTGTGGGATTAAAAGGAATCATAAATTAATTAAAAGGGATTTGTATGCAGCTTTTGTGGTAGTTCCGCTGATGAAAAAGCACGAATGTCCAATGAGTGACATTAAAGCGGACGTAAAGAGGGCGCCACATTGAATTAATTAATATCCAAATAACAATGTGCCGCTCATATTGGTTGCATTCAGTTGGGAATAGCAGTTTTGTACTGTACACTACTATTTATGTGTGTTTGTATGTAAAATATTTTAAACATTGTTTTTTTTTCATTCTTTTTTTGTAGTAATTCGAACCCAGTGCTGATATCGTCTCCTCCCGAACTGGCTGGCATGACACTGGAGGCTCGACTTATTTCGTACGATTGGGAAAATCAGTTCGACCAGTTTCAGGATGCTACGCGGCGAGGATCTTTTAAGCCTTTATGTTGGGGCGCCAAGAATCATATAATTCCTGTAAGTTGCGTTTGTTTTGCTTTTAATGCTTATGTATTTTATTTTATGGCAAGTTCCTACACTAAGGGAAATAACGAATAAATATTAGCATTATCCACGCCTGAGTATAAATTATATTTAAATATTTACGTAGATAAATCAAATTTTTTCTTTACAGCTCGTTTTTTTCCCTTATTTAAATTTTATTTATACCACACACGTACACACATATTCCATACAAGCAAGCATCAACAGCATCGGACGAGGTTTCTTATAGTTCTCGTTTAGTTAATGTTGCAAGGGTAATATAGCATGGAAGTTTGGCAATTATGATTTGTGAATGCGATAGTGAGTGCGATGCATGATGAGATCATGTAGGGTGGAGTGACAACTCGGTATTTTCTCAAAAATGTCTTGAACCGATTGTCATTTACCTGCATAATTTACTTCTTATTCTCTATTTTTCTTTTTATAGTTTATACTATTTTTGACATTTGATGCCATATTATTGCACCAACTGTCAAAATAGTATAAATTAGAGAACGAAAAAAGAAAATAAAGTATACACGCAGCTCGTGGGAAATATTCAAATAAATTGTTTTTCAATTTCAATATTTTTATATAAATTTTCCTTAAATGCGATAGTTTTATTTTCAAATAGTAAATATTTGAAAGATATTTAAATATATTCGTGTATAATTTTAATATATTTTTTATTAATTTTATTTTAAATATTTTAATATTTTATTTAATTAAAAAAGTATTAAAATAAATTTTAAATATTTACGTGGTTTATTTAAATAAATGCGTTATTGCTGCAAAAATTACTCGCTTTTTGGATAAATTAAAAAAGTTTTTGGATAAATTTAATATTTTTTTCCCTTAGTGTACTTGGCGCTCTCAATGTTCGTGTGTAAATTTAAAATTTTTTTACAGGAAAACGATAAGAGATGATAGAAATTTTGTTTTGGGTGAATAAATACACTAAATAATAATTTTAAAAAAATTATATACATATGTGAAGGTTCCGTTTGAACTAAAATATTGCAAAAATTTTTATTATTTCTATATTTTCTTGCACAAAATCCAGAAAAAACTTGAGCTTTTTACGATTTTTTTTTTAATCTACATAAATTTTTGTTTTTTAGCAAACTTAAAACTTTTAGTGCACACGATAACCGTATTCATATTACAGAGGCCAATATGATTTTTGGTGTTTTGAATTTGATAAGTGTCCTTTGCTAATACGGGTACGTTGATTCTGAATGTGAATTTGGTTTGAGCCCGTCACGTTAAGATTTTTCACAAAATTAAAAAACCTTGTGAAAATTTTGTACTAGAGCAAAGAAGTACATTACTTTATTTCTTGAATACGATGTATCAAGTATTTCTTTAAAATACTTGATACATCGATAGAAAATATTTAAGTATAGTATGATGTTTATTTCACTTCAATGCCAACACTTTTTCATTTTCGCATCTGTCAAGGACAACTTGACGGCATCGGCAGTTGTTTATGAAATAATTAGTTAGCGTCAGTTGTTTGTAGCATCGAGTTGAGTTTTGTTTTCTGAGTGTTTAGTGCGTCATAATAGCTGCATTCCCGTGGTCTTTGATCTAGAGCGCGGCTCTATTTTATTCACAAAGCATAAACAAAAATTAGAACCAGCTCTTTTCCTGGCTCTATTTCTGATCTGAAAGCTTAATTCATTTCTTGTTAAAAACGAACATCTTTATGAATGTTCGAATGTTCCAACGAACTTTAGTTGGAAAATCTAAAGTATGCTGTTTTGTATTGATTTCTACTGTTATCAAACAGTTCAGCCATTCCAAATTAAACGCATCAAAACAACGTACATTACGGGTTGACCACCTCCAATTTTGCTCAAACTTTCAGAATTGAATCTTCTCATGAAATAAAAACACTAATTTGAGTAAAAAAATTTTTACATTTTTTTTTCAAGTTTTTATGCAATATTCAAATTTCGTCAAAATGGGAGAAAAAGTGAAATTGCCTTACTCTTGAAAAGTCATATATTCAACAAAACTAACTCAATTTTTGCGTTTAAGATATTTTCGAAAAGACAATTAATAGCTGTTTTTTTTTTATATAAAAAAAAACAAAATTATTTTTTTAAGTTTCTTAACTTCAAGGTCAAATTTTGGAAGTCATAAAAATAGGATTTTTCCCCACTTTAAAAATTGAAAAAAATATTTTCAGGAAGTTTATTTTATTACCTTTCCATCTGTCAAAAATCATGGAGGTGTTATTTTTCTTTCTATTTGAATAATTTATTTAATATTTTTTAAACGACCACCTACCATACTACTTCCATACAACCATACTATGTACATTAGACTGTACCTCAAAAATAAAAATTGCGCCGTATACCAGCGAATATGACGCATTTTTGCAAGACAATTACGAAAAGGGTGTCTTGTTGCACAATGGTAATACTTATGCTTCGGTGCCTGTTGTTAACTCCGTGCATCTCAAAGAAACATATGAGAATCGTGAGCTGTTGCTGAATAAACCCTACGGAGAAAGCAGGGTCAATTGCTCTTAAGTGAATGGTCCCGTGACAGCTCAAATATAACCTATCACAGGACAGTTCTGATATTACTTGATACGGGTCAGGTTTTATTTTACTCAGCATGGGACCAATTTAATATGATACAAGCGGAGACAGATCGATTAAAACTCAAAGCTTTATTTGTATCACAGAATGGAAAAAACCGTACCTTATACGTAGCGCTACAAAAGCGATAAAAAACTTTTTCTCTCTGCATTCCGTTTGTTGCTCTTCGGTTCAAACAAAAGCACTAGCACCATAGTGCCGAAATGAGAGATCGGAACAGAATGGTAGCGGATTGTTTTTCGAGCATAAGCCATAATTTGCTGTGTTGAGGTTTTTACTCGCCATCGCTAACTGAAACCGTACCAAATTCCAGTTCGGTTCTGCAGTTGTTCGTTTAAAAATGTTATTAGATGCTGGGGCGAACACTATGTAAAAATGGGTCGCTGAACCCGAATCCGTTGTCAGAATTTTAAAATTATGAAATTTTCAACATCAGCCTATCAGCCATCTTGAATTTTAAAATTCTGACACCAGATTCGAAATCAGCAACCCCCTAAAACTGTAGGATAGTGTTTAAAACTTTTAAAAAGCATATTTTTAGGTGGCAACCCTATAGGGTTAAAAATTACACAATTTTAAAATTCTGGCAACGGATTCGGATTCAGCTACCCATTTTTACCTAGTGTTCGCCACAGCATCGAATTCGTAAAAATGAAAAAAAATTAGGTGGCAACCCTATCAGCCATCTTGAATTTTAAAATTCTGACTTCAGATTCGAAATCAGCGACCCCCTAAAACTGTAGGATCGTGTTTAAAACTTTTAAAAAAGCATATTTTTAGGTGGCAACCCTATAGGATTAAAAATTTAAAATTTTTAAATTCTGACAACGAATTCGGGTTCAGCGACCCATTTTTACATAGTGTTCGCCCCAGCACCGAATTCGTAAAAATACAAAAATTAGGTTGCAAACCTATACGCCATCTTCAATTTTAAAATAAAAAATCATCAATTTTTGTCCAAGTAGTCCACAGAATCCTAAAAAGTCCTAATACGATTAAGCGTTTCCCACACAAGCTCATTGAATTATTTAGATACTTGCAAAACAATTGCACAAAGAAACGCAGAAACGAACGATACATTTGGTACGGTTTTGGTTCTTGTTTACGATGGCGAGCAAAAACCACAACAGAGCAAATAATGTTTTGTGCTTTTTCAACACAACTTTTCCATTCTGTTCCACTCTCTCTCTTCTGCGTGTTAAGAGTAGCGCTTGTGATTGAGTCGAAAAGCGATATACGAATGAGGAGGAATAAAGGTAGCGCTTGCTAAAAAATGCAGAACAGATCAAAAACGAACCGATCGTTAAGGTTTTTTTCCATTCACTGATTTGTATCGTGTGGAAATTCAAAGTTGAAAAGAAAAAAATTGCATCTGTCGAATAACGCAATATCAGATGATTTTTTAGCGAATAAATGAAATTGCACAACGAACTACTCGATAGTTGGAATAGATCACAAATTTGTTCTTCGAGGCCGGTCACGGGACAGGTTCAAGGAGAAGCAGCAGGTGGCAATTGACCCCTGTCAATGACAACGCCGTGTAAAAGGGACCGGTTGGTTTCATATGTTGGTGGCAGAATTGGGACTGATCCCTCTCCCTTGGAAACCTATCACGTGATAGGTTTAGAACAGGTTCTTTTCTCCGGAGGGAAATAAATTATAGTGAATATTGTTGAAAACTCTGTGGAGACCTCAAAATAATATCCACGCTGTCGGTCAGCAGTCGGGATTCACAAAGTGCCCATGGTTTTTGTGCGAGTGGGACAGTCGAACACAAAATTTACATTACGTTAAGAAAGAATGGCCACTCAGAGAAATACTTGTACCGGGACAAAAAAATATTCAGCGTGATGCATTAGTTGACCCAAAATTAGTTCTTTTGTCTCCCCTTCATATAAAGTTAGGATTGATAGTTTGTCAGTTTGTCACAGCTTTAAATAAACCAGGTGACTGCTTTAAATACCTGTGCGACAAGTTTTCTGCACTTTCTGAAGCCAAACTTAAAGAAGGAATTATTGTAGGCCCTCAAATTCGAACCTTAAGCCGGACAGAGTGTTCCAGAATACAATGACCCAGGATGAATCCGAAGCATGGAGTTCTTTCCTAGAAGTCATAGACGGTTTCCTTGGAAACAACAAGTCTCCAAACTACAAAGAAATTGTACCCAACATGGTCGAAAATTATAAAAAACTGGGATGCAATATGAGCGTCAAACTTAATTTTCTGGATTCCCACGTTGACTCTTTTCCCGAAAATCTTGGAACTGTCAGCAAGGAACAGGGTGGGAGGTTCCATGAAGACATAAAGGAGGTGGAGAAACGTTACCAAGGAAGATGGGATATTAGAATGACGACTGATTACTGCTGGACCTTGAAGAGGGACTCCCTCACAAAAATCTTCAAAAAAAAAAAACTACAAAACGCAGTTTTCAGGGAAAAACAGAACAATTTTATTAAACAAAAAAAAAACAACGATTGCCGAAAGTAGATTATACTACGTTGTTTTGATTTTTTTTTTTTTAGGAATTTTCTATTAAATATAGTTTCAATAAAAACATTCTCAGTATTTTTGGCAGTTTCTATGAAAAGTTTCAAACAAACTTTTGAAAACCTGACGTGCTGGAAAGAACTAAGCACAGATTCGTGATCAGCACACCCCATTGCACCCCATTAGCAAAATACCTGGGTCTCATCTTAGATAGGAAACTAAATTGGAAACCCAATTTGCTCAAGATAGCCAAAAAAACCAATATAGCCCTATATTCATGCAAGAAAGCAGTGCGTAGCAAGTGGGGATTGCAACCTAAAGTTACTCACTGGCTCTATACAACTGTTATAAGGATAATATTGTTATATGGTGCTATAGTTTTGTGGCCCGCACTTAACAAAAAAACACACCTCATTATACTTCGCAAAGTTCAACGATCAGCTGAGCTGTGCATCAGCGGAGCGCTGAGAACCACTCCAACGGATGCACTCGACATTATGCTCCACCTGATACCACTAGATATCTTAACAAAACAGATGGCTGCAAACTCAGCAATCCGTCTAGAAGCCACTTCCGAATAGAAGAGAGGTACAATAGGACACTCTTACATTAGGAAACTTCTTCCTCCAATACCGAAAACCGTAGACTACATCACGCAAAAACTTCTTTTCGACAAAAAACTCTCTTTATATGATCTTATAAGAGTATAACTCTCTTAACGACTCTTTTTATGATGTCGAATCTTCAGTGCAGTTTTTCAATGACACCTTGCAAAATTGCTTTTCATTATCTGTGCCAAAACAAAATAGTAATTTCAAACCTTTAAACCCTTCTTGGTTAACTAATGAGCTTAAGTCTTTAAAAAATTCCAAAAATCGCTTATTTAAGAAATATAAAAAGTCAGGCTCTAATTAAGACTTCCCTTGCTATTCCTCTTGTCGTTACAGATATCAACTATTAAATAAACAATGCTACTCAGCCTATATAGCCAAAATAAAAACTCAATTCAAAGATAATCCGAAACTTTTCTACACTTTTGTCAACTCAAAACGAAAAACCTCCAGCTTCCCACCTCTTATGAAATTCAATCATGAAGAAGCATCTTGCGACATCGAAGTTTCCAATATGTTTGCAAACTTCTTTAAAACAACCTACTCCGATATACCATTGAGCATGAGTCTTGAATATCCTTACCTACCACCAGTTAACTCTTTTGAAACCCCCGTAATAGATTCTAATATAGTTATGCATTACCTTCGACAAGTTAAATCTTCTTTTACGACTGGTCCTGACGAAAATATTAGTTTGTGTTCTCCCCAATCAATCATTTTTAACACATCCTTGCACAGTGGTCATTTTCCCAATATATGGAGAAAATCTTATATAATACCTCTTCATAAATCCGGCTCAAAAATTTATGTTTCCAATTACCGAGGTATCGCAAAACTAAGCGCAATCCCTAAGTTATTTGAGAAAATTATAACTGATCAAATAACCCACGTCGTATCTTCCTCCATTTCCACCTCTCAACATGGTTTCTTAAAGGGAAAATCTACGATAACTAACCTCTTGGTTTTACTTTAGGACGACAGACTGACGTTATTTATACAGACTTTAGCAAAGCTTTCGATAGTGTTAATCATTATCTTCTTCTGAAAAAGCTTCATCTAATTGGGTTTCCCGTCAAACTATTGCACTGGATTAAATCGTACTTGTCGAATCGTTCGCAAAACGTTTTATATAAGAATTCTATGTCAAAAAATATTTTGGTCACATCAGGTGTTCCTCAGGGAAGTCATCTTGGTCCGGTTTTATTTTTACTGTTTATAACTGACCTTCCTTCTGTAATAAAACACTGTAACGTCTTAATGTACGCCGATGACGTAAAACTTTTTCTAACTTACAAATCGCCTGAAGAACAACAACTCTTACAATCCGATTTAAATAGTCTAGTGGAGTGCTGTAATTTAAACCTTTTAAAATTAAACTTAAAAAAATGTAAACAAATGACATTCTCACGTCGAATTGCTAATAGTATAAATTACTCTATAAATAATACTAATTTAGAAATTGTACACAGTTTTCTTGATTTAGGTGTAATTATGGATCCTAAACTTCGTTTCAATCTTCAAGTTAATTTGGTGGTCAACAAGGCTAGAGGTGTCCTTGGTTTCATTAAAAGATGGGCTAAAGAATTCAACGGTCCTTTCACTACTAAGATACTTTATACCTCTCTTGTTAGACCAATTCTTGAATATGCATCCGTAATATGGAAACCTCAATACAATGTCCACATCGATGCATTAGAATCGGTCCAAAAACAATTCTTACTTTTTGCTTTACATTATCGTTGGAACCCCAACATTATCCTACCCCCTTATGAAACCTGTCTTAAAATTATTTCCCTGCCTTCTTTAAGAAGCAGAAGAATTATGCTCAATGTCTCCTTTTTATACAAACTACTCAGTGGCGATATAGACTCACAATACCTTCTTTCTTTATTAAACTTCAACATCCCTAGGAGCGGAGCCAGACATTTCCAGCTTTTTAAGTTGAGTCAGTGCACTTCTACTTATGCCCTTCACGAGCCTTTCCGATGTATGTGTAGTGATTTCAATGGTAACTTGAACTTGATAAATTTTTCTGACTCGGTGAATGTCTTAAAACGAAAAATGATATTACATTTGAATAGTTAACACATTCATTGTGATAAGAAATACAACTCGCGATAATTGTGTAGATTTTACGATTTAACAAATAAGCATCATCGAATATGTTAGATACATTAAGTTTTCGTTTTATTCAGTTTCGTTGCTTTATTTTTTTCATGAAATTATTTTAGATCTTTAGTTCTATAGCTTCCCAAGTTTGAAATGGGACCATGAAAACCGTGTCTCTCGGCTTGGTGCGTCAGAGTTTATCTCTTTTCCATACAAGTTTTTACCTGCGTTGGCCCAAATGCATATCCAAATAATAACTTAAGCTCGGTGTTCCCTTATTTTAGTGACCCGAATATATAAATATATTGTGCCTGCACAATATATACTTGTATATCTGTGCTATGTTTGGTATTGGTTTGGTGTTTGAGAGTTGCATCTCTTTTCCATGCAGGATCTTGGGTTGGACAGTAGCCCCAAGCCGAATGACAGCAGTTATGAACGCGGTTATGTATGGTCTGGTGAATTTACTTTTGATGTTGTCTTGTATATCTTCGTATTATGAAGATTGTGCTTTTATTCGATGATGCTTATGATGTTTACATAAGCGCAAAAAATACTCAAATTTAAAATGTTTCTTTACTTAATTTTGATTTCCGCTGAAAGGCCAAGCAATTGTGCTTAGTGGAGGCTTTTATTTGCCAATAGGTGGTAAGTTTTAACACGTAGGTGCATTCTATCCAGTCCGGCTGATCCGGGACTTTCTTAGAGTGTAAATCGTACATGCGCATGGCGCGGGTCAATAGTATCTATGAAGTTTTGTTACCTCCCGGCGAATCCAAAAAAAAAAAAATAAAAAAATAAAAGTTTGATGTATGGGAGCTTGGAAGTCCTCCACCAAACAATTCTACTGAAATCTACACTGATGGATCAAAACTAGATGGAAAAGTAGGAGAAGGAGTCTACTCTGAATCACTAAACATCAACCTTGCCTTAAGGCTCCCCGATCACTGCAGTGTCTTCCAAGCGGAAGTTACTGCGATTCACGAAGCCGTTACTTGGGTTCAGATGAATAGAGATACTTATATTCTATCTGGTAGTCAAGCCGCTTTGAAAGCCCCGGAATCTGTTGTAACAACATCATAAACAGTCCTAAGCTGCCGCAGATCTCTAAATGAGATGGCAGAGCAGCTCAATATATTTCTATGTTGGATCTCCGGACATAGAGACTTCCCAGAAAACTGCAAAGCAGACGAACTCGCTCGTATCGTTACTACCAAACCCTTATCGACAGATAAGGAACAAATTGGAATACCTCTCGCCACATGTAAATTACGCACAAATTAACTATCCCTTAAAAGTACCAACATTAGGTGGTCTACGGGTAGCACATGCCATAAGGCGCGTCAAGTTTGGCCAACCCTGAACTTAAAACGCTCAAAAGAACTGATTTTCCTTAGAAGGGACCAAATAAATATTGCCATAAGCGTTCTAACAGGACACTGCCTAATTGGAAGCCATGCGCGATGGCGATCCATAACGATTTCTGCAAAAGCTGCAGAGATGAGGTGGAGGTAGAATCTACAACACATACACTCCGCGTCAGCAGAATAGGTTCACTGCTTCAATGAAATACAAACGATTTTTTCTCTCAAAATGAGCGTAAGGAAAAACTTTTTGTTGTTGTTTTTTCTCTGGTGTTTTATTATAAAAAATTTGGTAAAGAGAAATTGTACATAGAGAAACCATTAATTTTCTGTTGTTGATTTAGACTTGGCATTACAAAAATATGCACTTTTTGGTGCGTCATTAGAATAGGTTCATCTCATTTATTTGAAGAAATGGAATCGAAAAAGTTATTTTTTTATATTAATTTATTTTTTTTGTTTTATTTAATAAATTTTTAATAATGAGTGCGACCTCCTTTATTTAAAATAGTTTCATAAATCCGATTTGGAATGGAATCATAAAGTTGCTGCAAGAAGTTCAAAGAAATTTCACTCCAAGCCACTTTAATGGCAGAAATTAGTGAATCTTTGTCTTCAAATTGTCGACTGGAGTCATACACTTTCTGAACTAACCAACCCCATACGTTTTCAATAATGTTTAGGTCCGGAGAATATGGAGGCCATGACAACAGTTGAACATTATTTTCATTGATCCAGCTTTTAACAATACGTGCCGTATGAATGGGAGCATTATCCTGTTGGTAAATCTATTCCAGGGGTCCAAAGATATTGTGAAACTTTGGGAAGGCTTGTTCTAGTATCGCTCTATACAAATTAGCCGTCATTCTGCAACTCCAGCTCAATGGTTCCAAAATATGTTATAGCCCCCCAAAACATTACACCTCCCTCTATGGCTATGGTGACGATTTAAAGAAAGTTCCTCCTTTCGTATATCATGAAAGTAATCCATCCATCCGGTAAACCATCCGGCCCATCCAAATTGAATTTTTTTTCGTCTGAGAAAACTATGTAGTGCCATTCTCTCTTCCAAGCCATGTGACTCTTACAGAAATTCAACGGATTTTCCTTCCGTTCAGAGTTAAGTGGCGGGTTTTTTTTTAATCTTACGTCGTGTTAGGTGCTGAGCGCTATTAATTACCCGTCGTACGGTAGAAAGACTGGCGTTTACCCCAGCTTCTTGCCTAATTTTTGATTCTGAAAGGGAGGAGTTGGAGGCTTTCCGAATAATTGCTCTCTTATCTGCAGCTGATGTCGCAGAATATGTACACCCTTTCATGTTTTTTCCATAGCCGACTTTATTTTTCAAAAAACTACATACTACGTTTTGACTTTTTTCAATTTTTCTAGCGATTTCACGAGTGCTTAAGTTTTGCTCTATGTACACCTCAATTTTAACTTTTTCCTCCGAACTTAAAGTTGTTCCGCGTCCCATACTGCCACAGAATACTTTAACAACTTTTTTTAATTTATGTTACAACCGATCTTTCTGAAACTCTGAAAGAAACTGAAGATGTTAACTGTGAACCTATTCTAATGAGGCACCAAAAAAAGCATATTTTTGTAATGCCAAAGCTAAAACAACAACAGAAAATTAATGGTTCTTTTATGTGCAATTTCTCTTCACCTAACTTTTTATAATAAAACTCTTAAAAAAACACAACACCAAAAAGTTTTTTCTTATGCTCATTTTGAGAGAAAAAATCATTTGTATTTCACTGAAGCAGTGAACCTATTCTGCTGACGCGGAGTGTATCTCTGCACATGCCCTGAGCTGGCCAGAAAGTGCCAACTTTTCCTAGGTAACTGGTTCCACAGTGACCAGAGTTGGGATGCTGCGAATTCAGGGAACAGGAAACCGGGACTGACAACTCTAGTAGGCAGGTACTTCCTCTTTTTCACAGACGTAAATAAGTCATATTTAGAGCTGAATTGACCAAATTAGAAGCAGAATTTTTTTAACTTCATTTTCAATCCGCCTTTAAGTGCCAAAAAAATTCAGTTTTCTTTGATCGTTTCCTCATTCTTTATATTAAAATATTTGGTTTGAAATTGTATTGAAATTATTCTACCAGGTAACATTCTTTTATTGAATTATGATATAAATAACACAGTGTGACGAAATCGACAAAAAAAAAAAAGCACAACCACACTTTATAGAAATTCTTATGTTATGAGTCCATCGCACTTAGTCTGACCTCTCAATGTATTCACAATTTTTTTTAACTCGTTTTTAAAGTTGAAGGGTTCGATTTTTGTTGTGCCGACGTTCATTGATTTTTTACAGCTATTTGCCTTGTTGGAAATGAAAAACAAATTCCACTTCTTTTCAGTAGGATTTCACGTAGAATAAGGCTGTGTAAAAATAAATACGATAAAATACAAAATGAAGCGTGTAGCGAAGCAAATTCCTGAATTTTTCTTTAATTTCATAAAAAAAATTAGTGTTTCTATAAATTTAAATGATATAATGCTGCATGAATTACATCTTTTTTTCACAAAAATTCATTGCACGTAAAAATACCTTTTCATTGAATCCAAAACCATCAATATCGGTTGAGAATTGACAAAATGGCGGCAGTTTTAACGTTTTTTTTTTTTTTTGTCAGAAAACACTGACTCCCATGTATATGTTGCCAACGTACAAAGTGCTGTCATTTTGTCAAATCTTAACCGATTTTGGACATCTTTAGCTCATTGGAAAGAAAATATGATGAGTAACATACGAGTACACCTAGAACATTGCATATAAATCTTTGATAAATATAAAAGTTATTATGGAACGAATAAACATATTTTTACTTTCAACAGAATTGTTATATGAATGAATGTGTACGAGTGCATTCGACCGTAACGGAAAAAAGTAAGCTGCACACCGCCTAACCTGAAGCATTTTTTTAAGATAATTTAAAAAAAAAAAAAATGTTTTTTTGTTTGTTTTTTCCCGAACGCTTAAGTCTTTCTTCATATCTTCGGCATTTACAGACCTATCTTGTCCAAGAATGATATATCAATATTTCTATTTCGAGGCGTCCAAATTTTTTGCTCTAAAAGACATTGGGGTCGAGAACCCCTTTCTAGTACTTACCAGATTTCAACTTTTACAACATGAATTAAAAAAATAAGTGTCAAATCAAAAAGAGTCTTTTTGAGTCGTTGCCCAAAACCTTGAAGGCCCTCAATTCAATTTTTATTTGCATTTTTTTATCTTTAAAATAAAACACAGAACTTTATTAGTGGGTATGATTTTGCTAAAAAGTCACTTTAATTATTTTAATAAGCTACTTTTCACATATAAAAATGTAGGGTAAGTTTACCTACCATATACTTTCTCGTGGGTAAGTGCTAGAACGGGATCTCAATGACCTTTAGGACAAAAAAGTTGGAGTTCTCGAAATAAAAACATTTATATATCTTTCTTTAATGGCGTTTTCTTTTCTTGGCAAAAAATTCTGCCCTCTGAGAGTGCAGAATATTTTACATTTTGACCTGCACTCAAAAAAATGTTGAGAAAATATCAGAAAAATGCAACATTTTTTCAATGATGTTGTGTTGGCTGTACTGTTACTTACTTTTGAGAACAATTTTTATAATATTTATTTTGTCATCCGTGAAAAAGCTCAAATTTTAATGAAACGTCAATAATAACATTTAATATTTTCCTAACATGTCACTTTTTTGTTCATTCAGTTGGTAGCATTTGAGGGCAGAATTTAAAATCGTCGATCTTTAGAGTGAAAAATTCTGCATTTTTTTTACTTTCAAGGTCAACATTGTCGAGAAAAGAACTCGATTTAATTTACAGGTCAGAATTTTTTTTAAGAAAAAAGCACATAAAGGGCAGAGTTCTCAAAGAGGGCAGAAAAAATGCAGAATTTTTTTCAGAAAAGTAAACGCCATAAGATAGGACAGTAAATGCCGAAGATAAACTTAAATGCTCGAAAATTTTTTTCACAAAAATGTTTCAGATTATATGGTGTGCAGCGTACTTTTTTTTATACACTCGTACACATTCATTCATATAAAAATTCTATTGAAAATAAAAATATGTTTATTCGTTCCATAATAACTTTTATATTTATCAAATATCTATATTGCAATGCCATAGATATATGTTACTCATCATATTTTCTTTCCGATGAGCTAAAGATGTCCAAAATCGGTTAAGATTTGACAAAATTACAGCACTTTGTACGATAGCAACATATACATGGGAGTCAGTGTTTTCTGACAAAAAAAAAACGTTAAAACTGCCACCATTTTGCCAATTCTCAACCGATATTGATGGTTTTGGATTCAATGAAAAGGTATTTTTACGTGCAATGAATTTTTGTGAAAAAAAGAAATAATTCATGCAGCATTATATCATTTAAATTTATAGAAACACTAATTTTTTTTATGAAATTAAAGAAAAATTAAAGAATTTGCTTCGCTAGACGCTTCATTTTGTATTTTATCGTATTTATTTTTACACAGCCTTATTCTACGTGAAATTCTACTGAAAAGAAGTGAAATTTGTTTTTAATTTCCAACAAGGCAAATAGCTGTAAAAAATCAATGAACGTCGGCGCAACAAAAATCGAACCCTTCAACTTTAAAAACTAGTTAAAAAAAAATTGTGACGACATTGAGAGGTCAGACTAAGTGCGATGGACTCACAACATGTCCCTCTTTAAGAATTTCTATAAAGTTTGGTTGTGCTTTTTTAGTCGTCACACTGTGTAATTAATAAACCAAATCGTTGACCTATTTTTTTAATTATTTTCTTTTCGAGACCATTATCGAGACAAAACAAGACAATTTTAAAAAATTTAACTTTACAATTCCACAGCGTGTGCCTTACTTCTGTATCCTATACTGTCCAGTCTTGACCTGTCCTATTTAATGCACTTAGAAACAACTGACCAAAATTACTCCATGAATATGTGAGAACTTAGATCGGAAACCGCAAAGTTATCAAGTGCAATCAATTGTATTGTGGATGGAATATTTGCCGCAATGCTTTCTGCAAAAATTCAGTGCAGGTCGTGGATGTCAGTCAGCACGTACATTCAGCCATACATACATAAATGAAGATGGTTGTTGCTCGAACATCAGCTTGCAATGACATACATACAAGCCACAATACAAACCTTGCAGTTAGTTTTATCCGTAGCAGAATTTGAGGAAGCAGAGAACGGTTGCCATCATAAAGTAACACTTGTTAGGAAATTACAGGATATTGCTTAACAACGAATTATTTCCACTATTTCGAAAGCTGTCCAAGTTTACGTATCTTCATTGATTTTCAGGGATTTTACGCATTTGCTACATGCTGGGAGTTTTATTGATTTCCGCTTTCATCTAGAGATTTCATAGATGTGTAGATAGATATGTTCACCAATATTTGAGAGAAGACAAGAAGGTGTACAGGTTCGTTTAATGTTCGATGCGTTTGGAATTTAAAGAAGCAGGAATATGAAGGCATTCACAAATTATGACAACAATACAATAGTATTGCAAAGTAGGAAATAAACCTACATCCTCAATTAATAAGCGTCTTAAAGATCTGAGCTTTATGTGTTGGAAGCTTGCAAAAATTTTTAAAAGTTGTTTATCTACTGAATGCATATCTTACTCGTGACTGTACGGACCGTAGACATAAGTTCTGAACAACTATTTTATACAGTTATAAAGACATAAAATATACAGTTATTTAAAATTTAACATAATTTCTACAGAGATGCAAGCAAGATAGCGTTCAGTGCATAAATATCCTTTATTAATTCTTTTGTCCACCGCGTTGTTGGGTCGACGGGTCCTTTCGTTTCTATTTGGTTATCAAATTTATTCAGCGCAATTAAAGCAAAAACTTTTGCAACAACAATTTTTTCTACAGATTCTCTGATTTTTTGTTTTGTTTTATATCCTTGTTTGGTCGTTTTTCTTCTCTTATTTTTATTTTTAACAACAACAACAAGCTTTTCAATTTTCCCTCATTCTGTGTAAAAGTCATTTAATTAATGTCGTTATTTATTACATTTTTTTCTTTCTGTTTTCTCTCTTGTTTTTCTTTTCTACTTGTGTCATCTTTGCAGGGCTCGGAATATCTCGAAGGCTACAGCATAAACATCACAAAAACTTACAAAAAACATCGTCGCTGCAAGCCCAAGCGACTCTTTGTGACGGAAGAAGCTTTGCCAGACCACGACCTGCCAGTGCTGCATGAACTCGACAACAACAACATCATAGAGGGTGCTGCACGCAGCAGTCGCAGCTCAGCAAATGAAGCACTTGGCTTGAGCAGAGCGCAAGGATTTAGCCGGACATTCGCCACAACTTTCTGGTATACGAGTATTTTTATAATTTTAAGACGACTGAGCCGATGGTCCTCGACGTAAAAGACCGGCGCATATAGCTCACTATTTTAAAATCAGCACTAGAACGGATGCAAAGTATTTCAATGTTTCCTACGGATTTAACATTTGTCTCTAGCATGTAGCCTATAAATAAATCACTTAATTATAAAGGATCACGTTTAGAAAAGAAAGTAAATCTAGAAAAGCAATATATATAATCCAGCGTTAGCAATAAGCAGATATCTTGGTCACACACGATTTCAAAGACTTATTGGTTAAGACCAAATATTTTAGAAAGATTTTCCTGGTAGCCAGCAGTGATCGAGTGATGATCACAAGGATCTTATCTTAAGTTATAGCATTTAAGTAAACTAGTACTCATACGAAACATAGGTTGCTCATTTTTTAAATCGTCCAAACAAATCCTTGTTGTCTGTTACCTTTGATGTTATTATTTCTCTATTTATTTCCAATATGAAAATGTAAGGGGAAAACTCCCTGATATATAGAAATCTAGGGTGCAAGAAATTTTAGTATTAAATAGTAGAGCGCGATAGTTCTAAGGCGCTCTATGCTTGAGTGTAAAGCGGCTCGATGCTAGGAACTATTGTTGTGCGAGATGGATGGGTTGGTTGAATTTTATAGTAAGTAAGCGAGAAAGATAAGATTTCTAGGCGGAATCCCAACGTTTTATAAGCGCTTAAACTGTTATGAACTGAAACAAAAGAGAAGATTACTATACTATACACTATAAAAAAAAAATATATTTTTCTTATTATAAAGAACTAAGCTCCATATCGTTGATTTTTGAACTTTTAATTGAAACACTAGGTAACTACTACACAGAATTCAAATTCAACTAGCAACTTATGGAGATGATTGAAGGAATTTGAATTGAATTTTTATGCTCTATAGTAGTAGGCAAGACTTGTTAAATAATGTTTTCTTTTATTTTGCTTTTGGATTAAGAGTTTATAAGTTTTAAAGCAAAAATTTAATTCGATTTGAATAACTGACAAAACTCAACAGTTTTAACAAATTCACAATAGTTTAAACAAATCCACAATTCATGCAAAATAGGCTTAAAAGCTCTTTTCTATCCCAATCATTTTATCCCTTGTAATGATTTTTATTTCCCCAACAATAAGTTTAAAAGCAATGAACGGCCTCAATAGCTATATAATTTATTTCTTTAAATTAATATTAAACCAAGAAAAGGTGGTCGCCATAATTTTTTCTTTCATTGGATTCGTAAAGTATCTCAACTCATCTCTATTTTGAAAAGTTTTTGTGTTTCAAGCGGGTCTCAGGACTATTTAACACTAAAATTAATAACTTCAAAATCAATTTTGCCGAATCCGTATTATCGAGGTCACTCAAGAACTTCTTACCGCTGTAAAATTTTTTCCATCATGTTTAAAAGGTTGTTTTTTATCAAAATTGGAAATTTTGAGTTTGAGTTTTTAAACTATTTTTTTCAAAAAATAAACCTCTGCTTTGAAGTAAACTTAGTACAAATCCTTTTGAATTTTTAAATTTATTAAAAATAAAGGAAATATGAACTCACTGAATTTAGTATGAACTCATATGAATTCAATGGTCACCGTTTTTCAAAGTTTTGATCCAAGATATTCACCGTTCAATTTTAAATACTCATCTGAGTTCACAACAAGTCCTTCTCAATGACTCGTTAAAGATAAAGAGAAAAAAGATTCTAAAAACTATGATAAGGCAATAAAATAGAGTTCTTTAATACTGGAGGTAGGTTTGGGTCTAAAGGTAGACCCAACTACTGAATTTTATTCATTTTTTATGAAAAAAAGAGTATACACCCAGCGAAGTAATCATAAAGGCAGCAAGAAATAGCGTGATTTTTAGAAAATTAAGAAACATTTTTAATAAATGGCTTGATACTTCATTAATTCTATTGATTTAAACATAAAATAATGGAATTCAAAATTATATAAATTTTTTCTTAAACTTATTAAAGAAAAAATTTTTTAAAAAAAACTTAAAAATTGTGCGAAATGAATCTTTTAAAATCACTAAATCTTTTTAATTATAAAAATGATTTTTATGAGAATTATGACCTCCATTGTTTTTGATAACTTCTTCCAGACTCCTTGGCTTTGAGTTTATCAAAGTATGAATATGCATGGGATCAATTTTCTACCACCCTTCTGGAATTGCCATTTTAAGCTTTGTTAGGTGCTTAAATTGACGGCTTTGATAGAAAACTACGTAATTGATAGTATGGAGCATAAGTTCGCGATAGAGTTCAGGTCAGGACTAAGTGCTGGCCAGTTGGTATACCTCTAGACTACAGAAACTCTGTAGTTTTCTGAGAGCGGTAAATTGCTGCATTGCCTTGTTGGAAAATATATTCTGGGGTAAAAATATTTTCTCCAGAAGACACAAGAACTTCATCCAACAGTTGTTTATAATACAGCGAGTCCATCTTGGTGCTAACGAAGCAAATGGAAGACGTTCCTTTATAGACCATACCTCCCCAAGCCATATGGGAGCCTCCGCCGAAGTTTCGCCGCTGACGCTTTACTTTGAAGCACCTTTGCAACGCATACAAATTGAACTTTTTTCATCGGAAAATATGATCGACTTCAATTCTTCATCCCAAAATCTGTACTTTTCCGAAAATCGAAGTCTCGCCAGTTTGTGCCTTTGCAAGGGCGCCGGTTTACCACATTTTTTTCTCAAATGAGAGTCCCAAATCTCGTTTCTGTATTTGTTGACAACGACGTACACCGACTTATAAGTTAATTTTACAAATTATTTCTTTTGCGATTAAATTATCCTTAACAACAAGTCTTTTAATTTCCCTTTTGGCTCTGTCATTGATCAGTGGAGTTCTTTCTGATCAGTTAGCAGTATCATACTGGTCACCCTTATTTATAAAATTGTCAATGACATGGTTGGACATCCCTTGATCATGGTAAGCTTCGATTTTTCCGCTGGTTATTTTGTGTTTTTCTAATTGGTTTGTTGCACCTACAGCTTTGTTGTTTCAGAAGTTCACATTTGAGCGGACATTTTAAAATGAGCCCTTGTAATTGTATCATACTCTTGCTTGCTTCTGCGCTCACTACAATTCAAATAAAATGCAAAATTGTGTTTAATGCCTTGTGTAATGCCTTTATAATTATTTCGCTCCGAAAATAGTTAAAAATTGTTTTCCTTATTTTTTAACGCGCAGAACAATGAGAGTGATCAAATGTGCGCACATGAAATAGCTAGAGCAGTTATTAACCCAATAATTGCATTACTTATTATGGCCCCATTATGAGGTTTATAAATTTTATAAAAGAAAAAACGGTTGCATTTATAATTATTTCTCTGGGTGTACGCTGAATAGTTTTCCATACTTAATAATCCTCTATTTAGAACGCATATTTAAACATTTTGAAGGCATGGTCTTTCGTGAAGAACTTTTGGATTTATTTATTCCCAAAATATTCCGTTTCGTGTCTTTATGATTCCGTGCAAATGGAAATACGCTCACAAAACATGAAAGTATGTTCAACAAAACATGAGCTTTAACAACGAAAATTATGTTTTTCTCCAAAATTTTGATTAATTTCCGATTACCTCAGAGTCCAATCAGCGAAAGTACCCATATCAGCAAAATTCGCTAAGTTGAGGGCGAGCCTTTTCCTTATGCATAACGAGGAATCGAGAAATTTGGGTCTTCAGCAAAACATTTAATAGCAACAATATTCTCACTTGACTATTTTGACGAGGTACAGGCAGTGTTGCCAGAGAGACGAACTGCAATTTACCACTATATGGGAAAAAATTTACCACTTTTATAGAAAATTTAATTTTTCCCAAAATAATAAAATGTTCCCAAATAAAAGCAGGGACTTACCGGCATTATTGTTTTGCTATTTTTGAAATAATTTCACTTGTTGCTTTGTTCAGCAACTAGAGGTGGATCATGGTATAATTAACAATTACGAAGGAAACTATCTCCTGTCAAAAAATATACTCAAAAAGAGAGCGCTCACAATAGGCCATTGAAAATACAAACAATGTTGAAAACGTTGAAGTGAAAAAAAAAACAAAAACTTCAGCACTTACATATGCATTTTCACAAACAGCTGTTTGACAGAAGATGTTTTCTTGTAGAAGAGAAAATAAGCATTTGTCAATGCTACCTTGTGTTATTGTACGATGGAGGTGGACAATTCAATTTTTTTTTTGTCACACAGAGTGATTCACAAGAATATTAAACGGCTTGTGAGTACGTTCAGAGAGGTAACAGTGCTGCCAATGACTCAAAAAATTAAGAAGTCTAAAAAAAATATTATTTTCGCAAAATTTACCACTTTTCGTCAAAAATTACCTTTTTTACATCTGCCCAAAAAATAAGTCAAAAATTACCTCAATTAGGTCAATTTACCTCAATCTGACAACAATGGGTACAGGTCGATCAGCAACCGAACCGCTTTGCTTATAATACTCATATCTTGAACTCCTCGCTCGGTTGCACTATCTTTTCGGATGTATATATTTCGTGGCTTAAGTTTGGCGAACGCGTTGTTGAATGATGTAGCGCTTTATGGTAAAATGGTGAATATGACATAACACAACGTTGAAACTGGAACATTAAAATGGTGAATAGAACACAAACGTTAAAGAATGACAGCGTTGACACTTGGACTGTCAAAGCGATAAGCTGTCAAAGTTTGGACTTACCAAATGGAAAACCCTTTGAACACTTCTTTACCCTAGAGCAAGTTCGGGTATTGTGGAATCCCCACTTTTGTTTTGACGCTCTTCGAAAAAATGTTAGCAAACATTTTAGCGGTGATTCAATGTGATTTTGGTTCGATTGCTCAACTGAGTATTTTGCAAAAAAATCTGAAAAATCTGAAGCACCTCAAAAAGCTTCGAAGGGTCAATTTCTGTTCTTCTCATTGTAAGAGTTAATAAGTTTCTGTTATAAAACAGTAAAATCCGATAATAATAAAAAAAATGTTATAAATTAAAAGTGCAAAAGGTCGTATGAAAAAAAGCTTCACTCAACTCTTAATTTACTTTATCTTTTAATATAAACCGAGAAAAAATTTATATTTCTAATACAACAAAATTACAAAAATCCAACAAACTTTTACACTTTTTTTGTTTCAATAGAACGATGATATTCGGTCGAAAAACAATCTGCCAAATATTGAATATTCTCAGACATAATATCTCAATAAAATATCTACTTGCATTTAATTTTCAATGCAAATACCTCTTGTTCAAAATTGAACTGGACTGTGCAAATAAAACAACAACGGTTAATTAATTAAGCTTCAATATTTATTTATTCACCTTCAAAATAATCACCATCGGAGGCGATACACATATGCCAACGTTTTTTCCATTCTTGAAAGCATTTTTTGTAGGCCGTGGAATGGCCTTTAGCTCCCTCTGCGAACTCTCTTTGGTGACTTAAATAGTCTCAAAATGTTTTCCACGAAGCTACAATTTGAGTTTGGGGAATAGAAAAAAGTCACCCAGGGCTATATCTGGCGAATCTGGTGCTTGTTGAATGATATTCACATTGTTTTTGGTCAAATAATCGCGTACAATGCGTGATGTATGAGCTGTTGCATTATCGTGGTGCAAAAACCATGAATTTTCCTTTTATAATTCTGGCTTCTTTCGCCAAATTTTCTCAATATTATAATCGAGGGTTATTAACCAAGGGTTAATTAATTGACTTTAAGGAAGGAATTCCAAGTGCACGACACCTTGAGAGTCGAAGAAATCAGGCAACATCACCTTAATCATCTCATCTGGATAGCGCCACTCTGCAGATTGTTCAGCTTTTTCGACGTCATACTCGTACACCCAAGTCACGTCACCAGTAATGATGCGCTGTGACGTGACTTGGGTGTACGAGGTGTATTTGTGACGAATGTCCGTATCGTCCTGAGCGACAGTTTTGCAAAAGTCTTTTTGAAGGAAAGTCAGCTATTTTGGCACAAGTCGCGCTGCAACCCGTCGCATACCTAAAACATCATATAAAATGGTGTGCGCCGATCCAGTCGATATTTCAAGCTCGACAGCTATATCTCTCACGGTCACACGACGATTTTCGAACACAATTTCCTTTACATTTTTAAAATTTTCATCGTGTATTGATGTTGCTGGACAAGAAGGGTGAGACAAGTTTTAAACTGATAAACGACCCTCTTTAAACCGAGCAGACCATAGGTTTTCTGCAACATTTTCAATGCATCCGGAGAAGGAATTCCGTGGGTAAAACAAAATTTCAGACACACCCTTTGCTCAAATTATTTTCCGTTATGAAATTCGCAGGTCAAACAAGAAAGAAACTACGTGACAGATCGCACTAAAAATTTACGCCAAAGCCTATAACAGTGTTACCAACCTAAAAACAAAAATCGTTAGCTTTATGACAACTGTTATTGTTTCATTTGCATAGTCCGGTTAAATTTTTAATAGAAGGTGAATTTTCACCCATGCGATGAATGAAATAGGATATTGATTAAATAAGATTTAATTTTACTAATAATAATTTATTTTCTATTTCTTTGGATGGAGGATTGTGATTTGTGAAATAATATGCAAAAACAAATCTTTTTAATGTACTGAGTAAATGCGTTAAGGCAGGTAAAAAGAACTTTCACATGTCGCAAGGAACACTCCATTTGTATTCTTTTGAAATTGAGGGGACTTGAGTGAAGTACAATTTTTGATAACTGTAAGGTGGGTTACCAAAAATAAATGTAAAAGTCACCCGCTAAAATGAAATTATTTCAACACCATCAACATTTTTTTTGTGTCCCAAAAAAACAGCCAAAATGGTCTTTTATTCATAACCTTAGCATTTCTGGCTCGATTATAAAGTGCAGTATATCGTTGGAAAGGTCTTAAAGATCTTAGAGTATCACCTTGCATTCTTATGTATTATTGACCTCAGATGCCATGTTCATGTATGTATTTTAATTTTTTATTATTTTTTTCACTCGTAACCCCAAAATTCCAATAAAAAATATTATTAAATCAAAGCTCATTAAATTTCAATATACTATTGTGCAGAAATCAAATGATTTTCATTCACTTGAAAAATGTTGCGAACGTTAGAAGTTTTAGTAAAACTACGGTGTTTCCACATATTATAGAAATATTCAGTAGTTTAAAATTTTACTTAACACTCTTCTGCATAACAATGCCTTTAGGCACACTTTCGTTTGTTTTCAAATCTAGAACTGAAAATCTTTTTTCCAAATTCAGAAGTCAAATCATAGATTATATGTCGGTTCTATGCACTTCAGGTAACATTTTTTGTAACGGAAATTTTTACCTAGCTTAGCGCATTTTGTAATTATTGCCAGTTGTAATAGTAAAAGTGAGCGTTTCCCACGCAAAAATCATGCATTAGAGGGTTAAGTTATATTAAATTTTGACTAGATTCTAGTTGGCTATAACGTTCGCGGCTATCAAGCCTTGCAAAAATATGACCCAGACGTTGCTCGTCAGTGACCGCAACGGCAGACTCACTAACAACGTGAACAAATCGGTCAGTTTTCTGCGGATGGCTTTCATGGAATGGATGTCTAATAATATCGTAAGAATTTTCCACGAGATTATTAATTTTTTCGAATTGCTGTTATTGAAATTATAGGGGTGTCCGTGTGTTGCCAAAACTCTATTATAGATTTCACTACACTCGTAATATATGGCTTTAGTTTATGTTTTTTTTTTGGGACGCTTTCACTACCTACTTTAAAACAGTAAATATTGAATTAAATCGCGGTTTGTCGGCAATTTTTTCTGGTTTTTATCAAATTTCATAATATACTTTATTATGATTTTTTTTTCACTCTTAATTAAAGAAAGTAATCTCGTATTTTTGAAAATTATGGTTGAGTCGTAAATTTATAAAAGTAGAAGTACCCAAAGGCAAAGTATTCCTCAAAATAACAGTTATGCCTCAAGTATGATGACATAGATAAGTACAAAATGATACTACTGAAAAGATATCATGTGAAATTGTAAACATGTATCCACATGTAAACTGAGGTTTATGAATAAAACTTTAAATTTTTCAGACTGTATTAAAATTTTTAAAAATATGCTACCTTTTCTTTAACAGAATTTGTTTGTACTCTGTTAGTTTTTACTAGTGAATGAAATCAATTAATTCCTGCACAAAACATATTGATTTGTAATGAACTTTGATTTGATATAAATTTTAAATCGAAGTTTTGGGGTCACCACTAGAGCAAAAAAGAAAAAATATTGAAATATCCACATGAAGTTGACATCCGAGATCAATGATATATACGAACGCAAGGTGGTACTCTTTAACCCTTTGACGACCATTGGGACACCGGTGACCCTTTTACTTTCGAATTTTTCCTGGAAAAACTATGCAAACGATATCTTAACAATGTATCATTCAACGGGAATGAATGTGGCTTCCAGAAAGTACTTAATTTTCAAGGGTAGATTCATCCCTTTGCCTACCAGACGACCCCAAAGTCAAAAGATCGTTACTTTTTCTCCCCCTTCTTCTTGCTGCAATATTTTGGGGGGTAGGAGAAGCTATAGGTACAAAATTTTTGGGGAAGTTGCGGGCAACCTTCCACTTTTTAACAAAAAATATCAAAAAAAGATAGTCCACTCGGGCTATCCACGCGACCACCAAATCTGACTGGACCTATATGTCCCAATGGTCGTCAACCGTAAAAATCTAAGACATATTTAATGTTGTTGTAAAGTTGATTTATTTGAAATAAAAATAAATTTTTTTACATTTTTGATCAATGCATTGAACTTTCATTTTCTTATGATGAAATTTGAAGTTATTTCGATCATTGGCGAAGCAAAACGGTTTTTTGCAAAAGGCACAAATAGTAATTATTGGATGGCCTTTGTGTTGTTTTGGGCAGAAAATACATCCTTACGTCCCGTTTCACTTTTGCAGAATTATCGGACAGGGAAGTGATATCCGCAAGTTTAAATCTCTTAGGTACCTTTCTTACAACAATACAACAGCGGTTGGTGACAGTATTGATCATATGAGTAGCCAGTTGCTCGCGGACTTCCGATCTAGACATAGAAAATGAATCATTATTCAAAGTAGAAATTTTGTTGTAACCACAGTGCACAGCAGCGGATTTATATACGGGTTGATAAGGCTTTAGCCGCCATCCCCTTTGAAGAATTTTTTGTGTGGGACAAAAAAAATGAAAAAAGCGCTAAAAACCCTTTCAGCCTCCCCTTTGGACTATAAAACTGTTAGCTCAGTTCTTCCCCCCTCTGGTGAATCCTAGATCCGCTACTGATTGTGCACACTCAAATCAAAGCGATTGCAGAAAAGACGCAAGTAGAATTTGGTCTTTGATTTGCGATCGTGTTCGTAGTAATACTGAAATAAAAACACAAAATCAAAAGTGTAATTTTCTTTCCAGTGGAGGTATTTTGACTACTCTACGTCTATTGGTCCAGAAGATATTTTCAAAATAGATCAAAAATTTGTTAAAAAATCCCAAAAATTTTTTTGTTACGGAGTTTTGTTTTGCATCAAATGAAAGATCCGATTTTTTGTAAAATTTAACCTATTTTGTGATATTTTGAATAGTCATAAAGAGGTCAAAGTACCACTATTGGAAAGTTTATTTTTGAACCTTTCATTGGATGTCAAACATTACGATGTAGCAAATATAGAAGGCCAGATATTATGATAGCATTTTTGGGGTTTTTTAACAATCTTTTTAAATATTTTGGGAATATCTCCTAAACCAATAGTCACATAGTCACATTTTTTAAACTTTCATTTGTAAACCTTTAAACCAGATTAAATACAACGAGTTCTCATGAAGTAAATAAAAATTCAACCTCAAACTTTTCGTTCGCATACTGTCAACGAGAGAAAATATTGGTATACATTTTTACCGGTGACGACCATTGGGGCATATAGGTCCCATGATTTTTCACACTTTTGCAGGTAAAAAAAAATTGTTTTTTGCGACACTTTTGTTTAGTAATTTGGAGTCGCTTAACACGAATCCGTTGTCGGATTAACGAATTTTCCAGCGGTTCAGGAGCGGTCGTCAAAGGGTTAATAAAGTTCCAACCATATACTGCACTTAATGATCGGACAAGAAATGCCACGGCTATGAATAAAAGACCGTTTTGGCTGTTTTTTGGGGACACCACAAAAAAAATTTGATGAAATACTTTCGAGGTAACCTATCATTCTTGAAGGTGACTTTTTATATTAATTTTTTTCCCATATAAGTCGACCCGGATCAGTATACACTCATGATGAGAGAAAACATAGGTGAAGTAAAGTTCAGTGGTGTTAAGGTTTTAAGCTTTATTCATACCAACTCGAGTGAAATTGAATGGAGAAGAGTGTCCTCAATCTACTCAGCTCTTTCTATTCCATCCAATTTTTAAAATTTTCCGACATTAAAATTAACTAGAGACCACCGGTGCGCGTTGCTGTCCCCAGCAACTATAATAACATAACCTCTATAAAGAAGAGACAGAATTAAGTGAAATGTGAGCAAAAAATTGCAATAAAAAAAACTTCTATGTAACTTGGTTGCGAGCGTTCAGCGCGAGCGGCTTGCAAAAGCCTTACATTTTTCTGACTTTCATTTTGTTGTTAACAGACGATCTATTAAAAAGAGACAGAAGAGAGCGAAATGTGAGCAGCGAATAGCTTTGCTCTGAGTTTGATAACGTTGTTCTCAGCTGCTCTGTTAATAAAAGAAAAACCAACATAACAACAACAATTATATGCAATTATATGCAAACTTTAATAAGCTATAACTTAAAATATATAAATTTTTTAGAAATAAAAAGTCCAGTTTGCACATCTACGGGTCTAAACCTTTCAAACCATACTAAATTTATTAAAATTGGACTTGTACTTAAAAAGCCTTACGCCGGACAAAATTTGGGTTTGCGTAATATATATAAGATTTCATGTTTTCTGGGGTAAATTTTGAATACTCTGAGGTTAAATTGATGGTTTCTGAAATATCAAGCGTAAAACCTACCTTATATCGGTGAATTACTTATTCTCCGATATAATTATTAATTATCCGATATAATTATTATCTTATTCTCCTCTTCTGAAGAATTTATTCTTTTACAGTTCATTTTGAAAATATATTAGTTCATTATCCTAACTCAAGTCAGGGCATAAAAACAATCGCATTCAAATTCATTCAATCAACTCTCACATTTCCTGTATATAGATAGCAGTTAGATTTACCTTAGATCATAGTGAAAAACAACCTTGAACTCTTACTTGTAAACGTAGATAGAGAGGTACCAGTGCTTGGCACCGCCCTCCATAGTGTTCTTGGCACACTTGATAGATGGATATTAGATGTAAAGCAATGCATGTATTTAATCAAGAGTGGATATCTCGTAAACCTTTTATACCAAAAAACACAAAAAAAAAATACAAAAACCTAAACATAGTATTTAAGAAAGTTACATGAATTGAAAGTAAAAACAATCAAAAATTATAAGCATTACAGAATAGTTCGTAAAGTAAGTTAAAATCGAAGATGCTAAGTATATTGAAAGAATAAATAAAAAATCCTAAGAAATGGCCAGTTGATGAAATGCTTTATATACCTGCAGTTAAGAAAGACTCATGCGTTTTGAGAATAGCTTTACAGGAAGATAAAAACAAAATATTATTATTTGTCTAACAAATAATTTATTTTATTAGTTTAAATGAAAATCAATAAAAACAAGCAAGCAAACAAACAACTAAACAAACAAGATAACAAAAAAAAAGCATAAAAAAAAAAAAAACACAAATATTCATAGAAAGATCAACCAACATATTTTTCTACAACTATTGATAAATCAAAGTGAACAACTATATAAAGAAAAAATCAATCCGAAATAGATTCTACACCCATAGAAAAAAGTTTTGTGGAACGACATACTTTTCTTTCTCTCTCACACCGTTGATCTAAGACAAACCCTAGGAATTTCAAAAGCAACATTTTTTCTCAAAAAGCATTTTCAAACAAAACTAAATCAAAACTCGTTCGAATGGAGCGCTATATAAAACATTCACACATACCTACTATTTTTTTAGTAAGTACCTAAAATCCTTTTGTAACGAAACCCTGAAGAGCAAAACGAGAAACCTATAGTAAAAAACAAAAAATATTCATATACTACGCATACATTAATAGAACATATACATACACATAAATATTATACATACATGTTTGAAAACAAATATATAAATAATGTGAAAATAAAGCAATAAACACGTAGATAACAGTATTGATAAAAATGAAGATGATAAAGAAGTTAAGCGAAAGAAGTAAAATAAAGAAAGAAAAAGCAAAAAAAAAACCTATTTAAATGTAGCATTTATTAAAATGTCGTTACCAAGCTGTAGAAGTAGTAAAAATGTCGTTACCAATAGTAGTAAATAATATATAGTATATATATATATAATCATAAATGTTCGTGGAAACCATTGCATGAATACCCGAATCAATAGATGCTTTTAATCAAACTCACTGTCCCATGCATCCTGGTTAAACTAAAGCAGTAGCAGGAGCAGCCAAGTGGGTCGTTTATATTTTAGTTGGCAGGTCTAAAAATACACCATCCCTCCCTTCCTTATGAAAATTGGATATCCCACAATAGATTTAAAGAACAAAAAATACAATTTTACTCATTTGGAAAGCAAAAAACACCTCTGAGCCAACTCCAAACCAAATTTTTAGACTCCTCCTAGAGAAGAGATATGCAAGTGAAAGGAGGTGAATAGTTGCAATACCACAGCAGGTTGTCTTAAATGTAGTTAAACAGTATTTTATAAATATTTATATATTCTGTTTTAACAAATATGCATACATACATACATACATAATGATGCTGTATCTAGAGTGATGATTAATATTATTACAGATTCGTCAATATTAATGAAGATGAAAAAAAAAAAAAAAACAAAACAAAACAAACACGTTCGCTATTATTTATTTATAAGTTTATATTTCATTTTTATGCTAACGAAATACAAATTGTACATTCATGCATGTGAATCATGTATTGACTAATTTATTTACACTGCAAACATAACTGTTGCTCGGACTATGTGGATATAAATGAAATGTGGGACAGATTTAAATTCATGCAATATAGATAAAGAATTTACATTAAGTATTAAATTCCATAAAATAAAAAAAAAAAATCAAGCTAAAATCTCCTGAAAAAATTTTAATATAAAAACCCTGAAAACCAAGCAAAATAAATTTGAAATTAAGGTTTCCGGGAAGGTACGTCGATTACTACATATATTGCGGGAATAAACATAAAACCCGAATTTTTTTATTATTTTTCGAAATATGCTCCTTTATAGTTAATACATGTTTGCATGACTTCGAACTATTGGTAATTTATCCCATTCCGCTTGAGACACCACCAAAACATACTTTTTGAACACATCAACGGCTCCTTTTGACGTCGAAAATCGTTGTCTATGAAATTTGCCAATTAAGAACTGTACGGCGGATGACCTATTAATTCGATGTTTTCAGTGCTCAAGAACGCCCTTAGTTTAGCTGATGTGTGGGAGCTTGCATTGTCTTGATGAAGAATAATTCTTCGAGGTTTATTTGTTTGCCTTATTTCACATAATATTCCTTATTTTCTACATATCTCAAGTGGTACCGTGACAAAAATTGAAAATATACTCATTTTCCGAAATTATGGTTTTTTTTAGGCGGGGTGCAATAAGGCCAACGGCAATAAGGCCGAATTGGCTTTATTTCCTTTTCAAAGGGAAATGCCCCCTATAAATGCGAAGGCATTGTGTTGATTCGAAAGAAGGGTGATAGTTAGTATGAAGGTGAAAAGATAGAGTAATCGGTGAAATTTATTCTAAAATTTGCACACATAGCTATCGGGGAACACGCTCACAGGAAGATTGTTCCACAATTTTACTGTACGACCGTAGAACGAACTATCCCGGTAATGCGAGGTTCTATTGGGAATCAAGGTAATGGTATAGGGATAGGCTTGGTACGCTGCCCGAGTGGACCTGGGAAACACACGAGCTGATGGCGTCAAGTGATATATTTCCCTTAAACACCTCCCATGAATGTACCAGTACAAAAGGCTTAGGCAACCAACATTGCGTCGGTGCCCAAGAGAATTGAGAGAAGATGAAATGTTTTTATCTCTAATCAGATATATCGCACGTCGTTGAAGATCCAAATAAGATATATAAAGCTCCTGCCCAAATGTGCGAATTGATCTCCATTTTCGGCTTAATATATGAGGTAAAGATCACGCGTAGATCAGTTGGTGTGAAGTATTTCTTACACCGTTTCAAAAAACCCAAGTAGGCACTTGGCCGCTTCTTTCGACACATAAAAAATGTGATCATTCCAACGAAGTTCAAATTTGATCGAAATACCCAGAACGTCGAGAGCATCTGACTCCGCTAGATCCTCACCGTTCATATTGAGGGGCAATTCATTCGCTTGTGAGTTAACAGGCAACACTGAGTCTTGCTAGCATTAAACTCAAGTCTATTAGCAAGTCCCCACTCGGAGATTTTGAAATAACTCAAAATGGATTAAAATGTATAAGAGCGATTCTATAAATTATCGCCCAACTTTAAAGCTCGCTATCTGGGACTTTTTGGTAAATTATAAAGCTTGAAGGCCATATTGAAAAATAGTTAAATAAATTACCAGAATAAAATAGTAAATAGTAAATTTTTCTTTTCCTTCAAATACGAGTAACGCGATATTTGCAGGATTTTCTTTATTCTATTCTTTACGAAAAACTCAACTTGAAAATTTCTCTAAATATTAAGGGAGGTTTGAGGCTAAAACGGTTAAAATGAAGACATATTTTAGAAGATTATTTCTTAAAACGTTTATTATATTAAAAAAACTAAATAAATAACTGGTCATTTCAGCCCTTGAAAGGACTTTGACCTAGCTTCTTATGATCAATTGTGTTGTGCGTGTTATTAAGTTTTTACACAATTGACCGAGAAATGGACCTACAGGCTTAACGCCGACTCCGAACGGCGATGAACGAAATGTTCTTATTCTCAAGAAGCTTTACATGGCATTTTTATTACTCTCTGAGGTTTGCCATTGTCTGCAGAGAGGTGGCGGCCGTACAGAAAAATTATTTTAATTCAAATAATTTTCTGTCGCTGCTGGGGTTCGAACCTGGGTCTCCAAGTTCGTTGACATAGCGGCCACGCACTTTTACCAACTACGCCACGGACGTTTATTATATTAGGTGTAGTAAAAAGAAATTTATTATTTTTGTATAAAATTCAAGGCTTTATTTATCATAATGATCCGAATTAGGTCAAATATACACCGTTTTGATCGACAACGTGTTGCCATTTTTATGGTAAAGAATTTTATTATGCCTCCCTCATAAGAACACTCGTCCCTATTAGCAAAGAACTGGGAGAGTCGATTTTCACTTGCTTCCCTTGAGGTGAAGTTCTCGTAGACAGGTAATCACTTGGTGCCAGGTCCGGACTATGAGGTGGATGCATAAAAACCTCCCAACTATGCTTCTTTAGCTTCTGAAGAGTCACTATTGTAATATATTTAAGTTGCACGCTTCATGTTCTTACATCAACTGACTTCTTTATTGAGTCTTCTGAAACACATAGCCTAAGACTGAAGAGTACTTATGATAACAGTTAACATTAGATCGATGTCTTATATATTCTCAATACATCTATGATACTTTTAACTATATACATACATAACAACAATCGATGTGTGTGGCCTGGCGTTGTCCTGTTCGAACACAATTCCTCTCCTATTGGCCAAAGCTAACCGCTTCTGGGCGGTTGCTTCCTTCAGACGATCCAATTGGTGACAGTACAGGTCCGAATTAAAAGTTTGGCCGTAAGGGAGCAGCTCATGTTAGATGACTCCCTGAAAATCCCACCAAACACACACCAAAACCGTCAATCCGGCCTTGGCCACCGTTTGCACCGGCTCACCGCAATTCGACCGCGACTGTTTTCGCTTGACGTTGTCGTAAGTGACCCACTTTTCATTACCAGTCACCATCCGCTTCAGAAATAGGTCGATGTTGTTGCGATTCAGCAGCGATTCGCAGATGGAAATTCTGTCCATGAGGTTTTTTTGTGTGAACTCGTGTGGTAACCATACATCGAGCTTCTTTTTGTATCCAGTTTAACTCCTGGGCAATCGAAACCGTGCTTACATGATGGTCGGGCTCGACGATTTCCATGATTTTATCGACATTTTCAACAATTGGCCTTCCAAAGCGTGTCGCAGCGTGACTTTGACATCCAAATTACCGGCACAGAATCGACGAAACCAACATTTTGCGTGATTGGCTCTTACAGTATTAGGACCAGTAAACACCACTAAACACTATTCACAATTTCAGCCGCTTGCCTTGTATTTTCGCCTTTATCGAAGAAAAACTGTAAAATATAGCGTATTTTCTCTTTGCTGGTGTCCATTGTTGACACGCGCTCAAACAAAACTGAGTCAAGCAATCACAAAACTGTCTGAGAAGTTTTTTTAGTACGAAATATTATCTTTCTAACACCATCTAGCGTTACCCAATCGTACTTATACCAAGGGAGTTACAGATTACTAAAACCATCTAGTGGAAAAATAGTAGATTTCTTTTTACTGCACCATATATTGTTATCGCGTGTTTTAATTCAATGACACAGTACAACAGCAAAAAACACGCACGAGGTTTTTAAGTCATTCTTATATAAATCAATGCTGCGTAGTCAGTTTTTGTCTAGCACCTCAAAGTTTTATATAAAACGAGTATAAAATTTTAAAATTCACATGTCAAATATGTGCTATTAGAAAAAGCTTTTAGATATTTAGTCAGACCTCCCTTTGGCTGTAGTGCTGCCATTAATCGATTTTTCATTGAAAATACGAGTTTTTTGTTGTTTTAGTCGTTATTTGGTACTCACACTCCAAGGCATCTTTCAGTTCCTGTTTGTTGCGAAATGTTTTTTTAAGTATACGGCGTTCTAATTCATCCCACAAATGTTCTATTGGGTTGAGGTCGGAGACTCGAAACAACCATTCCTTGACTATATTGGATATGTGCTTTGGGTCATTGTCCTGTTGGAAATACCAGGTGCTACATAGAACCAACTTGCTTGCGGATTCTTTCAAACTACTTTTCAAAATGTTCAAATAAACAAACCGGTTCATATTTGTTTCGACAAACTGTAGTTTTCCAACTCCATTCGCCGACAGACAGTTCCACAGTTCCATTAACGAACCTACGCCATGCTTCACAGTTGGGATAATGTTTTTCGGTTGCAGTTCTTCATTCGCCATATTTTTTGTTTGCCGTTACAACCGAATAAATTGAACTTACTCTCGTCGCTGAACAACACATTTGTCCAGAAATCTGTCGATCTGTCGGCTCACACTGTAATGCAAAGTCGAGTTGCTTCTTTTTGTTAATTTGGCTGATGAATGTTTTTTTTTCTGAACTCTCGGCTATAAAATCCGTTTTCTCTCAAAACACTTTGAACATTTCGGAATGCACATTAACCCGAATAGACCGAGAATAGTTAAGGTTTTTAAATGGATCAAAAGGTTTATACTTCCCAAAAAGAACTTCTCGCAACACACAACTGACTTGTTGCTTTGCAAAATAGAAAATATGTGTGTGTGTATGCTGTAAAAAAAATGTTTTCCCGTTATATTTTTAAATAGCCCGATTGCTACGGTGCTTTAATTGTAACTTTATGTTGCGTTACAATATGGGTGCGCCCGGTCAATTTGGGTTAATATTTTGGTCGGTTTCCAAGGTATTACTACAGCTGCTATTTTCGGATTTTTATCCACAACACTTTTAATGTACCGCTGAACTCTTGGAGAAATTTTAGGTCGACGACCACTTCTAGCTTTTTTAGCTAACGATTTTGACACGCATCGTACGTATATTTATCTGTGCTGCAATATGCGTTTCATTTGTTTGTACAAAACCAACGCGAAATTAACGGGACAATTTTTGGTTTGTTTGAACAAATGTGGTATTGCACTTGTAAATGTGTGGTTTGGTTAGATTAGAAATTAATAGTTTATTTAAAATTCCATATTTAGGGGGGGTATGTATAGTTTTCTGTGTGACTGTATACCCTGAGGCGGAACCAATCCCAAAGCATTTTTTCCCAGAAGCAAAATTGTTAGTTCAGCTGCGAAGTATATATTTTATTTTCAGCGCTAAATAAAGGGTGTGTCAACATGAGGTGTAGGATTGCAAAGAAATATAATTTAAGAAGAACTCTCATTTATAGTTTTGACCCAAGTTGTTTGAATTTCATTGCCTTAATTTTATCCTGTTCCTCTTAAATCGTTGCATTGTCCTGAAAGAATAAAAAATTAACACTTGCCGTCTTACATTTCGTAGAAAAACATAACCTTTATAATTTTTATACATATCTATATATTAACGTATAACCTAAAGAACAAAATGTATATTTTTAATAGCGCAAGTACAGTTCTAGAAACAAATGAACTGAAGATTCTATGAACAATGACACAAAGTACACTCACGTTATTTCTGCACTGAAACTGTTGTCTCTCTCTCTCTCTCTCTGAGTTCAGTGCGCAACTGACTTTTGCATCTTTGTTCTCTTGAAACAAGTCCTCAAACAGTTGGTATTTTAATAACGACACAGCCATGAGCCATAGAGTGACCAGAAAAAATTTAACTTTTTTTATTTTTAAGGAAGGTTTTTTTAGAAATAGCTTCGATAATGTTTAAAAATAAGTTCTTAAGCATTTTATTGAAAACAATTAATGTTTAGAGGTCACTCCAACTCGTTTTTTACATTTCCCCGTACCAATTTTTTATTCGAACTCTAAAAGCGGAATGTAAATGTACTTTTTAAGCAGCCACAAAATATTTTAAAGGTAATTTTCCATGTTTAAGGAATGGTTTAACTCGAAATTGACATAATTTTTTGGCTACGGTAATTAGTTTCCGAGATGCTAGCGATTTCATAAAAAAAAAAAAAAATTCCTAAACTCCATTTTTAAGATGTCATATAAAAAGAATGAGACCACGCAAAATATTTGTAAACAGTTTTAATTACTATTAATTTTGTGATGAAAATACTGAGAACAGTATTGTATTATATCTAAAAATGTATAAACTATGACCCAAAAACGGAAGAACTAATTTTCGAAAAAGTTAAATTAAGCGAATGGAACAGTAACAAAGATATTTTTTAATTTCAACCTAACGTCAATTTTTCAAAAAATCTTTTGGCATATTTCTTATTGAACAAATAATTATAACAAATGATGTTGCCTAAGCAGACAACTTCAATGGAAAGATAACAACCAATGAAAAGCAATATCAAGACTTACTACAAGGAGTTATACATGTATAATAGAACAAAATTCCTATCGTGTACGAAGGTCAATATTACCGAAAGTCTACAAAAATTTTAACGATTATTTAATCATGAGTCATTTATATATCTAAAGCTTTGTTATGTTTTATTTTAAGTAATTAAAAGAACTCAATACTCTGTTTACATTAAACATGTTTCTTTTTTCTTTATTTTTCAGGAGTAGAATCTCCTGATATAATTGTACAAGGTAGGAGTGACAGTTCTTTCGCCTTGCGCCAACTGTCAAAAATAGTATAAATTAGAGAACGAAAAAAGAAGAAAAGAAAATAGAAAACAAAATATACAAGCAAATGACAGTCGGTGCAAGGTACTGGTGAGAAAAAAGCAAGTTGTCACTCCTACCTTGTATAATTGTATCATGAGTAGAATGAATTTTATAAGAAATATATCAAAAGATTTTTTGAAAAATTGACGCCAGGTTGAAATAAAATAGGCAAAAAAAAATCTAGAAAGTAATAGAAAAGTTCCTGATATCTTTGTTACTGTTCGAGAGTAATACTTAGTACCCAGCAGAAAAGTGGACCAGATTTGAAATAGTTCTGAACTAGTTCCAAAAAGGACCAGTACTAGTTCCACTACAATACCCTTTAACATTGAACGAACTGACGCTTTTTGCGGGTTGATGTCATAGGAAAAGACAATTGTCCCCAGAAACACTCATTTTTCCCTATATTTGAACTAGTTGCCTGAAAGTGGTCCTTTTTTAACTAGTTTTAAAGTGAACACATCAAAAGTGTAAGAATTTAGTGCAATGGAAAGGTCCTAAAGATCTAATTTGTACCATATTTTCCATCCACAATCCAGAAAACATTTTGTCTATAAACAATTTTGTTTTATTATTTTTTCTTGTGCGCAGAAAATTTTAAAAAGTAGGCAGAACGCGTTTATTTTTGTCAGCAATACTTTTGAAAACAAAAGCAAAGATAACTGTTCTACACTGAACGCCTTTTGTACTTTTTCAGAGCTACTGCGAACTGCGCTAGAAATGAACTAGTTCACTTTTTCAATTCACTCCAAAATAACTGCTGGGTACTATCAGCTGCTTTGGTACACGACTGAACGTGCTCTTTGTGACTGAATGCAGTCGCTTCGTTTAAACGCCTATTTGAAATTTAGCATTTATGCTTCTTTTTCGCGAAAAAGTTTTCAGCGGGAGTTTTTATAATGATAGTACTAATGAGAGTACTTTTTCGAAAATTAGTTCTTTCGTTTTTGGGTCAAAGTTTATGCAATTTTAGATATAATTCAATACTTTTTTCAGTATTTTCATTAGAAAATAAAAGTACTTACAACTGTTTACAAATATTTTTCATGGTAAGTCCCTTTCATTTTATATGACCTCTTAAAAATGGAATTCCAGAAATTTTTATTTTATTAATTCGCTAATATCTCGTAAATGAATTACCGTAGCAAAAGTTATGTCAATTTCGAGTTAAACCCTTCATTCAACATGAAAAAACCTTTAAAACAAGTTATTGCATCAAAAAATACATTAACATTCCGCTTTTAGAGTTCACATAAAAAAATAGTTCGGTGAATACGAGTTGGTGCAGCCTCTAAACATTAGTATTTTTCAAAAAAATTTTCAGGAACTAATTTTAAATCACTATCGAAGCTATTTCTCAATTACTTTCCTTAAAAATGAAAAAAAAAATTCTTTTTGGTCACTCTAATGAGCCTACCTTGTTATTGTATCACGGACACAACTGCACTGTGGCTGCTCTGAACAAACTACAGTTCTGTAGTTCTTATGATATTGGGGATATCGATTACCCAATAAACCGAATTTGACAAAATTTGCATTTACGTCATTGTTCTTCTATACTGACGATATATTAACCCTTGATGAACTTTCCATACAAAGCTTTTCATATCGAATTTATTTGTTTAAACCTTTTTGCAATTGTTTACGGCACAATACAACATTCAGACCACTTTTGATGAATAGAGAAAAATTTTAACGTTGCAACAACAAAGCTTTTCATATCGAATTTATTTGTTTAAACCTTTTTGCAATTGTTTACGGCACAATACAACATTCAGACCACTTTTGATGAATAGAGAAAAATTTTAACGTTGCAACAACAAACCAAACAAATTAAATATATTTATTTCTACATTATCGCATTTTAATTTCACTAACCATATTCATATCCACATAATCTGTAGTGACTCCATTTTGCAGTGTAACCACTTCTGTGAATATAAGTTGAATAAAACTCAGTCATTAACTTAAAATAATCAGAATATTTTTATACAAATGTATATATAATTTATTAATAAAATAATTTGCATTTTTAATTTATATTAACAGGCAATCATTTATATGCAATAAAAAATAACAAAATAAAAAAAAACCCATTGAACTTTATACAAAAGCAAAGCAATTCGTTTTATTTTCGACTATTTCCAGCATTTTATTTTTTCCAGCAAAATGCAGCAATAAAAATCTATAAAAAAGCTTTTGTTGCAAAACAACATAAACATACATGTACACATTTGCAGGTAGTATTAAAAATTTCATTTTATATACCTCACCAAAACTAGCCCCGACCTCTCCTTCACCACTTTACCTTTACTAGATCGTGTGCAAGAATTCAATAAAAATATTCGTTACCGCCAGACGCTGCAGTGTTTTGGCCAATTTAGTTGTGGCAAGAAAATGCAGCTGCGCCTCATAGTTCCTGGGAAATTCAATGCTTACGGCCAGCAGTGCACAAACTTATATTTTAACTACGCTAGGAACTCCTGAAGACTAAACTAAACACTTTGGCAAGAAAGTAGAGCAGGGCGCGTGGCAAATGCTTCTGTTAACAGAAGAAACTAAAGTTAATGAAGCACTCAGCAATGCTCGGTGCACTTTACTCGGCAGCGTCGGCGGTACTGATGAGCCAGATATTCGCTTCAGTTATTACAATAAAGGCAGCAGCTACGGCAGCCAAACACCACATCAAAGTATTGCAGCGTTTGAGCAGCGAATAGTTACCGGGCTATGAGGACTAAACGCCAACGTTGGCAAAAGCTGAAATAGGGTTTTGTATTAAAAGACTTTAATATATGAAAAGATTTTCTCAGCGCTGAAGTTAAACATTTCATTCTAAATTTTCTTATTTTGGCTTGAAATTAAAATGAAACGATTTTTATTTTATTTTTATTTTTGTTCTTTTTCTTATTTCTTGTTATTTACTTACTTCAACCAAGATGTACAGGTGGAACACCTTTTTAATTAACTTTGCCTGTGCCAGAAAGGGGATGACAGGTAAGTGGGTTGAAGCGAGGGTCCGTGAAATGAAAAATGTGAAAGTGACTGTTGTATGTTGTGGGGGGAAAAACTTGGGAATCATATAAATTTTAGATTGAGACGAGTTTTCAGCTCAGAAGTTCATATTTTTTGGCTCGAAATTCAGTTGAAATCTTAAATAACAGTGAATTTAAATGAAGCAAAAACAAAAATACTAATTTCAAGCGTTTTTTGAGTAGGCTTTAACTCTCTGACCAATGGTTTTGTAAATTTTTAAAGTATATTTTAATTGAATATTCCAGTTTAAGCTTACATTATTTATTTTTGGTTCGAAGAGAATGAACAAATATATTTGAAATGTGTAATGGGATCAAAGCCGATTTGAAGATACCAGTCAGCCGGATTCCAGATTTACTAATCAATCAATTCTATATCGAACACTGTACAGTTCTGTACGATTTAATGTGAACACATCATAATTATAACAATTGAACTTTTTTACACAGTTAGCAACACTTGCATGGCAAAGTAGAGGCCATTTTGTTTTATTGCTATGACAGTCAGTGAGTAATGAGACATACTAAGCTACAGACAAGAATTATTGTGCTTTTGCTGAAGAGATTTTTATTTGCTTTTTATTTTTGAAGATGGATATTACTCCCAAAAAATGTAATTTCTTCTCTGAGAAATTTGTTTCTCTGAGTGAACACACATCTATGACTCAAAAGATATTGCAAAGGAGTGTGGCGTGAGTTTAGGAGCTGTCAACAAGATTTTGAAGCAAAAAAGGGTCATTGGGACGATTGAGGTAAACAGAAAAGAAATTTGTGGAAGGAAAAGAAGGGCAGCAGCAAGGGATGAAGCTTTTTTAATAAGGGAAAGCAAATTAAACCCTAGAAAAGGCAGCCAAGAATTTCAGCAAGGCTTAACACACTCTGGACTTATTGTTCATGACTCCACCTTACGAAAATGACTTATAGAAGAAGGAAGAAAAACAGTCAGACTTAAAAAAATACAGCTATCGACTGCTGCCATGATGAAAAATACATATGATTGGTCAAAAAAATATGTGAATTAGACTGTTGAAGATTGGAAAAAGTGTTATTTGTAAATGAGAGCTATTTTTTGGTGAAAACGAAAAATTTACGACAGCTCATATTGATCAAACAGTTAAAAATCTATTAAAGGATGTTCTGGGACTCCTTTTTTATAAAGGTACCAGATGCCTTGTGCCGATCGAAGGCACGATGAACTCGCAAAAATACTGAAACTTTCTAGAACAGAAATTGGAAGCTGCACTAAGAAAATTTGAAGCCAATAGTCAAGCAGTTTTTCAACAAGATCTAGGACAAAAAGAGATCATGCCTTGAATGGCCAGGAAACTCACCGGATCTTAATCCGATTGAAAACCCGTGGGCTATTGTAGGTTAGGTTAGGTTGATGCGGCTGTCTCTTATGAGACACACTTTGGCAATTAGGCCCGTTTTGGTACCAGGGATTAATTTAGTATCAACTCTATAGGAAATAATTGGAGCTGTTTATGAAGCTGAGTATCCGGTAGACCAAAGATTTTTAGAGTTCATCTAGATCACTGTGGAACCAGTTATCTAGGAAAGGGTGGCGTTTTCTGGCCAGCGCTGGGCATGTGCAAAGAAGATGTGTTGTGGATTCTACCTCCTCCTCGTCTTTGCAGCTTCTGCAGAAGTCGTTATGGATGATTTTTAATCTTCGGGAATGGTTTCCAATTAGTCCTGTTAGAACGCCTATGACAGAAATCCCTTCTAAGAAAAATTAGTTCCTTTGAGCGTTTTAAGTTCAGGTTTGGCCAAACTTGGCACGACGTATGGCATGTGCTACCCGTAGACCACCTAATGTTGGTACTTTCAAGGGATTGTTCATTTGTGCGTAATTTACATGTGGCGAGAGGTATTCTTATTTGTTCCTTATCTGTCGATAAGGGTTTGATAGTACCGTTACGAGCGAGTTCGTCTGCTTTGCAATTTCCTGGGAAGTCTCTATATCCAGGAATCCAATATAGAAATATATTGAGCTGCTCTGACATCTCATTTAGAGATATGCGGCAGCTTAGGACTGTTTTAGATGTTGTTACAACAGATTCCAGGGCTTTCAAAGCGGCTTGACCATCAGATAGAATACAAATATCTCTAGTTAGATATCTCTGTGTAGAGACCCCAGTTGACTTGTTTGAGATTACGGAAGCTACGTGATCTCGGAGCAAAGTCCTCTAATTAAAAAATAATATACCTATTGTCAGAGAAGGAATGTTCTTTTGAAACTTTCCAGTTCCTAATTCTATTCGATAAAAGTTCGGAGGCAAGAGTAAAATCAAAAAAAAAAGTAAAATAAAACTTCCTGCCTGTTACTAATAATGAAGGTAGTTTCATTACCCACATTACTTATAATAAGATTGGTAGTAAGGATATAATCAAAAAGAGACTCACCCCGTTTGTTCGTGTCTGAGCTTCCCCAGATCACATGATGAGCGTTAGCATTGCACCCGAATATGAGGTCTTTAGCTTCTGCTGCCGTTGTGGAGACCAGGATTTGTATGTTGTCTTCTGGGAGGACTTCATGATCGCGGGCCAGATATGCTGATGTGAGCCACAAACTATTATGGCCCATCTCAATGCTTATGGCCACAGTGTCCTTGTTACTAAAATTAGACAGAGTAAAAACACTCAGGGCGTCCGTGGCGTAGTTGGTTAAAGTGTGTGGCCTCTATGTCAATGAACCAGGAGACCCGGGTTCGAATCTCAGCAGCGACAGAAAATTATTTCAATTAAAATGATTTTTCTGTTTGGCCGCCACCTCTCTGCAGACAATGGCAAACTTCAGAGAGGAATCAAAATGGCATGTAAAGCTTCTTGAGAACAAGAACATTACGTTCATTACCGTTCAGAGTCAGCGTGAAACCTGTCGGTCCGGTTCTCGGTCAATTGTGTACAAACTTAATAACACGCACACCACAATTGATCATCAAAGTCCTTTCAAGGGCTGAAATGACCAATTATTTATTTTTTTTTTTTTTTTTTAAACACTCAGATGATTTCTGATTAAAATACACGCCCTCGGTTTTAAGGGAGCTTGGACTTCTCCTGTGATACCTACCACCTACTTCAAAGAAGATTTTCTGCTCCTCGATTCGCTGGTTTTCCGGTATGCGATTACTGCGGTCCTGTATTCTCAACACTGCTTTCCGAGCTGCTTTGTCTATTCTTTTAATGGGTGGCGCTCTTTTAGCCGGAGTTGACTTGCCACTTCCTCTGGAGCCAGGCTTGGTGGCCAGAGCAGCAGTTTCCGTCGCAGGTTTGGTGGGTGGCTTGATGTGGGGGGCATTAAAGATCGCATGTCTGTAAGGTGTTCATCCGATTCAGCGTTAAAAGACCGCGTGTCTGATGCAGCTGAAGGTTGCATCTGTTTGGCGTTTTGAGACTGCCTGTCTTGTGTTGTGTTTGTTTATGTGACCACCCCATCCTCGGTAGATGAAGAGAGTTAAACTGACAGGCTCTGAAACCCATCCTCAAACGGGATCGGAATCGCATTCGAATGCTATACAACCTCTTCGCGTGGAGCCCGTATCCAGCCTGAGATTTGGTTCAGGGTCTGCCAGTATGGTGGTCAATTCAAAAGTGGGGAAAATATGTACACCGCACCCTAACCCAAATGCCGCGGTAAGGCCACAGTTACTCTCTGAGGCGGCCAGGTATCAGAGAGGCTCCGTAAAAATACCGGCAGTTTTTATACTCCCTACCTGCAAACTATCCAATAGGCACGGAAACGCTTAACACCCTGGATTAGGGAGTGGGATAGCTCTAAGTTCATTGCTCCTCAATAACCTGTATGACATGGGTGACGCTACCAGGAACCAAAGCTCCAGTCATCATAGCCTATTGAGTCCTTGCAACTTAAGCTCCTACACCGCAGCAAGGTGACTATCCATGTAGAGGTGGGCTAATGTAAAAGTTAGAATTCGTAAAATTGGTTGAACACCAAAAGTAAAACTGATTGAAGCTGCAATCCATATATGGTTTCGGGACCATAAATTATTAGCAAATATTAGAAAACTAAAAAACTTGTTGATTCTATGCCAAAACGTGATGAAGAAGTTATAAAAGCCAAGGGAGGATATATTAAGACAATTTAAAATGTATTCTTTTATCTGTTTTATTCGTTTATAACTAATAAACGTCGATTGTTTTCAAATTATCACTTGTAATATATTTCGTACAAAATACCTAGTACCCAGTTATCTATATGGTTCAGATAGCTCATGCTAATTTCTAAGCATAAATAAAGAACATTTTGTCTACTTTAAACAAAATATTTGTATATTTTTCTTTATGAGTACAAATAAATAGTGGAATTATACGTATTACGATAAATCAGTAAATTTGTGGTGGTGACATCATTGGACCATTTTTTCTTCGAAAATGAGGATGGGAACAACGTTTCGGTCAAAGGTGAACTTTACAGAGCCATGTTCACCGACTTTTTTTTTACTGAATTTGGAAACATGAATTGGGACGACCTCTGGTTCTTACAGGATGGCACGCCATGCCACACAGCCTAAGCCACAATCGAACATTGTGCGCACCAGATTTCCAAACCGTGTTGTCAGCCGTCTTGGCGATGTCAATTGGCCGCTTTTGTGGGGAACCGTGAAGGGCCGATGTTATGCCAAAAATCCGGAAATGATTCAAGCACTTAAGGCCAATATCATCCAACCAATCCGTGAGCTACAGCCACTTGAACGACGTTGTGTTCCATAATTAATGGAAATATTTCTTCTTACTAATAAAGCCATAAAAATGGAAAAAATTATCATTTTATTGCATTTAAAAAAACAAATAAAAACTTGTATTTGGCCCAACCCTGTATCCCTGTATCCCATCCCAATAAAACAAAGTCGTGACTTGTGTTTGTAATTCGATAACTCAAGAACGGAGCGTCCTATTATTTTATATTTCAGACGGCTTTGGTCATATTAGACCAAAATTTACACTTTAGTTCATATGGTCACTATTGGCAACGGTACTACAAATGTGTGGGGAGCTCTATAAATATGCTGGAAGTATTTATAGAGAGAACAAAATCGTGTAATGGGTTTTAACTAGAGAACGGATCCCATAACTCGAGAACGGAGCATCCGATTTGCTTGGGGTTTTCTTTGTTGTATTTTTCTTGGCCGTACAATAGTTCTTACATCAAACTTGTTTGCAACACCCTCTTTTGCCACCCACAAATTAATGAAAATCTTATATTTCAGACGGCTTTGGTCATATTAGGCTTGAAAACGGCTGGACCAAATTGGGTCCATCTACTAGAAAACCGTGACAGATATTGGAAAAGGGGGTGCGGCTCCGCCCATATAAACCAAATATTTATATCGAATAGCTTGGAAGTAAAAGTCACAGAAGATTGAAACTCAGAATAGAGTTATCGCTTGGCGATATCCTTCTAGTAGAAAACTTGGGCGGAAATTTGACAATGGGGTGTGGCTCCGCTCATACAAGCAGGAAGTAAATAATTAGCCAGATATTACCAGATTCTGTGGCGTCCGTGGCGTAGTTGGTTAAAGTGCTTGGCCGCTATGTCAACGAACCTGGAGACCCAGGTTCGAACCCCAGCAGCGACAGAAAATTATTTGAATTAAAATAATTTTTCTGTACGGCCGCCACCTCTCTGCAGACAATGGCAAACCTCAGAGAGTAATCAAAATGCCATGTAAAGCTTCTTGAGAATAAGAACATTTCGTTCATCGCCGTTCGGAGTCGGCGTTAAGCCTGTAGGTCAATTTCTCGGTCAATTGTGTACAAACTTAATAACACGCACAACACAATTGATCCTAAGAAGCTAGGTCAAAGTCCTTTCAAGGGCTGAAATGACCAGTTATTTATTTTATTTTTTTTACCAGATTCTACTGGAAAACTGTCACGGGCATTGGAAAAGAGGCGTAGCTTCGCCCATACAAGCCAAATTTTCGATTCAGAATAGCTATGGAAGTAAAAGTAACAGAACGTTGTAACTCAGAATGTAATTACCACTTGCTGATGCCTTCTACAAGAGAACCAGGACGGGTTTTGGAAAAGGGGGTGTGGCTCCGATCATACACGTCCAGTTTTTGATATCCAATAGCTTTGGAATTAATCTTTGCATAACAATATAACTTAGTATGGAGTTACTAATGGCTAAAATCTTTCTACTGGAAAACTGGCTCGTGCATTGGAAAAGGGGGTATGGCCCGATTTTCGATACAGAATAGCTATGGAAGTAAAAGTCACAGAACATTGAAACTAGTAACGAAATTGCCATCTGAGAGTGATCCTGCTACTGGGAAACTGTAACGGACAGTGAACCATGAGCATGGTGTCAGACTTAGGGTCTAATAAAAGTTTTGAATTTACTTATTATTTTTCAATGTACTTGCCGGGTGTAGCAACGCGTCGTCTATCACTTTTAACAAATTTAAAAATTGTTGAACATAAAGGGTGTTCCCATCAAGGCATGTGGTACTTTGATTTTGAATAAAATGCAAACGGTTTGGAATTTTTTCAAATAATTTATTTTGTTTGAATCACACAATAGTCAGACAATAGGATTAAGTGTGAAAAGTTATTTTGTGGATATGTCTACCGCGAGCATTCCGTAGATATCTCACTCTATTGGCCATATTTTCCATTACATTTTGCAGCATGGCCACCGGAATGGCCCGAATTACCGATGTAATACTGCTTTTTAAGTCTGGAATCGTCTTCGCATCATTCACATAGACTTTATCCTTTGTGTAAACCTAAAGAAGAAAGTCTAACGGTGTCAAATCGCATGATCTTTGCGGCAAATTCACATCACCGCGACGAGAAATTACACGGTTCAGAAATTCAAGAGGCAAAAAGTCCTAATTGGGGCGAGGTGTGTGTGGTTTAGTGCCATCGTGTTGAAACCACATATCCTCCAGAGCCTGAGCTTCAACCTCCGGAGCAAAATAGTTCACCAACATAGTGTGGTACAGCTTAGAGTTCACATGTTCAGTGTTTCCATCCTCATCTTCGAAAAAAACGGCCCGATGATGCCTCCGACCCATAAACTGCACCAAACAGTGACTCCTTAGTCACAGTGATCCCTTATGGATTTTTCGAGCCCCAGATACGGCAGTTTTGCTTGTTAACATAGCCGGCGAGGTGGAATTGAGCCTCGTCCGAAAAGACGATTTTTGAAAAAAATCATCATCTTCAGCAATCATTTGCAGGGCCCAATCAGCGAATATACGCGTTGTGCATGGTCACGAGCAAACAGCTGGTGCGTCAATTGAACTTTATATGGGTGTAACTTCAAGTCCAAGCGCAAAATTTGATGCATGGAGGTTGCAGAAATGGCCAATTGTTGCGAACGATATCGAATAGACATTTGGGGGGACTCGACGACACTTTCACTTACGGCAGCAATATTCTCAGCACTACGTGATGCCCGCACTCTGGTTGGCTTCGGAACATAAAGGACGGACCCAGTTTGATAAAATTTATTCACAATGTTGCGCACAGTTCTTTCACTAATGTGTTGATTACGACCCTATTTTTGGTGAATCGGTCGTAGCGCTTACGCCATCGACTTGGAATTTAAGATGCAAATTCTTTCGTGTAGCGATCCATAACTAAAATCCTATACTGTAACAATGACAATGACACAAAATATGGTGGACAAGGGTCGATAATGCAGATTTTAATCGATAACAAAGTACAACACCAACAAAACAACAAAAAACAAAGTTGCAACAGCCTTTATTAGGTCTGTTTCCGTACTTTTTGGACTAAAAATGGCGCAACTGTCAAAAACTTGAGAGAGTAAGGAAAAATCCCTCAAAAATAGAGAAAAACACAAAGTACGAGAACGCTTTTTTTTTTTTTTTTTTTTTTTTTTAGCTTTGAACCAAGGATTTCAGGTGGAATGCCTATTCAGTCAAGTGTGCCTTGGTTCGAAAATGGGGTGATAGATTAGTGGGAAGGAAAGGGCAATCAAGTGAAGCACGTGTAGGATGCTCTAAGCGTGGTGGAAAGCCAAAGAAACATGTGAATTTGAATCAGAGGCAAGTGTTTTGCCTTTACCTCAGTCAATTCAAGTTATAAGGCAATCTCATCCACAAACTTCTCTACCATCAACTACAACTTCAAGTTGTAAATATTGATGAATTTTTAATTTCAGTTGATTAGAAATGAGGATAGAAAATTTAGAAAGGTTTTTAAAGCGAAGGACCATGGCCTGGCCGGGAATCGAACCCGTGACCTCTGGGGTGGCAGTCGAGCACGCTACCAACTCGACTACCGAGGCCGCCTTTAACAATATTGGAATTAATTCCCAAATGAATATTTTTATTTAGTTTTTATTTTTAGTTTTTTAAATAGTTTTTTTTACTATTTACCATATATATGTTTTCCATTCCAATAGTTTTTATATATTTCAAAGAAGTTCTGATGTTTCTGCAATATCTTTGCTAGCTTGTAAACAGCTGATTTTAAGTAGTTTGAAACTTTTACCATTTTTTCCAGAAGAAATTTCTTAGACTAAGACTTGAAAATTTTGTCAGGTAGAAGAAATGTTTTACTCTCTCGATTGCACTCTCTTTACCATTTTTTCGAGTACGGAAACGGTTCTAGAACTAAAACCTGCAAAATTGGATTCAAACTTTAGAGTACGGGAACAGACATATTATTAACTTCTAACAGAAAGCCACGCCCAATTTTTAAGCAAACTTAAGGAGAACATTGAACCTTTTTTTATTTGTTTTTCTGTCCCACCTTCTTTTGGCCTCAAGCACTATTGACAAAATTTCATTAAATATATGTTTACTTAAGCAAAGTTTTACATTTGTAATCAAACAACCACGCCTTTTTTTCAACTTTCTTACACTTTTACTTTTTCAACGTCAACTTTTTCAACGTACGAGTAATAAAATATTGTGGAAAATTAAGTCAATCGCTCGCGGTTAAATAGATAACAACAGTAAAAGTTGCTGTCACGGCGCCATACGTTCCAAAAATAATGACGATAGATATAGTTAATAGAGGGAGTCTTATTTGGAAATAATCAGAAATAAAAACAAAGGGTTCTTTTTTTTCTTGTTTTCTAAATAAAGAAGTGATTTTAATTCGAAGTAGTTTCATAAAGTGGTGGGTGACTTTATATTAATGGAAAGTCATTGAGCAAGATTGCTTAATTTTCCAGTTTGTTGTTCTAAGGAAAGAAAAATGTGGTGAGCACATTCTAAGTCATTATAAAGCATTCCCCCAGCGTCCCCTCCGTTAAGCTACACAAAAGAAACATGAAGAGATACGAAGAGTGCTCGTACAAAAGTCGTTATTATCAGGTGCTGCTGCGACCAAGAACTGCCTTTCGAGAGGGCGCACGTTGATTAATGAATTAATGAGGTTAGCTTTTCACCTGAAATGGGGAAACAAACCATGGTATTTTTTTTTTGAGATTTCAGATGCAGAAGTGTTTCTGATGCCTTCACTTGGCTTCTGGTAATTGCGTGAGTTGAAGAGGTCGCCACTTGCAGATAACATGCGAATATTAAATACCCTACAACAACATTGTTTCATATCTAGGACATAGTGCAGAGCAGGGACACAAACAAACACTCGCACAAACACACACACAAATACACATGAGCCAGGCCATTCACAATGCTCGCTCGAACATGCTTGCATACATTGATGCCAAGCCGGCAAAAGTTTTCTGTCGCCAGTTGTAAATGCTTCCCATAACAATAACAACTGGCTTGAATAGCAGGCAGGTGGAAGTTAAGCGAGACAACGAGCGTTGGTAATGCGTTGCTGACTTCGTCTGTGGATGTGATTGTAGTTGTGATTGTAGATGGCGAAGCCATTAACATCCCATTGTGAGTTTTGGCCTCTGGGAATAAATAAGCTTCGGCAGAATAAAAGGTGTGTGATTAGAAATTTGGTAATACACTTGACGCCATTCAGTGTAGGTATGTATGTATATATGTATGTATTTGTGTGTATTTGTGTAACAGACGAACTACACAAACATTTATTTTGGATTCACAAGTGTGTGTTGGATATTTGGTGGAATTCTACAAGACGCGTTGGTGGGGGAGTCGATGCCACATTCTGTTATGTGTGATGCTCGAAGTTTGAACATAGTTCTTCCTGAATAACATGTTGGAAAGTTTTGAATAAATTACAAAAGAATTCTGCCTCCACATAACTTCAGAAAGTGAAGAAGACTGATTTTAAGGTGTTTGAAAGGAATTACATGCATTCAACATATTAAGGCATACCAACATATGAACCTGGTGCAAAATGGTGCATTCGAAATTAAATTCAACTTCATTTAATGGCGTTTTGTTGTTTAAAAATTTTTTTAGAAACTTAGAATTTAAATGGGGATGAAGCCTTGAGCTTCTGAAGTTTGAAAATCTATAACCTGGAAGCAACCGCGTAGTTCTTACTTAAAATCCTCTTTCCTCTAGCAGTTAAAAGACCATCAACAACCAGCTTAAGGTAAGTTAAAGTTATTCAGTTAATTTTTTATTTATATCTACTTATAAAATCGTTTTTTATTAGAAAAACCCACATATTTTTATATTTCTCAACTAAAGCCAGACGGAAGTTTTACCAATGCCAGGACGAAAGGACGAAACTAGTCACCCTTTATTGGAGATGGACTCCCCGAGGTGTAGGTTTATACGAAACACTCCATCGTATACTGGGAATAACTAATCAATAGCCGATGGTCACAAATACCTTCCGGACAAACTTTTAACTTACGATAGAGCACTTCCAGCTATATTCAAATTCAGATCATATAAAATCCCAAGACCTGTTGAGACGTGCCAATTACAATAAGGCATTGACTCCATAAAAATGAGACATTGAAAGAAATTGAATCCTTCCACTTAACGGATTTTTAAATCAACTCAATAATTGGTTGACACAAAGGTTTTCCAGGAATTTCATTTTCACTTACAATAGAGTACTTTGGGCTGTTTTCAAATTCAGATCAGACAAATCTCCATGACTTGATGAGACATTTCTTTTAAAACAAGGTATTGGCTCCTAAACAGCAAGGCGTTGAGTGCTTTCACTTACACGGATATGGAAATTCAAGCTTTCACTACATTCCCAAAGCCTTCACTAACTAGCAAAAAAAAAAAGATCACCCAAAGATTAATTTAGGATCGCTCCTTTGCGAGAAATGGATTACTCCACAAACCACCGAGCCTAACGCATTCTGTACTCCTCTTTAACATGTCCTTACGGACAAACACTCGTTTTGAGTTCCTAATGGAGGAGTAAATGAGTATTCTTTTTGACTTCAGAAAGGAGGACGGAGGGAGTAATGTTTTTTATATCCAAAAAGAGCACAAAGGAATAATTATATTTAACCAAAGAAAGAGCACAAATACATATACATATAAATACACTAAAAAAAAAATAAAGAATTCGATTAATAGTGAAAACTGTTAAATTTCAACCAACAGACGAGTTTCTTCAATTTAACAGTCTGAAATGTTAAATTAACAGTGGATTGATGAAGTAAAATACTTATCTTATCAACAGTTTAGACTGCTAATTTAACCTTGAACCCGTCTATCGGGTCATATTGGCCCGAGGCACTTTTTATTTGCAAAAAAAAAAAAAAAATCAAAAATTAAAAAAAATTAATGAAAAACCAGAATGAAAAATTGTACATATGTGACATGTGTGTATTGCAGAGACAAAAAACTGACATGTGCACAATACGTTTATCTGGGTCAAAATAACCCGACATTTTCTACCATACGATTTGTATGAAGGATCAGTTGTTGTAGTACTTTTTTCACTTATTTTTTCTATTGTGCAATCCTTTCTAAATTTTTTACAACTGTGAGCGCATTGGAAGTGAGAGACAGCATTATTCTGTCGTTGGCGTATGTACTTTTCATACTTATGTACACTTACACGTATGAAAACATGCTTTTTGTATGGATATATTGTGCATGTACAGTAGACCGTACCTCAAAACAAAAGTTCGTCGTATACCAGCGAATATGACGTATTTTTGCAAGACAATTACGAACAAAAAATTTTTTTGACCGAACGTAGGGGTTGCACATTGACATATAACTTCATATCTCTGGTGTTTATAGTCGGATTTTACAGTTTGGTATATCAATGTTTTTGTCTTAAGGAGACCAATATGACCTTTCTAGAGGTCATTGACCTCAGGTGTACCGTTCTAGTACTTACCCTCCAGTTCTCAGTTTCTACCATCCTAATGTGCCACCCTAATATCAAAAAAAAAGCTCTTAAAATTTCATTAATCTTTTGCTCAGAAAGTATATCGATATTTCCAGCAGAAGTATTTTTAAAAAATTTTTGAAAATTTTTTCCGAACGTAGGGCTCCCTTTTTTCATTTTCATCATATCTTCGGAAGTAAAAGTCTGATCATAATGAATGACATATCGATGTTTTTGTCTGAAAGAGACCAATTATTTTTTTTTTTCAAAATAAAAAAAAATTTTCCTACAAGTCCTTGGAAGGTCTTAAATTGATTTTGAGGAATTTTAAAGCTTTTAATTTTAAAAAGAATAAAAAATCTGTAACGCCAATGCTAAAAGAGGTATCAACATTATTTTTGTTGTGATTTATTAAATATACAATGTATTATTATTTTATTTTTTCACATTCTTGCAATAACTCCTCCTTTGTAGCCGGTGTTGGTAGGTGTTCCTTCGCAACTAATTGCAATTTAGTGATCCATGCTATAATTTTCTTTATTCAAATATTCCACGATGCTCCTCTGGACACCTCCTGCAGTGCTGTCAGCAGGTGTAGCATAGCCGATGAATTTTGAATTTGGCTCTTTCACAATGGTGACATGTTCTTCATTCACAACAACGTTACGCGTCACATTTGCCTCCGTGACTCTTTTTAAAGTTGGCTCTTTTTTCCCATCAAACGAAATACACGTTAGCAAACCATCACACTTAGCTGCTGCTAAAGCCTCTTTTCGAAATTTGACACGTTCTCTAAATACTTTATTTTTTGTAATGATAAGCCCATCCATGAATTGAGTTATTTTTTCTGCTGTTTAGGAAGATAACTCCTCTTCAGCTTTTGGAGTAATCGACAATTGTAAATCTTTTATTAACATGGTCGCATGCAGTGCATCAAAGAGAACTGATGTGTCGCTGCGATCCAAGGCAGAACTATAATTTCGCAGTGATATGTCCGCCACTGCAAAATTTTTTTGTATCGTCTGTGATTCGCTTACGTTTTGTTCAAATTCCTCTTCGTGCTCGCTATATGGCTCGTACCCAACGCTGACAGAGTACACCGCATTCGATGTTGCAGCAACTGACCTTACTTCTACAGTGGCAGTTCTCATCGACACTGTTTCATAGACATCATCTAATGCCATTGATCTTGGACCGCACTGATCAATAAAGAAAATTTTTGCTGCGTCTGGAATTTTATTTGAGGTGTTGCAACTACACGGATTGTTGCTTCCAATGCCACACTTACAATGCGAAATTTTAAACAAATTATTTCAAGCATTCACGTTATATCTCAATCGATTTTTAGAAATTGTATAATAGTTATCCACAAGTACATCTACACGTTTCCGAACCGCCGCTAGGGTTATAATTGGTATGCCGTCGCATTGCCACAAAACGATTACATTTCTAACAGCTTCTTGTTTAAAAACATCCAACTTTCGACTTTTATCACTGTTATGCCGCAGATACAATAAAAAAGTTATAACATCATACTCCGTTGGTAATTTGGTATTATTTAAGTCACTCGCACTCTTCACGTCACTCTTTTACGAGCTTTAAAATTCCTCAAAATCAATTTAAGGTCTTGCAAGAACTTGTAGGAATATAGTTTTTTTTATTTATTTTAAAAAAATGCCACAATTTTATAACTCATAGTTTTTTTATTTTGGAGAAAAAATAATTGGTCTCTTTCAGACAAAAACATCGATTTGTCATTCAATAGATATGATCAGACTTTTAATACCAAAAAGATGATGAAAATGAAAAAAGGGAGCCCTACGTTCGGCAAATAATTTTCAAAAATTCTTTAAAAATACTTCTGCTGGAAATATCGATATACTTTCTGAGCAAAAGATTAATGAACTTTTAAGAGCTTTATTTTTTTGATAGTAGGGTGGCACATTAAGATGGTGAAACTGAGATCTGGAGGGTAAGTACTAGAACGGTACACCTGAGGTCAATGACATCTATAGAGGTCATATTCGTCTCTTCGAGACAAGAACATTGATATGAAGTTATATGTCAATGCGGGACCCCTACATTCGATCAAAAAAAAATGTTTTCCGTAATTGTCTTGCAAAAATACGTCATATTCGCTGGTATACGGCGCACTTTTTTTTTTTGCATAGGAGGTGGTACGGTCTAATGTACAGTGTTCTCTTATGTGTTGTCTTTTAGTATTTGCGTTATATCATGCTAAAAAACAATTGGAAAAGCGATGTAACACTCCAACGAAACAATCAAAAAGGCCGTGTTCTATTCGGAAACTTTTCACTCGTGGTAGAACAGAAGACTTGAATACAATTTCTGTCGAAATATAATTGGCATTTTTACTGTGCCAAAAGAACGATGAAATTTTGACAGCTAAAAATTTTGACGTTTAAGGTTTCGGTAGAGTAGTAGCAAAAGAAGAATTTAATTTAATTTGCAAAGTTGTTAATATATACTAAAAATTAACAGTATTTTATGCAAATATTTTCTAATTCTGGTTGCTATGCTGTCCGAAGCACAAAATTTTTTTTCTATGTTTGCTTGTGTCAATAATTCTCTTGCCGATTTTCAAAATTTATACTAGCCCCTGGGGCAACGGCTACATGCATTTTTGACAGTCATATTCACCTCACATCTGCCAAATATTCTCATTCAGACTGTCAAAATTTCGTCCTCCGAGTGAAAATTTCCCGGATAGCAGACGGTCTAAGAATTGATTTGAGTTTAATTGGTATGAAGCTAAAACGCCTTACAGAATCGCTTCGAATGCCACAAGTTTAGGTAAATAAATAATCAATAAATTTTTTTCCATTTCAAATGAATGTTGTTCATTCTTGTTTCATTCACTGTTTTTACTAGGATTAGAAACCACGACGTAGATGCGAAGCATATAAGAGTAACAAAACAAAGGATAATAAAACGTCTGCTGTGTGTGACCATTGCTTAAAACTTATGTGACCTTTGCATTATGTTCGTGCTTATTAATCGTGTTACCTTCACAAATACAAGGAACCTGATATATTGGAAGATAACGATGATAATGATAAGGCAGATCTACCAATGCCTAGCACATCAAATGCAGCTCAATCGAATCGGATTTATCAATCGGTTATAAATCTTATGTAAATTGCAAATGTTTTGTGCAAACATACATTAAAAAAAAAAACAAATATTAAAATTAATATTTCATGAACTAACAGCATTTTTAATTTTATATCATTAAAAAATAGAAAATTCCCATACAAAATACACTACGGGTCAATATGACCCAGATAAACGGGATTAAGTTGTAAAACATGTAAATGGGTCTAAGGTTAAAAAACTCGACTGTTGAATAGGATTTAACCATTTCGCTGTTATTTTTTTTTTCTGAGAGCATGTCCGCATTTAATATAATACAATTTTGGTTTTTTACAAAATAATTAAAAAATGTTCATTTATTTCTTTCAAGTCTTCAAGGTCACAAAAAAAAAATTATAGTTAAAAAATAATATAATAACAAATAAAATAATAAAAAAATTAAATAATGAAGTAAATAAATTTTTAATTTTAATTTAAATATTCAAGGAGAATGCGGATTCGGGACAGTTTTTAAACAATAAATCTTTTGGTAAAAAAGAGTACATTTTCGAAAGAATGTTTCGATCAATCGACTACTCCAAATGGATGAATAAGCCATTACTCCGTTATTGCTCGATTTCGGTATTTATCCATACATTTTTGGTACGTTCTCTCACATACCATGTATTCTCTCTATACCATAGGTGAGAAAAAAGCCCAAGCCAATTGCTTTAATTGTAATGACTAATCAGCATTATTTCATGCTTTGCAAACGAAACATCCTTCTTTTCATACAGAGTCATAATGTTTAATATAAATGGAGCTCAAAATAATATTATTGTTACTTTCTACTAAATTTTCGGCATATTCGACAGGAAAAGCTCTCCAAATGCGTCGAATTTCTCGGGAAAGCTGTTTTAGAGTATAGGTGGGTCTCCCTCGAAGCTTCTGCGTGATGTAGCCCCAGACGTTTTCGACGGGATTAGATTCAGGTGATTGTGCAGTCCAATTTTATGTGACGATGCGTTTATCGCGTTTCCAGTCGGTGCAGAGCCGGCTGTGGTGTTTGGGGTCGTTGTCCTCCTGATGAATCCAGTCTTCGTTTTTAATTATAAATTGGCATTTGGCAGTCGGTAATAAAGCCATCTCATCAATTTTGACCATTCTGGCAGCATCGGTAAGGAGGTGCAAAGTGCCGAAACCCTTTTTTGAGAAGCATCCCTAAAGATGAATTTTAATGGGATGTTTAACGGTGGGCTGGACAAAATTACTAGACGACAAAGACCAAGAACGCGGTACAATCGAATAACCTTTTAATTTTATTGTTCCTTCCTTTTCTTTAATCTGTCATCCAATTCAAAGTCCTTTCAATGGCTGAAATTACCAATTCGTTTTTTTTTCATTTTATTTAAATTTTAAAATACCAATTTGCACTAGCCTGTATATTTTATCAAGATTTTGTCACTCATACGCCCCGAATTTTTATAAGACTCAGATTATATAGATACGAAGGATGGATAAGGATATTTTAAATAAAATAATTTTATGCTTCCACGCATAAAATACATTAATTTTTATATAAATGTATGAACAAATACACTAGATCATATCGAAAAATGTGGACCGTATTCTAAGAGATCTCAATGGGATTACATGGGGTTGTTAAGATCACTCTTAAACTTTTCATAAAAAAAAGATGTCTTTCTCTCAAACATGGACAATGTTGCTTATAACGATCTTAAAATGCTTTGGTTTTAAACTATGTACTTCTTAAAGCAAAAGAAAGTATTAAACAATAATATCTTGCCAAGCACGATGCTACTCACGATTTTTATCCACAGTGTCCTGTGTAAAGGTTTTTCGAAGCTAAAGTTATAATCGAGATAGCACAGTACTTTTCATTGTTACCTTATAGTCTTAATTTTGGTGGAATTGATTATAGTATTAACGTATTCCTTAAATTTGCATTTTCCTATTGTTAAGAAATGTATAACTTTTTTAACTTATAACTTTCTATTCTTCTGTAACTAACTCTTATCAAGATCATAACAGGTCATTCAATAAATAGGATAAGTAAAAAAAAAAGAAAATTTTGATAAAACTCGATTATAACACATGGTCCACATATAACACATAAGTCCCGTGACTAAGAAATATAAAAAAATTGTTTGGAAATATTCTTCTTTATTCATTCACATAGGTTCCTTCGAGAGCAATACATTCACTCCACCGCTTTTTTAACTTTTCAATAAAGGTTTTGTAGAACGATATGTGCTTCGCCTCAAAATACGCTTCAGTTTCAGCCATCACCTCTTCATTGGAGCCAAATCTCTTGCCGGCAAGTATTTTTTTTTAGGTCAGCAAAAAGCCAGTAGTCGCTGGGGGCCAAATCTGGCGAATGCGGTGGATGAAGAAGTAATTTGAAGCCCAATTCGTGGATTTTCGCCATCGTTTTCATCGATTTGTGACACGGTGCATTGTCTTGATGAAAAATAATTTTTTTCTTCTTCAAATGAGGCCGATTTTTCGCGATTTCATCCTTCAACAACGATATATAATAATCACTGTTGATTGTTTTTCACTTTTCGAGATAGTCGATAAACAAAATTCCATGCGCATCGCAAAATACAGATGCCATAACCTTTGCAGCCGACTGTTGTGTTTTTGGTCACTTTGGCCTGCTTTCATCGGTTGCTCTGCACTCAGCTGACGACGTTTTGATTCCGGTGTGTAATGATCCATGTTTCATCCATTGTCTCATACCGATGCAAAAATTCATGTTTACTCTTTGCAAACAGTGCCAAACAGCTCTCCGAATCATCACGTTGTTGTTTTTGGTCTGTTTTGAGAAAATGACTGTACGACCAAATTTAAACTCAGCATACCATCCGCAAATGGTTGCTTTTGACAAAGCAGAGTCCGAATAACACTTTCGAAGTGATTGCGCAGCTTGGACGGTATTTTTTCCCATCAAAAAGCAAGGATAAATCAACATGGACCATGTGTTATTAGTAAGAGCAAACTTGCTCATTTATTATGGAACACAACGTCTTTCAAGTGGCTGCCTCAGTTGGCTTTGCAATAGTGCATTCTGTCACACAGCTCCAATTGACATCGCCAATACGGCTGATAACAAGATTTAGGAATTTGGTGGGCAAAAGATCGATTGTGGCATGAGCTATGTGGCATAATCTGTGTGTCATAAGCTGTGTGGAATGGGCTGTGTGGCATTGCGTGCCATCCTGCATGAACCAGAAATCGTCCAAATTCATGTCTCCGATTTCAGTAAGAAAAAAGTCAGTCAACATGGCTCTGTAACGCCCACCGTTGACCAAAACGTTGTTCCCAGCCTCATTTTAGAAGAAAAATGGTCCAATTATGCCATCACTCCACAATCCGCACCAAACTGTCACTCTCTGTGGATGCGTAGGTTTCTGTACAATAACTTGCGGGTTTTTCGAGCCCCATATGCGCCTCGCCAGAAAATGCGCCTCGTCAGAAAAGATGAAATTTCGCCCAAATCATCTTCTTTTCAAATAACACACTATTTGGGCTACACAGCACTCACTTTGGAAATAAGTTTTCAATATTTCCCAACACTGTACGAACGTAAAGCAACTCATTTCTTTCCGCGGAGGTATGATACATGTGTACTTTATGTTAAGATTTTGAATGGGAAACAGCTGTCAGTGTCACAATAACCTATGATTTAAAAAGAAACCACTAGACGGCCCATCCTGTAGTTCTAAATTTAAGAACTGCTTCAAGGTAATCAGTTTTTATCTTTTTTTCTGATTTTTTCTGTTTCATAAACCCGGTATAAGAAAGTTCGCAGAAATTTAATGGCTGGCTAAGCAACCTCAAAAGTATAGGCAATTTCATGTAACGCCCCGCAACGATACTCAAGTATAAATATTTAATAAAGAGGGTGAAATATCCAGTTATACTGAATATCTAATATTTTGACTAAAAATATCCCTTTGGCCTTTTTAAAGACCAAATTTAAACGTAAATACCTTCATAAAAATAATAATTTGTTTTGCTTTTTCTCCCGAACTATATTTTTTCAGTTGGTCAGTTTTCCTTATAGCCCGACGATATGTTTAGAAAAAACTGAAAAATATCCACAAATTTCATTTTGTTTTCTGTCAACTAGTACTTTTTTACTATGAGAGCAAGGTTCTTTCTTACAATGCACATGTAAGATATTACTATGCTATGTACCCATGCTATATTTCTATGCTATACTATATAACTATGCTCATATGCGGGCATGGGCACCACTACATTTAAAGCTTATGTGTTCTTTCTGTGTTTGTCTTTTGTCTTTGCTTTGTTGGTGCGTCTTGTGTTGCTACACAGACCTTTGCTGTCAATTGCTCTCAGCTGGCTCCGAAGCTTGCTCCTTGTCCAAAGCTGCTCATGTGAGATCGAATCTTTATAAGTGTGATTAAACCTATTCGATTTAAGCGATTGAGAGTGATTTGAAAACAATTGCTTTTGGAAAAAAACATAGGTTGGTCAATTCACAATCTCCATGGACTGAATCTATTTTTTTTCGCTCTCTGGCCACCTTGCAATCCCGTCTTTGAATACTGCCAAACATAGTTAGTGTTACCATATTTTTACTAATAATGGGGTATATTCAGTTTTTATCTTTTTCCTTGTAGCCCGACATAGACCCCTTCATAGACCCCCTTAAGCCTCCAAGGGTGAAATTAACATTGAATTCCTGTGCAGACACCGAAAGTAGATATGCCCTTTCTCGCCTTAGAGAGAATAGCATCTATAACAACGTCCGTCTATATCTAGCCTATATGCATAAAGCCCCTGATACTACATGCATAGAAGGAAAGACCAAAACTAATTTAAAAGTTTTAATACAACAGGAAGGGCTGCCGACCGATGTGCACGATTTGCGTCGTATGTTTAATTGCTTTCACGAGCAACTTGGAGTGCCAATAAATCAAGTCAATGCGGATCTTGACACCTATGGCGCCCACGTAAGGTCTAAACATGTCTCTATTCTGCAAAAGTCACGTAAAGAGCATCAGCAGTATTATCGCTCCTAACCTTCACCCTTGTACAACCCCTGTCGCTCAAAACCAGCCCAAATCACCTAACAACATTCCACAAGTAAGGTCCAAGGATCCAGGCCAACCCACCTACTCAATTAATTCTCTCAAAATATTTTATCATAACTGTGGTGGTATGAGAGGTAAACTAAATAAATTATTTATTGATGCTAAATCTTGCCACTTCAAAGTTTTGGTATTTACGGAGACTTGGTTAAATGATACTTTTAAAAATGAGGAAATTCTGGACTGCAACTGGTCTATCTACCGAAATGACCGCAACTATTCCTCCACAGGCCATTCGCGAGGAGGTGGTGTACTAATAGCTACACACAATTCTCTATCAAGTGAGCTTATAGAAACCCCTACTCACAATCTCTTTGAATACCGCATAGTAAAAGTTTGTACAGGAAAGAGTGATATGTACATTGGTGTCATTTACATCCCACCTAGTTCTAGTGATTCATCATACAATGAGTTATGTGAAATAATCACTTCATTTGCAGCAACCTTAAAAGAAGAAGATAGAGTTATTATTTTTGGTGACTTCAACCGTCCAAATATATCATTTGTCATTGACGAAAATGACAACTATCTTTTGCCTGTAAACCTCTCTAGTTCTATAGACTTTACATTGCTTAGTACCTTTTATAGCAATGATCTACAGCAAGTCTCTGCAACACAAAACCAGAATAGCAGGTGGTTAAACCTAATCTTTACTAACTCGTACGACGAAATAAGTGTTGGTCCAACTGTCGAAGCAGAAAATTTGTTTGCAAACACTGTCCACCATACTGCTTTAACAGTTATTTTCTCTGATATAAATCTCTCTTTTACCCAGTCCTTCAATAACTCCATTGTGTACGACTTTCTTAATGCGGATTACGAAAGCATAACATCTCTCCTTGGTGGTATTAACTGGAGGAGCGTTCTATCAAACTTAGACTTAGAAAGTTCTGTTTCGAGTTTTTATCATTATATTTCTACAGCAATCGAAAGTTTTGTGCCAAAATTAAAGAGAAAAAACAAACTGTCAGAACCTTGGCTAAATTCAAATCTCAGGCACTTGAGAAACCAGAGAAACAGAATTTACAAACTCCTCAAAAGCACCAGAAATGTAAGCGATGAAATGAGGCTTAGGTATGATGAGCTATCGAAAGAGTTCTCTCTCAAATCAGAGCTAGCTTACAAATCTTACACAAATTTAATTGGAGAAAAAATTGTCCGGGACCCAAAATCATTTTTTGACTTTGTCAATTTGAAGCGAAAATCTGCCGGATACCCTTCATCCATGTACAAAGGTGATGTTAGCTCTTCCTTCCCCCATGAAATATGTAATCTCTTTGCGGATCATTTTAAGGAGGTTTTTTGCCCACCAACTACTCAGTCTGAGGTTTTTCCTCCCACCTTGAATTCACGACACATGGTTGAAAACTTCAGTTTGACGAAAGAAGAAATTTCAAGTGCAATAAAAAGTCTAGATGCAACCAAGGGACCTGGACCAGACCTAATTCCCCCAACGTTTCTGGTACGATGCTTAGACCAACTAATTTTGCCCTTGCATATAATATTTAACAAATCACTCTCTCTTGGAGTATTTCCCTCTCATTGGAAGACTTCCCACCTTATACCAATACACAAAAACGGTGAAAAAAGTTCGATTGAAAATTACAGAGGCATAGCAATTTTGTCAGCCATCCCAAAGTTATTTGAAAAAATTATTTGCGAAAAGCTTACACGCATTATCAACCCTCGACTAAACGAGCAACAGCACGGATTTCGGAAAGGACGGTCCACCACCACTAACCTCATGATCATGGTTTCTGACGTTTTGAGCAAGATGGAGAAAGGAGACCAAATAGATGCTATTTATACTGACTTCAGTAAAGCCTTCGATCGTGTTGATCACGGCATATTAATACATAAACTAGAAAAATTTGGTTTCTCTGGATCTTTACTTAGTTGGTTATCAACTTATCTCCAGGGTAGATTGCAATTTGTTAAATTCCAAGGTATTGTGTCTAAGAAAATCGAAGTCTCCTCAGGTGTACCGCAAGGTAGTCACCTTGGTCCTCTTCTCTTCAATATCTATATATCTGACTTATCTATATTGTTGAAGGATATTCCGCATCTTATGTATGCGGACGATCTTAAAATGTACCATGTAATTAAATCGCAGGAAGATGCCAATTTCTTACAGTTAAACCTCTTTTCTCTTGAGACCTGGTGTACCCAAAACAAACTTTACCTCAACATAAATAAGTGTAACGTGATAAGTTTTTCTCGCAAAAACCAAGTAATTAATCACAAATACCGCCTCAACAATATCGATCTTAGCAGGGTCAATTATGTAATCGATCTGGGAGTGGTCTTGGACAACAAACTGCGCTTTAATCTACACTATGATAAGATTATATCCAGGGCCAGCAAACAGCTCGGTTTTATTAAGAGACGAGCACAAGAATTCAAAAACGTATGGGTGACTACATCCCTGTATTGTGCACTAGTGCGCCCAATACTCGAATATGGCTGTATTATTTGGAGTCCAGCTTTTGATACCCATTGTGATAGAATTGAATCCATTCAAAAGCAATTCTTGTTATTCGCTCTGAGAGAAACTTACAACCCCCGCGATTACTCTACCCTTCCACCGTATGAACACAGGCTGAACCTATTAAATTTGATGCCGCTGTCAATTAGAAGAAAGGTATTGGATTCATGCTTTACTTTCGATGTTCTGAAGGGTGTAACCAACTGCGAATACATCTCCAACAAGATTATCCTCAATGACCCTATACGACGTACAAGGCATACTAGGCTGTTAGCTGAATATCAGCATCATACTGCATACACAAGTAATGAACCCATAAGCCGTTGCTGTAGAGAGTTTAATAATATATCCGACCTCTACGCACCCTCCTTGTCCAAATTATCATTCAAGCGATCTCTTTTCAAGTCTCTTTCTCTTCATAACTAGCCCGGGCTTAGAGCTCTATTACTATTTTCTTTCCTTTTACTCTTTTCATTATTTTCTTTTATCGACATAGTCTGAGAAAACAATGTCAATCCAGTGGGCGGTATTTGCCCACTTCAATTGAATATACCAAAAACAAACCACAAAAACAAGGAAAGGAGAGTAAAAAAAAAAAAAAAACCCCTTAGTAAGTAATTTAGAATAAATCAAAACCTGTTAGAATAAGATATTGTATTGTATTGTAATGTATTGCCTTGTTTGGCCAATAAATAAATAAATAAATAAATATATTCAGTGTTATTTTCTTGATTTTACCTATCTCCTGACATTTATTATTTGTGTTTATGTTTAAATCATGTCAATTAAAAAAAAAATCTGAATTGATTTGCGACAAAATGGATATCAATGGAAAATTAATTCAAAATGTAAAAAAAATTTGTTTATCTGTACAATTTGAATTCATCGGACTTCATATAAAAATGCAATCTTGCAAAAAACAAAAAAACAAAGCGGGGAAAGTGATTTCTGATTGTATAAAATCTTTTCGTAGAGTCCACACTAAAGTTCTTTCTTTTGAGGCGGTGACTCAACTTTGCAATATCTATACATGTACGAAAAATATCCAGAAGAATGTATAACAAAGCTCGCTAAGTAACTTAACTTCTGATGTCACATGCAAGTGTTTTCAACCTAGCCTATAAACTAAAAATCAGTTCTTTAAAATGAAAGTGGAACCAATACAAAAATGAATGAAATTATATTTGTGTTTATTAATGATGTTTCTATTTACATTGCCACCACTGTAAATTTATTTTCCGCTCATTATGTTTGAAATGAATTTTATTCATTTTTTTTTTTTATTTCGTTGCATGCCAAAGATGTGGGACATCCAGGAACTGGCAGATACTTGTGTAAAGCACAGAATTTCTGTGACAAACTTTTTACTGCACACCTTTTGCAAACTTTAAACGAGTGGAAGGCTTAAGCAACTTTTCGCACTAAAGCAAGATGGCTTCAATCTTCCTGAATGACGACGCCTTCGATGCAGCAGTATTGCTTCACTGCCACGTTGCAGGGCAGGATTTTCGTAAATTCCTTCCGTGGTATACAACATTTCGTGTTTTGCCACGAAATAAAGTATCTGTAAACTTTTCCACAGTTTTGTTCACCAGCCTGAAAGTATGTACGTCAATATATATGTTTGCTTTCTGTTAAAAGTTTTTCCTGCACCATGCTATAGAACGTGTAGGATAGTTTAATGTAGAAGGATGATAGTAGAGATGCTTGTGAGATGGTCAACAATAGATGAAGGTGAGAATATTTAAAGGTATTCCAAGATGAAAAAAAAAACTACCAACATTTTATTATGCTACTACTAATAGTGTCTATATACTAAGGTGGTCCTCAATCATGAAAATGTCAATATGATTCGGGATATCCCCTAAAAAGTTTCCATTACTCGAAAAAGTAATAAAGTTCGATCGAAGGATATTAAAAAATGTCACATAAAGATTTTATCTATACTAATATATAAAAGGCTTATCACGTATCTTCGTGTACGCTAAACTAAAGAGCTACTGAACCAATTTTAATAATTCTTTTACTAATTCAAAGCGTCATTCTTAACTTAAGCTTTTGCATACTTTATTTTTTAAAACCTACCCTAAAAATTTATTAAAATTTGAGATAAAATACCATCTAAAAAACTTCGTAGAAAATTATTTATGCTGCATTAAGCAGTACAATAAGCAGTACAAAGCTTTTTCTTTCTTTTTCATTGTGTGTTTAAAAGCTCTTTTAGATTACGCCTTGCTTTTAAGCATGATCGAAAAAATGAGCTAATGACAAATGAGCAACAACAATGTAAATTTTAAAATAGACAGAACAGAATCTATCCTTTTTTATGAAATTATCTACAGTAAAATGTTTTAAATAAATAAATAGGTAAGCATGAGAATATTTACATAAATATAAATCTGTATCGATCGCGTAGTACCCTCGCGAAGTAAGCGAGAATTCGTCTTTATACGAAAATACGAAAGAGTAAATGAGACAAATGCTGTTGCTGTTTTCGACTCAGACTCAGTGTTGCCAAACATTAGCAGCGATGCTGCCATCTCTTATCAAGTAGCTGATAAAAAGCTTTTATTAGCAGTGTTGTTAAGCTCACATTACAAAGGTTGAAGTTTTGATAAAACACTTATCAAGATCCATTTTTGTACGACAAAATAATGGCTATGCTAATTTGATGAAAGTAATTAATTCATATTAGCTAACCAGGAATAGCAGAATACCTTATATTGTTTATAGCTAGGAAAGTATGTGCGCATTAGTTGATAGTTATAAATATAAAATCTATTTATATAAAAAGTAGTGATCTTAACCGAAATTTCAGGGTACGTTGGGAAAGTTTGCACGAAATTGGCCCATTGGTTCAAGGTATTTTATGGCATTTTAAAGATTTTCCCATATCTATATATTATATAGTACATAAAAAAGTCGTGATTTGTGTTTGTAATTCCATAACCCAAGAACATAGCGTCCGATTTGCTTGAGGTTTTCTTTGTTGTGTTTTTATTGGCCGTACCATGGTTCTTATATGAACATTTTTTGTCACACCCCCTTTTACCACCCACAAATTAATGAAAGTTTTATATTTCAGACGGTTTTGGTCTTACTTACTTAATTACATATGGGGGAGAGCTATATAAATATGTTAGGGGTTCCCCCTCTCTTATATATGTATATCTATTTATATTCTTATCTATCTTGGTTTGTTCGGTAGCTTAAAACTTGAAAACGATTGGACCAAATTGGATACTTCCTTCTGCGAATATACGATATCGAATATTTTTGGAATTATAGGTCACACAGCATCGAAATTTGATATTTTGATATTCACCGTTCCACTAATGAAAATTTAGGGGCGTTGGACAAGGGGTGTGGTACTTTTTCAGCAGCCCAAATTTAAGGTATAACTCTCGAACTATAAGTCACATATCAATTTAATTCGGTAAAAACGTACTATTTAGTTGTGTGTTTTGACTGGCAAAATTGAATCACCATTGGACAAGTGGGCGTGGCACTGCCGATACAATTCAAATTTAGGTATCTAATAGCTTTGGAAGTAGAAGTCACATAACATTGAAACTCAGAATGGAGAATGTATATCTACACGATAATTGGGACGGGCATAAAGAGGTTATGGCTTCGACCATACAAATCAAATTTTTGATATTGAATAGCTTTGGAACTAAACGTCACAGTGCCAAAGTCTTTTTACTAGAAAACTGGCACGTGCATTGGAAAAGGGGAGGTGGCCCGATTTTCTATACAGAATAGCTATGGAAGTGAAAATCACAGGACATTGAAACTCATAATGGAATTGCCACCTGGGAGTGATGTTCTGCTACTGGGAAACTGTAACGGGCAGTGGAACATGAGCGTAGTGTCAGACTAAGGTAATAATAAAAGTTTTGAATTTACTTATTATTTCCAATATACTTGCCGGGTGCAGCAACGCGCGCCGGGTATCGCTAGTTTGTCATATGGGGAAAAAAGTTCCATTTTTTTTTTTTTTTTTAAGACGATAACTTTTTTTAAGTTGTTAATTTGCAAAAATATGATAAGCACCTCATTTTGGAGAAAAACTACCAGTTATGTGAATTTTTACTTTTCAGGAATTTTCTTGAAAAGTGAAAAATTTTTGTTTCTTATTGCTTTAAAAAAAATCGCAATAATCCAAATATGAAAGTATTTCAATAAAATGCTGTGGAAATATTTTCTGAAGCTATGACTTATATCGACTCAAAAAATGGTGCGATAACGTTGAAGAACCTGATCGTTACTTTTTATTAGAAGTGCAACTTTTCGAACTTTTCAATTTGTCGTCAGACTTGTCATGTCTATCCAACATGTTGTACAGTGTGAAAGTCCCTAATAAATATAACAACAAATTTTTATACGCTTAATTATACGCTTACGTTATTATAACAAATATAAAGGGTATTTTTTTCATTGCGAAGTAAAAAAGTAATGTTTAAAAGCAAATATACTAAGAATACTGATTTTTATTAGTGGAATACAATATCATTCAAATGTCCTTTACGGGTGTTTTTGCAGGACCCAATCTTTTTCAGATAATTTTCGATGCTTTTTGTCGGCCATCACTTGGCGAATTTTGGTTTTAAATTACCGAATAGTTTTAGGTTTTTTTCACGTCAACACGATTTTTTGCGTAGCCCCATAAAAAAAGCTCGGATGCATCAAATCAAACGATCTCGGAGGTCTTTTGACATCGATAAATCTCTAAATAAGTCGTCCTGGAAACTTATGTAGCAACAAAGCCCCAATTGGTGCTGTTGTGTGGCTTTTGGCCCCATCTTGTTGAATCCACATATCGCTCAGATCCATATATTCAATTTCAGGCCCAAAAAAATCGGTTAACCTACGGCCATAGCGCACAGAATTGACTGTGGCGGTTGATCAGTGATTGTTTTCAAAAAATACGAACCAATGACATCACCAGAACATAATGCACACCACACAGTTCCTTTTTGCGGACGCAATGGCTTCTCCACAATTGCTTAGCGATTTTCAAAACCCCATATACGGCAATTTTACTTATTCACGCATTAACCTATCCAAAAATAGGTCTCATCGCTGAAGAAAATTTTCTTCGAAAAATCAGCATTGTTATTTTTTAGAGCAATTTAACTATTTTAACTCATTGTTTGGTGGTAAAACGTTCCATATTGTAAAATGACAAACTTTTAACTACACAAAAACCAGTTTGGATGACATAAGCAATTGACAGCTGTCAAATGCCACGGCTACAATTTCCGAAATTCGAAATGGATAACCCCGTATTAGACGTCATTATAGGCGACAAAGAGAATTTTGGGTATTTAATTTTTTTGAGACCAACAAGAGTTTGTTGAGGCACCTATAAATCTTCTTTGATCGAACTGATATCTGAGATTCATTACTTTTTCGAGTTACGGAAACTTTTGGATGTCCCGCATATGCATATAGAGTTCTTGTTATGTGCTCCATACAACTCAGAACCACCTTAATAATACATGTATACGAGCATGTGCAAAGTGTTTGTAATTTTTTATGCAGTAAAATAGACAGTTATGAGTTTGAAGACAATTGAACATAAGTAAGTTGAGAATATTTTTGAGGCAAAAGATAACTCAAGGTTGTTAGAAAATTTAAAAAGGTGTAAGAAAATTTTAAGAAATTTGCTATGAAATAATGCCAAAAACTTTTTCAAAACTCTTACAACCATATTATTGACAATACTTTAAATATTTAGAAAGGCTTTACTTAGATAATAACCTCATCGCATCTGTTTGTATGAATACACCCGTACGGAACTCAATATTCTATAGCTTCTCTTAATAATCTCAAATATGAACTAATCATTATTCCAAATAAACAAAGCAATCATCTGTAGGTATTTTAATGTGACAACGTTTCTTCACCCTTGTCCGTAGTCGTATCCTTTAGCTTCTCCATAAATTTCTCATGGAATCATAGGGGATAAATATGAAAAAGAATATTAAGAGGATCCGAAATGTGAAATTTTGACTACGATATCTCTTTAACCGAGTGCGCTCAAAGCAAAAAAGATACAGTAGTTTCGACTATGTCGTAACACAAGACGTAGAATTAGTCAATTCGCTTTTGATGACATCTTTTTTAAAAACTATTTAGCAAAATATTTATTCCATACACCTGAGCATATGACCTTTAAAAGAATGCCGGAGAGGGTTAATATGTATGACCGAATTACTTTTGCAAAAGGAACATTTTTGCCTTTGACACCTATTCCCTCCGACTACTCCTTCGGGGGGCTCCCATACAAATTTTATGGTTTTTGTTTATTTATTCCATACACCTGAGCATATGACCTTCAAGAGAGTGCCGGAGAGGGTTAATATATATGACCGATCCCCATTACTTTTGCAAAAGGAACATTTTTGCCTTTAACACCTATTTCCTCCGACCACTCCTTAGGGGGGCTCCCATACAAATTTGATGGTTTTGTCGATAAAACCGGAAACTGTCGATAAATAGGTAGCAAGTTTAAGCAAACAAAAACCTCAAATGTTGGCTTTATATTTCATGTAATTGTGTAAAATTTATATAAGTTAGAGAGTTCTAACATGAATTTTTGTCGCATTGAGGATCAAGCAGACCAACAAGTGCTAACATCAACATTGTACGATCAGTACTTTAGGCCCACCAAAGGCTCAAAAAGTTATATAAATACCGACACCTGATCACTATCAACCACCCTACTTACCTCCGAGAATGACGTATTCTACGTCGAAACAATTTCTGCTGTATCTTTTTATAGAATTTTTCAAATTTATTTTTTTATTCGTACTAAATTTCCATAAAAAATAACAAGACATACCGATTCCAACATGAAATTAATCGCTTAATCGAATGTCACCAGTGTTCACAATAAATTTAGTTCCTTAATCTCCTGCACTCTGTCAAAGTTATAACTTTGAATTAATTCTTTTTTTAATTTCAATGTGAAAGTAACACATGGTCCAATAAGTCCCGAGACTAACTACTAGGTGACACATCTACCGAAATATCGATATAATATTTCGATAGTCCAACCTTCAAACAATACGTGTAAAAATTTCTAACGTTTAGTTCAGAAGTTGCAGTGATTTAAGTGATGCTACTGTTGATATTTTCAAAATAATGGATTCAAAGCAATTCCGTGTGTTGATTTTCACTGTTTTTTTATAGGAAAAAATACCGTCCAAGCTGAGCAATGGCTTCGAAAGTATTATTCGGACTCCTGCTCCGTCAAAAGCAACCATTTGCCGATGGTATGCTGAGTTTGAACTTGGTCGTACAGACACAAATGATGCTGAACGTTCAGGACGCCCAAATGAGGCAGTTGTTCCACAAAACATAAAAAAGTACACAAACTGGTATTGGCCGACCGTAAAGTGAAGGCGCGCTAGCTGAGGCTCTGAAGATATTGAAAGGCAGTGTGGGAACAATATTACAGGAAACTTGGTCGATGAGAAAGGTGCTTTCCAAATGGGTGCAGCGTTTTCTCACATCGGACCAAAAACAACGAGTCGATAATTCGGAGAGCTGTTTGGCACTGTTTACAAAGAATAAACATGAACTTTTGCGTCGGTATGTGACAATGGATGCAACATGGATTCACCATTATACACCGGAATCAAAACGGTCGTCAGCTGAGTGGAGAGCAACCGATGAAAGCAGGCCAAAGCGACCAAAAACACAACAGTCGGCTGCAAAGGTTATGGCATCTGTATTTTGGGATGCGCATGAAATTTTGTTCATCGACTATCTCAAAAAGGGAAAAACAATTAACAGCGATTATTATATAGCGTTGTTGGAGCATTTGAAGGATGAAATCGTGAAAAATCGGCCTCATTTGAAGAAGAAAAAATTTTTTTCACCAAGATAATGCACCGTGTCACAAATCGATGAAAACGATGGCGAAAATCCACGAATTGGGCTTCGAATTGCTTCCTCATCCACCGTATTCGCCAGATTTGGCCCCCAGCGACTACTGGCTCTTTGCTGACCTCAAAAAAAAGCTTGCCGGCAAGAGATTTGGCTCCAATGAACAGGTGATGGCTGAAACGGAAGCGTATTTTGAGGCGAAGCACAAATCGTTCTACAAAACCGTTATTGAAAAGCTAGAAAATCGGTAGATTGAATGTATTGCTTTTGAAGGAATCTATGTTAATGAATAAAGAATATTTGCAAAAACAAAAGTATGACTTAGTCTCGGGACTTATTGGACCATGTGTTATTCCAATGAACTTTTTAATGTACAAAGCTACATTAATAGGATAGATTAAGAGATCAATAACCCAGCAATTTTATTGCGAATAAAATAGGCATCGAAGCTATTCTTCAATAAAATAATGCTTCAATACGTTTTTAAAAGGAGTCTTTGACTTGGATTGACCAGGACGAGTTGGGTGTATTTGATTGGTCTACATTCAGTTCTGACTGTAGTACCAAGAGTACTCGAAAATCTTTTAAGTCGGATTGTAAGCGGAAATAATGTCAATAATGCAGAAAGAATCCATATTCCACTATTACGGAGTTATAACTTGAAATTTTCCTAACTGAAAATGAAGACGAACTCATAACAACAAATTGATTAATTCTATTATTAAAAGCATATTCTGCTAATAAAAATAAAATATTGGTCTCAGACCGTATAAAAACTAATAAGTTTTACAGAAAACAAGGATACGGCTATAGAAATGTGCCCTGTTGTTTAAGGAATTCTTTTAAACATTTCAATACTAGTTATAAATGAACTTGTATTGTATATCGCTAATTCCAAATGGGGCATTGGGACATTTGGAGTACATATTTTGCAAATGGAAATACATTTAAGTTAAGAAATATTTGTGGAATATTTTTTTAATTTTTTTTCTACAATAAAACAGTAGAACTACTTATGTCTTTTCCAAATGCATTTAAATGTGCAAGAGTTTTTTAGAATCATGCATTTGTCATGATTTAAACACAAATCTCTGCGTTTTGGATACATTTACATATAAAAGTGTTTCCACGAATTTTTTTTAAAGCATTACTCGTAGTTGAATACAAAGAATTACCTTCTTTTTTATCTCGTATGGCATCGGGTAAGTCATTGGGACAAATCGTAAGTCATTGGGACTTTTCCGTTTTTTCATGAATAATTTCATATTAAGCCGGCACACTAAAAAAAACGTTTGATTGCGAGAAGGCAGACCCACATATTCCCATGTATTTTGACCCGCTGACTGACTGGCATCCATTTTGACCAGTCGGCTCTTGGTTATCTTCAAAATAATTGAATTTTACCTTTTTTACGGATGTGTGAAAACTCTTTTTTTTTGGAATGAGCAATATATTGACCAAATAAGAAAATAATATAAAAACATTATTTTCAAAAAACTGTTATTCGTTTTTAAAAAACTTTATAGCTGTGGCCATAGAAATTATATGATGTATAATGTGTATCAACAAGAGGTATAGGGTTGTAAAGGCGTTTTATTTAAGATCTGGTTGCTTGACAGTTTTGAAAGATATTGTTTTTCATACATAATTTCCATGTAATATAATCCATTAAAAATATAGTTTTTCCAATTGTTAATCAGCAGTTGTCAAAGTTTCCAATGATATTTAGCTGTCAAAATATTCAGTTATGCTAAAAACATATGTGCAACGTTTCTGCGCGCAGAACTGTAAGTAATCTGCGCGCAGCGTTACAGACAAAATAGATGTGAAGATTTTTTTTCTTGACACTAAGCTACTGTCTAAATTGACAATCAAACAATTTTATAAGAAAATTTGTTAAAATTAAAATAAATCAAAAAATATAAGCAACATTTCCAAAAAAATGGATATTCAAAGAAAAAAGAAACTAAAGAAAATTATATTGCTAATGGCAGTTCAAAAAAAATATAAAGATTGTAGAATTGTACCGACTAAAGAAAAAAAAAAAAAAAAAACAGAATTTGGAGGCGATTCATCTATTCCGAAAATGAAAGGGCCTTGTTCGGCTTCTTTAATAAATTGTGTAAATACATAAAAAATAAAGACTCTAAGCAATTTAGAAAAGCGACACGGATGGGTGTTAATGAGTTCAAGCTGCTGCTGGGATTAATTGGAAAACGGATTACGAAAAAGGATTATATATGCGAATCAATTCCGGTAGAGTGTGGACTTGCAATCACATTGGTGTAAGTTGATATATTTACGGTGTTAGCGTAGAATAGGATATTATTGACAAATCATTAAATTCAGGTATTTGGTGCATATAATGTGTACTCCGAAGTCTGGATTTTCTACTGGAAGGTAGACAAGCAATTTTTTAGTGTTGTAATTCTAGCTATATGTGATTACACCTTCACAGCCGTTGACATTGGTGCATACGGTAGCGAGAGCGATGGCGGCATTTAAAAATCTAGTGGTTTTGAAAAGCAAATACTAAACGAAAAAATTAATATTCCTAAACCTGCACAACTTCCTAACAGTACCATTGCATTTCAGCACTACTTCATTGGAGATGCAGCTTTCCCCCTCAAGATAACCATAATGCGTCCATATCCAGGTAAAATTCTGTCACCTGATAAGGAAAACTTTAACAAAAACCTACCGAAAATTCATTTGGTATTTTACTTGCAAAGTGGCTTGCAAAAAAATAGTTTTGGCTACCGTTATTCTCCATAATTTTGTGAAACTACATGACACCAAAAACTATTGTTCACAAAATTATGTTGATCACTATTCAGAAGAAGGGGCATTGGTAGAAAGCTTTTGGTGACGAGAAGCACAGCCCCTACAGCAATCTTTATTATTTCGAACTTCAAACGCTAGTAGAAATGCTTTTGCAGCACGTGACTTATTCAAATACTATTTGATGGAATCAGTATCACCATGAATAAAAACTTCAGTGCATTGTCCTTCTAACGAGGATTTTACATGCATTCCTCGAGGTACTTCCTCGAGGATTTCTGGCATTTATAAAGAAATCGAATTTGAAGAAATTAGATAAAACGCTTACTTGTTTGTACTATTGTTGACCGCTTGAGGCACTCCGAGCGAATCCTAGGGGGCTATTTAACTGATCTGACATTTATAAAGCTTCAAAATAACATAATTATTTTGATTTTCTGGAGCACCATCTTGTTGGTAGAAAAAATGATTTCGTTTGGGCTGGAATCATCGACAACACCTTGATTGGGCCAAAAGTACTTCCGCCCAGGTTAAATTCGCAAAATTATTTGGAGTTTTTGCGAGAAGTCATGCCAGAAATCCTCGAGGAAGTACCCCTTGCGGTACGAAATCATTTTTTCTACCAACAAGATGGTGCTCCAGCGCATTACGGGCTTATTGTGCGGGATTGGCTTGACACCAATTTCCCTCAACGTTGGATTGGACGAGCTGGACCAATCGCCTGGCCACGATCTCCAGATCTCACATCACTTGATTTCTTTTTGTGGGGCTACATGAAAGATTTTGTATATTCTGTGCAGATCAACACTCGTGAGCGGTTACTTGAACGCATTGAGGAAGCTGCGGATGTGGTTCGCAAACGGCTGCAATTGTGTTTAGTAGAAAATGGGAACCACATTGAAAACTTACTTTAATATCACATGTTTTTGTTTAAATTTATTATTTTATTTATTTATTTTTTTATTTACATGTTAATTTACAAAATCAAATAAATGTGTGGGGTTATTTTGCTTCCAAAAAAAATGTTTGCTTTTCAGCCAAATGGTCATAACTTTGGAACGGTAAGACCTTCGGGCTTCGTTTTGGTATTTTTAGAAAGGTAAGAGGTATTACTATCTTTTAAAAGAAAAAAAAACATAAGTTACCTGCCATCTGGCTGAGCAAATTGAGGTTATGTTGATTTTTCCCCCCTTTTTTTTTTGGAAAGCTCTGTATCTCGGCTATTTCATCTTTTTCTAATTATCGTTTTATTTTTTACGAAAAGGTCTTTTAGGAAAACTTTAGAGTATTAACGGTCGCAGTTTATAAAGAAATCGAATTTGAAGAATTTAGATAAATCGCTTACTTGTTTGTTCTATTGTTGACCGCTTGAAGCACTCCGAGCGAATCCTAGGGGGCTATTTAACTGATCTGACATTTATAAAGCTTCAAAATAAGAATCAATTTGATATCTCACACCGTTATTGTTAATATTATTATTGGTGGGATTTGCACTGCGACCTTAAGATCTGTTGTGCCCTTTAATGGACTAAAATAATCTCTTTTAGTCTAATCTCTGATATAAATGCTAGTATATGTCCTATATCTATTGATTTTAATGAGTTATCTAGTATAATGTGGTAACGTAGATATTTATGTCGAGTTTGAACAAGTGCGGGACCTGTCCTAGGATGTGCTTCGCAGATTCTTCGTCGTCCATACTAAACCTACATGTGTCATCACTAAGAATTCCCAGTTTTTTAAGGTGAAAGCTCAACCTACAGTGACCTGTTAGCAGTCCTGTGATGATTCTTAAATCTCACACCGTTGATTTATTTAAATTATTTTTTATATCAATCTTATTGGGTCACCCTTTATAAGTTAAACAACTATACCAGAGCAAGTTCCAAATTTATTATTTTGTTTTCATGCTTCTACAGAAAAGTAGCAAATTATGTTTACACTTTTGACATAATTTAATGACGTGTCTGGTAATAAAAACAATTTTTTTAATAGAAAATGGCGGCGGTACAGTCACTCCACGAAGACCGTTTTTGGCCGAAGTCGTAAGACCATCGCGCAGATTTTTCTATTGGTCAGATATAAATAAACAAAAAAATATTTGGATTACTGATGAAAGTAAACTTATAAAATTGAGAAAAAGTACGAAATAAAAATTTGGTACACTTTTTAATAAAACATTCGTATTTTCGCCTATTTTTTCGACAGTTATTGCCCCCTTAAAATTGTGTATTTTTGCAAAATATGTAATATTTTAGGATTACATATTTTAGGATTATTCTATGGGTAATTATGTTGACTAAAACCCCTTAAAATTTCAGCCCGATCGGTTAATTAGTTTTTGAGCTGCAGTGACAGCCGTTTTTGAAAACATAGTTTCGAGAAAATCGCATTTGAAGTTTTAAGACGATAAAACTATTAGTTTTTGAGGCTTACCGATCAATCAGCAATTGCAGGCGCATACAATAGCCCTTCAGCTTCCTCAAAAAGCTTATTATCTTCCAGTTGGTGCTGTTTCCTGGCAGTACGAGCAGCTTTTGTCTCGCTTTGGCTCATCCTCTTCTGTCGTGTAACGCGAACTTCGTCCGTGTTTTTGGCAAAATTGAGAGCTTGATTTCCGACAACGATGTCCAGTTGGTTCATCAGCCTCAATATTGAATTGTAGGCTTCGTTGAATACTCCGGCTGCAATGCAGGCTGATAACTCGATGATTTTTTGACCAGAATGTAAGTGCATACTTGCAGTATGCAGTTTTTATGCACTTCCACTAAGTATATCGTCACTTTCACTCGACACGAAATTCTTCCCGCTTTCGTCCGTAAACTGATTTCCGTGATAATGTCTTTTCTTGCTACGACTTCGAGTAAGATTACATTTTGTTCCTTTCGGCATTTTTATGAAAACAGGTCCGCACGCGTGAAACTTTTGCGCTACACTGACTCAACTGATCGAGAAACGTTCGTTGACATAACTATACAGTTACCTGCTGTATACACTTATATTATGTATTTGTGTAGGTACGTATACAAAAGAAAAGGCTCGCACGAAGAAATTGCATTCCCGACCGACGTTGCCAAGTTGATTTTGGACACTTAGCAACGCAGAATCTGCCCGCTCGGCTCAAGCGCTTCAGGCACGATTCCGGCGTTACACGAGCGCTCTCGACTATGGGCTATTTCTCCGTAAATATGTCATATTTCAACTTGATACTTCGCCATAATACTTTTAAGGGATGATACTTTTGAAATATGAAAAAAATATGATTTCTTGAAGATTTTACATGTATTTCTCCCCTTAAGTTTTGTTAAACTTATACATTAAGGGGTTAGGCCACTCTAGACGCCGAAAAATATGATCTAAATAAATTGAGACGCAATAAATTTTGCGTAGCACTATGTTAAAAACACGCCGAAATGTTTCACGACGAAGTGTTTCATCAGCGAATTGATTCATCGGTTTTACTCCCCATCACGGCTAATGAAGTTTCAATTCAAAAATCCTACGTTCTTCCATACACAATATATTTTTCAAGATATATTCAAAGTATCAAGTGAATCGGTTGAAAATTTCCTGAGTTATGTTTCCGGCCAACTTAACAAATGCAGTTTTGAGATAAACGCATTTGAAGTTTTGAGTAGTAGTAGTAGTAGTAGTAGAACCAGGCCTTATACTAAAATAAAAAAAAACCAAGTACTTTTCCGGGTCATAATCTTTTAAGACATAATTCTTGATGCAATTGTTTTATGAGTAGGAATAAATTAATTGTAGAAGTTAGCTTGACAATACCGTTATGACTATTGTTTAAAATTTTTGCTGTTTAAAATTTTTGCTGTTTATTCTTCTTGTGGCCAATCCTTCTTATGATTGTGGCCAAAAAACAATCATCAAACTTAACATCAAACATATTTAATATGACCGACCCCATAAGAAATTTTTCGATTTCTTTATAAGAAAATTTTGAATTTTGTTTAAAATAGAAAAAGTCGATTGTTAAATGTCATTTGATTCCTTATACTTAAAATAATATTGAACGCCTCAATTAGCCAAATTTTGACAGTGCGTTTAATTGTTTTAAAATATAGTAACCAATTCGGGCTTTTAATAAAAAAAAATCATCATACCATAGCGCCTGCTTTCTTTAATAATATTTTTATCTTTTAATAATACATCAATAAAAGTATTTTAATATTCTCACAAAGAAAATTTTTCCACTTTCAAAATAAGGCCACAACATGAAATGTCCCATTGTTTTTAAAATAGTTAAATGCTTACACAACCCATCCAAGATATACCCATCAGTTTGATGTTATTATTTATTGAAATTGAATTTAATTATTTAATGATACTGGAATCATAAACACTACTCCCACATAGCAAAAAAAAATATTCTTACCAAAATATAACCTACAACATGAAAAATTATTTTTTTTTATAATTTTTATGTTTAAATCATAACGTTATTAAAAACCAGCGGTAGAATGATTTTTTTTTAATATTTTATAGAATTGACATCTTATTTGATATTATTTATAAATTGGATCTAAGTGGACAAAAGTTGTTTTGTTCTAAAACTTTTAAGTTTTTATTTTAAGAATTTTTTTGTCTTATACTTTGAAAAAAGCTTTGACTGAAGTTTTTTCCACGATAATAGAAGATATTTTTTTTATGTTACAATAAAATCATTGGTTAAAAACATTTTATTCTATAATATAAATAACATAAACTTAATCTGATAACAAATACAATTGCTTTTATTAATGTCTTTAACTGACTACATTATTTTGCATCCGTTCGATTCATTCTTTCGAATTTGATCTGTGGAATTGGATTTCTTCAAAGATTCTTTGCGTTTCTGAGAGGAAGTCAACCTGCCCAAAGAATCAGAACTGGTTTGGCGCATAATGCGTTTGCCATCATGCGGATATTGTTCCATAGACCAGCTAGGATTGGGATGTGTGATGTTTTTCGTTTGTGAGCTATTCATTAAGCCATCGGGTGCGTTTGAAGGCACTGATGTTTCTTCAAGCAAGGATGTGTCCGACTTTCGTTTAGTATAATTTGCAGAATAATCTGAGCTTGATGTGGACGATTGTATGAGCTGGTTGAGCAGGTAGAGGTGAGGTTGCAGTGCCAGCATAAAAGTGCGATATACGGAATTCTTGGCAAAAGTCCATTGAGTGATTTTTGCTAGCGCTGATTCAATATGGTTGCATGTTGTCAGGCATTCGGAGCGTATAACAACGTTTATTATACGTCCAATTGAGGCAGCATCTTGAAGCAGAATGGAGAGCACGAGTGCATAGTCTATGCAGTTGGCTTCGATAAAGAGCTGTAACAAATAGCGCATCTTCACAGCAAGCTTTTCCGGCAGCAGTTTTATGTTGGTGTATTGAATATTTTCTACGCAATCAAGTCCAAGCGTAAATGCAGGCATAACGTCATCGTTCAACGACGACAATCTCCTATAACGGGGATTTTCGAATGAGATTTGAGAGTTCGATCGAGATCGTAATTTCGAGAATTCGCCAATGGGCTGATTGACTGCCGACTGAGCTGGCAACGAGGAATACTGTAGCTCTTCGTGCTCCTGTATTGCCGGTATGAGGTATGCTGCTGAATTGCCATTATTTGTACTTGTTGGAGTGTCCATCAGTGCTAGGCTAAAGTAACCAGATTCTGATGTCTGACTTGATGTGTGTTGTATATTCTTGATCTGACCATGTGAAATGCTGCTTAAGTCTATATCAGAGCCATGGTGAAAATCTTCAGAATTATCTGGGGAGAACGGTGGTGCAAGTTTGAGCTCTTTGTGTAATGTGACCAAAGTGTCGACAAAGTTTTCCAATTTGGCTGCTCGTTCCTTCTCTTGTGAGAGCCAGCTAACAAGATGAAAATCCAAAAAAGCGCTCATATAGCCGAGCTCTATTAGTTTGCATTTCTGTAGCAAAGCGCGAGCATGTCGCTGCAGTATGGATTCAATGAAAAACGTTTCCTTCTTTTCCTTAGTGGAGTTGCTGCGTTCAGATTTCCTGCGCAAAACTGGCTGTCCGCTGACATTTGCAGTTGCTGACACTGATTCGTTGGCAACCACATTTGAGGTGGATGGTGCGACTACAGCCGCCTTCTCTTTGCCTACTTTCGGTAAATTGGCAATGACGGTAGTAGAGAAACTCCGTTCACGTGCAATTGGCCCCAAGATGAGGTTAAACACCTCAGGACTTTGATTCACTTGTGCCTGGTTCTGAGCTGGTGGCGCAATCTTTACATTTACGACCATCGAAGAACGCGGCGAATCGATCTCATTGGGGTCGATGGCTTTCAGGAAACGTATCAAATCCTTGGCCAGTTCCCATTTCCGATTTTCAAGCGATATATCAAGCAGTAGGGTTGCATACTGCTTACTTATAACGGATGGCTCAAGATTTTGCAAAATAATCAAGTAACTAGCGGCAGTCTCCAATTCTTCGGACTGCAAGCACTGCTGAAACAGGTCTTTAGGTTTGCCTGCCATAGAGAAGAGATAAGGCCAAAGCGCTATTTCTGTCTTGCGCGCACACTGCACAATAGTTTGCATGTAGACTGGAAACTCGCGTATAAAATCGAGGATGCTAGGCAGCAAAGCATCCGGAATAGGGTCTTTGCTGGTGGCCTCTTCCTCAAGAACTTCGTGCAGCAGCAGTTCCAAGGCGTGTGGGAAGTAAGGTAGTGCACGACAAGACTTTGCAATCTCCCAGGCACTGTAGCCGAGATTGCGTTTAATTAATTGACGTAGTATTTTGTGAAGATACACTTGCGACTTGCGCTCCAATAAACAGAACGGCATAGAAAAGTGCGAATGTTGCTCACTGGTATATAGTGTGGTCTCATTTTCCACACCCAGAACAATTACATTATCGAAGAGTATAACTAAGGGATACAGCTTCAGGGGAAATGACAGCATGATACGTTTGGACATAAATGTGTGCAACCTCTGCGGGGCATCACGCACCTGTTCATTGAGCGGTGGTAAGATGGGAAGCCACACACGCATGCCGTGAGCACCCGAGTAAAGCCACAAACAGTCACGCATAGGACTTTTGTCATAGGCATTCGAAAGCCAGAACACTTCAACGCAAGACGCTAGACAAGACGCCATAAGCGAGTTGATAACATTGCTGCGCATGTCGCGCTGAATCATGAGAATGCGTCCGCAGACATTTACTATAATTGTTTCTGCCGCTGCACTGGATTCGGATATTTGCGACGACTTTGTAGTTACGTCGTTCTTTAGGTTAGTTACTGTCAAGGACACAATGCATGCTGGATGTATGCAAATACTTTTAACATCCACTTCGTAGGCGCATTCGACGTTCAGCGTATAGGCATTGCTCTTGGTCATCACAAACATGCTCACTATACCATCCGCTGTCAGAACAATAAGTTGATCCTTGAACATGTTTAGCGAAATCACTGGGGCGCGTACTTGTATCTTGTTGCTGAACTGATTGTCCAATTTGCACTCTTCTGGGTAGCAACGTATTTCATCGATGCGATCCAAAAGCGAGTAACAACCCATCACAATGAATTTTTTCCACCATAACAAGCCACCAGACACAACAAAATCCTTTTCCTGTGACTCATTTCCAAACAGCTTCCATTTTTTGGTGAGCATTGAGTAGTGGGCTAGGCCAGTGCGTCCGGCCACGGCCAAATGTAAGCCTTCAGCATCTATGGCTGAGTAACGAACTGGCCAATTGGTGGCAGCGTAGGTGAGAGGCAGTTGGAGCACATTCCAATACTTGCTTTCAGACAGAATGCTGGAAATATCTACGGTTTTCTTTATTTCCATGTTCTCATCCAACGCTGCTTTGCCCTCATTGAACTCGGTGTGATTGTTTGGAAACGTAAACTTGGAACCAAAGTAAGTTTTCTCCAAATTGTCGCCAAGATTTAAGTACAGAGTATCGTCACCTTATTTAAAAGAGAATAAAACATTTAGCTTTTATGAAAATATTTCTATCCATAAACAATGCTTACCTTGTAGTAAGACATGCGAGTTCGAAGTCATGCAAGGATTCATGGTTAAGGTACTCTTGACAAAGCTTAGAAGCAAAACGTTGCTGCTAGCGCTTTGATCAGGTTCTTTTCCACAGCATGTCATAAATAACTGATACCCTTCGGTAGACCACTCCATCTTCATGACCATAAGTGGATTATTTTGCAGTAGATCAATATGTATGCCAAATTCCCAACTAAGTGAAGACATTAAAAGAGCGCCAAATGTACTCCAAAGAGAGAAGCCACCATTATCCCACGAAACAGCCAAAACGCAACCATCTGGACTCCATTTCAGCTCATTTACTGTGCCCAAGGAACCCGGCATTACTCTTGAATTTAGCGACAACTTATGTGAGTACTCCAAACCTCCAGTAGTGTCCTCTATGGCATATACAACTACATCGGCGCTGCGGCGTCCATAGGCCATAAGACGAAACTTGTGATTCACGCTGCAGACTGTAGCGTCATCTATATCTGGCACCCAGAAGCCATGTATTTTCTGCTCTTCAAAACGCAAATGCGTTGCAATGAGAAAAGCAGCACGTTGATCATTAAACACAACCGCACAACCACCAATGAATGGTGAATACTCCATGGCAGCAACAAAGTGATGAGCGCCTATGGGCGGAAGACTCTTCAAATTACTGTTCTGATTCATATAAAAAGGAATGTTGCGTAGATTGATAACCGAGTGATTATCGCTACCCTCTTCGAGCTCATCCCACTGCAGCTTGATGAGTTCACACTCTTCCGTGGCGATAATTAGCTCTGTTAAACTTATGCAACAAAGTGTTGTGATGATGGATCCCAATGAAATGCTTAAAAGTTCTTTTAAATTGAGCCTTGGAATATTTTCCTTGATAAATAATTCTGCTGAGTCTCTCTTAAGACTTGCACTGGGCGGATCAACTTGGGTCAATACGCCACCATTGGCATTTATATCGAAATCTAATTGATACAAAAGCAATGATCCAGTGCTTGTGAGTATAGCAAGTTTTCTCGAGTCGGGTTTCCATATGATTACTTTATTTGTACCAAGCACTTCTATAGATTCGAGAGTGCGTCGATAAAAGGTGATAGGTATGAGTGGATTCGCATACCACACACCCAAGAAGTCGTCTCCAATAGCAGCTACTAGAATCTTGACTGCATCGCAGCAAACATGGATAATGTTTGCATATTCATTTGGCAACGAGAGGTTGACAGCCTGAGGCCATCCAATAGGGAAGTACATGATTGAAGTGTTAAGGAAGTCTATAGAGAAATTTTCTTAATTATTTAGCGAGTGACAGATCTGCAGATAATTTGCATTGGAAAAACTTACCTTTGAGTCGTTGTAGTGTGTAAAGTCCTTATATGTATGTTTTACATCATAATTCTCTGCATTGTTGAGTATTTAGTATTATTTGCGTCTATTTATTGCTTGGTTTCTTCTATAAATCCATAATATAGCTTAAAAATATAACAAATTACTAAAGCACAGAAATTGCAAATAAAAATATTTTGACAACTAAATCGCAGTGTTGCCAACTACTTTTTTAGTGACAAGTGGCAACGACAGCATGTTTACCAAGGATGCACTAGTATAATGAAAGGTACTTTTGAAACTTTCATAATAGTACACTTTTGTTTCTCTTTTTCTGCCAAACGCTTTTATAGCATGTTCACGTTGAGCTAAAATTAACTATTTCGTGAGATAATTTCGAAATTGTAGAAAGTGTTCACACTGGGTTTGATAATATTGTTTGACGTTTAATTTTTTTCTGTCAATTAATTATTATCATGTATAATTTTTGAACACAATACAGCAGCATGAATCCAGAGGAAATTTCAAGAGTTGTCCTATTTTATTTTAATGAGCTGGAAGATACAGAAAAATGTGTAGATTCTGTAATAAATGATATAAATCATATGAAAAAAAACGCCAAGATTTCATATTGAAAATCAATTGATAAAATGAAAAAAAAATTCAATTTAAAAACAACAATCTTCTTGATAACAAGATTTTTAAAGGGCTTACACATCGGCGAATCTGTTCGTCACACGGCGGCCATGTTCACACAAGTTCGCTAGTTAAGAAGCGATTTTCGACAGTTTGTCACACGGTTGGCCATGTTTACAAAAATTTTTGATTTTCTCTGTCGAACAAGGGATGCTGCCGAAAATGATGACAAAAAACAACAAAAATCAATGGCTTGTGTGACGAACAGGTTAGTTCAATTTGAACGCTAGCTTTTTCACACACGTTCGCGCCGCCATATTGCTCGAAGAACAGATTCGCCGATGTGTAACAAGAATGATAGAAAAATAGATTACGCATTGCGCAGCTCCGTTATGTTGTTTACTTTTCATTTTGACATTTCTAGCTACGAACAAAGCATTTTTTACGATCATGACGTCACGCTAGACCAAGTTTGTTTCTTGAATCTTTTGCTTTTGTTTTATATTTGTTCACATTCTGAACACGACTTGACAGAAGCCATATCGTAAGCTCATATCGTAAGTCTATCGTGACGTAGATGCGCAGATCGTTGAAAATTATTTTTACGATCTACGCAATCTATTTTTCATCATTCTTGGATGTGTAAGCCCAAAAGCTCGAAATTACTTGATTTTAGTTCAATGTGAACATGTTATTAGATTTACTTTCATTAGCGATATTCACGATTTAGTGCACTTGAGAACTAGTGCAATTATGTTTTCCTGAACACATCGCACTTTTGACTGAGAAATTTATTGAAGTATGTCTTATTTGTAAAATAAGTTGTTTTTTATTGATATCAAAAGAAAGGAAAAAGAAAAGAGAAGCAAAGGAAAAGATTTCATAAACTAAATATTCCGAAAAAAGTATCCAGTAAATATTTTGGGAGAGCATTGCCTTTATTTTTGCCATCCATCTCTAATTTAATATAAATAACAATTTAAAAGTTCACAATTAGTGATGTAGAATATATTTCGTACAAAATACCTAATACCCAATTATGTATTTGGTTCAGATAGCTCATGTTAATTTCTAAAACAAATAAAAAAATGTTTGTCTGCTTTAAACAAAATATTTATATATTTTTATTTATGAGTACAAATAAATACGTTTCACGTTAAGTAATTAAATTAATTTATAAAGTGATTTATTATAAGTAAAGTAAGTAATAATAACAAATTGTGTTCAATGGTCAAGAGAGAAATGAACCAAAAAGTGTCATAAGGGGAATACAACAGGGCAGTGTTCTTGGAACCTTACTGTCTCTTATATTCAACAATGATATAAAGAATATCACGCTAAATGGCAAATTATTTCTCTTCGCGGATGACATAGCTCTTTTCTATTCAAGCATGCCACATATAGCTCTAAGAGCGAAACTTGAATACGGAATTTTTTCTTTGTAATAAGATAGCTCTCAATGAAGGTAAGTTTATCAGTTTATGATTATTTCACCATAACACAGAGAACCTGACAAATTTAAATTAATGGTTAATGAAGCAGAGGTCAAGTCAAGTTTTTGGGACTAACTGTGAACAACAAGTTAGGATGGAATGCCCTAATTGTAACGGAGCAAAATAAGATATCGTATGGAATGGGATAACTTTACAAATTCAAAAATAAACTTACAGTTGAAACGAAGTACGTAATATAAAATAAATAAAAAATAATAAATAACTGGCCATTTCAGCCCTTGAAAGGACTTTGACCTAGCTTCTTATGATCAATTGTGTTGTGCGTGTTATTAAGTTTGTACACAATTGACCGAGAACTGGACCTACGTGCTTAACGCCGACTCCGAACGGCGATGAACGATGAATGTTCTCGTTCTCAAGAAGCTTTACATGGCATTTTGATTACTCTCTGAGGTTTGCCATTGTCTGCAGAGAGGTGGCGACCGTACAGAAAAATTATTTTAATTCAAATAATTTTCTGTCGCTGCTGGGGTTCGAACCTGGGTTTCCAAAGATCTTTGACATAGCGGCCACGCACTTTAACCAACTACGCCACGGAGGCCACGTAATATACATACAAGTACGTAATATACATGCATTTAATTCATTCACAGTTGACATATATGACGATGTGGTGAGGTTATTATAACACTATTGAGCTAAAAAAATTGCAAAGAATTAAATAAAATAAAAAAAAAAGGTACATAAACTCTCAAATGTTACATCACTCTTTCAAAGCTGTCGAATTTTCCAATGTGCACAACTACACAACTGCTCAAGTCGTCTAGTCCTCATGTTGAAGGCTTTAGTATAAAATAAAGTGCACAAGTCTTCAACTGCACGGGCAAGTGCACTGTATCATGAATACCCCTATTATAATTATATGGCAGCACTCCAAAAGCCTTTACAAGTTATTAGCTTGTTCAAACCGACTTCATTTAACAAGTTACTCGAAAAAAAAGCTTTTTTTTACAAGTTTGTTCACATTGCCAAAACAAGTTTAAATTGACAACTTTGTAAGTTTACATTGTGTTTACAAGCAAACAAAATTGCTTTAAAAAAAATGAAATTTCAAAAATCTTCAAATTCTTCACGAAATGATTGAACATAACTTCATTCATTCATTCATCCATTAAATTGATTAAACATAACTAAATGCTCGATTGGAACATGCTATTAGCTGTGTTCGACTACTACTTTAGATTGAAATTTCTCACTTCAGATCATGGTAGAATTATAAGGTAGGGCCGACTCGGAGAAGAATGAAGTGGAAAGCAGCGAAAAAGGGGGCTAGTTGTCAAAATCAGCTGTTCATATCGAGTTTCTTTATGTTCATGTTTCGCAGTTGATTTTAGGTTAAACTTTTTACAAGCTTTTTTTCAAATTTAACACTTCCGCGGCATTTTATAGATTTATTTGCAATGTTTTTAAAATATTTCCACTCAAATTAACACCAACTTAACACTCGTGTCCGCACTATTTACAAATTGAAAACATGATATTTCTTTTTTCATTTGACATTTCCACCAACTTCGTCATTTTGAAAACTACCCAACCTTTTCACTATCCACTCTTCGTTGACGCGTGAGGGCACTGAGCGACTCGGCCCTACCTTATAATTCTACCATGCTCCAGATCAGCAAAAAGTGTTTGATGAGTTCCTTTTTCTGCTTTTAGCTGCTCTCACTTGTTGCTCTTTTCTACACTACTATTTTTTGTGGTGTAAGTTAGAGCAGCAAATAAATCAATCAGCTGTTTTGGTTCTTGTTAGAAAAATAGAAGGTTTGAAAAATAGAAACCTCAAAGATGGCTTACAAAAAGTATTTATTAGGTTTTTTTTCGTTTGCTTAATGAAAACTAGTTAACTTTTTAACGTTTTCAGACTCATTCCTTCATTGAGCAGGAATATTGCGGGAATATATATAATGAGGAAGATATGGCACAGTATTTAATAAGTGACTTTTGACAGTTGCTCAAACTAGCTCTTTTTTCGTTCTTTGAAAAATCGGCTCTATTCTGCGCTGAAATTATTTTCCACGACTCAGGTGATATGCTCTACTCTGGCCTGCTTTGCACGGAGAATTTTTCATCAAACACAGCTTTTGCTTACGTATGGAATGCAGAGAGTTCACAATGAAACCCTTTTCAAGGAGTAAAGTAAGAGGAATACCAAATTTAAAGGAATTCGAAATCTGAAACGTATAGCACACAGTTTGTATGAAATTTGCATTCATATCAAATGGTACTTGAATGATACTTCATTCAATTTACGCATGCTTCATTCTTTGCTTTTTGCAGTGTATTTGTTTTAAGTTTTTTAACAAATATTTTAAGAACTAACGGCTGTATTCATAAAAAATTATGAACCTCTTATAAAGCCTTCATAAGGAAAAAATCGAAAAAAATTGAAAAACATTATTGATAAACGTTCAGTAGCGTTAAAAGTCTCTTTTAAATGCTTTATAAATGAGAGCATTTTAAAAATGGTTGAAACCTGGAAAAATGGATAAACCCTCGATAAAGCATTTTTAAATTTTATTTTGTTTTCATCTGAGCACAAATTATGTCAAAAATATATCAAACATAAAGAAAATGTCAAACAAATTATTGAAAATGTTTGTTTATAAATGAGAGGATTTTTAAAATGGCTGAACGTTCAATAAACCTCTCATAAAGCAAGGTATATTCAACAAGGTAGTCTCGTCTCGGAGTGGTGGGTACAGTAGCTGTCAAACATAAGAAGAACGTAAAAAAAAAAAACAGTGCATAGAAAACTATCAAATGTGTTAAAATTCATAGTTTTAATTTCTGTGCGTGCTGAATGCTTATTTTTAGTATTTATCGTGAAGGTAAGATTAAATAATTGCTTTCAAATATTTTAAATGCTTATAATTTTTCAATGGTTAATGGTTTCATGATATCGCTGTAGCATGGAAGCTGATCAAACGGCCACACAACAACAGGAACACTTGGACGCTCTGTGTGGAACTACTGGAAGAACGTCTCGACCATACCACATACATAACGAAGAACTCTTGCTAGTCGTCCAAGGTGTACGAAAGTATGGCAAAGACTTTCAAGTAATATATAATTAAAATAGTGTATTTTACATAAATACTAATGAGATATGTATTGTACTTATTAAGACATTTGCAGAGGCACTGGGTACTAAAAGTGAAGCTCATGTGCACAATTTTACCTTAATTATCGACGCTGTTATAATTTGAACCAGGTGCTCAAGGAATATAAAACTCTTGCCAAAACGATGAATTAAAAAAAAGGAATCGTCCGTTGCTAGAGAATCCGATACTAACACAACTTCGAGTGAAACCACAGTATCAAAGTTTGCTGAAAAAGCTAAGTCTAACAGCTATACGAATAAGGATAATACTATTTTGGAAGAATCCTTATAACATATTAAATTATATTACATTTTTACCCAGCAATTTTAAACTTATTTATATTTCAGATTGACTTAGACGCCGATTCAGCGGATACACCTATAGCAAAGCAGATTAAGATTCCTTAAAGGTAGGAATCGCATAAAAGTGATTAGTTAAAAGAAAAGGTTGAAAATAATATTGCTCTTAGGTGGCTATTATCAAATAGTTTTGGTATTACAAAGAATACAATTATAAAAAAATTTTGTTTATAATACACGGACTCCAAAAATGCCAAGTTCATAATAACTCAAGCTTAAAATTACTATTAAGCGTGTAACGCTCAAATCTTTACAGAACGTAAAACGGCGATGAATTTGATTTAAATATTTCTCCTCATGCTATATTAACCTGAAGAATAAGATTAAATATTCTAGATCTGAAATCATCATAAATAAACGTTTTATTATTTATTCCAAGTACTGTTCTTTTACCATTAAATGAAATATTAACACTTTTGGTTGCATTATCAAAGAATATTGTATATTTATAAGAGAAGATCCGAGAGAACTCTTTTATATAATACTAGCATACCTGTTCCCAACGTTGCTTGGAAGTATAAATATGATATAAAACCATATTTTCATATCTCTACGAGATATTGGTATTATGGCAACACTGCAGCATAAATTAACTGAGTGCAACTATCCACTCAAGAGACCAGCGCGGTGAGTTGTAGAATCTCACCTCTCTCTCTCTCAACAAAGAGCGTAAGCTATTGTTTGCTGTTATTTTGTGCTGCTTATACAATGGCAGTATGGATTAAAATGCATGAATTCTTAAATAATTAAATAAAAAGTTTTACCAAAAACGTAGTATCCAGTAGCAGGGTCGCTTATTATAGCAATTGAATAGTGAAAGAATTATTAAAATCGGTTCAGCGGTTACCCCGTGATTGAACGATATAAATTCGAGAGAACCCTTTATATATAATAGTATAGATCAGAGCTGTAAAAGATCGAATCATTTCGGAATGCACACACTCTTAAATCATTCAAAATCTGCATCAATCAGATTGCAATCTTAAGCCGCGTTTCCATGCTATCACTTACGATCTCCCACAATCACATTTTTTGTTAGAAAGAAAAAGTATGTGACCCTCACCATATGGGATTGACGAATGTGAGTGTGAAACAGGCATTAATTTTTTTATTTTATAGCATGTGATATCCCCTGTGATTTCATGTGATACTAGGTGTATCACTTGCTATAAATTTGACTAACATTTTTATAGTTGTTGTTTCTGAGCTGCCAAGTTTTGACAACGCATGAAAAAAAAAATAAACAAATTTTGTTGAATATTGAAATCACGCACGAAATTTTTAAGTATTATATATTTTGTGTTATTTATTGTGGAAATTCTTGTGACAATTTTGTAAAACTAATTTTCCATCCATATGGAATAAATGTTGTATATTGATTTTATTGGCAAATTGTACTTTTTTTACACAATTTAAAATTCACCATCGCGAACTGAACGACTTGCGGCTGCGCATTTATTGCATCCTTATTAGAATTATCCAACGGTATTTCAAATTTAGATGCTACTGGTTGCTTCATTTCCAGCTCCTGTGCCTCTAGTATAACCCGTTTTATGGATATTATTATTTCCTCATCAACGGACATGCCCACACAATGGCAATGTATCATATCTTGTCGGAGCTGTTGTTGTTAATGTTGGAGAGACGAGAATTATTTCGTAGCTGAAAAAATAAAAAACAGAATAAAAACCTACCGCTTTGCGTGGCTCCTCTTCGTGCTGCTGAGGTGGATGCACAATTTTATTTAATTTGAGACACTTCTGGGCTCAAATTAGCTTTGTTCCATCTGGTGATAGAACTTTTGTTTTGGTTTCCTTAGTTTTTGGAAAACAGATGAATTTGTGATTTGTTTACAAACATTTGAAAATATCAAACTTTTATAGCTAGAGTGACATATATCTACCTCGCTCATTATAGCAAAAGTTTTTGATATGGGATTGGAGAAGATCATAGAAGATAGCATGGAAATCGGCTTTATGCCTCTGTAGAGTAAATGAATTACAAATGCACAATTCATCATTCTTTGAAGATAAAAGAATGCACACCCAATGCTTTATAAGGAATGGGACTTATGAAAAATATCAAACCCATTCTTGTAGGCTTAAGAAATACGATGAATGCACTCAGTTTTATCATTCTTTTCAACTCTGAAACACTGGACATTTTATTTACTACCATGAAATACTACTAAATATAAAGCAGCATTTTGCATTTTTGTTGTCATTTGTTTTCTACGGCCGATCTTAGTGACATGCTTTTGTCTTTCCTTTGACATTTTCTGGAAGAATAAAGTGCTTATTAACAATAAATATTATTAACAAAATGTATAAAAATTAACTTCTACAATTTGTTGTATATAATACTTTTTCTTTACATGATATCAAGCCAATGGCAACCCATCACAGTCATCCCCAACAGTCACACACGCATACACAAATACACACAAAACAACTTCAGACAACAACAAATCCTTGCGGCTGAAGCCATCGTCGTCTGCATTCACTAAAATTTCAATTCGGCTGCAACCATGATACAATTACCAGGTAGTATTATTCGCTGAAAATCAGCTGTGGAAAAACTGTCAATATGGGCATATAGTGTCAAAATATAGCGAGTAGGTGCAAACAATGTTGCTTATTGTATTATTGCAAATGAAAATAGCGCAATTTTTGTAACAATTTTTCATATATTTGAAATGAAAACTTTTTTTAGCGGGTTGATCACTTTTTGGTAAAGCGTAAAACAATAGAATCGCGATATCATGTTGCTTACATCAATAACGAATTTGTTTCAAGCGTGATACATACATACAAACATACATATAAAAACTTTTGCGCTATGGCAGACACTGTCAACACAGTTGTACATACTTTTACATTATACAACTGTGTACAACTATATACTAACTTTTCTAACAATTTATTGGTGTTGTTGGGTTTTGTTGTTATTGTTGATGCAGTCTTCAAATAATTTTTAAGGTTTACATGAGGGAGTCTTAATAAAATAAAGATGAATACTTCAATTTAATCATTTCATTATATTTGTATTAAATATAAAAAAAAGCAAAACCTAAACAGAGCTTTAATTTCGTCATTAATTCCTTCTAAATATTTAAAATGATTGGTTTAAGTATAAAATACAACAATATCCCCTTTAACTTCTTGCTGTGATTGCAATACTGCTATTTGACACTATATGCCCAAAGCAACGAGTATAAGTAGCGATTAATACTACCTGGTAATTGTATCATGGGCTGCAACTATCGAAGGTTGCAGCCATCGTGACTGAAGCCATCGGTGGCTGCACTCGTTAAAATTTCAATTCAGTGTGCATTCTTTAGGTTTTGCAATTCATGACTTGAAAACAATTTTAATCAGCATAAAGACTTAAGCCTAAAGAGTTCACACTTTGAATGCTACAAAAAAAGAGTTCAGCTTTTGAATTTTTAAACAAGAGAATGAAAACTGAAAATGATTCAATCTTTTACAGTTCTGGTATAGATATAGATATAGATAACTAGGCAAGTTTAATTATAATGCTGTTTTTCTTAGATTCAGACTTCAAAGCTACTTAGATATGCGCAAAATGCCTCGGTTCTGCCAGAAAAATCAACGTTGAAAATTATTTCTAGCCAAATACATTTTGCTAATATTTTAAGTACTTTTAAATTTATTAAGTTATTTTAAATTGAATTTAATATGAAAAAAAAAAAATTATTTACAAGTTGAGTAAAGGTTTCAGAAAAATAAAAATCGGTAATTTTTATCGAAAATTAATCGAAAACAACACTTACAGTGCACCCTAAACAAATGCGCGTTGCGGTGCGTCTCAAGCGCCACGCAATTTTATTTTAAGCTTACCCTAAACAAGAACAACTCATTGCTCTTTGCTCTAAAATTTTTGTTTTATGCAGCCAGCTTCACATCCGAACGCATTATCAAAATTGGAAATTCGATTATTAATTGGAAATTATCAGCTGATTTGACAACAAGATCACTCTGCTTATCATGGTCAGGTGCAAGGTATATTCAACAAGGTAGTGTTAGTTGTTGAAATTCTCTCTTGTGGTACACCTGTCAAAATCGGCTGTTTACGAATAAAAGCACAGTTTTCTATTCGCTGTTTTTTTTTATATTCTTGTGTTTGACAGCTGCTGCACCCACCTCACCGACACGAGTCTACCTTGTTAAATATGCCTTGGTCAGGTGCGTGTTTTGGTAGGATTCATACAAAATGTATGTGCACAGGCCAATTTTGACAGTTAAACCACGCACACGCACTTGTTTAGGATGCACTGTTAGAAGACAGAAAAACAAAACAAAACAAATAGCAATCAAATCAATTCTTGCTGATAGACAAAACGAGGAAAAAATAAGATATATTTTCTCATAATTCTTTTTTGTATTGCATTTTGCTTACATTTTTTGTACAGTTTTGTGTTCACAACAAATCTCAACTCAAGCAACTTTGACGTTATCTTTTGTTATTGACGAGAGCTCTCAAAGAAGTAAAATAAATATGAGGAAATGGTGTTCTCCTCACATACAGTATATGTGTACTGCGGCATGTTTTGTGGATTGAGTGAGTGAGAGCACAAAAGTTATTTTGACATTTTGATCGCTATTCTGTCCGAAATAAATTTTGAAGCAAATTATAAATATAAATAATAAAAAGCAATTTTTATTGCTAAGATATATAAAATTATTAAAGTAAATAATATAAGCAATTGCTTAAAAATAAATTGTTTGGTGGAAAATTGTTCAAGCAGTCAGAAATTGAATAACAAGGCAATTTCCTTTCACAAGTAAGCATACTGACACCAGTTAGATTTCTTAAATTAAACAATGTTATTTATATCAAACTGTGTTTAAAGAAGATGTAACAAGTTTTAAGTTTTAAGAAAGTATTAATACTTATTTTCAATGAGAATTTTGAGAAAAAAAATTAAAATTAGAGCCTGTTGTTTTCGCACCGATTTCAAGCGATCAAACTATCAAAGTAAGTACAAGCACTGCTTCAGGGGCTCATTCAATTAACATAGTTGCACACATTTCTAGGGCGTTCTTGTTTTCAGTGAATCAGCTTTAACACCTTTTATTTATTTTCAGATTTCCACATATTCTTGATTTAAAATCAATTTGGATTCGAGGACAAGGTTTAGGAAGTGATCTTTTAAATGTAATTTTTTGGAAAATTATTATATTGGCTACTCAAAGTGGAGCAGAAATTAATTTTCGTCGCGTACTAATGCCCACGATGATCAAATGTAAGTTTTGAATATTTTCTATTATTTACAATAAATTCATATAACCCATATTTTAGTGATATTGATTTGCTACCTGACTGCAATTGCGATTTTATGAAAGCGGTAAATAATAACAAAAAAAAAAATAAAAAAAATACAATGAAAAACCAACAGTTAAGCAAAAGTTGCATAAAACATTTGATTTTGATAGAGCTTCTTTGAAATTTCCAAAGAAAAATTTCATTATATATGTTAATTTATTTAAATTTATTTAATTACATAATTTATAATTATTTATTATTTTTATAATTTATTAAATTACATGCATGCGTTTTTTTGTGATGAATAAAAATCAATTAGATAGCTTTAATCATAATTCTTTTACTGCGAATTCACATCTTTTAGAACGAAATTCTTAAACGCGGCTTGAGGGTAAAGCGGCTTGAGTAATGGTAGTAATGGATCTTCTTTTACAATGCAACTGAATACGGCCCTGTGTGAATGTTAATGTATTTGTGTGAACCAACACCAACACGTCACTTTTGTTCCACTACGCCATGATGCAATTATGCAAGGAAGGAGTGACAACTATTTATTTTTTACAGTCATTTGCCTGTATATTTTACTTTCTATTTTCTTTTTAACTTTTTTCGTTCTCTAATTTATACTATTTTTGACAGTTGGTGCAAGACAAAATACTGTCACTCCTACCTTGTCTAATTGTATTATGCACTACAACACTTCTTTATATTTTACTTCTTTGGAGCTTGTAAAAGGGGTCTTAGCAAAAACGACGGTCGGTCAGACATGTTGGATGAATATCAAAAATTTTTGATTTTTCTTCTGGTCCGTCCGTCTGCCGGTCCGTTGGACAAGTGATTTCATAAAAATTTCATTTCATAAAAATTGTCAGCGAGTGAACAATGAACAAACGTTAAGTCGGGATAAAACCGGGAGTAGAATGATTGCGTATGCGTTTGCGCCCGTCTACTCACTACTTATTGCGCTTAGAATTTGTGCTTAGAGCATGGATACGAAATTATTGAACCTTTTCTTTATTATTAACCATTAGCATAAAATAAGGAATGTTAACAATATAACAAATAATGACTTATAAATATTTATTTATTAAAATACATGATAAATCCCCAAAAATTGCAAAGAATCAACACATTTCTATTCTTTCTTCTCGTTGTTCGCATTTTGTAACGAGCTGTCAAAAAGCACAATTTACGCAAGAAAAGTTTAAATATTTTCTACATTTCTTGCATAAATTGCGTTGACAAAATTTGCACCCGTCAGCATTCTACTCGGTACCATAAGCTTTCGTGTATTTCGAATCTAATTGTGAAAGCGAGTAGAACGACGCAAACGCATACGCAATCATTCAGTTGGAAGTTCATTCACTGTATTTGCATATACGTTCGTCTACTCGCTGGGGGATTTTACGCAAAAAAATTTGGCAGAGTTCAATGATTGCATTTTATGTTCTTAGTAACCAGGGTTACAAAATTATAAAACATTTGATATGTTTTTAACAGAAATTTTTACCATATTTACACACAAAGTTTCTTTTATTTCTTCTCTCTGTTCGCTTTAAGTAACAAGAAAGAAAAGTTTAAATATTTTCTACTTTTCTTGCGTAAATTGTATTTTTCCAACATTACGCACATAGACATTCGCTGGCATTAAACTCTCTCTCATAAGCTTTCATGAATTTCTACTGCATTGCTTTCAGTGAGTAGACGGACGCATATGCAAATGTAGTGAATGAATTTTCAGCTTAAAAACTCAAAATTCATCGAAAAGTACATGAAATAAGGTAAATAAAAAATATATCCTTCAAAATTTGGGCAATTATAAAACTAGCCACATCGCCGAAGTGTTTTGCTTGAGAGATAGAAAATAATGATATCGCACGGAATCATTAGTAGTATTCAAAATCAGGTGCAAATGGTCTTGTATCGTAGCATTTGCAAAATGGTAGAGTATATTTTTACCCTAAACAAACAAAATATACAGAGATACACTTACTACGCTTGTGCAAATATGCAACACATAGTTTATATTTGCAACACTGAATTGCAAATAAACAGCTGATAAGTTGTAGGCTTGTGCTAAACAGTTCCGAGGTCGGAACAAACATGGAACGATTCTTTTGTATAGCGGAACTAGTTCGCGGAAACATGTTCGTGGAACTATGTAGTTCCTTTGAGCTGTAGTAGCAATTTTTTATGGTTTTTGTATATGTATTCTCTACACCTGAACAGAAGGGCTTTAATAGAAGGCCGAAGAGGATTAATATGTATGACCGACCCCCATTATTTTTAAAAAAGGAACATTTTTTCCTAAGACACCTATTCCCTCCGACCACTCCTTAGGTGGGCTCCCATAGAAAAACTCAATAGGGGCATATTAATTTTGTCACTCTGTTTGTAAGCCCCATAAAGAGGCATAGGTATAGCAAAGTATATATATTCTTGATCAGCATCACCACCCAAGTCGATTTAGCCATGTCCGTCTGTCTGTCCGTCCGTTCGTATGTAACTTATAAGTGCTTAAAAAGAACAAATTGAGTACTCTCGAGTTGCAAAACGCGTCCGCGGAACTATCTAGCTGCGCAGTTCCATTTGATTGAATGAAGCTCATATGCAGCAGATTGTAACATGTTCGCGGAACTATTTTGCTCCGCAGTTCCATTTGATTGAATGAAACTCATGCAAATCATATGCAGCAGATTGTAATATGTCCTCGGAACTATTTAGCTCCGCAGTTCCATTTGATTGAATGAAACTCATGCAACTCATATGCAGCGGATTGTAACATGTTCACGGAACTATCAGTTCCATTTCATTGAATGAAACTCATGCAACTCATATGCAGCAGATTGTAATATGTCCTCGGAACTATTTAGCTCCGCAGTTCCATTTGATTGAATGAAACTCATGCAACTCATATGCAGCGGATTGTAACATGTTCACGGAACCATGATACAATAAGAAGGTAGGGTAAGGAGCTTTGACAAGACCGTCTGCTAATGTCAAAACCATAAAATACAGTGCTACCATATCTAAAGAAAAAATCCCATGACAAATCCATGTTTCATGGTTTCAGTAGGTAAGCGTTTCATATGAAATGCGTTGCTGAAAATTATGATAAATTGAGCACTGCATCAACTTTCAAAAAAAAATGTTTGATTTATGTTCAACAGTTCCACTGTCAGACAAAATAAAAAAATTTTTTATTAGATATCGTATGCACATTCGCATAAAATTTTTAAATAAGAAATTCAGAATACAAAAAGCTAAGCAAAAAATTATGGGCAATAGTAAATTAGTGAAAATAAAGCTATAAAATTACTAAAAAATTTATTGTTTCAATTATAGATAATTTCATTTAATATTTTTCTTATTTGAACTACACATAATTCCTTTTCTAAGTGTTTGTTCCACATTTAAGAAAAATACAGAAAAGTGGCAACGCTAAAAGGCTTTTTGACATAAGCAGACGGTCTTGTCAAAGCTCCTTACCCTACCTTCTTATTGTATCATGCACGGAACTATCTAGTTCCGCAGTTCCATTCGATTGAATGAAAGCATGTTCAAAACGAAGTAAACACAGCATTGCGCGCAACAAGAACGTCGAAATGTCATCTTACCATTTCACTCATCAGTTGTTTCCAGAGATAAAGAGATGGGAAACTTCGATTCTGCTGTCATTTTTGTTGATTTTGCGCCAAAATCGTGCTTGTTCTTCTCATTTTTTATGCACTCACGTATTGTGTATATGAGTTCACCTCAAGATTGTCAACTGTTGTTGTATCGACTAACAGCTGCTTTAAGTTAGCAATAATATTGTTTTATTTTCGAAGCTTAAATAAATAGGCATTGAATATGGACATAAAATGAATATAAAAGAGGCTGAAACTTAATTTATGCATGCAAAATCTCTCAACTGATAACATTTTAACTTAATATTGCCAATGAAAATGCCTTGAAAATTAAAAAAGCAACTCTGATCCTTATACCGTACACGAACCTTCAATGCATGTTGAGTTTCTTCACAGATTATACAACAACCAGCGTAAATTTGAACCAGCAGCTGACTTTATTTACTTAAGGTCTCAAGTCTAAATTAGAGCTTGTGTATCAAAACGTTAGAGGTCTCAATTCTAAACTTTCCGATATTTTCATGAACAGTTTTGATTTTGAATATAACTTTATAGTTTTTACTGAAACTTGGCTTCGCTCTAACGTTTTAAACTCTGAAATAATGTGCAATAAGTACCAAATTTTTCGTAAAGATCGCTATGATAAGATCGGTGGTGGCGTTCTGATAGCTGTCCATAACTCGCTTGCTTCAGAGGAATTAACAATTCCTGGTACCAACGACCTGGAGTTTATTTGTGTTACAGTTAAAGTAAATAATAATACGATTTTTCTTACTTGCTCTTACATTCCACCTAAAAGTGATTTAACAATTTACTTAAACCATATTAGTGCCATCGAAACAGTCCATAATATGCTTAAAAATATGGATACTATCATTGCATTAGGTGATTTCAACTTACCTTCTGTATCCTGGAGTATTTCCGATGATTCCGCATTTCTTACTCCTATTTCTGCCTCTGATTGGATAAATGATTTCTTAGATAAGTTGTCCGATCTGTGTCTTCAGCAGGTTAATAATATTCTTAATAAAAATTATAGATCTCTTGACCTTGTATTTGTAGATAGATGCACTTCCGTAAATCTCCGTCGTTCGAACCCAGTTTCCTTACCTGAAGACGATTATCATCCAACTCTTGAAATAACAATATTACTTGCCAACATAAATGAAAATAAATTAGCTCCAGATACGCGAAATAATAAAATTTTTAACTTTAAAAAAACAGACTATGTTAAACTTAATGCTCTTCTCGCGCGGATTGACTGGTCCCCAATTTTAAATAATAGGTCTTCGTACTCTTTTTATGATGTCGAATCTTCAGTACAGTTTCTTAATGATACATTGCAAAAATGTTTCTCATTATCTGTGCCAAAAAAAAATAGTAATTTCAAACCTTTAAACCCCCCTTGGTTAACTAATGAACTTAAGTCTTTAAAAAATTCCAAAAATCGCTTATTTAAAAAATATAAAAGGTCAGGCTCTAATTTAGACTTCGCTTGCTATTCCTCTTGTCGTTATAGATATCAACTATTAAATAAACAGTGCTACTCTGCCTATATAGCCAAAATAAAAATTCAATTCAAAGATAATCCGAAACTTTTCTACACTTTTGTCAACTCAAAACGAAAAACCTCTAGCTTCCCACCTCTTATGAAATTCAATCATGAAGAAGCATCTTGCGACATCGAAGTTTCCAACATGTTTGCAAACTTCTTTAAAACAACCTACTCCGATATACCATTGAGCATGAGTCTTGAATATCCTTACCTACCACCAGTTAACTCTTTTGAAACCCCCGTAATAGATTCTAATATAGTTATGCATTACCTTCGACAAGTTAAATCTTCTTTTACGACTGGTCCTGACGAAATCCCGAGCTGCATTTTAAAACATTGTTCTATTAGTTTGTGTTCTCCCCTATCAAAAATTTTTAACATATCCTTGCACAGTGGTCATTTTCCCTATATATGGAGAAAATCTTATATAATACCTCTTCATAAATCCGGCTCAAAAATTGATGTTTCCAATTACCGAGGTATCGCAAAACTAAGCGCAATCCCTAAGTTATTTGAGAAAATTATAACTGATCAAATAACCCACGTTGTATCTTCCTCCATTTCCACCTCTCAACATGGTTTCTTAAAGGGAAAATCTACGTCAACTAACCTCTTGGAGTTTACTTCGCGTGTCATCAAAGGTTTTACTTTAGGACGACAGACTGACGTTATTTATACAGACTTTAGCAAAGCTTTCGATTGTGTCAATCATTATCTTCTTCTGAAAAAGCTTCATCTGATTGGGTTTCCCGTCAAACTATTACACTGGATTAACTCGTACTTGTCGAATCGTTCTCAAAAAGTTTTATATAAGAATTCTATGTCAAAAAATATTTTGGTCACATCTGGTGTTCCGCAGGGAAGTCATCTTGGTCCGGTTTTATTTTTACTGTTTATAAATGACCTTCCTTCTGTAATAAAACACTCTTACGTCTTAATGTACGCCGATGACGTGAAACTTTTCCTAACTTACAAATCGCCTGAAGATCAACAACTCTTACAATCGGATTTAAACAATCTAGTTGAGTGGTGTAATTTAAACCTTTTAAAATTAAACTTAAAAAAATGTAAGCAAATGACATTCTCACGTCGAATTGCTAATAGTATAAATTACACTATAAATAATACTAATTTAGAAATTGTACACAGTTTTCTTGATTTAGGTGTAATTATGGATCCTAAACTTCGTTTCAATCTTCAAGTCAATTTGGTGGTAAATAAGGCTAGAGGTGTCCTTGGGTTCATTAAAAGATGGGCTAAAGAATTCAACGATCCTTTCACTACTAAAATACTTTATACCTCTCTTGTTAGACCAATTCTTGAATATGCATCCGTAATATGGAACCCTCAATACAATGTCCACATCGATGCATTAGAATCGGTCCAAAAACAATTCTTACTTTTTGCTTTACATTATCGTTGGAACCCCAATATTATTCTTCCCCCTTATGAAACACGCCTCAAAATTATTTCCCTGCCTTCCTTAAGAAGCAGAAGAATTATGCTCAATGTCTCTTTTTTATACAAATTACTCAGTGGTGATATAGACTCACAATACCTCCTTTCTTCATTAAACTTCAACATCCCCAGGAGCGGAGCCAGACATTTCCAGCTTTTTAAGTTGAGTCACTGCACTTCTAATTATGCCCTTCACGACCCTTTGCGATGTATGTGTAGTGATTTTAATGGCAACTTGAACTTGATAAATTTTTCTGACTCGGTGGATGTCTTAAAACGCAAAATTATATTACATTTGAATACTTAACGCATTCCTTGTGATAACAAATATAACTCGCGATAATTGTGTAGATTTTACGATTTAACAAATAAGCATCATCGAATATGATAGATACTTTAAGTTTTCGTTTTATTCAGTTTCGTTGCTTTATTTTTTCATGAAATTATTTTAGATCTTTAGTTCTTCCTTATTTGACCATGTATACCGTGTCTCTTGGCTTGGTGTGTCAGAGATTATCTCTTTTCCATACAAGTTTTTACCTGCGTTGGCCCAAATGCATATCCAAATAATAACTTTAGCTCGGTGTTCCCTTATTTTAGTGACCCGAATATATAAATATATTGTGCCTGCACAATATATACTTGTATATCTGTGCTATGTTTGGTATTGGTTTGGTGTTTGAGAGTTGCATCTCTTTTCCACGTAGGATCTTGGGTTGGACAGTGGCCTCAAGCCGAACGACAACAATTATAAATGCGGTTATATATGGTCTAATAAATAACTTTGGATGTTGTCTTGTATTGCTTCGTATTATGAAGAATGTGCTTTTATTCGATGATGTTTATGAAGTTTACATAAGCACAAAAAATTCTCAAATTTTATTTAATTTTAATTTCCGCTGAAAGGCCAAGCAATTGTGCTTAGTGGAGGCTATTATTTGCCAACAGGTGGTAAGTTTTAGCACGTAGGTGCATTCTATCAGTCCGGCTGATCCGGGAACTTCTTAGAATGTAAATCGTGCATGCGTATGGCGCGGGTCATACGTATCTATGAAGATTTCTTACCTCCGGGCGAATCCAAAAAAAAAAAAAAAAAAAAAAAAGGCGCTACCCAAACTTGCAGTACAAAAAATAGGGGTTTTTCATGAATGCGAAAACTACTAAAATTTTTTAAACGATCGTTATATCATCTACAAATACATACATTGAAGACTTTCAGTTGTATTTTTTATTGAAAAATATTGTATGGTCTTGTTAAAAATGACTTTAAAAAATTGTGTTTTTATTTTTGCGTTTTGCGGTGACCAACATTGTGGTGAACTGGATCACCTGAAAGAGAAATAGGCTAATAGATTTAGTTAAATAACAACATAAACTAGTATCTGATCGATTCATTTAAAAAGTATGCAAAGTATAGTTAATGGTTAAATTTTCACTAAAAATACTGTTGTTTTTGGCTATAAAATGGCCGTTTTTTATCGAATGAATCTGCAAACTTTTTAAAAGATAGGTTCAGAATTTTCGAGTAATTTTTGTCACCGATTAAAAAATTACATTTCGAGAAATTACGATTTAAGTTTCAACTTCAGTTTACACGAAGGAAATAATTTTTAAACAATAACAATAAACAATAAAATAAATGCAGCCATCTATTCAGGACCCATATAGCTCTTCCACCGACGATGATTCTTATAAATTTCCTGTTGCTTTTCATTTTTCTCTCGTCGCGCACCTCTCTGTTACTGCAATCGAGTTGTCGAACCTTCGAGCTAAACTGACAAATTTAAACAATAAGAGGCATCGAAAATTCATTTCTGAAAGTTCCAAACATTATATGAATGTCAGAAATACGAGGCATATGGACCTTTTTGGAGACGTATTACTTCGTAGATAGTTATACTTAAAAAATATGCAAGAACAAAAAAATCGATGAAGTTCAGAGTTGCAAGTGTGAGTTACCCCTTAATTTGTTTATGTTTAGTCCGTGGTAAGTTTGTCTAAGCTCAGTGAAATTTTACACTGTGGTGAGAACCCAAACCAGCTGAATAACTGAAACTAGCACCCAAACTGGGTGAGTTTCTCAACAAAATGTACGACCACAACTATAATATTGTGTTAGTATTGACTTCAATTTGACATAAAGCAGGCATAGTGCTATCCCTTTCACATCGAAGTTTCCCATCTCTTTATCTCTGGTTGTTTCGTTCGTTCGCAAACATATCTTTGCACTTATAGTCGATCACAAATTCGTGTAAGCCATAATATGTGTGAAAGAGAAGTCGGTTCATATTGATTTATAGAAAAAAATTCATTGCAACCGGAACTGTTTGAACATGCTAAAAATGAATGGAAGGAACGATTGGAACTATATCCGACTGTGAACATAGTTCCAGGAACTATACAGGTTCGGAACGACCCATCTCTAATAAATTGACAACGAAGAAAAGAAAAATAAACTTATCAAAAATTATTCACTACAAATCTTCTTTTTTAAAATATTTATTATATATTTTAAGAAATATTTTCGTTTTTCACTTATCAGTTGTGAATTGTGTGGATTGCAACGAGTGTGCCAAAATAAAACAAAATGGGCGTTCAGGGTTGCTGGGAAATATTTACAAATTTGTATAAATATACAAAGTTCTTAGTACCACTATTGTATAGGGTGTGCTCACAGTTCGTTGTACGTTTTTACTCTTTTGCACAAAAGCACAGCAAAGAGCTCCGGATCGTGAATACCCCTATTGATTTTCTTTTTCATGTATACATTGTTTTTTATTGAAAATTGAAAAGTGTTTTTCGAGTTTTATTTGACCTTTAGCAAATCTTTCGCTTACTTCTCTCTGATACTTTTGTTCGCTTACGCATAACTTTGTTGGGCCTCTAAGTTTGGAAAAAACTTGATAAACGATTGATAAAGACCAAATTATTATTAACCAAAACAGACGAGGCGAGACGTAAATGTTAATAACCAAAATGCACATACGTAACTGATCGAAATTTAACGAAACATTGTGACGAGACGTTTTGTTCCGTAAAGCCCTAACCAAAATAGACGAAACGAGATGAATGCAACTTGCCGAACGTTTGCAATCGTTACGTCTGTTTTGACATTTAACCCAAAACGAAACGAATTCCTCCAAACGTCTGAAAAAATAAGAAGACTACTCTGCACAGCTGTTGTTGACGAGTTGAGACGCTAAAAGTTCGGTTCTTACGGAACAGAACGTCTCGTCAAACTGTTTCGTTAGTTTACGTTTGATCATTTTGGATTACAACATTGAAATGCATTTAAGCAAACACTTTCGTCTTCACTCGTTACGGAGCAAATCGTCTATTTTGGTTAGGCCTAGAAGCAAACATTAAACGCCTGCACTCGTCACAAAACCAACAACTTGGCTTGAAAATTTCTTAATAATCTAAATATTTTATGTAAATTTCTACTATTTTAGTAAAGTTAATTAAATTACTTGAAATTCCATTCATTATCAAACAACTTTTAGTACAAAATGTCTTATTTTTATATTTTAATTTCACAAAACAGCTGATCAGCTCCTTGTGTATGATAACGTTCCATTTTGGGCTAAATCGTTGCTATCGTATCGGCTCATCTATTTTGGTTAAGCAAGGTTGCATCGGAGAAAAATAAAAAAAGTACTATTGAAATAATAAATGCAGCAACCAAAAATAAAAGCTTTCATTAAAAAATAAAACATGGTGCCACATACATAAAAAAGTAACGGTTTTCTAACAAGGTATGACTTTACAAAAAAAAATTAACGTATTTATATTATATAATAATATATTTTTATGTAACTATATGGATTCATGGTTGAATAAATAAGGTTGTCTCGAGGCTGACCGTACTCTCCTCTTAGTATCCATAATTGTCAAAATCAACGAAAAGCTACAACAACAACAACTTCATTGGCTTTACGTATCATCGATTTCCTCCTTCAGATCTTGTATGAGCTGTCAACTTCGATTTGACATTTATGGGAACTCGCTCTCACCCGTGCGACAACCTTATTTATCGAACCATGTATGGATTGATGTTTTTATCATGCATATCCAGTGAAATAAAAACAATGTGTTATCATAAAGCATTAATATCTTTTATTAATTTATATATAAAATATTTTAATAAATATTCAATGGGGGTAAAACGATCAAGTTTCGTATCATACTTTTAGGCATAGCCTTAATTCATGTGCATCTTCGAAATTCGTACAGCGGTTTACTGCTATCAGAGCATATTGAAGTTGTTGTTATTTTTGCTGTTTAGCTCCTCCCTTTTTTCCACACTTTCATTTTAGGGTTCAGTTAGTTTAACTGATGGTACACCTAAGATGGCGTGGAGACCATTTTTTTTTTTGTTATGAAAGACTTTGTTGTTTTAAATGTGATAAACACACAACCAATCATATTTCTTAACATTTTTATGGGCGTGCTGTGATCGAATTTCGAAGATGCACATGAATTAAGGCTATGCCTAAAAGTATGATACGATACGATCTAGGTAAACCTTGGTACAGTATGCATCAAAAAGTAGATAAGAACTCAGTTACAAAAAATTCAAGCGTTCTCTGCCAAAAATAAATTCCGGGTAACTTTCTCGGCATATTGGCAGTATATGTAGAACATAAGTAGCTTGAGTAGATCACAGTGTAAAGTCATACTAAGGCTACTGATGAGTTGGTGTAGCGGCCAATGAAACAGTCTGTATAGTCAAGCTGTGTGATTTGCTCTATACAGAGCTGTTGTTGTTGTTGTTGGTTGTTGCCTTCTTTGTTCTTCATGTTGTCTTGTTGTCAACATGCTTGGCCTAGAGCTCGAAGAATTTGTTTCCAATATAAATAATGAAGAGGGCGTATACAAATATTAAGATTAAATATATTAAATTTTTAATGTTTTCAACATTTACTTTATATATATTTATTTGCTTTTGCATTTTTATAAACTTTTCACAATTAACTCTTTCAAATAACAACCTTTACTATTTGCACAAAAATGTTTCATCGTATGAAAAATTATTATCAGTTATTAAAAATAGCATGGCAACTTTATTTCATTCTTTCACTTTGTTTTTATATAATTTGTAAACAAACTTATAACGAATACTATACAAGGAGCAAAGTATGAGGAATGCCAAATATTAAGGAAGTACGAAATAGTACGTACTTGGTACCATCTGATTTGTATGAAAATTTCAAATAAACTGGATGGTACCAAATACGTTCCAAATTTCGTATTCCTTTATATTTGGTATTCCTCGTACTTTCCTCATCGAAATGGTATTCCTAACCCCACGACTCGACTAGCAATAAATTATTGCATACCATCTGTCAAAATCCATTGCAAGCAATGGCAATATTTCAAGGGTGGGTTTTTGATGTTATGAAATTGCCATTTTCAAAATGACATCAAACAAGATAGTTCGCTGCGCGCGCGCATTAGATTGTTTGAAAGAACTTTATGAACTTTTTGAAGAAGAGGAAAAAAGGAAGAAGCCGAGATTTTGGGTGAATCCATTTTTGGAAAAACGGGAACTGCACAATTTGGAAACTCACCTTATGAAAGATATTTTGTGGGAAAAGAGCGAGGAATTCCAAAATTTTTCCCGAATGACCATTGATAAGTTCGAATATATTCTCTGTTTGGTAAATATATGCCTTTTCATCTGACCTGATTTTTGCTTTCATTAAATAATGTTCATATAACCACTAGGTTGGGCCAAAAATTGAAAAGCATGATACTCCAATGCGATGTGCTCTATCTGCAAGAATTCGTCTTGCAATTACGTTGCGTTATATAGCTACCGGAGATTCATTCCGGTCACTAGAGTTCCTGTCCCGTATTTCCCGAAAAACAATTAGTACGTTCTTACCGGAAGTGTTTCAAGCCATAATTGAAGTTATGCAGGATCAACATATGAAGGTACTTTTTAAATTATTTTTTAAGCTCATTAACTAATGAGTTCCTTTTTTACAGACACCTACAACTGACACTGAGTAGCTCGCAGTAGCAAATGATTTTAATTTTTTTTGGCAATTTACGCACACTCTGGGTGCTATAGATGGAAAGCACATACGTATAAAAGCTCCGTCTCATTCTGGGTTCGACTTTTTCAATTATAAAGGTTTCTTTAGCATTGTTCTTCTTGCTGTCGTGGATGCACATAGCAGATTTATTTACATCGATGTCGGTGGTAACGGAAGAGCATCAGATGTCGTTGTTTATAAGAATAGTTCACTGTACGATGCTTTAACAACGGGAAAGCTGAACTTACCAGTTGCGAGGCCTTTAAAAGGACAAGTGACTAAAACGCCTTTTTATTTTATTGGTGACGACATATTTGGTCTACATCGAAATTTAATGAAGGCATATAACAGAAATTCAAATTTAGAAACCTCACAGGAGGCTTTTAATTACCGCTTGAGTAGAGCGCGAATGACAGTTGAAATGGCGTTCGGAAGACTCGTCTCTCGATTTCGCATTTTTCATCGGCCTATCGAGGTATCTGTGAAAACATGCGATTTGCTTGTAAAAGTGTGCTGTATACTAAACCTCTGCACGAGTGCGCTTGAAATGCGTTTCAAAGCACTCGTTTGTAGTGCAAGCTTTTGCTATGTTTTGCTCTCATCAATGAAATCAAGCCTAACACTACAGAGAGCACTCGTCGCTTGAGCAGAACAAGAACAAACAAAAACCAAACCAATGTTAGGCACGATTCGTAAAAGAAGTGTGCACTGACTAGAAAGTTATGTTGTCATGTACACAACAGCAGAACGCTTGGAGTTATGCTGTCTTTGAATAGCTTTGGAAGTTAATGCCGTATAACAATGAAACTCAATATGTATGGAGTTCTTACTTGGTGATATCCTTCTACTAGAAAGTAGAATATGGGAAGTAGGGTACTGGGATGGGGATTTGACAAATGGGTGTGGCTCCGATCCAAATAATTCAAGTATCCAAATAATTCAATGAAGTGTAGGAAAAACTTAAGCGTATTAAGACCGTTTAGAGTTCTGTAGATTTCGTGTTTAGCCGTTTTTGGGGGTAGCTGATTTCGAATCTGATTTCAGAATTTTAATATTAAAGATAGTGGATAGGGTTGCCACCTACATTTTTTGTAGTTTAAAAAATTCGGTGCTGGGGTGAACACTAGGCAAAAATTGGTCGCTGAATCCGAATCCGTTGTCAGATGTTCAAAAGTATGATATTTTAACAATAGGGTTGCCACCTAATAGTATGTTGCTTTTTAAAGAGTTTTAAACATTATCTAACAGTTTAAGGGGGTCGCTGATTTCGAATCTGAAGTCAGAATTTTAAAATTCAAGATGGCTGATAGGGTTGCCACCTAATTTTTTTTCATTTTTACGAATTCGATGCTGGGGCGAACACTAGGTAAAAATGGGTCGCTGAATCCGAATCCGTTGTCAGAATTTCAAAATTATGAAATTTTTAATCCTATAGGGTTGCCACCTAAACATTTGTTTTTTTTAAACTTTTAATCACTATTCTACAGTTTTAGGGGGTCGCTGATTTCGAATCTGAAGTCAGAATTTTAAAATTCAAGATGGCTGATAGGGTTGCCACCTAATTTTTTTTCATTTTTACGAATTCGATGCTGGGGCGAACACTAGGTAAAAATGGGTCGCTGAATCCGAATCCGTTGTCAGAATTTCAAAATTATGAAATTTTTAATCCTATAGGGTTGCCACCTAAACATTTGTTTTTTTTAAACTTTTAATCACTATTCTACAGTTTTAGGGGGTCGCTGATTTCGAATCTGAAGTCAGAATTTTAAAATTCAAGATGGCTGATAGGGTTGCCACCTAATTTTTTTTCATTTTTACGAATTCGATGCTGGGGCGAACACTAGGTAAAAATGGGTCGCTGAATCCGAATCCGTTGTCAGAATTTCAAAATTATGAAATTTTTAATCCTATAGGGTTGCCACCTAAACATTTGTTTTTTTTAAACTTTTAATCACTATTCTACAGTTTTAGGGGGTCGCTGATTTCGAATCTGAAGTCAGAATTTTAAAATTCAAGATGGCTGATAGGGTTGCCACCTAATTTTTTTTCATTTTTACGAATTCGATGCTGGGGCGAACACTAGGTAAAAATGGGTCGCTGAATCCGAATCCGTTGTCAGAATTTCAAAATTATTAAATTTTTAATCCTATAGGGTTGCCACCTAAACATTTGTTTTTTTTAAACTTTTAATCACTATTCTACAGTTTTAGGGGGTCGCTGATTTCGAATCTGAAGTCAGAATTTTAAAATTCAAGATGGCTGATAGGGTTGCCACCTATTTTTTTTTAATTTTACGAATTCGATGCTGGGGCGAACACCAGGTAAAAATGGATCGCTGAATCCGAATCCGTTGTCAGAATTTCAAAATTTTTAGGTGGCAACCCTATAGGATTAAAATTTCATAATTTTGAAATTCTGACAACGGATTCGGATTCAGCGACCCATTTTTACCTAGTGTTCGCCCCAGCATCGAATTCGTAAAAATGAAAAAAAAATAGGTGGCAACCCTATCAGCCATCTTGAATTTTAAAATTCTGACTTCAGATTCGAAATCAGCGACCCCCTAAAACTGTAGAATAGTGATTAAAAGTTTAAAAAAAACAAATGTTTAGGTGGCAACCCTATAGGATTAAAAATTTCATAATTTTGAAATTCTGACAACGGATTCGGATTCAGCGACCCATTTTTACCTAGTGTTCGCCCCAGCATCGAATTCGTAAAAATGAAAAAAATAGGTGGCAACCCTATCAGCCATCTTGAATTTTAAAATTCTGACTTCAGATTCGAAATCAGCGACCCCCTAAAACTGTAGAATAGTGATTAAAAGTTTTAAAAAAGCATATTTTTAGGTGGCAACCCTATAGGGTTAAAAATTTCATAATTTTGAAATCCTGACAACGGATTCGGATTCAGCGACCCATTTTTACCTAGTGTTCGCCCCAGCATCGAATTCATAAAAATGAAAAAAAATTAGGTGGCAACCCTATCAGCCATCTTGAATTTTAAAATTCTGACTTCAGATTCGAAATCAGCGACCCCCTAAAACTGTAGAATAGTGATTAAAAGTTTTAAAAAAGCATATTTTTAGGTGGCAACCCTATAGGGTTAAAAATTTCATAATTTTGAAATCCTGACAACGGATTCGGATTCAGCGACCCATTTTTACCTAGTGTTCGCCCCAGCACCGAATTCGAAAAATAAAATAAAATTAGGTGGCAGCCCTTTCAGCTATCGTTAATTTTAAAATTCTGACATCAGATTCGAAAACAGTGACCCCCTAAAACTGTTTTACAATGTTTAAAACTCGTAAAAAATACATTATAAGGTGGCAACCCTTTTGTTAAAAATTTTATAAATTTAAAATACTGACAACGATTTCGGATTCAGCGACCTAGTTTGACCTAGTGTTCGCCCAAACATCGAATTCGTAAAAATTACATTTCTATTTGCCAATGGTAGAAATAATTACTTCGCCAAGGTTCTGTTGTGTTAGGTGTGATTGGTGCATTTTTCGCTGTTAGTAATTGTTCTGTTAAAGCAAACCGAGAACATGGTTTGATTTGAAGCTGACGAGTGCTCTGCAGTGTTCGTTTGTTATCATTCAATGACTTGGATAAGCTCTGCTTGACTAACAGAGTTCTGTCAAGCTCTGAACTCTGCACTGTTGGATCTACTGTTGTGGAAAAAACGAGTGCATTTGTGCAGAGGTTTACTGTATACTCCACAATTTTCTTACGCAACCTCTTTCGGAACCTTAAATGCCTGGACAAGACAGGTATGAAGCAAATTTTCCGGAAACTGTGTCAGCTCTTCCAACTCAAGACCAGGAGACATACAAGTACGCGTGCCAGATGAGGGAAAACGTTCGCAAATATTGCGTTACAGATGGCGACGTTCCATATCAGTGGAATAAAATAAAAAAGCAAGATGCTGTTCTGCACGTGAAATAAATAATTTATCTGCTCATCAAAAATACTTTTTATTTCTTTTATAATTCTTAAAAAACATATTTTTTAAGAATTATATTGTGAGCTTAATGCCAAATAATTCATGAAGCAACAGGTTGCTACAACAACAAAGTTCTTTGCAGAACTTAAACCAAGCTGACTAGACCATGGTTTCGTCGGACGCTACTCCGACTCATCAGTAGTCTCAGTGGTTCTAGCAGTCCACTACCTTTGACAAGCTAATAGGCGCAAGATCAATAAAACCAAAGAGGAATTATAGAAGTGCTATACTTTGTCAAAGCAATGTTTTTCTACTCTTTTGCTAGTTGCAAAATTTCAAAAAGTTGACTGCATTGATTCTGCAAAGATTTTGTTGTTGCGCTTTTTTGTTTACTTCTTTATCACGTATCAATCTAGGTTCTAAACGTATCTAAGCAGTTCTCAAATGTTTCATTTTTGACGTAGAATACGCCTCTGGTGGGCCTAAAGTACTGATCGTACAATGTTGATGTTAGCACTTGTTGGTCTGCTTGATCCTCAATGCGACAAAAATTCTTGTTAGAACTCTCTAACTTATATAAATTTTACACAATTACATGAAATATAAAGCCAACATTTGATGTTTTTGTTTGCTTAAACTTGCTGCCTATTTATCGACAGTTTCCGGTTTTATCGACAAAACCATAAAATTTGTATGGGAGCCCCCCTAAGGAGTGGTCGGAAGGAATAGGTGTCAAAGGCAATAATGTTCCTTTTGCAAAAGTAATGGGGGTCGGTCATACATATTAACCCTCTGGCACTCTCTTAAAGGTCATATGCTCAGGTGTATGGAATAAATAAACAAAAACCATAAAATTTGTATGGGAGCCCCCCTAAGGAGTGGTCGGAGGAAATATATGTTAAAGGCAAAAATGTTCCTTTTGCAAAAGTAATGGGGGTCAGTGATACATATTAACCCTTTCCGGCACAAACACAATAAAATTTGTATGGGAGCCCCCCTAAGGAGTGGTCGGAGGGAATAGGTGTCAAAGGCAAAAATGTTCCTTTTGCAAAAGTAATGGGGGTCAGTCATACCTATGAACCCTTTCCGGCACTCTCTTAAAGGTCATATGCTCAGGTGTATGGAATAAATATTTTGCTAAATAGTTTTTAAAAAAGATGTCATCAAAAGCGAATTGACTAATTCTACGTCTTGTGTTACGACATAGTCGAAACGACTGTATCTTTTTTTTAACTTCGTATATGTCCTTTTGCAATTCTTTTGCTATTTCCCGCCAGGCATTATTTTTTAAGTCGGTTCGCTTGTAATTTGGACTTCTAAAATTCCACAAGCAATCAAACTGCCTATATAAATTTATAATTTTAAAGATTTCAGTAGCACTCCACTCCATTTGAATGTTTTCAACTAGTCGAATAATCAAAAATGGCGGTCGAAAAGAAAAGTGACAGCTGCATTGCCAACTCCATGTTAGCAATATATGTTGTGCAATATTGCTTGCCATATGAATATACAGACGTACTGCGAAGTTGTCAAGAGATTAAATCTGATGCTGTCGGTCTCGATGGAATTCACCCCAAGTTCTTTAAGTTACTTCTTCCTCTGTTGATCCCTTTTATTATCCACATTTTTAATACCATCATAATAAAATCAGAATTCCCTGCAAATTGGAAAAAAGCTAAAATTATTCCAATTCCTAAAACTGGTAACGAATATCGCCCTATAGCGATTTTACCATATCTATCTAAAGTTTTCGAATCACTGATGTACAAGCAAAGAAACAAATTCTTCTTGCATAACAATCTGCTAACTGACAGACAGTCAGGATTCCGACCGAAACGCAGTTGCGTAACTGCTTTACTAGACGTCACTGATGAAATTCGAAATGGTCTTGATCGGAATGAAATTACTTTTTTGGTTCTGCTAGACCACTCAAAAGCGTTTGACACCGTCGATCATCAAACTTTATGCGCAAAATTATCCAATTTGTTCAATTTCAACTCGTCTAATGAGATCATACCTAACAAACAGATCACAAGCCGTTCAAATAGGTTGCGTGTCCTCAAATTTTTTACCTGTAAGCCGTGGTGTACCTCAAGGCGCTATAATGCGCCCATTTTTATTCTCAGCTTACATAAACGACTTACCAACTGTACTGCAAGGCTGTGGAATACAAATGTATGCTGATGATGTACAACTCTACACGAGCTGTCGCAAATGTGATATTCCTTCCTGTGTTGAAAAATTGAACGATAATTTGAGTAAAGTCAGCGACTGGGCATCTGCCAATGGCCTAAGCATAAACCCCAATAAGTCAAAATGTTTAATCATAGCTAGAAGACACAATTTTTCTTCGCCCATTCCGGAAGTCATTCTAAACAGATCGTCTATTGAAGTTGTAAAAACGGCTAAGAATTTGGGTATAACCTTCAACAGTACTTTGGATTGGACGAATCATGTCAATATTACTGTAGGGAAAATTTCCAGTATGCTTCGCAATCTATGGGCTACGCAATACTTTACCCCATTTACCATACGAGTGCTATTGGCAAAAACATATCTTGTTCCCACCTTATTGTACGGATCTGAGATTTTTGCATATTGTGATGCTGCTAGTAAACGCAAGCTGAACGTTTCTTACAATAATATAGCTCGTTATGTGCACGGACTTAAACGATCTGACCGCATATCACTGCACGCAAAACAAATATTCAATTTGACTTTTGACAACCTCTTGAACATGAGAGCATTAGTTTTCTTGCAAAAAATTATCTTTACTAAGGAACCTGTTTACTTATATGAAAAAATAAAATTTTTAAGATTTCAGCGTGGAAACAACCTAGTTCAACCTAAACATGCCTGCTTAGCGTCCGAACGGCAATTCTTTGTTTATTGTATACGTCTTTGGAATACACTTCCACCCAACTTGCAGCGTATTTGCAACGCAACTATGTTTAAATCTAAGTTATTCGTTTATTTGTCCTCCTTCTAATTTATCTATTGTCATCTCTTACTTCAATCATAAAACCAATACTCACTTCTTGATTATCCTTTTTCTATTTTTATTTCTCACTGCATTTTATTCCTTTTGGAGTTTTAAGTTACTTTAATCTTAAAAGTCGATTGTTTTTTTATATTATTTTTGATCTCTTGTTATTCAATTAACTTAACTAATTTATCTTTAAAATCCTTTTTTGTTCAATATAAACTTAGTTGATTCTTAATATCCACACATGTTATCGGTGCTTAACTATAAGTTATTTCTTACTAGCGCTCATTATAATTAAATAAATAAAAAAAAAAATATATTGCCAACTATGGCAATTGAGCGGTCTGCATTGGCAATGGCAATGGCAATGGCAATGGCAATGGTTAATTGCCTGTCGAGACGGGGGTAATAGCATCCCAGCTAGACACCTAACTGTTAGATATGCCATATATATGGCATATTTATAACGCCTTTGACGTTATATTCATATAAAATGCTCCATACAAATTACGTTATATTTGTTCTAGCGTCGTGCAAAATATAACGCCTTTTTGTCTATCCGTGTGGTCTGGCATCTCTGTCTGCCACACATGTTTTATCTATTAAAAAAAGCTACAGCTGCTCTGCTCACACTAACAACAAATTCCGTAAAGAATTTAATAACAAACTCAGCTGTTTACTTAAGTACACAGTTAGCGTTCCGCAAAATTTTTTCACCATAGTGTAGTGGTTAGAGCGCTGGCCTTTTAACGCAAACAAACGCGAGTTCAAACCCTTCACCAAATAAAACCAAATTTTTTTTTTCTTATAATTTTGTTTAGAAGTGTTTTTTTTTGTTTTTTTTATTAATGTGTATTTACAAAAGGTAAATTTAGGCAAAACATCTAAAGAAAATAAAAAATATCTCTCAAATATTGGCTATTATATTTTACTCTAGCAAGGATAACTTGCGTTTATTTAGAAAGGAATTTTGGCCATTTTTAATTTTTAATAATCATATTTCTCTTAAGTGTATTTTACATTTTACATATATATATTTTAACTTTTTATTATTAAATTAAATTCAATGAAAACCTTCCTGTGTCGGACGGTATTTGAACCGCGGTCTCTGCCACATAAGCTGCGCATTCTACCCGATGCGCCACGGCCGACATCATATAAGTTGATTATTTTAGGATATTATTTATTGCGTGACTTACACCTGCACCGCTTAAAGTTTTTTTTCACACCCCCAGCTTGTTTGCTGCGTAAAAGAGCAAGCTATTTAAACACATACAACTTTCCTTGTTTAACATGACAACAAAATGTAAGAGTGTGTTAGTGAACACCAAATTTTGTTTCCTTGTGTGCGTAACTACGTTAGAGCTGTCTAGCTGGGATGTTCACATTGAGCTAAAATCAAGTAATTTCGTGAGATAATTTCGAAATTGTGGAAAAGTGTTCACACTGGATTTTAATAATTTTGTTTGACGTTTAATTTTTGAAGTGAAACTTCTTAGGCGGCGCTTCGAAATTTGAATGAGAATATTGAGGAGTGAAATTTCAAGGTCAATTTACTTCATTTCGTTACACGATAGAGAAGAAAGATATGTTGTACAGTAGATAGAATGAGAGAGATATACATTGTATAAAAGACTGAAAAAAATTTCTTTGTCAGCGCTGAGTATCGAACCTGCAACCTCAGTTTTAGAAAGCCAACGTGCTATATGCTGGGCTAAGGTCTTCATATATAAATATTGTCTACATACCAATTAATCAAACTACTTTTGCTGTAGATGCACAGCGGGAAAATAAACAGCGCTCCTAGCGGGAAAATATAACAGCCTTATTCATAAACACATTTTAGAGGCAGTGTAACTTTAAACAAGAAAACGCTATTCATAAACATTTTCGCAACCATGTTTTTTGTTTGTCTTTTCGTTTAATATCAAAGACATGCTCCATATGCGCCCTTTGCAGCATTTTTTTTATGTGTCGGCCATTGCAAATCCATTGGAATTCTTAATTTTTGTAGAGATTTTCTTTAGTTCAGACACAAACCTTACAAACATGAGCAGCGAATGAAAAAATGTTTATGAATAAAGCCCAAGAATGATAGAAAAATAGATTGCGCAGATAGTAAAAATAACTTTCTACGATCTGCGCATCTACGTTACGATAGACTTACGATATGAGCTTACGATATGGCTTTCAGTCAAGTCTTGTTAAAAATGTGAACAAATATGAAACAATGACAAAAGATTCAAGAAACAAACTTGGTCTAGCGTGACGTCATGATCGTAAAAAATACTTTGTTCGTAGCTAGAAATGTCAAAATGAAAAGTAAACAACATAACGGACCTGCGCAATGCGTAGTCTATTTTTCTATCATTCTTGAATAAAGCCAAAGAAGTAAGAGATAAGGAAGCGGTGTTATTCCTCAAAAGTGAGGTATTTTTCTCATTGGTGTTGGTTAACAAACACATAGAAAAATTTACGCAGGACCGCATTCGGGCGCATCAAATAAGAAGGCGCAAATATTTTTTTTTGCAGTATTAACTAGAATTGAATGGAATGAATTAATAAATAGGATGAATAATGATGTAAGTATACAATGTGAAGTCATCAGGTAATATTATGAAGAAATGACATGAACCTTATGTGAGTGATAGGTGTGAAAATCTAAACTTCACAAGTTGTGAAAATTTATTGTATTTCCACACCACCCTTGAGATATACAAATTGGTGCATCACCAATTTTTTGAAGTGAAACTTCTTAGGCGGCGCTTCGAAATTTGAATGAGAATATTGAGGAGTGAAATTTCAAGGTCAATTTGCTTCATTTCGTTACACGATAGAGAAGAAAGATATGTTGTACAGTAGATAGAATGAGAGAGATATACATTGTATAAAAGACTGAAAAAAATTTCTTTGTCAGCGCTGAGTATCGAACCTACAATCTTAGTTTTATTAAGGCAACGTGCTATATGCTGGGCTAAGGTCTTCATATTTAAATGTTGTCTACATACCAATTAATCAAACTACTTTTGCTGTAGATGCCCAGCGGCAAAATAAACAGCGCTCCTAGCGGGAAAATATAACAGCCTTATTCATAAACACATTTTAGAGGCAGTGTAACTTTAAACAAGAAAACGCTATTCATAAACATTTTCGCAACCATGTTTTTTGTTTGTCTTTTCGTTTAATATCAAAGACATGCTCCATATGCGCCCTTTGCAGCATTTTTTTTATGTGGCGGCCATTGCAAATCCATTGGAATTCTTAATTTTTGTAGAGATTTTCTTTAGTTCAGACACAAACCTTACAAACATGAGCAGCGAATGAAAAAATGTTTATGAATAAAGCCCAAGAATGATAGAAAAATAGATTGCGCAGACAGTAAAAATAATTTTCTACGATCTGCGCAATGTTTGTATGGAGAAAAAAGTAACTTCAGTACGACCTTGCTCAATGCAACTAATAGAAATTCGGGCAATTGACATAGTTAACGTTGAAGAAACGCAATTAAACTTCTAAACATAAAGCTTTATGTCTCTGAATCTTAGATATTGTGGGTTAATGCACTTTGTATCCTTAAATATTGTTTGAATAGATTTTTCATTAAAAATGTATTTTACAAGCAAAGAAGAACTGAAAGAATATAAGATAAAAGTTTATGCAAGTTTACGCAAATGCAAGTTGCGATAATTGTGCAATTCCATGACGCCAACTTGACACTGTGCGCAAGAAAAGTTGGAATAAGTTCTTTCAATAGATAACTATTTTATACATATCTTAGTTATATAATTTTATATCGAACTATTTACTATTAATAATAGTAAGTATAATGTGTGTGTGAAAGTTTTAGTTATCTTTTCACATTTAAAGTTTTGAACAAAAAAGTATTTATAAGGCTTAATTTTTTAAAGCAAAAATAATAACTAAAATTTGTCCCATAGTTTTTGAGTACAAAATAACCGGTAATTTTTGATTTTTAGTTTTTAAGGCAGAAATAAAAATGAAAGTTAAGATCAAGTTTACAGTTGAGGTAGATTTATTGTTGTGACATTGTTCTGTGAAACTCCTTATTAATATGCCAAAAAAATTTTTTAAAAACAAATTTATAAATGCACCTGAAGCTCCCATTGGCAAAAAAATCGCTCATTGTAGTTATTTAAAATAAAAAAACCCCTTTTTAAGAAATTATTCTTTTAATATGCGGAATATGCAACACTTGATTTTCTCACGATCATACTGTCTTTCTCAAACTTTCTATAAAGCTACGCTCTGAGTTTTCTCCCTAGTGCAGCGATGGGTTCTATTCCAGATAGAACTCTACGCCACGTTACGTTGCGTAGCTTTACGATTGCATAATCGAGCCTTTACACTAAAATCGTTCTTATTCTAGAAAAGAAAGAGTGTATACAAAGAAGAAGTTTCACTTCTTTACTGTATACACGGTATACTGTATCTTTTTTTTTCTGTCAATTAATAATTATAATGTGTAATTTTTGAACACAATACAGCAGCATGAATCCAGAAGAAATTTCAGGAGTTTTCCTATTTTATTTTAATGAGCTTGCAGATACAGAAAAATTTGTAGATTCTGTAATAAATGATATAAATCATATGAAAAAAAATCCAAGATTTATTATTGAAAATTTATTCAATTTAAAAACAACAATCTTTTTGATAACAAGATTCTCATTGTGTCAAAAAAGGCTGTTCAATGCACACAATTTTCGGATTGAAGGGCTGCAAGTAAAATTGGCCTAATTTCGTGAGTAATTTCAACGAAATTAGCTTGTTTGAGGTAATTTCGAAATTAACCAAATATATGGGAAATTACCATTTAAATGTGGTGGACCATATGGACCTTTTTGGAGACGTATTACTTCGTAGATAGTTATACTTAAAAAATATGCAAGAACAAAAAAATCGATGAAGTTCAGAGTTGCAAGTGTGAGTTACCCCTTAATTTGTTTATGTTTAGTCCGTGGTAAGTTTGTCTAAGCTCAGTGAAATTTTACACTGTGGTGAGAACCCAAACCAGCTGAATAACTGAAACTAGCACCCAAACTGGGTGAGTTTCTCAACAAAATGTACGACCACAACTATAATATTGTGTTAGTATTGACTTCAATTTGACATAAAGCAGGCATAGTGCTATCCCTTTCACATCGAAGTTTCCCATCTCTTTATCTCTGGTTGTTTCGTTCGTTCGCAAACATATCTTTGCACTTATAGTCGATCACAAATTCGTGTAAGCCATAATATGTGTGAAAGAGAAGTCGGTTCATATTGATTTATAGAAAAAAATTCATTGCAACCGGAACTGTTTGAACATGCTAAAAATGAATGGAAGGAACGATTGGAACTATATCCGACTGTGAACATAGTTCCAGGAACTATACAGGTTCGGAACGACCCATCTCTAATAAATTGACAACGAAGAAAAGAAAAATAAACTTATCAAAAATTATTCACTACAAATCTTCTTTTTTAAAATATTTATTATATATTTTAAGAAATATTTTCGTTTTTCACTTATCAGTTGTGAATTGTGTGGATTGCAACGAGTGTGCCAAAATAAAACAAAATGGGCGTTCAGGGTTGCTGGGAAATATTTACAAATTTGTATAAATATACAAAGTTCTTAGTACCACTATTGTATAGGGTGTGCTCACAGTTCGTTGTACGTTTTTACTCTTTTGCACAAAAGCACAGCAAAGAGCTCCGGATCGTGAATACCCCTATTGATTTTCTTTTTCATGTATACATTGTTTTTTATTGAAAATTGAAAAGTGTTTTTCGAGTTTTATTTGACCTTTAGCAAATCTTTCGCTTACTTCTCTCTGATACTTTTGTTCGCTTACGCATAACTTTGTTGGGCCTCTAAGTTTGGAAAAAACTTGATAAACGATTGATAAAGACCAAATTATTATTAACCAAAACAGACGAGGCGAGACGTAAATGTTAATAACCAAAATGCACATACGTAACTGATCGAAATTTAACGAAACATTGTGACGAGACGTTTTGTTCCGTAAAGCCCTAACCAAAATAGACGAAACGAGATGAATGCAACTTGCCGAACGTTTGCAATCGTTACGTCTGTTTTGACATTTAACCCAAAACGAAACGAATTCCTCCAAACGTCTGAAAAAATAAGAAGACTACTCTGCACAGCTGTTGTTGACGAGTTGAGACGCTAAAAGTTCGGTTCTTACGGAACAGAACGTCTCGTCAAACTGTTTCGTTAGTTTACGTTTGATCATTTTGGATTACAACATTGAAATGCATTTAAGCAAACACTTTCGTCTTCACTCGTTACGGAGCAAATCGTCTATTTTGGTTAGGCCTAGAAGCAAACATTAAACGCCTGCACTCGTCACAAAACCAACAACTTGGCTTGAAAATTTCTTAATAATCTAAATATTTTATGTAAATTTCTACTATTTTAGTAAAGTTAATTAAATTACTTGAAATTCCATTCATTATCAAACAACTTTTAGTACAAAATGTCTTATTTTTATATTTTAATTTCACAAAACAGCTGATCAGCTCCTTGTGTATGATAACGTTCCATTTTGGGCTAAATCGTTGCTATCGTATCGGCTCATCTATTTTGGTTAAGCAAGGTTGCATCGGAGAAAAATAAAAAAAGTACTATTGAAATAATAAATGCAGCAACCAAAAATAAAAGCTTTCATTAAAAAATAAAACATGGTGCCACATACATAAAAAAGTAACGGTTTTCTAACAAGGTATGACTTTACAAAAAAAAATTAACGTATTTATATTATATAATAATATATTTTTATGTAACTATATGGATTCATGGTTGAATAAATAAGGTTGTCTCGAGGCTGACCGTACTCTCCTCTTAGTATCCATAATTGTCAAAATCAACGAAAAGCTACAACAACAACAACTTCATTGGCTTTACGTGTCATCGATTTCCTCCTTCAGATCTTGTATGAGCTGTCAACTTCGATTTGACATTTATGGGAACTCGCTCTCACCCGTGCGACAACCTTATTTATCGAACCATGTATGGATTGATGTTTTTATCATGCATATCCAGTGAAATAAAAACAATGTGTTATCATAAAGCATTAATATCTTTTATTAATTTATATATAAAATATTTTAATAAATATTCAATGGGGGTAAAACGATCAAGTTTCGTATCATACTTTTAGGCATAGCCTTAATTCATGTGCATCTTCGAAATTCGTACAGCGGTTTACTGCTATCAGAGCATATTGAAGTTGTTGTTATTTTTGCTGTTTAGCTCCTCCCTTTTTTCCACACTTTCATTTTAGGGTTCAGTTAGTTTAACTGATGGTACACCTAAGATGGCGTGGAGACCATTTTTTTTTTGTTATGAAAGACTTTGTTGTTTTAAATGTGATAAACACACAACCAATCATATTTCTTAACATTTTTATGGGCGTGCTGTGATCGAATTTCGAAGATGCACATGAATTAAGGCTATGCCTAAAAGTATGATACGATACGATCTAGGTAAACCTTGGTACAGTATGCATCAAAAAGTAGATAAGAACTCAGTTACAAAAAATTCAAGCGTTCTCTGCCAAAAATAAATTCCGGGTAACTTTCTCGGCATATTGGCAGTATATGTAGAACATAAGTAGCTTGAGTAGATCACAGTGTAAAGTCATACTAAGGCTACTGATGAGTTGGTGTAGCGGCCAATGAAACAGTCTGTATAGTCAAGCTGTGTGATTTGCTCTATACAGAGCTGTTGTTGTTGTTGTTGGTTGTTGCCTTCTTTGTTCTTCATGTTGTCTTGTTGTCAACATGCTTGGCCTAGAGCTCGAAGAATTTGTTTCCAATATAAATAATGAAGAGGGCGTATACAAATATTAAGATTAAATATATTAAATTTTTAATGTTTTCAACATTTACTTTATATATATTTATTTGCTTTTGCATTTTTATAAACTTTTCACAATTAACTCTTTCAAATAACAACCTTTACTATTTGCACAAAAATGTTTCATCGTATGAAAAATTATTATCAGTTATTAAAAATAGCATGGCAACTTTATTTCATTCTTTCACTTTGTTTTTATATAATTTGTAAACAAACTTATAACGAATACTATACAAGGAGCAAAGTATGAGGAATGCCAAATATTAAGGAAGTACGAAATAGTACGTACTTGGTACCATCTGATTTGTATGAAAATTTCAAATAAACTGGATGGTACCAAATACGTTCCAAATTTCGTATTCCTTTATATTTGGTATTCCTCGTACTTTCCTCATCGAAATGGTATTCCTAACCCCACGACTCGACTAGCAATAAATTATTGCATACCATCTGTCAAAATCCATTGCAAGCAATGGCAATATTTCAAGGGTGGGTTTTTGATGTTATGAAATTGCCATTTTCAAAATGACATCAAACAAGATAGTTCGCTGCGCGCGCGCATTAGATTGTTTGAAAGAACTTTATGAACTTTTTGAAGAAGAGGAAAAAAGGAAGAAGCCGAGATTTTGGGTGAATCCATTTTTGGAAAAACGGGAACTGCACAATTTGGAAACTCACCTTATGAAAGATATTTTGTGGGAAAAGAGCGAGGAATTCCAAAATTTTTCCCGAATGACCATTGATAAGTTCGAATATATTCTCTGTTTGGTAAATATATGCCTTTTCATCTGACCTGATTTTTGCTTTCATTAAATAATGTTCATATAACCACTAGGTTGGGCCAAAAATTGAAAAGCATGATACTCCAATGCGATGTGCTCTATCTGCAAGAATTCGTCTTGCAATTACGTTGCGTTATATAGCTACCGGAGATTCATTCCGGTCACTAGAGTTCCTGTCCCGTATTTCCCGAAAAACAATTAGTACGTTCTTACCGGAAGTGTTTCAAGCCATAATTGAAGTTATGCAGGATCAACATATGAAGGTACTTTTTAAATTATTTTTTAAGCTCATTAACTAATGAGTTCCTTTTTTACAGACACCTACAACTGACACTGAGTAGCTCGCAGTAGCAAATGATTTTAATTTTTTTTGGCAATTTCCGCACACTCTGGGTGCTATAGATGGAAAGCACATACGTATAAAAGCTCCGTCTCATTCTGGGTTCGACTTTTTCAATTATAAAGGTTTCTTTAGCATTGTTCTTCTTGCTGTCGTGGATGCACATAGCAGATTTATTTACATCGATGTCGGTGGTAACGGAAGAGCATCAGATGTCGTTGTTTATAAGAATAGTTCACTGTACGATGCTTTAACAACGGGAAAGCTGAACTTACCAGTTGCGAGGCCTTTAAAAGGACAAGTGACTAAAACGCCTTTTTATTTTATTGGTGACGACATATTTGGTCTACATCGAAATTTAATGAAGGCATATAACAGAAATTCAAATTTAGAAACCTCACAGGAGGCTTTTAATTACCGCTTGAGTAGAGCGCGAATGACAGTTGAAATGGCGTTCGGAAGACTCGTCTCTCGATTTCGCATTTTTCATCGGCCTATCGAGGTATCTGTGAAAACATGCGATTTGCTTGTAAAAGTGTGCTGTATACTCCACAATTTTCTTACGCAACCTCTTTCGGAACCTTAAATGCCTGGACAAGACAGGTATGAAGCAAATTTTCCGGAAACTGTGTCAGCTCTTCCAACTCAAGACCAGGAGACATACAAGTACGCGTGCCAGATGAGGGAAAACGTTCGCAAATATTGCGTTACAGATGGCGACGTTCCATATCAGTGGAATAAAATAAAAAAGCAAGATGCTGTTCTGCACGTGAAATAAATAATTTATCTGCTCATCAAAAATACTTTTTATTTCTTTTATAATTCTTAAAAAACATATTTTTTAAGAATTATATTGTGAGCTTAATGCCAAATAATTCATGAAGCAACAGGTTGCTACAACAACAAAGTTCTTTGCAGAACTTAAACCAAGCTGACTAGACCATGGTTTCGTCGGACGCTACTCCGACTCATCAGTAGTCTCAGTGGTTCTAGCAGTCCACTACCTTTGACAAGCTAATAGGCGCAAAATCAATAAAACCAAAGAGGAATTATAGAAGTGCTATACTTTGTCAAAGCAATGTTTTTCTACTCTTTTGCTAGTTGCAAAATTTCAAAAAGTTGACTGCATTGATTCTGCAAAGATTTTGTTGTTGCGCTTTTTTGTTTACTTCTTTATCACGTATCAATCTAGGTTCTAAACGTATCTAAGCAGTTCTCAAATGTTTCATTTTTGACGTAGAATACGCCTCTGGTGGGCCTAAAGTACTGATCGTACAATGTTGATGTTAGCACTTGTTGGTCTGCTTGATCCTCAATGCGACAAAAATTCTTGTTAGAACTCTCTAACTTATATAAATTTTACACAATTACATGAAATATAAAGCCAACATTTGATGTTTTTGTTTGCTTAAACTTGCTGCCTATTTATCGACAGTTTCCGGTTTTATCGACAAAACCATAAAATTTGTATGGGAGCCCCCCTAAGGAGTGGTCGGAAGGAATAGGTGTCAAAGGCAATAATGTTCCTTTTGCAAAAGTAATGGGGGTCGGTCATACATATTAACCCTCTGGCACTCTCTTAAAGGTCATATGCTCAGGTGTATGGAATAAATAAACAAAAACCATAAAATTTGTATGGGAGCCCCCCTAAGGAGTGGTCGGAGGAAATATATGTTAAAGGCAAAAATGTTCCTTTTGCAAAAGTAATGGGGGTCAGTGATACATATTAACCCTTTCCGGCACAAACACAATAAAATTTGTATGGGAGCCCCCCTAAGGAGTGGTCGGAGGGAATAGGTGTCAAAGGCAAAAATGTTCCTTTTGCAAAAGTAATGGGGGTCAGTCATACCTATGAACCCTTTCCGGCACTCTCTTAAAGGTCATATGCTCAGGTGTATGGAATAAATATTTTGCTAAATAGTTTTTAAAAAAGATGTCATCAAAAGCGAATTGACTAATTCTACGTCTTGTGTTACGACATAGTCGAAACTACTGTATCTTTTTTTTAACTTCGTATATGTCCTTTTGCAATTCTTTTGCTATTTCCCGCCAGGCATTATTTTTTAAGTCGGTTCGCTTGTAATTTGGACTTCTAAAATTCCACAAGCAATCAAACTGCCTATATAAATTTATAATTTTAAAGATTTCAGTAGCACTCCACTCCATTTGAATGTTTTCAACTAGTCGAATAATCAAAAATGGCGGTCGAAAAGAAAAGTGACAGCTGCATTGCCAACTCCATGTTAGCAATATATGTTGTGCAATATTGCTTGCCATATGAATATACAGACGTACTGCGAAGTTGTCAAGAGATTAAATCTGATGCTGTCGGTCTCGATGGAATTCACCCCAAGTTCTTTAAGTTACTTCTTCCTCTGTTGATCCCTTTTATTATCCACATTTTTAATACCATCATAATAAAATCAGAATTCCCTGCAAATTGGAAAAAAGCTAAAATTATTCCAATTCCTAAAACTGGTAACGAATATCGCCCTATAGCGATTTTACCATATCTATCTAAAGTTTTCGAATCACTGATGTACAAGCAAAGAAACAAATTCTTCTTGCATAACAATCTGCTAACTGACAGACAGTCAGGATTCCGACCGAAACGCAGTTGCGTAACTGCTTTACTAGACGTCACTGATGAAATTCGAAATGGTCTTGATCGGAATGAAATTACTTTTTTGGTTCTGCTAGACCACTCAAAAGCGTTTGACACCGTCGATCATCAAACTTTATGCGCAAAATTATCCAATTTGTTCAATTTCAACTCGTCTAATGAGATCATACCTAACAAACAGATCACAAGCCGTTCAAATAGGTTGCGTGTCCTCAAATTTTTTACCTGTAAGCCGTGGTGTACCTCAAGGCTCTATAATGCGCCCATTTTTATTCTCAGCTTACATAAACGACTTACCAACTGTACTGCAAGGCTGTGGAATACAAATGTATGCTGATGATGTACAACTCTACACGAGCTGTCGCAAATGTGATATTCCTTCCTGTGTTGAAAAATTGAACGATAATTTGAGTAAAGTCAGCGACTGGGCATCTGCCAATGGCCTAAGCATAAACCCCAATAAGTCAAAATGTTTAATCATAGCTAGAAGACACAATTTTTCTTCGCCCATTCCGGAAGTCATTCTAAACAGATCGTCTATTGAAGTTGTAAAAACGGCTAAGAATTTGGGTATAACCTTCAACAGTACTTTGGATTGGACGAATCATGTCAATATTACTGTAGGGAAAATTTCCAGTATGCTCCGCAATCTATGGGCTACGCAATACTTTACCCCATTTACCATACGAATGCTATTGGCAAAAACATATCTTGTTCCCACCTTATTGTACGGATCTGAGATTTTTGCATATTGTGATGCTGCTAGTAAACGCAAGCTGAACGTTTCTTACAATAATATAGCTCGTTATGTGCACGGACTTAAACGATCTGACCGCATATCACTGCACGCAAAACAAATATTCAATTTGACTTTTGACAACCTCTTGAACATGAGAGCATTAGTTTTCTTGCAAAAAATTATCTTTACTAAGGAACCTGTTTACTTATATGAAAAAATAAAATTTTTAAGATTTCAGCGTGGAAACAACCTAGTTCAACCTAAACATGCCTGCTTAGCGTCCGAACGGCAATTCTTTGTTTATTGTATACGTCTTTGGAATACACTTCCACCCAACTTGCAGCGTATTTGCAACGCAACTATGTTTAAATCTAAGTTATTCGTTTATTTGTCCTCCTTCTAATTTATCTATTGTCATCTCTTACTTCAATCATAAAACCAATACTCACTTCTTGATTATCCTTTTTCTATTTTTATTTCTCACTGCATTTTATTCCTTTTGGAGTTTTAAGTTACTTTAATCTTAAAAGTCGATTGTTTTTTTATATTATTTTTGATCTCTTGTTATTCAATTAACTTAACTAATTTATCTTTAAAATCCTTTTTTGTTCAATATAAACTTAGTTGATTCTTAATATCCACACATGTTATCGGTGCTTAACTATAAGTTATTTCTTACTAGCGCTCATTATAATTAAATAAATAAAAAAAAAAATATATTGCCAACTATGGCAATTGAGCGGTCTGCATTGGCAATGGCAATGGCAATGGCAATGGCAATGGTTTATTGCCTGTCGAGACGGGGGTAATAGCATCCCAGCTAGACACCTAACTGTTAGATATGCCATATATATGGCATATTTATAACGCCTTTGACGTTATATTCATATAAAATGCTCCATACAAATTACGTTATATTTGTTCTAGCGTCGTGCAAAATATAACGCCTTTTTGTCTATCCGTGTGGTCTGGCATCTCTGTCTGCCACACATGTTTTATCTATTAAAAAAAGCTACAGCTGCTCTGCTCACACTAACAACAAATTCCGTAAAGAATTTAATAACAAACTCAGCTGTTTACTTAAGTACACAGTTAGCGTTCCGCAAAATTTTTTCACCATAGTGTAGTGGTTAGAGCGCTGGCCTTTTAACGCAAACAAACGCGAGTTCAAACCCTTCACCAAATAAAACCAAATTTTTTTTTTCTTATAATTTTGTTTAGAAGTGTTTTTTTTTTGTTTTTTTTATTAATGTGTATTTACAAAAGGTAAATTTAGGCAAAACATCTAAAGAAAATAAAAAATATCTCTCAAATATTGGCTATTATATTTTACTCTAGCAAGGATAACTTGCGTTTATTTAGAAAGGAATTTTGGCCATTTTTAATTTTTAATAATCATATTTCTCTTAAGTGTATTTTACATTTTACATATATATATTTTAACTTTTTATTATTAAATTAAATTCAATGAAAACCTTCCTGTGTCGGACGGTATTTGAACCGCGGTCTCTGCCACATAAGCTGCGCATTCTACCCGATGCGCCACGGCCGACATCATATAAGTTGATTATTTTAGGATATTATTTATTGCGTGACTTACACCTGCACCGCTTAAAGTTTTTTTTCACACCCCCAGCTTGTTTGCTGCGTAAAAGAGCAAGCTATTTAAACACATACAACTTTCCTTGTTTAACATGACAACAAAATGTAAGAGTGTGTTAGTGAACACCAAATTTTGTTTCCTTGTGTGCGTAACTACGTTAGAGCTGTCTAGCTGGGATGTTCACATTGAGCTAAAATCAAGTAATTTCGTGAGATAATTTCGAAATTGTGGAAAAGTGTTCACACTGGATTTTAATAATTTTGTTTGACGTTTAATTTTTTTTTCTGTCAATTACTAATTATAATGTGTAATTTTTGAACACAATACAGCAGCATGAATCCAGAAGAAATTTCAGGAGTTTTCCTATTTTATTTTAATGAGCTTGCAGATACAGAAAAATTTGTAGATTCTGTAATAAATGATATAAATCATATGAAAAAAAAATCCAAGATTTATTATTGAAAATTTATTCAATTTAAAAACAACAATCTTTTTGATAACAAGATTCTCATTGTGTCAAAAAAGGCTGTTCAATGCACACAATTTTCGGATTGAAGGGCTGCAAGTAAAATTGGCCTAATTTCGTGAGTAATTTCAACGAAATTAGCTTGTTTGAGGTAATTTCGAAATTAACCAAATATATGGGAAATTACCATTTAAATTACATCATTTCAGACGATTTACACAAAAGCTCGAAATTGCTTAATTTTAGCTCAATGTGAACATGCTATAAACAATCTTGTAATAACTATTGGAGTGCCGCCATATAACTATAAAATTTCAATTTCAATTTCAATTTCAATGGAAGAAAATGGAGTTTTTTGTCAAAGAAGAAAGCAAGCACAAATTTTGAAACACGAGCAGTATTAAATTTGTTTTAGAAATATTGTCTATCATAAAATACTTTTTAAATAAATATATCTTTCAAGTTTCAATACGTTTGTTTTGTTTTTGCCCGCAACGTTATTTGACATAAAGTTTTCAAAATTTGTTCACTTGCTGATAAAGAAAATTTGATCGCTGCCAACGTCGCCTCTACGACCTCTGCCGACGTAGAAGAACTTAGCACGAGTTTGGTGCAAATTTCATGGAGACAAGGAGCAAGGCGAAGGGAAACCTTGCAACGGACTCGATTTGGAACACTGCGATGCCATTGGATGATTCAGACGAGGGTACAATAGGTACTCATGGCACGCAACCAAATGATGCGGCAAATGCACAGCAGACAAATGCGAGTATTGGCAATAAGGAGTTCTCGGTGCTTGTTGCAAGTATTGCATCATTGAGTGAAGCAGTCAAGGAGCTGCGACAAGAAACTGTCCGTAGCCAGCAGGAGGTTTGTCAACTCCGCACAAGGGTTGAAGCAGAAGACTTCATCGAGCCAGCGGTACAGTTCCGCCGTTATGACACAAGCGTCACAGCTACCTCCACCACCTCTGTCAGCATCTCCGTCAACGTCGCAGTCGCTGCCTAACCCACAAAATGGCGCGCTTATGCCGTTTTTTTGATGATTTTCGCGGGAAATTGTACCCGTTACCGCCATTTGATGGAAATGCTGAAGATAAGCCACTGTTTTTAGCAAACTTCAACGACACAACACGCGAGTTCAATTATAGTAACCTGCAAAATTTAATGTGTTTACATAAAGCGCTGCATGGGGAAGCAAAGCGAGCAGTCACTTCGCTACTTATATACACAGATGATGTGCAAAATGTTATCGCGGAATTGCAGTTCAATTTCGGTAGGCCGGATTTGCTTGTGCGCTCACAGTTGGCAAAAGTTCAGCAATTTCCAGCCATTTCAGAAAATCGCTTGGAAAATATAATTGCCTTTTCAAATCAGGTCAGGAACATCGTGGCATTTTTTATCTCGGCAAGGTGCCAACACCATTTAGCAAATCCGACTTTATTAGAGCAACTCGTCACAAAGTTTCCACCCTCAAAGCAATACGAATGGAGCAGACATGCCGCCACCATCACGCCATACCCTACTGTGGAAGATTTTTCGAAGTGGATTAGTGATTTAGACAGGGTTGTGACTTTTATGCCAGTAGCCACAAAACGATCCTATCCGGCGCCACACCCACAGACTCGCCATGGGTTTGCCAACGTGAGAAACAGTCAACAGCCAGCCACTGCATCCATTGTCAAGAAGGTGATGCACAACAATCAGGTTGAAACTGAGCAGCCAAAGTTTGTGTGCGCACAGTTCAAGCAAAATCACAAGATGAGTGAGTGTCCAACTTTCGCTTCACTTGAACTTGCGGAGAAGTGGAGCCTGGTAAAGTGGGATCGCCTTTGCTTTGCCTGCTTGGGGAACTGTTAAGAGCCTAAATCTGCCACGGCAATCATTTTGCAAAAATACTCATGAGCACCTAAAAGCGCTACCCATCGCTGACTATGAAGATGCAAACCAGTGTTATTGTTGGGGTTGGACAATTGCTTCGTTGGTGTATTTAACGAGGTCGTCGAAGCTGAACCAAATGAGCCCGTAGCCTCCTTAACCCGATTGGGATGAGTAGCTTTTGGCCCACGCAGTGCGCAAGCAGACGGCACACAGAGAGTTCTTCTTGCTCGAGATACAACTTTACACAAATTGGTCGCAGATTATTTTGAAGTTGATAGTTTTGGCGTAAGAGGTGGAGCTGTGCTAGAGTCTGATGAAGATTATCGTGCCCGACAAATTCTTGCTGAAATCACAGTGCAGAAAGGTCAGTACTACGAAACAGGTTTGCTGTGGCGAAAAGATAACACCGTGCTACTAAGCAGTTTTTCAATGGCCATAACTCGCTTAATGAACCTGGAAAAGAAAATGAGTAAAAATATACACTTTGCTAAAAAATACAAGTCAGAAACTGACGGTTACATTAAGAAGGTATTATTATATTGATATCCCTTAATACCAACCCACGCAACCTAAGGTCTGTACCTCTCTTCCATCTCAACTTTCATCGCACCGTCTATGGTTGTGGTGAACCTATAACTAGGAGGCTTCGTCTAACCAATAACATGGTCAATGAATTCGACTTCCATCTCAGTAGATCCGAGCTCCGTAATATCCTTCTTAGCTCCAACCCCACTTCCTCCCTCTGAAACAAATTTTTTCATATGTCTTGTGGGCAGACTATAGCCCACATAGTATTATATGTAATATTCCTACCCTATAAAAAAAAAAAAAAAAAAAAAAAAAGTCCTAGCATTAAGAAATAAATGTTTAATTATAATTATAAGTTTTAGTTCTTAAGTATTAATTGCTTGTATTAAGCTTACCTAAATAAATAAATAAATAAAAGGGCTATGCAAAGTTACTGTCGACTGAAAGGGCTGCTTGCGAGGGTACTGGCACCTGCCTCATTTTGGAGTGGTGAATGTGCACAAGCCAGATAAGGTGCGCGTCGTATTTGATGCAGCAGCCGCAACATCGAACGTTTCACTGAACTGCTATTGAAAGGACCGGAGCAGGGGAAACCACTTATAGCCATCATCCACAAATTTCGCCAAGGTGTGGTAGCAGTTGCAGGCGATATACGTGAAATGTTTTCGCAGGTACGCATCAAAGCAGCAGATCAAGATTCGCAGCGTTTCCTCTGGAGGGAACACACCTCACAGCCAGTACGTGTCTACGCCATGTCCTCCATGATCTTCGGGGCAGCTCACCCTGTTGCGCAGAGTTTGTGAGAAATTTGAATGCCACCAAAAATGCGACCAAAATGTCTAGGGGCGCGAAAGTTACGATAGACAACATGTACGTGGACGATTTGGTGGTGAGTTTCAACAGCGAGCAGGAAGCCGAAGAGGTAACTATGAAAGCCATAAAAATTAATAAAGCCGCTAGTTTTGAGTTGCGCCGCTTTGTATCCAACTGTAAGCCACTGCAGTCAAAACTAAACAACGAAGACCCAGCCAAAGAAGTCGTAAATATGGAGCGCCAGGTACTGACTTGGAATGTATTGGAATGCAACCAGCGATTCTTTCGAGTTCCAATACAAGTTCCAAAAGATTCCGCCAGATGTCTTGGCATGCAGAAGAGCGCCTACAAAAAGAGAAACCCTATGGAACGTCATGTCAATTTTCGACCCATTTGGTTTTCTGGCAAACTTTACAATTTTTACCAAACTTCTGCTGCAATCAACATGGAAGTCGCAAATAATGTGGGACGAGCTGCTGCTCCCCGCATTATGCGAGCGATGGAATATGTGGTGGAAAGAATTTCAACGAATTTCGTCATTTGCCATCCCACGCTGCTATTCAGCCATGTTACCAACAGCAGACAATATTCAGCTTCACGTTTTTGCCGATGCCAGTTCAGCCGCATACGCCGCCGTCGCGTATCTTCGTGTCAGAAAAGGTAGCAGAGTCGATGTTACATTCGTCATTGGCAAAACAAGATGTGCGCCGCCCAAAGGTATGACCATCCCACGCTTGGAATTACAAGCTGCGGTACTAGCCAGCCGCATCAACACGTCAATAAGAAGTTGCCACGATTTTCACATAGACGAAACCATATTTTGGAGCGATTCGAAGACTGTGGTCCTATGGATTAGATCAACCTCTCGGGACTACAAGCAGTTCGTTGCATGCTGAATCGCTGAGATAATGGACACCACGACACCAGAACAGTGGCGCTGGTTGCCAACCGATCTCAATGTTGCTGATGATGCCACCAGAGCCAAGATGCCACCTGTTTTTGAGGCACCGTCTCGATGGACAACAGGACCCGAATTCTTACAATGTAGCGAGTAACACTAAACAACGACAACAATGTTGTACACTTGCCTCGTCCTTCTAACAGTCCTCAGTACCATACAAAAAACGATTAAAAAATCACAAGTCTAAGTTAGAGCTTGTGTATCAAAACGTTAGAGGTCTCAATTCTAAACTTTCCGATATTTTCATTAATAGTTTTGATTTTGAATATAACTTTATAATTTTTACTGAAACTTGGCTTCGCTCCAACGTTTTAAATTCTGAAATAATGTGCAATAAGTTCCAAATTTTTCGTAAAGATCGCTATGATAAGATCGGTGGTGGCGTTCTGATAGCTGTCCATAACTCGCTTGCTTCTGAGGAATTAACAATTCCTGGCACCAACGACCTGGAGTTTATTTGTGTTACAGTTAAACTAAATAATTATTCTATTTATCTTACTTGCTCTTACATTCCACCTAAAAGTGATTTAACAATTTACTTAAACCATATTAATGCCATCGAAACTGTCCATAATATGCTTAAAAATATGGACACTATCATTGTATTAGGTGATTTCAACTTACCTTCAGTGTCTTGGCGTTTTTCCGATGATTCCGCATTTCTTACTCCTATCTCTGCCTCCGATTGGATAAATGACTTCTTAGATAAGTTGTCTGATCTGTGTCTTCAGCAGGTTAATAATATTCTTAATAAAAGTAATAGATCTCTTGACCTTGTATTTGTAGACAGATGCACTTCCGTAAATCTCCGTCGTTCGAACCCAGTTTCTTTTCCGGAAGACGATTATCATCCAACTCTTGAAATAACAATATTACTTGCCAACGAAAATGAAAATAAATTAGCTCCAGAAACGCGAAATAATAAAATTTTTAACTTTAAAAAAACAGACTATGTTAAACTTAATGCTCTTCTCGCGCGGATTGACTGGTCCCCAATTTTAAATAATAGGTCTTCGTATTCTTTTTATGATGCCGAATCTTCAGTGCAGTTTCTCAATGATACCTTGCAAAAATGCTTCTCATTATCTGTGCCAAAAAAAAATATTAACTTCAAGCCTTTAAGCCCTCCTTGGTTAACTAATGAGCTTAAGTCTTTAAAAAATTCCAAAAATCGCTTATTTAAGAAATATAAAAAGTCAGGCTCTAATTTAGACTTCGCTTGCTATTCCTCTTGTCGTTACAGATATCAACTATTAAATAAACAATGCTACTCTGCATATATAGCCAATATAAAAACTCAATTCAAAGATAATCCGAAACTTTTCTACACGTTTGTCAATTCAAAACGAAAAACCTCCAGCTTCCCACCTCTTATGAAATTTAATCATGATGAAGCATCTTGCGACATCGATGTTTCCAACATGTTTGCAAACTTCTTTAAAACAACCTACTCCGATATACCATTGAGCATGAGTCTTGAATATCCTTACCTACCACCAGTTAACTCTTTTGAAACCCCCGTAATAGATTCTAATATAGTTATGCATTACCTTCAACAAGTTAAATCTTCTTTTACTACTGGTCCTGACGAAATCCCGAGCTGCATTTTAAAACATTGTTCTAATAGTTTGTGTTCTCCCCTATCAAAAATTTTTAACTCATCCTTGCACAGCGGTCATTTTCCCAATATATGGAGAAAATCTTATATAATACCTCTTCATAAATCCGGTTCAAAAATTGATGTTTCCAATTACCGAGGTATCGCAAAACTAAGCGCAATCCCTAAGTTATTTGAGAAAATTATAACTGATCAAATAACCCACGTCGTATCTTCCTCCATTTCCACCTCTCAACATGGTTTCTTAAAAGGAAAATCTACGATAACTAACCTCTTGGAGTTTACTACGCGTGTTATTAAAGGTTTTACTTTAGGACGACAGACTGACGTTATTTATACAGACTTTAGCAAAGCTTTCGACAGTGTTAATCATTATCTTCTTCTGAAAAAGCTTCATCTAATTGGGTTTCCCGTCAAACTATTACACTGGATTAAATCGTACTTGTCGAATCGTTCGCAAAAAGTTTTATATAAGAATTCTATGTCAAAAAATATTTTGGTCACATCAGGTGTTCCTCAGGGAAGTCATCTTGGTCCGGTTTTATTTTTACTGTTTATAAATGATCTTCCTTCTGTAATAAAACACTGTAACGTCTTAATGTACGCCGATGACGTAAAACTTTTTCTAACTTACAAATCGCCTGAAGAACAACAACTCTTACAATCCGATTTAAATAGTCTAGTGGAGTGGTGTAATTTAAACCTTTTAAAATTAAACTTAAAAAAATGTAAGCAAATGACATTCTCACGTCGAATTGCTAATAGTATAAATTACACTATAAATAATACTAACTTAGAAATTGTACACAGTTTTCTTGATCTAGGTGTAATTATGGATCCTAAACTTCGTTTCAATCTTCAAGTTAATTTGGTGGTAAATAAGGCTAGAGGTGTCCTTGGTTTCATTAAAAGATGGGCTAAAGAATTCAACGATCCTTTCACTACTAAGATACTTTATACCTCTCTTGTTAGACCAATTCTTGAATATGCATCCGTAATATGGAACCCTCAATACAATGTCCACATCGATGCATTAGAATCGGTCCAAAAACAATTCTTACTTTTTGCTTTACATTATCGTTGGAACCCCAACATTATTCTACCCCCTTATGAAACCCGCCTTAAAATTATTTCCCTGCCTTCCTTAAGAAGCAGAAGAATTATGCTAAATGTCTCCTTTTTATACAAATTACTCAATGGTGATATAGACTCACATTACCTCCTTTCTTCATTAAACTTCAACATCCCTAGGAGCGGAGCCAGACATTTCCAGCTTTTTAAGTTGAGTCAGTGCACTTCTAATTATGCCCTTCACGACCCTTTGCGATGTATGTGTAGTGATTTCAATGGCAACTTGAACTTGATAAATTTTTCTGACTCGGTGGATGTCTTAAAACGTAAAATGATATTACATTTGAATACTTAACGCATTCATTGCGATAACAAATATAACTCGCGATAATTGTGTAGATTTTACGATGTAACATATAAGCACTATCGAATTTGATAAATACTTCAAGTTTTCGTTTTATTTAGTTTCGTTGCTTGATTTTTTCATGAAATTATTTTTGATCTTTAGTTCTATAGCTTGTTTAAAATGGGACCATGTATACCGTATCCCTCGGCTTGGTGTGTCAGAGTGTATCTCTTTTCCATACAAGTTTTTACCTGCGTTGGCCCAAATGCATGTCCAAATAATAACTTTAGCTCGGTGTTCCCTTATTTTAGTGACCCGAATATATAAATATATTGTGCCTGCATAATATATATTTGTATATCTGTGCTATGTTTGGTATTGGTTTGGTGTTTGAGAGTTGCATCTCTTTTCCACGTGGGATCTTGGGTTGGACAGTGGCCCCAAGCCGAATGACAACAATTATAAATGCGGTTATATATAGTCTAATAAATTACTTTGGATGTTGTCTTGTATTTCTTCGTGTTATGAAGAAGGTGCTTTTATTCGATGATGCTTATTATGTTTACATAAGCACAAAAATTTTAAAATTTCAAATTTCAAATTTCTTTATTTAATTTTAATTTCCGCTGAAAGGCCAAGCAATTGTGCTTAGTGGAGGCTTTTATTTGCCAACAGGTGGTAGGTTTTAGCACGTAGGTGCATTCTATTCAGTCCGGCTGATCCGGGAACTTCTTAGAATGTAAATCGTGCATGCGTATGGCACGGGTCATACGTATCTATGAAGATTTCCTACTTCCGGGCGAATCCAAAAAAAAAAAAAAAAAAAAAAAAAAAAAACACTGGCCGCAAGAAGTTCATTCATTTGAATCACAGCACTGCAACTTAGAAGAGAAGCCAAGGCTCTTTCTAGTCACGCAAAGTCAAGGTGAGAGTTTTATTATAAATTTTGCTAAATTTTCTTCATACTTAAAGATGAAGAGGGTCCTAGCGTGGGTTCTCAGGTTTGCTCACAACGCCAGGAAGAAGAATGTAACGCAACAGACGGGTGAGCTTACGGCCAAGGAGTTGCTCAACGAATAAACATTTGTATGTCGTCAGGTCCAGCGCGAAGCCTTTAGTAGTGACATCACCGCGCTAGACTCTGAAAAGTGTGTACCAAAATCGAGCGATATCTATGCTTTGACGCCATGTCTGGATGAAGGGCTGATAAAAGTGAAAGGAAGGCTTGACAACGCCCTCTGTCTTCCAATATAAGCAAGACGTCCTATTATACTGCCAAAGAAACATCACATTACCAGATTAATCATGAAATATTATCATCGAGAGGCACATCATCAAAACGATCACGTAATAATAAACACAATTCGTCAAAAATTCTGGGTGTCACAGGCGCGCACGCTGCTGAAGTCCGTCAAGAGGGAGTGCCCAGTGTGCATACAACAGCGTGCAAAGCCTACGCCGCCATTAATGGGACAACTTCCCGCAGATCGCCTACAGCCTTTTGTGAGGCCCTTCAGCTACACAGGCTTAGATTACTGCGGCCCGTTTCACGTTGCCATCGGGCGCAGAAGGGAAAAACGCTGGATTACATTATTTACGTGTTATGGAGGTCGCGCACTGCATCTGAAGGTCGCCGAGCACCTCTCCACTGATGCATTCATTATTTGTCTCAGAAATTTTGTCAACCGTCGCGGGATGCCTTTTAGGATACGCAGCGACAACGGGACCAATTTTATTGGGGCCCAAAGAGTATTTAACAATGAGAGCTGTTTGTTCGACTTTGATCAAATACAACGTCATATGGCTAAAAACAACATTGAGTAGGTTTTTAACTGCCCGGCCAACCCGAGCGCAGGCGGTTGTTGGGAGCACCTAGTCCAATGTGTTAAGCGCTTGCTTCATAGAGTAATCAAAGAGGAGGCACCTAGGCTGGAGACATTCCGCAGCGGTATCATAGAGGCCGAGAACATCATCAACAGGCCTCTCCGACTTGCCTTTAAGCGCTGAAGATGAAGAGCCATTAACACCTAATCATTTTCTGCTAGGGTGTCTCAATTCTACGTAGACACCATCGCTTGAAGAAGAGAAGACGTGCTCGCGTAAACAATGGCGAATTGCGCAGAATTTAAAATATCGTCTTTTGCGAAGGTGGACTGTGGAGTACCTCTCACAGTTGCTGCTACGCAAAAAATGGAAAGAAGAAGCCACTCCACTTAAGCCAGGGCAGTTGGTCATCATATGCGATCCATACTAACCACGAGGACAGTGGCGAAAAGGGCTGATCAGCAAAGTTTTTGCAGCCAAAAACAGCCAAGTTCGTTCAGTGCTAGTCCGAACAGCGCAAGGAGATACCCGCCGCCCAGCCAGCAAGCTGGCCGCTTTGACATTTGGTGAATCCCGGGAAGGATTCACGGGGGGTGGAAGGTTGGCGCACCATGGCAACCCCTAATTAAAATTTCAATACTTATTTTGCAACCAAGGAGTGCAAGCTCAAACGAGAAGAAAATGGAGTTTTTGGTCAAAGACGAAAGCAAGCAAACACAAATTTTGAAACACGAGCAGTATTAAATTTGTTTTAGAAATATTGTCTATCATAAAATACTTTTAAATTGCCTTTTTATTACAACTAAATATATCTTTCAAGTTTCAATACGTTTGTTTTGTTTTTGCCGGCAGCGGTAATAAAAGTAATAAATTAAGAGTAAAAATAATAAATATTAAACATATGAATAAATATTAATATCAACAACTGCTAGTAAATATACCTAACAGAGAAATAGTTTGAATTTTTAATTTAAAAAAGGGAACATTTTTTAGAGAAAAGAAAGTATACACAAGAATAAAAAGATAGTAGGTCTGTTCCCGTACTCTAAAGTTTTAGTCCAATTTACCATTTTTACAGGTTTTAGTCCGAGAAGCGTTCCCGTACTCGAAAAAATGGTAAAAGAGAGTGCAATCGAGAGAGTAAAAAATTTCCCCTCCTTGTCAAAAGCTGCAAGTTTTAGTCCGAGAAATTTATTCTGGCAAAAATGGTAAAAGTGTCAAACTGCTTAAAATCATATGTTTACATATTAGCAAAGAAATTGCAAAACCATAAAAGTTCTTTGAAATAAATAAAAAACTGTTGGAATGGAAACCAAAAACATGGTAAATTGTGTAAAAATAAATATAAATGTTTATTTGAGAATTAATTTTCATATTGTTCAAAATCTTTAGCATGTCGTCTGCACTGCCAATGCTCCACACCAAACAAACGATTTTATTTGACAGTTTACACAATTTTAGTCCAAAAAGCGTTCCCGTACTTTTTTGTGTTTTTCAATATTTTTGAGAGATTTTTCCTTACTCTCACGTTTTTGACAGTTTTACCATTTTTAGCCCAAAAAGTACGGGAACAGACCTAGTATTAAGAAAAGTGTTTGAAAATTTCGTACTTAAAGTTGCGTTTATTCTGAAAACATTTAATCCTTACAGGTAATGAATTCCAAATTCTGATGGCGTTTACAAAGAAAAGTCTGCTAGAATTCAAAAAATTATGTGGAGGGATTATAAGGTTCAAGTTCCTGTTTGATCTACAAAATTGTAGTTTTTCAAATAAGTATTTCGGAGTTTTTGTATAAATCAAATTTTGTAAAAATATGCAGTTCATTGCATCCAAATAGTTGAAAATATTGCAACCAAGAATTTGATTGCTCACGTGACTGATAGCCAAATTTTCTAAGGCCATAAGCATATCTGGCAGCGTTATTAAAGGCATGTTGCAATTTAAGTTTGGACCTGGAATCAAGTTTACTATAGACAACTTCTGAGTACGTTATGATTGGCATTGTAAGCTGGAGATTTAACTTTTTTCTAGTCTCGAAAGGTACAAATGATGCGGTCCACCTCAGGTTCCGTAGGACATAGTAAACTTTGCACACAATAGCATTAACATAATCTTCACAAGAAAGTGAAGAGCTGATGTGGTAACCGAGATTTTTTACTTTATGAACAAAGTTTAGCTCTACGCCATTTACCGAGCGTTTCCACCGCCCGAACGAACGAAGAAATCATCGCGAACAAATCGTCGCGATGAATTCTTCGTTCGGTCCAACTGTTTCCACCGCACGAACACAAGTTGCGAACATTGGTAAGTCGCCATCTTGTTCGTTCGTGCAGTGGAAGCACTTAAATTCAATGCTTGCGAGCATCAGCGTTGATCAATATTTGTTTATGCAAACGTGCTAAATTTGATTAATGTTTACTACTTTTATGCCTTTTAATTTAGGTTTTATGTAAGTATTTATATAAAGAATTTATTATATAAAGAATATTATATAAATAATTTGATTATATAAAGTGCTAATAAAATAACAAAGTAAAACAAAGTTCTTTTGCGTTACATTTTCAATATATTTTCTTTCTTTTTTGTTTTTCCTACGTTATTAACTACAATTTCAACAAATCTACTACCTATGCGCAAATAAGCACTGAATTCGCAGAAAAAGATCGAGCGTCGTCCGATCAGAGCGAACGAAGAAATCTTCGTTCGTTCGTGCTGGAAAAGTGTTTACACTGCGCGAACAGCGCTCGCGAGCATTTTGTAAAAAACCAATGTTCCGAACCTTGTGTTGTGAACCAGCAGTGGAAACGCTGGGTTAGATAAATCGTTGGTATATTAGCCATAGAATAACTGGTTTTGATAATCGACGTATGACTTAAGTGGATTAAGATTAAGCTTGTTAGCTGTAGCCCATTTAGAAATTTCGCTCATTCAATTTAAAACATAAATTATCAACAAAAAAAAAAGAGAGATAAAGAAAGTAAATCTAAAGATGTTTGGCAACACCAATAACAAAATCCATAAGGAGAGAATGGAAATAAAATTGTACTAGCATGGTTGAATAAATAAGGTTGTCTCGTGGCTGATCGTACTCTCTTCTCAGTACCCATAATTGTCAAAATCAATGCAAAGCAACAACAACAACTTCATCGACAACCTTATTTATTCAACCATGTGTATAGTACGAAAAGATTAGTACTTCGTATATGAATAATAAAAACGTACCCAAAATTGTACAAAAGTACGTACTTCTGCAACCTTGTGGTTAGTCCTTATCGCCGCAATCGTAGAAAAATCAAAATCAAAACGCCCTTCTCTAGCTCCAGCTCTGAGAAATATAACTGGAAAAGTAAATTACCTACTGGTATTAAAATTGTTTAATATTTGTGTAATTACAATAGAACAATGGCAGCCCAATTTTTTAATCGCATTGGTCAGTTAGGGTTAGGTGTTGCGCTTGTAGGCGGCGTTGTTAACTCTGCGTTATATAACGTGGATGGAGGTCATCGAGCTGTAATATTTGATCGATTTACTGGTGTCAAGCAGATTATAGTTGGTGAAGGTACACACTTTTTCATTCCTTGGGTACAACGGCCGATTATATACGACATTCGATCACAGCCACGTAACGTTCCTGTCATTACCGGTAGCAAGGATTTGCAAAACGTAAATATTACATTGCGTATACTCTATAGACCTATTCCGGACCAATTGCCAAAAATTTATACGATTCTTGGACAAGACTACGATGAACGAGTTTTACCCTCCATCGCTCCAGAAGTTTTAAAATCGGTAGTAGCCCAATTTGATGCCGGTGAACTAATCAGCCAACGAGAGATGGTTTCTCAGCGTGTTTCTGATGAATTAACTGAGCGAGCGAAGCAATTTGGATTTATTCTTGATGACATTTCAATCACTCATTTAACCTTTGGTCGTGAATTTACCCAAGCTGTGGAAATGAAACAAGTCGCTCAGCAAGATGCTGAAAAGGCTCGATTTGTTGTTGAAAAAGCAGAACAGCAAAAACTAGCCTCCATTATTTCAGCTGAAGGTGACGCTTCAGCTGCGACCTTACTCGCGAAAGCCTTCGGAGAAGCTGGAGACGGTCTTGTCGAATTACGACGTATTGAAGCAGCCGAGGATATCGCTTATCAATTGTCTAAATCTAGAGGTGTTGTGTACTTACCTGGAGGCCAGAATACACTTCTTAATTTACCATCAGCGGTGACGCAGTAATTGTTATGAAAACACTTGTTATTCTTTAAATAAAATTTATAAATTTGAATAAAGTAATAAGACTTGATAAACCCTTTTGATAACGATGTACCTTGTACTTTTGAACTCAATTTACTTTTGATCTGAAGTTTTCCCTTTCATGCCCAAATTAAAATGGGCGGGGCTACTAATTTTTTGAGGACAAAGGTGTGAAAGTCTCGACTCAAATATGAACTGACAATAATTTCAAAGTCCTTGATGTCCTGGTTCGCTTGTTAGAGGATGTTATCTATAGGAACAATTGGGCAGTGGTTGGACGAGCTAAACACTACATTTTTTTTTTGTTTTTTAAATAACTCTCTTACCTTCATTAATTTATATTGTTCGCTTGGTTTTACAATAAAACAATTATTTTAATGTTTTCAAACATTTTCTAAAATCACTTTTTTTGCGAAACGATCTTGATCTCGATTTTGACAATTGAAGCACCAAGAGCAACAACCGGATAACTCCACTTTTTTCAAAAGTCGTTTTTTGATGCAGATATTTAAAGAAAAAAATTCCGCGTAAGTCGGTGTAATGAAAATGCAATTATCTTGACTCTAAAGTAATCAAAAGCAGTTTTGAAATTCTTTTTGATTTCAAAACGGAGCAAGAGTAGGACAACTCCTGGAGTTGTATTGTTTTTGCACCGCACTAAATTAGCTTTTCATAGGCAAACAAACGGTGCTTTTATATGAGAGTATGCGATGCAATTTTGTTTATGTTAAACTTATTGTATTGAAGTTCAACAGTTGTTGACGCCGCTGTAACCTTTGATTTGGTTTTAATAATAAATGAAAATGATTAAAACTGAATCAGATTTTTCAGTATCGGGATCTACCGTGCGATCGCTCTTTTGGTGTCATCGAAAAGCAAAAAAGGCGAGTTGAGCCTTTTTATTTACCCAAAGATTGGCGAAACTTAGAAGCAAATTGTTTCAAAAAATTTAATGTCATATCAGTGACCAATAACGAGATATTTGATTTTAACGCTAGCTTGGGTTCATTCTACAAGAAAACTGTGACTAACAAAGAAAAGATAAAATGGACCATTTCAAATATCGAAGATTTTTTTATGCCAAGGAAGGAAATATTACTTCTATATCAGCTTCCATTAATCATCATGGTACATTAACGACTTACGAAATAGAAATAAAAGCAAATGTGCAAGGCGGCCCTTTCAAACTAAATTGTCTATACAGACGCAGCCTTTCCCTCAAACCAAAAAAGTATGGAGATGTCATTACTTTGGCTAAAAAGTATATTGCTCCAGCAGATATGCACTTTTATAATAGACTTCAGTCCCAGCAATATCAACAAGAAGGTGAAAATTCAGAATATGATGACGACAACGAGGGTCTGTATTAATTGTCACCAAAAACGGTGTAAAAACGGGTTAATTCCAAAACTTCATTATTCGTTTTCAAAAATTCAAAAAATAACAAATTAAAGTTTGTCATCCTCAATAGTTGTATAAGCTTTTTCTGGCAATTATAAAGTAATGTAAAAAAAATAATTTAATTATTCACTATTTTCAATAGTTTTATGAGCTTGGCGATTGTAGAATAATTTTAAGAAGATTTATGTTTTGTTAACACTGCATAGATTATGTACAACTGTCGACAGAGATTTCAGAACGATGGACTCCTCAGCATTGTTAATGAAACATTAAAATTCATACTAGTAAGTGCGTTAGCAGCGACTACATATATGAATGAAAAAAAAAGTGAGAAATTTCATTAACAATGCTGAAGAGTCCAGCATTATTAAACCACTCATTGATTTAAATTAAGTTAATTTTATTTAACATATCAATTGTTCAACGTTATTTTATTTTTATTTTTTTTTTTTTAGCAGTCTGGTAAATTGATCTTCGCCAGTTTCCACTGATGGGCCACATCTAATAAATGTTCAAATTCAATAATAATTTTGGTATATAGCAAAATGTTTAAATTGAGGGGTATAGAATAAAAACTTTTCTTTTGTACTTTTGGGTTAAAAGGAGTTAGGTATGAGAGATTATTCTCTGGAGCGGTATCCGCAATTATGCTTACCAGAAGAATGGCCCAAATTGGTTTTATCCTCTTTTTTTTATGAATGAAAAACTATTCTCCCAAAAAGCGGAAAAGAAGAGTTTTGATTCTATGCTCCACAATTATCCTTACCTCAAATAGCTAATGCTGTGCTTAGCTTACGCACACTTTTTGCGCCTCAGTTCCATACCAACATAGTTTTAACGTTCTCCAGTAATTATTTATAAAACTTGGTGACGGCCAATACTGACAGTTCATTCAGTCTATAGTGCACATATTCACCTTCTTTAACTAGAACAATTGGTGCACCTCTAGATGTTTTTTTTTAGTGTTGTGGTGTCTTATTAAACTAGACTCTTGTTTTCTAAAAACCGTGAGAAATGAGAAATTGAGATTTTAAACTATATTTTATCAACTCATTCTTGATATAGTACATTGTATAATGATTTTATTCTCAATATATATACAGTAGACGTCCAATACAACGAATGGTTTCTTGTCCAGCCTTTTCGTTAAATCGAAAAATTCGTTATATCGAATGAATATTTTAAGCAAAGAAATATACTTTTTAGTAGTTCAGTTTTTATTTATATATTAATAAAATGTTTGCATATTTTTTTTTTTTTTTTTTAGTTAAAATTTACTCTTGTAAAATATTGATTTTTGTGCAGTTTACATTATTTTCTGAAGTCCATTGTAAAGAAGCCCTTGAGTATTCGTTAAATCGAATGACAACAAAAAATTTGAATTCGTTATATAGAATAGTCAATGAAGAGATTTTGCCGTTCGTTATATTGGACATTTGTTAAATCAGGTATTCGTTATATTGAACGTGTACTATATTCTCAAATAGTCACTTTCTGTACTTGTATCTAAAATATCACTGGTAATATTTGCTTTAAGAAAACTATCAAGAGCATCAGCACTGGAATCTTTTATAATTTCACTTTTTGAATCTTCCACAATCTCAGGTTTTTCATTTGTTTAAAAGAAGCTCAACCACTTCTTTTGATTGCTTTCAGACGCTTTTTTTAACTTATACAGTATACTAGCTAAAATTATTAAAAGTTATTTGAAACAAATTTTTAAAAGTGATATTAAGAAAACCTTATACCCCACTGTTTATATTAAGCTTGTTCTCAAGTACAATTGCCGTTCGCTTTCCAGATGGCCGGTTGGGTTGTTTAAAAAGTATAACTTGATCGGACTCAACCCAACTATCGAAATCACTCAGATTTCGGGAATAAGAGTGTGATTTTATGATACAATCTTTGTTATGATATAACTCTTATATGGAGTGTCATGTTGTTGTAAGTGCGATTGTCAATATAATTACCAATAAGAACATTCTCTGAAACAAATTAATCAAGGCTCACAGAAAAATTAGACAGACTGAGAAGTGATTTCTCTTATAAAAGCTGTACACAAAAAATTATAAAAGTTTGTTTAAGCAGCTTTAAATTTTTCCACATTTTACTGAGCAGCAGATCTGGTAAAAAAGGTTTAATTATGTTACAGGTAGTCTTAAAACTACAATTCAATTGCAGGATGCACGACCTAGCATGCACTAAAAGTCCTTAAAAAAATGTGCAATATGTCATACCCACTTAGCATATTTCGACTTATTTTCGAACAAAAAAGTAATTCTTGCACAAGGAAATAATGAATTATAATCTAATGCACTTGATATAATCGTACTTTTTTAAAATTTTTTGCTAGTATACCTATGCATTTCTTGAACCTATTAAAGCGAATTTAACGCTTTGTCAAGGGATAATGGCTTACAACTCTATAACACATTATTTTTGTCCAAATGCCATAGTCAACTTTACGTAAGAAAAAAATAAGAAAGATCAGTGAGTCACTAAATTGTTTACTAGTCCATATATGTAATACCTTTATTGCCGGTTTGTGAATTGTCGATATGAACAATACAAATATTAAAGTAAACATTGAACCAAATCAAAGTAAAATGTTATTATCGTTATTTTCCCCTAAATGTGATTTATATTTGTTATGGGCCAGTTTTTGTTGGGGATCGTTTCCGATGGCGAGAATACACGACTATGTTTGAAGGAGGAACGATTGATAGTCAAATGTGTTTAAAGAATCATTGTGGTGAAAAGGAAGTTTGCAATTATATTAGATTTGGATAAAATTGCAAGATAATGACGCTTTGACACCAGAAATATTGGCATTAAACTCACCATTGCACCATTTTTTTTTTAATTTTTCATATCAGACGATATTATTTTAAATATTGTCGAACAGAGCATCTTGTACGCACTGCAACAAAACGTTGAAAAACAATTGATTACTACTCCTGATGAAATCAAACGATTTGATGATCCGGTCGTAATCAGAGCCGAATTCTAACGCTGATGAACAAATTGATTGTTCTATCACATCTGTGAAATGGTCATGAGCACTAATTAGTGACTAATGGAACAGCGCCGAAGAAAATGTTGTATAAATGTTTGAAGGTTGCCCATTGATTGACGAAATCTATTGAAATACGATTGGGAATTTATCAACCAAGTTATCTTTAAAGTTGAAATCAGCCCATTGTCTTCTCCGCTGCCACCGAGAGACATTCGCTTGGATTATGTTGATCATTTACCAGAATATCAGGTAGAAAAGCCCCTGTGGAAGAAAATGCCAAAATGTACATCCCGTACTTAGGTTTGTTACCAAAAATGTGGAATACATTTCTTTTTCACATGGAAAAAAAACTGTTTTGCTGAGTTTCATCAAAACTAAATGACACTGCTGATAATTTTATGCCAATTTTTCTGCATTGTAATGAAACTTTTTTAATTTTTTTTTATAAAATTTCTTATCTATTGCAAAAATAATTTCTTTGGTACGAATTGCAATTTTAAAGTCTGGGTGCCTAGTGGTTCCGCAAGAAAAGAGCTAGGTATTTTTACCTAGCTCAGGTAAATGGCCTATGAGCAAAGAAACAGAACAAAACTTGTTCAGAAATGTTTTTTATAACATTTTGTTTAGATCAAAAAAAAAACAGGCTTTTAAGAGTAAATGAATAAAAAATTATTTAAATTAATTTTTAGATTATACAATAAATGAATATTACATATACGCTAAGCACTGTTGCTATAATAGCTACTTTCTGCTTTTCTCATCTTTAAGGCGTTGAAGTATTACTGTGGAGTACTCGATCATATCCTCACACTCAGGTTTGTTTGAATTCACCTTTATCAATTCATTGATTTTCTCGGTAATATTCGTATTGGACAAGTCTGATTTGCCCTCATCGCATTCTGAGAGGACACACAGTGTGGATAAAATGGTTTCTACTTTAACATCAAATCCAATAACTGAGTCAAGGCATTTGACAAGCGTCTGAATAATTGCAACTTTGACGAAAGCGTCCCGTATTGTTGAGTATTCGGTAGATAAAGTTCGCACAAGAAAACATGCTTTCATGAAAACTTTTGGACACTGTGATTGAAGGCAGATTTTGATGCAGTTAATGCCACCTTTTTGTAGGAAAGTTGAGCACCCAGGTTCAAAATTGCGTACTATTGCGGATAAAGCATGTAAAATGCTGCTAGATGATTTATCCTCCGCCTCCAAATAGCTCATCAAGTTCGGAATGACTCCAGCATCGAGGAAGTGTTGCTGACTATAAGGATTATTTTGTGATATTTCCGCTATTATGTATAAAACACATATCTTTATGTCAGTGTTTTTATTATCGAGGTATCGAAGAATAGTTTTGGATCCACCAGCTTTAATGAAGTTGTTAGCGAGGTCCGTGTTGTCCAGTTCATATCTCAAAAAATTCAGGCAATCGATTATTTGTTCCTCGGAAGAAGATTCTGACTCCAGTATAACCATTGCTTTTTTAATTTCATCATTTTCTGATGATATGCATTTTATAGCGTTTTCTAGAAACTGTTTCCGCGTGGGATCCATTTGCTCCATTGTAGGAGCATTTGGATCCTCTGATTCAGTACATGCTATTGCAAGACGAAGAAGGTCTTGTAAATCTTCTTTCTTTTTTGGTAATTGCTTCGGTTCGGCCATTATCTAGAATTTATTAATATAAAAATAAAGTTATTAACTAGAACCCCATAAGACAAACCAAAATTCAATAAAAGTGACAGCTGTATTGCATGTGCGTCAAACTAGCAACTTGTACATGACAGTACAGTGTAATTACCCTCTAGGAATCAAGGCCGGTGCTGATAATTACACGGAGTAATGGGGCCCATACACAAACGAACATATCTTGCAACATGTTCGCATACCCAGTTTTGGTTTTGGCACAAACTACGAAAACATGTTTTCTGACATGTTCGAGTACGACAAAATTTATATTTGCTACATTGCATTAGACACATTCGTGTTGAAGATATAAATGAATTATATTTAATAAAAAAAAGTTTAAGAATGGGTGATGTAGGAACGGTGCTATCTTTAATGATAATAGTTCAACACATTGAAAATGAAGCAGAAAAAGATAAAAAACTTACTAACTTACTTTACTTTTTATGCTTTCCATGCTTGGCTCTTTTTATATTTGTTTTTGTATGCATCACTTTTTATCCTCCACAGAACAGGAAGATCTTTATATTTTTCCAAAAAATCATTCCAGACTTCATTATTCATGTTGTTTTCCATTGATATTTACGCAATAAAAACAAGCCAACTTGCCAACTTAACAGAGTGAAACACACAGTTTTGACAGTAAGTACGCAGACAACACTATTAACTGTACAATTTGTTGTACAACCTGAAGCTCCGCCCTCTAAAAATCTAAAATTTTTGATTTTCGGCAGACCAACTCACGAACCTTCAAACTGGTCCGCAGACAACGCCACAAACAGGCACACATTTTCGCAAACCAACCAAGTTCGCAAACATATCCGCCTGTGTATTGACCGCATAATGCACTGAACACATTGACGACGGCAACGACTTTACGACATCTGTCAAAATTTTGTACATGTATTTCTTATGGAGAGAATTTGGTCTAATGTCGCAATGTCGTGTCGTCGATACAGAACTATTCCTAATTTGACAGCATGTCGTCACTGTCGTCGTCAATGTGTTCAGTACATAAAGCTGGAGTTCATTCACTGCATTTGTATATGCGTCCGTCTTCTCGCTGAACGCAATGCAATAGAAATATGTGAAGGCTTACAGATGAAAGTTAATTTAAGCGGGAAGTTCATTAACTGTATATGCATATGCGTACGTCTACTCGCTGGCACAATTTACGCAAGAAAATTATGGCAGAGTTCAATGATTGCGTTTTACGTTCAGACTAAAAGCCGCTTTACATTGTCTTACTGTGTGTTACGACATGTGAGATAGAAAGTATAACTGAATATCATCACTTTCATTTTTAATTTTTGTATAAAGAAATTAAGTTTTCTCTTTTAGACTATCTCACAGAGTCACAATGCACTTTCATTCAATAAAAATTTAAAAATTGAAAATTCTTAAAATGAATCGGGACATAGCAGCTATTGTAAGCATTATAAGGGCCAATTGTGCATTAAAAATAGAAGCAGTCATTATTTTGCTTGCTTTTAAACATTTGATGAAATGTAACTTGCAGCTTAGTGATTTCCAATAAATTAAATTCGAAGAAATCTTATAAAACTCATCTCTGGTCGAATAGTATGTGTGATGAAATTATAGCCCGAACACAATATGCGCGACGAACGGCGAGCAACACGTCTCCAATCTGTCGTTGTAGAGAAATGTTGAGCGACTTGATTATAATACACGCGACACCAGCAAACTTCAGCAGCATGTATAGTACACAAAAAACAATGGCTGTTTTCAGCCGACTCAACAGTTGCCGTTTAGAATAACAACACAATCAGAGCTGAAAAAGAAATCCATTCAATTTAATTTAATTTTCAAAAAGTTGAATGAGTGAATAACGAAATAAGAATCTATCAATGAATGCAAAATTCATTTATAAATAAAAATGTTATTTTACATTCAAATTTAAAAAATAATTATTAATTATTCGTTACATTTATATCAATTAATGAATAAAAAAATCAATAATATCTAAGAAATTAGTAATGAATAACAAATGAATAATGAATAACAAATGAACAATGAATAAAAAAATGAATAACGATTAAAATATAATTATATTAAAAAACAATTGCATATTATAAAGTTCTTTTTGAATTGTATTCTTTGTGTATAGTTTTCATATGAATAAAAAATTGAAAAATTGACAACAAAAATGATTTATTGAAATGAATTATTAATCAAGTTTTTAAATTTAAATGTGAATTAAAATTTTATTTATAAATCAATTTTGAATTAATTTATGGATTATTATGTCGTTATTCAGTTGTACTTATTCTGAATATGATGCAGACTTTACAACCCTTAATAAAGTTCAAACAAAACATCCCTCACTACCATCGCTACCATAAATTTCACAACAGTTTAGTTTGCTGCATGCGACCAGTAATAACCAATGTAAACAATTGGGCCTATTCTGCGCAATCTTTTATGAAAAAATTCTGTTATTCTGTTATGATTTCCCATACAAATTTTTTAGCTGTCAAAAAATCTGCTATGCGTTCTAAATTCATATTCTGCATGACAAAATCTGTTATGAAATCTGTTATAAATCATAACAGATTTTCGAACTGTCAAAAAATCTATTCCAAATTCTATAATTGGTATTCAGCGCGACAAAATCTGTTATGAAATCTGTTAAAAACCATAACAGAATAACAGAAAGATTTTTGAGTCTTTTATCATAACAAATAGTGACATTTTATTTCTGAAATTGATATCTATCTGAGAATTTCAATAAGAAATTCCGAAAAAAGGCGAAAAATGTAAGTTAAGTAATTTTTAAGTATAAATTAAGTATAATTATATAAAGTGTTCAATTTACTGTTTTTAGAAGGAACTATCGAGCAAATATGCTAGAGTCGCGCCTTAAAAGCAAACCACTCGAGTTTCCTGACGTGCTCTTCGTGAATCTATTTTGATTGGATAAGGTGAATGCTTGACTACTCATGAACAAATTGGAACCATTTTTAGTAGCCACAAACATACCTTTTAAAATTCAGGTCTGTATTTGTTGTGTTAATACATATTAAATTTTTAAAATCATTATATCTACTAACAGCGCTGCATTTTTATGGATATGGATCCTACCAAGCCTCAATAGCAAGCAACAAAATTCTTGGACTGTCTCATCCCAGCACATCGAGGTCAATTGAACACGTAACCAATTTAATCAAAATGCACTTGGTCAATGTTTCTGCAAAAAAACATTTTATTGGCTGCTTAAGACTTTGAATATACTTTGGTTACAGATATAGTCGAAGATCATTTCTGACTACTTTTAAATATTTAACAGTTCTATAAAAACATTTTATTCTTAAACTTGCATTTATAGTTTTCATAACACATTATAAAAATGTATAAACTTTTAGTATAAAATACAAAATACAAATGCTTTAGCCAACACCCATTGCGTGTTGCAACTTAATCTAAAATATAAGGTGTATTTAAAATTATTACTAAAGTTTTTTTTCTTTTTTATCTACAATTATCTGGATTGCACAGTCATTGCTTCGTGTTCCTTCTCGACTCTCTAGACTTTGCAAAATCAATTATCTGCAAACCCTAAAAAAATTTGGTATAATTGAAGATGAACGAAAATTCAAAATTTAAAATTTTTTGTGGAATATATGTATTTAACCCCTCTTAAGCTCAAATCTGGAAAACTTTTTCGCCGCTCCCATGCGGTTGAGAAGTTAAAGGGCTTGAAAGTTGAGAAAATGGACTTCAAAAACTTGTGTTTTCTTTTTAAATTTTCGTACAAATCCTGGCATATTGGGTATAAAAAAAAAGGTTATGCTGTTATCTATTCAACAAGGTATCAATCTAAAAAATCCATCCATTACTTTTGAAGATATAGCATTTTACATATTGTGCACACTTGGTGGTTCACCCTTTTACGAAATAACCTTAACGTAAGTATAAACATCAAATTAATTAAATGTATTTACAAGTGTGCATAATATGTACAATGCTATATCTTCAAAAGTAATGCATGTATTTTAATGATTGATAGCTTGTTGAATAGGTAACAGCATAACCTTTCTTTTGATGCCCATAACGCTAGGTTTTGTACGAAAATTTAAAAAGAAAACACAAGTTTTTGAAATCCATTTTCTCAACATTCAAGCTCTGTAATTTCTAAACCACTTAAGAGCAGCGAAACATTTTTTCACCATTAACTTTTTTAGCTCCAAATACACATTTTCAAGTGAAGTGAAAAAACTCCATTTTAACTCATCTTCAATTGTTCCAAAAATTTGTTTGCTTGTTTGAGATCACAACAGCTGCCATCTGAAATGACACGTAAGATGTACTGACCAGCAAGAGTGCCGTGCCACCAATCGTGCATATGATTGCAAGCAGCCTTAGCGGCAGACATGGCAGAAGACATCTTTCGTGCAGAAATCACGGCAGCACCACGCTTTTGCACCGTCTCATCAAATACTCCTTGCAGTAAGTCGGCATCCCAGACTGATTTTGTGCACACTGTCTCATTGCTAGAATAAGGGAATTTAGTCGAAAAATTAATTTTTTTACAGCAATATGTGTACCTTAACATCCTTGCGTGCATGTGGATCCACCGCCTGTCCCTGCATCTTATGCATTTTCACGTTCGCCGAGAGCAAATCCTTGCGTTCCATACCCTTCTTATATGGCATTGAACCAACCATGAAGGCAGCGGCAGCATCCTTGAAGCCCACAGCTGGATCAGTTGTTGGACTGAAATATACTGTAGAAAAAAATTGTTTAATTTATAACTAGCTTTGCCTAAAACATCCCTTAACTTACCTTTTCGCTCTGCATTTTGTTTGCTTGAATAAATTTATTTACAATAATCAGCTGTTTCATAACAGAAGTTAACGGAATTGTAATAGATTTCTATTTTCGAAGATTGATAACAGGTTGCCATAAAAGTTCGATATACTGAATACCAATTTTAACAGATCTTTTATGATCGACATCTGTTACGATTGATAACAGAAAAAAGGCCAAATTTGGGCCTATTCGGCGAAATCTGTTATTCTGTTACGCATTTTCTGTTATCAATCGTAACAGATGCCGATCATAAAAGATCTGTTAAAATTGGTATTCAGTATATCGAACTTTTATGGCAACCTGTTATCAATCTTCGAAAATAAAAATCTATTACAATTCCGTTAACTTCTGTTATGAAACAGCTGATTATTGTAAATAAATTTATTCAAGCAAACAAAATGCAGAGCGAAAAGGTAAGTTAAGGGATGTTTTAGGCAAAGCTAGTTATAAATTAAACAATTTTTTTCTACAGTATATTTCAGTCCAACAACTGATCCAGCTGTGGGCTTCAAGGATGCTGCCGCTGCCTTCATGATTGGTTCAATGCCATATCAGAAGGGTATGGAACGCAAGGATTTGCTCTCGGCGAACGTGAAAATGCATAAGATGCAGGGACAGGCGGTGGATCTACATGCACGCAAGGATGTTAAGGTACACATATTGCTGTAAAAAAAATAATTTTTCGACTAAATTCCCTTATTCTAGCAATGAGACAGTGTGCACAAAATCAGTCTGGGATGCCGACTTACTGCAAGGAGTATTTGATGAGACGGTGCAAAAGCGTGGCGCTGCCGTGATTTCCGCACGTAAGATGTCTTCTGCCATGTCTGCCGCTAAGGCTGCTTGCAATCATATGCACGATTGGTGGCACGGCACTCTTGCTGGTCAGTACATTTTACGTGTCATTTCGGATGGTGGAACGCCCAAGGACTCCAACGCATTCCCTGTTGTGATCTCAAACAAGCAAACAAATTTTTAAAGGTTTGCAGATCAACACAATTGGTTGGCTAAAGAATTTGTATTTGGTATTTTACACTTAAATTTTATAAATGTTTATTCAGTGCACATGTTTTATGCATATTAACACTATAAATGCAAGTTTAAGAATAAAATGTTTTATTCTTAATCCAAAAAACAAAAGTATATTCAAAGTCTTAAGCAGCCAATAAAATGTTTATTTGTAAAAACATTTTCGTCATAGTTTTAATAGAAAATATTCGCTTTTGTTTTGGTTTTTATTCGATGGTTGAATTTCATACTCGAAGTACATGTTAAATATCAAAGTTCATTTGCAAAATTGAAAGTTGAGTGCATATTAGTAAAGATATAAAAAATCATATTAATAAAGATTAAATATCGAAGCTCGAATTTCGTCATCACAGACTTTGGATGTTCCACGATTGGTTCCAATTTCTTCATGAGCAGTCGAGCTGATAAGGTGAATATCCAATCAAAATAGCTAAGGATGCGCACGGCAGGAAGCTCGGGTTCTTCTAAAAAACAGTAAATTGAACACAAAAATATACACATATTTACACTTAACAATTAGTTTACTTACATTTTTCGCCTTTTTCGGAATTTCTTATTGAAATTCTCAAATAAATATCCATTTCAGATATAAAATGTCACTTCAATAGAATTTGTTATGATAAAAGACTCAAAAATCTGTCTGTTATTCTGTTATGGTTTTTAACAGTTTTCATAACAGATTTTGTTGCGCTGAATACCAATTATAGAATTTGGAATAGATTTTTTGACAGTTCGAAAATCTGTTATGATTTATAACAGATTTCATAACAGATTTTGTCATGCAGAATATGAATTTAGAACGCATAACAGATTTTTTGACAGCTTAAAAATTTGTATGGGAAATCATAACAGAATAACAGAATTTTTTCATAAAAGATTGCGCAGAATAGGCCCAAATGGCGGAAACTTGCTTTTGCTGCCTGTCAAATTAAAATTAAATTTAAGCCGACGGCAATGTCGCACGACAATGTTGAGCGACAAGTCTCCAAAATACGTCCCATAAGAAATACATGTAAAAAAAAGTGACAATTGGCGCTGCCGCTCGTCGCGCGTATTGTGTTCGGGCTATTACGCAGCAAACAAGCTGAGGGTGTGAAAAAGTAGCGAACAAAAGCTTTAAGCGTGTTTTACCCTAAAATAAATGAAATTAAATATGTCGGCCGTGGCGCAGAGGGTAGAATGTGTGTCCAGTATGCCAGAAGATCACGGTTCAATTTCCGTCTGCCACTTGAGAGTTTTTCAATTAAATTTAATAGTTAATCAACTGATACGTATAAGTAAAAAATTTAATGGCTTAAAATAAACAAATAAAAACAATCTTCTTTCTAAAGAAAAGTAGAGTTTCCTTGCTAGTCTAAAAAAGTTATTGCAATATTTGAAATTAATTTTTTTACTTTCTTTAAATATTTTTTTCTTTAATTTATACTTTATAAATACAAATATTTATAATTTACCCATAACAAAAATAGAAAAAAACAGTTATAAACAAAATTATAAGAAAAAAAAAAATTTGGTTTTATTTCTGGAGGATATGAACCCGCGTATGTTCGCGTTAAAAGCCAGAACTCAACCAGTGCACTATGGTCGAAGAGCTATGCGAGACGCTAACTACGGACCATATTAAACAGCTGAATTTGTTTTTTAATTCTTTATGGAATTTGTAATTAGTGTGAGCAGAACATCTATAGCTTTTTTAAATAGATAAAACATGTGTGGCAGACAGAGATGCCAGACCACACGGATAGACAAAAAGGCGTTATATTTTGCACGACGCTAGAACAAATGTAACGTAATTTGTATGGAGCATTTTATATGAATATAACGTCAAAGGCGTTAGGTGTATGCCATATATATGGCATATCTAACAGTTATAGCCCGAACACAATACGCGCGACGAACGGCGAGCAACACGTCTCCAATCTGTCGTTGTAGAGAAATGTTGAGCGACTTGATTATAATACACGCGACACCAGCATACTTCAGCAGCATGTATAGTACACAAAAAACAATGGCTGTTTTCAGCCGATTCAACAGTTGCCGTTTAGAATAACAACACAATCAGAGCTGAAAAAGAAATCCATTCAATTTCATTTTATTTTCAAAAAGTTGAATGAGTGAATAACGAAATAAGAATCTATTCAATGAATGCTAAATTCATTTATAAATAAAAATGTTATTTCACATTCAAATTTAAAAAATAATTATTAATTATTCGTTACATTTATATCAATTAATGAATAAAAAATCAATAATAACTAAGAAATTAGTAATGAATAACAAATGAATAATGAATAACAAATGAACAATGAATAAAAAAATTAATAACGATTAAAATATAATTATATTAAAAACCAATTGCAAATTCTAAAATTCTTTTTGAATTGCATTCTTTGTGTATAGTTTAAATATAATTGAAAAATTGAAGAATTGACAACAAAAATGATTTATTGAAATGAATTATTAATCAAGTTTTTAAAATTAAATGTGAATTAAAATTTTATTTATAAATCAATTTTGCATTAATTTATGGATTTTTATGTCGTTATTCAGTTGTTCTTATTCTGAATATGAATACAGACTCAACAACTCTGAATAGAGTTCAAACAAAACATCCCTCACTACCATCGCTACCATAAATTTCACAACAGTTTAGTTTGCTGCATACGACCAGTAATAACCAATGTAAACAATGGCGGAAACTTGCTTTTGCTGCCTGTCAAATTAAAACTAAATTGAAGCCGACGGCAGTGTCGCGCGACAATGTTGAGCGACAAGTCTCCAAAATACGTCCCATAAGAAATACATGTAAAAAAAGTGACAATTGGCGCTGCCGCTCGTCGCGCGTATTGTGTTTGGGCTATTAGGTGTCTAGCTGGGATGTCAAAAAACTCAAAACAGGTTCGAACACACATTGCTTTTCGTTGTTTACACCATTCTACATTCTATTATACATGAAAATTTTGACATGTCGTAACATACTGTGGGACAATGCAAAGCGGCTTTTAAAGCCACATTGAAAGCAACAACAAAACGATTAGATTGCTTGATTGGCAATCACCGTGTGAGTTGGGGATTAGGCAAGAAAATGGCAGAAAATGGCAGAGTTCAATGATTGCGTTTTACGTTCAGAATAAGTATGGCTAAAAAAAAAATAAAAATAAATAACTGGCCATTTCACCCCTTGAAAGGACTTTGACCTAGCTTCTTATGATCAATTGTGTTGTGCGTGTTATTAAGCTTGTACACAATTGACCGAGAAATTGACCTACAGGCTTAACGCCAACTCCGAACGGCGATGAACGGAATGGAATGTTCTTATTCTCAAGAAGCTTTACATGGCATTTTGATTACTCTCTAAGGTTTGCCATTGTCTGCAGAGAAGTGGCGTCCGTACAGAAAAATTATTTGAATTCAAATAATTTTCTGTCGCTGCTGGGGTTCGAACCTAGGTCTCCAAAGTTCGTTGACATAGCGGCCACGCACTTTAACCAACTACGCCACGGACGCCACAAACGCCACGGACGTATGGCTACAAACTTGTAAAACATTTGATATGTTCTTATTGTTTAATTTTTTATCGTATTTACACAAAAATACTTAATAGTACGTTCGCACTGGGCCGAAACTGCGCAATTTCGAGCATATTCTCAGGCCCCTATAAGGTACGACAACTCAACTTAAGTTGACGTGAGTTAAGACACCTCAACTGAACTTTTTTGCCATATTACGCATAACATACATTTTCAGTTGAGCTGTGGTGTAAAATTGCTGTTTCTATTGGAGCATGATTACACCGAAATTTTGACACTTTCGTTGAAATGAATCAGCTGTTCGCATTAATTTCAATTTTTGTGTATATGTATTTTGTTCACAAGTAATAAAGCAAGGAAATAATAGTATAGAGCAGGAGTGCCCAAAACTTTCTTATGGAAGTGCAAACACTAATACATATAAAATCCTGCAACCTTTCGTAAACGAAAGCATACTATGTTAGACAACAACAAAATCTACGTAGAAGATCACTGTCACCAAAATGAACCAACAAAGCATACGAAAGTGTTGTTGCTTGCACTTCGGTATAAGCAACGAAAAAAGATCAAAAACAAAAAAGACAAATTTGTTTGTGTATTTTGTATTGCTTAGTGCGGAGTGCTGTGTGTGTATATTAGAATACACAGCCTATGCCTAAGTGCTTTTACAAAAACAAATGTGCACCAAGTGCATAGGGCTTGGGCACCTCTAAAGACGCTATACAACTAGCTCAAAGCAGATGTAAGTTTTTGACAGTTTTTACACTCGAGACATAGTTGCATTGTTAAACCTAATACCACAAAAAATACATACACATCTTTAAGATACATACTTGTCAGTCGATAGACACATATGTACCTCAAATGTGTAATAGACAATACAAATTTACAAATTACACACTCAACTTAAGTTGAGTTGTCGTACCTAATAGGGACCTCAATTTCGGCTGAAATTGTTTAAATAAATTATAAATTCTTGATAATTTATAAAAAAGAAAGACGAATTTAAAAAAAGGCATTTGTGGTCTCCTGGAGCCAAGAAGCTTCTTTTAAATGTGTGGACGGGAACGTGAATGAATTGCGTGGTGTCCACAAGAATGGATGAGGACATTGCGATGAAAGCCTGGCTGCAAAGACCAGAAGCATCAACTGCAGTCTTTTTGAGTTGAAGATATTTACTTCCAGGTTCTTTATTCTTTCTTTTTATGATTGGCGTTGTCTTTCGTATATTTTCTGTTGCATATTTCATTCAACTTCATCATTAGTCCCGTATTTTGTTGATATATTACAAAGATATCATTAAACGATACAATGCTTTTGTAAACAATTAAAAAGTAAACAAATAAACGATACAATGTTTTTGTAAACAATGAAAAAGTAAACAAATAAACGTCAAACAAAATTATTTTAGTTCAGTATAAACACTCACAATTTCGACCGAAATCATCTCACAAATTTAAGCAATTTCGGGTCAGTGCGAATCTTCTATACTATTATATAAAAGAGTACTCACGTATGTTCGGCTGCGAAAAGCTTGAGAATGGCAGGCGCTTTTTCAAAAATTCTTTTTCTCTAGAATAGCTATGGTGCCCAGTCGAGACATAAGCTATATAAATTTGATAACCATTAATTAAATAATTAATAAAAATTCAAAGAGAATAACCATACAATTTCTTTATTCTTATTCTCAGAGAGGAAAACTTTTCTCTTTAAAGCTATGTGCAACTCAAAAAAGGGTGTGCCCAAAGCCAATAAGGTAGAACATATCCCAGTAAGTCCAGAGTAGCATGCATACACGAAATATGCATACTGTATGCATGCAGAAGTATGGACAAGGCATGCTTTGTCATAAAAAAAACAAAGATTCATCAGAATAGCTGAAATTCTTGTTTTACAGTTATTTTATGCTAAGAGTATGCCTGTTGTTTATATACAGTAGCATGCATACTAAAACACGCATGCTGTATTAGTACTAACGAATGTGCCGAGCATGCGTAGTAAAAAAAGTTTATCAAATTCCGATAAATTTTGTTTGAACCCATTTTGTATGAATACAGTATACATGTAATTTGCACAGAGTGTCATGCATTCGGAAATATGCATGCTATATCTGTGCTAAAGCATGAACCCTGCATGCTTAAAGTATTGCTTAAAGCAGATGACCTCCCATTGTGCGTTAAAACTTTAAGGAGTGCGGATAAAAAAATAAATCAGTATAGTAAAGTTATTAAATTTAATAAATAAAGTTATTAAATTTAATATATCAATGGGAAACAATTTAAAAAACAAATTAAATAAAATGAGCAACAAAATTGCTAGGGTGAGTAAGCGCCATTTTTACCGGTTATTAGCTAAATATAAGCAGAAAACTGTACGGTATAAAAATAAAACATATCTATGTTTTTGTGTTTTTAATGGGTAAATTTTTTAGAATAAAAACATACAGTATTAGTGGTAATGCATGCATACCATATGCATGAAAATACATGCATGTATTGTTAGTACTACCGCATCCATACTGTATTAATAATAAGGAATGCATACATCATTAATAATATTGCATGCATACGGCATTAGTATTTACGCATGCATACGCTATCAGTATTGACGCATGCATACAGTATTAATGATATTGTATGCATACAGAATTAGTATTAACGAATGCATACAGTATTACTAATTCCTCATGCATGCAGTATTAGTAATTGTGCGGGTGCACAGTACACATGCTCTTGTATGACATCGCCATGGAAAAAGGAAATTAGCATGCCTTTATGATGGCATGCATGCAGAGCATCAGACGCATGCATACGTTTTCAATGCGGCATGCATGAATGTACTTACTGGGTATGTATATGTAATACTTCTGTATTCCAACTCCTAAATCGAAGAGAGACAGCTATAACAACATAAGATGTTGTTGTTTGTATTAGTATATTTGAAGATATGAAAATAACTACCCTACGGATAAAAGAACCGGTTCTGAACGTATCACGTGATAGGTCCCCAAGGGAGAGGGATCAGTCCCAATTCTGCCACCAACATATGAAACCGACTGGTCACTTTTACACGGCGTTGTCATTGACAGGGGTCAATTGCCACCTCCTGCGTCACCTTGGACCTGTCCCGTGATCGGCCTCGAAGAACAAATTTGTGACCTATCCTAACTATCGACTAGTTCGTTGAGCAATATCGTTTATTCGCTAAACAATCTTTGGATATTGCCCTCATTTTGCTAAATAATTATTCTATGACAGATGCTAATTTTTTTTTTTCTTTCCAACTTTGAATTTCCACACGATACAAATACAGCTTTGAATTTAAATCGATCTGTCTACACTTGCATCATATTAAATTGGTCCCGTGCTGAGTAATATAAAATCTGTCCCGTATCAGGCACAAATAACCTGTTCCGTGACTAGTTATATCAGACCTGTCCTGTGATAGGTTACATTTGTGCTGTCACGGAACCAGTCACTTAAGAGCAATTGACTCTGCCATATCCGTAGGGTACACACAAAATAAAATGTCAAATCGTCACAGGGGCGGTTTTTATGAAAACATTTGCCCCAAACATACATATAAAAAAAATCATATTTGTTTTGCATAAATCACAGGTACGCACCATTACAAAACAATTATAACAACGCCTGAAATATGATTGAATTTAATACATACAAACAAAATTTAACAATAAAAATTCAAACAAAAATTTGAACTAACATTTTTTGACAATGAAAGCACCGTTACTGAGTTTTTATTTTGAAATTTAATTTCCTTTATATATTTTCTCGCTCATATATCAATATATCTGCACTCTAATGTTGGCGAATATATGAGATAGAGCAGTATATCAAAATCGCTGTGAGGCAAAAGCTCTATTTTCAAACTCTTTTTGAGCAGCATAAATAAAAGTCAATAACCCACCAGGAAAATGAGAATTGATTCTAAAAAAAATCGTAATGGAATGGATTCTTTTGCTTACATTTTAGAATGTATTCCAAAGAATATATAAATTCAAAGAAAACCCTAAGAATACGAATCTATCAACCAAAAGTTTACTGATTTGTTTTTATTCCAGCCAGAGTCGATTACGACCTATATAATAATTTCTACTATAGAAAATGTTTTTAGATTCCTTGCTTGCTTTTTTGGGAAGTAAACAAAGAATTGATACCAAACCAAATTCTGATATAAGCGACAAAAGTATCAGTCTGTTTTGATTTGTTTTCTTAATTCCGAAAATTAATACTTTTTATTTAAAAGAATCTATTTAAAAAGTGAGTAAAAGAATAAAGATTTCTGTAGCGTATGGAAGCGAAAAACATGGAACCGAGAAAAAAATTACTACTTTTTGTAGGACATCAGCGTGTTGGAAATAATCAATTCTAAAATCTATATGGAGAAGAGAATTGATTATTTTTTCATACACAATTGCTTTTTTTTCCCGGTGGGAAGGTCCACAAAAAAAAGAGACAACAACATGTGTTTTGTACAATGCTGCCACCTTTTTGAATATAAAAATACTGCCACGTTTATAAAATCATCGACAACAATTCCGTGTCGATATTTTGTTGAAATGTTTTGCTGAAATTTTTCAGCTTAAAGGAAAGATATATTTAATTTAAAACAACAATTATATTTAACACTATAACAACAATTATAACGCCGTCATATATTTTTCTAACCTCAGAGCTGATATTTTTACGTATAAAAGAGATTTTTATATAGTCACAGTGCTAGGAAAAGTGTACCAATGCATGAAAAAAAAATGATAGGATCAGGAAGATATATAAAATTTATTATTTTAGTTATTTTTTTTTTATTACTTTTGTTAGCTGGTTACTTTATTCTGATGGAATTACTAAGTCGCTCCAACACAAATATACAATTTTACCAAAATTCTGAAGGCTGTATTCATAAAAAATTATGAACCTCTTATAAAGCCAAATCGAAAAAAAATGTCAAAAAGTGTTTGAAAATGTTTGTTTATAAATTAGAGGATTTTTGAAAATGGCTGAAACGTGCTATAAACCTCTCATAAAGTAGTTTTTATATAGTAAAATTACATGCTCTCATTTGATCACAAATATTATCAAAAATAATTAAAATTATTCAAAATATTTCAAACATTTGGAAATAATGTCAAAAAAATTCAAAACATAAAAAATTTCCAAAAAAGAAATTAAAAACGAGCAAATTTTTTAAAGATTTCAAAATATTTACAAAAAAAAAAAATAATAAAATGACAATTATTTCAGTGCAGAGGGTAGTTTAGAAAAACGTTTGATTTTTAAATATCAAAATGTAGCCGAAATTGTGACAAATTCACTGAATTTATCTAATACACAAACCATTATTTATACTCTTCCCACTTCAATATGAATACGGCTGTTAAATTTTAAAACTTAAAGTTTTTAATGATATTTAATTTTTGTATCGCCGGCGAAGCAGCGGGCATTTGCTAGTGTACATACTATAAAATGTCTTCATTTATAATTACAAAAATCTCAAGTCTTGAGTATAAAAAAGTTATTTTAATAAATTAACAATAAAAAATTTATAGAAATTTTTAATTTCAAGATTTATGCACAAGAGTCATCCCTGAAAGCCGTCCCTGACTCGTTGCTTTTATTTCTTCTCTCTGTTCGTTATAAATAACGAGCTGTCAAAAACGCAAATTATGCAGGAAAAGTTGAAATATTTTCAACTTTGCTTGCGTAGCGAGTAAACGGACGCATATGCAAATGCAGTAAAAGAACTTTCATCTGTAAGCTTTCACATATTTCTATTGCATTGCGTTCAGCGAGTAGACTGACGCATATGCAAATGCAGTGAATGAACTTCCCGCTTAAAGCTGGGAGTAGAATGATTGCGTATGCACTTGTTTCCGTCTACTCGCTGGCGCAATTAGATTCGAAATGCACGAAAGCTTATGGTAGTGAGTAGAATGCTGACAGGCGCAAATTTTGTCAGCGCAGTTTACGCAACAAAAGTTGAAAATACTTAAACTTTTCTTGAGTAAATTGCGCTTTTTGACAGTTCGTTACAAATAGCGAACAACGAGAACAAAGAAAAGAAACGAGTTTATTCTTTGAAATTTTCAGGGATGACCCTTTATCATGAATTTTAATAAATAAATATTTATATAAGGTATTACTTGTTATTTTGTTACCATTCCTTATTACATGCTTATGGTTAGTAATTTATATTGCTAAACATCAAAATATTTTCAATATCTTAGCGTTAATACACCTAAAATTGATTTTAAAGAATAAGAAAAACGTTCAATAATTTTGTATTCTTGCTCTAAGCACAAACTCTAAGCCCAATAACGTATTTCATTGTACGCCCAACATATTTTGTTGCGTAAATTGCGCCAGCGAGTAGACGGAAGCAAGCGCATACGCAATCATTCTACGGCTTTATACTAAACATATGTTTATGTATGACTCGACCTTCAATAAATTAACTTTTTCTGTGACTTGGCAGCATTATTTAAAAATGCAGATTAAGTTGACTACGCTAAAAAATAAACACGTAGAAGGAATAATTTTGTGTTATATCTCAAATTATAATCTGTAATTAGTTTTTGCGCGAGAAATTCAGTTTTTAAACGACGATATATTTAATTTACAGGGCAAACTCAAGAAAGAAAAGTGCACAGCATTATTTTAAGGGCGCAGTTAAGAAGGAACCAAAGACAAACCTACTAACGTGATGAATATTAGCGAAGATAACCAGCGAACGCTGAAGCAACTTGGTGACATGTTCTGCGAAATGTCTGTAATGCAAATACGTAGCGTATGTGAAAAAAATGCCTGGAACGGTAAGCATCAATTTCTTGCAATTTGAGATGGTCGAAATATGAGCGTTTATAAATTTAATTCTAGTGGATTTATGTATAGATAAACTTATCAACAGATGTAATGATGATCAAGGAAACGATAACATGAGAGGCGCTAGAGATTCGTTAATTAGAGAAGCAGCGGAAGAGTCGAGATCGTTGTTGGGTGAGGCCAGTGTAGTAAATGATTATAACAGCTCTCAACAAGGAGCTATACCCAAGAATGTCAACAATGAAATAAGTCAATATGCTCATACCCAGAATTACTTTGATTCCCAAGACCCAAAGCCAACTCAAATTAAGCAGTTACAAAACAACTTCAGGAAGAGCTCATCCTTAACTAATATGCCGTTGACAACAGAGCAGAAACTAGCTGAACAAATATCTGCTGGTTACAAAGTTCTTATAATAATGCGTGGTGCTCCTGGTAGCGGGAAGTCATACCTTGCTGCCAGCTTGGTCGAGAAGAGCAAAGTTCTGAGTGGGGGTCTCAGTTTGAAGGAATTTGTTCTAAGTTCTGATGATTATTTCTATGACAGTAGTGGTCGATATCAATACAATGTTAGAAAGTTGGAAGAAGCACACACATTTAACCAACGAAGAGTGCACGAAAAAGCAGCTGCAGGCTGGAGTCCTATTATTGTAGACAACACAAACATGAAATTGTGGGAGATGATGGCTTATGTACAAGCTGCCGTTCGTCATGGCTATATTCTTCAGCTCCTGGAGCCAAATACACCTTGGCGCAGGAGCGCTGGTAAACTAGCAATGAAGAACCAGCATCGCGTGCATCGCGAAAAAATTCAAATAATGTTGGATAGATATGAAAAAGGAACAGCTAGTGATTTGGTCAAGGTGGGTTCTAATATTTTTAGTAATTATGTGACCATATAAATTAATAACCATCGTTAACAGATGCTGAAGGATACCAAATATAATGTTCCATTACCTCAGATGCGCAATTTTCCCCCACTTTCAATTAACCCAGAAGAAATGGACACGAATGAAACATTTAAAGATTTTAACAACGAAGAAAAACTCGATGGTTGGACTACTAAAACTACATGCGATGATAGCATTAATTCCATAGACACTTTAAGGTTGTCCCCGACTGCTTTGATTGATCCTAAGCCACAAAGAAAAAATATGCGTTCAAAGTCCTCATCAAAAATTGCTTTAAAACTAAATGAAAATGAAGAAGAAAATTCTCAGGTTCCCGAGTACGAGATGCCCGCTTTGTGGAAACCATTTGAACAGGAAGCAAATCAATTCTGGGGTGTTTTGCAAGAAGTTGATAATCAGACCAATTTGTCGCCTCAAAAAACGCATGGGGAAAATACAAAAATCGAAAAAAGTCTATTGGATCTTCTCAAAGAAGGTGTCAGTGAAATACCGTATAAGCAACAAGAAAACGAGTGCCTAGAGGAAGAAAACACCAAATTCCAAAAGCACAAAATTGATTGTCCCAACGAAAATAAACAGTTTGCTTCTCTGCGCCAGATCTATCCCAACAAACAGCTGCATGGTCTCTGGGATCTCTTTGTCAAGTGTAACGGTGACATTGATTGGGCCATTGATATATTGCTAAAGGAAGATGAGCTTTCACTCTGTGATGATGCCCCTTATGAGGCATTGAAAACTGATGAAAATACTTTTAGTTGCATGTGCCATGTGCCGGTTGCTGATGAAAAGCAACCGGAGCCATCTGAGTTTATGAAACTTTCACAAGCAGGACAGTCCTCTGTTGTTATCAAACCCCAACGCCCACAAAGGGGACGTCCTCAACGTTCTAACCAAAATCGTTCATCCGCTATGATGGAGGTGAAGGAAACCATAGAAAACCGTTTTGTACTCGGCGAGGAGCACTACTCGGTACATGTCCAAAAAATACGTAACATGCGCAATGGTGTCGGTGACGTGGATAACGCTTCAGTGCTAAAGAAAAAGAACTTCACTGACATGGCATGCCAAACAGATCCTGTGGCTCTTATAGATCCAGAAGAAGAGCAGGAAAGTGATGGATCGGATTTGTTGGAGATTAATTTGGGAGATCAATTTGTCAAGCAGCTTAGTAGTGTTTTTATGTCAGAAATAATGAACTGTGAACTGCCTGAGAACTTGAACTCCAATGTGTTCATGCCCAAAGCTTTAGCTAAAGAACTCTTTATGCTATGGATGGAATCGGCCTATAATCAGATTGAGGAGCAGCGCCAAAACACATTACGTGAGGATGAAGACTTTGCACGTTTGTTGAAGAATCCAAAATATGAAAACTGCAAGGAGCCGCCTGAGAACATAAGAGAAATACTTGACATGGAGCTGGCCTGGATGATTTATAAGAATGATCACGAACAGCTGAAACACCAGGAACTCAATCAAGCCCCAAACGACATAGCTGAGCATTTAACACAGATGAAACTGTGTGAAATATTTCCAAACATTCCGCGTGAAACCATTATGAATGTCTTTGCTGCTCATGGCAATAAATTTAACGAAACAATCGAGGTTCTACAATGTAACATTGAACGCACAGATTACAACACATCTCAAAATTTGCTAATGGAACGTGCACTGCAAGAAAACGAATTGGTAACAATATTTCAAGTGTTTTAAAAGCTTGCTCTATTTAAAAAATAGTTTCTTAAAATTATAGTTGAATAATGAAATTGAGGTGGAGCAACAACAGTATAAAAACTATCCCTCTTCTATGCATTCCATGAGCAATTATGTCAGGCCAATAAAGCCACCCTTGCAACCAGACGAAGCCAAGCGTATGGCGCTACGTGACTTTGAGGAAACACGAAATTTTGCAGCACATCATAGTCAGCTTAAAGCTGAGTGCTACCAGAAGGCTAGGGATGCAATACAAAAGGGAAATAATTCCGTCGCTGTTTATTATTCGCAAATAGCAAATCTGCATAAGAAAAAAATCGACATGTACAATCATCGCGCTGCCAATTGCATTATGGAAGTTCACAAATATACACAAAACAATCCTGACTTGCTAGACTTGCACTATTTGCATGTATTGGAGGCCATCGGTTGCTTGGATCTCTTTCTAGATCGTCACCTTACTAACCTTCGTTGTCTCGCCAAGTGCTATAAGCATGTATTCATTATAACTGGTCGTGGTCTGCACAGTTCTGGTGGTGTCTCCATTATCAAGAATAAAGTGAAAAGTCGCCTTAAAGAGCGCAGTTTAAGGTAACAAAGCTATTATTTATAAATTTTCTTATCTTTTCTTAATTACTTTCTTACAGATGGAGCGAGGTAAACCCAGGACTACTCAAAGTTAAACTATTTTCTGCTTCCAGATATTCGAAAAATATATAAGCACTGCGGCGCGCCTTGAAAAACCTTATTTTACAAAGAATTCTATTTAGTGCAAAAACTTGTGTTTTATGTTAAATTTGTGTGGCATCGTTTTTTCCGATGCTGGGTAAGTTTAGTTTTTAGAAACCAAAGATTGCATATTTGTTCTGCAATAAATTTTATTTTTTTATACAAAGTTTGGTATTTTATTCCTTGCAAGTTTCCATTTACTGCTTGGTATTTTATTCGTTGCCAATTAGCGAAAAGAAATGAACTAGAGAACTAGATGAACTAACTGCTGGTTAAAATGTTCTATCAATTTTGCATTTGTTCTATAATTGGATACATGAAGACAATCAATCAATTGAAAAATCTTTTTATCAAATTCTTCACAAGTTAAATTTTCTATAAAGTTATATATTAAAAAGTCCGTAGATTATGAACATAGTAGCTGCACGGTGCAGAGCCAAGACTCTAAACTGTCAGAAAAACACCAAACAGCAAAAAGAAGTTGATAATTATTTGTATTGATATTGAGTTTCGAGTCGGCGAGAGAGGATTTTCAGCCCCGAGTCTACCTTGTTTATTTTACTGTAATACTTGTCATTACTTGTCACTTGACATTCGCTTAACCGAGAAAGACCAACAGTGGCAGAGAAAACTAGTCTGAAAGCTTTCTTTTCTCAATAAAACAACAAATAAAAATAAAAATAAATAACTGGCCATTTCAGCCCTTGAAAGGACTTTGACCTAGCTTCTTATGATCAATTGTGTTGTGCGTGTTATTAAGTTTGTACACAATTGAGCGAGAAATGGACCTACAGGCTTAACGCCGACTCCGAACGGCGATGAACGAAATGTTCTTATTCTCAAGAAGCTTTACATGGCATTTTGATTACTCTCTGAGGTTTGCCATTGTCTGCAGAGAGGTGGCGGCCGTACAGAAAAATTATTTTAATTCAAATAATTTTCTGTCACTGCTGGGGTTCGAACCTGTGTCTCCAAAGTTCGTTGACATAGCGGCCACGCACTTTAACCAACAACAAACTTTTATTAATATTCAACAATGTACATTTTATACAGATCATGGTCATGCAAAAGGTAGTCTTATAACAGTCTAGTTTATTTCACATTTTGCTTAAAATTTTGGGTTTTGAAATGTTAAGTAAGCATTTCGAATCAAAGATTCAAAAGAATTTTTTTCTATTTTATTCCGCTTTAGATGTTTAAGTCTAAGTAGAGGTCTTTTTGGTTGACCAATGGGTCATTTTAGTTTTAATAATCAGTTCTCCATCTTACATGGAAAATTGTACATGAAAATGATATAGTTTTTGTGTTTCCTTTCAACAGAATTGACTTAATTGGAGAGGACCTTGATTAACTTTTGAAAAAGAAGGTGGTGGCACAAAAAATAAAATTAAAAAAATATGCCTTATAAATAAATGACTGGCCATTTCAACCGTTGAAAGGACTTTGACCTAGCTTCTTATGATCAATTGTGTTGTGCGTGTTATTAAGTTTGTACACAATTGGCCGAGAACCGGACCTACTGGTTTAACGCCGACTCCGAACGGCGATGAACGCAATGTTCTTGTTCTCAAGAAGCTTTACATGGCATTTTGATTACTCTCTGAGGTTTGCCATTGTCTGCAGAGAGGGGGCGGCCGTACAGAAAATTATTTTAATTTAAATAATTTTCTGTCGCTGCTGGGGTTCGAAACCGGGTCTCCAGGTTCGTTGACGTACAGGCCACGCACTTTAACCAACAAAGCCACGGACAAAGCCAAAAAATATGCCTTATATAATCGCAATACTGGAATTCTCCAAGAAAATTTTCAACGAAGCCATCAAATGATAAGCAACGTTATTCAACAGAAAACCGTGCCGATGTGCATCGTTAAATAGCCGCGGATGGATCATTCAAGTCATCGCGCACGTGGTAGAATAAACAAGGTAGACTCGCGGCTGACAGCCAAGAGTAAGAATTGTAAAAAAAAACACTGGATAGCGAACAACAGCAAAAAGAAGAGGAAAAATTATTTGTATTGATTTTGACAGTTTCGACTGACAGCAAGAGAGAATTTTAAGCTGCGAGACCTTCTTTATTCTACCATGGTCATCTGTATTGAGTTATGCAATAAATATAATAAAATATTCAATTTCTTTTCATGAGTGAGAGGAACATGAATCGTTTGGGGGAACATCTATTCTATTAAAATCTCTTAATAAAAAATATAAGACCCCTACTATTGCCGACTGTTATAATGCGCATAAAAATTTTACAACTTTCAATTAACTCATGATTTTCTATCCAACCACCACTGAAAAGTTTCCTTTTGGCACAAGGTGAACCTCGTTACTCACAAGTAATTGACCACAACTAGTCGTTTATTTCAGGACATCGATACCTCATATGAGCAATTCAAAAACCAATTTGAATGACCAACTGATGATGCTTTAGAATATAAAACGTTTCCAGCTCAGCATAGATTAGAACTAACGTGACACGAAGTGAATTAAAAACACAACGACCTCTCTATTTGTTTCCACTCGATTTCACTCACCATCTATTTATTTTTGTACCGCGGGGTATATTTGAAAATCTAATCTTAGGAGTAAACTTCAATGAACTAAAAAAAAAACAAGAAAAAAATTATCGCATGAGGAAGCATAGTTTTTTTTAAAATTGTATTTCTATAGTACTTAGGTGTTTCTTAAATGTTATTAATCTTCTCTGAACAGCTTTCATATACTATATAGTCAATTTTTAAAATTTAAGTATGAGTTTGTTTAAAAAAAAAACAATATTGAAAAGTATACTTTAAATAGACACCAGATTCATTAATTAGAATTAAATTTCATTGCCCTGTACCCACTTCATGTGGCTTGTCTCTCTACTGTCCCACTAGATACTAAAAGTAAAATTGAATTTAAAATTCAAGCCCTGGCTGGCCTGTAATACTTAGGTCTTGGTTTATGGCCTCAAAGATGTAATATTAAAAAAATTAATTAAGAAAATAAGGTTGATCCCATGTCTTCACATTCAAGGAACCAAATAAAGACAATTCAATAAGGAAAATTGTCGTTGTTCCTCTTTAAAGCTGTATAAGAAACGAATAAAGATAAACCAGTTACGTCAACTTTTAAAACTATCGACAAAGATAATTGGTCTGTTATCGTACTTTGTGGACTAAAAATCAGGGACCGTAACTGTTATGACTTTTTTAAAAAAAGTCAATAAATAACAGTTAAAATTTGACTTATAATTTTTCGGTCAAAAATAAAAGTTAAAATATGACTTTTATTTTTCCGATCAAAAATAACAGTTAAAATTTGACTTTTATTTTTTCGGTCACAAATAACAGTTAAAATTTGACTTATATTTTTTCGGTCACAAATAACAGTTAAAATTTGACTTATATTTTTTCGGTCAAAAATAAAAGTTAAAATATGACTTTTATTTTTTCGGTCAAAACTAACAGTTAAAATTTGACTTTTATTTTTTCGGTCAAAAATAAAAGTTAAAATATGACTTTTATTTTTTCGGTCAAAAATAAAAGTTAAAATATGACTTTTATTTATCCGGTCAGAAATATAAGTTAAAATTTGACTTTTATATTTTTAGTCAAAAATAAAAGTTAAAATTTGACTTTTATTTTTTAGTTTTAAGTTTTATTTTTTATTTTATTTTTTTCTATTAAAAATAAAGGTACACAATTTGACAGTGACATCCTATATTAATTACTTGCTTACCCGGCACACGTTGTTTTGCAGCCTAAATTTATTTGTCGTGCTCTTTTTGGATTTTCGCGATTTTTCGCTTATTTGAAAATGATTTTTATTAATATTTAATTATTATACAGTGCAACACAACTTTCTCAAAAAAACGATGAAAGTTCCTTTTCTTCACTTGAAGACGAAAACTAGATGGGGAAAAAATTTTCGGCGTCCTTGTTTATAGTTATTAGTTATAAATAGTATATAATTATAAATATAAATAGTATATATTTGGCCCACCCTGTATAAGTATTTTACATATTTCATTGAGCAAGGATAGGGTATAGAACAACAAGTAACTCGGGTATGATTTGAGTATCCGATTTCAGTATGTTACTCATTTCAGTTCTGTGATGTTCTCTGATGATCATTTCAGTTCACAACAATGACAGGGAACGCAAGGTGCAGTGATAAGCCAAACAAAGGCAGATAAGAGTAGAGTGAATAGAATTTATACTTTTTTTATATTTTTTCACCTTTCAACCGAAAAAATAAAAGTAAAATTTTAACTTATATTTTTGACTAGAAAAATATAAGTCACATTTTAACTTTTATTTTTGACCGAAAAAATAAAAGTCAAATTTTAACTTATATTTTTGACCAAAAAAATAAAAGTCAAATTTTAACTGTTATTTTTGACCGAAAAAGTAAAAGTCATTATTTGACTTTTATTTTTGACTGAAAAAATATAAGTCAAATTTTAACTGTTATTTTTGACCGAAAAAATAAAAGTCAAATTTTAACAGTTATTTGTGACCGAAAAAATAAAAGTCAAATTTTAACTGTTATTTTTGACCGAAAAAATAAAAGTCAAATTTCAACTTTTATTTTTGACCAAAAAAAAATCGGTCAAAAATAACTATTATTTTTTGACTTTTTTTAAAAAAGTCAAATAAATAAAAATCTTTTAAGATTATTATTCCTTAGTTAACAAGCATCGCTATACTTTATTCAAATATCGAAAAGACACATTTTTTCCGCTTGACTTTTTGAATCGAAATTTCGAAAATAACAGTTATTTTCGGTCCCTGCTAAAAATGGTTAAACTGTCAAAAGCGTGATAGTAAGAAAATCTCTCAAAAATAGAGAAAAACACAAAAAGTGCGGGTACGCTTCTCGGACTAAAATTGTAAGGTCGCCACCTTTATTTAGGGATGACATTTCAGATTTAACGTAAAGCGGCTGGTAACGCGCGGCTCAAAGCTCTTGTTTAGGTTTCACAGTTAAGATTTTGAACAATATTGAAATTAATTCTCAAATTTAAAGATAAACATCAAACAGTTATATTTAGTTTTTAAACAATTAACCATGTTTCCAGTTTTTATTCCAAAAGCTTTTATTAATTTCAAAGAAGTTCTAATATTTTATAAATTTATTGCCAACTGTTAATTAAATAGCTTAATTTAAGCAGTTTGACACTTAAAACTTAACAGGGAGGGGACATTTTCTACTCTCTCGATTGGACTCACTTTTAATATTTTTTTCAAGTACGGGAACACTATTTGCGCTAAAATCTGTAAAACTGATAAATTGCACTGAAACTGTAAAGTTCGGGAACAGACCTAATATGGTTGAGTGACTTGATGCAAGAACACTATATCAAACAATGCAACTATTACAAATAGTTTCGAAATAGATTAGATAAAAGCTATGATCTGTTTAGTGGCTGTTTCTATGGGAACAATAGAATGAATATAGAACATTGTTTTGTCTATCACATAACGTATAATGTTTCTCTAACAAGCCCTTCAATTCATGGGATAAAAAATAACGAATGTCACTACTTTCAGTTTGATTTAAATATCAAGATGGTTTATTTATAAGGTATAAACTAGTTTTATAGAATAACGACAACAAATATGGCTATCTTGAATATAGGTTTAAACATACATATATTTATATACCCAATGGCATACACAAAGGATGCACCAAGCTTCGTGCGGCTCCTAGTATGTTTTTATTTGAATGTTTTCTTTTAATATTAAATTAAATACTTTAAACAACTTTTGCTATATCTAGAGTTAAGGTGTATTTGAATCAATTGTAGGCGAATAAGCTTCTGGCAGCTCCAAAGGCGTTTTCGGTAGTACATGTCGACAGGCAGGTATTGCATTTTCTTTGCCTAAGTTGAAACGATTCAACACCACTTTCTCGAGCATATTAGAACGGCTAGATTGAGATTTTCGTTTCCTTGGTGGGGTATTGAGAAAAACTCCTTCGAAGATCGTCTCCAAACTGTTGGTTCGACTGATGGTTGATTCATCATTGTCGCTAGGTGGACTGATTTGTGAATTTATGTCCTGCAGAGTCACAAAATCAGGATGATTTAATCTATAATTTGGCGTGGTGTTACTTCCTGGTGTTGTGTTGATTCTGGTGGGTGTGTCAAAATCCATATCGCTATCTATAGGCGATGGGCTTCTGCTAAGCGGTGATATCAAACGAATCTCAAACGCAGGCAGTTCATCTGCATCAATGATTCTGTTGGTTAACATATTTAAGTCCTGGTCAATACAAAAGGAGAGGTCGCCATCACTAGATATTGATGAACACTGTGATATATGCAGGCGATGGGAAGAGTTAAGATCCGAACAGTTTTCGTTGTCCTTGCTGTAGCCACATAAATTCCCACTTTCATCGCCAATTTTCGCGTATGTGGCCGCAGAGTCCATCGTGGCTTTGAGGTTGTTTACCTGAACGAAGAGATCGTGGTGGATAATTTGTTGTTGTCAACCACAGGTAGAAACATAAAAATGCACGGTCAATACGCTAAATTTTGAGAATTTTATCCACAGACAATCACGTTTAAAATTAAAAACAAACTAAATTTAAATGTATTTGCGCTGACAGTTTTTATCTGTTGATTACAGAGCAGCCAACAGCACCAAAAATAATCTTCGCTGTGCTGCCACATTCTCGGTAAATGGCATTAACCCAGTGAACAAATTGATCAGGTAAAAGTATGCAACTCCCATCCGTGACTGCCGACATCCGTGTTCGTTATTGATACCTACCTGGGCATAATTTTCTTGTTAGCCCACTCCCTCATCGTTATTTATTTTAACGTATGTATGTATGCGGTTTTATAATGGAAAATTAGAGTGAATAGAGAAATTATCATATTACCAAAAAAAAAAAACAAAAAAAAAAAACAGTTTAAATAAAACTATATTCTTTTCTGTTTTGAGATACATAAATAATCTATCCTGTTTCATAACTTAATACGATTTTTAGAGCTGGTTTCACGACCATTAGTTAACCAATTGGTTAATTAACTAAAGGCTGTTAGTTAACTATAACTTTTTATGATTTGGGTTTCACAATGCTTTAGTTAACTAATGGCAATTTTGTTAATAAAATATGGCAACACTATATAAAACATATGTTTTTGATATATGCATTAAATACGTTTCTTTTGCACAATGGACAAAATTAATGTACTGAACACATTGACGACGACAGCGACGACAAGCTGTCAAATTAGGAATAGTTCTAAATCGACGACACGACATTGCGACATTAGACCAAATTCTCTCCATAAGAAATACATGTAAAAAAATTTGACAGATGTCGTAATGTCGTTGCCGTCGTCAATGTGTTCAGTGCATAATGCAACAAACGCGAGATTGATTGATTTGCTTTTGGAAGTTGTGCAAAAATACAAATGCGTAATTGAATGCAAACAATCCGATAAATATCATGCGGACGAGAAGGAGAAAACATGGGAAAAAATTTAATCAGAGTTCAATTGCCAGAATGAGGAACGAACATACAGGAGCTTGAAGGCTCTAAGAACCAAATATTACAACCTGAAAAGTTATTAAAACACTCCACACTTCCTCATAGTTCGAATCGCTAAAAACACCGTGATCCCTATCGGAATCCATTGTTATTTGTTTCACGTTTCTCTTTTTATTTTTTATAAGGTTTTTTTCTATTACAGAAATCAGCTGTTCGTTAACTAATGGTTTAAACCACCACCACTGGTGGCTTAACCTCTTGTTAACTTTGATTGTGAAATTCAAATCTGTTAGTTAACCTCTGGTCAGTGGTTAACTAATGGTCGTGAAACTGGCCCTTAGTTTATAACAAGACTTTTATTTCTATATTCGAATTGAGCAAAGGAGATGAAGAGCATTTGACATTTATTTTATATGTATAAAGCTAAAAAAATATTAGATCAATGAGCTGTGTTTAATTTCCCTGCTAGAAAAAATATTCCCTTGCTCACAAAAATAAACCAAAATTTTTAATATCTGCTTACTGACAGATAAGTTTGATAGATCGGTATCGTAATTATATATCTGTTAAAATTTTGGTAATGATTTTTTATATATGTATTTCTTTAATTTTTCGGTGTTTTATGTAAAAGTCTCATTGGTCAGTTTTTGTACAAAAGTTTTGATAATGTTTGAGCGAACTTCAACTAAAAGAAAAATGATAGATTTGAGTCAATTCATTTAAAAGTTTATTGTCTTATACGGGGGTTACATGTACATCAAATTTTGTCTTTCAAGTTGCAATAGACTCACACTTTTTTACTGACACACCCATACTTTCGAACTTGACCACCAAGTTAGTTACAAATTTTCCTTTCAGCCCCTGTGACAGCTTTTCGGTCAAGCTAAACATCTGATCACTGTTCTTTTACATACATTTTTCTTTTGAGACGAGTGTTTTAAGGTGTTTCCTTGACCACGGTATCTTAAAAATAAAATTTACTATCAGATTGCGCCTCAGCTGTCAAATCGAATGAATTTCGACGGGCAGTTTGTGTGATCAACTTGAAAACAAAATTTTGAAACAAAATATCTGTTTTATTAGGTTCAATTGTGTTCCTGGTATCAAAATTGAAAACGTTTGGGTTTTTTTTCCAACTTGCTCTACACCGAAGTGTAGTACGTGTGGAAAAATATAGCTATTGTATAGACATCAGACATGTATGTCAGTTATTTTAATTCCTACTACAGCTTGAAGTTCATATAAGAAAGCTTTATCAGCGAGTCACATTAACAATATTTTATAATTACTTTTACCAAAAGAATCCAAAACGTTTATGTAACTTGCTGAGTGTTAAGAAAATTAAACAGTTTTCGAAAATAATTAGCGACAATTATTTTCTTTCTACGTTTCTATAGTAGATTTCTACCTGCTTCTAGGATTTATTTCTTCCAGTTAGTCATTCTTTTTAAATTAACTCATTTAAATATTCTTTGAAGGATTTGTAATCAACCAGGGGTGCTTTGTATCCTAATTTTTAGTGTTTTCAAATAAATTTTTAATATTTTATGGTTGTCTTTAGTACGTGGTCATTATTTATAGTGAATGTAATAAAGTAATAATTTTATTCAAAACTAATAAAACGAATTTTCTCGAGCTGTTCAGCCTTGACGAATTTTTTATAAATGGAATAATACCAAAGTTGATCACATTAAAATCATTTGGAGATGCATATATTGTTGAGTTAGTCTTTATAATTGAAGCCAAATAAAACTATTTGGATATAATATCAACATTTTACAATAATAAAATTTCGTCCCAGAATCATAGAATAGAAATGATGTTTACTAAATTTTGATGAATTGAAATAATTAAAAAAAAAAAAAAAAATAAATTAAAAAAATAAATTCTTTTTTCCAACAAAACAACTTTTAATTCATGTATTATAAATTTATATTAAGTTATGTAGTTAAATTAATAAAACAGTTTTTTATTATTAATTAATTTAGACATTAAAAATACAAAAAAAAAGTTATAAAAAATAATAATAATTTAAAACGTGAGCAAAAAGTTTTTTTCTTATCCTGAGGTTATGATTATACTTTCAAAAGGTAATTGCACTGACAAAAATTTGAAATTTGAAGATATGAAGAATAATAGTACGTTAAAATACTATCTAGTAAGATTTTTTGGTAAATTTTGGTAAATTTTGGTAAATTAAAAACTAATGTACTAAGAATTTACATTGTTTTAAAGATATCTGAAAGTTTTTAGTCTTAAAATAAAGGAATTTTCTTTAATTGTACACAACCTTATCATATATTGCTATAGAGATATACAAATGCAGTCTGAGTCCTTTTTGTGATTCTAATAACTGTCAATGCAAATGTATGCTTTACGTTGATAAAAAACGTAAAGCGTCAATAGCGTAAACACTTCCATGTCATCCATTTTGTCCAACGCAATAAATCTTACTTTAAGAAAACAATATATTCGGTTCCGTCCCATGACGACAATATAGACAATATAAAGACAATAAAGATAACATAATGTCGATATATTGCTGCTATGGAAAATATCAGCATTACTGTCAGAATTATTGGGAAAATTAGTTGACATCTCAGTTGTCATATTATGACTTTAATTGATGGCCATATCGTGGTCGACGTGGCTGAGTGCGTTAAATTGCGTGAACCACTCGGTGCGAATTTTCCGTCATCAGGTTTGAATCCGTCATCAGACAGGAACATTTTTTCGATTGAAATTAATTTTTCTGATCGGTCACCTCTCTGCAGACAATAGCAAGCCTCAGAGAGTATATAGTGCTATGTAAGGTTTCTTGAAAATATGCACATTAGCCGTTCATAGGCGGCATAAAACTAGTAGGTTAAGTCCTCGATCAATTGTGTATAAACATTAAATAACACGCACAAAACAATTTGATCATAAGTTGCTGGCGTCATTTTCATTCTTGAAAGCTTTTTTCGCAGGCCGATTCGTAGGAATGGTCTTTAGCTCCCTCTGCGAATTCTCTTTGATGTTTTCCACGAAGCGAAAATTTGAGTTTGGGGAATAAAAAAAAGTCATACGGGGCTATATCTGGCTAATATTGTGCTTGTTGACCGATATTGACATTTTTTTTGGTCAAATAATCGCGTGTGAACGTTATCGTTATGCAAGAACCATGAATTTTCCTTCCATAATTCTAGCTTCTTTCACCGATATCGCCACGCAAACGCTTTAAAACACACAAATAATATTGAGCGTTGACCTTACGGAAGGAATTCCGAGTTCACGACACCTTGAGAATCGAAGAAAACATTCACGAAAACATCACCTTAATGTTTGAACGGCTTTGTTGTAGTTTTTTTGGGTTTCGGCTCACTCTGATAGCGCCACTCTGCAGATTGTTGAGCTGTTTGGACGTAATACTCGTACACCCAAGTCCCGTCACCACTAATGATGCGCTGAATGTCCGTATCGTCCATTAACAGCATCTCCTGCGCAGCAGTTTTGAGAAACTCTTTTTGAAGAAAATTCATCAATTTGCATGCCTAAAACATCACGTAAAATGTTGTTTGCCGATCCAGTCGATATATCAAGCTCGGCAGCTATATCTCTCACGGACACACGACGATTTTCGAACACAATTTTCTTTACTTTTTGAAGTTTTCATCGCTTATTAATGTTGCTGGACGAGACGGTTAAGGCAAGTTGTCAACGATGATGTACGACCCTCTTTAAACAATTTGTAGCACTCAAATGCCTGCGTACTTGATGGAACAGACTCCTCATAGGTTTTCTGCAACATTTTCAATGCATCCGGATAAGAAATTCCTTTGGTAAAACACAATTTCAAACACACTCTTTTTTCCCATTATGAAATTTCGGAGGTCAGACTCGAGGTGAATTTGTTTACAAAGGAATAAGAAAGAAAGTACGTGACAGATCGCGCTAAAAATGAACAAGTTTATAACAGTGTTACTAACCTAAAAAAAATCATTAGCTTTAAAACAACAGTTGTTGTTTCATTTGCAGAGTCCTGTTCAATTTTGAACGGAAGGTATAATTATGTGCTCATTTTGAAGTTATATTGTTTCTTTTACAAAATAATTGGAATAAATGATCTCACTTTAATTTTTAAAAATGGACACCTTTTTTGGCATTTTTATTTTTATGTTTGGTACTTTATCTCCAATATGGTACGTCATACTAAATAAAATTTGGCAGACTTGGTTGTGAACGAACTGCCATGGCAGAAGGAAGGATAAAGAAGGAAGATGCAACGTAGAGAGCGTGGACTCAGAACTGTCAAATCGAAATATTTCCATTTGAATAACTTTTTTTGTTGCTTTTGCTTTTGACAGTTATGGTTGACAAAAAGAGAGCACAAGCAGCCCAGCATCTACCTTATTTATTCTATCATTCGAACTAGGTCGAATCGATAAATTTTGATTTTTTTCAACACTGTCGTGAACGGATGCAGTATTCTCTTCTGACACTGACACTGAATTTTGCGAAGAATATGTCCTGCGAAAAGAGTCAACAATTAAGCGAATAGCGGTTTCAGATAGTCAATTATGTTGGGTGTAATATGGTGCAAGTGGTCCAAAAGTTTTGAGCACAGAACTAAATATATTTTCGGAATCAAATTTCAATCATAAGTGTTGAAATCACTAAAAAATTTAAGTCGTAATTTTTTTCAAAATTTTGTAGACCTATTGAATGAATATTAACTTGAATCATATATGTAATACTTCTTGAGAAATTAAATTTGAAAATAAAAAAAAACTCAGGAGCGGTGCTTCCATTGTCAACAATTTTAGTTGAACGTTTTGTTCGAATTTTAATGGATAAAATCTTGCTAGCTTCAATTTTTCTTGTTGAAATTGTTATTATTTTTTTTCTAATAGTGCGTACGTGTGAGTTATGCAGAACAAATATGATTTGTTTTGTTTTAAGTTTGGTGCAAACATTTTTCATAACAACCGCCTCTGTGACGATTTGACATTTTTTTGTGTGTAGTAATTTTCAATATTCAAATACACTAAAACAAACAAAAAAATCGTATGTTGGCTGTCTCTCTTTGATTTCGTAGTTGAAATCAAGGTATATTCAACAAGGTAGTCTCGTCTCGGAGTGGTGGGTACAGTAGCTGTCAAGCATAAGAAGAGCGTAACAAAAAAAAAAACTGAACAGAAAACTGTCAAATGTGATAAAATTCATAGTTTTAATCATAGTTGAATAAATAAGGTTGTCGCATGGGTGAGAGCGAGTTCCCATAAATGTCAAATCGAAGTTGACAGCTCATACAAAATCTGAAAGGGGAAATTATTAACATGCAAAGCCGATGAAGTTGCTGTTGTATCTTTTCATTGATTTTGACAATTATGGGTACTGAGAAGAGAGTACAATCAGCCACGAGACAACCTTATTTATTCAACTATGGTTTTAATCATGATACAATAAATAGAGGTAGATGCAGACCTGACTGTGCTCTCTTTTAATACTGCCGTAACTGTCAAAATCCATATAAAAAAAGTTGTTTGCTTACATTTAATTTCTATGAACTTTTTTATAGCTTTGAGATTTTATAAGCGTTGTCAACTTCGTGTTGACATTCGCGGCAGTACGCTGTCATCTAGCGAATCTACGTGTATTTATTGTATCATGGTTTTAATTTTTGTGCGTGCTGAATGTTTGTTTTTAGTATTTATCGTGAAGGTAAAATAACACTAAGGAAGGCACTGCTCTTGACTGCAACCGGAGTGGACCGCAATTATTCCCCGAAGGATTTATAAAATCCGTTTTATAAAAATGCTTTTCGCAAACCCGCGCTGATTGAGAAAATGTTGTGGAACAAGCAACGTTCCAGCGATTGCGTCTTGCTTCATTAAGAGGCACACTAAAAGACGAGCCATTTTCTTTTTGAAAAGGCTTCTTACAAATTGCACAACTTCTGGGCATTAAATCGCTTAAATAATTTTCATCAACAACACATATCTAATTGGAAAATTTTATTTGTTTTGCTTTTATTCGTCCAATAGCCGATTTTGACAGGTGCTGTACCCACCACAAGAGAGAATTTCAACTACTAACTCTACCTTCCTTAATATACCTTGGTTGAAATTCATTGGAAATGTAGGTTGCTGCCAATATAGAAGTATTACATATATGACTTGAATAAAAAAAAGTCAATACCTGTGCATTTCTCAAGAAATTATTTATATGCTAACAATAAAATATCTGTCACTATCTACGAGCTGATAAATACCCTATTCTCAGGGCTATTTCAAACGACTGAAATAATAAACTTTGCAATTATTATTGTTTGATGTCATAATTTATAATTCGTTGCATGCTTGAATTACTTAAAGTAATGAAAATATTATTTTTCCACATGCTTATATGTACACATGTGCTGCTGTCATGCATTACTTTCTTCAAATACGATGAAGCAAAACAACATTTAAGCTCATTTGCTCATCAACCGTATTGTTTTTATAGTTCGAGCATTTAAATGACAAAATCTCATATAAATTGTATGCTATTCATTGTGCTCTCAAGAAAAACTGATGACACCGAAAACATCTTTGTCGTTGTCATCGTTCTGCAGTTCCAAATCCTGAATAATGGGATTAGCTTAAGATGATTTTGAATGATAAACACCTTCCGTGTTTTGTGTACCCACCTCCAGCAAAATACAAAATTAACTGCAAATGCAGATGGATTATAACAACCTTTAACTAGTATATTATCATTAATTTCGAGTGTCTGTGTTTCCAAGAAAGAGCAACGAGATGATTAATTAGTTTTGACAATTCTCAGTTGCACGCCTCCATTATTACGTATCTGTCTTATCTAATCAAGAGATTTCCATTGAAACGTCTACACAATATTATCATATCTTCATATGATAATGTGATGATACATATACTTGCAGACTTAGGATGCAGAGAACAGTATCGCTTGACAAATTTTGAGATTTAAGGATTTCTAGGGCCGAAAGGGTAGTTACTTATTAAACGAACTATATATTAATATGGGTAGGAAAAACACAAATCATTGAGTTACTCATTAGTACAGTTACTCATCATTAGTACACTCAACAAAAACTACCAATTCAACAAAGTGCAATCCATAATAAGACGGACGGACATAGGGAGAAAGATAATTAATATAATAAGTAATAAGAACCGAAATGGCTTTCGGTATTATATAAGATATATTTTTAAGTTCATGACAACTGAATATTAGTTTGCAGCAAATACAACTTGCAAACGAAGTGTAGTTGGTGAGTTTTTCAGTTGCGGTAAACGAAAAATTTCTTTGCGTGATTGTATAAAGTTAGCCCAAAGTCTTTATCTCTAATTTTCAACTCAGCCCAACTTTTGAATTCGCCGTAAATTCAACCCAAAAAATTTTGATTCACTGTAAATGATGTGCTAAGAAACATTTAAATAATATAATTACATAGGAAAATACAATATTGTGTATCAATGAAAAAACATCCTCGATAATGAATATACAGCTAGGTTCCAGAAAACGAGTGAAATGAGGTCGAAAGTGAAATTGCAAATCGAGTGAATTTCATTTCAGTGTTATGCAATCCGAGTGATTTTGTGTTTTCGAACTCGATTCAATTTCACTTTCGAAACAGCTGATAGCTGTCAGTTCTGCATTTCCATTGTTTTATTTATTGTTGAAAATAAAAGTGCATTAAACAACATTAGGAAATTAAATTCGTGTCCGCAATAAAATAAAATATGAGCGGTTTATGTTGCTACTATGCGGCATAATAAAGCTCATAATTATGCAATTGAAAACGTAAAAAGGCGTACTTTGAGGGACAGTTCAAACCCGTTTCAAATTCCTGATACTGCGTAGGGATTACCAAAGATTACAATTTAACTGGATTTTTTAGATAATTTAAATTATAATTAAGGTTCGTTAATTACTATCGCATCAATAAAAGTGCCTTCAAAATGCTGCTTGATACAATAGAACCACGTCTTAGGAAGTCATCCATTCCAACCGTGCTAAAACTGGCCTCCGTGTTGCGTTTCTTTGCAGAAAGCAGATTTCAACGCTCCGTGGGAAAAGATGCCGATATTGCTTTAGGCCGAAGCACAATATCAAAGGTGCTGACTGAAGTTGTTAATATTTTGGAAAGAAAAATAATTTTCTGCGTTTTCTGCGCAAAATTTCTATGTTTTTCACTTTTTTTTATTAATTCACACTTCTAAAGCTAGTCGGTTTGAAATCACTTTAAAATCGTAAAAAGTGATTTGTGGAACACACCATTTCACTCGATTTTAACTTCGAAAAAAAAAGTGAAATTGAAAACGAAAAAGTGAAATGTGGAACACCAAATTTCAACTTATATCGATTTTGATGTCAATTTCGAGTGAAAGTGAAATGCAGAACCTAGCTGATAAACTCAATTTGTAAGTTTTATGATGAACATTTCAACAGCGAGTAGAATATTATTAAGAAGAATACGAGGGTAGTCCTAGAAGTACTCGACCGATCAAAGAAAACATAAAAAAATTGAGAATATATCTTTATTTCTCTACATAGTCTCCTTTAGCACGATACACTTTTCCCAGTGATGTTCAATAGCTTCGATATACTGTTTATAGTGAGAATCGTCAAGCTCCTCAAAATAGCCATCAACCGCAGATTCCAACTCTTCATTGTTTGCTTATCTTTGACCACTGAGCCATTTTTCAAAGTTTAAAAACAAAAAATAATACCACGGGGTTAAATGTTATGAATAGGGTGCGTGAGGAAGCAATTCGAACTTTAACTCACTGATTTTAGCCAACGCGAAAAAGGATGTGCGAACTGGTGCATTGTCTTGAAGAAACAAAAATGTCTTTTTCGCTAAATGTAGCCATTTTTACTTAATAAATTCGCATAATAATCGCCGATCGGCCGTGGCGCAGTGGGCAGAGTGTGTGACCCATACGCCAAAGAACCCTGGTTCAATTTCCATCTGATAGAGTGTGTGACCCATATGCCAAAGAACCCTGGTTCAATTTCCATCTTACACAGAAAGTTTTTTTTAATGAATTCGTTTTTCTGTTCGGCCGTCACCTCTCTGCAGACAATGGCAAACCTCAGAGAGTAAGTAATGCCTTGCACATTAGCCGTTCGGAGTCGGCATAAAACCAGTAGGTCCAGTTCTCGATCGATTGTGTACAAACATTTAATAACACGCACAACACAATTTGATCATAAGAAGTTCGGTCAAAGTCCTTGCAAGGGCTGAAATGGCCAGTTTATCTTATAGTATATACTACGCAAACCCAAATTTTGTCCGGCGTAAGGCTTTTTAAGTACAAGTCCAATTTTAATAAATTTAGTATGGTTTGATAGGTTTAGACCTGTAGATGTGCAAACTGGACTTTTTATTTCTTAAAAATTTATATTTTTTAAGTTTTAGCTTATTAAAGTTTGCATATAATTGCATATAATTGTTGTTGTTGTGATGTTGGTTTTTCTTTTATTAACAGAGCAGCTGAGAACCATGATACAATTATACAAGGTAGGAGTGACAACTTGCTTTTTTCTCACCAGTACCTTGCAGCGACTGTCATTTGCCTGTATATTTTGTTTTCTATTTTCTTTTCTTCTTTTTTCGTTCTCCAATTTATACTATTTTTGACAGTTAGCGCAAGACGAAAAAACTGTCACTCCTACCTTGTATAATTGTATCATGCTGAGAACAACGTTATCAAACTCAGAGCAAAACAATTCGCTGCTCACATTTCGCTCTCTTCTGTCTCTTCTTAATAGAGCGTCTCTTAACAACAAAATGAAAGTCAGAAAAATATAAAGCTCTCGCAAGCCGCTCGCGCTGAACGCTAGCAACCAAGATACATGCACGTTTTTTTTATTGCAATTTTCCGCTCACATTTCACTTAATTTTGCCTCTTCTTTATAGAGGTTATGTTATTATAGTTGCTGGGGGCAGCAACGCGCACCGGTGGTCACTAGTTATTATTAATACTTGCCGTTGATTATTTTTTCTTTCTAAAGATAACACAGTGCGACAAAATGGAACGAAGTGGAAATACCTGGAAGATAATGCTATTTTTCTGGTAGGCCTTGTTGAGTTAAAGAAAGTTCTTTACTTGAAATTTGCCGGACACCCCCCAAAATCTGGAGTTATGGTAAAAAAAACCGATTTTACCTACCTTTGCCCACTTATTGGCGTATAACTTACCGGATAGCCAACCGATTTTAAAAATTTAACCGGATCCTGAAAGATGATACTTGAAAATTTCTACCGATATATATATTGCTTGGGACAACTTGAGAAAGCTGTATGTATTTACTCTGCAAATACAACTTTTTTAATTTTTTTTGATTTTTTTCAACTTTGACGATTTTACACTATATTATATTGAGATTATACACTAAATTATATTGAGACCACACTAGTCCTGTACGGATTCATAGAAAACATTTATTAGAAATTTAAACGCCATTTAGTTTTTAAAAATTGGTCAGTCATTGACAAAGTTATTCAACTTTTCATGAAAACAGATTTTTTTTTCAAAAATACATTTTCGGTATGACAACTCAAAAATGTTTGCTTGATCTTTTCTTTTTCTTGATCTTTTTCGGGGAATGGCGCTTGCTTCCCCGACTTCCTGTTACGGATGTCCTTCGCATTTAACGACATAGCTCCAACATGCTGGAAACTGATCGGTAAGATATTACATATCAAAAATTTGTTGATATCAGCCCACAACCACGCCTACATCCCATATAACATAAAAATTAAAAACGCTATAATTTTTCTATTAATTATCCTATGATGAAACCACTTTGTCAGGAATCTTAAATTAAAGTGTTTAATAAAATAAAACATTTTTTTAGCCACGAACACCTCTCACAAAAAATTTTTCTTTCCACTTGTTTTAAAAATTTTTAACTTTAAGGTGATATAACATCTACACTGTTAAAATCCGCCATCTACACGTTAGGTCGGGAAGATGGCGCCCATCCGCCATCTTCAAGGACCACCCTCGTATTTAAAGTTATTAAACAACTGAATATATTATGAAGATTTATCATTGATTTTTAAAAAGGCTGTTTTCAATAATAAACAAACAATTTTGTTCACATTTCAACAAATTGCTAATTATCGCCTTTTAAGGCGTTAAAGTTGTAATTTCGATTTTGGCGACTTTTTGGTAAAATCAATGGTAAAACTGTAGAAGATGAAAAGTTCTTATCTCGAAATTTTTTCCAAAATAATATTTTGATGGAAACAGTCAAATGACACTGTACCCAAGTTGCGGTCTATCTTCCTTGGTACAGAAAATTGAGTCGTAGTGAGAATTATAGTGATTTTTGTCTGAAAGTAGTTTCAACATTAAGCCAGAATTACTTTGGCATCTTACAGCGTTATTGTTTTATATAAATTTTTTTTCCATTGCTCTTATTTGGTCACCCTTTTGGAACATTATACGAAGCAGTCTTGAAAATTTATTATGACAGTTGCATTTATTTTGACAGATTAATTATTTTATACAACAAAATTGCATTTTTTAAAAAATAATGAAGTAATTTATAAAAATTAGAGAAAATAACTTATCATTTTCAATCCATTTTTTTTTTTTTTTGGTTTTCAATTAGTTAAAACATGAAATATGTCAAATCACGTATTTAAATAAAAATGCATTACATCTTCGGAACATATGAAGTGTTCTGCTCTAAATTTTAAAATATTTGAAATTTTTCATTATTCTCCAACATTTTGTGAATAAACATTAAAAATTCCCTGATTATATTCTTCACTTGTTAAGAAAAAAGGGTCTGTAATTTTATGACAATATATTTTTAATTTCATCTTAGCTATTAAAGCGTGTAGTTTCATCAGTTTTAAAAAATTAGGACCCGAAACTATGACCGGACTTTAGGATTATACTTTTAAAACAAACATTTTCTTGGTCTTATAAATGAAGGACAAATAAATATATGTATGTATATTCGTGTTTGTGTATGTTTTATGCGATTTTTGATGTATAAAATTTTCAAAAAGCTTTCAAATATTTTTAGCGTTCAATTTCTTTCAGTGGTAAGCATTTAAGGCACACATACATGCATGTGTTAAAAGTTGTAATTTGGTCATTGCTACTCCAAGCTTTGCGAAAAGAGGTAAAGTTTTTGAAAGAAACATCTTTCTTCTTTCTTAATTCAAAATATTTCTAAGAATTCAGATGTTTTTTTTCATAATTCCTAGCTTTAAGTTTGGGAAAAGGTAATCTTTTGAGCATGCCTGTTTCGCTTGAGAGAAGCATGGGTTGTCATAAGTGTAAAATGACAAAGTGCATCATCATCATTGATTGAAACATTTAGCTACAGTGATAAGCTTTTAAGCTCACATTAATTTTCTTTGAAATTATTTGCACTATTCAGCTTTAAAGAATTTTGACGGTTATATTTTTTTCTAAAACTATTTAGGGTATTCACAGTTCTATTTTAAAGTTAATATATAGTAACTTTTGAAGGATACTTGCTCAAATTGTGAGCACCCTTGCCCGTACTTCATTCTTTAATTGACTTAATCCTGAAATCATTGACTTAATCCTGAAAAAATAAATTTTCTTTAATTTATTAATTTTCATTTCAAATATTAAAGTTTAACTTTCTTTTTCAACTGGCGGTTCTGTTTCCATTTTTTCAATATAATAAAAAATTAACTTTTAGAAATGTTTACTACAGTACTTTACTACACTACTTTACAGTTTACTATGAAAAAGAAACATGTTTGAAAGCAAGGCCAGTTTCTGTTATCTCTACTTTGCATGCAAAACAAAAAGAAAAATAGTTATCACATGTCAAAATGTTTTAGAGTAAATAGACGGCACAGTTAACACACCAGATAAAACAAAACTGTGAGCACCCTAATTGTAAAATGTTTGAGTAAATTTAAAAATTTAAAGTGCTCGTATGTATTTATTTCTCTAAACGATTGGAATCTCAGTGTGCTCTGCCCAATCCACAAGAAGGGCGATCACACTTTTTGCGCCAACTAGGAAAAACCTTCTTAATATCGCATATAAGGTCCTGTCAAGCGTATTATACCAAAGACTGAAGCCCATAGTAAATCAGTTGATTGGATCCTTTCAGTGTGGCTGCAGACCTAGCAAATCCGTTATCGACCAGATATTTACGCTACGACAAATCTTTGAGAAGACCCTAGAAAAAAAAATCGTCACGTACCATATTTTTGTCGATTACAAAACCGCCTTATTCACAGTCCAATAAGGAATTAATTATACTCCACCATGTCTGAAGTCTGAATTCCTACTAAACTCAACAGTTTTAGTAGAATGACACTGAGTGACCTAACAGCACAGTTAAAATCGGAAAGTAATCACCCCTCAATTCGACACCAAATTAGGTTTCAGACAAGGTGATTCCCCATCGTGCGACTTTTTCAACCTAATGATGGAAAGGATCATCCGAGCTGCTAATCTAAGACGAAGTGAAACTATATTCTACAAAAGTATTATGCTTCTGGCGTATGCTAATGAAGTCAGTGCAGCATTCTCGAGATTAGCAAAAGAGTCAAGTCCAATGGGTTTTGCAGTGAACGCAGATAAGACGAAATACTTAGTGTCAATAAATAAACAGTCCCATCGTCTAGGGGACCATCAATTCAATTCTAAGCAAAACGGTGTCGGGAAAAAGTGTCGTTCTTTCAGATTTTACTCCAGTAAGTCGCAGAACGAGGTTTAAAAAACTTCGCTTCAGAAAAAAACGTTTATTGCCAGTTTGCCGCAAACGAACTTTGTTTGTCGTGCTTGGGAAGGTTATTTGCAAACGTTTCAACAGTTGTCATGACAATAGTCAGTTGCGAGACACGCGTCATTTAGTTGCAGGAAATTAATTTCGTTTGTCACAAACGCCAGTGATTTTTAAATTGGAGCTACTTTATGGAGTTACTTTATGGACAAACTGTTCTATACATGTAAGCAAATTGGTAATCTTATATATTAATACGCAAACATCGAATGTTGTCGTACACTTTTTCAATATTTATTTTAGAATAAGGACAATAAAACGTATATCATTCGAAAGGTACTGCACCATAGATGTGCCGAATTATGTTAGATTTTAAATTGATGACCTTTGACCCGAAATAATAACGTTGAAAGTTTATATTAATTTTAGTTAGGGATCTCAGAACTGGGAAGAGGTAGAATGAAGAATGTGGTATCAGATGAAAGGTCTGGCTGCACAATATGATTGAATATACGATTGGTGACCTTTGACCTCAAATATGAGCGGAAAAATAGCATTTATTAAATAAAAGCTAAACTATAAGAGATGGAAAAACATGATATAAGAGAGAAATTTAGACATTCATAAGATGTGCAAAAAACAATTTAATATTTTTCACCATCGTTTACGGTTACCCTACAATAAGCACTTTTTCGTGTAACAAGTGTCAATATATATTGTGATGGTAAAATTGCTTACAAATAGTAAATTTTGAAAAATTTCCGTTACTTTGACATAAAAATTATTGTGATATCTCGAAAACTATAGATGTTTTCAGTACAACGTTTTTTGTATGGAAATTCGTTGGTTGAGAAAAATAACGGTATAAAAACTTTTTTGCTAATATTTTCCACGAATAGTATGTTAAAAAAATTTCCCCTTATTATGACATCAAAAGTATTGCGATATTTCGAAACCTGTAGATTTTTTCCATGCAATGCATTTCTTAAAGCATTGTCATTGCCTCAGAATGAGAAACAAACAATTGATATTTCAAATTTTGATTTTGCATGCAAATATCTCAGCCATTTTTCAATCGATTTTCCCTAATTTTCTTTGTCTGAAGGTTAAATTAAATAAATTTTGAGAAATAAGAAAAGATTTACCGTTATCTCACTAACTCAATTGCTTGTGTTGTTTTCAAAAAAACTCTAAAATATTCAATTTTTGCTCAAAAATTAGACCAGACATTCTTTTTTTGTAATTTTATTTTTGTTTTTCCATTTTCTTCTCTCACACTCTTTCATATACCATGCCATATATTTGCAAAAATTGCTTCATTTTGACACATAATTGAATTAAGTGTTTCTATCATCGAAAATCATGAGCTACCCCCTATGATTTTTTTGATGAAAATTACATTTTTCAAAATGTTGTTTTTGTATTTTTTATAAAGTTCTACAGCTAAAAAAATAATTTCTGTGAAAAAATTTTTCAAATATTTCAAACCACTCCAAAGTTATATACACAAATATATGTTTTAAGCAACATTTTCTCCCGTGTTTCTCAACCAATTTTGATACTTTTTTTTTAAATTAATAAGAGTAGGGAAAAGGAGTGCACCGAATATCTATGGTGGGCAATTCGACCTCAAATCAGACGTTCCATTCCCCTGGTTACATTTGATGAGCGTTGAAATAGATGCGAGGCACTTTTCATCAGCCCAAATTTTCGGTATAACTTTTGAACTATAACTAAAGGGGCGTAGAAACACTCATACAACTCAAAGTTGTTATATCAAATAGCTTTGGAAGCATTTCTACTAGAAAGTAGAATGAGGGAAGTAGGGTACTAGGGATTTTTACAAGGGTAAAGTAAAAATCACAGAACATGGAAAATCAGAATTGAAATACTGTTTTGTGATTTCCTGCTGGTGGTGAGTTTGGTGCTGTATAAGTTCGGTTACGTTTGCATATGAGTGAAGAAAGAAAAAAAATGTTTTCAATAAAAACACAAAAAAACAAAAATCAATTTTTAAATGGTCGAATCTCGACCAAAGGTGATACTAGTATTGATAAAACAACAAGAACTGAAAAATAAAAGTAAACAATAATGAGAATACAAATTTTTCATCCATTTTCTTGAAATAATAAACACTGTCAAAACAAAGTGTTGCCTCCTATAAACAGTATTGATAAAATATGTTGTGGGGGATAATTGAAGTACAAAATGAAATGTTTTAGTTTTTGTTTCTTAAAATATTTGTAAATGATTTAAAATATTTCAGCGTTTAAAAAGATTGTGAAAAGAAAAAGTGTAGTTCTCTTTTGATTTAGAAGTGGTTAAAAGTTTCATCTTAAAAGTGTTCTATCTCTGTAAGTTTCGAAGATATTTCATCACAGCTGGTATCATTGATTGAAAGGTAAATTGATTGCCTTTATTATACTTGTTAAAATTTTTACTAAATTTCCTCATGGTTTTTCAGACATAACGATTTTACTTTTTTTTAAGATTTGTTCTTTCAATAAACTTAGTTTAAAGAAAAAAATTCATTATTATGGAAGTCTTATTATTATAATAAAAAGTTCTATTTTTATCCTTAAATTTGATGTATAGTTTTTTATAGTAACTGTTAAACTATCCGAGTTATCACACTTTTAAGAAATAAATTTGAAATAATATAATTTCTAAAAGAAAAGAGAAAGACATTTTTTTGTGCAATTCTTTTAAAGGTTTCAATATTTAAATATATAATATCAAGAGAACTTACAAATTCTCAACGATAAATTCATATTTTCATTTTAAAAAAGTAACTTAACAAAATTGGGGTAATTTTTTCAATAAAACTGCAACATTTAACAGCTGCTTTCTAACAACATGCTTTTCACCTTAGCAACAATAGCACCTATAGTCACTTTTTTATAACTCCATGCACCGTTTTTTATTGTTGTTGCATTACTGCATTAAGCGATTGCCTCCTTATTGTCTGGCTCCAAAAATTTTTCTTTTATTGTCGTTATGAGGTCAAAGAACTATTTTTTTGGTGTCGTTAAATACAATTTTTCGTAGGCCTTCTACAAAGCGACTAATAATTCTTCGGTGAGGATTTATTACTCGGTGACTATTGGTATCATAATATTGGATGATAATTTTATGAAACAACAGTAAAGCTGAAGTTTTCGATCACATAATAAATATGAAAAAAATGACGTCATAAGGCCTTTCAGGGAACCCATAAAGTGACCTAATGAACAATAGCAAATAGAAAAATAAAAAATAAATTAAAAATTAAATTAAACTTAAAATAACGATAAGTACATGTTATGACATGGATTTGGATAGAGATTAGGTCAAAGTTTTGGAGTAGGTCAAAGATTTGGACAGAGACAAGAACATATAATTGGACATGGATTAGGACAAGATTTCAGAAGGGGATTCTGGAAAGAACTACGACAAAGCTTGGTACTAGGACAAAGGCAAGGATGTGGACACATCTAAAACAATATTTAGGACAAGTTTGGGAAAAGGATAACGACAAGAAATAAGACAAGAAAGATAAAACTGATTTGGATACATTTAGAACAAGATTTAAGACAAAGATTAGGAAATGCATTCAAACAAGGATAAGGTCAGTAATTTTTGGGGTTATTTAAATCAAAAGTTTGGACAGAAAGAGTACAGGTATTACTCTGACAAATATAAGAATAAAGAAAAGGATGAGAATAAGTTTGGGAACAAAGGAAAGTATTGGGACAAGAATTAAGGCAAGGATAAAGATATTCTGTCAAAACCTACGGTTGTGTCCACGATACAGCCAACTTCTTTTTTGTCAATTTTTTTCGTTAGGGCTAAGAACAAACTTTACGAGCTATATTCACGGGTAACAATTCTTACCGTAGCAATATTTGTATTATTATTCATTTTTTTGACTGAATTTAATGGAAAATTAACGTTTATGTCAGTTTTTAACCGACTTATTAAACCAAAGTAAAGTTGAGCAGTTTTATAACATAGAAATTGCATCACATTTGTTCAAGATAATAAAGATAACCCTAAATAAAAAATATGCAACGATGGATTTAGTTTGTGAATAAAACATCTTGCTTCTTCCTTAATCAAAAATATAACAAGGTAATGACATTTATTCCAGAAAAATTCTGGCATTTTTTTTTCATAATTCCAAGCCTAAAATTTGGGCCAAGGTAATCTCTTGAGGATGGCTGTTACACTTGATAGATAAATGCGTAAAAGCATGTGCTGTTAAGTATAAAATTAAGTCACAAAAAATAATCTTGTCCTTGAATGATAGGTACATTTAGTGAAAGTGCTTAAGCTTTTAAGCTCATTTTAAGCTTCTTTGAACCTTTTTCTACCATTCAGCTCAAAATAAGGTTGTCGTTTGTACTTTTTTAAAATCTAGCGTATTATTTTGGGTGTGTTCTCAAAGATTTTAAGCATTACATTTTTTTATATACTTAAGAACAGCACAAGTTTATTTCATTTCATCGCATTTTGTATTGAAAAAAATCATCTATTGCTTATTTTAAAGGGTTTTACCTGGAAAAAAGCTTAAGACTTTCAGTAATTTTGTGACTTGAATTTTAATTCCGTTTAAAACTAACGCTGCAGTGCTCATTACTAAAAAATTTATTCAAGTTGATTTCTTTGATAAAGTTGCAGATCCTTAATTGGATACTACAGGGTGGCTACTACACTTAGTGGTTACAAAAGGAAATGCAAATTAAAGATATGTAACATTAAGTTCTTGATGAATTTTTCTCTATTTAATAGTTTGACCCATGGTATTATGTGTAAAATATCATATACATCAGGTATACAAAAAAGTTTAAAGGGATTTTTTTGAGATGGCATCACTAGTATTAAATCAAATCGGACAATGTCATGGATGACATTTGTAGTGGATAACGACATTTTTTCCGACCTCGTTTCGATTTTAAAAAGTCCCGAACTCCTTTTGGCCACAAAAAAGTACTTTTCGATATAATTTACAACCAAAAAAAAAACGTACTATCGGAATTGATTGACCTGTCTTCATCAATTTCATATTGATTCACAAAACAAAATCTGTTATTGTGCCACAAAACATTGATGATGTGCGCGAACTGATGATGCTTGATCATTATGTGACCTACCGTGAGATTGAGGCATTCCTGGGCATTACTTTCACCAGCCTTTTTCATGAATCCAAAATTTTTGGATTCCACATAATTTGACAATTGCTCATAAAAGGCTCGTATCGATTAGTGACAAGAAGCGTGCAAGAAATACAACGATTTTCGTCGGCAGGAGAAGCCGTTGATGCGCTCAATGGCATGGAGATTTCTGAAGCGGATAAATGTTATGACAAATTGTTAGAACGCATGAAAAAATGTATTAATCATAAAGAACTTCGAAGCTACCGGTACAAATTTTAGAAAATCTTTGCTTAAAATGTGTATTTGTCTGTCTGTAATAGGCCTTCGTTTGATGTTCTTGGTAAGTTGTTATAATAGTTAATATAAAAATCAGGCACCAATTATAGAACAATATAATAATAAGAAACCCCTTATTGAGCAGACATTTTTACATCTATTTAAACAGTAAATATATTGAAAATTTATTTCAGAGAAAACAATTATGATAACATACATAGAAAAAACACCAATATGCGTCTAGACTAAAAACCTTGAGAAAAGACCAATATTGCCTTCTTCCAGTTGTCCAACTTTATTCTGACAAGTGCTTCCAATGGTTGAGACCCTTTTCCAGCACCTTTAGCATACAATACACAAGAAATGCAAAAATGCAAGTAGTTAGGCCAGAAATATGCACCCAACCATTTGTATTGTATGAAAAAATTTAAACAGCGAGGTCTCAAATTTTGCCAAAAGAACAAATTTATAATTTTAAGGCGAAGCCTACCCAACAAATTACTTCTACTATCTTCACTTTAGACTTTTTTCTATCGAAGGGGGGATCTATCCCTAAATCCCCCTATCCACGCCACTGGTGTGCAATTATAAAAAAATTAATTTCCTGTTAAAAGTAAGTTTAAAATCTCAAACATCAAACTGCTTGAAATAAGTTTTCTTGAATAAATAAGTGAACACAACCATTTACATACTCCATCATTAATAAAATCACTGTTGCGACCGTTTTCACATCCAAGCTATCTAAATCATGCCATAAAATGCTCGTTTACGATGTTTACATAGTTTCACGATGTAGAACGCCATTGACGGTAACGGTGTTTCCGTGAATAAAAAGAAATACAGCCCAAGCCCACCTAAAGGTACAGATACGTTGTAGATGCGCGCTTATTTTTTCCCAAATTCGACAATTTTGTTTGTTTACATAACCATTCAGTTGAAAATGAGTCTCATGCTGAAACTGATTTTCTTCGAAAAATCAGCATAGAGTTGGTAATGTTTCAATATCAAATTGACCAATGACTGGCTTTATCCATGGCTTTCATTCTTTTGTCAACTTTTGTAACCGTGCAGGCGCAGAATCGTCAAGTTGAGATTGAACGATTTTGATAAACATTTTCATTCGTTCCGACTATGTTTTCATTTCAACCGACCGTCACAAGGACGCCCAGTCGTTTTGGCGGCCTGAAATGAATCATGAGTCTCAAATTTATTGTGGGAAGGTCCGCCCCGGATGCATGGCCAAAGGGGGTGCAAAAATTTCCAAAAAGTCTCTTGCAAAAGGTTATCAAAAGTTTGTGGAAGCTAGGTAACTCTCTGTGAACCTATTGAAAACATTGATACATGAGGTCCAGCACACATTTTCACATTTCTGTGCTACATATACTTTTGGCATGATGTCCAAACTAAATGCTTGATAAAGATTTGCTTAAACTCAAAGCATTGAATATTTTTGTTTTTGAGGAATGGTGTAATCCAGCGGAATAAGCAACTTAAGAATATCTTAAACACGTTTCCCTTGATTGCTCCTTCTTTCCCACTAATATTTGATCCCATTTCGAACCAAGGCAGACTTGACTGAATAGGAATACCACCTAAAATCCTTGCTTCAAAGCTAACAAAAAAACAAAAAATAAAAGAGTTGGCTGTGTCGTGGATACACCCGTAGATTTTGACATGACGGTGTTTCTTTATACTCATATTTCATGTCCAAACTCTTGTTTTAATCCATGACCAAATTCTTGACTTAATCAAATATACTGAATAATCCCTTTCCTAGTCTGGAAAGTTTTTTCTTAATTTTTGTCCTAATCCATATTGTATTATATTTCATCCATATCTATTGTGTTATTGTGTTGTTTGTAAACAGTGCTGGTTGCCACAAAAAAAAACTGTTGAAATCATAACTAACTATGTTTTTGTTGTAATTGTTTGTTTTTATCGCTGGTGCTTTTGTTGTTGTTGTTTATTTTATGGTTGATGACGCTGTTGTTGTTGTTGTTGTTGATGTTGATGTTAATGTTAATGTTGATGTTGATGTTGACGTTGATGTTGATGTTGATGTTGATGTTGATGTTGATGTTGATGTTGATGTTGATGTTGATGTTGATGTTGATGTTGTTGTTGATGTTGATGTTAATGTTAATGTTGATGTTAATGTTGATGTTGATGTTGATGTTGATGTTGATGTTGATGTTGATGTTGATGTTGATGTTAATGTTGATGTTGATGTTGGTGTTGATGTTGATGTTGATGTTGATGTTGATGTTGATGTTGATGTTGATATTGATGAATATGTTGATGTTGATGTTGGTGTTGATGTTGGTGTTGGTGTTGGTGTTGGTGTTGGTGTTGGTGTTGGTGTTGGTGTTGGTGTTGGTGTTGGTGTTGGTGTTGGTGTTGGTGTTGGTGTTGGTGTTGGTGTTGGTGTTGGTGTTGGAGTTGGAGTTGTTGTTGGATTGGGAGTTGGTGCTTTTCTTTTAGCTTTTTTTTTTTTGCTTCCCCATTGGTTGTGCTCTAATTTCAATTAATCCATCAAAAGTGATGCATATGCATCACATTAGGTGGTTCCCTGAGGGTCTTTGACACGCCATCAATTTTTTTTTATTTTTGTCATATGCCCGAAGACCTTACCTTCGTTATCGTTCCTTAAAATTTAGCGTTGCACCAGTAGTCACAGAGTTAAAAATCCATGCAACGTTTTTTCATGGCTGTAGCATTTTTTCTGCATTATGTGATTGTATCCCTGAAATCATGACAACAAGAATTTTTTTTGTAATTTAATTGTGAAGCGAAATAACACGTCCATGCTGTCGAAAAACAAAATTTACCGTAGCACTGCTCCTGAGTGAGTAATAATGCCATGCAACGATATTACATTTCTGTTACATAAGCTGCTATATTCACGACCTGACGACTCCGGAATTTTTTTTTTATTTTTGTCGTAAAGCCATGTATAAAACCTTCATTTTCCTTTTTAAACTTTTATCGTAGGTTATATACTCATTGAGTAAAAATTCAATGCAACGCCGCTGCATGAATGTTGCGTTATCGATCTTTGAGTGGCTCTCTTAGCGTTCCCATGATGTCAGAAATTTTTTGTCTAATTTTGTTATGAGGGCTTACAGTAGGCCTTTATTGGCGTATCGTATTTTAGTCCTAGCACTAATACTCAGCGAGTAATAATTCTATGTAACAAATTTTCAGTTGTGTTGCTTAAACAGTTCCCCCTGCGACCCGATGATGTTTTGAATTTTTGTTTTGTTTTTATAATAAAGTAAAAGAATTAACCTTTACGGTCATACCATTTTTTTAATCATAGCTCTTATACTCGAGTAACAATTCAATGCAACGCAGATAAATTTTTAAAAAATTAGTTTTTCAACTTTTTTGGAAACCTGAGAGGTACAAAGTAACTTCGTCACGTCAAAAAATGGTGACAGGAATGAAGTCCAAAAATTTTTCGAAAAAATAAGACGCCTGGCCGATGGTTTCAAGACTGGGGCCTCTTTCTGCAGGGATGAAAATGGGAATCTAGTGACAGATATCCAGAGTACACTGATGATGTGGAGGGAACACTTTTCTAAGCTTCTGAATGGCGACTACGACAACAATCCCGCCAATAGAGATGATATTCCGGAAACCCCAATTTTGGACGACAGCGTTGAAGTTCCGCTGCCCGACCATGCTGAAGTCTTGAAAGCTATAGCTCGGCTTAAAAACAACAAAGCCGCAGGAGCCGATGGCTTACCTGCTGAGCTCTTCAAGAATGGAGGCGAAGCTCTATTTAAATGCATTCATGAGATTCTATGCAGAATATGGTCGGAAGAATGCATTCCAAACGATTGGAACCTCAGTGTGCTCTGCCCAATCCACAAGAAAGGCGATTCCACAATTTGCGCCAACTACCGTGGGATAAGCTTTCTTAATATCGCATATAAGGTCCTGTCGAGCATACTATGTGAAAGACTGAAGCCCATCGTAAAGTAGCTCATTGGACCTTATCAGTGTGGCTTCAGATCTGGCGAATCCATTATAGACCAGATATTTACGCTACGACAAATCTTGGAGAAGACCCTAGAAAAACAAATCGACACACACCATCTTTTTGTCGATTATAAAGCCGCCTTCGACAGTCCAATAAGGAATGATCTATACTCCACCATGTCTGAATTTGGTATTCCGGCAAAGCTCATCCGTCTTTGCAGAATGACACTGAGCAGCACCAGTAGCATAGTTAAGATTGGGAAGGATCTCACTCCTCCATTTGATACCAAACGAGGTTTCAGACAAGGTGATTCTTTATCGTGCGACTTTTTCAACCTAATGATGGAGAAGATCATCCGAGCTTCTGATTTGAGACGCAGTGGCACTATATTCTACAAAAGTATCATGCTGCTGGCGTGTGCTGATGATATCGATATTATTGGCTATAATACGCGCGAAGTCAGTGCAGCATTCTCCAGATTAGCGAAAGAGTCGAGTCAAATGGGTCTTGCAGTGAACGCAGATAAGACGAAATACCTATTGTCAATAAATAAACAGTCCCAGCCTCTTGGAAACCACGTCACTGTAGACAACATATCCTTCGGGGTTGTTAAGGATTTCGTCTACCTGGGATCCAGCATTAGCTCTTTCAACGATGTCAGTCTAGAGGTAAAACGAAGGATAACTCTTGCCAACAGGTGTTACTATGGGCTGAGTAGGCAATTGAGAAGCAGAGCCCTCTCTCGACGAACAAAACTCACATTCTATAAGTCACATATCATGCCCGTCCTATTATATACAGCACAAACCTGGACGTTGAGCAGTTCTGATGAAAAGCCTTTGGGAGCCTTCGAGAGAAAGATCCTTCGTAAAATCGCCAATCTGCGTCAATGACGAGTACCGAAATCGATGGAACCACGAGCTGTATGAGCTGTACGCTGACATCGATATAGTTAAGCGCATTAAAATTGAGTGGCTCCGCTGGCTAGGTCATGTTGAGCGAATTGAAAACGACGCTCCAGCGAAAAAAATATTCGATTCAGTGCACTGTGGTGGTCAACGCAGAAGAGTACGCCCACATCTTCGTTGAAAGGATCAGGTGATGGATAACCTGACCACGGTTGGTGTTTCCAACTGGCGCCAGCAAGCGTAGAACAAAAATGGCTGACGAGGCCAAAACCAACTTTCGGTTGTAAGCGCCAGATACATAAGTAAGCTTACTTATAAGTTAGTACAAAAAAATATAAATATTTACAAATTTTTCCTTTTCTATAGACATTAGTAAAGGTGTATCAACAAGAGGTGCTATGTTGCAAAGATGTATTATTTAACAGCTGATTTTTTGGCAGTTGTCTAATGTTGATGTTTGTCATTTATAAGCGCGGAACGATCAGAAAAATTTCTTTTAATTGAAAAAAATGTTCTGTGGCAAATTTAATACACTCGGCCACGACTACTCCACGAATATTAAGAAATTGGCCTACATGCAGCGCCTTACGTTTTTTAATTCGGAAAACATATGTGGTGATTTTTATAAAATAATTGTGTTTTCCGACGAAGCTCATTTTTACATTGGCGGCTACGTAATAAGCAAAATTGTTTAATAAGCAAAGTTGATCCGAGAACCAACGAGTGATTCAGGAGATGCAATGCACTAACAATTGGAGTAGTCTTCGCTAGCCATTTACAAATAATTTCAACTCTTAAAGCAAACATTGAAGTCGACATCGCTGGAATAGAGCGAAAGAGTTTTCGAAAATTTCGAAAAAAGGATGAGGGCCTGCAAGCTAAGCCGAAATATATTGTTTTTCATGCATAATCTTAATGTGTCAAATAAACATTAAAGATACATCCAAACAATTGTTCCTTTTATCAAAAAACCAATCCTACGCCTCTTGTTTATACACTCGTTAGATATTGGATATGTATTACCTTCTTTAGGGTTGCTAAATCTTCTTTTTGCTGCGGATGTCAGCAACCCTAGCTACGCCAATGGATATACTTACTGTTCGATTAACTGTATCAAAGTTCTGTATCAGATTATAAATAATAAAAACAAAATTTCATAGAAAAACAAAAAATTACGATTTACTTTATATATTTCAATTTTAATAGCTGGTTACACTTTTCAACTCGAACGTTACATTTGCATAAGTATGTATGTTATGTTTTATTTTAAAGTTTTCATAATTATTTTACTCTTAGTTTTGCAATCTTGAATTTAATTAACTTTTCAATTGTTCAAAGTTTTAAATGTTGTTTAGAGAGAAGCTATTATATTTACATTTAAATATTTTTTGTAGTAATTATATCACATTTGTTTAAATTAGGATTTACAAATTATAAATATTTAGTAACAAAAGTTTTATAAAAAATATTATGAATATTCTTATGAAATATAATGAATAATCGACGTAAAGTTAGCCTAATTATATAAATTTTTAAAATGTATTTAATAACTTATACGATGACAGTTTTAATCTAGAAGATATTCGGAGTTGTAATGGTTTTTTATCTGTCGAAGATCGAAATAAAAATACTTTATTTGCAGTCGGCCTCAGTAGTCCCTGAGTCCCGGATACAAATCCCGGCCAGTCCATGGTCTTAAGCTTTAACTTTTACGGATTTTCTATCCTCATTTCTAATCAACTGAAATTGAAAATTCATCAATATATACGACTTCAAGTTGTAGTTGATGGTAGAGAAGTTTGTGGATGAGTTTGCCTTATAACTTGAATTGACTGAGGTAGAGCCCAACACTAGCATCAGACTCAAATTTACACGTTTCCACGGTTTCCAAATGCACTAAGAACATCCTATACATATTTCACTCGATTGTTCTTCCTTCCCTCTAATCTGTCACCCCATTTCGAACCAAGACAGACTTGACTGATTAGGTATTAGACCTAAAATCCTTGGTTCAAAGCTAAAAAAAAAATAAAATAGATAAGACTAATTGGCTCAAGGTTAAGTATATTAATTCTTTAGAGACGGGACAAAGTCACAAACACGTGACTTTCAGTTTCTATTCTGGCGACAAGTGATAACAAACTGACAAAAGAAAAGTAAAAATTGACGCATACAACCTCTCTCTATACAACGAATGCGTTCATTAAAAAAAAAACTACACAGATTTGTGTTACCGTAGGTTTTTGGTATCATACTTAGTGATACCATATGGCATCATCGTCTATATTAGGTAAATGGAAAAAAAAAACACAGCTAACATCAACTCTGTATAGACTAATCACAAAGCCTACTAGACAGTTGTTTCGTTGGCCTATACACCAACTCATCAGTAGTCTTGCATGATTTTCGCATTTTGATTAGTTGTGTGTTTAGGGAAAAAAAACTAAGTTTCCAACAAATATCGCCACACCGCCAAGATCCATGGTTAAATATTAGCTAAATAAGCCTAAACGGAATCTTGGTAAAAAGAAGTTGTGACAACAAAAAATCACAACTATAAACTCTGTTAGTAGTTAAAAGTTGTGATCGATCTTTGAAAGATGCATAAACTTAAGGCCTATGTCTTATAATTACAATATGATTGGGTATGGTATGCAGTAAAAGTAGACATAACTCTAGTTGCTCATAGAATGATTTATCGTCGGCCAAAATTTCCTAGAAATTTTCTTGAAACTTTAACTTTAGATATTCTTTCTACTCTCTCGGACATCGAAGCAATGTTGGGGACTTAAGCCCATCGTATTATATAGGGACTACTATTGAAAATTTTCAAGGGAGGCACAAGACCTGACAGCACCAGCTCGAGTGTTTCTTAGGCTTACTCGGTCAGCCCTATAAGCCCTTCCTATACCACTGCCTTGATGCCCAGAGATAATTCGTTTTTCGGTCGCACAGTATGATTGTTGAGTAATTTCCCCGATAGCTTCGAACTGTGAAGGCTTCAAACAAATCTTTATCATTCAACTAAACTATCAGCCTTCTTCCGAATCAACTCAATGCTTACACATTTATAGGGATTATCTTCTGAGAGTGAGTTAAGTCTAAAAAATAGCAAACCTTGTATTTGCAGAACTTCACTATACTGTATACTGTATTAGTAATTACTGTTTTACAGTATTACAGTATATTGTCAATATGTATTTCGGTGTAGCCCTGACATCGAACAAAATTTTTCTGTATTTCGCGAAGCTAATCTCTGGGAAATGGAAATATTCCTGGATATAAACAGGAAACATTCCCTAGAATGTAGGAAGCATTCCCTTTCGTTAGAACCTCCGTTTCTTTTTATACACACTATGTCATTGGAAATAAACATTCTTCATCGCAGTCTTACAAATGAATGTGGTAACATTCCTCTCCATTGTTTTAAAAATGAATGTGGGAACAATAATAAATAAATAACAACTAATAATGGTTAGCCTGGCCAGAATTCAAATCTGAGGCCTCTGGGGTGACCGTCAAGCACGATACCTACTCGACTACAGACTCTGCCTTATTATTCAAAATAAATTGAAATTTTCCCAAAACAAGCAAAAGTTTCCACATGCATTCTTTAAGAAGCGGTTTGGAAACAATACAGCAAGCAATACATTAAAATCCATGGATTACTTTTGAAGATATAGCACTGTTACATAATATGCACACTTGGCGGTTTACCCTTTTACGAAATAACCAAAACGTAAGTGTAATGATAAAATTTAAAAATCAATATTAGCAAAATGCGAATAAAGTAGGCAATGTAGGTAAAAGATTTACCTTAACTTTGCTTTGCATCAAAACTCGAAAATAAGCTCATGAAAATATGTCCCAAGCTTGATTATTTGGGGTGATTTTTCATTTCCAATTTGGGACACTTGTCAGTATGAAAAAGAACCAAAGAAGAAGAATAAAAGTAAAATTATTTATGGACCCAAAAAATGAAAGAAGCCCAAATTTTCCTCCAATACAAATTTTTTGGGCCTTTTTCATTTCTTCTTTGAGGCCATATTTAATTTGGGCCTAATTTCGCAGCGCCGCTGTATTTGTATTCTTACTAGGTTCCACGAAATAACCCCCAAATGAAATAAAACCCCATTGAAATAACACCCAATGAAATAAGATCCAACGAAAATGAAATAAAACCCAAATTACTGAAATGAAAAAAACCCAAATGTAATGAAACAAAACCCAAATGAAAAATTAAATAAGCCTCAAAATTTGGGGTTTATTTCACTATGAAATAACATCCAACGAAAAAATTAAATTAGCCCCAATGAAATATCCCCCCCAAAAAACTAAATAAGCCAAAAAAAGGAAAGCTTAAGATTAAAATATGGGCCTTTTAAAGACTGAATAATTTGTAAAAGTCGCATTTACATAGAAACATTAAACAATCTCGCAATTTATGGAATGAAATATTACCCAAACCGAATGAAATAATAAAACAAAATGAAATAATCCCCAAATAAACTTTGATTCGGTCTTATTTAATTGGGCTTTATGTCATAATGAAAAATATCACCCAAAATTTCTGAAATAGTCGCCAAGAATTGTATGTATGGACATTTTTTGGGGCTTGTTTTATTTTTTTGTTGGGGTTATTTCGTGGAGCCTTCTTACTACACGGTTTGCTTGAAACGCGACTGTATATTATTAAAAACTAGCTTCTTCCCGGTGCGCATTGCTGCACCCTGCAAAGCTTTTCTTAGACCCATAGTTTGTCACCACTGTCAATTTTCAGTGCCAGTGTTTGTGATTGAGTTTGTATGTAAGTACTGTTACTTTTACTTGCAAAGCTGTTCGATATTACATATTTTAATGGTATGGGCGGAGCCACACCTCCTTATAAAATGCCCATCCCAGTTTTCTGTGGCGTCCGTGGCGTAGTTGGTTAAAGTGCGTGGCCTCTATGTCAACGAACCTGGAGACCCGGGTTCGAACCCCAGCAGCGACAGAAAATTATTTGAATTAAAATAATTTTTCTGTACGGCCTCCACCTCTCTGCAGATAATAGCAAACCTCAGAGAGTAATCAAAATGCCATGTAAAGCTTCTTGAGAACAAGAACATTCTTCCGTTCATCGCCGTTCGGAGTTGGCGTTAAACCAGTAGGTCCATTTCTCGGTCAATTGTGTACAAACTTTATAACACGCACAACACAATAGATCATAAGAAGCTAGGTCAAAAAAGTCCTTTCAAAGGCTGAAATGGCCAGTTATTTTTATTGTTTTTTTTTGTATCCCAGTTTTCTAGTAGATGGACATTACATATTTTTAGTACAGTTGCCGAAAGTGAGCATACAATCTAAATTACCAAATTTTAGTCTGATACCACCAAAACCTTCCGATATATAGAATTTTTATTAATTTGTGGGTGGTAAAAAGGGGTGTGGCAACCCAGTTTGAGTACAGTTGCCGACAGTGAAAATACTAAATCGACCAAAACCGTTGGAAATATAGCATTTTTATTGATTTGTGGGCGGTAAAAGGATGTGTGGCAAAAGTTTTTCTTCATAGTGTCCTTCCTTGGGCCAATACGAATCCATCAAGCTCTTAATTGTAAAAATCGAACATTTACATATCGAGATTAAGTGCTTTGAGGAGATTAAGTCGATAATCTTGTTGAATTTGACGAGATTAGCCATACAAAAGTTAATCCCCTCAGAACGAGATTAAAAATTAATCTACTTGCTAATCTCCTCAAAAAAGATTTGCAACGCTGTGAACAGCGATAATTCCTTAAAAAATGCAACACTATAAATAAGTAATAAAATGAAATGGCAAATAATTGTCTGGTGAAAGAAAATGGCTGCAACAACAAATACATTAAAACATGGCTCAAGGTAAATACATGAAACAAAACAAAGCAACGAAATGTCAAAGTTAATCTCGATCACGCTAATGAAAAAAATTGAGATTACAGTATTTCATTGTGGCTAATTTCAAATTTTTCCATTTGGGTTTTATTTCATTACATTTGTACATTATTTCATTTCAGTAATTTGGGGTTTATTCCATTTTCGTTAGGTCTTATTTCATTGGGTGATATATCGTTGGGGGTTATTTCATTTGGGGGCTATTTCGTGGAGCCGGATGATTATGATGATCGTTATATTGGATACCTCACAAAAACTACAATAAAATTTTTTTTCTGTTTGTTTTCCAGTCTAAAATTTTTAAAACAACCTGTATTGCGTTCGCCTATCCACATCGTAAAATATTGTCTTCAAGTATCGCTTATGATTAAAGCAATCGATGGTCTCGTGGTTTTTTCGGCATTAAGAAGCACCTTTTCTGGAGAGGAAAATATCACAGGCTGTATGTGTTCAGTAATTTTCTCGTAATCCGCTCATGGAAGGACAGACAAAAATGTATTAAAACTCCAGTTAAATATTATAAATGTCATAAGAAAGTATCAAAGTCTTTTAGTCAATCTGCAAGGGGAAAATGGAGTTTGTTACACATATAAAAACGAAGATAAGGAAAAGCATCTTTCAGACGATGCTAGTATAGAATTTAAAATAAAATTTGCGATCATTTTTAATAATGAAAGTAAAGTCCCCTATTTACTTCAACAAATATATTTATTCCAAAAAAAAAAAAAAAAATGAAAAATCTAATCCGTAAATCCCTGCCTTTAATCCTGTAATTTTTGAGACGTAATATATTGGGAAATAACTAACGCAATAATAATACTAAAAGGCTAGAATTTTGTCCTAAAGTTGATTTTGCTATCAATACTGACAGTCTACAGGTACTAATTTTAAGCCGAAATAAAAGTGTTACACGTATGTTCATAACTGATATATCTTTGGATAACTTGTACGTCGCAAATAATTTAATACGTGTATATAACTCAATATTTCAATTTTAATCAGATTAAATGATGGCGTATGATTTTGTTTCGAAACTTATTTCATGAAACTTTGTTTCATTTTCTACATTTATATAGGTACATATAGGTTCGGAAATATTTTAACAAATCAAAAATACACACACTATTCTTAAAGTTTAGTCTTCTTTCAGTACATATAACACTGTTTATATTAATTGTCTCTTAAACATTAACATCTTACTTGATATCTTTTAAATACGATTAAGAATGTAAGCTAGTTTTAAATATTATGTTATGTAATGGCTAACAATGTGGCTCTAACTATTTCAATGCATATGTCTGGAAAGTATTCGATAATCTCATTCAACTTCTATGCACCGAATAAGAACTGTACAGCTCATTCGTGCATCAACTTCAATCTATAATCAATCTATTCTAGTCGTAGTAGTCTTTTGAATGCTCTTCTATATTCAATATTGAAAATTGTGTAGATGACAGGATTCAAACCGGAGTTGATGTAGCCCAGCCAAGTGATGAAATTTTTTACCTTGTTGGTCGGGCAGCAAGTTTCGCAGAATGGCAAAATGACGTACATGAGGAAGAATGGCAACCAACATATAACGAAGACGCCCATTATTATGCCAAGTGTTCGAGCTGCTCGACGTTCCTTGGAAAGGGAAATCTTCTGTTTCTCCTCAATGAACTGATACACGCCGGAGGGTTTTTTCACCACAGGTGCTTCTAGTATGGACGCTGCACTGATGGAAGATTGTGGTGGTGTTATCTTCAATGATATGCTTTGATCACCGTTTTTTAGGCTCTCGACAACCTCTTCAGGTTTCTCGTTCTCACCATTAGCTGCTTGCCTTGGCTCACTTTCCGACGAGTTTTCAAATTTTTCTATATCGCCATCTTTTAAGTTGAAACTAGTCTTAGTTACGCGTACTTTCTTTGACGTTTGTAGTTGTTGGTCTAACTTGCTGTCGGCTGAAGATTGCCTTTCAAGCGGACCTGGCTGCAGTGCGTTTTTTTTGCTATGCATTTTACCATGCTTTATGGAGTCTTTAATTTTAGCGCGACGTGATTTTTTCTGGGTGACCACAACCACCCTGTGCTCCACGAAACTTGTGTGCACTTCGTTGTTGACGTTGACATTGGTTTCACTGCTAAAAGATTCCTGATCCGGTTGAATCATTGGCGTGGCAATATTGAGAGAATCTTTTCCCCAACAGCAGCGTGGCCCACAGTACGAACGAAAGCCACCAACTTTCTCGGTGGAAACCACACTAGCCGCAGCGGCTTCCGCATCACTTGACTTAATGGCAAAAGTATTTATTTTGGAGGCTTGTGCGCGCTCACGCAGCCTTCTTCGGGTGGCTACATAAATTTCGATGTAGACAATCGTCATTATTACCAGTGGAATAAAGAAGGAGCCCAACGACGAGTAGATCACGTAGCCTCGATTGGAGGTGAGCTCACATGGTGTGGCGCTGGTGAACTCCTCGGGCCAATCATTCCACCCAACCAAAGGAGGCGAACTTATGACCAATGAAAGTATCCAAACACCAGCTATGAGCAACAGTACGCGCTCCACGGTACGCTTTTGAGCGTAATTAATTGGGTCAGTGATAGCCCAGTAACGGTCCAGTGCTATGGCGCACAGGTTTAATATGGAGGATGTGCAGCACATAACATCGCTGGTCAGCCACATCTTACAAACATGTATGCCAAACTCCCAGCGTCCCTGTATGGAGTAGGCCACATTGAAAGGCATCACCAGGAGTGCAACGGTGAGGTCTGCCACCGCCAGTGAGACAATGAAAAAGTTTTGGACAATGCGTAGCGGCTTATAGGTGAATACGCTGAGTATAACCAGTATGTTGCCGACAATCGTTAGCAATATGAAAACGCTCAGAACAATCACCGTGAATATGGCCTCCCATTCAGGTACCGCCAGCACGCCGAAATAAGTGCTGTACGACTCTTCACTGGCAATGCCGCATTCATTTGTCGTGAGCAGCAAATTCGGAAAGCTTAACGTGCTGTTTATCGAACTGGAAACATTTGCAAGTGCCGGTGGGTAGCTGCTTTGTGTGTAGCTAGATGTACTCGCGCTAACAATTGTTGCCTGCAAGGCGGCATGAGTGGTGACGTATACGGTCTCGGCGCTGTTTGCAGTTATATTAGAGAACGGTATTTGATCTTCTGATGGCATTTTGCATTTTCTTCCGTTGTGATGACTGCCTCGAGCTGCGGTATACGCTGGTTCGGATGCTCTTTTGTTTTTGCAAAAATACTTTTTTTGTTCAGTCAACCAAGAGATGTACGTCGAGGCAGTAGGTTGGAGAGATATTCAGTGCATCACCATTCAATCTGCAAAGAAGAATGGATGAGAATAAGAGAAGTGTAAAATTCAATTATGCTTAGAGTTTTAGCGATTTCGGATTTCAAGATTTTTTTTTTTTTTGCATTTAGAGATATTTTGTCTATTTGGCTATGGGAAGAGGGATATTCTATTAGAAATCAATACTAGTTTATAAATTCAATTTACGTTCTTAACTTTGCAAACGTATGTATGTAAGTTCAATTAAGTTCTTTACACGTATGCAACTGAAACTTGGTCGGAAGTTTGCTCTGCTGTGGAAACAAGTTTTGCATTTCTGTGGAGACATGGTTAAAATAATGCACAGGGAGTTGTCTCATGCACAAAATTAAAAAGTTTTCTTTATCAAATTCAAAGAATATTCTATTGACATTGTTGTTACTCCGATCTATGGCTGGTAATTGTATGAAAAAGTGAAGAAACACAGGTTTGAGGGACTTGAATCCTTTTCGGATTTATACTTATAAATACTTTAATTCTTAAGAAGTAAAACTCATTAATATAATAATAATAATAAATAATAAACTGGCCATTTCAGCCCTTAAAAGACTTTATAGGCTGAATAATGAACATAAAGGATTTGTCCTATAGCTAGGTACCAGCTTATGCAATAAATAATAAAACAAATATGGTTGCATTGATTTATTTCTCGCTCAGTATAGGTACTACGAAAAACTTTATTTTACGACTTGCTTTTGGTTTTTTTTGCCTTATTACGCAAAACTTAAACCAAAAATGCAAAAGTGTTGCATAGAATTATAACTCGGTCACAAAATGCGCTATGGAAAATTTTATGGAATTAGAAATGTGAGTTCTTGGGCTTCCTGATAAAAATAAACAAAGTTTAATAATGTCATAATGCCTTTCAGAAAACTGTTTCATGCAAAAGCAAAACCAAAGCACATGAATTAAAATAGTGACTGGGAAAAGGGCTAGGACAAGAACTAGGATAAGGATAAGGAGAAGGATTGAGATTAGAATAGGAATTACTTTAAAGATAAAGGTAAGGATAATACAGATACGAATAAAGACGGGCATAAAGATACTTTGTCACGTTAAACACCCATTGGTGTCGATGATATAGTCAACTGCATCCTTTTTTAACCCTTATACTATGTTCTCACTATCGTAATTTACGGCTCATTCTTGATTTATGCTTAAATCATGCCCAAATTAAATAATTTCACCATGGGAATCCTGTCAACAAAATTACTTTGAAATTAAGTATTTTATCATAAATTACCATCCAAATTAAGATCAAATCGGTGTCAGCACTTATCTTTTCGATAAATAATCGAAGAAATGGCATCATAAGGTGTCATTTCTGTGAATAGAAAAATTCTATATGGACAAAAACCCATAGAAGAGACAAAATTTTTGGGAGAAAATAATAATCTAATTAATCACAAACACGTTTAAATTTCCGCGGTTTTTACATTCAACGCCGTAGACACATTTCCTTGAAAAATTTGTAATAAATTTAATATCGCCATAATATAAAAAAAAAACAAAATCGTGGCTCATTAGTAACATCACGGTTTATAAATATCGTTTAAATATTTTAAAAATTCATACTATAGCAACGGATATAAAATGATCAGGGTCAAACTGTTTCTGCTTTCATTGAATACTAAAGAAAACATGTTTGAAAGTTAAGCTATAGTTGTGTTTTTCATGAAGTTTGTTTTTTTTTAAATAACAAAATAATTTTTTTATTGCAAAAATTCAAGCTCTTTACGAGGAATTCATTTGCATGATAGTTCAAATCCTTTCTTACTGCAAAAAGCTTATTTCAATTTGGCATCAACAAGAATGTTTAAAATCCATCATAATCGCCCGTCATAAGAAAGATTTAATTTTGAAGTAGCGCTGTTATTATTTAATAAAAAAAAAACTATAAAATGTATTTAACAAATTGTTTTCACGTGTACCAAGTCGGGTTTATCAGCTAGTATTCGAAAATTGCCTTAAAATACGACGAGAATTTAAGGCACTCAAAATTTAATTGTTTTTCTCCTCAACACTTTGTATTCTCAGCAAGAGGAAAAGTTTTCATTTGGCACATGGCGGCATTTTTTAATGAACCACTTTTGCGGCGTTAGTTTTCGCGGTTAGCTAGCGTCAGAATAGCTGTAATTGTCGGTTGAAGTCTTGAATACACAGCAGTTTGAAACAAGTGGCGTAAAATATTTTGCGCGATAAAATGGCATCCGTCAGCAAATAAATGTCATTAAGTGCTAGAAAAACTGTTCCATTCAACAAATTGTCGACGGAACACGACCAACATTGGCGTATAAGAAAAGAACTTTAATGAAATTATTTTAAAGCGTGCTAACATTGCGGAAAATAATTTGAAACTTATAACAAGCAATCATTTGTGACTTGTCTCTGTAAATTAATTGCAAACTTGCCAAAAAGGCATATCTCCCGACACACAGTGACTTGCCTCCATAAAAGCGATGGACAAAATTAGAAGGAGTTGTTGAATATCGATAAAATTAAGTAAATTTGGAACAGACATCTACTATTTATACAGAATTTTAGTACACTCAGAAAAAAGTAGCTCGATTAACAGTGAAAACTATTAAATTCCATCCAACAGACCAGTTTCTTCAATTGAACAGTCTGAAATATTAAATTAACATAAGTAAAACAGTTATTTTATTAACAGTTCAGACTGTTAATTTGAAAAACTCGACTGTTGGATAGGATTTAACCGTTTCAATGTTAATTTTTTTTGAGTGTAGTCTAATTATATATATGGAGTTGTAGAAACTAATTTATGAGTTGTTTGTATTTAATTTTAACTAACGAGAACCATTTATCAGTAAACCTTGATTTAACCCTTTCCTTGTTTTTGTACAATATATTGTTCAAAAGATTTTTTAATTTTGTCTTCTTCTTCTATTAAAGCTAACGAAAATTTTGAAGAAAAAAAAATACTTTTTTAAATCCAGCATGCTTTCACTTTATGAAATTGAAATTTAATTGCAATGCGATGTGTAGTTATTTTTTTATTTACATCTTAAAAACAGTCCACTTTGAATTTGTGTGATCATAAGAAGTGAGCAAACAAAGCAAAGCATTTTGAGCAGGTAAATATAATTTTTTTTATTTTATAATAGCTTAAGACAAACCTTTAAATTCCATTTGTTAAAACTTTGTTAACAAATTTTTAAAAAAATTGTACAATATGTTGTACAAATTACTCAAAAGCAAACGTAAAATATATTGTACATAAATAATTATTATTATTTTATTATTATTATTATTTATTTATTTTATCATATTAGTACAATAAGAACAAGTTCTTTAACTATACAAAGTATTATACTTAAGAATAAAATATTACAATTTGCATTTCTTTTCAACTTAAATTTGGTCAATTTATTGTACAAAATACGGAAAAGGTTGTTGATTTCTTAAATTTTATAGGTAATTTTCTGCGCTTGCTGAAATAATTGTACAATGACTTTACGCAAAAAAGGATTGTTAGATAAAGAAATTGCAGAGTTTTTGGACCGGATAGAAGCGGATTTATCAGATTATGAGGAAGAGGAAAGTGATATTGTAGAAGCAGCTGAAATCAGATTTGAAGGTGAAATTGCCGACATTGATCCTGTGGATGAGATCCTTATAGATTCTTTTATAATACACAACACAACCAACGAAAAAATACTCGAGGAAAACTTTGACGACTTTCAAGATATTCCTAATACTTCCGGTTGTGAGCAAGAAGTAAATGTTGAAAATGATGGAATTGCACAGCCAGAAACAGCAGAATCAGGAGCAGAATGTAAAAATTAATTTCGTTTAAAATATAATATAACACAAAACAAAGACATTAGGTCGAAAAGATTGGAATTTCAACCAAATCCATTTACTTTTGAGTCTAGTGATACCCAAGAACAGAATAATCTAAAAAGTCCTAATGAATATTTTGAAGAATTTTTTACCAGCGATCTGTATGAAAGTGCTACATTTTATACAAACATGTATGCTGCACAAAAAAGTATTGCTGGTTTTAAAAATACTACAAAGGCAGAGATTCAAACCTTGATTGGACTCCAAATCGCTATGGGAAGCATGCAATTACGCCGAACTTCTTTGTTTTGGGACCCAACATTGGGTGTTGCTCTTTTTAAAGAACCGATGTCATTAAAAAGATATCAACAGTTGCGATTAAGCCTTCATTTTATAGATAACTAGCTTTTTCCCGGCGCGCGTTGCTGCACCCAGGAACTGGCTAAATGTTTCCCACTTTTATGCATTTTTGACTGTTGCAAAGCCATTTTTCTATATAACGCTACCAAGTTTTCTGGTTATATACTTCATTTATTAAGAAACGCAACGTATAAATTCAAGTTTAAATAATATACAAAAATAAAAAAATATTACCTACAAAAATAAAAAATTCTATTTAGCCAGTTTTGCATGGCGGTAATACTACAGCGCCATCTGGTGTCCAAGGTGGATCAAAGAAAATAAATAAAACTTACCGCACCTGAAAACCACTATATACCAATTTTTATTCTAATCGCTGTAGTATAATTGTAAAAACAGGTATACTACAGCGCCCTCTGGTGTTCAAGATGGGTCAAAAAAGATAGTAGAAAAACACTCATCGTACACAAAAGCCACTATATACCAATTTTCATTCTAATCGCATGAAAGTTTTGGGAGTTTTAGGTGGTTTTGCAAACAATTTGTACTGCAGCGCCCTCTGGTGTTCAAGATGGCCCAAAAAAGATAATGTTAAAACACTCAACGTACATGCAAACCACTATACATGGAAAGAATTGTCTGTCCCAGTTTTCCAGTAGAAGGATATCACCAAGTAGCAACTCCATACTGAGTAACATTGTTGTGCAATATTTATATGCAAAGATATTTTATATCACAAATTTAGCTTGTATGGGCGGAACCACACCCTCTTTTCCAAAGTCCGTCTCAGTTTTCTAGTACATAGAAAGACATCACCTAATAGTAATTCCATTCTGAGTTTTATTGTAATGCGACATTTATTTCCAAAGCTATTCGATATCATATTTTTTAATTATATGGGCGGTGTCACACCCCCTTGTCCAATGCTTGCTCAATTTTGCTAGTCGAAGGACGCGACTAAATAGTACGTTCTTACCAAGTTTCATTGATGTGTGACTTATAGCTTGAAAGTTAAATTTGGTCTGCTGAAAAAAACCCACGCCCCACGTCCAACACCCATAAAATTTTACCTTTGGAACGGCACTTGTAAATTGAGGTAGAGCACCGATGCTATGTGACCTATAATTTCAAAGCTATTCGATATCGTAGATTTTGGTTGTATGGGAGGTGCCCGCCTCCTTGTCCAATGAACTGTGAATTTGTTCCTAAACCTTCGCGTAACAAATACGAACAAACTCACAGAAGAAAGTATCCAATTTGGTTCAGCCGTTTTCAAGTTTTAAGCATCCGAACAAACCACTATTCATTTTTATATATTAAGATGCTGTGAAATTTATCTCAATCTATTTATTGGATTATTTAACTCAGTAGATATTGAAATAAAAAGAGTGGCACGCAAATAAATATGATATATTGGGCTTATGGCTACACTGTAGCAGGAATTAACTGAGTGCAACTATCCACTCAAGAGACCAGCAAGGTGAGTTGTAGAATCTCACCTCTCTCTCTTTCAACAAAGAGCTTATGCTATTGTTTGTTATTTCGTGCTGCTTATACAATGGCAGCATGGATTAAAATGCATTAATTCTTAAATAATTAAATAAAAAGATTTACCAAAAACGTAGAACCCAGTAGCAGGGTCGCTTATTATAGCAATTGAATAGTGAAAGAATTATTAAAATCGGCTCAGCATTTACCCCCGATTGAACGATGAAAATTCGAGAGACGCCTTATATATAATAGTATAGATTTGTCTGTACCAAATCGCTGTGATGACAAGTTCATAAAACTACGCTCACTTATTGATACAATAAGGAACCGGTACTTGAAAGAACCCATTGAGCAGGATGTGTGTATCGATGAGAAAATTGTGCCATTTAAAGGAAGCTTTCTTGTAAGGTGTATCATAAAGGAAAGCCGAACCCATGGGGTATTAAAAATTATGTTCTTTGCGGAAAATCTGGATTTCCTTACGATTTTGAGTTATACCAAGGAAAACAAACAAGAATTGATTCAGATCAAAATACTGCAAAATACGGATTTTCAACCGCTATAGTTTTGCACTTGATACAAAGATTAAAAGAGCCTGGTAATAATTTCTTCCTCAAAAACTTTTTTAACTCCTAAAAATTACTTGAAATCCTCACGCAATTAAGTATAAATGCTGTTGGAACCGCACGTATTAACAGATTTGGAAGAGCAGCATTCAGTTCAGATAAAGAGTTGCAAAAAAGAGGTCACGGTGCATCGGAGTGCTTTGTAAGCAATGATCAAAAAATTTGTCTAATCAAGTTGCAGGATAACAAGGCAATACATCTTGCTTTAAATTTTGTAGGCAGAGGAGAAGAGGACATTGTGAGGAGATATTGTAAAAACTCAAAGCGATTTATTGAAGTTAAAAGACCGGAAATAGTGCAAAAGTATAGCACTTCGATGGGCGGCGTTGACTTGTTAGATCAACTTATTAGTTATTACAGAATTTTTTTAAAGTCATCGAAATGGACACTACGTCTGACCACACATTTTATTGATTTTGCCTTAGTGGCTTCCTGGTTACTTTATAAAAAAGACAGCAATATCCTAAACATAAAAAAAAAAAATATAATTGAATTACTTCATTTCCGGATGAGTGTCGAAAACCATCTTGTGCTAACTACAAAAAATGATATTATAAGAAAGCGAGGAAGACCTCTGCGTACTCTTGAAAATAATATTGAGCCTACTACCAGCAAAAAGAAATATGAAGCACGCCCACTGCGTGCGATTGTTGAAGATAAGGTTGAACACCTTCCAGCTCACGATGGACAAAATCATCCCACAAGGTGTAAGAATGTTGGTTGCACAGGACGAACCTATTTTATTTGCATTAAATGCAATGTACATTTATGCATTTCCCGCAACAAAAATTGTTCCCAAGCCTTTCATGAAGTCAGTGCAAAGTATAAAATTTAATTAGACATATTACAATATGGTATTGTTTTGACTTTAATTATATATTTAAAATATAAATAAAAAACTTTATTTATATTTACTCTTGAATTGACACAAAACTATGTAAAAATATAACAAAATTTATTATTTTAAATGCCACTTTTCCTAGCCATTAATGAATTTGTGTATGTTTAGGGCTACGCTAGTTTAAAAAACAATATTTATGTTTGATTTAAAGTAATGAAAAAATTTTTAAACATAAAAAAATTTTGTTTTTTTCTAGAGTTTAACTCCTTTCATGCATTTTGGTTAATATATTGTACAAATTTTGGAAAGCTCTAAACTCTTTCTAGAAAATTTTGTAGAACATTTTTTTTTCATTTTATTACTAATTTAACTCAAATCTTTGAGTTAAAGACACAAAAATTTTGTTTGGTTCGAAATGGAAAAGTTGACCGGAAAGGGTTAACCTTCTGTGAAAGGTGGGCGTGGCTTGTATTTGATTTGAACGATAGGTTTACTTATATCAGAAAAATAAGTGTATCAGAGTCAAATGTTTACTTGAAAAAACTCATTTATCTATTTGATAACGTAAATTTGTATGGGAGATATGCAGGTGTAGTAAAAAGAAATCCATTATTTTTGCATGAAATTGAAGGATTTATTTATAACGTGTGGTCACTGAAAATCTGCACTAAGTAATAATACAAAAAAGGTCTTTAAAGAAACAATATATTTGAACAAACTTTTACTCAATTTAAATGTACCATTGTATACAATAAGTAAATATTAAAAGTTACATTCAATAACTCCGTTGCGACGAATATGATCGATTCGTCTGATGGTACTTCCTGCAAGGCGTGTTGTACAACATTAATGTTAATTTTCTGCAGACAATACTGAATGCGATTAATAAGTTGGTCAACATTTTGGGCACACCAGTTTTTTTCATACACTCTGCTTTTCAAATAACTCCAAAAATCTTCAATTGGCCGCGCCTCGGGGATATTTGCGAGGTTGTCAATTTTTTGTACAAAATGTATGCGTTCCTCTTTTAAATATTCGATTACTTGTTTCGCATAGTGGGAGCTTGCCAGATCCGGCCAGAAGACATAACCACCATTTGAATAATTGGCTTTAATAAACGGTACCAGGCGTGACCTTATGCAACAATTTAAATATGTTTCTCCATTAATAGCGTAGCCAGATTTGCGTATCAGTGCGGAACTTAATCCTTTTGGGCGCATAGCTATCCATACCAAAACTTTGTGCTCAAACTTAGCCTTTGTCTTAAATTTTTTTGAAGACTGTGTTAAAGAAACATCGCTTGAATAAAAGCCGTCATTTCCATTAATTTTTGAGTAGGTAAGCGTAAAATATGACTCGTCATCTAACTCAAACTCGCAACTAGAGAATTTCCGAAAAAGTCGAACACACTTTGTTTTTGCTGCTGAAATTTGTTGGACAGATCGTTTTGGAATTATTTTTTTACTTTCTATACCGAATGTCCGTCTTCTCTTTTTGTAATTTTTGGACATATGACTTCGATATGTTAAATTTTCTGGAAGCAGCGCGCTGTGAAGCCTGGTCATTGTGGTCGAAAAATTCCTTTATGGACTTTAAACGACTTTCTGTTATTTTGACGTTTCTTCGTTTAACATTTTTTTTTCTCTCTGCAGCCAGATTAATCTCAAAACGTTGCAAAATGGAATACACTGTTCTTTTTGGTATATTTTCCTTTGAAAAATGATTCACTGTATATGATTTGCCCAACGATTTATTTTGTTGATAGAATCTGTACACGCGGTATCTTACTTCAAGTTCTTTTGAACACATTTTTATAAAACAAGCGTGAACTGACAACTGAAAAATTTTGCAAATGTAAACCATAAACAATGAAGAATCTAACGGCATATAGTACGATCAACTACGATTTGCCAGTGTTGTAAAATTAAAGTTTGTGCAGATTTACAGTGACCACACGTTAATAGTTATAATGATCCCATTTAAATCAAATATGCACCGTTTTGATCGACAACTTGTTGCCATTTTGAAGGTAATTTCATTATGCCTCTCTCATAAAAACCCTCGTCCCTTTTGGCAAGGAACTGGGAGAGTCGATTTTCCCCTGAATATAAGTTCTCACCAGCAAAATCATTCGCCATAGACAGGAACAGGTGGTAATCAATTGGTGCCAGGTCGGGACTATAAGGTGCATAAGATGCATAAGAACTTCTCAACCAAGCTCCCTCAGTTTCTGGCGAGTCACTATCGACACCATGTGTGTCGCCTTTCGTTGTTCTGTGGGAACATAATTCCTCTCCTATTGGAAAAAGCTGTCCGCTTCTGGGCGACTGCGTCCAATTGTTCATAGTACAGATCTGAATTAAGAGTTTGACCGTAATGCAGCAGCTCATAGTAGATGACTCGCTGCCAATCCCACCAAACACACAGCAAAATCGTCCTGGGCGTCAATCCGGCTTTGGGCAGCGTTTGCGCCGGCTCATCGCGATTCGACCGCGACTGTTTTCGCTTGACGTTATCATAAGTGACCCACTTTTTATCACCAGTCACCATCCGCTTCAGAAATCGGTCGCTGTAGTTGCGATTCAGCAGCGTTTCACTGCTATGAAATTTTGTTTTGAACTTGTACTATTCACACACCGAAAAGCAACGCTGATCTGACAACCGCTCCTATTCTGGACGTATTCTCAGCCGATTTCACTGAGAGAGGAACGACAACCGACAGCCGCTTTGGTTCTGCTTGGGCTCTAACCAGAGAATAAATAATGCCATGTTAGAGCCCAAAAATGGTAGAAACAAGATTACACATTCCGCAGTCCCGTTATCTAATGCTGTCTTTCTCAACTCAGTGCATGACGTCACACAGTACTTTTGCTTGACAAAAACGTATGCAAATGTGCGATATCTTAGGCAATTTGACGAAATTGAAAATAAATTCTTTCGAAAAAGTAAAGTAAAAATAACTACTCTTCTGTATAAAATATGAATATTTTCGTATACGAAAAATATAAATTTTTTAACTTAATTTTTATAATTCTTAAAAAACATATTTTTTTAAATTTTCTAGATTTTTATCTCCTCAACTATTTGAGACTGACAAAATTTTTTCGTACCTCCTTTGGGTTAAGGAGGTGCATACACATATTTTAAAAGTAAGAAATAAAAAAATTTAGGCGTGGGCGTGGGAGTAAAATTATTGCAAATTCTGACAATATCGTTGTGACGTCATGCTCTCTCTCTCTCTCTCATTTTTGGAACGCGTTATCTGGTTTCTATCATTATTGGGCTCTAACATGGCATTATTTACTCTCTGAGGTTTGCCAATATCTGCAGAGAGGTGACGACAGATCAGAAAAATTAATTTAAATTGAAAACATTTTTTTGTGTCTGGTGGCGGATTCGAAACTCGGACCTCGCGGCTCGGAAATTTGCACCGAATGATTCACGCACTCTGCAACGGCGTTTTCTTATTTTCAGTTACTTAAAGTAACTGCAACTTTATTTCATTCTTCCACTCCATGATTTTATATTATTTGTCCTTGTGTATTTTATGCATTCCATACGTAAAAAATATTGTAAAAGCTCTTGGAGTGCTGCCATATAGCTACAAAGACAGTAAATCTAAAGGCGCTTGGCAACACCAAGAACAAAATTCATAAGAAAAAGATGGAAATAAAATTGTACCAGTACGAAAAGTTAAGTACTTCGTATTTAAATTATAAAAACGTTTCAAAATGATGCAAAAGAACGTACTTGTCCAACCAAGGCCTAAAACGTACAAAGCAGCATCGCTTGGCAGAATGTAAATAATTTACTTCTTTACAGGTCGATGACAAATGGAAGTTTATTCGCGATCAATAACTCTGTTTGCGTTGTTTCAAAAAACATTATTTGCGTCGCTACAATTCAAAAAAGTAATGCAGTGTTGATGGTTAAAAAATGTCCATAACACCTTGCTACATAATATAAAAGAACAAAGGCAAGTACATGAAAATAAAGAGTAATAAAAATAATATAAAAATTGAGAAAATTATAACGCGTTAAGAAAATGACAGTCAATCACTATTATTTCATGCAAAAGAAAAGAAGATATTACTACGCCATATCCCTGTAACGCTCTTAGGAAAATATAGCATTAATTGATGAGGGTACTGCCTGCTTTCCTGCTGAAAATGAGATCGCTGCTGTTCTAGGCCTGGAGGGGCCAACGGAATAACATTATTTACAATAGACAGGCGAAATTACACAAAAGGAAATTAATTAAAAAATAGTTACACTTCAGATTACATGACCAGAGAATAATGTTAGCAAATTATGTTTGAACAATGTTCGCACAGTGTCGGCATTAGACTTGCTTGAACACTAGAAACATCGAAAATACTTACATTCTTGTGTTGATTTTAGAAATATGCCTGTGGGTCCATATACTGCTGCTAAAGCACGAATTCTTATTGGACTCGATAATGCAAATATTTGTGTTCCCCTTAAAGTTAAAAAGAGTGGTGTTGATGGTTTAATCGCCAATGGTTTAATCGGTCCTCAAGTTGGAAGCAGCTCTGAATATTTAAGATGAATGCATTTGTGCCCTGAGCTGTTATTCTTCGTGAGAATCAATTACTGTAAAAAACACTGATAGTTGTTTATGTTCAAACAAAAGTTAATGTTTTAAAGCGTGTTTTAAAAACTACGGAAGTAACGACTACATATATTGAGAGTAACAAGGAATAGTGAGCGGTGGTAAGTCGTGGTATATTCCAATTTTTACCGTTACTAACAGAAATAAAAGTAAAACTAGAATTGTCTCGGACGCGGCCGCGGTGGCATCAAAAATTAATTTCTGGAAATTCCAAACATTATATGAATGCCAAAAATACGAGTTGAATACCTGATCTATAACCTTTTTCGGAAACGTATAATTTCGCAGACAGTTATACTTAAAAAATATGTAAGAAAAAAAAAAAATCGATGAAGTTCAGAATTACAAGCGTGAGTTACCTCTTAATTTGTCTATGGTTTAACAATGGTAAGTTTGTCCAAACTCAGTGAAATTTTACACAGTAGTGAGAACCCAAACCAGCTGAATAACTCAAACTAGGACCCAAACTGGGCGAGTTTGTCAACAAAACGTACGAACACAACTATGATATTGTGTTTGTATTTATTAACTTTAATTTGACATAAACCATACATAGTGGCAGTGATGTGATTTGGTGGGATTTCGGGCTCATTTTGGGATATTTGGCCTATTTGAGAACGTGCGGGATTTCAGATGCTTAGGTGGGATTTTCTACTATGTCATAATTTTTTAAAGTGTAAATTCTTAACGAAACGGGTTGGTATCACTTTTTTGTAACCTTAAAAAATTTTTCGTTTAATTGGTGTTTCATTGATTCTAAATATGTAAGAAAGGGATATGTATAGTCAAGAGGCTTAAAATTAATAAAAACAAGATCCTCATTTAAAAACAAAAATATAAGCTCAGTTTAATTTTGATGCAAAGAAAGAAATTTACGATTACTTCATACACTTAAGAGAGTTTTTATAAAAAACGCAGAGTTTAACTTTAGGTATTTTTTTTCTGCGGAAAATTTGTTATATTTATTGAAAAACTTTATTATGTGCATTATTAAACTATAAAATTATTATAATGTTAAAAAATGTAGGGGAGGATGCCCACCTACTAAACACGTTTTGTTTGGAGGCTATACCTTTGGCTTAAAACATAATTTTTCAGAGCTCTTGGTTTCATTTGAAAGCTAAGTTCAATAACTAACAAGAATTTTAATCAAAATTTAAAATTTCCAAAAAATGTAATTTTGGCAGTCGATCTAACAAAAGTCTCGAAATCGACCTCTGAAAAAATCGGCCCAGCTACTGAACACCTAAAACAAATCGTTGAAAAATATTAGAAAATGAAGTAAAAACACTAGTTTTTGAGAGTTTATAAAAAGTTTATTCTGTCAATAATTCACAATGACTCACTGAACTTTAAACAATAGAGATTTGAATTTCTTTGATGGCTGCAGCCATCGCATCAGAATTTATATTCGTTCTTCTTTTCACTTTTTTTAAGGCGACGGCATTCTAAAATTTTATCTGAACCTGGACGAAAATCACGAAAACTATTTTAACTAATTCCAAACACTATTTTCAATCATATAAATGACAACTTTTTACTGAAAATCTGTTCGGAAGGTGGACCAACGTTTTGTTCAGTAGGTGGACAGGCACGACATCATAACATGACGTGAAATATTTTTTCCCATTTCTCAATATTGTTCCATTGCTCGTCGAAGTTTGAAAAATAAACATTAAATACAGCATTCTACTCATATTCACATTTTTTATCGACAAGAAACACTCTGAAATTCACTAAATAGAGATGACCTATATTTGCTCAGCTTCGTTTTATTCGAATATTTTATTTCTCAACGGCCATGGGGCTAAAGCAGCACGCGCATTCATCTCAATGATTGATGAATGCGCGTGCATTCATTGATCTCAATGAATGATATACAAAAGTGAATATTCAATGAGATGTTACTACGACACTTTACACATTGGAGCATCATACAGACGTCAGAACTCACAGTGTTGGTCCTGTTCAGCAGGTGGCCATCCTTATTTCTTTTCAAAAATTGCATAAAAAATCGTTATTATCGTTATAAAGATTTGTGTGGGATTTTTTGTGGGTTTTCCGTGTCATTTTGGTGGGATAAACAGGGCTAAATCAGGATGTGATAGGGATTTTTTACTAAATCAGAATCACATCACTGCATAGTGCTATCCCTTTCACAGCGAAGTTTCCAATCTTGTTATCTTTAGCCCTTATCAAAATAGACGAAACGAGACGATTGCAACTTGCCGAACGTTTGCATTCGTTGCGTCTGTTTTGACATTTAACCCAAAATGAAACGAGTTCCTCCAATCGTCTGAAAAAAGAAGAAGACTGCCTGCACAGCTGTTGTTGACGAGTTGAGACGCTAAAAGTTCGGTAGTTACGGAACAGAACGTCTCGTCAAACCGTTTCGTTTAGTTTCGATAAGTTTACGTTTGTTCATTTTGGGTTACAACATTGAAATGCATTTAAGCGAACATTTTCGTCATCACTCGTTACGGAGCAAATCGTCTATTTTGGTTAGGCCTTTTGGTGACAAGTCAAAGCGCATAGATGTATATACATATATGCAACGACAGTAATGACGTTCGGGGCATCATGCTCGCCATCTCTAGCGAAGTATGTAAAACATAAAAATGCTGGACGGTTGCGCGAGACAACCTAGGGCAGTCGATGCCATTATTGAAAATAAATTTGTGGACTTTTGCTAACAGAGTGCCAACACTCAGGAAGAAGTGATCGAAATAGCCAAATTTGTTCGCACTATTCATCAAGATGGAGGGTTTGAAAGGCATAATTGGCTTTAGAGTTCTAAACGCTTGCTAAATGCTTTAGCAGGGCAAATTGAGCAACATAATAAATGCATTCAAGCCCCAGTAGATCAGTATGAAAAGGAGCTTGGCATGTGATGGCTGCCCGCATTAAACATATTCACATTCGTTCAAAATTCGGCACTGATGTTTTCGACGAGACAATTGTTCCAACCAAGTGCAATATTATGCGGGTCGTGATGACTACATTTGATCCACTTGGCTTACTAGGATTTTATGTCATCTATGTAAAAATATTGTTGCAAGAAATTCGGCATTTAAGCATAACATGGGACAAGCCCATACGAGTATACACAAATGAAGAAGAAAAATTGTGGTAATGGATGAAACAGTTGCCTGATATATCAAAGGTACGTATTCTATGCTATTATAATTATGTCAGCAGCTGTTCGAATATTCAGATGTATGTATTTTTAGACGCAAGCATCAATGTATATGCTGCTCGTGTGTATTAGCGCGTGGAATATGATGGCGTCATTAAATGTAGTTTTGTGACTACTTAACTCAGAGTCGCACCCCTAAAGCCAAACCTCCATTCCAAAACTGAAATTATTGACTGCAGTATTGGGGTTTCGCCTGACGAACTTTGTAGGCATCGAGTTGTCAATATCACGTATTGACACGTATTTTGGCAGACTCCAAAAATGTTTTGTATTGAATCAGGTCTAATGGAAAAAAATATCAAAAATTTGTGGTACTCCGGAATGGTGAGATTTAAGAGGGCTCGAATGTGAAAGAGTGGAGCTGGGTCTCATCTGCTGAAAATGTGGCGAACGAAGGAACATTCTGGGCAGGCACTCCTACAAGATGGCTTACCGGGCCTGAATTTTTTTAAACGATGAATCCGAATGGCCTGTAATGGACTAAAACAATACGAAAGAAACTGAGCCTGAGTTGCTGTACCGGATTAAGTGTTAGGAGCCAATCGTATCAATAATGGCTGCAATTACGCCTGACCCGACGCGATTTAGTAAATGGGAGAAATATCGCAATACTCAAAGGAACATTTTGAAATTTTTGCGCATTATTCGTAAGACATCATTTCCGTCAAAAAAATATTGAAGCATTGATAACATAAATGATGTAAACACCATCGAAAATGTTATAATACGCAAATATCAATGAAAAGCATATGACGAAGGGAAAAAACTGTTGCGTCCTGCAAAGCTCTAAATCGCAAAAGTCCCATATATAAGAGTTCGCCCTTCTCAGAAAGGAAGGACGCATCGATTCAATTGAAGGTGCATAATCATTCCACATAAGATCCAATAACGCAGATACTTGTAGATTTTTATCATCGCCAGTATCATCATCAGCACAGCGAAATTGTTATCAACGAGATGCGACAGCGTTTTCGTATAAAATAGTTAAGAGCACTAGCCGAAGCTATTTAAAAAAAAACGTCAAGTTTGCAAAATCGAGCAGCTGAGCTGATTTGCCCTGAAATGGGCGATGTTCCTCCGAAACTTTTGGGTGCAATTACTAGGCCATTTCATTTCACCGTTGTTGATTATTTTAGACCGCTGGAGGTAGTGGTTGGCAGACGTAAAGAGAAAAGATGTTGTTCACGTGTATGACTACGCGTGGAGTACACATAGAAATTCTGTCGTATTTATCTAACGAATAATTTTTGTTGGTATTTAAGTAGTTTATAAGACGCCGAGGAGCACTGTATCGTATACTTTCGAATAATGCAACCAACTTTAGAGGCGCAAATCAAGTTTTCCTGAGAGAAGTAGAGAAAATTTCTTCAGACCAGGTTGAGAGTAAATATCCAGAAATCAAATGGAAATTTATCCCGCCTGCCTCGCCACATATGGGGGGGCACCTGGGAAAGAATGGTAAGGTCTGTTAAGTCAGTTTTGATAGACATCGAACAAGGAGCTGAGCTGCGTGAAGAAGTTTTGAGAGCGTCTTCGGTGGATGTGGAAACGATTCTCAACTCGAGCCCGTTAACGTACGCACCATTGAAAAGATTCGATAGTGAGGCTTTGACCTCCAAATCATTTGCTCATCGGCTGTTCCAGTGATGTGCGAGAGCAAGCTATACCAGATAATTGCGGTGTGGCTTTGAGCAGGAATTTTTATATCGCCAGTGCATTGGCGAACCGGTTTTGGAGGCATTGGTGGATTTGCAAAGTGGCACGGGAGTGTTACTGATCCTATTACCTTTGGTGTCATCATTATAATCGACGAGATAACTTCGTCTCAAAATGTTTTTCACGAAGCGACAATTTAAGTTGGGGAATAGAAAAAGTCACACGTGGCCATATCTGGTGAATATGGTGCTTGTTGAACGTTATTGACATTGTTTTTGGTGAAATAATCACGTGTAGGGTAATAGCACAATTTTTGGTGTGCTGACTCACTAGCACATCTGCACCCTTATGTGTCAGCACACTGTGCTAGCACAATTGTGTCACAGTCGATAAAGCACTTCGCAGTCGAAAAGCAAAAGCAGTCGAATATTCGTCCCATAAAAAATACATGCAAATTCAAAGAATTAACATACATTAACATACATTAATTCAAAGATTCAAAGAAAGAAAAATTATTTTAATTTTTGAACGACTTTGTCGTGGTTTTTTGGGTTTCTGTTTATCTGAATAGCGCCACTCTACAGATTATTAAGCTGTTTCGACGTCATACTCGTACACCCAAGTCTCTCTCGTCACCATTCATCCGTATCGTCCATTAAAAGCATCTTCGACAGTTTTTTAAAACTCTTTTTGAAGTAATTTCAGCAATTTTGGTATAAGTCGCGCTGCAACCCGTTGCATGCCTAAAACATTAGTGAACCTCATGGAATCTCGTAAATGCCTCGTATACCTCGCAAGTTTTCACTCCGTATATCAGTTGTTGTCTCTTTCATACAAAAAAAATTACGCGGTGCTCGCAAAACTCCCATGCAATTTCAGTTCATAAAGCTTGTATTAATTGACTCGTATGACAACAGTTGATTTACACACTCGTAATCTGCAGGGTGTGTTCATGAAAAAGTGTATGTAAATTTTCGCAAATACGAATATGCGAGATTGCGAGCTAACATCAGGACCACTGTCATGTAAAGTGGTGCGCGCCGATCCATTCGATATATCAAGTTCGGCAGCTATATCTCTAACGATCACACGACGATTTTCGAGCACAATTTCCTTGAATTTTGTGATATTTTCATCGTTTATTGATGATGTTGGACGACGAAGGGGGTCTTTAAGCAATTTGTATCACTCAAATGCCTGCGTGTGTGATAGAGCAGATTCCCCATAGGTTTTCCGAAACATTTTCAATGCATTTGTAAAGGGTGTCCCAACAAGAACGCAATTTTTAAATTTTATATAAAACACAGATATTTAAAAAAAAAAATCGTGAAACTTTATTATATCGTAAAGTAGACAGAATGAGGTTATGTATGGAACAATATATCGTGCAGATGGCCGCCGCGGCTTTGCTGGCATGCACGCGATCTTTTAATGAAATTTTTAATGACCGTTTTGCATAAATGCTGCGGTATTTCATTAATGCAGCGTCCAATTTGCTCTTTTAAGGCTCGAGTTGTCGTCGGCTTATTCGCGTAAACCATCGACTTAAAAAAACCCCAAAGAAAAAATCTAATGGTGTTAAATCGCACGATCTAGGCGGTCAATTCTGATTTCCAAAACGCGAAATAACACGACCGGGAAATGACTGATGCAGCAATTGAATTGTTTCTCTGGCTGTATGACATGTGGCGCCGTTTTGTTGGAACCACATGCCTTCCACATTCATTTCTTCAATTCTAGGCAAGAAAAAACTCATTATCATTTCACGATACCGAACACCATTGACTGTTTGCGCTTGACCTGCCTCATTTTCATAAAAAAAAGGTCCAATGATTCCTCCAGCCCAAAAACCACACCACACAGTGACACGTTGAGGATGCATTTGCTTCTCGTGAATCACTCGAGGATTTTCCTCACCCCAAATGCGACAATTCTGCCTATTGACGAAGCCATCAAGATGGAAATGGGCCTCGTCACTGAAGATGATTTTAGCGGCAAAATCAGCATTTTCATGTTGTCTCTCCAATACCCAATTAACGAACTCCCTTCGCTGTCCATGGTCAGCTGGCTTCAGTTCCTGAGTCAATTGAACTTTGTATGCATGAAGATGCAAATCTTTCGTCAAAATTCGCTGCATAGTGGATTTGGAGACACCAATTTGTTGAGCTCGGTGTCGAATTGAGGTGGATGGAGTTTGAGCGACATCATCACGTACAGCTGCGACATTTTCAATCGATCGACCTGGTCGAAGGCGCGTTGTTGTCTTTACATCACTAACAGACCCAGTTTCGGCAAATTTATCCATTAATCTCTTTACAGTTGACTCTTTTGGAGCATTATTGTGACCCCAAATTGATCGCAATTTGCGAACTGTAGCCGCAAAACTTTCACCATTTTGGAAAAACAATTTCACAATGAGAATGCGATGTTCATTCGTGTAGCGCTCCATTTTTACTAACCTCGTACCTTCTACTAGCAATCAGTAACAATTGTTCAAATGTCAAACAATGACACTTCCAGTGTTGCCACATTTAAAAATTGCATTCTTGTTGGGACACCCTTTACAAGAAATTCCGTTGGTAAAACACAATTTCAAACACACTCTGCTCAACTTTTTTTTTCCATTATGAAATTCGAAGGTCAGAGTCGAGGTGAACTTGTTTACAAAATCACACTTGACTGATCGCGCTGAAATTAATACCCAAGCCTATAACAGTGTTACCAGCCTTCAACAAAATTAGTTTTATAAAAACTGTTGTTTCATTCGCACAGTTCGGTACAATTTTGAACAGAAGGTATTGTATTTTGTTGTCTTGCTTATTTTTGGTGCAGTGAGTATTGTTATTGTTTTTTAACGATGCAATACATAAAATAGCAAAACTCTATAAGCACATTACAACTATAACGTTGTATAACGCAATCGTGCGTCCTCACTTGGAGTTCGCAAGTCAAGTATGGTCTCAAAGTTACAATGTGCATGTTGATCGAATAGAAAGAATCCAAAAACGTTTTGTTCGGTTTGCACTAAGGGGCTTAAGTGGATTGGACATTTTAAACCTTTCTCCTTATGAGGATCGTTTAAAACTATCAAAAATGCAATCATTGAGTGAGCGAAAGAGATCTGCAAATATCGTGTATTTAGACGAATTCATAACCGGTGTGTTTGATTCTCCTCAACTTCTTTCTCTCATAAATTTTAACTTTAATCGTAGAAGCAGTAGAAACTCTTACAATTTAATTTATTTACCATTTTATTTTAATTTATTTTAAATTATATGTTAACTGCAGAATTTAAATTGAAGATTCTGAAGAAAAAGAACAACCCTTTTGATGTAAGTAGACCATGCAGCCATGAAATATCTCGAATCATCTATTTTATTTAAGGTAAAATTGGGACAAGTAAACTTTATCGATTCTTAATTTTTGCTGGCTTTTTCTAATGTCATTAAAAGATATATAATTTTGTCTGAAATTGTATTTTTAAGCTCCGTTTAGCTCTCGGCTTAAATCAGTTTTTAGAACAACGACTTTCATAAAAATTAATAAAAAATTATTCCTTGCCATATTCACATCGTCTGCATAAATCACAACTTTAAGTACCATTCTGAGAGCAAAGAGCCAATTATTTGCCTTGAGTCAACGGTAGCAGGAAACTGTGGATGCAAATTAAATTATCGTATACGTTGTGCACACACACACGCAAACACATAGCCATACATATATGTATAGTCAAACACACTTAGTGTTATGGAACGAGTAACCAGAGTGTGGAGTTTCCTATAGAACCTCCCACTTCTTGAAGCATAACAAACTTGCACACATTTATTGGTTTCAACAACAAAGTCATTGATTGCATCTCTGCCCGGCTGTCCTCGACAAGCGTGCTACAAAAATATACACGAGTACCTTGATGGCAATTTCAATAATGGTAATGGCGCGAACTCGTTGAAAGCATCAACTTTAAATGGAGATGCGTTGAATGATGATGTATTTACTTTGATGAAAGCACTACTGAAGGTGGTGGTAATAGTTGGAACGAATGGTGGCAGCCTTAATAAAGCAGTTAATGCAGTTGTTGGAACTGAATAAAGATATCGCAACCAAACCGTTTTGAAACTGCAGTTGGTAAGAAGCGCTGCAGGAGCTTAACATGCGTATCTTATAAAGTGAATGCATTGAATATTGGTGAGTGTGAATGAATTGAATCTATTAACAATGTTATTCATAATTGTAACAGTGTAAGTTAACATTCTTAGGTGCGTCTGTTGTCCAAAGTTATATTGTTAGCAGTAGACAGAGTCGGTGGCTTGTAGCCCCATCTGTCTTCGCATCTTTTTTAGCAGTGTCCGTAGCTTGTATGCCCGTCTGCTCAAAGCAGAACATTGTCCGTGGCTTGTAAGCCCGCGTGTTCACAATTTTTTTTATCGAGTAACACTGCCGCGGTTTGTAGGCCCACCTGTTAAGCCGAGACGCAGAAGAGAAGTGACAGACCCGGGGAAATAAGGCCCATTAAACCAATATACATAAATATATAAATACATATATCTTGTCAAATTGTATAAAAGCTTTTAATAAAAGAACAGCTTTATAAGGAAGAAAACACTGTGTAATTTCTTGTAAAGAACCTTGGAGACCCGCTGAACTTACCCCAGCAAAAACAAAAGAACCAGCGGAGGTTCGTTACAGTACATCTCTGTATATTTTGTTACTTTCGCGTAAACATATACTTTACCATTTTGCAAATGCTACGATGTAAGACCATTTGCACAAGATAGTGAATTGCCCTATTATAAAGTTTGATTAAATGCACGTCATTGCAAATCATCGTGCAGCTCAATTGTGTGCACTTTTCAGAAATAATTATTTTTCGCGCTTGCATGCTTGGCGACTTTAGAATCAAACTGGCTAGAAACTAAAATACGAGGGGTACTATTTATATTTCGGGAATAGCAAATAATAACATTTTTAAATGATAATGGCTTTATTTTTTTTTCAAAATAATTATTGATGCTGTCGGCCTTTTTAAATCTTTTTAATTTATGTATTTTTGTAGGCTTTGGTCGTTTTCAAAATGTTCCCCTTGATGATCAATACACTTTTGCATTCGTTCAAACCATTTGTCATAGCAGTTTTTCCATTCCTCTTGAGACACCTCCAAAACATGGGTTTTGAACTTTTCAACTGCTTCTGCGGCGCTCGTAAATCGTTGACCACGCAGTTTACCTTTAATATTCGGGAACAAGAAGAAGTCATTGGGTGCCAAATCAGGACTGTATGGAGGATGTGTCATCAATTCGACGTTTTGACTGCTCAAAACTGCACATGTTTGACGAGATGTGTGAGAGCTCGCATTGTCATGATGGAGAATGATTCGTTTTTGACGGTTGGTTTTGCGAATTTCTCCGAAGACTTCCGGCAAACAAATGGTCGTGTACCATTCAGAATTGACCGTCCTACTTTTCTCAAGCGGAACAGTGGCCACATGATGCATTCGGTGGAAAAAACAGGAGACCATTTGCTTCGGAGTGCTTCGTGCAAACCACTTTTGTTGTATTTGCCTCGTCTTGGAAAACCCACATGGTCGATTGCTGTTTTGTTTACGGCTCATACGCATATATTCATGATTCGTCACCTGTCACGATTTTATACACGTCTTTTGAACTTACACCAATCGACGCGAGACTTTTTTTGAGCGATTGATAAATTATGGGGCAAATTTTTTATAGATAAGTGATCATGCAAAATCGAATGTATTGAAGTGAATGTATTAGTGAACTAATGTGCAGTGGATGCCTCCACTATCTCACGATATGCCACATGATCATCTTGCATTATTAATTCACGTATTGCATCGATGTTTTGTGGCACAGCAACCGATTTTGGACGAACTTCACGGAATTCGTCTACGACCTTACTACGACCACGATTGAATTCATTATACTAGAGATATACTGTGGTTTTTGATGGTGCTTTATCGTTAGTCAAAGAACTGAGTTCATCGACACATTCTTGCTGAGATAATCCTCGTCGAAAGTTGTGAAAAATAATCCAACGAAAACCTTGTCTTGAAATTTCAATTTTTTTAACAAACTGATTTTCTTAACTCACTGTAAACAAAACAAATTGCACTTGTACATCAAAACGTTGTGAGTAGATTTATGCTAAGAAATGTCAAACTTTATTATGGTGATTTTAGCTATTGAAGTTAGTGTTGTCAGTTCCCGAAATACAAATAGTACCCTTGTATTTGCATTAACTTATATCAAAGAATATACAATATATAGAATGCGCATCTCATATAAGAAGAAATTTTGTTTGCGGGTCGTAATATTACGACCCGCTCTCCAACATTGCAACCCGTTCAAACCAAACATGACAACCCGCTCTCATATTCATACCGCAACATGTTGTGCTCATTGTTGTTGTTGTACCATTGATAGTACATTGTTTTTGTTATTAAATCTGTCTGATGTGCTCGCTTGCTAAAGTCATGGTATAAGAGAAGGGAATCGGAATTTGTATACTTTTGCAACTTCGCGGGCACAGCAATTTCTATCAAGCAATTTTGTGATTTATCGGTTTTCCATCAAATTAATTGCAATTATGCTTTTATAGTTATAAAAAAAATATTAATTTCCCATAAAATATGTATTATAAAAATTCTTTATAAACAAATAAAAAATTAATAAATAAAAAAACAAAAAAAAAAAAAACACGGTATAAGAAACATTATATAGAGAGAATAAGAATAATATGAATAAGAATAAGAATTAGAATAAGAATAAGAATAAGAATAAGAATAAGAATAAGAATAAGAATAAGAATAAGAATAAGAATAAGAATAAGAATAAGAATAAGAATAAGAATAAGAATAAGAATAAGAATAAGAATAAGAATAAGAATAAGAATAAGAATAAGAATAAGAATAAGAATAAGAATAAGAATAAGAATAAGAATAAGAATAAGAATAAGAATAAGAATAAGAAAAAGAATAAGAATAAGAATAAGAATAAGAATAAGAATAAGAATAAGAATAAGAATAAGAATAAGAATAAGAATAAGAATAAGAATAAGAATAAGAATAAGAATAAGAATGAGAATAAAGTTTGGCGGCACCTAGACAAACAAAAAACCTAGATTCGGAATCAGCGACCCCCTAAAACTGTTAGATAATGTTTAAAACTCTTGAAAAAATATATTATTAGGTTGCAACCCTATTTTTAAAAGATAGTAATTTTTTAATTCTGACATTCAATTCGGATTCAGTGACTCATTTTTCTTAGTTATAAAACACAAATCATTGTATACATGCATTTCTTAATTGATCTGCAATAAAATATTTTTTTTTTAATAAAAAATGGTTTTTGAATTGATGTTAAAAAGTTAGTGAATAATGACTTTTCTTTAAACATGTACATATATACTTGAAATTTTTGTAATAAAATTCTCTATCACATAAGAGGGCTAACTTTTTCTCTCCGATATAATTATTTCGAGATATAGGGCTTCAAACATAAAATATGTTTATAAAAAACGAAAAAAAGTGATTTTTTGATGCTATTGGCACATATGATACCTTCAAATGTTCATCTGACTCCTCTACTACATGCAATTAAATTAAAATTCATTTACTGAATATGTAAGTTTTTACAAGCATTTATGTGAAGTATGTGTTCCCAATAGTGGATTTTTTGGATTTTCACATTCACATAAAAAATTGTGGCCAATCGAAAAAAATTATTACGATATTCGGATTCTATGAAATATTTTACTATAGAAAATGTTATCGCAATTCGTTGTGGAAAACCTTGTTGAGTAGTGTAATCTAGAACCATTGCTCATAAAAAAGTAAAAATAAGATAAATCCCTTTAAGAACCTATAAATTTATAATTTCATTCAAAGCTAGGTGATTTTATTTATTAAAATATCAAAACGCAGAAAATGCTAAAAATTGAGATTTTGCATTGATGGCACACATACTTTCATAACAAAGCATAAACACGACCAAACAAACACCAAGCATTTATGCTCTTCAGCATGTACCCCGCAACCTCTTTTCCAATCAATATGAAAACTTTCAATGTTCGTTTGCAACCGTCATCCACATGCAACTTCTGTTTGATGCGCCGTGCAACCAAGTTGTGCTCACTTTTGCGCTCAACCTTTTTCTTTTCGATTTTTGAGTGCATAAAAATATTGCTTTCTTTTGCTTTGGACGCGTCATATATACTTTTCTATACCTACCACGCCTCCTTATGGGCGTTACAAAAGGAGTGACAAAATCAATACACCTCTTTTACGTTTTTTAAACGTGGGGGTATAAAAATGGCTGTTGCAAATGTACACATTTGAACCGTAGTCCAAATCTGAGATATGGCATTTTTCTCGACATATTTGACCGATTGCTAAATAGTGGGAAGGAAATTTGAATAATTTAATATTAGGGGAATTTCTTTTTGATTTTTTGCAAGTGTGCATACAGCATTTAATGCCAGACTCCAGATTGTTTTTCTTTATTATATTTCTTGACATTATAACGACTTGTCGCATTAGCAATTCATATAATAAAAATTTCAAAAAGGCCAGCAAAGCTACGAATGCCGATCACGCTAACAACATGATCGATCTCAGAAAAACATTGTGTGCTTTGTCAAACATCACCATTCCTGTTGCAACCGTTGGTTGGTTCGCTCAAAATGTTCGATGTTGCTTAATGCTGCTCACATCGTATCTTCGTCTTGTTGCTCCCCCCGCATCTATGAGTAAGACAGAAAAATATTTGCGTTTTGTACCAAGATGCGCATTCTATATATTGTATATTCTTTGCTTATATATATAAATAAATAAGTTGTAATCAACTATGTATATTTTAGGAGTAAAAGTAATTGTTTAACTATATTTTATAAATTAAATACTTTTTTACTGTATAGCTGCTGGCTGCAGTGAATTAAAGTTCTGGCTGGGTTTTCTTATCAAATAAATCACAAACAAAACATACACACAAACACTCAGCGAGCTCGGCGAGCTCGACGTCAGCACTTAGGAGCTGAGTTGAGCATCACTAAGCTAAAAGATATCATTTCACTATTGGCGTTAATGCAGTTTTCTCTTAAGACTATTACAAATCAAATTCAACTCGTATTTTTCCCGCCAAAAAATGAAACACCCCAAAGTATTTTTACGTTGCCATAAAAACCATACTACTTTTTCATAATAGCCTTAAAATTGCTTTTTGTCTAACAGAGTTCTTCGTATGCTACCGAAAACTGTCTTTTAACGTACGTTTTATTGAATTGTTTAGTGTTTTCGTAGAATTTAAGTTTAAATTGATGTTTCTGTTGAGACGTAAATTACACAGTTTATTCGAGTTTCATGTTGCACGTTTTTATTTGCCATAAAAAACACATGCATGGAAAGATTTATTTTTTTTGAATCAAGCAAGAGTTCCTCTTGGATGATAATCAGAAAAATTGGATCTATCACTATGTGATTCAAGTGAAGTTTGCTTGAATTCAAATCACTTCCTCATATATTCGGTTAGATAATAAAATCAAGTCAGCGTTTAACTACGTAGTTTTGTTGTTCTTGCAGTTTTTTGAATCTAGAGCAAATAGGGTGCGTGTTAGCTCTGACGCGCGACTGCAGTTGACTCCTTAAAAACGATTGTCTAGAAATATAAATTAAGATCAAAAGAACGATAATTTTTCTCATATTTACGAGGGAAATTTGGGTAGTTGCTGATTTTTTGAAATTCCGGTGAAGGAACTTAAAATGCAACACTACTATCCGTTAATAGACTTCTGAGCAAGCTGCTTTATTTTGGCTGTGTTTGACAGCCACTGAAAACAGACAACCTCGTGAATTGCAACGAAAAAGACGAAAAGGGAATTTTGTTTACTCATCAAGCATTATTTTTTGCGTAAAACGCCACCACCGAACCCAATGAAAAGCTTGATAAATATTATGGAGATTCTGCACCATCAATTTCAATGGTTAAGAAGTGGTTTACTGAATTCCGTGTTGGTCGTACCAGGTCGCCCAAAAGAGGTCATCACGCCAGAAATCAATGTTAAATGCCATGGACTTATATTGGAATATAGGATAATGAAAGTGCGTGAAGTGACTGAGGCTGTAGGCATCACAACTATTCGGATACATCACATTTTACATGAATATTTGGACATGAAAAAACTATCCGAGCGATGAGTGCCGCTATTGCTCACAATCGATCATAACCTCCGCCGTGTTACCTCAAAGGAGTGTTCGGCGATATTCAACCGCAATCCGAAGAAGTTTTTGCGCCACTTCGTAACCGTAGACGAAACATGGATACATCACAACACACCAAAGACTAAGGCACAGTCGAAGTAGTGAACTTCTTTGAGTGAACGTGTAGTAAAGAAGGCCAAGGTCTGTCGGCCAACAAGGTCAAGGCGACAGTTTTTTGGGATATATAGATCACATCGATTACCTTGAAAAGGGTGAAACGATCACCTATGAACATTATTTGGCTCATTTGAAGAAGAAAGAGATAATCTTCCACCATGACAACCCCCGACGCATACGTCCAAAACTGAAAAAATGACTCGGCGGTAAAGCATTTGGGTTGAATGAAGAGGTCATCATTGAAACAAACGTCTATTTAGAGCACTTTGATCAAAACCTAATTTTTTGAAAGGAATAAAGACTAGTAAGAAAAGATCTTCGACTGGGCGGAAGTTAAAATACCCCCACGGCCGAACTAAAGTATATTCAAAATCTTAAGCAGACAATAAAGTATTTTCTGTAGAAAAATTTTCGTCATAGTTTTAACATAAAATATTAGTTTTTGGTTTTTTAAAAAGTCACTTTGTATGGAAGGTAGGCGTGGTTTTTACCCAATTTCGTTGAATTTCATACTCACAAAAACGCTGAACTAAATGTATCGATCTAAAAGGCGACTATGCTGCGAAATAAAACGAAAAAAAACCATTTATTCAAAAAAGTTATCGACTTATCAAATTGCCCTCGTATTGATATTAATTTAATAAAATAATTTACATAAATCATATCACATAAAAATATATTACTTATAAAAAACGAATTGGCCATTTCAGCCCTCGAAAGCAGAGAACGCAAATAAACAAAAACGAATCGTTCTATTTTGTTACGTTCGGATCTTTCAAGCGAACAAACCAAAAACGATTCAAACAACAAAAGAAAGATTGGGCGTCTGTTTTGTTTTTCGGTTTCTGTCACTAGCTAAACCATTAACAAAACAAAACGATTGAGCGACGAAGAGACACAAACAAAACCGAAACAACGATTCGTTAAACGATCGTCGGATAACAACAAAAAAATATGCTTTTTTAAGAGTTTTAAACATTATCGAACAGTTTTAGGGGGTCGCTGATTTCGAATCTTAAGTCAGAATTTTAAAATTCAAGATGGTTGATAGGGTTGCCACCTATTTTTTTTATTTTTATGAATTCGGTGCTGGGGCGAACACTAGGTTAAAATGGGTCGCTGAATCCGAATCCGTTGTCAGAATTTCACACATGTTTCACTTGATTGCACCTTCCTTCCCACTAATCTGTCACCCCTTTTCGAACTAAGTCAGACTTGACTGAATAGGTATTCCACCTGACATCTTTGGTTCAAAGCTAAAAAAAAAAAGCTGGTGTTAGAACCTGAGCTCGCATTGGCATCGAACGGTTCACACACTGTTTAACGCACTTGGCCACGGCCACCACAAACGCATGGTAATAATGCGTTAAAAAAGTGTGATAACTTTCCACTATTAAAACTGAAAAGTTTCCTTTTGGCACAAGGTGAATTCTCGCTTTACACAAATAATTCAAAACTTCTATTCGTTCAGTTCATGGTGTAATTACCAAGATGGTAGTGAATTTTTAACCTCTCTCACAAAAATAAACTCTCGATCTGTCAAAAATAGCTGATAGCATATTTTAAGCAAAACCATAGCAAAACAAGTTTTGTGATATATGTGCTTATTGTGCTTATTTAAAACTCCATTGTGCCAATTAAATACACGAAGATAGCACATCTTGTCCGTAAAGATTAGTAAAACACATCGTTGTTCCAAACTCTTGCGTGGACTGCGCTGACTCGCGTTGAACCGTAAGTAAAGCTATTTATTAGCTAATAAAAAACCAACATATATCAAACTTAACCTCAAATTGATTAAACTACTTATCCTGCAGCTCAAGATAAATAGCTGAATTCTTAAAGCATTATGTATCACCTCGTACGGATTATGATATAGCTTTCGTAGATTTCCTCGAAGATTTTAATTGGCTCAGCTTATTACTGCTATTGCTATTCTGCAACTATATGGCCAACTCATCCATACTTGCAGGAAATTATAGTTTGTTTCCATATTCGGCTCTAGTTTTTCACTGTTTTTTATTATTTTGATGAGAATCCGACGAACATACTTGTTGTATTGTAATTTATTACTTATTAGCTAGAACTACCACAAGCAAGCAAACAAAACAAATAATGATTTGACACTTGCCAACAGGTCCTCTCTTTATGTCACAATTTTTTGACAGATTCAGCAAAATTGAGTGTGTCGTGAAAAATTCATTACCACCTTGTTAATTACATCATGGTTTAGTTTAGGACACCGATAACTTATCTGAGCAAATTCACAAACCAATTTGTTGCTAGTGATTGACTGAAAACATAGGAAGCTCTTTAGAAAACTTAAATTTTCCACCACAGCTTAGCATTCCACCCCATAACGTCTTGACTTTTTGGTAACATTTCATCATATTCGAAGTGTTTTTATTTGAAAAGTAACTTAAATTTCTTCAAAATTTTACAATAGGCTAAAATAAAACATCGCATTTTAGTGAAAGTTTGTGGTGCCATGCTCTAGCCGAGCAAACGAGGCGCAAGTGATTTCCACGCTTTAAAAGTGGTGATCTCGATATGGAAGACAAGGTACGACCTGCATAGTCGAAAAAATTCAAAGATACAGAATATGAGACATTGCTCAATGAAAACACAAAACTCGAATGATGCGTTGATGTTGACTTATCAAAGATAGAAAAACATCTTCAACTTATGGAAATAATCCTAAAGCAAGCAAGTCTTATATGAATTGATACCAAGGGACGTTGAAAGGCATTTATTCACCTGTGAACTACTGCTTGAACGGGAGAAAAGGAAGTCTTTTTTGTTTTCCGTAGATACTTGCCTGTTTGGCTTAAGAGTTTTGCAGTACCCAAATTTGACACCTGTTTTTAACACCCATTATAAACATGAATTTTTCAGTAAAACTGCCCTGCCTTATTAAGACTAGCCATAAGACATGTAAATATTCCAGTGGAATTGCGACTGTGTGTCTGCCGAGGTAAAGACGCCGTGCTAACAAATTTTTAGGATAATTGTGTTTCCTTCGTAGGCATAACGCTACCGTTGATCTTGTCAACGCACATTGGTACAAATGGAAGGAAAAAGTGGCCGAAATAAGGAGACGATTTCGTATATACATGAAATTTGATACGCCAATCACGAATCTGGAGTTCAAATTTTAAAACTCATAATGGCGGATCCAATATGGCGTCCATGTAGGTGCAAAATTCTCGAATATACCTCCAATTTAGCTTAGATTTAGTTCTTAGGGGTTTTTGGGGTAGCTTATCACGAATCTGGAGGTAAAATTTCAAGTTTAAACATAGCGGATCCAATATGGCGACTATGTGAGAACAAAATTCTTGAATATACCTCCAATTGAACTTAAATTTGGTTCTTAGAGGTTTTTGTGGTAGCTTATCACGAATCTGGAGGTAAAATTTTAAGATTGAAAATGGCGACTCCAATATGGTATCAAATCGCAAAGTTCTTATATATCACTCCGATTCAGCTTTGGTATTTACGGGTATGTGGTGTCGGTAAACATTATTCTAAATTAAAAAAATTTTATTTTAAAAATATAATTACAATTCTTAATTGGTTTTTTTAAAATTAAACTCGTTATGAGATAGATATTGAAAATAACTTAATGCAGAAAAAAATCAAATTTTATAACAATATTCTTTACGTTTCTTCTATTGAATCTAATTCTATTCCATCCAGAACATTTCGAAACATTTCCCGTGGCACTGGATCAGATCAGATCTCAGTGGAACAACTTTAGTTGAACTTTATAACAATTTGGAACCACTGTCTTGAAACAGTTGTTTGAAACCGGTAACAATACGAAACAGCATAATTTAGATTTGCCAACTATGTTCGTTTGTAAAGTAAAATGCTTTAAACTTGGCAGCATTTTCAGATCAGAAATAGAGCCAGGAAAAGAGCTGGTTCTAATTTTTGTTTTTGCTTTGTGAATAAAATAGAGTCACGCTCTAGATCAACGACCACGGGAGGCAGCAAATATCTTGACTTATAAGAAAAACCTCAATAAATGTTGTTGCAACTTTTTGAATGGCACACTCACAACATAATAAAGACATTACTTCTGATGGAAATTTCAATAAATTGCATTGCTGAATTCGTTTATAAAGAGAAAAGCTTGAAATAACGGGATCAGAACTATCCATTGCTCTATTAAAAATATCTGTTAAGTTATTAATACGACTGTTTCTTTGAGAATGATGAAGTCTTTCAGACTTGTAAATTTTATTTCGTGATACAGCTGCATCTTGACCAAAAAAAGCCGACTGATAACACTATATCTTCCATTATTTGCCTAGAGTGAATAAGAAATTTATGCACAGTTACACAGCTGTCATTGGCAACCAGGGATATTTTTTCATTATAGTATGAGCAGTTTCGAAGCAAAAATTTTCAAATTTCTATAAATTCAAAGGGAATTTGCAGGAGAAGCAAATTAGAATTATTTTCAAATTGAAAATCAATTTAATATCGATACCGGTTACTTCAGAGAATAGTTTGTGTTTCTCAAATTTTCTATCGTTTTCCGATAAGCGAACTTTTTCGTGCCACACAGCAAACAAATCGCTGTTTTTGGCGAAACAAAAATAACTTGAAAACGGGAAAAAACGAGTCAAAGAGTTTAATATAACTGAATTTGGAATTGTTCCAAAATGTAGCATTATTAATTTAAAAGACATCTTCGGTTAACTTTAGAAGTTCTACGATACATAACTTTAAATTAATTTGCATATATTTTTGTTTTAAGGCTTCTTAAGAAAAACCACTTTTTTAACACAATCTTCTTATATATAAAAATGAAATGCGTGTGCGTTAGTCTTGCAAAGGCTCAGAAACGGCTCGGCCGATTTTAATAATTCTTTTTTTGTATTGTTTGCCTTCATACAGATGAGGTTTAGAAAAAAGAAAATTACGAAAAACTCGAAGGAACAGCGGAAAAATCGAAAAAATTGAAATTCGTCATATTGTATGGGAATTGCCACATCAGACTACTTTAAATAGCCAACAAATCTTAACGGCTGAACGGATTTCACTCAAATTTTGCACACACATTACTTGAATCCTAGATAAGGTTACAGCATACTTGGTTTTGACCACGCCCCTTCTTCCGCCCCTTTACAAGAATCGCAAATTATCCTACTAGCGTACTTTTATTAGCGAAACTGTTCGTCTTAATAATCAAAAGAAAATTCTCTTATTGGAACACCAAAAGCATTCACATATCTTAAAAATTGCACAATATTTTAGTACAGCGTATTTTTCTAATAACATCGTTTCCTTAGAATAACAAAAAACTATCAGAAATTCGTATTTCCTACTTTCGATGAAAATAACTCCGTTGTTTTTGAATATATTTTTTCATTCAATTTTTTTTCGTTGATAAATTTAATTTAAGCACTTAATAAATCCCTATTTGAAGAAAGCTCCAACATATTTACTTTTTACTCCAAAAAGAACACAAAAGCTGTCATTTCAATAAATAAAAAAAATTTAAAAAAGAATATTATTTGTTTGCCCATTGTGAGGATCGAGCCTTAGACCACCTCATGGCTTCAAAACTGACGGTTGAGCTGACTATTTTTATTCAAATTGAAATGTACTACAAAAATTTCCCAATAGAATTTGCAATAAAATGATATGACAGCACAATCTTCTGAAATCGAATTATAGCAGCCTATTATATTTTTCTTAGACAAAAACCAATCGCGTTTTTATCTTCTATTTTCTGAATATTTAATTATCAATTGCCGTGCGTTAGTCTTGCTAAAACTCGGAAATGGCTCGGCCGATTTTAATAATTTTTTTTTTCGCCACAATACTGATGTGGTGTAGGAAAAAAGAAAATAAGGAAGGAAGGAAAAGAATCGAAAGAATTGAAATTGGTAATTTTTCGTGTCGTACAGTGTTCATTACAACTCCAAGAAGGGGACGAGCCTGACATAGGTCTATGAAGTCAGTCAAATGCTCGGCGAGCTAATACACGTGTAAGCCACACAACAGCGAGTGACGGATAATGAAAACAATTAGATTGTCATGTCCGAATAAGTCTCATATATAAACAAAACAGAGTGGCATACATAAGAACCCTTTTTTTTTGTGTTCGTTTCCGCACAAGGTAGCTTTTAACAGCAAAAAAATTGGAATTTTCTCGGAAAAATCGATGTTCCATACATTTTGTATGGAAAAATAAAAAATAAAAAAAAACTCGATTTTAATTTCACAATTCAAAATGCAATTTCTGCACAATTACATTCGTTCAAATCAGTTGTTTGTGTCCAGACGAAGCAACCAATTATCGAATAGTGTTCCTGAATTCATTGGTGGCAAGGATTACCACCATATAATGTACCACTGAAGGTTGGATCTGTTATTATCATGCTTCGGAGCCTCAATCAATCCAAATTCTGCAAGGGAACAAAATTTGTCGTGAAGCAACTCAAGAATAATGTTTTTCAAGCAAAGATGAACGCATTTGAGTAGGCCAATTCAAAGGCGAGGAAGTGCACATTCCAAGAATTCAATCAATGAATCACAAGGCCAATCTTTGGAATTAATTATGGCACTGTGTGCTGGATTAAATCAACTCTAAACTAATTTTATACCTTAAGAATAAAAAGAACATACGAGTAATAACATAATATATAATGTATATCAAGATAATGGAGCGCAAAGCAGTACGATCATATAAAGAGAGAGAGCAAGTAGACTATGCAAATGCAGCTTATTTTACACCTGTAGCATGGAGGTGCATTCAAATGTTGCTCAAATAAATGTTAGTGCAAAACAATGTATGTCTTAAATTATTTGTAAAAAATGTATGTATAGCTATATGTCTATAACTATTAATCTTGAATTCCCAAGCTTCTTGCATTGCATGGCTTACAATATATGACATGTTCGCGTGTTGGAAAGCCTCCATCTTTGTTTACTTTTGCTAATGTTGCCTATCAAAAAGCATTGAATTAATCTAACATGTGATTCCCTCAACCTCCTTACATTCCGTGTAAATAAGGGATATTAGAGTGATTCATTCAATCAATAATTGAAATACAATTGGCACCATTTGTTATCAATCGTGAATGTTCGATACAAAATTAATTTCGGGTGGGATCGTGATTGCTCGGAATTATTTCAATAAAAAAATTAATTCAGGGCGGGACGAAGTTTGCCGGGTCCTCTAGTATATAATGAATATTTATACCCCCACGTTTAAAAAACGTAAATGGGGGTATATTAATTTTGTCACTCCGTTTGTAACGCCCATAAGAAGGCGTGGTAGGTATAGAAAAGTATATATATTATTGATCAGCATCACCACCCGAGTCAATTTGGCCATGTCCGTCTGTCTGTCCGTCTGTCCGTCTGTCGTCACGATTACAGCCGTAATTTTCAAGATATCATCACGAAATTCAATATTTAAGCTTTTATCTAAAAAATAAAAGTCAAGTTCGAAAATGAGCCAAATGGGATGAAAACCACGCCTACCTCCCATACAAAGTGCCTTTATCAAAACGGTAAAATCTCTTAGAATTCCACAAAAATTAACATATGGACTTGGAAACTTTGCATATGAGCTCCGATATTCAAAATGCACTTTGTGTATAAAATTCAACCAAATCGAGTGAAAACCACACCCACCTCCCATACAAAGTGATTTTATAAAAAATGAAAGCGAATATTTTCTGTTAAAACTATGTATAACGAAAATGTTTTTACAAATAAACATTTTATTGACGACTTAAGACTTTGAATATACTTCGGTTCGGACGTGGGGGTATTTTAACTTCGGCCCAGTCGAAGATCATTTCTTACTAGTTTTTTATTAATTTTTTCAAAGTTTGTGTACTCACTATCACAATTATTAAACATATTTTTAATTGCTTTAGAAATATGAAAATATTAACTTTTATTTTGCATGCACTAAACTAGCATTCACTCATTTACTTAAATGTAAACAAGACCAAAGTCCAAAGTAATGCGTTGCGCCAACTAACGCTACACAAGAAAATATCAAAACAAAATGTGTTTTTGCTTTAATTGGAGTATATTCTTTGCAAGAGAGAAGAAAAAAAATAGTAGTTTTGACAACTTTATTTAAAGCATTTCGGCTAAAAAAGTGTTAATTTGTACCAATCAAACTCACTCCCCATATTGGGCGACCAACTTGAGGATCTGGGTAGTCCCTTCTTCATTTGCGCAGGATAGGGCACACCTGTTGTCTGCGACCATCCTCTTTTATCCTGGCTTTGGATAGGATGCTCGTGAGAACAGGCGGAGTTAGGAGAAAAGGAAGGATTTTCGTATTGAATTGTCACGGGCGAAGAAAGGTGGATACATTACGATAATTCCAAGTGTAGAAAGTAATGGTTAAGTTCCGCCAACCATCAACACCAGTGATGAAGGATGAAGCCAAATAACCATGGATTCAAGCAAATGCTCTGTGGGAATAAAAGGGCGTGATCTGCTGTGAGTTGCTCAAATGAATGAAATAATCATTGGGTATCGCTCCTGACTACAATTAATGCAGTAGAGCAGAACATTGAAAAAAAAAGATACAGTAGTTTCGACTATGTCGTAACACAAGACGTAGAATTATTCAATTCGCTTTTGATGACATCTTTTTTAAAAAATATTTAGCAAAATATTTATTCCATACACCTGAGCATATGACCTTTAAAAGACTGCCTGAAAGGGTTAATATGTATGACCGACCCCCATTACTTTTGCAAAAGAAACATTTTTGCCTTAGACACCTATTCCCTCCGATCACTCCTTAGGGGTGCTCCCATACAAATTTTATGGTTTTTGTATATTTATTCGATACACCTGAGCATATGACCTTTAAAAGAGTGCCGGAAAGGGTTAATATGTATCACCAACCCCCATTACTTTTGCAAAAGGAACATTTTTGCCTTTGACACCTATTCCCTCCGACCACTCCTTAGGGGGGCTCCCATACAAATGATATGGTTTTGTCGATAAAACCGGAAAGTGTCGATAAATAGGTAGCAAACTTAAGCAAACAAAAACATCAAATGTTGGCTTTATATTTCAAGTAATTGTGTACAATTTATATAAGTTAGAGAGTTCAAACATGAATTTTTCTCCCAGTGAGGAAATAACGGAGTACTTCGAAAAACACGAACAAGAGATGCAAGCATTTGCAGCCGTGCAATGCATGCCTTTATCTTGCAAAACTGGTATAAAACATACTTAAAAACGCTTAATAGCTGAATTACAATACTGCGTTAGGTCGGTCGGCCTTTGACCGTACTTTGGTCTCCGTTGTAAAAACTTTACGATATAAGCTGTCAAAACGGACGACCTCAAACTTTGCAAAACTCAATGTTGCGTTGACAGATCGTGCGTCTGTCATTTTGGTGATGCCAATAAAATCAGCTATACTAAAAATCCCACAAAACGTCCCTTTCTCCGAAATCATACAATTATAATTTAAATCAATAAAAAATTAAACGATATTGTCATAAAATCATTAAGAACCATAAAACCTACTTTTGAAAGCTAAGATCTTTTTATTAAGTGTAATATAATCTGTGAAATAATGAAAAATGTCACATATTGATGTGAAAATTCGGACTAGAAGCTTCAAAATAAATGAACGCTTTCGAATTTAATGATTAAATGTAAAATTAAATTAAAATTTATGTAAAATAAAATTTCTGGAAACACATTTCAGTTTTTATAGCAAAAGATTTTTCTTTGATTAATCGATATTTTATATATATACATATATGTATATTGTTTTTTTTTTTAAATGTGATTGCTTGATGTCATTATTTTTCTCGTTTTTATCAAAATTACTGCTATTTACTATTATTATTACTGTTAATTTCTGCCGAAATTTTTGCAAAATTTGAGAGCAAAATGTAGGAAATTTCGTCAACGAAAGCAAGTTGGAAATACGTATGGAAATATTCATGTAAATTTGTGTATGGAAGTTTTTTGATACGGTGCGTGTTTTCGGGCAATTTCAATTAATTTTTATCCACCTTGAACACCAGAGGGCGCTTAAGTACAAATTTAAAGAAAATCGGTATATAGTGGTTTTCATGTGCGCTGAGTGTTTTGCTGCTATCTTTTTTGACCTGTATTGAACACCAGAGGGTGCTGTAGTACAATTATTTATGCGATTAGAATGAAACTTGGTATATTGTGATTTTGAGGTACGGTTAGTATTTTGTCGCTATCTTCTTTGATCCAACTTAGACACCAGTTGGTGCTGTAGTACAAATTTACAAGTACCATAGGCGTAGAAGGATATCACCAAGTGGAACTCCATTGTGAGTTTTAATGTAATGCGACTTTAATTTCCATAGCTATTCGATATCAAAACTTTGGGATGTATGGGCGGGGTGTGGCTCCTTGAACAATGCCTGTCAAAATTTTTTAGAAGAAATGCATCACCAAATAGCAGTTCTATTCTACAATTCAACGTTTTGTGACTTGCTTGCATAGGCTATTCGATATCAAAAATTGTAATTGTATGGGCGGAGCCACACCCCCTTGTACAATGCCCGTCTCGGTTTTCTAGTAGATGGACATTACCAAGTGGCAACTCCATACCGAGTTTCATTATTATGCGGCATTTAACTCCAAAGCTATTTGATACCATAAGTTTGACTTATATGGGCGGTGCCATGCCCCCTTGTCCAATGTTCACTCAATTTTTCTATTCAAAGGACAATACTAAATAGTACATTCTTATCGAGTTTCATTGATGTGTGACTACTAGTTCGAAAGTTATATCCACAATTTGGGCAGCCGAAAAAGTGCCACACCCTTTTCCCAACGCCCATAAAAAACCAGTGGAACGGCACATGTAAATCGAGGCCGAACACCTAATTCCAATGTTGTGCGACCTATAATTCCAAAGTTATTCGATATTGCAGATTCGAGTTGCCACGCCCCCTTGTACAATGCTCGCTGAATCACTTGTAATTAGTGAATACTTGGGTACAACTTTACAAAAACAAAGTGAACGGCATTTGCCAATCTACCTTACCACAACATTCCTTTGTGTGTCATATTATTCAAACAATGATATTAAGGGTATTCGTCCTCAACCAACCTCATTAAAATATCTAATTGACCGATATATAAGTTTGCCATTTTGCATGAATACCCTTATAATATTATTTATAATATACTAAAAAATGCATAAATTTTAATAGCATATACAATTGAATAATATTAATATCATTCTAAATTCATCAAAATCATTAATATACTATTTAAGCAGCATGTTAATTTAAAAAAATTTATCAATTTAAAAAAAACTCGCATCAAAATATATATTCCTACGATAATCCTATGAAAATCTTAGTTTTCCATCGGAATCCAAGAATACCCACATTTTAGCATTTCTCAACGAAAATGCAACCCAGCGTTAATATGGAATATCAAAAGCACGAGCTAGTAGAGCATGTCGCTACTCATAGCGTTGATCGTACGTCACCCCCTCAAATTCATTTTTACGGGATGAGGTCGACGCAATACATGAAGTCATATTTTGTGTTGCTTCATAAGAACCCATTGTTTCTAGTCGAGCTGTCAAAGGCCGACCGACCTAACGCAGTATTGTAATTCAGCCATTAATGAGAAGTCATTCCCCATTTATCGAATTTCTAGACATTGCTCCTTCTAATTACCCATAGTTTCCATTGCTGACTCATGACCTCCTTGGATAGAAGCTCACTTTTATTAAGATAACAAAAATTATCTTAAAGATGAATTAGATAGCCGAAAAGATGGGAAAAGGTAGTAGCTAACGTTGGATAATATTTTGAATATCTTTTTTCAATTCCTTTGAAAATACAATCATAAATCATAAAGAATACGCTAAGAAATAGTTTCAACACATAATATTACCTTGTCCATCCTTGAAGAAATGCCGAAATTGAGTAACTGCCACTCAATAAAATTTGAATTACATTCTTCGAATTCAATTAATTTATAGATAAAATAATATAGCAAAATTTTCTATATGGTCACATGAAAGATTGAGGAACACCTACCTTATTTACACTTAATTAAATTTTCCTTTTTAATACAATAGAATTTACTTAAAACTTATTTAAAGGATTTTAAATGCGTGTGACATTTGATTTTGAAAGAAAAACAATGGTTGGTATTAATAGAGTTGAGTGAAGTGTACAAACTCATCTTCCCTTAACTTCACTTGGTGGAAATAAATCATATTAATGAAAATCTACTTAACTCCACTTCACTCACGTTTTTTTCATCGTGAGTACACACTTGTCAAAAATGTTACTTCACTCAAGTTCCCTCAATTTCATATAAATACAAATGGAGTGTAGCTTCCCACATATGCGTATGAGTGCTCTTTTTACCTGTCTTATTAAGAAAAGTAAAAATAAAGAAATGTCATTCAATCAATTTCCTGTTTGATTCATCGGATGATGGAAATGGTGGTAAGAATGAAAAGTGAAAGTGGCTAAAGACAGAAGACCATTAAAAGATGCATTGAAAATTAACAGTACCTACATCGGTTGAGGGTTTTCTGACTCAAATAAAGGATTTTCTCCGTCCTCTACTTCCTCGTAACCAAGGATATAACACAAGTTTATGCATGTATTAATTTTGTTACCCTCACAGTTCAATTTGCTTATATATAATCCCTCTGATTGCTTGTTTAGAAAATAATTGATTTTATGCGTCTTGAAAAGCAGAATTGGGTTAATTGTCCATTAAAGTAGGGGAACAAATGTAATTGAATTGAATTAATTGAAATAAAGTTTTATTTTGATGTGTATTTGTAAACCGTAAAATTAAGTCGCAATAAAAAACCAAAAATATTTTCAATTGTATGTGTCAGAAGGCGGGAATTTATTACTACAAAATTCTTTGATATATACTACTATAGGCAAAAAATACCGGTAATTTTGAATTAAAATTTTTTTGTTTTATGTGGAATTTGAAATTTGCATGATACATGCAAACGCAGGTTTCGTAGGGCATTCCCGACATCGGTCGCACGTGCTTCTGTCTAAGTTTTTACAACTTGCTTTCTTTTTAGCGAGAAAACCTCACCAACAGTTTTCATTAGGTGCGTTTGAAGACAAGCTTACTTTTGGCATCGGTTCCAGAATCACTGATAGTGCTAAAAATTGCATCTTTTTTATTGGTTCTGACATCCCCAATTCTCTCGACGGACGTGGCGTCAGAACGTGCTTCCTGTTTTTTCGGAAAAATTTCGTTTAACCCGTTTTTTATGATTTTTCGGTTGCTAGAAGTGTTTACGGTTTGTTTTCTTCCCCTACCTGGTCTATCACCTCCAAAGCTAAGCTCCTTAAAGCGTTTAATTGCACGAGCAATCCGCGAACGGGCTATGCCAATACTCCGAACGATTTCATAATGTCGTTTAGAAAAAGTGCAATTTCGTAAGTAGACATAATGAATCGTTTTTCACAAAGCGAAGAATATTGCATACACTTACTTTTTGTCACCCTGTATGTACAAATTTAAACTTTTTAGATGATATTTTCACTCCATAACTTTAATTTTTCATCCCACATGTTGAGTTTTCCTATCAGCTTGGTGTGAAATTCGTACATTTTCTGAATTCATCTTCAAAGTTGACATTTTCTCCTTTTCAGTTGACTTTTTCATCCGCAAATTTGATTTTCTCTACTATTAGTTGAAGGAGAGCAAAACAAATAAAATGATGTTGCAACGCATTTTATTAAAAACGCTTGTTGCTATTCTATTCGAATAACGGTACTTACTGATTTCAAACGAACTTTCATACATACATATCTCTGCAAAACAAAACGAAAACAAAAGCGAAGAGAAACAGTTTGTCAATATACGCGATTGCACGTGTGAATGGATGAATAAAAAATTGAATTATTTAATTCTTTCTGATTGAATTATTTAACTATTTTTAGGATTTTTTTAACTTTTGATTGAGATAAAGAATCCAACCATTTCAGTTTAATTTGTCTACCTTTCAAGACGAAAACAGTTATGTAATTTGTTATATGCTTCACTACAACCATAACCCTTTAATGCACAAGGCCCTCGATTTTTACCGAAAAAATATATTTAATGTAAAATTGAGTAAAAATAAAAACTGCGTAAAATATATCAAAATAAGAGAAATGTGTTTAGTCAGTCAGTATTTTTTCCTAATCAAACATATCCAACCGTAAAACGTTCCTTTTTTGATTGATCGAAAAATTCATTCTCTTTTATATGGAATGGGATAATTTTTCAGGCTACCAACTTTCACTTCGTGAAAAAGGCCAGTTAGAAGCACTACTGAAAATTGGCGGTGATATGAGGAGTCGCGTCAAAAATCATGGCCCTTTTGTAATGAGAATAATTGACAAAATTAACGACGTAATTCTAGATCACTTTGCTCTTAGAGGATTTTGAAAAAAGCTGATAAGGTCATCACATCACAATCATCACTCTAGTTAATTCTGAATACATTTGGATTGCGACCATCCATTACGATTTTTAGCACTTATTGCAGCAAAAGAAAATCCAGAGCTGTAAGAGCTTATGTGAGAGTAGGAATTATAATAATTAAGGTGATCTGGGTTACAAAGGTCCGAACAATACCACTCAAAGGAGTTTTCAGCAAACAACTTAAGCCTTACGCCAACTATGACCTGCTTAGCCCAGCCAAGAAATCTGCAAACTCGTGATAGAATGTAGCACTCAAGGCATCAGTGGACCAGAGGCTATTGAATAACAACAATCAATTTTTAAACTATAGCTGTGTTCGATTCGCCAGTGCTCAACTCAATTACGAAAAAAACGGCAACTGACTTAGCTGTTACTTACTGCATAGTTGGCAACACTTTTGTTTTTACAGACCAAATCATGGTGTAATTAACAAGGTGATCGTGACGTTTACTAATTTCCCTACGGTTGTCAAAAAATGTTGAGAAAGTAAGAAAAAAAGAGACAAGCTGCGGAAAAGTGTCAAATCGCTTGCACTCAATAAAAAATTGTAATAGATTGTTTGCAACTTTTGCTTGGAATTTACGAACAGCTGTTTTTGACAAGAGAGGGTAAAATTTTTTTGAGATAAGCTAAAAATTCACGATCACCTTGTTAATTACACCATGGACCAAATTAATTTTGTTTTTGTGCTCACATCACATTTTGACAGAATCTATTACATTTACCTTATTCCGTACATAAACCAACTAAATAAGAACTTGGCAACGCAACTTTACTCAACTCAACCATGGTGTAATTAACAAGGTGGTAGTGAATTTTTAACCTCTCTCACAAAAATGAACTCCGGATCTGTCAAAAACAGCTGATTGCATATTTTAAGCAAAACCATAGAAAAACAAAGTTTTTGATATTTGTGCTTATTGTTAAAGTTTGATTTAATTATAAACGTGCAAAAAACATGGATAAGAATAAAAAATTGCTCTCAATAAAGTTGTTGTCTTCCAATATGAATGCCCATATTTCAATAGCCAAATTTTCGACGCCATCGGCATTTGCGGAACTCATGAATATACACTTTAGCGCGGTATTTCAGATGGATTGCAGGAAGCTGGCAGATCTTGTCCGTATAGATTAGTAAAATACATCGTTGTTGCAAACTCCTGTGTGGATTCCTGCGTGGACAAAGCTATAAGTCAATAAAAAAACCAAGAAATATCAAACTTAACCTCAAATTGATTAAACTACTTCTACGGCAGCTCAAAATAAAGTGCTGGATTCTTGAAGCATTATGTACCACCTCTTACGGATTGTGATACAGCTTTCGTAGATTTCCTCGAAGATTTTAATTAGCTCAGCTTATTGTTGCTGTTGCTATTCTGGAACTATATGGCTAGCTCATCCATACTTGCAGGCAATTGCAGCTTGTTTTCATATTCAGGTCTAGTTTTTCACTGTTTTTTTTTTCAATTATTTTGATGAAAATCCGACGAAACTACTTATAATTGCAATTTATTACTCATTAGCTAGAACTACCATCAGCAAGCAAACAAAACAATTAATGATTTGACACTTACCAACAATTCCTCTCTTTATGTCACAATTTTTTGACAGATTCAGCAAAATTGAGTGTGTGGTGAAAAATTCACTACCACCTTGTTAATTACATCATGAACTCAACTGATAATTGACCTACTCTATACTCAACAAGCTGTAGACTTTGTTGTTGTTTTCCCATACAAATTTTGAAACAAGCGATATGAATTGAGTATAGGCTGGCGAATCGAACGCAGCTTATAAATGTTTCAAATAGCTATATTTGAATGAGTATTATCTCTACCTTTTTATCAAATAAGGTTGTGCATTCCGTAAAAAAGTAATTCGGATATAAAAAGTATGCACATATAGATTTAAAAAGTTCCTTTAACTGTTGAGACCCCTAACAGAGAAATCTAATTTTCGGTACAGTCGAATACTACACGGTTAAAATTAGACTCAATTTGAACTTGTTTCTGGATTATATACAAGGTGGCACAAAAGTAGTCCTCCTATCAGAAAATGCTGTAAATTTTGCGATTGCTCCCTAATGTCAGTTCTGTTTTGACATTTGTGTAGTAAACACATGCGAAATACACGTTAATAAACAATGTTACGCTACACTGCTCCAGAGCGCGGAATTAATCACCACCAAGAGGAAGATGATTTTTCATCAAAAATAATCATGAGTGATGAGGCCCATTTCCATCTTAGCGGGTACGTAAATAAGCAAAATTTACGCTTCTGGGGCACTGAAAATCCGCGTGTAACCCACGAAGAGCCATTACACCCGCTCAAAGTCACTGTATGGTGTGCTGTTTTCGCTGGAGGAGTCATCGGACCTTTTTTCTTCGAAGACGGTGACTGTGAATGGTGAGCGCTACAGAGCAATGATCGACGAGTTCTTTTTGCCGCAACTTGATGAATTGGGATTGGAAAAAATGTGGATCCAACAGGACGGTGCAACGGCACACACTGCACGTGCCACAACCGATATGCTGAAGGATGCATTTCCCGGGCGCCTAATCTCCCGATTTGGCGATTTGCACTGGCCAGCAAGATCGCCTGATTTGACCGCTCCAGACTTCTTTTTGTGGGCCTTTTTGAAGTCGCGGGTTTATGTCAACGAGCCTCAGACTCTTGCAGCTCTTAAAGACAATATCCGTCAAGAATGTGAGGACCTATCGCTGGAAGTTTTGGCCGAAGTGATGGAAAATGCCATAAAAAGGGCTCAAATGACAATCAACTGTGGCGGCGGCCATTTACATGACATCATATTCTCGACTTGATGTAAAAAAAATTAAAAGACCAAAAAAAAGTTGGCAACGCGCTAAATTTCGCTTACGTTGTGTTTTTTAGATTGTGCTGATTATATTTAAAAACATTTGTTTTTCTTAAAGTTTAATAAAAAATTTTTGTGCTTTTGTGGTTTTTATAAGATACAGAGATAAGTTTTGATTATATTTTATATTTTACTTTTCATAAAATAAGTTTATTTATTAATAACTATTTATTAATATTTCGTTGTAGTGGCTGAACAAGTGTCAGTACATTTTGTTTATTATATATCTTTCTTTTTCGTTTATATTGTATTTACGTTTTAGACATCTGCCTAGCTCTGTCTAGCTACACACTTTTTATTTATTATACTTGTTTTATTTATATATCGAAAAATAGTTGCATACTTCTGGGCACTTCACTAAATTGATAGGGGTTGCCATCAGTTCAAGTTGTCACTTTTGCTTGCTACTACTATTATTACTACTTTTACTACTTTTATTTATTTTCAGTACTTTTTGGTTTTATTTTTATATATTAATAACTACTAATATTTTTACTACTTTATTTGTTTTTGCTACTCTTTTTTTTTTTTTTTTGTTTGTATTTATAAATTAAAATGCTTTGTTCTAAGCCCGGCTGTTCCACTAAAGGTGAAAATGAGCGGTATTTATCATGTTGGCTATGTGATAATATCGTTCATGCCAAATGTGTGGGCATAATGGGTCGAGTTGCAGACCTTATTGAAGAAGGTAAAGGGTTGCGTTGGTCTTGTGAGAAGTGCAGACTGACTGATATAAACTTTTACAAGCTTTTTAAGCAGACAAAGCAGGGTTTCTCCGAAATTAGTAGGGAATTTTCTTTGCTTTCTGCTAAATTTTTAAAATATCAAACACTTTTCGATGAGTGCAAATATATCGAAGAGTCAATTCCTTCACCCAAGCGGAAAAAGAAAAGCATGAACCTGCGCAATAAGCCGAAAACTAACTCGATACCACCAATGCCACCACCTGTTGAACAGGACATTGTGGACGATATGGACATTTGTACTGATACGATTGCCTCCATATCTGCTCCAAATGCACCAGAGACCGTTTCCTTGCCAATATTAGCACCATCTATACCAGTTAGCCAGCCTGTTCTTTCTTATGCTCAAGCTGTTTCAATTGCTCCTCCTATTGTTAACACTCCTATTTTTGAAACTTCAGTTGTTGACGCTCAACGGATTCCGATTACTACTGCTACTATTTCGCCTAAGCCATTAATAGCAATTCCACCAACTAAAGCAATCTTTGTCTCGCGCTTAGCTGCTGATACAACTGAAAATGATATTCAATTTTTTATTAATTCAAAGTTAAATAGTGGTATCCCTCTTTCGATCCAAAAATTCAAATACTTAAATGCGAGACTGACTACTTCTTTTAGATTGACTGTTCCGGAAAATTTATTTAAAACTCTTGTGGACGTAAACTTTTGGCCCCGTAATACAATTGTTCATGAATTTGAATTCAAAAACAAACCGCGTATTGCAAATGTTGTACACTTGCCTCGTCCTTCTAACAGTCCTCAGTACCATACAAAAAACGATTAAAAAATCACAAGTCTATGTTAGAGCTTGTGTATCAAAACGTTAGAGGTCTCAATTCTAAACTTTCCGATATTTTCATTAATAGTTTTGATTTTGAATATAACTTTATAATTTTTACTGAAACTTGGCTTCGCTCCAACGTTTTAAATTCTGAAATAATGTGCAATAAGTTCCAAATTTTTCGTAAAGATCGCTATGATAAGATCGGTGGTGGCGTCCTGATAGCTGTCCATAACTCGCTTGCTTCTGAGGAATTAACCATTCCTGGCACCAACGACCTGGAGTTTATTTGTGTTACAGTTAAACTAAATAATTATTCTATTTATCTTACTTGCTCTTACATTCCACCTAAAAGTGATTTAACAATTTACTTAAACCATATTAATGCCATCGAAACTGTCCATAATATGCTTAAAAATATGGACACTATCATTGTATTAGGTGATTTCAACTTACCTTCCGTGTCTTGGCGTTTTTCCGATGATTCCGCATTTCTTACTCCTATCTCTGCCTCCGATTGGATAAATGACTTCTTAGACAAATTGTCTGATCTGTGTCTTCAGCAGGTTAATAATATTCTTAATAAAAGTAATAGATCTCTTGACCTTGTATTTGTAGACAGATGCACTTCCGTAAATCTCCGTCGTTCGAACCCAGTTTCTTTTCCGGAAGACGATTATCATCCAACTCTTGAAATAACAATATTACTTGCCAACGAAAATGAAAATAAATTAGCTCCAGATACGCGAAATAATAAAATTTTTAACTTTAAAAAAACAGACTATGTTAAACTTAATGCTCTTCTCGCGCGGATTGACTGGTCCCCAATTTTAAATAATAGGTCTTCGTACTCTTTTTATGATGTCGAATCTTCAGTGCAGTTTCTCAATGATACCTTGCAAAAATGCTTCTCATTATCTGTGCCAAAAAAAAATATTAATTTCAAGCCTTTAAGCCCTCCTTGGTTAACTAATGAGCTTAAGTCTTTAAAAAATTCCAAAAATCGCTTATTTAAGAAATATAAAAAGTCAGGCTCTAATTTAGACTTCGCTTGCTATTCCTCTTGTCGTTACAGATATCAACTATTAAATAAACAATGCTACTCTGCATATATAGCCAATATAAAAACTCAATTCAAAGATAATCCGAAACTTTTCTACACGTTTGTCAATTCAAAACGAAAAACCTCCAGCTTCCCACCTCTTATGAAATTTAATCATGATGAAGCATCTTGCGACATCGATGTTTCCAACATGTTTGCAAACTTCTTTAAAACAACCTACTCCGATATACCATTGAGCATGAGTCTTGAATATCCTTACCTACCACCAGTTAACTCTTTTGAAACCCCCGTAATAGATTCTAATATAGTTATGCATTACCTTCAACAAGTTAAATCTTCTTTTACTACTGGTCCTGACGACATCCCGAGCTGCATTTTAAAACATTGTTCTAATAGTTTGTGTTCTCCCCTATCAAAAATTTTTAACTCATCCTTGCACAGCGGTCATTTTCCCAATATATGGAGAAAATCTTATATAATACCTCTTCATAAATCCGGTTCAAAAATTGATGTTTCCAATTACCGAGGTATCGCAAAACTAAGCGCAATCCCTAAGTTATTTGAGAAAATTATAACTGATCAAATAACCCACGTCGTATCTTCCTCCATTTCCACCTCTCAACATGGTTTCTTAAAGGGAAAATCTACGATAACTAACCTCTTGGAGTTTACTACGCGTGTTATTAAAGGTTTTACTTTAGGACGACATACTGACGTTATTTATACAGACTTTAGCAAAGCTTTCGACAGTGTTAATCATTATCTTCTTCTGAAAAAGCTTCATCTAATTGGGTTTCCCGTCAAACTATTACACTGGATTAAATCGTACTTGTCGAATCGTTCGCAAAAATTTTTATATAAGAACTCTATGTCAAAAAATATTTTGGTCACATCAGGTGTTCCTCAGGGAAGTCATCTTGGTCCGGTTTTATTTTTACTGTTTATAAATGATCTTCCTTCTGTTATAAAATACTGTAACGTCTTAATGTACGCCGATGACGTAAAACTTTTTCTAACTTACAAATCGCCTGAAGAACAACAACTCTTACAATCCGATTTAAATAGTCTAGTGGAGTGGTGTTATTTAAACCTTTTAAAATTAAACTTGAAAAAATGTAAGCAAATGACATTCTCACGTCGAATTGCTAATAGTATAAATTACACTATAAATAATACCAACTTAGAAATTGTACACAGTTTTCTTGATTTAGGTGTAATTATGGATCCTAAACTTCGTTTCAATCTTCAAGTTAATTTGGTGGTAAATAAGGCTAGAGGTGTCCTTGGTTTCATTAAAAGATGGGCTAAAGAATTCAACGATCCTTTCACTACTAAGATACTTTATACCTCTCTTGTTAGACCAATTCTTGAATATGCATCCGTAATATGGAACCCTCAATACAATGTCCACATCGATGCATTAGAATCGGTCCAAAAACAATTCTTACTTTTTGCTTTACATTATCGTTGGAACCCCAACATTATTTTACCCCCTTATGAAACCCGCCTTAAAATTATTTCCCTGCCTTCCTTAAGAAGCAGAAGAATTATGCTAAATGTCTCCTTTTTATACAAATTACTCAGTGGTGATATAGACTCACATTACCTCCTTTCTTCATTAAACTTCAACATCCCTAGGAGCGGAGCCAGACATTTCCAGCTTTTTAAGTTGAGTCAGTGCACTTCTAATTATGCCCTTCACGACCCTTTGCGATGTATGTGTAGTGATTTCAATGGCAACTTGAACTTGATAAATTTTTCTGACTCGGTGGATGTCTTAAAACGTAAAATGATATTACATTTGAATACTTAACGCATTCATTGCGATAACAAATATAACTCGCGATAATTGTGTAGATTTTACGAATCAACATATAAGCATTATCGAATTTGATAAATACTTTAAGTTTTCGTTTTATTTAGTTTCGTTGCTTAATTTTTTCATGAAATTATTTTTGATCTTTAGTTCTATAGCTTGTTTAAAATGGGACCATGTATACCGTATCCCTCAGCTTGGTGTGTCAGAGTGTATCTCTTTTCCATACAAGTTTTTACCTGCGTTGGCCCAAATGCATGTCCAAATAATAACTTTAGCTCGGTGTTCCCTTATTTTAGTGACCCGAATATATAAATATATTGTGCCTGCATAATATATATTTGTATATCTGTGCTATGTTTGGTATTGGTTTGGTGTTTGAGAGTTGCATCTCTTTTCCACGTAGGATCTTGGGTTGGACAGTGGCCCCAAGCCGAATGACTACAATTATAAATGCGGTTATATATAGTCTAATAAATTACTTTGGATGTTGTCTTGTATTTCTTCGTGTTATGAAGAATGTGCTTTTATTCGATGATGCTTATTATGTTTACATAAGCACAAAAATTTTAAGATTTCAAATTTCAAATTTCTATATTTAATTTTAATTTCCGCTGAAAGGCCAAGCAATTGTGCTTAGTGGAGGCTTTTATTTGCCAACAGGTGGTAGGTTTTAGCACGTAGGTGCATTCTATTCAGTCCGGCTGATCCGGGAACTTCTTAGAATGTAAATCGTGCATGCGTATGGCGCGGGTCATACGTATCTATGAAGATTTCCTACTTCCGGGCGAATCCAAAAAAAAAAAAAAAAAAAAAATAATCCACAAGAAGAATCAAAGTTTTTAATTTTTTTCTTAAATTACAGCCAAAAAACATCGGAAGGTTATTTTTGCGCCACCTGTTTTTGTGCCGGAAAGGGATAATATGTATCACCGACCCCCATTACTTTTACAAAAGGAACATTTTTTCCTTTGACACCTATTCCCTCCGACCATTCCTTAGGGGGGCTCCCATACAAATTTTATGGTTTTTGTTTATTTATTCCCTACACCTGAGCATATGACCTTTAAAAGAGTGCCGGAAAGGGTTAATATGTATCACCGACCCCCATTATTTTTGCAAAAGGAACATTTTTGCCTTTGACACCTATTCCCTCCGACCACTCCTTAGGGGAGCTCCAATACAAATATTATTGTGTTTGTGCCGGAAAGGGTTAATATGTATCACCTACCCCCATTACTTTTTCAAAAGGAATATTTTTGCCTTTGACACCTATTCTCTCTGACCACTCCTTATGGGGGCTCCCATACAAATTTTATGGTTTTTGTATATTTATGCCATACACCTGAGGATATGACCTTTAAGAGAGTGCCAGAGAAGGTTAATATGTTTATCGACCCCCATTATTTTTACAAAAGGAACATTTTTGCCTTTGACACCTATTCTCTCCGACCACTCCTTAGGGGGGCTCCCATACAAATTTTATGATTTTTGGGTATTTATTCCCTAAACCTTAAGAGTTGTCTTTAAGGGAGGGCCGAGAAGGTAAATATGTATGAACGACCCCCATTACTTTTGCAAAAAGTTTTCCGTTGGGGTCCTAGCGATAAAAATCTTTATTTTCTTTCCCTGGAAAAAACACGAGACACGAAAGCAGCGAAACGAGGCAAAATACAAAATGAGAATATTATTATATTATATACATACGTCAAAAAAGTTAAATAAAATTTAAATACGGAAAAAAAAAACGAGTTGTAAGGAAAATATTTTATTTATCCACATAAATATTTAAATACAATTTATGCTCAGGCGTGGATAATTTTAATATGCGTTTTTTCCCTTAGTGTAGTTGCCCTAAAAACATGGACCGCATGCTTTAGGGAACAATAAGGAGTGTAACAATACCTTGGTTAAGAAACCATTTGTTCACTAGCATGGTAAAATTTTTAATTGCTAACAAATAATTTTTTAATAATTTATCACCAATAGGCATAAATTATAAAGTTTTGAACAAAAAACTCGTCAGTCTTGATAACTTCTACAACATTAAAGTTGAAGCATACAACTTTTCATAAAATAAAAATTCAATACCTTTTTATGCATACTTCTTTTTATAAAGGGACAAAAACTTTTTTTCTTAATGATGATATGTTAATTTATTTTTTAACTTATATAAACAAGGATATACAAATTTTTACTACATCCTGCAGAATTACAAGACATATTCAAATTATCTATAATGGTGTAAATTGCAATTAATGCTCAATTTTCAATGAAGGCTATTTAGCAATCCTCAAAAGGATACAACACCCACTCAATTATCAACAACGAATTAAAATCTCCCAAAAACATCAAAACAATTCCTTCTTTTGTACATTTAAGATGATGTGTAACCTTTCACATCAAGATTTTTAATAAGTACAATAAAGAACGAGAAAATCTTGTAAAATATTTGAAGCTCAGTTCAAATAACAAATAAAGTAAATTCTCCGCATGTTCATCTCAAATTTTCGCTTACAGTATAAAAAGCATTTTCTAATTAACTTTAGGATTTATTTTTGAAATAAAACACATAAACTTAATGAAATGACCAATGTTTTGGCCTTGTTTTAACCTTTTCCGTGGATTTGTCGATTATATTCGACTATTGAAGAAGGTATTCTTTGAACATCACTGATTAACGGTTTATTTGATCTTTATGTTTTGTGTTCCTTTCATTCTAATTTCTAAACATACTGGATTTTAAAATTAAAAGCGCAGTTAGTTGGAAGTAAAGTTAAGTATTGTTTTTGCAAGAGTTAAAGCAGTTGGCATCAGGAAGCTATCAGGTGTACAAAAAAGTTTTAAAGGATTTTTTTGAGATGTCATCACTAGTATTAAATCGAATCGTACAATGTTGCAACCAACTTAACTTTTAAGCCTCATCATTAGGCTTTCTTTTCCAGTACGTGTCGTGTCGCTAAAGTGTAAACAACATAGTTTTTGTGTGCTCCGTATATGTCAACTTTTGTGCCAACAAAACACAATTTGCGGGAAGTTTACTTTTCTGGTTTCATTTGAAGAAAAATGCAGCTGAAGGCCACCGAATGCTGCAAGAAGCTTACGGGGAACTTGCTTCATTGATTTGCACATGTTAGTTTTGGTACAGATGACAAAGAGCGCGAAGGACGGCCAGAAAAGCTTGGGGATGCCGAATTGAAGGCAGCATATTGGATGAAGACTCGTGCCAAACACAAGAAGAACTCGCAAAAGCATTGTGAGTGACTCAAAAAGCCATATCTTTTCGCTTAAAAGCCATGGGAATGATCCAACAGGTAGGATATTGGGTGCCGTATTAATTGAAGCCGGAAGACGTCTAACGCCGTTTTTTCACTTGTATACAGTTGCTCCAACGACAAGAAAGAAAGGGATTTTTGCATCGTATTGTGACTAGTGATAAAAAATGTGTTCATTATGAACCCCAAGCGCAAACAATCATATGGGCCACCCGGCCATACGCTAAAATCTACGCTAAAGCCAGTGGTAAGGTCATGCTCTGTATTTGGTGGGACCAATTTGGCGTGGTGTACTATGAGTTGCTATAACCGGGTAAAACCATCACAGGACAACTGTACCAAACTCAATTGATGCCTTTGAAGTGAGAATTGAAGCAAAAACGGCCAAAATACGAGCAAAGGCAAGACAAGATTATTTTACAACATGACAACGCTCGGCCACATGTTGTGCAGTCGGTCAAAACATACCTTGAAACGCTGAAATGGAAGTCCTACCCCACTCGTTGTATAGCCCAGACATTGTCCCTTCCGACTATTATTTGTTTTCGTCGATGACGCATGCCCTTGAGGATTAACACTTTCGCTCTTTTGAAGAACTCCAAAATTGGATCGATTCGTGGATCGCATCCAAATACGTATCGTTTTTTAGAGATGGTATCCGAAAATTGCCAGAAAGATGGGAAAACAACAACAACAACAGCGGTAGCAGCAGCAGCGCTTACCTTAAATTATCGAAATTTTACAGCTATTACTGGATAATTTTTACAAAAAATGTCGAGGGTGAAACTTTTAACAGAAGATGAAATCATAGGGATTTGAGGAGCTGATTCCGACATCGACGACGAAGTAGTAGACGAATTAGAAATTGAATATAAAGTGCCACAGATCTAGTCTAAGGATGCTACAGCCGACGAACATCAAGTGCCATCAATGGAAACTGTTGATATTATTGAGCTAATTGATTTACCTGATAATCTACCCTCTGATCTTGAGAGTAGGGGTTTATTATGCGGCATGAAATTATTGGCTGAAAATGATTTTCTTTAGATGACCACCTAGCCTTCGCTTGACGTACGATGATGAACATGCCTCAAGCTGTTCAATTGTTGCCGTATTATAGAGTATAGAGCAATGACTTGACGTAGCCCTACAAGAACTAATTAAGAGGGGTCAAATCGCACTATCGGGCCGGACAATTGACAGGTCCAGAACATGACAAAATTCGGTCACTAAACGTCTCTCTCAGGAAATTGATTGCTTCGGTGGCTGTATGGCTCATTGGGCAATGTTTGACAGCAACCAGCCCTCAATCATATCTCGATAGCGTGATCCATTGTCCGTCACGTTGGCTCCGGCCTCATTTCAAAAAAATAAGGACCGATGATGCCTTCTGATTGCATCCCGCACCAAACTGCGACCTGCTGCCGATGTAATGAAGTCAGAATCTTTTGCGGCTATTCATCATATTAAATTCGACAATTCTGTATGTGTATGTGCCCAATAAACCAGCAATAAGCTTAATTGGTAACAAATCCGAAAAGTTTGCTTAACCAAAAGGTTATTTTTAATGTAAAATTCCAATAGCTGGCGACGTTGCTCAGTCGTATATCATGAACTTATATGATGAAATTTCAATGTTGACTGAATAAAATAAAATAAAAATTATAATTTAAGTAAAAAAGAATTTTTAATATACCACTTTTTTAAAACGAACTAAAAAGTGTAAAATAATTTCTGCTAGAGTGGGGCTTTTAGTTCTCATAAAAATGTGGGGCGCATGCTATGGAGAATAGTAAGAAGTGTTATTAAAAATTCTAGTACGTTAGTGAGCAAATGCTTTCTTAAATCAGGTCCCTTGACTCTTTGTAGATATCTATTGCGTTCAGTCCAGTAAGTTCTACTCGGGTTTCAGAATTCTTTAATTTTAATGCTATCGAAGTTATTAAGACTGACGAGTTTTTTTGTGTAAAATTTTCCTGTCTATGCCTTTCTTTGATGTATTATTGAAAAATTATTTGTTAGCAATTAAAAATTTTAATATGTTAGTGGAAAAATGCATTCTTAAGCAAGGTTTTCTTAACTCCTTAATAATCTCTATAGCATTCGCCCCACGTTTTATTGAGAACTAAAAGCCCCACTCTAGCAGAAATTATTTTATACTTTTTAGTTCGTTTTAAAAACGTGGTATATTAAAAATGTTTTTTTTACATAAATTATTATTTTCTATTTTTTAGTCTTCTGTAAAATTTTACAATAGAGTTTTAAGGTTTTATGTTTTTATCAGTACAAAATTTCTTTTAAAAATCGAAATCGTTCCATAAATATTAAACAAATAAAAAAAAAAACTGAAGAAATTCATTGGCATAGTCGAGGCTCGAACTCTCAACCTCACGATTATAAAGCAATCGACGTGCGTTCTGAGCTACAGAATCCATTAAAAGATATGATCTAAATATTTTATATGTCACAAAATGCTTAAATTCTATGATGCCAGTGCTTTAATCATAAGGTTCTTACCTTGTTGTACTGTTATCTATATATGTATATAAAAATGAATCTTGGTTTGTTGGGATGCTTAAAACTTGAAAACGACTGGATCAAATTGGATACTTTCTTCTGTGGGTTTGTTTGTAATTGTCACACGAAGGTTTTGGAAGAAATTCACGGAACATTGGACAATGGGGCGTGGCACCTCCTAAACAACCCAAATCAACGAAAGCGAATAGCTTTGAAATTATAGGTCGCATAGCATCGATGTTCTACCTCAATTTACAAGTGCCGTTCCACAGGTAAAATTTTATGGGCGTTGGACGTGGGGCGTGGCACTTTTTCAGCAGACCAAATTTTCGGTATAGCTTTCAAGCTATAAGTCACACATTAATGAAACTCAGTTATGAACGTACTATTTAGTCATGTCTTTTAACTGGCAAAATTTAGCAAGTATAGGCTAAAGGGGTGTGGCACCGCCCATACAATTGAAATTTATGATATAGAATAGCTTTGGAACTACATGCCGTATAATAATGAAATTCAGTATGGAGTTGCCACTTGGTGATATATTTATACTATAAAACTGGGATGGGCTTTGGAAAAGGGGGTGTGGCTCCGCCCATACAATTTTAAGTTTTGATATCAGATAGCTTTGGAACTAAATGCCGTATAACAACGAAATTCAGTATGGAATTACTATTGGGTGATATCCTTCTACTAGAAAACTGAGACGTCATTGAACAAGGGGGTGTGGCTCCGCCCATACAAGCCAAATTTGCGATATCGAATAACTTTGGAATTATAGGTCACGAGTTGTTCCACTTAGAGATAGAGATAGAGATGGAGAAAGAGATAGAGATAGAGATAGAGATAGAGATAGAGATAGAGATAGAGATAGAGATAGAGATAGAGATAGAGATAGAGATAGAGATAGAGATAGAGATAGAGATAGAGATAGAGATAGAGATAGAGATAGAGATAGAGATAGAGATAGAGATAGAGATAGAGATAGAGCTAGAGATAGAGATAGAGATAGAGATAGAGATAGAGATAGAAATAGAGATAGAGATAGAGAATGAAATAGACATAGAGATAAAGATTGAGATTGAGATTCAGGTTGAGGTTGAGATTAAGATTGAGACTGAGTTTAAGATTCAGATAGAGATAGAAATCATTTCCGCTACGACAGCAACGCGTCGGGTACCAGCTAGTATTTAATAAATAAATAAATACAAATACAAATACATATAGAATTAATCAAACTACTTTTTAAAAATTTATTTCCACCTTCTGTGGTGAATTTTTGAAAATTCGAATTTTTTTCATAAAATAAAAAATAATTCGTTAGCATTGTCGAGGCTGGAACTCACTACTCAGCGTTTATAAGCGATTGCTTTACGCTCTGAGCTACAGAACTCACACGAAATAGCTTCTAAGTGAGGTAATAAATTCAATTCAGTTGTGAATTTTTGAAGCTTTAAAAACCATTTTAAAAACAAAAAAAAAAAATTTCTTCTCATTGTTGAGGCTCGAACTCTACCTAGCGTATAATAAGGCGATCGCTTTACTCTCTTAGCTACAGAACCTACACAAAAAGATGTTCTAAATGAGGTAATAAATTCACTTCAGTTGTGAATTTTTGAAATTTAAAAATGTCAATGAGCTTTACAGTTTTTTATGTTGTATTTTTAATATGCATGTATGTATTCATCAAATAATATCGTATTTTAGCCAAACAAATAAACATACAAACAAAAAAAATTAGATAATATTGTGTTGTCATCTAGTTCTGAGCTACATTTTAAGTTTCAAAACTCTAGCTCAGTGGTAAGTTGGTTAAAAATGGATTCCAAGATTTGTACGGGATGGGACAGACAAATAAAGTGAAGCTAATAAAAACGTTTTAAAATATTATAGATCTGTCAATACAGACGTTTAGAAAATTTTAGATTTTCTATTTTATTTCTATTAGAAACATTTTTTATTTGAAAATTTACAGCGAATTAAAAAAGCACCCATTATTTTCAAAATCCATTTTAAATGCTTTACAAAATATAACAGTCAGCTTTTTGTTTTAGAAGACTTAAGTATTAGAAAAGTAATAAATTCTTACACTTAACTTTAACGTGTGTATGGCTGCTAAAACGATTTTACTGAGAATCTGTTTTTCAACTATTTTTCCTTCCAATAAGAAAGATGCGCGTTTTGTTTCATGTATGAAGATAAATACACTCCAAAGAAAAACCATTAAAAAATCAACGTTTTGATAACTTATGCACAGCTGGTAACATTTAACAAATGACATTGAAAATGTTCTGAGAGTTATAATGTTTACAAGAGTAATAGATAAAATCAATAAAGTCATGTCAGCCGACATGTTTTCGTGTCCTTTGTTCAGCCCATTTTAGAATCAAGGTCAATTGTGTTATGCTGGACGATATTGAATCTGTGCAAAAACAATTTCTATTGTGTTGTTTACACAATCTTCTATAGAACTTTTATTATCATATACTTACCACCTATTTACACGATTACAATTTATAAATTTTCATTATTTGGAAAATTTAAAAACAATGCCTAATGTTTGTTGGTTTATTAAAATGTTCTAAGCAGGGAAAGTAATACTGGCATCAAATGACGTTATGATTTTTGCATAAACATGTTCAATTCGGTTTAAATGCGGTGATTGGGGAGGACTACGTAGCTGACAGGGAGCATAATACAGCAACAAATATTTCACTAAACCACAACAAATATTAAAGCCAAGCTATCCACGGAAGTCTGCAAATATTGTTCCAATATACTCTTATACATGTGTCTGTCCATAATGCTATCAATTAAGGCTAAATGTCCCGCACAAGCTGCTTCAATCGCTCCACACACCAGCACACTATCGCCACCATGTATAACAGTTGGTATAAAGCATTTGGTTGTACCAGACATACCAAGGCATGTACCAGACTTGCGCCAAAGTCATCTGTAAATAGCACTCTCCTTCAAAAGTCCTTGTCCATATACTTGGACTTAGTAAAGTATTTCATAAACTTCCTCACAATCTAATTTTATTTAAGGTGTTTGAACACTGTAAAAGCTCAAATTTCAGGTGGCTTACTAATTAAAAAAAAAAAATAGGCTCGATATATATGTAGGTGAAACTTTGCATATGTATTGAATGAAGTTAGCACTACATGGAAAAATTTTATATCTTTTTTTTATATCATGTTGGCCCGCAGTCATCTGTCAAAAATGGCGCCCTTGACAATGGATCCCATTGTCGTTGACAGCATTGCAACAAAACGGAACGTCTAAAAAAAAAAGTGATTTTGAGAAAACGGAGTTTAAAGTTTTAGAATCTGCTCAGGTATGCAGATGATATGAAAATATTTAAAATAACAAACAAGCAGTCTAACAATTTGCTTTTTTGTGTAACTAGAGAAGTGTTAATATTTAATTTCTTAAGTTAAAATTTGATTTTGTTCAGTTTTGTTATTTTTGAACTGAAGTTTTCAGAATAACAGTTTAGTCAAGTTGTTCAAGTTATAAAAACATCCCAGGGAAATTTTTGATATCTGACGAAAAGTGACATTAAGTTTCCATTATAACTTGAAAAATTTAATTTGAAGTATAAAATTATTTGTGGAAAATGAATTCATTTATAAAAAAAAAAAATTAGCTCTGTCGTGGACACACCCAAAGGTTTTGACGTGACAATGTTTCTTTAATCTCCTATTTCATGTCAAAAATCTTGTTTTAATCCATGACCAAATTCTTGATTAAATCAATACCGAATCCCTTTCCTAGTTTGGAAAGGTGTGTTTTAGGTGTGTCTTAATTTTTGTCCTAATACATATCCTAACTCATGTCATAGTTTCCGGTTTCATTGTGATATGTTGTTATATCTGTGCAGTGTTGGTTGCACGAAAAATCAACTGACAATGATGATCAACTGATGAAGAAAGAAATCATCTATTGAGCAAGACCAAAATCGAGCTTGAACGTTTACTATTCGAAAGCGAAAGTGCACGCTAATGCTCTGCTCAATCCAAAAAAAATTTTCTGAATTGTTTGATTAAAATTGGTTCAAAATATTGCCGACTGAAATGAGCATGAACATTTTCGTGAACATGACGAGAACGTCGTAGTTCTGTTCGTTTCGTTTGTAGTTGTATATTGAAAGCAATCGCCTTTAACAATTCAGCGAAACCTTTTATTATTGGATCAACCAATATATCGCGCTGATCAATGGCAAAATTATATGAACCGAGCTCCGCACATATCCCCACAAAAGCTAAACCATCGCATTTACGAAGCATCTTGGCTAAACATCTAGGCTATACATTTTTCATTACAAAAACCAAACAAGAACTATAACAAACGATTAATAACATATTTAATTTAAATATGTTGTTTTTTAGTTTCAATATTTTTACATAAATTTTCTTTAAATTATTTAACATAAAATTAAAGAAATATTTAAATAAATTTTAAATATTTATGTACTCGATTTATGCAAATACGTCATTGGTTCAAATATGACCCCGCTTTTGGATAAAATAAAAAAGTTTTTGGATAAATTTAATACTTTTTCTCTTAGTGCAGTTACGATAGTTAAGTCAGCATCATACCCGCCTGGAGATGCAATCTTAATGTAAGTACAGTCAATCGCATCAGCCAATTAGGCGTAGAAATTAAACTATTTTAAAGAAATCTCGTGAAGTGCTCAGCAATTCATGTTGTGTGGTTGGCATTTTGACAAATTGAGGCCTTTATTTGGCAAGCGCTCCTCCAACCCGATGCAGAACATTGTGTACAGGTGCTATCCATACACCACTTAAATCTGCAATTACCACTTGAAATTATCCTAGTACCGAAGGAATATTGAAATATGTGTGATTTTTTGTAGTTCACGTGTTCTACGAAATGTCAGGATCTGCTTATTTATCGGTAGCGCTTACAACCGTAGGTCGGCTTTGGCCTCGTATAAAAAATTGCGCCAGTCATTTCTGTTTTGCGCTTGCTGGCGCCAGTTGAAGACACCAAGCGTGGTCAGGTTATGTACAGTTCATACAGCTCGTGGTTCCATCGAATTCGGTACTCGCCATTGACGCAGATTGGACCGAAGATTTTACGAAGGATCTTTCTCTCGAAGGCTCCCAAAGTCTTTTCATCAGAACTGCTCAACGTCCAGGTTTGTGCTGTATATAATAGGAAGCGCATGATTAGTGAGTTATAGAGCGTGAGTTTTGTTCGTCGAGAGAGGGCTCTCCTTCTCAATTGCCTACTCAGCTCAAAGTAACACCTGTCGACAAGAGTTATCCTTCGTTTTATCTCAATACTGACATCGTTGAAAGATTTTTACTGGATCCCAGGTAGACGAAGTCCTTAACAACCTTGAAAGAGATGTTGTCAACAGTGACGTGGTTTCCAAGACGCTGGGACTGTTTATTTGTTGACACTTATCTGCGTCTTATCTGCGTTCACTGCAAGACCCATTCGACTCGACTCTTTCGCTAATCTGGAGAATGCTGCACTGACTTCATCAGCATACGCCAGCAGAATAATAATTTTGTAGAATATCATGCCACTGCGTCTCAAATCAGCAGCTCGGATGATCTTCTCCATCACAACAAGGAATCACCTTGTCTGAAACCTCGTTTGGTATCGAATGGAGGAGTAAGATCCTTCCCGAATTTTACTGTGCTGCTGGTGATGCTCAGTGTCATTCTGCAAAGGCGGATGAGCTTTGCAGGAATACCAAATTCAGACATGGTGGAATAAAGATGATTCCTTATCGGACTGTTGAAGGCGGCTTTGTAATCGACAAAAAGGTGGTTCGTTCGATTTGATTTTTTAGGGTCTTCTCCAAGATTTGTCGTAGCGTAAATATCTGGTCTATGGTGGATTTTCTAGGTCTGAAGCCACACTGATAAGGTCCAATCAGCTGGTTTACGATGGGCGTCCGTCTTTCACATAACACGCTCGAAAGGACCTTATATGCAATATCAGGAAGGCTTATCCCACGGTAGTTGGCGCAAATTGTGGGATCGCTTTTCTTGTGGGTTGCGCAGAACACGCTGAGATTCCAATCGTTTGGAATACATTCTTCCAACCATATTCTGCATAGGAGCTTATGAATGCATTTAAATAGAGCTTCGCCTCCATTCTGGAAGAGCTCAGCAGGTAAGCCATCGGCTCCTGCGACTTTGTTGTTTTTAACCCGAGCTATAGCTTTCAAGATTTCACTATGGACGGGCAGCGGAACTTCTAGGATATCATCTCTATTGGCGGGATTGTTGTCGTCGTCGCTGTTCAGAAGCCAATAGAAGTGTTCGCTCCACATCATCCGTGTACTCTGGATATCTGTCACTAGATTCCCGTTTTCATCCTTGCAGGAAGAGGCCCCGGTCTTGAAAGCTCATTCCTGTCACCATGCATCCTAATTTTATTACACTCGCGCTTTTCCGCTTCTCTTTTTTTTCGCCTGAAAATGCGTCTCTCTTCCCTCCTCTTTTCTTTGTATCCCAATACAATCAATTGAAAAAGAATAATTACCATCGTACGTGACACGAAAGCAAATCTTGGATAATTTCCAGAATCATCACTGTGGTAGCTTTTTCCAATCGGAAACGATACACAAAATAAAAATCATCCCATTTGTTGATATCAATTAGTGGCATCATTTTGTTTTGACGACGACTAACATTCAAATCCTGATGTTCTTCTTCATTCGATGATTCAGTTCCTTCATTGTAATATATTCTGCCCAATTGGCCCAGTTGAGTCAATCGACGCATTTTGCGTGCTACAAATATCAGATTAGAAAAATTTTTAAAGAAAATAATTTTCGGAATGCTTACAAAGAAACCTATAAATTGCTGTGAATGAATAAAAAATCACAAGTTAAATCAAATATCCCAAGTTAAGACCGATAACTGGTTCTATTTTCGGAAGTTGGAGAAATCATAAGTTGATTCAAGTTTTGAAACAAAAGTTATATCGAAACTTTAATTTCACAAGTCACAAATGTCAATATGCAGTGAATGAAATGCATTGTTTGTGTAAATCCAAAAAAATCCCACAGTTATTTTTAACTCTCAAGTTAAAAAAGCGAATAAAACGGCCCTAAATGAGTTAAAGCTGAAAATTTGCGAAAAAGCTATAGTAGCTGAAGTCTATTATTATTGCATATTTAAAAACAAAAATCCAGACGAAACTGACTATTTTTTCAGATATTAAAAGTTTTTTTACGTGGATCTCTCCCACGATAGCCCTTGTCCTGTAAAGCTCTTTGTACAGTTTTTCGGTGAACCCGTATGCCTGATATTGCAGCACTACTACCAGCTAACTTTGCGCTCCTATACTCTCAAGAATGCAATGGTTCTTGAGATGGTGATCTAAAGTGATAAGCTACAAAAAAATAGTCTTGCTTCATTATTATTTTGAACTCATGTAAGTACCTTATTCCTCTTATGTTGGATATTATATTTATATATATATTCTTATTGGATATTAATAGGAAAATTACATGCTGTATATGAATTTATGCGTTGTATTCAATTATAGAACATTTTCCCCAATAATCAGCTTATATTGCCACAAAGTTCTTTTCGAAACATTTTTTATTGACTTTTGTTGCCTTTCAATAAGTTTCATAATATTAAAAAATAAACACACACACACACACACACACACACACGCACACATCCCACATTTCTTAATATTTTTTCAAATTGACTTTGTGTTAATCTTATTACGACTCGCTTTGAGCGTTTATAATGTACAATATGTCCATATTACATGTGGGGATAAATTTCCTGGGATATTATAAATTTTCTTTTTCTTTCTCTTCTTTAGATACTTCTTTACTTCTTTATTTTTCTTATTCGTTACGTAATATAATCGAACATTGACCCTTTTCATACCAAGGAATTATTCATCTTTATGACAGTTTCTACAAAATAAAAAATGCTATCGGGTGAAGACGCCGCCAAGTGAAACAAAAAATTTAATTATTGTGTTGCAAAAATAATCTGTTTAAATGAAAGAGGACTAGTCCACCAGATTGAGTTATATTAGAAGTCAGATATGGCAACAGGTTACTTTAAGAGGCTTTAGAGGAATTATTTGGAATATTCAGACGTCATTCGTAATTTCCTTATTATGTTGAAAGTTCTAAGACTTGGAAATTGAAAAAATGGTACGCTTTCAATAAGTTTTTGGTCTGACACATGAAGTAAACAACTTTTGATGTTTTGAAGCTAATGACTGCTTCACCGAAATATACCCTAATTTCTCGATTTGCTGAATTCAAACTTGGTCGTACAAACACTTCTGATGAAGAACGCGTAGGTCATCCAGAGGTAGTAACTGCAGAAATTATTATCAGAATCCATGACCATGCGTTATATAGTTAAGGCTACAAGGCTTGATGGCTTGGGCATGAAAAGGTGGTTCCATGATGGATGTCGCCTTTATTAACAATCGACCAAAAAATGACAACGAATTCGAAATTCTAAGCAATGTTTAGAAATGTTTCACCGTGATCCAAAAGATTTTATGCGTCAATTAGTGGCCTGTGGTGAAAGAGGAATTTATTCCTGTACACCTGAATTGGTAAAACGAGCAAAACAATAGGTTAGCCCAAGCATGCTCAACCTGTGGCCCGCGGGGCGCATGAGCCCTAAACACATTTATTATCAGGAACATTATTTAAAAAAATCGTTTTAAATTTCAGATATGTTGAGATTCATTTCGGCTTTGTCGCACAGAATTTAGTACACAGAATACTTAGGGATTAAAAAAGTATCCAAAATGGTTGCAAATTACAAAGCAAATAAAGTACTACTTTATTAAGTAAATAAAGTACAAAGTACTACTTGGAACACGGTGTTGGTGTTGGTGTTAGTGTTGGTGTTGGTGTTGGTGTTGGTGCTAGTGTTGGTGTTGGTGTTGGTGTTGATGTTGGTGTTGGTGTTGGTGCTGGTGTTGGTGTTGGTGTTGGTGTTGGTGTTGGTGTTGGTGTTGGTGTTGGTGTTGGTGTTGGTGTTGGTGTTGGTGTTGGTGTTGGTGCTGGTGTTGGTGTTGTTGGTGTTGTTGGTGTTGTTGGTGTTGGTGTTGTTGTTGGCGTTGTTGTTTTTGTTGTTGTTGTTGTTGTTGTTGTTGTTGTTGTTGTTGTTGTTGTTGTTGAATATGTTGATGTTGATGTTGATGTTGGTGTTGATGTTGGTGGTGTTGTTGGTGTTGTTGGTGTTGGTGTTGTTGTTGGCGTTGTTGTTTTTGTTGTTGTTGTTTTTGTTGTTGTTGTTGTTGTTGGTGTTGTTGTTGTTGTTGTTGTTGAATATGTTGATGTTGATGTTGATGTTGATGTTGATGTTGATGTTGATGTTGATGTTGATGTTGATGTTGATGTTGATGTTGATGTCGATGTTGATGTTGATGTTGGTGTTCGTGTTGGTGTTGGTCCAATCCAGGCCTCACGATGCCGTCAATTTTTTTTGTTGTTTTTATCATGTGCCCGAAGTCCTTACCTTCATTTTCGTTCCCGTTGAATTTCCCATAAAATTTACCGTTACGCCAGTAGCCACAGAGTTAAAATTCCATGCAACGTTTTTTCATGGCTGTAGTATTTTAACTGAATTATGTAGTTGCCACCCTGAAACTATGTCGTTAAGAATTTTTTTTATAATTTGGTTGTGAGGCATAATAACCCATCTATGCTGTCGTAAAACAAAATTTACCGCAGCACATCTCCTGAGTGAGTAATAATTCCCTGCAGCGATATTACATTTCTGTTATATATGCTGCTATATTCACGACCTGGTGACGTCAGAATTTTTTTTTTATTTTTGTCGTAAGGCCAAGTATAAATCCTTCATTTTTCTTTTCAAACCTTTATCGTAGCTTATATACTCACAGAGTAAAAATTCAATGCAACGTTGAATTAATTTTGTTGTAAGGGTTTAGGATAGGCCTTTATTGGTGTATCATACTTTTCATCATAGCACCAATAGTCACCAAGTAATAATTCGATGTAACAAATTTTCATTCTAGCACCAATACTCACCAAGTAATAACTCGATGTAACAAATTTTGAGTTGCGTTGCTTAAGCAGCTCCCACTGCGTCCCGATGACGTTTTGAATTTTGTTTTTGTTTTCATAATGAAGTCAAAGAATTACCCTTTACGGTCGTACCAATTTTTTAGTCATAGCTCTTATACACAGCGAGCAGCAATTCAATGCAACGCCGATGAATTTTGAAAAAATGCATTTTTCAACTTTTTTGACGAACTATTATTATTCTGTTTTAGTTTCTAATTTTTAAAATCTCTTCCCAGCAAACAGTATGACTTTTAAAAGACTCTCTTTATCGAATGAAGTCGAACCGAATATGGCAAAGTGAAATTTTCAACTTTTATTTTTTCTACAATTACTTTTTATTTGAAATGTTTAAAAAAATATTTTTGTCATTTTGACGTGACGAAGTTACGTTATACTCCTCTAGTTTCCAAAAAAGTTAAAAAATTAATTTTTTAAAAATTCATCTGCGTTTCATTGAATTGTTACTCGCTGGGTATAAGAGCTATGATTAAAAAAATAGTATGACCGTAAAGGTTAATTCTTTGGCTATATTAGAAAAATAAAAAAAAAATTTAATACGGCATAGGGACGTAGTGGGAGCTGCGTAAGCAACGCAACTGAAAATTTGTTACATGGAATTATTACTCGCTGAGTATTAGTGCTAGGATTAAAAATACGATACGCCAATAAAGGCCTATTGGAAGCCCTCACAACAAAATTAGACAAAAAATTTCTGACATCATAAGGACGCTGAGAGAGCCGCTCAAAGATCGATAACGCAACATTCATGCAGCGGCGTTGCATTGAATTTTTACTCAATGAGTATATAACCTACGATAAAAGTGTGAAAAGGAAAATAAAGTTTTTATACATGGCTTTACGACAAAAATAAAAAAAAAATCCGGCGTCGTGAGGTCGTGAATATAGCAGCTTATGTAACAGAAACGTAATATCGTTTCATGGAATTATTACTCACTCAGCAGGAGTGCTACAGTAAATTTTGTTTAACGACAGCAGGGATGTGCTATTACGCTTCACAACTAAATTACAAAAAAAATTTTGTTGTCATGATTTCAGGGATGCAATCACATAATGTAGTAAAAATGCTACAGCCATGAAAAAACGTTGCATGGATTTTTAACTCTGTGACTACTGGTGCAACGGTAAATTTTAAGGAACGAAAACAAAGGTGAGGTCTTCGGGCATATGACAAAAATAAAAAAAAAATTTTACAGCGTGTCAAAAACCCCCAGGGAACCGCCTAATGTGACGCATATGCATCACTTTTGCTGGATTAATTGAAATTAGAGCTCAACCAATGGGGAAGCAAAAAAAAAAGCTAAACGAAAAGCACCAACTCCAAATCCAACAACATCTCCAACACCAATACCAACACCAACACCAACACCAACACCAACACCAACACCAACACCAACACCAACACCAACACCAACACCAACACCAACACCAACACCAACACCAACACCAACACCAACACCAACACCAACACCAACACCAACACCAACACCAACACCAACACCAACACCAACACCAACACCAACACCAACACCAACACCAACACCAACACCAACACCAACACCAACACCAACACCAACACCAACACCAACACCAACACCAACACCAACACCAACACCAACACCAACACCAACACCAACACCAACACCAACACCAACATCAACACCAACGCCAACAGCAACACCAACACCAACACCAACACTAACACCAACACCAACACCAACACCAACACCAACACCAACACCAACACCAACACCAACACCAACACCAACACCAACACCAACACCAACACCAACACCAACACTAACACCAACACCAACACCAACATCAACATCAACATCAACATCAACATAACCATTAACATCAACATCAATATCAACATCAATATCAACATCAACATAACCATTAACATCAACGTCAACATCAACATCAACATCAACATCAACATCAACATCAACATCAACATCAACATCAACATCAACATCAACATCAACATCAACATCAACATCAACATCAACATCAACATCAACATCAACATCAACATCAACATCAACATCAACATCAACATCAACATCAACATCAACATCAACATCAACATCAACATCAACATCAACATCAACATCAACATCAACATCAACATCAACATCAACATCAACATCAACATCAACATCAACATCAACATCAACATCAACATCAACATCAACATCAACATCAACATCAACATCAACATCAACATCAACATCAACATCAACATCAACATCAACATCAACATCAACATCAACATCAACATCAACATCAACATCAACATCAACATCAACATCAACATCAACATCAACATCAACATCAACATCAACATCAACATCAACATCAACATCAACATCAACATCAAAATCAACATCAACATCAAAATCAACATCAACATCAACATCAACATCAACATCAACATCAACATCAACATCAACATCAACATCAAAATCAACATCAACATCAAAATCAACATCAACATCAACATCAACATCAACATCAACATCAACATCAACATCAACATCAACATCAACATCAACATCAACATCAACATCAACATCAACATCAACATCAACATCAAAATCAACATCAACATCAAAATCAACATCAACATCAACATCAACATCAACATCAACATCAACATCAACATCAACATCAACATCAACATCAACATCAACATCAACATCAACATCAACATCAACATCAACATCAACATCAATATCAACATCAACATCAACATCAACATCAACATCAACATCAACATCAACATCAACATCAACATCAACATCAACATCAACATCAACATCAATCAACATCAATATCAATATCAACATCAACATCAACATCAACATCAACATCAATATCAATATCAACATCAACATCAACATCAACATCAACATAAACAACAACAACTACAACAACAACAACAACAACAAAAATCTAGTTAGTTACGATTTCACTGCTCACAAACAACAAAATAACACAATGAAACTGGAAAAGGACAATGACATGAATTTGGATGTGGATTAGGACAAAAACTAAGACACACCTTTTTAAACTAGGAAAGGGATTCGGTATATTTGATTAAGTCAAAAATTTGGTCATGGATTAGAACAAGAGTTTGGACATGAAATAGGAGTATAAAGAAACACCGTCACGTCAAAACTTACGGGTGTGTCCACGACACAGCCAACGCTCTTTTTTTTTTTTATTTTTCAATTACAAAATATTTTAAATAAATTGGAATCTAAAAATATATTTCAACCTAAACGGATCATTGTTACTTCTATGAGTTCTGAAAGAGTCTTCATTATGTGACTTTAAAGATTCCATTATATGATTACACTGTGCGACAATTTAAGGGTCAATTGGAATAACCTCAAATATCTAAATGGTTTCTTATAGTGGTTTCATATATATTGTAATTACACATTTACGGGCATATCTTTAAAACGGTAACTCTTTCGGTTAAAATGTTAAGGACAGTTTTGAAGAAAATTGTTGGGTCTATAAGTTTCATTTGAATGATTTTACGCTAGGGCTTACATTAACGAAGTTACCACCGTTGGTAATCTTTAAATCCGAATATCTTTGGATGCACACATGTAATTATTGTGATCTTTTTAGGTGGGTTATTTCATTTTACTCAAGGTGTATGCAAAAATTCAGCAAAATCTGATTGTTTTTGAAGACAAATACATAGTAACTGAACTATTGAAAATTTTATTTTTTTAAAAAAAGCCCTGTTTTCGAAGAAAATATTAAACACCTACGTAACTTTTTGAGCAAAAAATGGTCTTAAAATGTAAAGAATCATCCATTGCAAATATTTAGATGCAATTACTACATAGAATTTGAATTTAGTTTAAGAGCTATAAGAAAAAACTTGTGACTTAAAGGTGAAGTTTGGCCTTGAATTTCTCTCTTATTTGACCTCATCCGATAAAACTGAGTATGAGGGCATAATATATAGACCATCCACTATTATAAACCATTGAGATATTTGAAGTTATTTTTTCGTGTCGCACTGTGTTATTAAAAGAGTATTAAATATGGCTTTTAAAAGAGTCTATATTTAGAGTCCAAAAGTCTAATTTATATGAGTTCTAAAAGAGTATTTGTTATGTGTATTTAAAGAGTCTTTATTATGAGTTTTAAAAGATTATTAAATATGAGTCTTAAAAGAGTCTTAATTTTGAGTCCAAATAGACGAATTTATGAGTTTTAAAAGAGTTTTTATTATGAGTCTTTAGAGAGTCTTTTTTAGGTCCAAAGGTTTTTGGTTTTTGAGTCCAAAATTAAGACATGAAGCAGTCATTATTATGAAACATATTTTGAAGCCCATAATCTACGAAAATGTACTCATAAAAGAGTCTTTTTTGAGCGCATTATGACGCTAAAAACTCATTTACATATATGAATATTTAAAGAGTCTTTTAAGAGTCATAATGTTTGCTGGGAAGTACTGACTCTTTTTAGAATCTTATTTCTGAGAAATCATTTTGCAATCATATCAAAGACTACTTTAAGAGTCTTTTTATTGTTTACTCATAAAACATAAGAAAGACTCTTTTTTGAGTAATTTTTTTTTTGAGGCACTCAGAAAATGTTTGCAGGGTTAGGTTTGCGTTTTTAGAGGAGTTTCATTTCGTCATACCAGTATAGTGTTGCGGCCAGCGTAACTTAATAAATCTATGTATGTGGCCCAAAGAAAAAAAAGGTTGAGTATCATTGTGATACTGCTTCGAAGCAGCCAGAGGACACAACGATCGCCCGCAAAGGTTTTGAGCAGTTTTATTTTTGTTTTTTGGGATTCTCAAGGCATTATTGATCGACAATTTTGAGAAAAAGAAAACAATACAACACTTCTAAAGAAGAAACTGTTATGACGTCAGAGAGTTTCTTTATCCTTGTTCTTATTGTTGTCCCTATTCTTTCCTTTGTTATCAAACTTGTCCTCATCCTTATTCTTATCCTCATATTTGTCTTATTACTAATAGAACTAATTGTCCTACTTATTGTCCAAGCACTTGTCTTAATCTATGACCAAATTCGTGGTATTATCCTTGTACAAACCCTTTCCTAATTCTTGTCCCACTTTGTTTCATAATCTTTGTCCTAAGCGTGTCCAATTTCTTGTCCTTAAAAAAAAAATAAAAAAAATGCTCTTACCTTTGTACTACTTCTTTTCTTATTACTGGTCTTAATCATTGTGTAAATCCTTGCCCTCATCCTTTTTCTCATCCTTGTCTTTATCCTTATTCAAATTCTTGTCTTTACTAAAATTTTAATTTAAGTTTATTTTTCATTTTTAAATCGACGTTTTTTAACGCGGCTTGCGTGTGGAGTGAAATGGTGGAAATCGTCATGTAACAATGTGTGTTTGTGTGTATGCGTGTGAGTACAAAGCAGACTAAAGAGCATAAATTAATAATTTATTGTTTTTGTTACAGTAAAGCGTTAGGACCTTCGTTCTTGACGAGGGTACCTTGACCACACCAATTTTTTATTTTTTTTTAATGTTACCTTTGGTTTGGCATTTGGTGAATTTTATTTACTTTAAGAAGTTCCCTGAGAGACCTCATGACGTCAATAATTATTTGTATATTTTGATCATGTGGCTGAGAACTTCGTCTTTAGCTATTCTTGTTGCATAAAATTTACCTCAGCTTCAATAGACACGGAGTTATAATTCCGTGCAACGTTTTTTCATTGTTGTTGCATTTTTACTTCATTAGAAAGTGGTCTCCGTGATATCCAAAAATCCCCAAAAAATCTCTTTTTCATTTCCTTTATGTTGTCAAAGAACAATTTTTTTTCGTTGAATAAAATTTTTGGTAGCACTTCTATTGAAAGAGTAATAATAAAGAGTAAGTGCAGCAATATTTAATTTTTGTTGCATAAGCGGCTACCTCCGCAACCTGACGATGTCAAAATTTATTTGTTTATTTTTGTCGCAAGGCCAAGTGTAAATCCCTTATTTCTGTTTAATAACATTTACCGTGCCGCATACGAGTATACCCACTGAGTAAAAATTCCATGCAACGCCGTTGCATGATTGGTGCCTTTTTGATCTTGTAGCGGTTCTATCCGTGGCCTCATGACTCCATGAATTTTTCGTCTATTTATATTGTGAATGCCGAAAACCAGCTTTACTGGCATATAATATTTTTTTACCGTAGCACCTATTCATCGCGGGTTATAGTTTTATTTATCAAATATCCAGTTTCGTTGATATGGCAGCTCCCTCTACGTCAATCCTTACTTTTATCATAACAGGCTTGACTTGATTAGAAAATTTAAACAATCTCAAGTATTCTTTTGGGCCACTAAAATCTCAACGGTTCAGCATGATTTTATTCTGATGTAAGTCTATACTTCCTCATTCAAACCTAAATCAGGAATTATTATACAAAATGATTTTTGGCAAACTTTATGCTAACTCTTGTATGAAAGGTTTTACCAAAGATTCGAGGCTGATAGACTTCTGAAATACTTAAATACTCGTAAATAGAACGTTGGTTTTTTTAAGCCTATAAAACTTAAGGGAATTTTGTTCAAAATTTATAATCTTCTTCTATATATATAAAAATAAGTTGCATTGTGTATGAAATTGATGTTCTCTGTAATGCGTGAACCGATTTTGTTTCTGGAAAGTTCCCATGAAAGGTGACGTCAATACGAAGGTTTTTTTGTACAAATGGTCTTTGTATGTAAATTGGTTCATGAATTATAGGTATTTTAGTGAACTTATCAACAATACAGCTGTGAAAAAATACAGGTGCGCACATATGGTGTATATGGAGAAATATTTGCAAGGGTAATTGGAAATAAATGGAATATTGGAATAATTTGCCAAGTCTCACTTTAGTTTACATTTGCGCGAAAAATATAGGCATAGTAAAAATTTTCCATACCCCTTTTTTCCATACCACCTTTACCGCCCACAAATCAATAAAAATGTTATATTTAAGACGGGTTTGCTCGTATTAGACTAAAATTTGGTAAATTAGTTCGTATGGTTACTGTCGGCAACTATACTAAAACTGGGCGTGGTCTAACTATATATACGCCCACTTTTTAGAAATCATTATAATTACTGAGTTGTACATGTTTTGAGAGTGGAACTTGATATGTGGACGTTATGGGCCCAAGAGGTAGTTACTATATATTTGAGCGAACATAAGACAAGGGGGAATTTGGCCACACAGGCCCCCTACATTCGTATGTAACTATGCAATAGACTACTAAACTACTCATCCGATTAGCATGAAAATTTGTGTACAGAAGTTTTTGGTACGGTGCGTGTTTGTGGGCTATCTATTTTTATCCACCTTGAACACCAGAGGGCGCTGTAGGACAAATTTTTTACAAAACTGTCTAAAACTCACAAACCGCTTATGCGTTTAGAATGAAAAGTGGTATACAGTGGTTTTCATGTAGGTTGAATGTTTTTCTGCAATCGTCTTTGACATATCTTGAACATCAGAGGGCGCCGTAGTACAAATTTTTTGCAAAACCACCTAAAACTCCCAAACCCCTCATGCGATTGGAATAAAACTTGGTATATATTAGTTCTTAGGAACGATGAGTTTTTTGACAGTATCTTCTTTGAACCACCTTGGACACAAGATGGTGCTGTAGTACAGATTTTTTACAAAATCGCATATTTTTAGTTGTTACATATGCAAATATTATAAAATATAAAATATTTCTTAAATTGAGTAAAATTAAAAAATGTCCGTTATTTTGACATCAAAAACATGAACATATCTTGAAAACTATGAAAAATTTTACTACAACGATATATTTAATGCAACAGCGTGCTCAAAAATGAGAAAAACACAATCAGAAATTTAATTTTGTGACTTTCGATTCAAATATCTCCGCTGCTTTTTTAAACACTTTATTAAATTTTTTTTTTGTCTTAAAGCTTCATCAAAGTACTATAAAAACCTTATTACAAAAATACCGTTAGTTGAGTATATATATTTGAAATATTTTTTTTAAAAAAAGGTCTGATATTTTGGAGTTTTCCCTCAAAAAAAGGCTCAAATTCAAATTCGCAAATTTTCAACTCTATTTAAAAGTTATAACACTTATAAGCAAAAGTTATTTCAATTTTACGCAAAAATTAAAAACCATTTTTGTGATTAAAAAAACAAGGCCTACCCCTTGATTTGTTCGAACAAAATTTTTTTTCCAATATTGTGTTTTTATATTTTTGAAAAAATAAACAAGCTAAAAAATTAATTTTTTAGAAAAAATTATCTTAATATCTCTAACCAATCAAAAGTTATAGCCAATAATCTTTATTTAAAATATATATACAAAAAGCAAAACGCTGTGTGTGTGATGGCTGGAAACTTCAAAATTACTGAGCCGATAGAGCTGAAATTTTGGCAGTACATTTTTTTCATGTACGAGATGGTGTAAATTTCTGTCACACCCCCTTTAACCGCCCACAAATCAATAAAAATGCTATATTTCCTACGGTTTTCGTCGATTTGGCTACATTTTGATAATTTAGTTTGTATGCTCACTGTCGGCAACTGTACTAAAACTGGGTAAGAAAACTGGGATTGGCATTATATAAGTGGGTGTGGCTCCGCCCATACAATTAAAATTTGTATTATCGAATAGCTTTGAAAGTAAAAGTAGCAGTACTTACATACAAACTCAAAATGAAGTTACTATTTGGTGATTTTCTGCTACTGGGAAACTGTAACGGTCAGTGGAAAATGACAGTGGTTTGAAACTATGAGTTTAAGAAAAGTTTTGAATACACCTATTATGTTCCCATATAGTTGCAGGGTGCAGCAACGCGCGCCGGGTAAAGGCTAGTCTAATATTGTGATGACAAATTTCTTCAGGGATAAATTTATACCACATATTTATTTTAGTTTTCCGCATAGTTTTTTTTTACTTTAATTATTTAAACAAATGAAATATTGATTTTTATTTTTGTTATATTTTATCATCGCATTTTCCTTAAGTAATAAAAAAAAAAAAATAATTGAATCTAACCAAATCTTAAATCTAATTTACTTTTCATGCGCGAGGACCAAGCACCCTGTAAGGTTGCATGTTGGCAACGGGACAATCGGATGATCGAACAAACAAGAAAGTACAAGCAACAACAACTCACAAGTAGTCACGTAGGCCACGCGCTGCTTGCTCAAAGTAAAGCAAATGGAAAAATACAAACAACAACAAACTACAAGCAGTCACTAGGCCACGCGTTGCTTGTTCTTGCAACAAGAGAACGAACAAGCACAAGAACCGAGGGTATAAAAGGGAGAACACAGAAAGTTTTTGGACAGTTGGTGAATATCAGAGATCAAGGCAACAGCTAAAGTGCGCCGCGGATTTAAGTCGAAAACTTAAGAAAAGGACATCAGGATTAAAATATCGACAGCGCTGCCAGGAACACAAAGTTGGAGCAGACATCAGCAGGATCAGGATTATCGACAGTGCTGCTCACAGGGATACGAACAGCGCAGCCAACAGGGACGTCAGCAGAGACGTTGGCATCGACAGCGCTGCCATCAGGAACGTCAGCAGAGACGTCGACTGCGCAGCCAACAGGGACGTCAGCAGAGACGTTGGCATCGACAAAGCAGAGTCATCGACAGCGCAGCCAACAGGGAACGTCAGCAGAGACGCCGGCAGAGAACGATACAGAAAACCGCCTTTTGTCCTTCAAGAAAGACGCAGTGGCGTGAGGTAACCAAGTTTCCTTGGTCTTACACAGACATATCCTTGATAGTTTTTTTTTTTAGTTTATATTTTTTTTTTGTTCGCTTGTTTATCAGTGTTCGAGTTTCCACTGCGCTGATAAATAAGTTTCCTTGGTCTTACTCAGACATATCCTTGATAGATTTGTTTTTTTTTAGTTTATATCTTTTATTTTATTATTAGTTAGTTTTTCGCTTGTTTATCGGTGTTCGAGTTTCCACTGCGCCGATAAATAAGTTTCCTTGGTCTTACACAGACATATCCTTGATAGTTTTATTTAGTTTTTTTATTTTATTATTAAATAGTCATTTGCTTGTTTATCGGTGTCCGAGTTTCCACTGCGCCGATAAAGAAGAATCCCTGGTCTTGCAGAGACATATCAGTTATCCTTTAGGTTAATAGTTCATTAGTCATTTGCTTGTTTACCGGTGTCCGAGTTTCCACTGCGCCGATAATTAAGTTTCTTTGGTCTTACACAGACATACCTATGATCCTTGATAGTTTTAAGTATATATATTTTATTTTTTTTTAATTTTTGTATTATTCGCTTGTTTATCGGTGTCCGAGTTTCCACTGCGCCGATAAAGAAGAATCCTTGGTCTTGCATAGACATATCAGTTATCCTTTAGGTTAATAGTTCATTAGTCATTTGCTTGTTTATCGGTGTCCGAGTTTCCACTGCGCCGATAATTAAGTTTCCTTGGTCTTACACAGACATACCTATGATCCTTGATAGTTTTGAGTATATATATTTTATTTTTTTTTATTTTTTTTATTATTCGCTTGTTTATCGGTGTTCGAGTTTCCACTGCGCCGATAAAGAAGAATTCTTGGTCTTTCATAGACATATCAGTTATCCTTAGTAGTTTTCGGTTAATAGTTCATTAGTATTCGCTTGTTTATCGGTGTTCGAGTTTCCACTGCGCCGATAAAGGAGTATCATCAGTCTTTCACAGACACATTAGCAGTAACCTTTAGGCAAAGTATAGCCGTACTAGAAATCCGCACGTCACGGTGTCACGAAGGGACAGTGAAGGCATTGAAGATACAGGGGAGCTGAGGCAAAGGCGAATACTCCGAACCAGGAATCCAGGATCCAAGAGTAACATCATATCTTAAGTTTATATAATTTCATACTGAATATATATATAATACAATTTATAACGTTTACAAGAGAAAATAAACATAAACATAAAACCAAATCAGTGTCTCAAATCAATAAATAATTGTACGACCCTGGACACTCGCTGATCTATCCCAGCTATAGATCCTGGGAAACAGGAAGTCGTTACAATGGCGCCCGAGCAGGGACACTGACTGAGTCACTATTCTTCCATCTATCTAAGGTTTCAATATTGTTTTCTCTTGTAAACATTTTTTTTTATTTTTTTTTATAATTATTTAATAACTCGCAGAAGAGTATACCGTCTACACTTATTCATAATCTATAAGTGGAAAAGTATTTTTTTTTGCTTACACAATACGAAGTCTGGGTTTTTTTTTTAAACGTAGAAATTTACTCGGAAAGTTATTTTTTTAACATCTTACCTTTTTTGAGAACCAGGAAATTTATTTTCACGACCGAAAAATTTAATTTTTTTAAAAAAAAAAAAAAAAAAAAAAAAAAGGTAAAATGGTCAAAACGTCGTGGATTTATGGACTCCGCAAGGAAGAGCTCGTTGCATATGCAAATGAATTTGGATTTGATAGTGAAGGATCAGCAGAGGAGTTAAGAAAACGATTCTCTGGTTTTGTCGCTGAGGTTGATGAGCAACCACAGTATATGCAACGATTACAAGAGTTAGAGGCAAGACATGCTGAGAAGAGGCCCACGTCACCACGACATCTCCAGGTGCCACAAGCGCCCGTCGTCCAGGATCGGACGAGCAATCTTTTTGAAGTACCAACATCAAATGTTGGATCAAATTGCGGTAGACATAATGATAATGTACCTTATTCAAATGTTATCGATCAAGTACGAAAGTGGTCGGTTAGATTCGATGGAAAACGTGATCCATTGAGTTTTATAGAGAGGGTGGAGGAGCTTGCCATCGCCTATGGTATAAGCAAAGATTTCTTATTGCGTACAATGCCGGAACTCTTGACGGATCGTGCCTTAACATGGTGGCGCAACAATAATCATCAATGGAATAACTGGCAGAGTTTTAAGAAGAATTTACTGTCGTTCTTTTTGCCATCGAGGTTCTTCGAACAATTGGAAGATCAGATCAGAGGACGCATACAGTATTCGAGGGAGAGATTCAAGGACTACGTGCTAAGTATGCAGGATTTGATGCGCTATACCAACTTTACGGAGGAACAGAAGCTAGAACGCGTATTTCGAAATTGTCAACAAGATTACCAACTATACATCAAACGGAAGGATTTTGCGTGTCTCGATGAACTAATTGCTTTAGCAGATGATTTCGAACAAATTAAGGGAGGCAACAATAATTTAAGAGTCCCACCGATTGAACAAAATCGGTCATCGAGAAATCATCGACAAGAGCAAAATCGAATGGTAACTCACACTATTGACGCCCCAATAAATCCTCAGACTGGCTGTCGAAATTGTGGACAAAACGGTCATTTTTGGCGAGGGTGCAGAAATGCAAAAGTATACTTTTGTTGGGATTGTGGTGCTAAAGGAAGAAGAACCATTGAATGTTGTCGGCAAGGACGATCGGGAAACGCTTGGGGCCCTGGCCAAAATCCAGGAGTGTCAGGGCCAAGTCAAAAGAACCGTCAACAAAATTAAAGATTTTGCAATACGATACCACCAAAATTTTTGCAAACGTTGAAATCAATAATCATCGGATTGAAGGAATATTGGATACAGGAGCAACCCGTAGCTTTGCGAGCCAATCACTCGCTCAGGAACTAAGAACACAGGAAAACAGGCAGGTAATCAGTGCAAATGTTCGCATGGCTGACGGAACGGTAAGGAGTGTCACCGAGTCACTGCTCGTTGAGATAAGATTAGGCTCCACCAAATGTAAAATCTCTCTCCTAGTTCTTCCGGATGTCACAGAGGAATTGATACTAGGTATGGACTTCTTAATCGGAGCTGGGGCATGCTTCGGCTGTGGTGGTGAAATGATAGAGCTACGTAAAAATTATACAGGAACCCAGAGTTTACCAACATGCACGGTTATACGAGAGTCACAGGGGATATCCCAACAGGAAATAGATAATTTTTTGACTAAGGAGTTAGAACTTTTCAATGAACTGCAAGGTCCCACTAATATAACAAAACACAAAATTGTAATGACCGATGACAGACCCTTAAAACAACGATATTTTCCGAGGAATCCAGCAACGCAGGATATAATAAATAAAGAAGTAGATGAGCTCCTGGCGAAAGGGTGCATTGAACCGTCAACCAGCTGCCATAGTGCACCAATAGTTCTGGTGAAGAAGAAAACGGGTGGCTGGAGACTATGCGTAGACTATCGCCAACTTAATGCGAAGTCGGTTCCAGATGCCTACCCGCTTCCAAGGATCCACCACATTTTAGATAGGCTACGAAATGCAAAATACATAAGCAGCTTAGACTTGAAAAATGGATACTGGCAGATCCCAATGGAGGAGGCGAGTAAGCAATACACTGCTTTTACCGTCCCCGGACGTGGTCTATACCAATGGCGCGTCATGCCCTTCGGGTTACATTCAGCACCGGCTACATTCCAAAGGGCGCTAGACAGAGTTATTACCCCGGAACTTGAGCCATATGCGTTTGCTTATCTGGATGATATCATAGTCACAGGAAGTTCAAAGCAGGAACACATGGCAAAGCTAGCAGAGGTTTTCCAGCGATTACGGGCTGCCAACCTAAAACTAAATGTGGAAAAGTGTGAGTTCTTTAAAACAGAAACAAAGTACTTGGGACACGTAGTTAGTGGCAAAGGAATTCACACTGATCCTGATAAGATAGCAGCCATCGAAATGTTGAAACCACCCGAAAATCAACGCGAATTACGCAGATGTCTAGGTATCGCTTCGTGGTACCGCCGATTCGTCCCTGAATTCTCAAACATCGTACACCCTATGACCACTCTTCTTAAAAAGGGTAAACATTGGAAATGGACAGGCGAACAACAAGAAGCGTTCGACACTTTAAAAAGAAACTCACAGAAGCTCCCATTCTTGCGTGTCCAGATTTCACCAAGAAATTTATCCTACAAACCGATGCAAGTGATTTTGGACTAGGAGCTGTGCTGACCCAGGAGATAGACGGAATAGAAAGGGTAATCGCTTATGCCAGTCGACATCTTACCCAAGCGGAGAAAAACTACTCCACCACGGAAAAGGAATGCCTAGCAATCATTTGGGGTATCCGGAAAATGCGCTGCTACTTGGAGGGCTACCAGTTTACAGTGATCACTGATCACTTATCCCTCAAATGGCTCAATTCCATCGAGAATCCATCAGGCCGGATTGCAAGGTGGGCTTTAGAACTCCAGCAGTTTAAGTTTGATATACAATACAGGAAAGGTAAGTTGAATATTGTCGCTGACGCCTTGTCACGCCAACCACTGGAAACCCTACGACAAACTACGGTAGAAGCTACAGAATCCCAGACATGTCAATGGCTGGAAAAGAAGAAAGTCGAAGTTCGAGAGAATCCAGCAAAGTATCCAGATTTTCTAGAAGAAAACGGACAATTATATAGACATATACCCAGGCAACCAGGAGACGAAGATAATGCCCCTTGGAAACTATGCGTCCCTTCATCCCTTCGTAGTAGAGTCCTGCAGGAAAACCACGACCAACCAAGTGCTGGTCACCTTGGGGTCAGGAAAACAACTTTACGTGTGACTAGTCGTTACTATTGGCCTGGAATGTTTCGGGACATAAGTAAGTATGTCCGTCAATGCGAATTATGTCAAAAGTATAAAGTTAGCCAACAGCAAATAGCAGGAAAGATGCTCAGCAAAATCGCAGATGAACCCTTTTCTGTTGTATGTGCAGATTTTGTAGGGCCGCTTCCACGATCTAAGCATGGTAATACTATGATACTGGTTTTCTTCGATAAGTTTTCAAAGTGGACTGAGGCCATCCCACTTCGTAAAGCAACGAGCGAAAATTTGCAAAAGGGATTCAGGGAACGTATTTTAACACGGTTTGGGGTCCCAAAGGTACTTATCACAGACAATGGTACCCAATTCACTAGTAAAGCTTTTAAGAATTACCTAAGTCTGATTGGCACAAGACTGCAACTTACTGCTCCATATACCCCACAGGAAAATCCTACAGAAAGGGTCAACAGGACCTTAAAAACCATGATTGCTCAATATGCAGACAACCAACATCGCGTGTGGGATGAGTTTTTACCAGAAATCACATTGGCAATTAATTCAAGCAAGTCAGAAACAACTGGATACAGTCCAGCCTTTTTACTTCAGGGACGCGAACTACGACTTCCAGGTGCACTCTTCGATGAGATAACGACGGGAACAGGTCAGGGACTTCAAACAGCAGCACAAAGGTCCATCAGGCTTAGAGAAGTATTCGACATTGTAAGAACAAAAATGTGTCAAGCATCACAGGATCAGGCTCGCCACTATAATCTGCGTCATCGTCACTGGAAACCAAAGATTGGTCAAATGGTCCTTCTCAAGCAACATCACCTATCCAAGGCCGTTGATAACTTCGCGGCAAAGTTGGCTCCCAGATACGATGGTCCTTACAAAGTTACTTCGTTTACGTCTCCGGTTATCGTACAACTCAGCAAAGAAGGCGACAAGAGGGTTCACACTGCTCATGTAAGTGAATTAAAGGAGTTCCACGGCAGAGATGACGAGAGGGCGAGAAGTCTGAATTATTGATGAGCGTGAAATAATTATATGTAAATATATATATAAAAAAAAAAAAAAATGCATTAATTAAATTGAACTACTGACCCAAGAACCGACTTCTTCATATAATACTAAAATTTATATTATAATATATACATGGTTATTATAAAACTTAATATAATAAATATAAGCCAAATAATATAATAAATATAAAACAAAAGAATATAAAAAAAAAAAAACCAAATAAAACCACAAAAAAAAAAATAAATAAAATAAAATCCTAACATTTTAAAATGTTGCATTGCGTACGGTATTTCTGCATGAAGAATGCAGGTAGGTGAATAATTGCAGAGCCACAAGACAAAAGGTCAGTTGCATGATGACACCCATGCGTAACAGGTCGTAATTAATTTTAACTTTAATTTTATTAACGTCATCAGCAACAGTCAACATCAGTTAGCGTTCACAGTCAGCGTCAGCGTTCACAGTCAGCATCTACGCCAAAGTCAGCATCAGCTTTGACAGTCAGCATCAGCATTCGCAGTCAGCATCAGCGTTCACAGTCAGCATCAGCATTCGCAGTCAGCATCAGCGTTCACAGTCAGCATCAGCATTCGCAGTCAGCATCAGCGTTCACAGTCAGCACCGGCGTTCGCAGTCAGCATCAGCGTTCACAGTAAGCATCAGCGTTTGTAGTCAGCATCTACGTCCGAAGTTTAGCGCCAGCAGCGGAAATAAGCGTCAGCAGCGAAAATAAGAGCCAGCAATTGTGTGTGAGACCAAAGAGAAGCCACTGCGCCATCAAAAAAAAAAAAAAGGATGAATAGCCAACAACCACCACCACCAGCGAAACGGCCAGTACAAGGATATCATGTTACCAATGAAGAGGTGCTCGAGCCGAAACTTCGACGAGTCCATGCAGACAAACCAGGCGAGCCAGTACAAAGCATGACGAGTGTTACATCCTGTGATAATGGAGCCGACACATGCGAGACACTCAGCTCAGATGAGGAATCGTCTACGGCACTGGTAGTATATCCACCAGGAAACGGAGGTATCGCATTGTACAGGGAAGATTACGAGAGGATATCGGCTGGTCGATTCCTAAATGATACATTGATAGATTTCTACCTCAAATGGATGATGAGACAGAAGTCACCAACGGCACAAAACAAGGTACATGTGTTCAGCTCCCAGTTCTTCGAGCAGTTAAAAAAGACCACCACGCAAGGATATTCTAGGATTCGTAAGTGGACAAAGAATACGAAACTAGCTGAAAAGGACGTAATTGTGGTTCCAATAAACGAAAATTGGCACTGGTACCTAGCGATTGTGACACTGTCAAGAGAACTTAGGCATACAGCAAATCTTGGAGAGATATGGTTGCTAGACTCATTCGCTAACGAACCAAGAGCTCACGTGGCACCAGTACTGCGCGAATACCTTCATCAAGAGCTTAGTCTCCCCGCGGATGAAAACACTATGCCCGCCCATAGCGTTCCAGTACCACAACAGCCCAATTCAACGGACTGTGGAGTCTTTTTATTACACATAGCAGAATTGTTCTTAAGAAATCCACCTCAAGACCTCCAAAACGCTGACCTGAGCGAGTGGTTCAGACCGAGCGAAGCTATGGCAAAACGACACAAGCTAGCAGTCTTGGTTCAAATGCTGGTCAGCAAGGAAAAACGTGATGTCCTTCCACGCCTATACCTACCCAGGATCCCAACCCCGAAGTACGAGCAGGAAACGCCACAAAAGGACACGAAAAACACACCGGAAACTTCTCTAGTCCCGACAGCCAGTCATCCAGATCAACAGTCCAGTTCTGAGTCCAACTCCGAATCCAGTTCCGAGACAAGTTCTGAGTCTAACCCTCATTCCAGCTCAACATCTGCATCATCAAGCACCACAGGACACAGCATACTTTTACCAGACGTAGTAAATTCTACCCTAAATGGTAAAACCAACAATAAATCGCCAAACACACCGTTGGAGTGTACTCTACGAAACGTGGATGACAACGAGGACTGCTTATCACTAACAGCAAGTTGCTCCATGGACACAGAACAACCAGTTGGAAAGGACAACAAAGCCGAAGAGACGAAGGAAACCTGGCCAGCACAGCTTACCCAAGAAATAGACGATCTCAGGCGGCGCAATCGTATCCCCGGCACACCAATGCGCTTCCGCCGAGTCATACACGGTCATCATTATAGGGTTAATATAACTCGACGTGGCGAAGTCATTATTTTTCATCTGGCGGGAAGAAAGGAGGAGATGTGATGACAAATTTCTTCAGGGATAAATTTATACCACATATTTATTTTAGTTTTCCGCATAGTTTTTTTTTACTTTAATTATTTAAACAAATGAAATATTGATTTTTATTTTTGTTATATTTTATCATCGCATTTTCCTTAAGTAATAAAAAAAAAAAATAATTGAATTTAACCAAATCTTAAATCTAATTTACTTTTCATGCGCGAGGACCAAGCACCCTGTAAGGTTGCATGTTGGCAACGGGACAATCGGATGATCGAACAAACAAGAAAGTACAAGCAACAACAACTCACAAGTAGTCACGTAGGCCACGCGCTGCTTGCTCAAAGTAAAGCAAATGGAAAAATACAAACAACAACAAACTACAAGCAGTCACTAGGCCACGCGTTGCTTGTTCTTGCAACAAGAGAACGAACAAGCACAAGAACCGAGGGTATAAAAGGGAGAACACAGAAAGTTTTTGGACAGTTGGTGAATATCAGAGATCAAGGCAACAGCTAAAGTGCGCCGCGGATTTAAGTCGAAAACTTAAGAAAAGGACATCAGGATTAAAATATCGACAGCGCTGCCAGGAACACAAAGTTGGAGCAGACATCAGCAGGATCAGGATTATCGACAGTGCTGCTCACAGGGATACGAACAGCGCAGCCAACAGGGACGTCAGCAGAGACGTTGGCATCGACAGCGCTGCCATCAGGAACGTCAGCAGAGACGTCGACTGCGCAGCCAACAGGGACGTCAGCAGAGACGTTGGCATCGACAAAGCAGAGTCATCGACAGCGCAGCCAACAGGGAACGTCAGCAGAGACGCCGGCAGAGAACGATACAGAAAACCGCCTTTTGTCCTTCAAGAAAGACGCAGTGGCGTGAGGTAAGTGCGCATAGCATTGTCCTAGTAGAACCTCGTTAGTTTCCGCTTATTTATCGGTGTTCGAGTTTCCACTGCGCCGATAAATAAGAATCCTTGGTCTTACACAGACATATCCTTGAGAGATTTTTTTTTTAAGTTTACATCTTTTATTTTATTATTAGTTAGTTTTCGCTTGTTTATCGGTGTTCGAGTTTCCACTGCGCCGATAAATAAGTTTCCTTGGTCTTACACAGACATATCCTTGATAGTTTTTTTTTTTAGTTTATATTTTTTTTTTGTTCGCTTGTTTATCAGTGTTCGAGTTTCCACTGCGCTAATAAATAAGTTTCCTTGGTCTTACTCAGACATATCCTTGATAGATTTGTTTTTTTTTAGTTTATATCTTTTATTTTATTATTAGTTAGTTTTTCGCTTGTTTATCGGTGTTCGAGTTTCCACTGCGCCGATAAATAAGTTTCCTTGGTCTTACACAGACATATCCTTGATAGTTTTATTTAGTTTTTTTATTTTATTATTAAATAGTCATTTGCTTGTTTATCGGTGTCCGAGTTTCCACTGCGCCGATAAAGAAGAATCCCTGGTCTTGCAGAGACATATCAGTTATCCTTTAGGTTAATAGTTCATTAGTCATTTGCTTGTTTACCGGTGTCCGAGTTTCCACTGCGCCGATAATTAAGTTTCTTTGGTCTTACACAGACATACCTATGATCCTTGATAGTTTTAAGTATATATATTTTATTTTTTTTTAATTTTTGTATTATTCGCTTGTTTATCGGTGTCCGAGTTTCCACTGCGCCGATAAAGAAGAATCCTTGGTCTTGCATAGACATATCAGTTATCCTTTAGGTTAATAGTTCATTAGTCATTTGCTTGTTTATCGGTGTCCGAGTTTCCACTGCGCCGATAATTAAGTTTCCTTGGTCTTACACAGACATACCTATGATCCTTGATAGTTTTGAGTATATATATTTTATTTTTTTTTATTTTTTTTATTATTCGCTTGTTTATCGGTGTTCGAGTTTCCACTGCGCCGATAAAGAAGAATTCTTGGTCTTTCATAGACATATCAGTTATCCTTAGTAGTTTTCGGTTAATAGTTCATTAGTATTCGCTTGTTTATCGGTGTTCGAGTTTCCACTGCGCCGATAAAGGAGTATCATCAGTCTTTCACAGACACATTAGCAGTAACCTTTAGGCAAAGTATAGCCGTACTAGAAATCCGCACGTCACGGTGTCACGAAGGGACAGTGAAGGCATTGAAGATACAGGGGAGCTGAGGCAAAGGCGAATACTCCGAACCAGGAATCCAGGATCCAAGAGTAACATCATATCTTAAGTTTATATAATTTCATACTGAATATATATATAATACAATTTATAACGTTTACAAGAGAAAATAAACATAAACATAAAACCAAATCAGTGTCTCAAATCAATAAATAATTGTACGACCCTGGACACTCGCTGATCTATCCCAGCTATAGATCCTGGGAAACAGGAAGTCGTTACAATATATAAAAGCGTTGGTGCGTATGTATGTAAGAGCATCACGGCTGAACCACTGAAGCTATTCAGTTTTCACTCCATATTCATTCCATATGATTGTGTGGTGCTCAGGATTATTTTTTTGTGTTAAATGCCCCAAGGTGACGCTGGGGTGGAGATAAAAAGTAATTTCTCTGTTTATTTGACCCGAAAACAAATCTAAACGGCTAAACGGATTTAACTCATATCCGGCACACTTGAATCCTATATTAGGTCATGGCATACTTAGTTTTGACCACGCCTCCTCCGCCTCTTTTTGACCTCTTTTGACCACGATTAATTTTAACCAACATAAAAATGAATAAAAACAACAAAAACCAGAATTTCTCCATTACTGCCTACACTTCCGATACTGTGCGGTGTTTTCGCATATATTTGATCCGAAAAAATGCGGTGTTTTTGTGATTTTAGGTTGCGGTTGTATGTATGACTGTTTGCAGCTACAGGCGCGACATCGCAAAAAACAAACAAAAACTGGAACAGAACTCATTGTTTTAGCAAGACGTGTAGAAACAGCTACAAACGTTTACAGCATAGGGGTGTGATTTTTCTTTTTGGTACCCTTAGCCCACATAATAAACATCAGTACATCACATATAAATACAGGTTCTTTTAGAATTTCGGGGGGTTGAACTCCCAAACCCCCCTCTGAATCCGCGCCTGAAACGAACTGTATTTGCATGTAAAACTTGTTTATTTTCTGGTTAAAACAAACCAAAAAGTGCCGCTAAGTAAAAAATAATATTTGCTTTGACAACACTCTAAGAGCCACCGCACACTACAGACTTTTAGTCGGCCGATAGTTTGATTTGTTTTCATGTGGGCATGGTGTCTTATGGAAGTGCGCACACCTAACGATTGAATCAAACCCAACTAAAAAATCAAATAGGAGGTCAGATTTCCACTGCCAAGTGGGTATGGCGTGCTTTGGAAGTCCGCACACTAGCCGATCAAATAGATTGCCAACTGGACATTTTGTTTGTTTTTGTTATAATTTTATTTTTCGTTGAAAAGTGCTACTTTTTGCAGTATGAATAAGTGTTGCCGTTTGCAGATTGCAAATAGGGATAAACAAGTTTTAATTATTGTTATAAAAGATAGCGTTAGTGCCAGCAAAATGTTGAATGCTGCTTATTATTTAATAATCTAATAAAAAAATGTTTAATATGCGGGTATGACCGCACCAAAATCAACAAAATCAACAAAAAATATGTCAGTAACGAAAAATTTTATAAAACTCAAAACAGCCAAATAATTTTAAAACACCCAATGAGAATGTTTCTTAAATGCAACCCCGCAATTGGCAAACTATACGGGCACAGTGTGCGCACCTACATATCTCTTATAACAATAATTAAAACTTGTTTATCCCTTTTTACAATCTGCAAAGGCAACACTCATCCCCATTCATACTGCAAAAAGCAGCACTTTTCAACGAAAAATAAAATTACAACAAAAACAAACAAAATGTCTACCAGTTGGCAAACTATTTGATCGGCTAGTGTGCGGACTTCCATAGCACGCCATACCCTTTTGGCAGTCTACAGATAGTTGGTAGACTTTAAAATCAAGTGGAAATCTAACCTTCCATTTGATTTTTTAGTTGGGTTTGATTCAATCGTTAGGTGTGCGCACTTCCATAAGACACCATGCCCACATGAAAACAAATAAAACTATCGGCCGACTAAAAGTCTGTAGTGTGCGGTAGCTCTAATGCGGCCCATACACACTGCAGCCAAAGCAAAGCTGGAAGTGTAACCTGGAAGTTTTTGACGTTTACAATGATGAAGTCGCAGCGTGTGTGTCGAAGTTACGCAACCGTTTGACGGTTGCAACTCAGGTTGCAGTAAAATTAAAATCATTTAATATTTAGGGGCGGAGCTAAAGTTGCAACGATCTGGTTGCAGCGTTTGTGGGAAAGTTGCATTGTTTTATTGTTTATCGCTACTCATATTTGTCATCACCTGCACAAATTCATTTGATTTGTTCCTAATTCCTAAATAATTTTTAAATTTAAAATAGTAATTTTACTTATGTTTATGCAGACTATTTTTGCAATTGAGAATTGAAGCAACTGATAGCTAGTTACAAGAAAAGTTACAGCGTGTGTGGCAAAGTTGGTTGCTGCAACCATCGCAGTGTGTGTGGTAAAATTTTAGAAAGTTCTGCTTTTTGGTTACACTTTCAGCTTTGTTTTGGTTGCATTGTGTACGGGCTGCATAACACACAGTGTTTAATTTTTCGTATGTCTCCAATCCGGGAATTCCCCTAAGTTTAATGCTTGTTTGTATAAAGACGATGTGCAGACTACAGTTGTAAATTAAATAGTAAGAAGATGGATGTAGTAGCAGTTGGAAAGCAAAGAAAGTGTTTTTCTTTAAAAGGGAAATGTGAAATAATAAAACGTTTACAACAAGGTGTAAAACAAAAGCAAATATGCCAAGAAATGGGCCTCAGCAAGTCAATAATTACTCCAATTTGGAAAAAGAAGGACTTAGTGCTGAATAATTTTGAGCGAAACTCCTCAAATGTTAAGAAGGTTAAAAACCCTTCTTTCTTTTTTACTCAAAAAAGAGCCTGTAATGTCACTATAATCATTGCCGTTTTACAAGAGAAAGCACACAAATTTGGAAATAAAACTTAGTTTCAGCGAATTTAAGTGCAGCGAAAGTTGGATTGTTCGATTTAAAAGACGCCACAACATCACTTGCGGAAAAATAGTTCGAGAGGCGGCTGAAGTCAATGGGAATGTGATCAATGATTGGTTACAAAGCAAGTGGCCAGACATTAGGAAAAATTTTAAAGATGAGGACATATTTAATGGCGATAAAACTGATTTATTTTATAAACTCACTCCTAATAATACACTGCGCTTCTAATAATACAAGAAATTACTCACAGTACTCGTAGTAGCCAATATGACGGGTACAGAGAAAAGAAAACTGTTAGCAATTGGAAAAGCAAAAAATCCCAGGTGCTTTAAAAACATAAAAAATTTACCAATTAATTAACAGTCTAATAAAAAGGCTGGGACAATGGGACAATAATTGTTAATTCTGTTGATATGGGCGAAGATAACTTCAAAGTTAGTATACTGGACGCAATAAATTTTTTACATATGGCATGGTTAAAAGTCAGCAAAACAACAATCGTAATTGCTTTTGACATGGTATTAACAAATGGTAATGAAAAGAGTTAGCTGAGTTCTCACTCACAAACTGGAGACCCGGGTTCGAACCCTTGCAGCGACAGAAAATTATTTGAATTAAAATAATTTTTCTGTACGGCTGTCTTAGGTTCGTTGACATAGAGGCCACGCACTTTAACCAACTACGCCGCGGACTCCACAACTTATAGGCTTACTTATAGGTAACAAATTAAAAAAGAGAAAACTTAGAATATATGAACACGTTTAATTTTTTTATAAACCCTTTATGGATTTACCATTTTTTTAAATTACTTCAACAATTCTATTTTGCACTGACTTCACTTAATTTTTGAATGTTTGAGACTCAATTTCAGACCAAACCTCCTTTATTTTGAGTTTATGGATTTAAGAAAATTTTAAATTTTGTGGCTTTTGATCAGAAATCTTGCAAACCATTATACCCCATAGGTTTTCTTTAGGGTTCAGGTCTGGACTGCAAGCTGGCCATTAAATGGGTTTTAGGTTCCATACATTTTCTTAACATATTCCAGAACCTCCCTGCAAGGCCAGATTCAGAATCCTGGATGTAATATAAGCATGTGTCGCGAAAAAATCCAGAAAATTCGCAAACTGGATTGGCGCCGCTAAAAAACGTGAATTTGAAGAAGTATAAAATGGATGTTTCAAATCGAGTTTCCTATTTAAATTTAAGTCCTATAAAAACTTTTGACTACATCATATCCTAATGTAAAATCGTCCGCTGAACCCAAATATGCCAAAATATCAGATTCTTAAAAAAATTAGTCTTTGATCCAAAATTGGCCTATTCTATTAAGAATTTCGTAATTTTTTCTTTCGATTTTGAAAAAGAAGCTTTACCCTCGCCAAGGTCGCAGCAACTTTCTCAAATTTAAATGCTACAGGATTGTTAGCCATTTTAAGAAGTTTAGGAAAAAACAAAAAATTATCCAAATCAGAACATTTTTATGGCAGATAAACGATTTTTTTGTTAAGCCGACTTATGGGCAAGGATGGAATAATCGTCATTCTGACACGCTATGGTTTCATTACGTTTTGGACTGTTAATCAAGAATTATTTCAGTCCATTTATCTATTGAGGTAATTTAGCAAGCAGATCAAGATACTTGTGTTCAATAAAAAATGTCGAATATCTTAAATTTAATTGGTGAGTTTTATTTTATGACGAATTTGGAGTCGTATTTAGTGAAATGAATTTTCGCGTATTAATGTTTTTAGAAAATACTTTGAGATTCTTTCAAAAAGTATCATTGCAAACGACCGAGCGTCCGTGGCGTAGTTGGTTAAAGTGCGTGGCCGCTACGTCAACGAACTTTGGAAACCCAGGTTCGAATCCCAGCAGCGACAGAAAATTATTTGAATTTTTCTGTACGGCCGCCACCTCTCTGCAGACAATGGCAAACCTCAGAGAGTAATCAAAATGCCATGTAAAGCTTCTTGAGAATAAGAACATTTCGTTCATCGCCGTTCGGAGTCGGCGTTAAGCCTGTAGGTCCATTTCTCGGTCAATTGTGTACAAACTTAATAACACGCACAACACAATTGATCATAAGAAGCTAGGTCAAAGTCCTTTCAAGGGCTGAAATGGCCAGTTATTTATTTATTTTTTTTATTTTTTTAAACGACCGAGCATGTGCTAAGCCGTTTGTTTTATCTAAAGGTACTGTTCAATTTGACGTTGAATCAAGCGTATCGTCGGTGAATTAGTGAGAGTTTGGTCAAATTTATCCATCATAACGGGGAAGAAATCAACAATACAAAATCTTGCTGAAAAGCTGCATTTGGAGTATAAAAATCTTCGTAAAAGTAGAAATCAGCGAAATACTGCACAAAAGGAACTTAAAGAGTCAACATTTATTTTGAAAAAACATTCAAAATACTGTTTGATGTTGTTCCTATAAGGGAAATCTCCAACTAAGGGGATCCCATGAGATTTCTAACATCGATGCAAGTTGTTGGCTCATTGACGAAATATATTTACGTGCTGAGAAAATGGTCACCAAAATTGGTGTCGTGAACGATTGTGCTGAAAGGGCAATAAATTTAATAACACGATTCAATACAAATGTTACCAACATAGAATCCGAAAAACAGTTGACTTTGCAGGTGGTAGAGGACCACCAAAAACTTTAACCATATAACATAACAAAGAATGACAACATATCAAAGAAATCATTTCAAATTTGAAGAAAAAAGAGTGAATTATATCTATTCAAAAATAATTATTGGCTTAAAAGTCGGCTTCACAAGAATATTATTATATTATATCCCTCTACTTCAGATTAACTTCACTATGTTTTCTCAGTGGTAAATCTAGGATTCGCCAGAGCAGGGGGCTGAAACTACAGTTTTGTATACCAAGGAGGGGGTGCTGATACGTCTTTTTGGACTTTTTTTTTATTTTTTTCCCGTACGAAAAATTCTTCAAGGGGGAGGAGGGGGCTGTCTCAAGCCCTTTCAGCCCGTAAGTAGATCCGCCACAGTGTTTTCTGCATATTTGCAATGATGTTTGATGATAACTATGAACAAATTTATGTTTTTAAAGTTATTGTAAATATGCAGAAAACAAAGGGAAGAAAGTTTTATAAAAAAATAAATTTTTCCCAAAAGTCAGCTCAACAAAAAAAAAAAATTGTTTTTCTGCCATAGAAATGGCCCGATTTAATTTTTTCTTTTTATATTAATTTAAAATTGGGTGTACAATAAGACAAGTCTTTAATATTACAACGAAAGCGGAAAATTACAGTTAAAATTATTTACTTAACAACTATTGAATTTAGTTAAAGCTATAAATTAAAAATAAACAGGAATGATGAGTGATTACAATTACAATGAACATTATTATTTTTTAAAATGCATAGAATAGGATAAAATATATATTTATATATATATATATAATATAGGATAATAAAATTAAGGAAAAATTGAGAATGAGAAGAATGAGATTTGAATGAGCAGAAAAAGGAAAAAGAAAAAAGGAAGCAGAATAGATGAGAATAGATAAACTAAAAAAAAAATCAGAGAATTTAAATTTCACTCCAGCGAAGAAAAGTAGGTAATAAGTGCATGTTTTAAGCTGGCGCTAATAGTATTATTTTTCAAATAGTTGGGTAATGAATTCCAAAGTCTAATGGTGCTAATGAAAAAGAATCTACTGCTATTGAGATGGTTGTGTCTAGGAACAATGAAGTTTGTAGATTGTGCGGATTGAAAAAATTGTAATTTATCAAAGAGGTACCCAGGGCGTTGAGTATAAAGAACTCTTTGCAAAAAAGATTATATTACGTCTATTCAAATATTGTTCTAAGCTACAGCCAAGAATATCTTTACTTTTTAAAGAAATATGGTCAAATCTATTGATTTTATAAACATACCTAGCAGCACTGTTAAATGCTACTTGAAGTTTGTGCTGGGAATGAGAGTCAAGTTTACTATAAACGACGTCTGCAAATGATAAATGCGGCATTATTAGTTGCACAAGTTTTCGCCGAGTTTCAAGGGCTATAAAGTCACAAGATGCACGTAAATACCGTAAAGTTCCGTATATTTTACCTAATGTATTTATATAATTTATATAATTTTTTTATTTTTCCTAAACTTCAAAAAAGGCCAACAATCCTGCAGCATTCTAATTTGAGAAATTTGCTGCGACCTTGGCGAAGGTAAAGCTTCTTTTTCAAAATCGAAAGAAAAAATTAGGATATTGTTAATAAAGTAGGCCAATTTTAGGTCAAGGACTAATTTTTTTAAGAATCTGATGGCATATTTGTGTTCAGCGGACGATTTAACATTAGGATATGTTATAGTTAAAAGTTTTTGTAGGACTTCAATTTATACCGGAAACACGATTTGAAACATCCATTTTATACTTCTTCAAATTCACGTTTTTTAGCGGTGTCAATCCAGTTTGCGAATATTCTGGATTCTTTTTCGCGTCACATGCTTATATTACATACAGGATTTAGAATCTCGCCTTGCAGGGAGGTTCTGGAATACTTTTGGAAAAAAACCCATCTACTGGCCATTAAGGGAGAGTTATATTGTGCTGTCTTAACCATTTCAAAGACGCCTTAGATACATGGGTTGATGCATTATCTTGCTGAAAGATGCATTTATCATCATCATATTATAATTTTCTTCCATTAAATTCACCAGTACATCTTTCAACATTTCAGTGTCGGAATAAAACATATTTTATCTTTTCCTTCTGCAGAGAACGCTGTCCAGACTATGACACTTCCGGCTTCAAAGTTGTTCAAATTGAATTTCCTCTTTTCAGAACACATAAGATTATATTTGTGATCAAATTCTAGTCTGATGTCGACATTGAGGCTTCTTCCATTTAAGCCCATTTAAGGAAATATTGGTATTTTGGAAAATAATTTTTGTGTGCTCTTATTTATTTTTTTTTTATTACAAACTGAGGCTTAGAATTAAAATTATCAACCTAGTTAACAAAGCTATTGTGTGCACTTATTGCTAAAACTTTGAAAAGAAGTCAACTGGAAATTAATGCTCAATAGTTCTGGTGGATCTGGTCAATTCTGACTTAAGGATGGATTTTAATTGCTAAATTGTAATGAGAAAAAGTTATAAAACGTTACTATGGAGTGTACTTTTTTTTTAAAATGATTTTGTCTTAGCATTTTCTTCGTATTTATGGAAGATATTGGATCGGTTATTGCTATTAAAAGCATTTCGTATTCTACTTTAAGATTTGTTCAAATGCGAAAACCAATAGCAGGCTACACTTCAAATTTGCAAATAAGCTAATTTTAAATGCATCCACAACACATTACAGCAAAACTCGAGCTAAAGAAGATTTATATGAATTAAATTTAATGCGACTTTTTTTTTCAATTATATTTGACTCTGCCATGATGATATCAAGAAAGATATCAAGGACAAATACAAATGTTGACCTTATTCACAGATTGCTGTTTACATCCGATCCATTTATACAGGGTGTTTCATGAAGTTCTGGCCAAATTTTTCCAGCGTATTCCTTGGCTCATTTCTTGAAGAAAAGTCCACTAGGACCATGTCCGAAAATGCACGGGTGCGAAATGGCAGCGGGTTCAAAATTTTCGGATTGGTGGTCGAAGGGTAATAGGGTAAAATTGCTAACTTCTGAGCCAATGGTCGGATTTGTTTGTTTTTGAGCTTGTTGGAAAGGTTTTTAAAAGATCTTTCCGTATAAAATAAAACAATAATTAGAAAAAGATTAAATAGCCAAGACACAGAGCTTTCCGAAAAAAAAAATGGAAAAAAAAATTAACATAACCTCAATTTGCTCAGCCAGATGGCAGGGAACTTATGTTTTTTTTTCTTTTAAAAGATAGTAATACCGTTTACCTTTCTAAAAATACCAAAACGAAGCTCGAAGGTTTTATCGTTCTAAAGTTATGACCATTTGACTGAAATGCAAAAATGTTTTTTGGAAGCAAAATAACCCCACAATAAGCCCGTAATGCGCTGGAGCACCATCGTGTTGGTAGAAAAAATGATTTCGTACCGCAAAGGGTACTTCCTCGAGGATTTCTGGCATGACTTCTCGCAAAAACTCCAAATAATTTTGCGAATTTAACCTGGGCGGAAGTATTTTTGGCCCAATCAAGGTGTTGTTGATGATTCCAGCCCAAACGGAGACGTCAAATCTGCGTTGAAATGCGTTTTCTTTCTTGTTGTGAGGATTTTCGTTGGCCCATTCATGCAAATTATGGAAATCCAATGGAAATTGGAACGGTAAGACCTTCGGGCTTCGTTTTGGTAGTTTTGGAAAGGTAAAAGGTATTACTATCTTTTAAAAGAAAAAAAAACATAAGTTACCTGCCATCTGGCTGAGCAAATTGAGGTTATGTTACATTTTTTTCCATTTTTTTTTCGGAAAGCTCTGTATCTCGGCTATTTCGTCTTTTTCTAATTATTGTTTTATTTTATACAAGCTCAAAAACAAACAAATCCGACCATTGGCTCAGAAGTTAGCAATTTTACCCTATTACCCTCCGACCACCAATCCGAAAATTTTGATCCCGCTGCCATTTCGCACCCGTGCATTTTCGGACATGGTCCTAGTGGACTTTTCTTCAAGAAATGAGCCAAGGAATACGCTCTAAAAATTTGGCCAGAACTTCCTGAAACACCCTGTATATTCTTTAAGGCAACTAACTAAATATAAAAAATCAAATATAACTCCAAAAGTTCTAGGACTTTTTTGTCAAAAAGTGTACTTAAACACAAGAAGCATTGGTGCAAAATTTCATTACTCTAGCTTTTATAATTTTTCAAAAAAGTCGAAATGTCATCCTAAAATCGAAAAAAGCGCACTGTGCGACGCAGTGAACTAAAGTGGTGAAAACAACCCAAACGCCTCATTTCGTACTGTTCTCAAAAACTCGACCACTCCATGTCCACAATGGAACGCATGTTGACAAAAGATTTGGCTATGCATTCGTTAAAGTTATGGCCTGCTGTCTCATAATATATTATTATTTATTTTACAATTTATTCATCTTCGATATTAGTTCATTAATCCAGTCCAAATAATATGTGACGCGGGTGAAAGCAGCTGGGAAACCCAGTGTACACTCAGCCCTGTGCGAAAAGGAAGCCACACCAATTTGTGTTCTTTCTCTATGATTTTTTTCTGATGTGACCAGTGGACCACCAGAATCTCCTAGGCAGATGGACCGTACTCCTTCACTATAATTTGTATTCAGACATATATTTCCATCGGTAACTCCTTCGCCATAAGTTCTCTTGCATTCCGTATTGGAAATAACTTTATTAATTGCATATTGCAAATTGGTAGCTTCGCTGATGCTATCATCTCCCATGCGACCCCAGCCGGAAGTGATACCTTTCTCATATTCATAAGTTCTATAGTTTGAGCTGCTCGGTGGCAATTTGACGAACCAAACATTTTTAGATGTCTTCACACATGGGATTTTGATCAAGGCAATGTCGTTGCGCAGAGTAAAACTGGAAAAACCCCTGTGTTCAATAACGTTACACATTGTCGGATCTGAATCTTTAAGTTTGCAACCTTTTGACCTAGTAATTTTTTGCGATTCACCTGAGAGACGTTTTGCGTCACCGAAGTACACCGTTATGTAATTCATACTGTAAAAATGTTACAGTGTTCTATAAAGAACTCTTTGTATTTTGATCAAAAACATGATTTACTTACTTCATAGTGCAGTGAGCTGCAGTCAAAACCCAGTTGGTGGCAATCAAGGAACCACCGCACCAAGCAATAATATCCGTGGGTTGAGCTTGTAAGGCGATACCAACTTGGTATCCGAACTCGCTTATTTCGGCATCCTCTCCTCCGGCAATGCGAACACCAATTGTAACCGGTTGAACACGCTTGAGGCGTTCGCGTTCAATGCGAACTGCACGTCCGACCACTGGCATAAAACGATCACAAGAGATGATTTTTTTCGAGCTTAGATTGAATGCTGAAGCGGAGGCCAAAGCCAAAACTAAGACAATTAGAAATTTCATGATGTACTTGGCTAAAACTATACTTCGAGTTTTATTCGATTTGATGTTGATATCAACAATTTCGTGCAGCCGTAACAAGTAAAGGCAATTTCATGTTTATTTAATTTTTACCGGGAAGTATTTCGTTAACCTGTTAACTGGGTATGACGAAATATTTCGTCCTACACGAGGCACAGGGTGGGCCAAAAGCCTCCAAAAATTTGTCTCAAAAGTGCCATTGTGTCTCGGGTAGTGTGGGCAGTGGCTCCATCCTGCTGAAACCACATCTCAGGTCTGTTTTCAAATGCAGGACGTAAAAAAAAATTCTATCATAAATCGATACCGCTCTACATTACAGCACTTCCTTCTTCATTTTCGAAGACGTAAGGCCCAATGATATTTTCTGATGTAATGCCACACCATACTCTTGTATAGCTCTTGGATTTCCAAAACCCCATTCAAATGAAAATGACCTTGTTCTTCTGGTGTTCTGTTCTGGTTCTTTGTTCAGTTGTGAATCTCTCCATTATTTCTACTCTAGGTGTTAGATTATATAAATACAAAAAAAAAAATAAAAAAAATAAACGAAAAAGCTATTCAATTTGTAAGCCCCATGGTGACTGTGGCCCACCCTATACTACTACATTGGGCATGACGACATTCTTCGTCATGGAAATTTGCTGTAATATTTTAAACGCATTAATTTTTTGTAGTAGTTCTTATCTATTAAATAAAACAAAAAGAAAAAAAAATTAAGAAAATAAATAAAATAAATAAATTAAAAAGAAATGAAATTGCTAGAGACCAAGTGAAAAAATATTGTTATAAGATATTATAATACGCATTCAAACACACCACTAGAAATGTATCTCTTATATAAGAAAGATGGTGGTCATTTTGACAAGCTTTATTTTCTCATTGAAATTGTCGAAAAATGTGTCGAAAAATGTGTCGAAAAATATGGAGAAGGACAGCAGTCGTCATCTATTAGTACAGGATGTCCTTCTTTGATACCAAAACCATCTAGACTTATTGGCAGATATTTTGCGGATTACATACCATCGGACTCTTCAAGAGTCAAAGATAACCAGGAGATACAAATTGTGCTATTAAAAAGGCTTTAGGAAAGAATCGAGATTCTGGTATCCCAACTGTGGTGTTACTTTGTGTATGCCGCAATGCTTCAAGGAATATCATACAACGAAATAATTATCTAACCCCCTGTAATAGCACGGTGTCACAGTGACCCCACAACATTTTAGAATCTAATTTTCACCTTTTAAACTTTTGAAAACCTGGCTACTGACACCATGTCTAGCTAGAAGAGGCTTTAAAGACTAGACTTACCTAGTGGAGATATTAGTTAAAGAATTAGTATAGTTTCGGTAGCTGTCGGAAGTGGAAGGTAAAATTTTGTGGGGGCAGATTGACCCTGTACCAGGGGCGGTTCCAGGAAAATATTTCGGGGGTATAGCAATTACATACTGTTTACTTGATATTTACTTGTTGTATAACAATTGATGTTTAAAATCAATATCTTAGTTTTTCTCTAATCAAGAATTTTTATTTAGAATTTTTCGTTGTGAAAAAAAGAAAAAGACAATAAAATTTAGTTTTCAAATAAATGTTTACAAAATATATAAAAGCTGTTTTATATCATCAGCTTTATTGGCGATCCTGTAAAAAAGAACCTAAGCGAGCATTCTATCTCAAATGTGCGACATCAAGCACCGACAATTCGTTTTCTCTGGTTGTATATGCGACTTCTAATTCAAATTATCTGCATCCGCAAAGAGCAGCAACAACAAACTTCGTCAACAAACATCTGCAATTAAGCATCTGCACTCAAGCATTATAACTCAGCAAACTGCATCAAAAGCGATATAAAAACTCCTGCACACAACCTTCCGGATGCTCCTACAATGCACAATCACGTATGCTCTATCGAAAAAACATTATAAATCATATAAAAATCTACACCTAAAAGTTAACACAAAACAAAGAATATCTCTGCTGCATCAGGCCTGCAAACATAATTACCATATTAATTAAATTTGTAATTTTTTTTAAGTGTTATAGATATATATCTTTATTAATCAAATTCATTTACACACGTTAATTAACTCAAATAACCCAAAAAAGAAAAAATTTACATATGTATGTAACTCTCCAGTGAAAATTCCAAACAACTTTATATTTATAATCATAATCTCATAATCTCAATTATTAATGCCGCGTTATCCAAAGAGAAAACGAAGTTCATCTCGTGTCAATCAAATCGAGATCAACACAGAAGAAAATCCCCTCTCTTCACTAAATCCACCCAATTCACTGCTAAATTTACAAATAAGTCAATCAGAGACACCATTATTACAAAATACACATTTTATAACATTACCTACACAAACAATGAATTTCAACAACACTATGCCGTCACAACCAATGCCATTTTTTAGAACAAATATAATTAAATTGCCACAATTCTGGGAAATGCATCCTGAATCATGGTTTGCACAATGTGAAATGCAATTTACACTTAACAATCTCTCTGACGACATTCTTAAATTCCAAAATATTATCACTGCACTTACTCCGGAAATTTTTACTAAAGTATTTGACATTATTCAAAATCCACCACTTCAAAACAAATACACCTTCTTAAAATCAAAGCTTCTCGAAAGATGTTCTCTTAGCGAAGAGTCCCGATTGGAAGCATTGGTTTCAGAAACTCAGATGGGGGACCGCACACCGTCTGAATTTTATCGCGATTTATTACGGTTAAATGGTTCAATGTCAATTGTAAGTTCTGATTTGTTATACAAGCTATGGTTGAGGAAACTCCCTCAACAGCTTCAAATACATTTAATATCATCGGTTTCCACCAATATTGATGAAAAGTTAAACTTGGCTGACAAAATTTATCAAATGTTGAGTAAATCGTCAATTTCTACAGTTTGTGAATCTTCAAGGCAGTCAAATATAGAGGAAACTCTGCAGAACCTGGTCCAACTTACCTCATCTTTGTGTCAAAGTTTTAAAAACTTATCAACCGGAAACACAAATGACCATACAAGGCCTAAATCAAGAGAGCGATCTAGAGAAAGATCATCATCACGTTCAAGGCAAAATTCATCCAGTAGTTCTTCAAATTCTCGATTTCCAATTTGTTGGTTTCATTCTAAATTTGGTAGTAAAGCTTCAAAATGTATTCAACCTTGTACTTTTAATAAACTTGATTATAATAAAAACAAATTTTCGAATTTAAACTAGTTTCTCCCATTATAACGACGACTAATGATGGGATATCTACTCAAACGACAAGTCGTCTTTTCGTTTTTGACAACCACAGCAAACTAACATTCCTTATAGACACAGGAGCAACTGTTTCAATTATCCCTGCATCTAAATTAGAAACAATCGAATCGAAATCAAACACTTTTCTTTCGGCAGCTAATGGTTCAAATATCAGTACATTTGGAACTCAACTTCTTAAATTAGATATTGGCTTACAAAGAGATTTCGAATTTCCTTTCATATTAACAGACATACCCAATCCTATAATAGGAATTAATTTTCTTGAAAAATTTGGGCTTATTATAGACGTTAAAAAGAGAGTAATTATTGACTCTACCACAAATTTTTCAGTTCACGTGTTACCTTCAGTAAATTCGATTTCAAATTTTAAAATTCCAAATTCGACAAACAACTTTGAGAATCTTCTGTACGAATTTCCATCATTAATTTCGGAACCTAATTACAACAAAACTGCAAAGCACTCAACTGTTCATAAAATTGAGACAAAAGGTGTTCTTCCATTTTCGAAACCTCGCCGTCTTGATCCAATTAAACTTAAAGTTGCAAAGTCAGAGTTCGAATATCTTGTAAAAGTTGGAATATGTCGACCATCGAATTCTCCTATAGCTTCACCGCTACACTTGGTGGCCAAAAAAGAACCAAACGACTGGAGACCTTGTGGTGACTATAGGAGACTCAACTGTGTAACTATCCCTGATCGGTATCCGTTACCGCATATCCACAACCTTAGCATTGAACTCCGCAACAAGATTATATTCTCCAAAATTGATCTCGTTCGAGCCTACCACCAGATCCCTGTAGCTGAAGAAGACATTCACAAGACAGCAATAACTACACCATTTGGTATGTTCGAATTCGTTCGAATGCCCTTTGGCCTTCGTAATAGCTCACAAACGTTTCAAAGATTTATAAATGAAGTTTTCTTTGGCCTCGATTTTGTTTTTACTTACGTGGACGATATTCTTATAGCAAGCGAGAACGAAGCCCAGCATTACAATCATTTAAAAATTGTTTTCACACGCCTCGACAATTATGGATTAAATATAAAACCCAATAAATGTCAGTTCGGTGTTCCTTCCCTCGACTTTTTGAGTTATAAGATTTCAAAACATGGCATTCAACCCTCCGAAGAGCGAGTTGAAGTCATTTCAAACTATAAAAAACCCACATCTATAACTCAATTACAAAAATTCATTGGCATGGTTAACTATTACCATAGATATGTACCAATGATAGCAAAATTTTTAAGTCCACTGCATGAAATCATAACTAAAACCAGTAAAATTAAAGCAAAAGAGCTCGTTTGGACAACTGAAGCAGAAAATTCATTTAATACAATCAAATCCAAATTCACTGAAAATACTCTTTTAACCCATTTTGACGAAACTGCTCCGCTTTCAATTGCAGTAGATGCATCAAATATTGCAATTGGAGCAGTCTTACAACAGAACATACAGCAAAATTATGAACCTCTGGCATTTCATTCCAAAAAGCTTACGCCGACTGAAATTAAGTATTCAACATTTGACAAAGAACTCTTAGCAATCTATTCATCAATTAAACATTTTAGGCATTTTTTGGAAGGACGTAAATTCACGATATATACTGATCATAAACCTTTAACTTATGCTCTATATTCAAAAACGGAAAGATCACCTCGACAAACTCGACATCTTGAGTTTATAGCACAGTTCACAAATGATATTCGCTATATTGCTGGTAAAGATAATACAGTAGCTGACACTTTATCTCGTCTACCGGACATTGAAGAAATTTCCGAAAAAGATATAAACTTGCAATGTATTTTTAAGGAACAACAAACCGATTTAGAACTTCAACAATTAATTGCTTCATCAAATTCCAAAAATAATCTCCAACATATAAATGTACCACTTCTAAATCTAAAAATTTGGTGTGATATATCTGATTCGAAATCACGTCCATATGTTCCACTTTCAATGAGAACAGTTATCTTTAAAAAACTTCATGGTTTATCGCATCCTGGAACACGTCCCACAAGAAAATTAATAGTTAGTAAATACTTTTGGCCAAATATGAAAAAAGAAATTAATACATGGGTTCAAAATTGTTTGGAATGTCAAAAATCGAAAATTCATATGTATACAAAATCCCCGGTACATAAAATTGCCATTCCCACTGGTCGTTTCGAGCATATTCACATGGATCTGGTGGGACCTCTGCCTGTCTCTCGTGGTTATAGGTACTTATTAACTATTGTAGATAGGTACACAAGGTGGCCAGAGGCGTTTCCATTACAGGATATTTCGGCTCAAACGGTAGCAAAAACTTTTGTTAACAACTATGTCTGCAGGTTTGGCGTTCCATTAGACATAACAGTTGACCAAGGAACTCAATTTACATCCAAATTGTTTACAGAACTCACTAAAATACTTGGATCTCATAAAATTCACACTTCTGCCTATCACCCACAAGCGAATGGAATGGTCGAAAGATTTCATCGACAGCTAAAATCTTCAATCATAGCTTGTAAAAACACAACGAGCTGGTCTGAACAATTACCTTCGATTTTACTAGGTTTACGTACTGCTGTTAAAGAAGATTTGAAGTGCTCACCATCTGAGTTGGTCTATGGCCAAACACTAAGGATTCCAGGTGAACTGATCATTTATAAGGAAAACAAGGCAACAACTGACAATACTCTAAAAGCTTTAAGAGAACATTTTTCAGAAACACGAAGCAAAATTGTTCACCACAGTAACTCTTCCCGTTTGTTTGTTCCAAATGAATTAAAAACTTGTAAATACGTTTTTGTCAAGGTTATACGTAGATATAATCTTGAAGCACCGTTTGAAGGTCCATTTTTGGTTATTTCACGAAATGAGAAAAATTTTAAAATTCAATACGGTAACTCCATTCGAATTGTTTCAATAGATTTACTGAAACCCGCATATATAGATAATATACACAACACACGCATTAACAACACATTACCATTGGTGAAGAAACAAGTTAAATTTAATATTGTTTAATGCATTCTTTAAATTCATATTATCAATTTGTTCGTTTCACTGGAGGGAGAGTTGTATAGCAATTACATACTGTTTACTTGATATTTACTTGTTGTATAACAATTGATGTTTAAAATCAATATCTTAGTTTTTCTCTAATCAAGAATTTTTATTTAGAATTTTTCGTTGTGAAAAAAAGAAAAAGACAATAAAATTTAGTTTTCAAATAAATGTTTACAAAATATATAAAAGCTGTTTTATATCATCAGCTTTAGGGGGGTTTCAAAAATATTTATGTACATACATAAATATAAATAAATACATACATATAAATTTATATACGTTATATATATACACATAGTACAGGGTGCGGCTAAAGTTACTATATGATGTAAAACAATTGTAACTTCTTTGCTTGCGAGTATTTAACTTTTTCTTTTTTCCTATTTCAGAAATTAAACTTGGGAGAATATTTAAAAATGGAACGCTATACAATTGCGCAAAGAACTAAGATTGTTTTTCTATTCATTGAAAATCATCGTTCGATAATTAATACTCAACGTGCATACAGAAGATTTTATGGTGTAAGAACTGCTCCAACGGGTCCAACCATTCGTTCGTTCGTGAATAATTTTGCTGAATATGGGACTGTCGGAGATTCAAGACGTACGGGCAGACCTCGAACTGGCAGATCGGCCGAAAATATTGATGCTGTGCGACAGAGCGTCGAAGAAAATCCGGAGACATCAACGAGAAGACGATCTTCCCAGTTGCAGCTTTCTGACCGCACTCTTCGGCGAATTTTAAAACACGATTTGCACCTCTTCCCTTATAAAATCCAAGTAGTCCAAAAACTCATACAGCCCGTGCAACGATGGACTTATTAAGACAACAATTTCCAAATCGGATAATTTCTAAAAACGGCGATTTGAGATGGCCACCACGATCGCCAGATTTGACTGCACCGGATTTTTTCTTGTGGGGCTATCTCAAAGACAAAGTTTATGTGAATAAGCCCCAAACCTTGCAGCAACTAAAGGACAACATTCAAGAAGAAATTGATCGTATACCACAAGAAACACTCAACAAAGTTATGGAAAATGCAATAAAAAGAGCACATTTTTGCGTTAGAGAAAACGGTTCTCATTTAACTGATATTATTTTTCATAATTAATGTAAAAAAATAACATAAAATAAACTTTCCTTTTTTTATCATAAATTTTTTTGTTTTTTTCATTCCATTCAATAGTTATTTAAAAAACAAATCATATAGTTACTTTAGCCGCACCCTGTATATTTATTAAGTAAGTAATCAGTAAATCAAATTTTACATGTTTTATATTATAAAATTACATTTTCGCACGTTACTTCCACGTCACGATGCACGTTCAACAACGCCAAACCGTTCAATCGGTCTTCACTTATCTCAACGCTCTAAGAGCGCTCTCTGCCCATAGCTGCTCATGAGGTTCACTTAAGTTCGTTAAATTTTTCTCTCATTCTGCTGCATGACCAGATAATCATTAATGCCGACTTCATTAAATATCATTCGTTTGCGAATATCGTGCATTCAACATTCAATAAAATCTTTTAAAAACGCCTTTTTTGCATCCATTTTTTAAAAACCAAACCACGAGCGATGTGGACACAATTAGAATTTCGAACGAATTTTGAATTGAAAAAATTTTATTACACATTGTCAAACAACGAGCAAGAGCTAACCCGTGACGGACGTGCTCACAAAAATTTTTGTTTAGTATTCAAGTGTACATACTATGACTCAAGCTCAAATTCAGTCTCAACTGACATTCATGAGCGATAATGTGTACCCTACTTAACGGTTTACAGATGCAGAGACTCTGCATGGTCGTTGTGTTATGAAAATATTTGTTAAATATCGGAATAATTTCGAATTATCTAATATATAAAAACGTTTGTGGGTATGTATATAAGAGCATCACGGCTGAACCACTGAAGCTATCCACCTTTCACTCCATATTCATTCCATATGATTGTTATGTCTACACTTCCGATACTATTGAAACTGTGGGTGGTTTGCATATATTTGATCCGAAAAATGCGGTGTTTTTTTGATTTCAGGTTGCGGTTGTATGTATGACTGTTTGCAACTACAGGCGCGATATCGCAAAACAAACAAAACAGAACTCAGTGTTTTAGCAATACGTGTAGAAACAGCTACAAACGTTTACAGCATAGGGGTGTGAATAAAAAATAAATAAATAACTGGCCATTTCAACCCTTAAAAGGACTTTGAACTAGCTTCTTATGATCAATTGTGTTGTGCGTGTTGTTAAGTTTGTACACAATTGACCGAGAACCGGACCTACATGCTTAACGCTGACTCCGAACGGCGATGAACGGAATGTTCTCGTTCTCAAGAAGCTTTACATGGCATTTTGATTACTCTCTGAAGTATGCCATTGTCTGCAGAGAGGTGGCGGCCGTACAGAAAAATTATTTTAATTCAAATAATTTTCTGTCGCTGCTGGGGTTCGAACCTGGGTCTCCAAGGTTCTTTGACATAGCGGCCACGCACTTTAACCAACTACGCCACGGACGCCACGGGGTGTGAATATTTAAAGTAAATTATAAAAAATCAATGTTTTTCTTTTTGGTACCCTTAGCCCATATAATAAACATCAGTACATCACATTTAAATACAGGTTCTTTTAGAATTTCGTGGAGAGGGGTGGGGGTTGAACCCCTCAAACCCCCCTCTGAATCCGCGCCTGGTTGATATAGAAAATTAAGTCAGATTTGTAAAATTTCAAGATGGCCTATCCAATATGGCAGACAAAATTCGCGAAATTCAACCTATTCACACAAAACCTGATACAAAATTTTTTTGACGATTAATCATGAATTTGAAAACATTTTTAAGTTCATCAAACTTATGGTCATGGTTTACGATTTCGGTTCCAAAATGGTTCCAAATTTTGATTTGGATCAAATTTTAATTGATCAGATTTCATCTGAGATTTCAATACGAAATTTTTATGATGATTTTCAATGATTTTAACATTTTTTATATATTTGAGATTTTATTGCTGTTCGAGACCTCACAAATGTTTTTATATCAAAAGTCTTTAAGTTTACAAACTATCTACATCAGGTGACCCTAGTCGCTATGCAAAACTTTCTACATTAGGTGGCTTTAGTCACTATGTAAAACAAAACACACTTTACATACACACAAACATCCAAATATTCCTGCATTCAATCGTCGTCGCATTTTACGCACCCGCACCATCGTCGTCGTTCTCTTTTTGATTCATACACATGTACATATGTACATACCTCGCAATCACCTCATCGTGCTAGCAAAAACAATAACTTTACCACCACCCACTTGCTCTTCGTCATCACTTCGATATTTTTTGGAACAACAACAACAACAAAACAATACAGTCCACTAACGCTATCATCGTATGATCATTTCTTTTACCGCTCATCAAGTCAGCATAGAAAAGTACGTGCAGAAAAAATGCATTTTTTGGGGCACGGCTGCTGCTAAAAGCAACATCAAATACCTGCTTTTTTTGTTTAGAAGGTCACAAGCAGAGCAGCATAATTATAAAATTCAGAGTTCGAGCATCAGTTAAAGTCATCGGTCGCAGCGCGCAAATTTCATCGTCGTCTTTTTTAATATATTTAAACTAAATTCAATTTTGTCAATTCTTTGTTAATTTAAGTTTCAAACATTGAAATCTCATGAAATTATATTTTATAAATAATTGAAGTTAAAATTAAAAGCATTAAATAAACGTGAATTAAAATTGATTAAATTAAATTCTTGAAACAAAATTATTTTCCGGTTTTTTCAATTTTGCAACCATCCAAGCCAGGAAAAGGCTCCTGGCTCCACCAATTGCTATGACTTAAAATTTTACCGACTGCTATATAAACCATTTTTCAATTGCTAATATAACAATATATATGTGCATTTCCATAGTATGGTCTACCGGGATCGAAAATTAAAATGTTAATAAACAAATAATTTTTTTCTAACATTATAATAAGAAATGCATAATTTTTTATAATATAATGCATTTACAGTTTATCTCAGTTGTTATTTTGAGAAAATTTGCCTGAAAACTAAAAATATATTTTTCTTGATCTAAGCTTCTTTTAATGCCTTTTTCTCATTAGTATTTTTTGTTTATATATTTATTTTATGGTTCCTCTCATCTTATGAAATTTCTCTACAAAAGACAAATAAATACTAAAAAAATGAAAAGAGTCCAAATAAAGCTCGATGAACGGTAAATTTTTATTTTGCTTTCATTGATATTATAATATCGCGTTCTTGTACCTGAAGTACCATTTGTTATCAGTACTTCGCGATCGCGTGCTAGATCCCCTGTTAATTCCTAATATATTGGAAACATAAATTCTACCGAATCTACATTTTTTAATAAACACATTGCTACTAAAATGCTATCGAAAACTAAAAAAAATTAAATTTTATTTTTAATTTTCTTCATTTCTTTGCTCCTCAAAGGCGTACGAATGCCGCGTGCTCGACCATGGAATTGCCCATATATAACAATAAAATTTTTCATATACACTCATCGAAAAAAAAAAAATCCACGCACTGCAAAATTTTGTAATACTTCGCTTATGAACTGAAATCATTTCTTCCAAAATTGTGATATGGCAACTCTGTTTTCTATTTTTAATGCACACCTTATTTTACCCTTGTTCGTCAAAAATTTTAACTCGACACGTGTTCCCATCGGCAGTTTTAATCTTAGTGTTTTAATCTCACAATTATTTTAGTGAGTATAATTTACGATGACTTTGTCTATTGAAAACAAAGCTGAAATCATTGCTTTGTTAAAAAATAACGTGTCCAAACGGCAAATTTCACGACAAATGGGAATAAGTGAATGGAGTGTACGTAATGTTATTAAAAAATTATTCGATATTTAAGACATTAGGTCGGAAAAAGGGCAGTGGGTGCCCGAAAAAGGTTACAAAACATCACGAACGTCAAATGAAAAGAATATGTATCGTTGATTAGTGACCGTACCATGCTAAATATTTTGAATAACATGGAATAACCAGCACGTCGCCCTGCTGAAAAGCCGTTGCTGAATTCAAGAATGAGGAAACAGCGCCTACAGTGGGCAAAAACAAACAAAACGTGGTCATACTCGCAATGGGGAAATGTTATATTTTACGACAAATCCAAATTTAATTTATTTCGATCCGACGGAAATGCCACAGTTCGTCGCAGAAAAAGGGAGCGATTTTCGAATGATTGTGCTTTGCCCACTGTAAAACATTCACCCTATTTAATGGCGTGGGGTCCATAACCAAGTTCGGTGTTGGGCGTTTAATTATTCTGCAGGGAACCGTAAATGATGCACAATACATAGAGATTTTAAAAGATGGTGTTATTCCGACAATTGAGGAACTATCGGAACATACCCAAAATGTGTACTTTCAGGATGACTCGGCGACTTTCCATAGAGCCAAAAGGTAAGGAATACACTGAAATGTCAACAAAAATTTCGATATTTTTAATATTTGATTCATTATGAACACTTTAAGGTAATACAACAACAGAATTCTTTGGGCATTGAGTCTCTTACGTGGCCGGGTAACCCATTGAGAACTGCTGGAAAAAAGATTCGAGAAAAGCGGCCAAAGAGCCTCAATAATATGGCACAAGTCATAAGAGACACATGGTATAACGAAATTGATGAAAATTACCTCAAACGCTTATTTGAATCCATGCCCAAACGAATCCACGAGGTTATCAAAAAACGGGGCGGTCCAACGAAATATTAACGGTTTTAATGATATGTAACAATTTCTTTTAGAATATTTTTTTCTCCATTTTAATGTAAAAAGTATAAAACGTAGAATGGAATATGTAAAAAATATATATATTTCGATTTAATTATAAAAAAAAAATAACAAACAAAAATAATTTTGTTCTTAAAGAAGTTTTCCACCAAATAAACACTTTTCAGATTTTTAAGATTATTTTAATTTAATATTATGTTAACCCATTAAGTCCGGGAAGAGCACAATTTTAATATGATGTTTGAGACTTATTTTCTGCTATTAAAAATTGGAATAAAAAATTCCAAACATACCTATTCTACTATTTTTGGGGTCGGTCTTTCGATTGGTGCAGTCGGATTTGCATAATAATGACTTTTGGAACCAATATGGCGCATTTTAATTAAAAAAATATCGAAATTTTTTGCGTTTTTCTTTTTTGTGAATCTTTTTCGCATAAATAAATTTACTGAATCGGTGCCAAACTAAAACCAAAAGTGCACAAAATATCTAAAGTATAACTTTGAATATTTTTTTTTTGGTTTGAATCAACCTAACCTCTTCAATATATCAATACGTAAAAAATTAACGTTATTTGGTAAATTATGAATATTATTAATAAAATTTACATCTCTAATGATATAATTGTCCCAAAAATATATAAAGAAGGGGTTTTGAGATCGCTGATCACGAATTTGAGGTAAGATTTTCAAAATTTAAGATAGCGGATTCAATATGGCCGACCGAATTTCATAAAATCTTCAAAATTACAAGAAAATGTGTATAAGGGAGTTTTTGAGGCCGTTGATCACGAATTCGAAGTTAGATTTTCAAAATTTAAGATCGTGGATCTGTAGCTGATTAAATTTCATGAAATGTCTGAAACCAATGCGATAATGTTTATTATACGGTTTATTTACGATTTACCTAATAACGTTAATTTTTTACGTATTGATATATTGAAGAGGTAAGGTTGATTCAAACCAAAAAAAAAATATTCATAGTTATACTTTAGATATTTTGTGCACTTTTGGTTTTAGTTTGGCACCGATTCAGTTACTTTATTTATGCGAAAAAGATTCACAAAAAAGAAAAACGCAAAAAATTTCGTTATTTTTTTAATTAAAATGCGCCATATTGGTTCCAAAAGTCATTATTATGCAAATCCGACTGCACCAATCGAAAGAGCGACCCCAAAAATAGTAGAATAGGTATGTTTGGAATTTTTTATTCCAAGTTTTTATAGCAGAAAATAAGTCTCAAACATCATATTAAAATTGTGCTCTTCCCGGACTTAATGGGTTAATTAAAAAATGAAATTAATAAAGTTACTTGGCTATCCCAAATAACAGAATTGACTTGCAATCATTATATTATATTATATTAAATTATATTATCATATAATTTACATTTTGGGTCGTGAACGGTTAAATAAAACTGTACCAATAACACTACTCTACGAAATGGAAAAAAAAATTTGCTCCAAGCAGCTCAATAACTTTTTTTAAAGTACTTTGGCCCGCTGATTCCAAAAATTCGAGTTATTTGTAAATTCAATTTTATGCAACATACAGCTATATATAAATATAATATATTCTTCTATATAATATTTTTGTTTGTTTGTATGTATGTATGTATGTTTGGAATAGACTCCTAGACTACTTGACGGATTTTTATAAAACCTATATCAAACGATTCCTTAAATTACTGCGCTGAAAATGGGCTATTTTAATTTTGCCACGCCTCATTTAACCGCCCACAAATCAATAAAAATGCTATATTTCCGACGGTTTAGCCCGTATGAGACTAAAATTTGGTAGTTAAATGTGTATGCCAACTGTCGGCAACTAAACGAAAAATTGGATGCCACACCCTCTTTTACCGCCCATAAATTAATGTAAATTTTATATTTCAAACGGTTTTGGTCGTATTTGACTAAAATTCAATAGTTTGGTTCGTATGCTTACTGTCAGCTAATGTATTAAAAATGCACGTAGTATCATTAGAGCTACGCCCACTATTCATAAATCCTGATATGTAAATGCTTTCATAATAAAATATGCTATGTAGTTAACCTAATGTTTTCCCAACGAGCGCTCTTACATTTGATATTGGATTCAATTTATTATATTTAGCTACATGCATGAACACACGCAAGATACCGTGACTTATGTAAGAGCATACGGAAAACCAGGGGCCAAATCGCCGCATCCGTGACGCAGGCGCGGATCCAGGGGGGGTTTTGGGGGTTCAAACCCCCCCCCCCCCCGAAATTCTAAAAGAACCTGTATTTAAATGTGATGTACTGATGTTTATTATTACTTATTTATTACTTTAAATATTCACACCCCTATGCTGTAAACGTTTGTAGCTGTTTCTACACGTATTGCTAAAATACTGAATTCTGTTCCAGTTTTTGTTTGTTTTTGCGATATTGCGCCTGTAGCTGTAAACAGTCACACATACAATCTTAACCTGAAATCACAAAAACACCGCATTTTTTGGATAAAATATATCCAAGCACCGCACAGTCTTAATTTAAAAACCCTCAGTTTCGATAGTATCGGAAGTGTAGACTTAAAATTCCTTTTTATACAGTAATGGAGAAAAATTCCGGTTTTTGTAGTTTTTATTTATTTTGATGTTGGTTTTATGTTGGCCTTTAAGATTTGTATTCGAGTCAAATAAACAGAGAAATAACTTTTATTATTATAATTATCTTCACCCCAGCGTCAGCTTGTGGTATTTAACACAAAAAAATAATAATGAGCACCACACAATCATATGGAGTGAAATGTGGATGGCTATTTTTTTCGTAGCAAAGTTTTTTCCAATAAGTGAAATAATTTTTTCACATATTGCAGAAAAACACAAATTATAACCTTCTTTTGAAAAACCAGAGGCTCGAAATAGATTTTAGACTAACGGTTTCTTCCCACGCCTACGATTTTTTGAAAAAAAAATTATCCCGCTCTAATGTATATAAAGGGTGGTTAAATTTTAAGGGCCGATGTTGAATATAAACCACACCTAAATGTCAAGTTTTTTTCTGCATTTCATTTGACATTTCTCAATTTCAGACTAACTCAATTTGAACCGGTTAAGTTATTCAGGCTTTGTGTAAAATTAAAGGAAATAAAAACACACTAATTTTTTCCTGTCGGGAAAAAAGCCGAAGCTCAAAAAAACCCGACATTTATTTAAGTCTTTTCTCTTTGATGGTCTTTTTGCAACTGATTGACCGCCTGTCGTCGACATAGTCTCCGAAGTCTGTCAATCATAATGCGACAAAACTACAATAAAACTTATTTATGATATAAATACAAATTACAATAAATGAGTTTTATACAGGCTTATTATGAAAATGAGCTTTCAAATCAAAATGCATATCGAGCACTTCGTGATTTTTTCGGTCAATTTAATCGTCCAAATGTGCGTACAATCGGAAAAATCGTGCAAAAATTTGAACAAACCAGGTCTGTAAGAGATGTGAAAACACCAGTGCATGCTCGTACAGCTCGTACTGCAGAAAATATTGCTGCTGTTCGCGATAGTGTGGCTGAAGAGCCGTCCACCTCAACTCGTCGTCGTGCCCAACAATTGCACCTCTCACGTTCGTCGTTGATGAACATTATGCATAAAGACTTGCATTTACACGGTCAGAATGGTGGCAAGAAATGGCAACAGTGGATGATCAATTTTCGAAGAAAATCATCTTCAGTCATGAGGCACATTTTCACCTCAGTGGATTCGTCAATAAGCAGAATTACCACATTTGGGCGAATGATAATCCAAGAGTGATTGTCGAAAAACCAATGCACCCACAAAGAGTGACTGTTTGGTGCGGTTTATGGGCTGGCGGCATCATCGGGCCGTATTTTTTCCAAAATGAGGCTGGTCAGGCAGTTACTGTGAACGGTGTTCGGTAGCGTGATATGATAACGAACTTTTTATGGCCCGAATTGGAAGATATGGATGTGGACGATATGTGATTTCAACAGAACGGTGCCACTTGCCACACAGCTAACGAAACAATGGCTCTTTTGCGCGACAAATTCAATGGCCGTGTTATCTCACGTGGTGGCGATGTCATTTGGCCACCAATCATGTGATTTGACACCGTTGGACTTCTTTCTTTGGGGTTATTTGAAAGAAAAGGTGTACGTCGATAAGCCAGCAACAATTCAAAAGCTAAAGGATGAGATAATTCGGCGGCGGGGTGCAATAAGGCCGAATTCGGCTTTATTTCGCTTTAAGTGGAAATAAGGGCGAATTTGCGGATTCGGCCTTATTTCCATTTGAAAAAGAAATTAAGCCAATTTGGCCTTATTTCCCTTTAAAAGGAACCAATATTAAAACGCCATCAAATAAGTTTTTTAGTTTTATTTAATGAAAAATTAAAGATATAAAGTATTGGAATAATTGTACTTTAGGGCCCATGGTCCTTTTTTCTTTTTTTCTAAATCTGCATTTGCAGCTCCTAATGCACATGTTGCAAAAAAAGGTCGGTCTCAAATGGTTTAGGAGATAAAAATCGTGAAAGTTTGAAAAATGTACATATTTTGGAATAATTGCACTCTAGGTACACGCTTCTTTTTTTTTTTTTTTTGTTTTTTAAATGTGTATGGAACTTCTAAATCTAATGCTGCAAAAAAAAAATAGGTAGGTCTCAAATGGTTTAGAAGATAAAAATCGTGAAAGTCTGAAAAATTTACATATTTTTTTATTGAGAAGACTAGGATATCTTATTCTAATAATAGAAATATATATCCGTTTAAAGCAAAAAATATGATCGTTTAAATGCTAAAAAACATACATCTTTTTGTAAAAGGGTCGAGAAAAAAATGTAAAATATAAACGTAAAAGTTATGAATGAAAATTTATAAAATATGCGCGATTTTTACTAAAATTTTTAATGAAGCTTTAATATTATAAAGAATGAGCGCCGCAGGTTTATAATAAATCGCCGCGATTTTTAAAAAAAAATTTTATAATATTCCTTATATATTATTATATTCCTTTATAATATAATATGAGCGGCGCTCATTCCTTATAATATTAAAACTTCTTCACCTTCACTATTGAACTACTACTAATAAATTTTTCGCGTTGATACGAAAACAAGCACATTGAGGTTGAGAATGGCAACTGTTCTCTTGCAAATTGAGTACCTACGCTGAGTCCAGTAAATTTTCAAACAACCGACGACATGGTGCGTACTTTTTATTAAAAATAATTAAAAAAAAATAATCCTTAGCTTGCAAAAATTATTTTTCGGCCTTATTACCATTTTGCTAAATTTTTTTTAGGCTTTATTTCCTTTTCAAATGGAAATAAAACCAAATTCACAATTTCGGCCTTATTTCTCTTTGAAAAGGAAATAAAGCCAATTCGGCCTTATTGCCGTTGGCCTTATTGCACCCCGCCAATTCGGCACATTAATGGCATAGAACCTCACTTATGCCTCAGAGTCATCGAAAATTTGGACCATCGGATGGAGGTGTGCCGCCGAGGTCGCGGCGGCCATTTAGCCGATATTTTGTTCCATGCATAATTGAACCATACCAATATTATCATAATAAAAAGAAACGACAATAATTTCCTTAATAATCTGTGTTTTATTCAAAATCAACATCGGCTTTTAAAATTTAACTACCCTTCATATATATAACGTACATAAATATTTTTGAAACCCCCCCCCCCCCCGAAATATATTCCTGGAACCGCCCCTGCCGTGACGTAACGGCTTTCGTATGAGAAAAAATTAATCGTATGAGAATCTCATGACATTAATATCGTATCTCATGAGATTCTCATACGATTAATTTTATCTCATACGAAAGCTGTTACGTTCACGGATGCGGCGATTCGGCCCCAAATCTCTTCATAACTTTCACTTGCAATCCAACTTGGAGGGAGATAAAGGACAAAGGCTTTTTCGAAAACCAGGTAGTCAAAAATCGACCCGATTTATTGGCAAGGAAATCTTTGGTCCGGTTCCATATTGTTCCATATTGTCCGTTATTGAAAAAAAATATTCAGCGCACATATTAATGTTGAGTTCTGCAATTTAGAACAATCGATAAAATACATGTGCAACTACGTCAATAAGGTTCTGAGGCTGCTATGTCGCGCTTCTAAATCAAAACACGAACGATAAAGTGACTGCTTTTCAATCAGGAAGGTACATAAGCAGTAATGAAGCATTTTGGAGAATTTTCGGTTTCCCTATTCACGAACGACACCCTGCAATTCAACAACTTAGTGTGCATCTTGAAAATGAACAACGAGTGTACTTACCGCAAGAAAATGTCTTACAGCAGGCACAAGCTGCAAAAAACACAACATTGACTGCGTTTTTCATCCTTTGCCAAACAGATTCGTTCGCACGCACATTACTTTACGCCGAAAGTCCATCCTTTTATACTTGGAGTAACAACCAGTGGATTAAACGAAAACGAAGAAGTCCTGTAGAAAGCAATCCTAATATTTTTAGACATGAAACATTAGCAGGAATTTACTCTGTTCATTCCACTCAACAGGAATGCTTCTATCTAAGAATGTTACTTCTTGAAGTCAAAGGACCTACATCATTTCAGGATTTGAAACGAGTGGAGGGAGAAGTTTGCACAACTTACAGAAAAGCATGCTTGAAGAGGAGCCTTCTTGAAGATGATGCACAATGGGAAGCTACTATGACCTAAGCATCGCTTTCAAAATCACCATCAAGCCTCAGAAGTTTGTTTGCAATTTTGTTGCAAGTTTGTTCTGTATCAAATCCCTTACAGTGTGGCATATCCATAAAAACAGCTTATCAGAAAACTACAAGCACCATGCCGAAATATAAAACAACAATATCTCTATTGCTGATATAGAAGACAACGTTCTTGCTTTGGGAGGAAAAGACCTTTTATCATTTGGATTCGTCGAATTTCTGTTGCCAAAACAAAAAATTGTTTACTCAACAATTGTCGACAGCGCTATGCATAAAAAAGGTGGATTGTTTTTTTTTTGGATGCACCAGGCGGCACTGGAAAAACTTTCCTATTAAAAATGTTACTCGCTGAAGTTCGTCAGCAAGGGCAGATCGCTGTAGCGGTTGCCTCTTCTGGAATTGCAGCAACCCTGTTACCAGGAGGAAAAACAGCATACGTAGCATTCAAATTACCTTTGAATTGAGCCGCAAAAGATACTCCAAAATGTAACATCAGTAAAAGAACCGGTCTTGCTAACAACCTTAAACAGTGTGACCTAGTAGTATGGGACGAGTGTACAATGGTTCATAAGACAGCACTAGAAGCTTTAGACAGAACATTGCAAGACATTCGAGAGACAAAGCACGTGATGGGTAAAGTGGCGTTGGTTTTAGCAGGAGATTTTAGCCTATTGTTCCGAGAGGTAGAGCCACCAGGAGTTCCTCCTCTTAGCCTCAGCCTAAAAGTTGGAGCACCTATAATGCTATTGAGAAATTTAGATTCACCAAGACTTTGCAATGTCACCAGGCTCTCGGTTAAGAAATTATTTCCAAATATTTTTGGGGCTTCTATTTTAACAGGGTGTGGCAAAGGAGATGACGTTTTTCTACCTCGCATCCCCATTATACCCATTATACCAACAGACATGCCATTCCAGTTCAAGAGGCTGCAAGTTCCAATCCGTCCGAGTTTCGCCATGTCAATAAACAAATCTCAAGGACAAACACAAAAAGTTGCAGGACTTGACTTGACCGAAAACTGATTCGCTCATGGGCAATTATATGTCGGCTGCTCACGTGTTAGGAGTCCAAATCATCAATCGAAATACCGTTTTGCTATTAAATAAAACAAAAGTACCCCTTTTTAATAGTGAGAGAAATATTTTAAAAACCCACTTTTATTGTTTTTATCTTTATGCGATACAATTCGATACAGTTTTTACTGTTCAGATAAGATTGCAATGTATGTTAAAATTTAGAAATAATTAAGAGAAGAATTGTATCTTCGATGCGATTCAGTACCATCTTCTCGTATGAGAAACCAGCAATAGTCACCCATCATCTCGATATCCCACCTTTCTTGATAGCGCTTTTCGATTGCCATCATATCCTGGTGGAACCGCTCACTGTGCTCATCGCTCTCCGCGTTTTCCGGAAAAAAAACTGAGATGCGAGTAGAGGAAATGTGTTTTCAATGACATATTGACATCTGTTGATTGAAACAAAAAGTTTTTCATTATAAACTTAACTCGATATATTGTAAGGAATTGTAATATATCAAAGTACATACTTACTTATTTTTTTATATTTTTCGAGCTAATTCTGGATAAGTTGATCGTATTGAGGACTTTTACAATTTCCAAGGAAACCGCTGACAACATCTTGGAATGCTTTCCATGCTGCAATTTCATCTTCCGACAAACATTTTGGAAAGAAGCTTCCTTATTTGTAGTCCTACAAAGATGCCTTCCTTTATTTTTACTTCTGATAGTCTTGGAAATGTATTTTTCAGGTAGCTCATTGCGTTCAGATTGTCTTTTAAGGCCTTTACAAAGTTTTTCATTAAACCTAGTTTTATGTGCAGCGGCGGGAGACCTATTGGAATCGAAGGTTTATGGTTGCCATTATGTATCTAACAGCCTTGGGACTGTATTTGCATCCATTAACGAACAAGCGCCATTCAGTCGTATCGTAACTCTGACCGAGTTCTGTAAACAGGCCATGTACATCAGCGCAGTAACAAATTCCGTCATCCCTGGAGCTGAAAAGTTGAAATGCTTCATTCGAGATTCATGCAGCTCTGCATCTTGTTTGCTCAATTTTATGTCACGTATCCAATCACTTAGTTGAGGTTGCGATAAAAGGCGTGGTTAATTTGTTGGTACGTTCGGGATGAACTCACTTACAGTCGAAACTTTAGAGCTGCTCGATTCTTCTGAATGTCTCCTTCGCTTCCTGCTTGCTCTCTAAGTCGGGACATTTTGGCACTGGTAGCTTGTCAGCGTGTGGAACTGGTTTCGTCACCGACAGTGCATACTTTATGTTTAGTTTTTATTCAATAAACTGACACAGTGAAACTAAAAACATCGAGTATATTTCAGATAAAGAGTTCGATAATTTTGATAAAATATGTGTTCATACAAGTCTGCAAACAATTTCTAAGTTGTATTTTATATTCTAGACTTGACTGAATAAATCCAAGCCCGATTTTCAAAAATGTTTAAAAAATTCAAAATTTAATGATATTGACAAAATTTACTAAAATAATTCTAAAAAATTCATTTTTTGTTGGATTCCTACAAACTGTTAAAATAGCACAGTGTTCCTATTTTAAACTGTGCTTAGATACCTCATCTATGAATGAAAAAAGGAAAAACTTTAAAAATTTAATTTTGGAACACATTGGATATTACAGTTAAATAACGGTTTATCTAACATTTTTCGCAAAAATTACAGGTGTGCAAGGTACAATTTTGCTTTTTACGCCCAATGTACCGGTTCGATTAAATTCATATGTATTAATGAAAAAAAAGTACAAGTTTATTCTAAGCAATGAAAAAAACAAAACATGAAAATCGGGAGATTGTATCAAATGCTAGAGCTGCTAGGGCAAGATCATTTTTTCGAAAAAAATGCAAAATTTAATTTGCAAATTACTCGAAAACAGCTCCGTCGATTTGAAAATAGTTTGGAATCAGCGGGCCAATATCTTTTTAAAAAAGATCTTGAGAGGCTTGGAGCAAAATAGCTGTTGAGTAATTTTATCAAAAAATGAAAATTTTAATTTTTTTACAGAAAAGCTGCAAGAAATAATAGAAAAATTTTTTAAAAAATAAAAATAAATAAACTGGCCATTTCAGCCCTTGAAAGGACTTTGACCGGAACTTCTGATGATCAAATTGTGTTGTGCGTGTTATTACATTTTTTAACACAATTGATCGAGATCTGAACCGATCGACTGTTTTGTGTCGACTCCGAACGGCTAATGTGCATGTTCTCTTAAACAGAAAAATTAATTCAATTGAAAAAAACTTTCTGTGTCAGATGGAATTGAACCAGGGTTCTTTGGCGTATGGGTCACGCACTCTACCCACTGCGTCACTACCGCCACCATTCACCGAAAAACTTTTCCATTATCTCTTACCGTATTCCTGTAAAAAAAATTTAAAATTTTCACTCGAATATCGAGCACGCCAAGAGGGAAAATGCTTTAAGTTGATTGTTCATCTTACTTACTTACTTATCTGGCGCTTACAACCGTAAGTCGGTTTTGGCCTCGTATAAGAAATTGCGCCAGCCATTTCTGTTCTGCGCTTGCTGGCGCCAGTTGGAAACACCAAGTGTAGTCAGGTTATCCAACACCTGATCCTTCCAACGAAGATGTGGGCGTCCTCTTCTGCGTTGACCACCACCGGGCACCGAATCATGACCTAGCCAGCGGAGCCGCTCGATTTTAATACGCTTAACTATGTCTATGTCAGCGTACAGCTCATACAGCTCGTGGTTCCATCAAATTCGGTACTCGCCATTGACGCAGATTGGACCGAAGATCTTACGAAGGATCTTTCTCTCGAAGGCTCCCAAAGTCTTTTCATCAGAACTGCTCAACGTCCAGGTTTGTGCTGCATATAATAGGACGGGCATGATTAGTGACTTATAGAGCGTGAGTTTTGTTCGTCGAGAGAGGGCTCTGCTTCTCAATTGCCTACTCAGCCCAAAGTAACACCTGTTGGCAAGAGTTATCCTTCGCTTTATCTCAATACTGACATCGTTGAAAGAGTTTACGCTGGATCCCAGGTAAACGAAGTCCTTAACAACCTCGAAGGAGATGTTGTCAACAGTGACGTGGTTTCCAAGACGCTGGGACTGTTTATTTGTTGACACTAGGTATTTCGTCTTATCTGCGTTCACTACAAGAACCATTCGACTCGACTCTTTCGCTAACCTGGAGAATGCTGCGCTGACTTCGCGCGTATTATGGCCAATGATATCGATATCATCAGCATACGCCAGCAGCATAATACTTTTGTAGAATATCGTGCCGCTGCGTCTCAAATCAGCAGCTCGGATGATCTTCTCCATCATAAGGTTGAAAAAGTCGCACGATAAGGAATCACCTTGTCTGAAACCTCGTTTGGTATCGAATGGAGGAGTGAGGTGCTTTCCAATTTTAACTGTGCTGCTGGTGTTGCTCAGTGTCATTCTGCAAAGGCGGATGAGCTTTGCAGGAATACCAAATTCAGACATGGTGGAATATAGATGATTCCTTATTGGACTGTCGAAGGCGGCTTTGTAATCGACAAAAAGATGGTGTGTGTCGATTTGTTTTTCTAGGGTCTTCTCCAAGATTTGTCGTAGCGTAAATATCTGGTCTATGGTGGATTTGCCAGGTCTGAAGCCACACTGATAAGGTCCAATCAGCTGGTTTACGATGGGCTTCAGTCTTTCACATAGTACGCTCGACAGGACCTTATATGCGATATTCAGAAGGCTTATCCCACGGTAGTTGGCACAAATTGTGGGATCGCCTTTCTTGTGGATTGGGCAGAGCACACAGAGGTTCCAATCGTTTGGAATGCATTCTACCGACCATATTCTGCATAGAAGCTCATGAATGCATTTAAATAGAGCTTCGCCTCCATTCTTCAAGAGCTCAGCAGGTAAGCCATCGGCTCCTGCGGCTTTGTTGTTTTTAAGCCGAGCTATAGCTTTCAAGACTTCACTATGGTCGGGCAGCGGAACTTCAACGCTATCGTCCAAAACTGGGGATTCCGGGATATCATCTCTATTGGCGGGATTGTTGTCGTCGTCGCCATTCAGAAGCCTAGAGAAGTGTTCCCTCCACATCATCAGTGTACTCTGGATATCTGTCACTAGATTCCCATTTTCATCCTTGCAGGAAGAGGCCCCGGTCTTGAAACCATCGGCCAGGCGTCTTATTTTTTCGAAAAATTTTCGGACCTCATTCCTGTCACCATGCATCTCAATTTTCTCGCACTCACGCATTTCCGCTTCCCTTTTCTTTCGCCTGAAAATGCGTCTCTCTTCCCTCCTCTTCTCTTTGTATCGCTCCTTAGCAGCACGCGTTACAACCGACTGCAGGGTGGCTTTGTAGGCGGCATCTTTTTCTGCAGTGACGTCGCGACACTCTTGGTCGTGCCACTGGTTTCGGCGAGGGCGGTGATAGCCAATCACCTCTTCGGCAGCCGTACGCATAGAGTGGGAAATATGATTCCACTGCGCGCATATATCGTCGATCGGAGGAGTGCTTTCTTGAAGCAGGAGTGAGAGTCGAGTAGCGAAGTCTTCGGCTGTTTGCTTTGATTGCAGCTTTTCGACGTCTAGCTTTCTCTGTGCTGGGTTGCGCGCATTCTTGGTTGCGCACAGGCGTGTACGGATCTTGGCTGCGACAAGATAATGATCCGAGTCTATATTGGCACCACGGATCGTGCGTACATCTAAAACACTAGAAGAGTGCCTTCCGTCAATCAAAACGTGATCAATTTGGTTGCGCGTCTTTTGATCAGGAGACAGCCAAGTTGCTTTATGAATATTGAGATGCTTGAATCTAGTGCTACTAACGACCATGTTTCGCGCTGCGGCAAAGTCAATCAGCCTCATTCCGTTATCGGAGGTATTGTCGTGGAGGCTGAACTTTCCGACTGTTGGACCAAATATATTTTCTTTTCCCACCTTGGCGTTGAAGTCACCAAGCACGATTTTTATGTCGTGGCGGAGGCTGCGCTCATAGGCCTCTTCAAGGCGCTCGTGAAGCTGTCTTTGGTCTCATCGTCCTTATCTTCTGTCGGAGCGTGCGCACAAATCAGGCTTATGTTGAAAAATCTTGCCTTGACACGGATTATGGCAAGTCGTTCGTTCACAGGTGTGAATCGCAGAACATGATGTCGTACTCTCTTGCCAACCACGAATCCGCATCCAAATTCGTGCTTCTCCGCATGGCCGCTGTAGTAGATATCACAGGATGCTTGCCGTGAGCAACCCTGTGCCTTCCATCGCATTTCTTGGATTGCAGTGATATCAGCCTTGTATCTTTCTAAGATATCTATCAGTTGGATAGAGGCGCCATCCCAATTAAGGGTTCGGACGTTCCAGGTGCATATCCGTAAATCATTGTCAGTTTTTCGTTTGCGGTAGTCGTCATCAGATTTGGGGATCATTTTTATCTTATTTCTTTGTCGTTTCATTGAAATTTGTTTTTACGTGGTGGGCATCAAACCCAACGCACAACCCTTTAAAGGCAGGGGGAGCCCGCCGCTCAGATTAGCCGTCAAACTAACGGTTGCCAGTTTGCCGTTTCTAGAGGACACCACGCAGAGGTTTGAGTCGACTTGAGACGAGTTCGACATGGATAATGCTGGCCTCACCAGGTTGAGGCAGTCAGACACGTTGCCATGTGAAGATCGCCCCCTTGACCCTCACGCGTTGCCTTGTGAGGATCGTCCTCCAAATTGTTCATCTACTTGGTATTTATTTTCTTTTATTTGAAAGTTCAGCCAAATTATTATGACTAGTATCGCCTGTGGCCGAAATTCGGCCATCTGTTTCTGTAAGGTAACGAAACTCAAGTTGTTTTTCACATACCTTGCTTACCTTGACGCTATGAGGAAAATTGTGGTAAAGGACAAAAAAGGAAGCATATATCAATCAATAACAAATATTTATTCATTTAAAGTAAATAAATAAATTAAAAGTAAAGTAAATAAAGTAAAAATAAATAAACGGTGGAAAAGTATAACAAATAAATCAAGATAAATGATAATCCTCAAGATAATAGAAGCAAGCAGCAGTTTTTTGTTTTTTTAACGCTGAGAGGTATTGAGAGAAAGCAACAACAACAACAACAACAACATCAACAACGACAACAATAATGCTACTCAGCTCTTTTGAAGTGTTCGCGTCACTCCCGCATTCTACTCTTGCTTTTGTAAGCTACAGCAGCGATATTCAACAGAGACTTGTCGCTTTGTAGTTTCTCATTGTCCCATTGGTAAACAAAGCGTTTTACATTTGCTCAGTTTTACTTATCTTAATGACAACATATCCGAATAAAAATTATATTGTGCAAATCTACTCGAAAATACCTATCCATCGATATAAGTATTATGTGAATATGTTGAAGGTAACACAGAAAAAAAGGGAACACAAACTTTTTGTTTGCCTATTAATCTATAGATAAACCTTCCACTCTCGGCAACTTCCACAAAAAACTTTATCAAAATATGTATTGTTTAAAAGAGAACTTTTAATTTTAATTTTTCCGTATTTTTTTTGAAAAGTGACTGGTTAAAAAATAAACAGTTTGTTGCGTTTATCTTGAATAAAACTCATAATTTTAACAATAAACAAAGAAAGAATTAACAAAGCTCTAAGTATAATTGTGTTAAGTGGTAAGCTAGGAATGTATCAAACGCAGACCTGTCAGACCGATTTAATCTGATCATATTTGCATAACTAATAAAAATAAAGCGTCGTCCTTTTTCTAATTGAATTTCCCCGTTAAATAAATTTTTATTTTATAAACGTCTGTTACTCGTTACTATGTATGTACGAATAAATAATTTATGTATTAAAGAATTAACGGCTCTTACTAGATTACTTAGTTATTTATGTAAATTCCCAAAAGAATTCGGCACTTGTTTATTTTTTTGAAAGGACGAACAATCAATAGGTAGCACTGCTGCTTCAATCAATGATTGAGGTGCAAGCAAATGATGTGGCAAAAGGTACCAATCATGAATATTGAATCAAGACCAGCAGTTTTATAAACACAATAATCATCAATTTATTTATTAGTTAAAAATTTCGTGCTCCATTAGCTTTCAGTATTTTATAAAATCATTCAACTGGTATCTAATTCAATTTGAATCTTGGGGTGTGCGGACAAAAGGTAATAAAGAATACCTGTGTCTGCTAAATTTGATTGATTAAATTTTAGCAGTAGGTGTCTTGTCTGCTGTTAAGACATTTGGCAAAACATTCTGGGCAAATGGTTAAGTTGGAGGCCGAAAACTAGAGATTCAGACAATCAACCAAAATAGCGCAACAACCGCATTTATAGGGATGGATCGATATTCTTAACTTTTTAGTTGATAAGTCCGGTATAAAACTGGCAATTATGTTTAAAACGTCAGTCTCTCAGTTAACGTCGTCAGCACTGTGAACAGCAACGTAGTTAAGGGGAGATGGTCAAACAGTTCATGAAGTCAGTATATAATATGGTAAAGAGCTATACAAAAATAGATCTTGAATAGTGTACACTAGACCGGATCGAAAAAAGTTCACGTGCCGGTGTCACAAATAAGAGTTTAGGTCGAAAAAAAAAATATTTTTGTGTACTATTTGTTAGCTAGAATGTTTTGAAGCCCTGGTCGAAAAAATTTGATGGGACACCCCCAAAAAAGGTATAAAGTTGAAAGGGTCGTAACAAGATCTTATTGTTTTAAATATTTTTTGAACAACAGTGTGTTCCAAATTAAATGTTCTTAAAAATGTTTTATTTTTTATTATATTAAATTATTATAATAAAGTATAACATTTGAAGAATATTTAAAAAAAATTTTTGTTAAAAAATAGAGAGAAAAAACGGATTTGCTGTAGGTCTCCGCAGGTGCCTCGAAAAAAAGTTTTTGTGCGGTGACCAGCCTACAGCACCACTGGATCATCTGAAACCAAAAAATCAAAATGCTTTCTTTAGTTTTTTACTTTATCTCTCCAGTCACGTCGAGTTTTTTTAAATTTTAACATTTTTTAATTTTTTGCATTATTTTTAAGCCATAATGACGATTTTTGACGAAAAAAATCTATATATTTGTTATTGTAAAATTGTAAGTAATTAAAAAATTCGACGACGCTAGGGAGCTACTTATATGTTGAATATACATATGTACAAAATTTCAAAATGATCGGTTCAGTAGATTTTTCTGTAGGCTGGTCACCGACTTAAAAAATTACATGTTTGGGAAAATCGATTTAAAGTTTTGTACACTAATCAACACTTAGTTGGAGGTACGGTCATTCAACCTACTGTAACTGCGTTAGTTTTACTCCGAATGACTTAAATATTTAACACAATATTCTTCAGATGTTTTACTTTCAGAAACAAAAATAAAAAAAAAAAAAATTTTGTCAAACCTTACCCCCCCCCCCCCTTAATGACATATGAAAGAACATTAAATGTCATGTAGTTCTGACCTTTCAAACATTGCCATTTGTTCATTAATAAGAAAAATTGTTTCCATTTTTCAAATTCTACATTCAATTCACTGATATCTGACATACCTTGTCATACATACTAAGCACAAAACTTAGCCAGTGCTTACTCTGCCAACTTCTCTTTTACAACAATAGGTAAAATGTACACAATTTTTCAGATTTTGCAGGATCAACGGGACTGAAAACCTAACTAATATGTCAGTTCTATACATTTGATTTCTTTTTTGATACTTTATGCCATGATACAATAAGAAGGTAGGGTAAGGAGCTTTGACAAGACCTACTGCTAATGTCAAAACCATAAAATATTGTGCTACCATATCTTAAGAAAAAAATCCTATGACAAATCCATGTTTCATGGTTTCCGTAGGTAAGCGTTTTATATAAAATGTTTTGCTGAAAATATTGATAAAAGAGGAACTTTTAAAAATAAGTTGATTTATCTTCAAGAGTTCCACTATCTTAAGAAGACTTAAAAAAGTTTTTTATAAGATATTGTATGCACATTAGAATAAAATTTTTAAAAAAAAGATATAAAGAAAACAAAATTAAACAAAAAATTATGGGTAATATTAAATTAGTGAAAATAAAGCTATAAAATTACTGAATAATGCGTTGTTTCAATTATAGACATATTGATTTACATTTTTCCTTTTTACCCTATATAAAACTCCTTTTCTATGCGTTTATCCCACATTTATAAAATATACAGAAAAGTGGTATCGCTAAAATGCTTTTTGACATAAGCAGTAGGTCTTGTCAAAGCTCCTTACCCTACCTTCTTATTGTATCATGCTTTATGCTAGGGGTGGGCCAAAAATGATGAAAAAAAGATTACGTGTTTCGCAAATGAGAGGGAGAGGGAGAGAGAGAGAGAGAGAGAGACCATGACGTCATCCAATGCTATCGTCAGACTTTGGAATATTTTACTTTGGGACCCATGCCTAAAAATTTTTTCTTATTTTTATAATATATATATGGACCTCTTAACCCTATTGATGCAATAAAATTTTGTCGGTCTCGGTCGATGGTTTAGGATAGGGACGAGCATATCTGACGCACATTCTGCGGCAGTGGGCGCCAGTGTGTGCCAACTCGGCTGCTGGATGAATTCGGGTGTGAAGCGGAAAGGGGAACGGAAAGCTGTGAGAGAACTTAAAGCGTAGATTTATAGAAAGTGTGAGAGGGAGAGAATATTCTTAAGAAAAGCAAGTGTTGCATATTGTACATATTAAGATGATGATTTCTTAAAAAGGGATTATTTTTATTTGACGTAGCTACAAAAATCCGTGTTATTTCTTTACCAATAAGGTCATGGTTTTCAGGCGCATTTATTAAATTGTTTTCCAAAAGAATTTTTATTTTTATTTTTGCCTTAAAAAAATAAAATCCTAAAAAATACTTTTTTGTTAAAAATTTTAAAAGTGAACAGATAACTAAAACTTTCTGGCTTTAAGTAAAAAATGCACACTCAAAACCGGTATCTGCATTATGTGCCGAATATTAACTAGTAGTTATAAAATGCCCTTTATTTGAAATCACTGAGCAAGCAGCATTGGTTTTGGTCGGTACTGAGAGCAATTAAGATTTTTGCAATGCAAACCAGCATTGCCACTTAAGACATTTTATTTTACCAAATTTTTACTGAAATTTTTACAGCCCCAAATTTGTTTGCAACCTATGTACCAACAAAGTTTACAAAAAAAAAAAAAAGAATACATGCATTGTTACCTTCAGTTATCACTTTATGAATTTACAAAAAAAATATACAAGTTTCTGCTTTGCGAAAATCATGGTGTAATAATAATAAGGTGTTAGTGAATTTGACACTTCTCTATCAAAATGATAAATTTTTTCGCCCCGCTCCTGTCAAAAACAGCTGATGGTGAATTGGAATGGAAAATTAATCAGCTAACGTGCAGTCGGTCGAAGCTCAATACCATGTCCACTTCTTTTGATGGCTATTATCAGTTGAGGTATTGAACTTCTTTCATGACATTCGATATTTTCGATTGAAGCAGTCGATGTGAATGCAAGACAATTTGCATGCTGGCCAAAGATGGCACCTTCCATCATGTTGGTGGCACCTTCCAAAGGACGTTTTCGATAAAATGACAAAACCATTAATTGGCGAAATTGGTAAATGGGCGAAGACAACTGCAATAACTTTTTGTCAACACAGCACGACATAATTAATTGAATTAAATATTTATTTAAACTTTATTCGCACAATAACCTATAAAAACTATAACACATCATCATCTAGCAACTCAATTTGACAACTATCATCGGCTCCTCTCTTTTGCTCACAATTTTTTGACAGAAAGAAAGCTACTCTTGGTGTTGTCAAAAATTCACTAACACCTTATTATTATTACACCATGGCGAAAATCATATTGAGCTCAGTGGTACTCTCTTGTTCGCTTCTTCTTCTCTCAATTTTTCTCTCTCTCACTGTCTCAAACAGTGTTGCCAGATTGAGGTAAATTTACCTAATTGAGGTAATTTTTGACTCATTTTTTGGGCAGAGGTAAAAAAGGTAATTTTTGACCAAAAGTGGTAAATTTTACGAACATTTTTTTAGACTTGTTAATTTTTTGAGTTATTGGCAGCACTGTTACCTCTCTGAACATACTCACACGCAGTTTAAGAGCCCGAACAGAACCAAAGCGGCTGTCGGTTGGCGAGAATAGGAGCGGTTGTCGGATAAGCGTTGCTTTTCTGATCTATGGCTGAATTCCAATACGTGTTTATACAAAGCATCAATGTGATTTTTTCTCGAATTTTTGCTTGGTAGATTCACTAAGACTGCTCAAATGGATTGTTATTTTAAGCATGCGTTGGTTGCGCAGTTTTGGTGCATCTACTAAGCACCATTTTAAAGAAAATTCACACTGATGCTTTGTATAATCACGTTTTGGAACTCAGCTTAAATGTATACTAACAAAAAAAAAAAATTATAACGGTTTTTAATCATTAGAATATTTTTAATTTTTTTGTTTTGGGAAAAGGTAAATTTTCTCCAAAAGTGGTAAATTTTTTCCCAAATAGTGGTAAGTTTCAGTTCGTCTCTCTGGCAACACTGGTCTCATATTGTGCGCCTGTGTCGCACAGTTGGCGTACATTTTGCGCCTGTGCGTAATGTGCTCCATTTGTCCAACTCTAATTCAGCAGATAAAAATCATGAAAGTTTAAAAAATTTATATATTTTTGTACACGGAAATATCCATATTTTTATACAAAAGAGTATTTATTTTTACTTTACTATTCCGCAAGAATTTATTTTCTATTTCGTCAATTTGTCCAAGCGATCGCACATTTGCATTCGTTTTTATTAAGCAGAAAAGCTGCGTGACGCCATGCACTCTATTTAGAAAGAGAGCATTAAAAAACGGTACTGCGGAGCGCGTAATCTGGTTTCTATCATTCTTGTTTTTATCATTCTTGTTTTTATCATTATGTGCAGAACGCAAACAATATTTTTGAAATCTTTAGCAACTAAATCATTTTGTTCTTTTGCTAACCTTTAATATGTCGAATGGCCTTTATTGACTTATTCTTGCAAAGTTTATTTTATTTATGACTATTTTCAAATGACTTTAACCCCTCTGTTGAGTTATAACGGCGCAGGGTTTGGAATTCATCATGTCATCTCAAAATGGGCATCTAAATGGTAGATAGCCATTTGACTGCTCAACCTTAGACGACACGAACATGAATACGTGTAAGGAAAGTAAAAATTTATTCACGCGTTCATGTAGATTGGATGACACGTATATTGATTGTGCTTAACGAAGCAAAATATTGAGTGAACGTGTCAAAATTGAGTTATCATTTAATAGTTGTTCATTACTTTTGTTATTAAATATTTTTATGGTTTTCAATTAAATTATCGAGACTAAAGAATTACTAAATGGACACGTAGACATGAATACACATAAAAATACGCATGGTTATAATTATATTCTTAATGAACGAAAAGGTAGGCATTTTTCCATTCATGTTTTCATGCATTCAAGAATGCGGAAAATTGAAAAGCATAAAAAAAAACATGTAAGTACTGAATTTTGAGATTATTTAACTCACATGCACTCCGATCACACTTGGGTCAATTGCAAAAAAAAAAACGTACACAAAGAGGTTTTCATGTTTTGTTTTTAAAGTTTTTAAAATTTTCCCATTAGAGTTGTCAAATTAAGTGAAAATTAATGGAGAATTCGAAGTTGTTTTTAGGCCCTGCAAAAAATCATTTTTCCATGGTTTTTATACGATTTGTGCATTGAACGTCACACAGCAGATATAGGGGAAAAATCACTAAAAATTTGAAAAATGTTGTAAATTAAAGCTTACTCTGATGTTTGTTAAGTTATTTAATCAGTTAAATAAACTTTTGCAGAAATCCCCATTTCAGTTACAGAAATAATAATTTTTTACCACGAATACCTACATATTTTACAATTTTAAAGGGAAAAAATTAAAATTTTTCTCCAAAAAGACATCAACATAGAGGTTATTTTCAAAGTAGTAAACTTGCAGCAATAAATAATAAAAAACTGTTAAATAATAAGCAATTACAGAAAAAACAACAGAGTGACGTTCAATACATTTTGTGACGTTCAATACATTTTGTTACGCTTAACCAAATAATTTAAATCAAATTGGGAGTTTAACAAAAAACAGGTTTCTTCTTTTACAAAAAAAAAAAGTAAATATAAAGTATATAATTCAGCTAAACATAAAATTTTCATCCAATTTTTTTTCTTTATTTTTTTTTACAAAAATCTAAAAAAAAATCAATAGCGAGTTGAATTTGTATTGAAAATTTATTAAGACTTCACGTCTTACAATATGACTTCTGAACCCTTTAAATCCACATCTTAAATTTTATATCATTGGAAAGGTATAACCTAACGTAAAAACGTAAAAGAATGAAAATTATATAAAAGAAAAAAAAAGATACAGTAGTTTCGACTATGTCGTAACACAAGACGTAGAATTAGTCAATTCGCTTTTGATGACATCTTTTTTAAAAACTAGCTATTTAGCAAAATATTTATTCCATACACCTGAGCATATGACCTTTAAAAGAGTGCCGGAGAGGGCTAATATGTATGACCGACCCCCATTACTTTTGCAAAAGGAACATTTTTGCCTTTGACACCTATTCCCTCCAACCACTTCTTAGGGGGGCTCCCTTACAAATATTATGGTTTTTGTATATTTATTCCATACACCTGAGCATATCACCTTTAAGAGAGTGCCGGAAAGGGTTCATATGTATTACCGACCCCCATTACTTTTGCAAAAGGAATATTTTTGCCTTTGACACCTATTCACTCCGACCACTTCTTAGGGGGGCTCCCTTACAAATATTATGGTTTTTGTATATTTGTTCCATACACCTGAGCATATCACCTTTAAGAGAGTGCCGGAAAGGGTTAATATGTATGACCGACCCCCATTACTTTTGCAAAAGGAATATTTTTGCCTTTGACACCTATTCCCTCCGACCACTATTTAGGGGGGCTCCCATACAAATTTTATGGTTTTGTCGATAAAACCGGAAACTGTCGATAAATAGGTAGCAAGTTTAAGCAAACAAATATATCAAATGTTGGCTTTATATTTCATGTAATTGTGTAAAATTTATATAAGTTAGAGTTCTAAAATGAATTTTTGTCGCATTGAGGATCAAGCAGACCAACAAGTGCTAACATCAACATTGTACGATCAGTACTTTAGGCCCACCAAAGGCTCAAAAAGTTATATAAATACCGACACCTGATCACTATCAACCACCCTACTTACCTCCGAGAATGACGTATTCTACGTCAAAATTATAGCACGTGTTGCTGGCATGGATTTAAACTTAAACAAATTTAGAAAGAGTCATTATTGCAATATTTTCAAACATTTTGTACTTTTCCTCAAAATAGATGAAATAACTTTTCCAATGATACTATATTACCGGTAATCACTCTAAAGTTGATTGAGCTACGTTGTCTCCAAATAGACCCTATTTTGGCCGCGAAGAATTATTTTAAAAATTTATAACTACGAATTTGGATTTCAAATCAAAAAACCAATGCAAGAAAAATATTTGAGAGAAATCGGAGATGGTCACAGGTGCAACTGATCACTTCAATGTGAAATGGGCGATATCAGCTAGTAAAAACAAAAAGCAAAAATCAGGTCAAAGTCAAACATAGGTACTATTCTTTTTGCTTTCGTTAATATTTTTCATTTTGTTCCTTATCTATCTTTATTTTTTCCCGATATCTTCGTACTCTTTCAGCAGGCGTTAATTTTGCTATTTTACTTTTAAATATACAACAAGGAAATACAAAATGAATACTTCAGCCTGTGGTGTAACATATCTTAAAAGTGACGTTCAATACATTTGCCACATTTTAGTTTTTTTTCTTAGGAATTTTATTTTGCAAATATACTGAAACAAGGAAATTAATCAAAATATATGAAACAATGATTTTAAATTTGGATTTTTTTTACTTACAATTTTTGCTTTAATAAAACTCCGCGTGACGTTCAATACATTTTTACACGTACTTATCATAATGAACTGAGAGAACACAAAAAATTTACTTTAATATTATTTAATCGTCTTAATTTTTAGAATTTCGTGGGAACTAATATCTGCACTTTCTTAATAGAACTTTCTTGTCATCTATACCACACCTAAATTAAAACTGACGAAGCGTAAAAAAAGTGACGTTCAATACAATGCGCGGTGACTAAATGTACATTTTTGCATTGTTTTCAACTTTTTTCACGTTTTTCATCAAAAATTGTTTTTGTATTAAGCGAGTACGAGAGAGCAATATAACATTCTTCAAAACAAATATGCAAACAATTTTAGGGTTCTGAAAAATATATTTTGTCAATAAATATTCTTTAGTGATCACTTTCTCATGTTTTACTTGTTTTTTTCTTTTTGTTTTTGCCTAAAAATGGAGTTAAAAAGCGGGATCAAAAAAAGAGCATTTTGTATGCAATTGATCCACTTACACTTTAACAAACGCCTCTCCCATTTTAGTTTATAAATTTTTATAGCTTTTTTCAACTAAATTTGAGAGCAAAATCCTGTCTTGAGTTTTCTATTGATTAATGACATACTAGGACAATTTGACAATTTTAAGGTTTTTTTTTTTTGTTTTTTTGTTTTTTTGTTTTTTTGGTCAAAAAGCACTTTATTTCTCAACATAGTCTCATTTTATAATGGTTCATTTCTTAATTTTTGAAAATATAAAATACCCGCAAGGTATTAATCTGGAAAAGACGGTGGATGAGGTAGCAGTTCGCAGCAAAATTTATGTATTTTTGCCATGGCGATTACAGACGTATGGGCCGGTACGCTCTCATGGGATAAGATCAAATTTTTACTTCACTAAATGAGGTCGTTTTGTCACATGTCACATCTGTCCAACAGCTGTGAATAATATTCACCGGTAATCATTGACCCTTGGCGATTAACCTATGACCTTCTTAACCAACAGTCCCACTACGTAGACTGTTTCTTGGTCTCTGGTGTATTGTGATGTATTCATGTATCATCCAAGGTTACGAAACGGCGCCAAAAAACTTCATCGGATTGCGATTGAACATCACTAAACACTCTTTTGAAGTGGTCACATGGCTGCGCTTATAGTCGAGTGTGAGCAATCGCGGCACCCATTGCGCGGATAGTTTTTTTATGTCCAAATATTCATGAAAAATGTAATATATCTCTACAGTTGAGATGCCTAGAGCCTCAGCCACCTCACGCACTTTCATTATCCGATCGTAGAATATCATTCCATGGATTTTTTCGACTATTTCTGGCTTGACGACCTATTTTGAACGAACTGAACGTTCAGGGTCACTTGTGCACAACGGAAAAACTAAAAAAATTCTTAACCATTGAAATTTATGGTGCAGAGTCTCCATAATATTTGCTTGGTTTTAATGATAGTTTTTTTTACGCAAAAAATGCTAGAAGCGCCAAATGGGTCTCATACCAAAGAAAATTTTAATCATCATTTTTTTTATGAACAATTTAACAATTTTAACGCGTTGTTCGGTGGTAAAACATGCGTGTCTCAAATCAAGTCTAACGCACTGGCTGCCGATGGTATTCCCATAAAATTTGTTAAAATCATACTCCCTCACATCATTAGCCCTCTAACTCACATAATTAACTAATGTTTTATGTCGTCTTCGTTCCCTGATTTATGAAAAATTGCCATTGTTCTTCCAGTAGCTAAGAAGCAAAATCCATCTTGTCCCAATGATTTAAGACCAATAAGTATTCCTTCACCTTTAGCAAAAATTTGTGAAAAACTCATGTCTCAGCAAATAACACACCACTTAGTTAATAATAACCTACTATCTCCGTCATAGTTGTTCGTGTGCAGTTGTTAAGATAATTGATGATATACGGCCACAATATGATGCGGGGTCCTTGACGCTGTTATGCTTGTTAGACTTTTCGAAGGTGTTTGACAAAGTAAATCATCAAATCTTGTGTTACAAGCTTAAGTCATTGTACGGTTTCTGTGATATTGCTGTTAATTTAATGTCTAGATACATTAATGTCTAGCGGCATTTAAAAAAAAAAAAAATAAAAATTCTGAACATTTTTTTGTATTCCTTAAATGTTAATAAATATATGTGCAACATTTTAAAACGATATCTTTTTCCTTCTGTGAAACAAATTTCCGAAAAACAATTTTTTGACGTGACGAAGCTACGTTTTACCGCGCAGGTTTCCAAAAAAGTTGAAAAATGAATTTTTTTCAAAATTAATCGGCATTGCATTGAATTGTTACTCACTGAAAATAAAAGCTATGACTTAAAAAATAATACGACTGAAAAGGTTAATTTTTTGACTTTATTATAAAAACAAAACAAAAATTCAAAACGTCATCGGGACGCGGTGGAAGCTGCTTAAGCAACGCAACTGAAAATTTGTTTTATGGAATTATTACCCGCTGAGTATTAATGCTAGGATTAAAAATATGATACACTAAGAAAGGCCTGTTCTAAGTCCTCAGAACAAAATTAGACAAAAAATTTTTGACGTCATGGGGACACAGCAAGAGCATCGGCGTTGCATTGAATTGTTACTCGGTGAGTACATAAGCTTCGAAAAATGTTTAAAAAGGAAGATTATGTATTTATACTTGGTCTTACGACAAAAATAAAAAAAAAAATTCAGACGTCACCAGGTCGTGAATACAGCAACTTATGCAACAGAAATGTGATATCGTTGCATGGAATTATTACTCACTCAGGAGACGTGCTGCGGTGAATTTTGTTTTACGATAACATAGATGTGTTATTATGCCTCACAACTTAAATACAAAAAAAAAATTCTTATCGTCATGATTTCAGTGTGGCAACCACATAATGCAGTAAAAATGCTATAACCATGAAAAAACGTTGCATGGAATTTTTACTCTGTGACTACTGGCGTAACGGTAAATTTTAAGGAACGAAAATGAAGGTGAGGACTTTAGGCACATGATTAAAATAACAAAAAAAAATTGACGGCATCATGAGGCCCCTCAGGGAACCGCCTAATGTCACGCATATGCATCACTTTTGCTGGATTTAATGCATGACGCTAAGGCTAAGTCAATGTACTAAGGAAAAGCACAACCATTGGAGTAGCAAATGAAAAAAAAAACAATACAAACACCAACACCAACACCAACACCAACACCAACACCAACACCAACACCAACACCAACACCAACACCAACACCAACACCAACACCAACACCAACAGCAACAGCAACACCAACACCAACACCAACACCAACACCAACACCAACACCAACACCAACACCAACACCAACACCAACACCAACACCAACACCAACACCAACACCAACACCAACACCAACACCAACACCAACACCAACACCAACAGCAACACCAACACCAACACCAACACCAACACCAACACCAACACCAACACCAACACCAACAGCAACACCAACACCAACACCAACACCAACACCAACACTAACAACAAAAAAAACAACAAAAGCAACAAGAACAAAAAAAAAACAACAACAACAACAACAATCTATAAGTTATGATTTAACCCTCTGCAGCTGACGTCGCACAGTGTAACGAGTGCGGACAAAAATAGCTTACGAAAAAAAGAAGAGTTGGCTGTGTCGTGGACACAACCGTAGATTTTGACGTGACGAAGTTTCTTGTTTGTTGTTAGTGTTGGTGTTGTTTTTGTTGTTGTTGTTGTTGTTGTTGTTGGTGTTGTTGTTGTTGTTGTTGTTGTTGTTGTTGTTGTTGTTGTTGTTGTTGTTGTTGTTGTTGTTGTTGTTGTTGTTGTTGTTGTTGTTGTTGATGTTGATGTTGATGTTGATGTTGATGTTGATGTTGATGTTGATGTTGATGTTGATGTTGATGTTGATGTTGATGTTGATATTGATGTTGATGTTGATGTTGATGTTGATGTTGATGTTGATGTTGATGTTGATGTTGATGTTGATGTTGATGTTGATGTTGATGTTGATGTTGATGTTGATGTTGATGTTGATGTTGATGTTGATGTTGATGTTGATGTTGATGTTGATGTTGATGTTGATGTTGATGTTGATGTTGATGTTGATGTTGATGTTGATGTTGATGTTGATGTTGATGTTGATGTTGATGTTGATGTTGATGTTGATGTTGATGTTGATGTTGATGTTGATGTTGATGTTGATGTTGATGTTGATGTTGATGTTGATGTTGATGTTGATGTTGATGTTGATGTTGATGTTGATGTTGATGTTGATGTTGATGTTGATGTTGATGTTGATGTTGATGTTGATGTTGATGTTGATGTTGATGTTGATGTTGATGTTGATGTTGATGTTGATGTTGATGTTGATGTTGATGTTGATGTTGATGTTGATGTTGATGTTGATGTTGATGTTGATGTTGATGTTGATGTTGATGTTGATGTTGATGTTGATGTTGATGTTGATGTTGATGTTGATGTTGATGTTGATGTTGATGTTAATGTGTATTGTGATGTTGATGCTGATGTTGATGTTGATGTCGATTTGATGTTAATGTTGATGTTGATGTTGATGTTGATGTTGATGTTGATGTTGATGTTGATGTTGATGTTGATGTTGATGTTGATGTTAATGGTTATGATTATGTTGATGTTGATGGTGATGTTGATATTGATGTTTATGTTAAAATTGATGTTGATGTTGATGTTGAAGTTGAGTTGATGTTAATGTTGATGTTGATGTTGATGTTGATGTTGATGTTGATGTTGATGTTGATGTTGATGTTAATGGTTATGTTTATGTTGATGTTGATGTTGATATTGATGTTTATGTTAATATTGATATTGATGTTGATGTTGATGTCGATGTTGATGTTGATGTTAATGTTGATGTTGATGTTGATGTTGATGTTGATGTTGATGTTAATGGTTATGTTGATGTTGATATTGATGTTGATGTTAATGGTTATGTTGATGTTGATGTTGATGTTGATGTTGGTGTTGGTGTTGGTGTTGGTGTTGGTGTTGGTGTTGGTGTTGCTGTTGGTGTTGGTGTTGGTGTTGCTGTTGGTGTTGGTGTTGGTGTTGGTGTTGGTGTTGGTGTTGGTGTTGGTGTTGGTGTTGGTGTTGGTGTTGGTGTTGGTGTTGGTGTTGGTGTTGGTGTTGGTGTTGGTGTTGGTGTTGGTGTTGGTGTTGGTGTTGGTGTTGGTGTTGGTGTTGGTGTTGGTGTTGGTGTTGGTGTTGGTGTTGGTGTTGGTGTTGGTGTTGTTGTTGGTGTTGGTGTTTGGTGTTGGTGTTGGTGTTGGTGTTGGTGTTGGTGTTGGTGTTGGTGTTGGTGTTTGTGTTGGTGTTGGTATTGGTGTTGGAGTTGTTGTTGGATTTGGAGTTGGTGCTTTTCGTTTAGCTTTTTTTTTTGCTTCCCCATTGGTTGTGCTCTAATTTCAATTAATCCAGCAGAAGTGATGCATATGTGTTACATTAGGCGGTTCCCTGGGGGTTTTTTACACGCCGTCAAATTTTTTTTTTATTTTTGTCATATGCCCGAAGACCTCACCTTTGTTTTCGTTCCTTAAAATTTACCGTTGCACCAGTAGTCACAGAGTTAAAAATCCATGCAACGTTTTTTCATGGCTTTAGCATTTTTACTGCATTATGTGATTGCATCCCTGAAATCATGACAACAAAATTTTTTTTGTAATTTAGTTGTGAAGCGTAATAACACATCCTTGCTGTCGTAAAACAAAATTTACCATAGCACTCCTCTTGAGTGAGTAATAATTCCATGCAACGATATTACATTTCTGTTACATAAGCTGCTATTTTCACAACCTGACGACGCCGGAATTGTTTTTTTATTTTTGTCGTAAAGCCATGTATAAAAACTTTATTTTCCTTTTTAAACTTTTATCGTAGGTTATATACTCATTGAGTAAAAATTCAATGCAACGCCGCTGCATGAATGTTGCGTTATCGATCTTTGAGCGGCTCTCTCAGCGTCCCCATGATTTTAGAAATTTTTTGTCTAATTTTGTTGTGAGGGTTTCCAGTAGGCCTTTATTGGCGTATCGTATTTTTAATCCTAGCGCTAATAGTCAGCGAGTAATAATTCCATGTAACAAATTTTCAGTTGCGTTGCTTACGCAGCTCCCACTACGTCCCTATGCCGTATTAAATTTTTTTTTTCTTTTTTTTAATATTGCCAAAGAATTAACCTTTACGGTCATACTATTTTTTGAATCATAGCTCTTATACCCAGCGAATAACAATTCAATGAAACGCAGATGAATTTTTAAAAAATTCATTTTTCAACTTTTTTGGAAACTAGAGCAGTATAACGTAACTTCGTCACGTCAAAAGTCATCTTTATCTATATCTATATCTATCTATCTATATCTATATCTATATCTATACTATTATATAAAATGAAAGTGAACATTTTTTGTGTCCGCAAAACTCCAAAAGTACTGGTCCGATTTTTTTGAAATAAGTTTTAAAATATCACATTTATGCTAAAAAAGGTTCATTGGTTATTTTCTTTACGAAATTTCAATAATAAGTATCTTTAATTAAAGTGTTAAGTTTTTTAAAAAATCATCCACAATGCCATGCATTGCTAGATCGTTAGCTTTTCAACCGTTTGTGCTGCGAGAGCCTCAATAAACTACATGTTGCTCTCTACTATACTCTTTTTGTTCTCAGCAAGCACAAAACAACAAAACAAACAAAGAAATACATATATACTTTGCTGCGCTTAAAGCTAATTGGATCGAAGTACATTCTTACATGTTCAAAGTAGTTTTGATGTGGAGAATTAATCTAACACATTTTTGTTAAAAGGGGATTCACTGACCACCTTTAGCATGTTGAGGATTTTTTTGATAATAATGAGATTCAATCCGACTTGATATATGTATGTATGTATGTATGTACGTATGTTTATTTGTTTCGCTGCATGCAACTTTCCTACACATGTTTTGAGGGTGGTTTTCTTGTAATTTATAAATGAACAAAAAGAACAAACGGCTGACTTTTTACTTAATAGAATTGACATTGTGTGATTCAATAAGTTTTTTTATAAATAAACAAGATAACTGCGACGGGCATAGGAAAAGGGGTTATGGTTTCGACCACACAAGTCAAATTTTTGATATTGAATAGTTTTGGAACTAAACGTCACATGACAATAAAACTCAGTATGGAGTAAATAATTGCCCAAGTTTTTCTACTGGAAAACTGGTTTGTACATTGGAAAAGGGGGTGTGGCCCGATTCTCTATACAGAATTGCTATGGAAGCTTAAATCACAGGACATTGAACTCATAATGAAATTGTCACCTGGGAGTGATGTTCTGCTACTGGGAAACTGTAACGGGCAGTGGAACATGAGGGTGGTGTCAGACTAAGGGACTAATAAAAGTTTTGAATTTACTTATCATTTCCAATATACTTGCTGGGTGCAGCAACGCGCGTCGGGTATCGCTAGTAAATTTATAAATCTAAATATGCAGAATAATAGCTTAGGGTATTAATATTCTTCATGTAAGAGGACTTTGTGATATCTCTTCAATTACGGACATGCCACTCTTTAAAAGTTGACTTGAAAAGATGATGAAATTATTCTTTTTACAATTTGACACTGTATATATCTTAATAAGGCGTAATTTTTAGTATAAAAAATATGCAAAAAAATTTATTTATATATATTGTAAGTGTTTAAGTAAACATTTTTTAATTAAAAACAAATATAAAAAAAATTTTGTATAACTAAGGACAGGTTCTAGAAATCTTAAAAAACCAAAACTTTTAATCTAAAAAAACCAAAACTTTGAAAAGCAATAACAAAAAAATGGCATTTTTTTTTTTTGTAGTTTTAGTATGTCGAATATCAAAACTTTCTCAACATGTTCCCAAAATTTTGTTTGCCGAAACTCAATTACAAGGACTTTATGCTCACTTTTCTGGAGCATGTTTTAGCGAAAATGAGCAATTTTGTATGAAAAAATAACAACTTTTTCACAAATTTCAAAACGCAATGAAATAAAAAAAGCATTTTTGTTTTTTTTTTAATTTTAGAACGTGTAATATCAACATTTGATCAATACTTATCCAAAAATTGGTTTGGCGAAATTCAATAATAACGACTTTATGCCCACTTTTTTGGAGCATGTTTTGGCGAAAATGAGCAATTTTAAATGAAAAAATAACAAATTTTTCACAAAGTTCAAAACGCAATAAAATAAAAAAGCATTTGTGGTTTTTTTTAAACTTTAATATGTGTAATATCAACACTTTTTAAATATGTTCCCAAAACTTGGTTTGCCGAAACTCAATACTAAAGACTTTACGTCAATATAAACAATTTTATATGAAAAAATAAAAAAAAAAAAAATGCTCTCAAACTTAAAAAAAAAAACATTAATTTGTTAAATAAAACTTCAAATAAAACACTTTATCAACAAAAAAGCCAAAAAAAAAAGGTGTAATGGCAAATTATCTGAATCTTGTTTTCGGTAAAATGCACTTCACGTTCATACCGGAAAATAAGTTATATAGGAGGTGGGCGTGCTAGTGGGCCGATTTTGTTAATTTTTACACCAGCTATTTATATCTACAAAATAACTAAGTGTAGTAAATTCAAACGATCTGGGGTAGTTTTTTGTGTAAATATACCTGATTACCGATTTCAGTTATAAGGGAGGTGGTCATATCAGCAAAGCGATTTAGTTTATTTTCACACCAGCTGTTTATAACTCTAAACAAACTATATGTACCAAATTTTATTGATCTAGGATAATAGTTTGGGGAACTATTTCATATTACCGATTTCGGTTATATGGGAGGTAAGCGTGCCATTCATTCAATTTGAACGAAATTTTGTAAAAATAATTCATTCATCGTAAAACTTATTTTTACAAAATTTCGTGATTGTAGAATAACTCCTTCTATTTTTGTCCACTCGATATATGGGCTCGTCACACTGTGCGTCGTAGTCTGATAGACACCGAAAATCAAAACTTCGTGCGTACAAACGTGAAATTTGAAGATAAAAACACAGTTTTTATCTTTAAACGTGAAATTTGAAGATAAAAACACAGTTTTTATCTTTAAAAAAAAGTAGTTTATTTCAGATTTTATTATTATGTTAGCCTAATAAATATTGGCTGTTATGTGGACTAAGGCCAAGAGAGTTACAGTCAGAAACTTTATCATAAAAAATCAGTTCAAAAGTGAGGTCTGCTAGACCCCACGTCCGGAATATTATTAAATTTGGACCACGTCAGTTGCAGAGGGTTAAACAGTTTTTTGTGGCAACCAACACTGCTCACAAACAACAACACAATAATACAGTGAAACCGGACTATGAAAGTGGAAAAGGGCTATGACATGAATTAGGATATGGATTAGGACAAAAATTAAGACACACCTTTCCAAACTAGGAAAGGGATGTAGTATATTTGAAGTCAAGAATTTGATCATGGATTAAAAGAAGAGTTTGGACATGAAATAGGAGTATAAAGAAACATCGTCACGTCAAAACCTACGGATGTGTCCACGACACAGCCAACTCTTTTTTGTTTTTTTTAGAATTTGTAACCTATATGTAATTATGTAAAACATAATCAACATTATGTCAGAAGAAGTTCTTCTTAACGTTAGAATATATAAAAATTAAAAAAAAAAACAGGAAATTTGAGTTGATTGTTTTAGCGTCTTATATTTTTAGGTGGATTGGCATATTTCTATTATTGAAATAAGATTAAAAAAGTCTAACTTTTTTTTATAATATAAAGGTTTTTAAAATCAGTTGAGCAGAAGCAATGTTATGACATACCAAGTAAGGAAGACATCTACTTGAGACAAAAAATAGAAGTAAATCCTATCTCACCCGCACAACACGCCTACACCAAGGGCAAATCTGTGGAAACGGCTCTCCACTCCATAGTATCTATCATTGAAAAGTCCCTTCATCAGAAGGAATATACAATGATAGCCTTCACTGACATAGAAGGTGCCTTTAACAATGTCAAGGCGGAGGCTATCACAAATGCGCTGATGGAGCTTAGGGTGGATTCTGCGCTGATAGCACTTATAAATCAAATGCTTGTAGGCAAGATTATAAGCGCGAGTCTCGGAGCAGCATCCACGCTAAGATCTGTACCAAGGGGAACACCTCAGGGAGGAGTTCTCTCGACTCTACTCTGGAACCTAGTGGTAAATGAACTACTGGGTAAACTAGAACGAGAGGGGTGCAGGGTGATAGCCTATGCCGACGATGTTGCTATCGTCACCTCAGGTAAATATGTGTCCACCCTCCGAGATATTATGCAAAATTGTCTAAACACTCTCGCGAACTGAGTTACCGGCTGTGGACTTAGCGTTAACCCCGATAAAACCGAGTTAGTGATCTTTACCAGACAACACAACTTGCCCACTATCAGTTCTCCAAAACTGGGAAATACAAGACTAAGCTTCTCAGATCAAGCAAAATACCTGGGTCTCATTTTAGATAGGAAACTAAATTGGAAACCCAACCTGCTCGAGAGAGCCAAAAAAGTCAATATAGCCCTATACACATGTAAGAAAGCAGTGGGTAGCAAATGGGGATTACAACCTAGGGTAACTCACTGGCTTTATACAGCTGTTATTAGGCCAATATTGTTATACGGTGCTATAGTCTGGTGGCCAACACTAAACAAACAAACACACCTCAATATAGTTCGCAAAGTTCAACGGTCAGCAGAGCTGTGCATCAGTGGAGCGCTAAGAACCACTCCTACTTACGCACTCGATACTATGCTCCATCTAACTCCACTAGATATCCTAACAAAACGAATAGCTGCAAACACAGCGATCCGTCTAAAAGCCACTTCCCAATGGAAAGAGGGCACAATAGGACACTCTGACACCAGGAAACTCACTCCTCAAATACCCAAGAACATAGACTACATCACTCAAACACTTTTATTCCACAAAAAGTTTGATGTATCAATCCCCTCCAGATACGAATGGGAGATTGGAAGCCCTCCACCAAACAATGCCACTTGAATCTACACTGATGGATGAAAACTAGATGGCAAAGTAGGGGGAGGAGTCTACTCTGAATCCCTAAACATTAACCATGCCTTTAGGCTCCCCGACCACTGCAGTGTCTTCCAAGCGGAAGTCACTGCCATACATGAAGCAGTCACTTGGCTTCAGATGAACGAAATATTAGCAAAAGATATTTGCATTCTATCTGATAGTCAAGCCGCTTTGAAAGACCTGGAATCTGTTGAAATAACATCAAAAACAGTCCTAAGTTGCCGCAGATCTCTAAATGAGATGGCAGAGCAGCTCAATATATTCATATGCTGGATCCCCGGACATAGAGACTTCCAAGGTAACTGCAAAGCAGACGAACTCGCTAGAAACGGTACCATCAAACCCCTATCGACAGATAAGGAACAAATTGGAATACCTCTCGCAACATGTAAGCTACTGATAAATGAGCTATCCCTTGAAAACACCAACATCAGGTGGTCAACGGGTAGTACATGCAGTATAACGCGTCAAGTTTGTCCAACACTGAACTTAAGACGCTCAAAAGAACTAATATCCCTTAGAAGGGACCAAATAAATATCGTAATAGGCGTTCTAACAGGACACTGCCTGATTGGAAACCATGCCCGAAGACTGAATATTCCCCATAACGACTTCTGCAGAAGCTGCAGAGATGAGAAGGAGGTTGAATCCACAACACACCTTTTCTGCACATGCCCAGCGCTGGCCAGAAAGCGCCATCTCTTCCTAGGTAACTGGTTCTACAGTGACCTAGACGAACTCTCAAAAACTTCGGTCTACCGAATACAAAGTTTAATAAATAGCTCCAACTGGTTCAGATAGAGTGGAAATAATTAACCCCTGGTATCACAACGGGCCAAACTGGCCTAAGTGTGTCTCATAGGAGACAGCCACGTCAACCTAACCTAACCTAAGTAAGGAAAGGTAAGAACATTTTAATTGACTGATATATGAGGTCCTTGAAAAAAAAATTAATTTTGACGTGACGAAGTTACGTTATACTCCTCTAGTTTCCAAAAAAGTTAAAAAATGAATTTTTTAAAAATTCATCTGCGTTTCATTGAATTGTTACTCGCTGGGTATAAGAGCTATGATTAAAAAAATAGTATGACCGTAAAGGTTAATTCTTTGGCTATATTAAAAAAACAAAAAAAAAATTTAATACGGCATAGGGACGTAGTGGGAGCTGCGTAAGCAACGCAACTGAAAATTTGTTACATGGAATTATTACTCGCTGGGTATTAGTGCTAGGATTAAAAATACGATACGCCAATAAAGGCCTATTGGAAGCCCTCACAACAATAGACAAAAAATTTCTGACATCATAAGGACGCTGAGAGAGCCGCTCAAAGATCGATAACGCAACATTCATGCAGCGGCGTTGCATTGAATTTTTACTCAATGAGTATATAACCTACGATAAAAGTGTAAAAAGGAAAATAAAGTTTTTATACATGGCTTTACGACAAAAATAAAAAAAAAATTCCCGCGTCGTCAGGTCGTGAATATAGCAGCTTATGTAACAGAAACGTAATATCGTTTCATGGAATTATTACTCACTCAGGAGGAGTGCTACAGTAAATTTTGTTTAACGACAGAAGGGATGTGTTATTACGCTTCACAACTAAATTACAAAAAAAATTTTGTTGTCATGATTTCAGGGATGCAATCACATAATGTAGTAAAAATGCTACAGCCATGAAAAAACGTTGCATGGATTTTTAACTCTGTGACTACTGGTGCAACGGTAAATTTTAAGGAACGAAAACAATAATCTAGTGGAGTGGTGTAATTTAAACCTTTTAAAATTAAACTTAAAAAAATGTAAGCAAATGACATTCTCACGTCGAATTGTTAATAGTATAAATTACACTATAAATAATACCAACTTAGAAATTGTACACAGTTTTCTTGACTTAGGTGTAATTATGGATCCTAAACTTCGTTTCAATCTTCAAGTTAATTTGGTGGTAAATAAGGCTAGAGGTGTCCTTGGTTTCATTAAAAGATGGGCTAAAGAATTCAACGATCCTTTCACTACTAAGATACTTTATACCTCTCTTGTTAGACCAATTCTTGAATATGCATCTGTAATATGGAACCCTCAATACAATGTCCACATCGATGCATTAGAATCGGTCCAAAAACAATTCTTACTTTTTGCTTTACATTATCGTTGGAACCCCAACATTATTCTACCCCCTTATGAAACCCGCCTTAAAATTATTTCCCTGCCTTCCTTAAGAAGCAGAAGAATTATGCTAAATGTCTCCTTTTTATACAAATTACTCAGTGGTGATATAGACTCACATTACCTCCTTTCTTCATTAAACTTCAACATCCCTAGGAGCGGAGCCAGACATTTCCAGCTTTTTAAGTTGAGTCAGTGCACTTCTAATTATGCCCTTCACGACCCTTTGCGATGTATGTGTAGTGATTTCAATGGCAACTTGAACTTGATAAATTTTTCTGACTCGGTGGATGTCTTAAAACGTAAAATTATATTACATTTGAATACTTAACGCATTCATTGCGATAACAAAAATAGCTCGCGATAATTGTGTAGATTTTACGATTTAACATATAAGCATTATCGAATTTGATAAATACTTTAAGCTTTCGTTTTATTTAGTTTCGTTGCTTAATTTTTTTTTATGAAATTATTTCACATCTTTAGTTCTATAGCTCGTTTAAAATGGGACCATGTATACCGTATCCCTCGGCTTGGTGTGTCAGAGTGTATCTCTTTTCCATACAAGTTTTTACCTGCGTTGGCCCAAATGCATATCCAAATAATAACTTTAGCTCGGTGTTCCCCTATTTCAGTGACCCGAATATATAAATATATTGTGCCTGCATAATATATACTTGTATATCTGTGCTATGTTTGGTATTGGTTTGGTGTTTGAGAGTTGCATCTCTTTTCCACGTAGGATCTTGGGTTGGACAGTGGCCCCAAGCCGAATGACAACAATTATAAATGCGGTTATATATAGTCTAATAAACTACTTTGGATGTTGTCTTGTATTCCCGTGTGTTATGAAGAATGTGCTTTTATTCGATGATGCTTATTATGTTTACATAAGCACAAAAATTTCTCAAATTTCAAATTTCAAATATCTTTATTTAATTTTAATTTCCGCTGAAAGGCCAAGCAATTGTGCTTAGTGGATGCTTTTATTTGCCAACAGGTGGTAGGTTTTAGCACGTAGGTGCATTCTATTCAGTCCGGCTGATCCGGGAACTTCTTAGAATGTAAATCGTGCATGCGTATGGCACGGGTCATACGTATCTATGAAGATTTCCTACTTCCGGGCGAATCCAAAAAAAAAAAAAAAAAAAAAAAACAAAGGTGAGGTCTTCGGGCATATGACAAAAATAAAAAAAAATTTTACGGCGTGTCAAAAACCCCCAGGGAACCGCCTAATGTGACGCATATGCATCACTTTTGCTGGATTAATTGAAATTAGAGCTCAACCAATGGGGAAGCAAAAAAAAAAAGCTAAACGATAAGCACCAACTCCAAATCCAACAACATCTCCAACACCAATACCAACAACAACACCAACACCAACACCAACACCAACAACAACACCAACACCAACACCAACACCAACACCAACACCAACACCAACACCAACACCAACACCAACACCAACACCAACACCAACACCAACACCAACACCAACACCAACACCAACACCAACACCAACACCAACACCAACACCAACACCAACACCAACACCAACACCAACACCAACACCAACATCAACACCAACACCAACACCAACACCAACAGCAACACCAACACCAACAGCAACACCAACACCAACACCAACACCAACACCAACACCAACACCAACATCAACACCAACACCAACACCAACACCAACAACAACACCAACACCAACAGCAACACCAACACCAACACCAACACCAACACCAACACCAACACCAACACCAACATCAACATCAACATCAACATCAACATAACCATCAACATCAACATCAACATCAACATCAACATCAACATAACCATTAACATCAACGTCAACATCAACATCAACATAACCATTAACATCAACGTCAACATTAACATTAACATCAACATCAACATCAACATCAACATCAACATCAACATCAACATCAACATCAACATCAACATCAACATCAACATCAACATCAACATCAACATCAACATCAACATCAACATCAACATCAACATCAACATCAACATCAACATCAACATCAACATCGAACATCAACATCAACATCAACATCAACATCAACATCAACATCAACATCAACATCAACATCAACATCAACATCAACATCAACATCAACATCAACATCAACATCAACATCAACATCAACATCAACATCAACATCAACATCAACATCAACATCAACATCAACATCAACATCAACATCAACATCAACATCAACATCAACATCAACATCAACATCAACATCAACATCAACATCAACATCAACATCAACATCAACATCAACATCAACATCAACATCAACATCAACATCAACATCAACATCAACATCAACATCAACATCAACATCAACATCAACATCAACATCAACATCAACATCAACATCAACATCAACATCAACATCAACATCAACATCAACATCAACATCAACATCAACATCAACATCAACATCAACATCAACATCAACATCAACATCAACATCAACATCAACATCAACATCAACATCAACATCAACATCAACATCAACATCAACATCAACATCAACATCAACATCAACATCAACATCAATATCAATATCAACATCAACATCAACATCAACATCAACATAAACAACAACATCAACATCAACATCAACATCAACATCAACATCAACATCAACATCAACATCAACATCAACATCAACATCAACATCAACATCAACATCAACATCAATATCAACATCAACATCAACATCAACATCAATATCAATATCAACATCAACATCAACATCAACATCAACATCAACATAAACAACTACAACAACAACAAAACAACAACAAAAATCTAGTTAGTTACCTGCTCACAAACAACAAAATAACACAATGAAACTGGAAAAGGACAATGACATGAATTTGGATATGGACTAGGACAAAAACTAAGACACACCTTTTTAAACTAGGAAAGGGATTCGGTATATTTGATTAAGTCAAAAATTTGGTCATGGATTAGAACAAGAGTTTGGACATGAAATAGGAGTATAAAGAAACACCGTCACGTCAAAACTTACGGGTGTGTCCGCGACACAGCCAACGCTCTTTTTTTTTTGATACAAAAACTGATACGAAGTGATACAAAAATAATGTAAATGCAGAAAGTCATCACATATTACCACTTATTGAAATATATGAGTGGAATGCCTTGTATTTTGCGTAGAACAGTGTAAGTGATGACTTTGCTGCTTTTTACTTTTAAGAAAGGTATATTGGCATGACTTTTGTATGTATGGGAAGGTAGTATGGGAAGGAGTGCAGTAGAAGCAACTTTTATAAACATGCTTAGTGAAGTACTACAAAATCCAGAGGAAGGCTGCCATTCCCTACTGGGACCTGATGAACCGGTGTCTATGTATTCGTTTCTCTAAATTTCTTTAATGGAAATAAATGAGTTTAATTCAATTTCATGACACAGTAAATTTATTCATAAATGCGTGACAGTGATATGCTCGATCCGACTTTACTTAATTGCTTATTCAAATACAAATTAAAAAAAATCACAGATCTTAAAACATTAAAAAACAGATTTTAAAATGCCTGCTTTTCATATCAAAATTAAGCCTCCGCGTGCCTGGGCCTGAGCGGAGTTTGTGTGTTTCACAAAAATAATAAATTCATCTTTAAACCTGAATGTAACAAAAATATTTTTATATCTAGCCCGAGAATAACTTCCTCCTATAAAAAAAAAAACTCAAATTCACGCAGTCAGGCGTAAACACACAAAACATGCCGACAGCATTTCCAGAAGTTGATGAAGTCCTAATCAGGACAATAAACGCACAGAAGCGTATTTGAATAAATGCATAATATGGAAATGCTAAATTAAATTATAATTTCCACCCATATTTTGATAATTTCAATGACAACGACGACCTTCAATGTCTGACGCTTCGGAATGCAATCAATTGGGCCCTGCGGCTGAATTCGGGTGTTTGGCGTCAGCGGCTGTGAGAATGAAGGCAAAATAATAAAAAACAACTTTGCAACAAATTAAGCAACTTTTATTTGCATAAATACCTTCGCTTTGAAGTTCTCCCCACCATCGAAACAGGTGGTTCATCTAGCAAAAGATGAAATTGTTTAAATACGCAGGAAAACCACTTTTAAGTTTTCAATTAAATGTATTTATTTTTATAGGAATTTATCTTTATTCCTCTGAAATGCTAGAAGGATTTTTGCTTGTTAAATTAAAATATTGCAAATTAATAACATAACTTATATCCTAGGCAACTACTGGTAACAAGAATTCAAAATTCAAGAAAAACGGTAACATCACATATTTTGTTAAATTGCTGGAATGAGCACATTGGTTGCCTTGGTAACATTTCTAATAAGACAGAGGATTTTGCAGATAAATGTTTACTCATTCAGACCAGATAATTTTCTAACCAACGGATTTTCTGAAGTCTTTCTTGCTACTTAAGTTGAGAAGAAGGATTTATTTAAATAAAATTTTTTTTTTTTTTCAATTTGCACACAAGATGTGTGCGGTTCAAAGAATATAAAAAACGTGCATATAAAAAAACCACTAAGTTTCATGCTAATTTATTTGATCCTTAAGAAAAAACTTGAACAAATTGGATGCACACAGAAAAAGTTGCTCCTCCTTATTCTGCTTGGCTTGGCACCCCAGGATAACATGTGTTCCATCTTGAGTGTGTTATACACATATATATCTTCATCATCGGCAGTAGCCCAAAATATACCAGTTGTGCAGATGTTGTTCCCTTTGGGTTTAATCCTTTTACACGAAGCAACACATAAATTGACAGAAAAGACTTTTACAGCTTGTGATACACATTTTAAACTTGGAGTGGTATTCAGAGTGACAGAGTTGCTTTTTTTTTGGTTTTTCTATGGTATGTATTTTATATGCTTTACGAAAAGGGAATTCGAACTGAGACTGAGCAAGACAAGTCAATCTGAAATCTTCTTTGGTATGCAGCTTAAACCTTGTTGCAAATACTTTTGCAACATATACAGGACTTTGTCAAGTTTGAATAGATTACTTTTGGCAAGAAGTGATAGATAGGAAACTTTTTTAAAACGGTAAAGTAGTGAAGAGAGGCGGGGGGGTCGTAATTAAAACTAAGCAATTTATGCTAGGTGGGCAAAATTTACAAGAATTTAAAGCAAAAAAAAATGGTCATTAACGTCGTTGTTGTTGTTGTTGATGTTTGTCTATCAAAGTCAAACACAGCAATTAAATGAGGTAAATTTCCAAAAGCTGTCAGTGGTTAAATTTGGAATTCCAAAAGCCTTGAAGATACCTCCACCACATATTGCTGTGCTTACGCACGCATGAATTCTCACCTGTTCTATTGCATTGACATCTTCGCAGTTCAGTTTATTGTTTGCTTTGGCCACAATAATTAAAACAGCAGGTGGTCTTGTCTCACTTGAGATTAAAAGTTCCGGATCGGGTTAGAACTTGCTCAACAAGTTCATTTAACTTTGAAAGATAACTTTGGGTTGGTTCTTGTTGCATAAGAATGAATGATTGTATCGTTGCTCTCTTGAACTTCGATCGGAAATAATAGCAAAGAGGAAGAAAATCAAGAGGAAGAGGAAGAAGAATAGCGCGCGAAACTTTTTCCGCATAAACCTTAATGAGATTTATTGCGAAGGTTGGCGCTGCCACATTGAGCAAACATTCATTCCCCGACATGAACAGGTAGACAGACTCAAATTTATTCCTTATAAATGGGCAAGAGATGCTTAGCATTGTTTTAGCCTTGAATTGTGCTTAGAATCAAGCGGGTGATTGTAGTGAAAGGAACGGTTTGAAGGCCTTAGTAATTAAAAAATGTTTGCTTTTATAAAGTTTCCATTTTTTTCTGTGGCATAAAAGATTTAAATTATGAAATAATTAACAAGCTAAAAGTTACAAATGACTTTTTTACTCACGGATGTTGACAATTTTATGTCAAACATATGGAGAAAAGTTTTAAACCACGTGCTTTCCTATCTTTTGCGTTTCTTAAAATGTTCACTTTGTTAATAAACATTTGTTAATTTTGGCATAAGAAAGAGAATTTATTCTGAGAAAAATGTGATAGATTGTGCTATTCAGTAATAACTTACTACCTATGAAGTGAGAAGATTTTTTGTACTTCTGTTTCTGTATTAAGGTTCTTATTTATGCACTAATGAAGGGGTTTGCATCAAAAAAATTAGCTCGTCATTTTTTTGGATTTAAAAAAAAAACACAAGTCTGCAATGAAATATATGAACCCTCGGGCGCAGTCAAAAGTTATGTCACAGAAAAAAAGATACAGTAGTTTCGACTATGTCGTAACACAAGACGTAGAATTATTCAATTCGCTATTGATGATATCTTTTTTAAAAAATATTTAGCAAAATATTTATTCCATACATCTGAGCATATGACCTTTAAGAGACTGCCGGGGAGGGTTAATATGTATGACCGACCCCCATTACTTTTGCAAAAGAAACATTTTTGCCTTTGACACCTGTTCCATCCGACCACTCCTTAGAGGGGCTCCCATACAAATTTTCTGGTTTTGTCGATAAAACCGGAAACTGTCGATAAATAGGTAGCAAACTTAAGCAAACAAAAACATCAAATGTTGGCTTTATATTTCATGTAATTGTGTAAAATTTATATAAGTTAGAGAGTTCAAACACGAATTTTTCTCCCAGTGAGGATCAAGCAGAACAACAAGTGCTAACATCAACATTGTACGATCAGCACTTTAGGCACACCAAAGGCTTAAATTGTGACCTAAATACCGCCACCTGATCACTATCAACCACCCTACTTACTTCCGAGAATGACGTATTCTACGTCAAAACAAAAAACATTCATTCCCATTGTTGAGGCTCGAACTCACTACCTAGCGTATAATAAGGCGATCGCTTTACGCTTTGAGCTACAGAATTCACTCAAAAATATTTTCAAAATCAGGTAATAAATTACGAAGCAGAAAATTTGTTTGCTAACACTGTCCACCATACAGCCTTAACAGCTACTTTCTCTTACATTAATATTTCTTTTACCAAGTCCTTCAATAACTCCATTGTGTACGACTTTCTTAACGCCGATTACGAAAGCATAATATCTTTTCTACATGGTATTAACTTGAGTTGCGTTCTATCGAACTTGGACTTAGATAGCGCTATTTCGAGTTTTTATCATTACATTTCTACAGCTATCGAAAGGTATGTGCCTAAAATAAAGAGAAAAAACAAACTTTCAGAACCTTGGTTAAATGCAGATCTCAGATACGTGAGAAACCAGAGAAACAGAATTTACAAACTCCTCAAAAGCACTGCGCATGTAAGCGAAGAAATAAGGCTAAAATATGATGAGCTTTCGAAAGAATTTTCTATCAAATCAGAAGTAGCTTACAAGTTTTACACAAACTTAATTGGAGAAAAAATTATCTAGGACCCCAAAACATTTTTTGACTTTGTCAATTTGAAGCGAAAATCAGCCGGTTACCCTTCATTCATGTATAAAGGTATTGTTACCTCTTCCAACCCTCAAGAAATATGTAACCTCTTTGCGGATCATTTTAAGGAGGTTTTTTGTCCACCAACTACTCAGTCTGATGTTTTTCCCCCCACTCCGAACTCACAACACATGGTTGAAAGCTTCAGCTTGACGAAAGAAGACATATCAAGCGCAATAAAGGGTTTAGATGCAACCAAAGGACCTGGACCAGACCTAATTCCCCCCACGTTATTGGTGCGATGCTTAGACCAACTACTTTTGCCCTTATCTACCTATATATATATATAAAAATAAGTTGCATTGTGTATGAAATTGATGTTCTCTGTAATGCGTGAACCGATTTTGTTTCTGGAAATTTACCATGAAAGGTGACGTCAATATGTTTTTTTGTATAAATGGTCTTTGTATGTGTATTGGTTCATGAATTATAGGCATTTTAGTGAACTTATCAACAATACAGCTGTGAAAAAATACAGGTGCGCACATATGGTGTGGTGGAATAATTTGGCAAGTCCCACTTTAGTTTGCATTTTCGCGAAAAATAAAGGCATAGTAAAAATATTCCATACCCTTTTTTCCATACCCCCTTTATCACCTACAAATCAATAAAAATGTTATATATAAGACGGGTTTGGTCGTATTAGACTAAAATTTGGTAAACAAGTTCGTATGGTTACTGTCGGCAGTTAAACTAAAACTGGGCGTGGTCTAACTATATATACGCCCACTTTTTAGAAATCATTATTATTCCGGAGTTGTACATGTTTTGATAGTTGAACTTGATATGTAGACGTTATGGGCCCAAGAGGTAGTTAATATATATTTGAGCGAACATTAGACAAGGGGGAATTTGGCCACACAGGCCAAATTTATGATATCGAATTGCTTTGGAACTAAATGTCGTATGTAACTATGCAATAGACTTCTAAACTACTCATCCGATTAGCATGCAAATTTGTGTATAGAAGTTTTTTGATACGGTGCGTATTTGTAGGCTATCAATTTCTATCCACCTTGAACACCAGAGGGCGCTGTAGTACAAATTTTTTACAAAACTGCCTAAACCTCACAAATCGCTTATGCGATTAAAATGAAAAGTCGTATACAGTAGTTTTAATGTACGTTGAGTGTTTTTCTGCAATCTTTTTTGACCTCTCTTGAACACCAGAGGGCGCTGTAGTACAAATTTTTTGCAAAACCACCTAAAACTCCCAAACCGCTCATGCGATTAGATAAAAATTTGATAAAAATCGGTATATAGTAGTTCTCAGGTACGATGAGTTTTTGACTGTATCTTCTTTGAACCACCTTGGACACCAGATGGTGCTGTAGTACAAATTTTTTACAAAATCGCATATTTTTAGTTGTTACATATGCAAATATTTACAAAATAAAAAATATTTCTTAAATTTAGTAAAATTAAAAAATTTCCGTTATTTTGACATCAAAAACATGAACATATCTTGAAAACTATGAAAAATTTTACTACACTATATATTTAATGCAACATCGTGCTCAAAAATGAGAAAAACACAATCAGAAATTTAATTTGGTGACTTTCGATTCAAATATCTCCGCTGCTTTTTTATACACTTTGTAAAATTTTTTTTGTCTTAAAGCTTCATCAAAGTACTATAAAAACCTTATTGCAAAAATACCGTTAGTTGAGTATATATATTTTAAATATTTTTTTTAAAAAAGGTCTGAAATTTTGGAGTTTTCCTCAAAAAAATGCTCAAAATTTGTTTTTGTTGTAAAAACAATTTAAATTCAAATTCGCGAAGTTTCAACTCCATTTAAAAATGACAACATGTATGGGCAAAAATTGTTTCAATTTTATGCAAAAATTAAAAACCATTTCTGTGATTCAAAAAATAAGGCCTACCCCTTGATTTTTTCTAACAAAATTTTTTTTCCAACATTGTGTTTTTATATTTTTGAAAAAATAAATAAGCTAAAAAATTAATTTTTTAGAAAAAATTATCTTAGTATCTCTTACCAATCAAAAGTTATAGCCAAGAATCTTTATCCAAAATATACATACAAATGCTATATTTCCTACGGCTTTCGTCGATTTGGATACATTTTGATAATTTAGTTTGTATGCTCACTGTCGGCAACTGTACTAAAACTGGGTAATGTTCATCTACTAGAAAACTGGGATGGGTATTATATAAGGGGGTGTGGCTCCGCCCATACAATTAAAATTTGTATTATCGAATAGCTTTGAAAGTAAAAGTAGCAGTACTTACATACAATGTGGCGTCCGTGGCGTAGTTGGTTAAAGTGCGTGGACGCTATGTCAAAAGAACCTGGAGACCCAGGTTCGAACCCCAGCAGCGACAGAAAATTATTTGAATTAAAATAATTTTTCTGTACGGCCGCCACCTCTCTGTAGACAATGGCAAACCTCAGAGAGTAATCAAAATGCCATGTAAAGCTTCTTGAGAACGAGAACATTCCGTTCATCGCCGTTCGGAGTCGGCGTTAAGCATGTAGGTCCGGTTCTCGGTCAATTGTGTACAAACTTAATAACACGCACAACACAATTGATCATAAGAAGCTAGGTCAAAATCCTTTCAAGGGCTGAAATGGCCAGTTATTTATTTTTTTACTTACATACAAACTCAAAATGGAGTTACTATTTGGTGATTTTCTGCTACTGGGAAACTGTAACGGGCAATGGAAAATGACAGTGGTGTCAAACTATGAGTCTAAGAAAAGTTTTGAATACACCTATTATGTTCCCATATAGTTGCAGGGTGCAGCAACGCGCGCCGGGAAAAGGCTAGTAATATATATTTTTTGGTGTGTTGTTAATTTTTTTTTTTGTTTTGATGTTTTGTTAAAAATTAAATTAAATTGAATTATTTTTTTTATTTTTTCTTACTGTTTATATTTAAATATCTTTTACATTCTATTTTAATCGGGTCTTCTGAAAATAGGGTTAACAATTTTTAGTCTCTTCTATAAATTTTACTTTAACCCACTTTGGTTGCTCTTGAGCACTTTGCGATCACATTAAGATGAAAAATTCACTTTGAACGCAATGCACTATTGTATTTTTTGGATGATTTTTTATATTAGGAACATTTTAGTAATTTTAATAATATTCATAAAAGTTGGTGTTGCGAAAACGCAACAGCGGTAGAAAATGAGTTCAAATAGTTTTTAATAATGCTAAATTTGAAAAAATTATGATTTGACGTCACTTTACTGCAAAACACTCATACAAATTTTACATAAAATTGTTTCATACCGGGACTAATAATTTTTAACCGAAAAGTATTGATATGAGTAGGTATCGGATATATATAACTTTGTTCCTTCTTATATGAGTAGTATCGGAAAATTTCCCAAGTACTACTCGTATGAGTAAGTATCGATACTTTAGTGGTATCGTTACGTCCCTACTCCTTTGGAGTACCGCAAGGTAGCCACCTTGGTCCTCTTCTCTTCAATATCTTCATATCCGACTTGTCCATAGTGTTAAAGGATATTCCATATCTTATGTATGCGGACGTCCGTGGCGTAGTTGGTTAAAGTGCGTGGCCGCTATGCCAAAGAACCTGGAGACCTAGGTTCGAACACCAGCAGCGACAGAAAATAACAGACAGAATTAAAATACTTTTTCTGTACGGCCGCCACCTCTCTGCAGACAATGGCAAACCTCAGAGAGTAATCAAATGCCATGTAAAGCTTCTTGAGAATAAGAACATTACGTTCATCGCCGTTCGGAGTCGGCGTTAAGCCTGTAGGTCCTTTTCTCGGTCAATTGTGTACAAACTAAATAACACGCACAACACAATTGATCATAAGAAGCTAGGTCAAAGTCCTTTCAAGGGCTGAAATGGGCAGTTATTTATTTTTAATTATTTATGTATGCGGACGACCTAAAAATGTACCACGTAATTAAATCGCAGGAAGATGTCAACTTTTTACAGTTAAGCCTCTTAACTCTTGAGACCTGGTGTACCCAAAACAAACTTTACCTCAATGTAAATAAGTGTAACGTGAAAAGTTTTTCCCGTAGAAATCAAGTTACGAATTTTAACTATCGCCTCAACAATATCGAACTCAACAGGGTCGATTATATAGTAAGTTGATCTTGGAGTGGTCTTGGACAACAAACTGCGTTTTAATCTACACTATGATAAGATTGTATCCAGGGCCAGCAAACAGCTCGGATTTATTAAAAGACGAGCACATGAATTCAAGAATGTATGGGTCACTACATCCCTGTACTGTGCACTAGTGCGCCCAATACTCGAATATGGCTGCATTATTTGGAATCTAGCTTTTGAATCCCATAGTGACAGAATCGAATCCATACAAAAGCAATTTGTCCTATTCGGATCTCTGTTCAATATTAAAAGAGCCATTCAGATGCGAGGTCTATAGAACATATCGCACACCCTCTTCAAAAGTGATACAACTTAATATTTTTAAATTTTCAGGAGAGTCAAAAAACTTTTTCGTTTTCAAGCAACTTCATACAAAAGAAGAATACAAAATAATTATTTAAAAATTAACGAGCAATCAGATTAAAACAAAATTTTGACAGTCGATGGTGCATTATGAATTGATTTATATTAAAAAGTCAAAATTTAAAAATTTTTAGTTGTGTCACTTTTGAAGAGGGTGTGCGATATAGTCCCTGTGTAAAGTAGAAAAAAATTTCTTATTTTGCAAGTCAATGCACCATCTCATAAGTAAAAGATGATGTTGCCTTTAAAAGCAATGACAGCACTTGGTAATCGATGAGTATTTTGAAGAGTTATACAAACTGTACTACACGAAAGGTAAAGAAATGCTGTCGGATTGCTAAAATTAGTGTTTGGAAATAAAAGAGGAGTATGTTGAATAACGTTTTGTCAAAAAATTACGTTTTTCTTAACAAGAAAACTTCCTAGCAAGCTTACCGACAAAGTGTTACACGTAGTGTTGGAATGAATCAATGCACACAAAGTGAATAAATATTTGATAAGAAAAGTTACTCCCATGTGAACTTCGGTCAAGTTTAGATATGTGAGAATATTAACACTCCTTATTACTTTTATTAACACACTGGCTTATAAGGATTCTCAAACTTTCTAAACAGCTATGTTATGCATGTAATTTGCATAGAACGTTTTGTGGACATTTCTTGTTGGTCTTTTGCAGGATTAAGGAACTCAAAAGGTACACAAGCATCTCAAAAACTAGTTAAGAATTTCATTAGCATTCTATAATCTCGCAAATATCAAGGGTGGATGAGTTTCCTTTCTTTGTATTTTTTCCTAAGCCAAAGTTTATTAAACACTCTGTTCCATCAGCTTTAGTGGAATTGTTTAATATTTATAGAGCTTCTTATCGAACGAATAAGTACTAAAAGCTTTGCATAGCACATAACTCACCTTTAACTAAAGCTTTAACGATTTGAAGCTGTAGAAAATTAGTGCATAAACCCCATTTATCGGTATTTATTCAAAGCTGATAAATCCTTAAATCAAGTTCTCTGAAGCAATTCAACTAAACTAATCAACAAACCAAACAAAAACCCGCTTAAATAGAAAAATAAGAGCAACATGTTACAATGTGGCAAAGAAGCTCACGATTGCGTCAAAGTATGGCGCCTTATTATGGACGAAGTGCAAACTAAGCAACGCTGAAATGTATTAGAAACTCAATCTGGTCACACACAAAGCGCACAAACTCACAAACTCTTTAAATAGCTTTTGGCTGTACTATGAAGAGAAGGTTCATGGTGGGGTATTTGAGTGTACCAAGTGGCAGACACCACCAGATTAGTTGTGACGTCCCTTAAACCCAAGCACAATATTCTTTGGAGTGATTTCAAAGATTTTATTAAATATTTGTTTGCGTCTTTCTCTCTTTCTACACTTTGAGGTTAATAACACTGAAAGGATTGAGTTTGTACAGGAAGGCTTTGTTGAAGTGAACCATGTTGTAAAGACACATTTATTTGAATAAAATTGCAAATTAAAAAGAGAACAAAGCGTATTCTTTTGTTGGAAAAACTTTTACTTTCTTTGTTCGTTAGGAAAAAAAGGTAGTGTTTTAAAAAAGATCTTAGCATTTCATTCATAAGGACTTCAACTACTGAAAATAAACGATTTCCAAGTGAATTCCAAGAACACAATTTGCAGGTTAAAATAAGTTGCGGAACAAAAGGAGGATGATGGAGTGAGGGGGGGGGGGGGGGGGGAATTTGAAGGCATTTTTAGAAAGAGTGGTTTGGCTATTCAATATTTCTATTAGTTAGTCTATTAACTTAAGTAGGCGTTAAAAATCTGTGATAGAAATTATGGGTATGAAAAAAAATTATTATAACTACCAATACGTATAGAGCAGTGATGCACACGAGATGCTCACGGAGCCACTCGGCTTTCACATACAAGTCGTGTGTGCAAAGGTACCGAACTTCTACAACGCTAGCAGAGAATCAGTTTGCGTTTACACTTCGTGGCAGTGTTCCCAGATAAGGGGATTTTCCCCTAGATTTAAGGGGTTTCTTTCCGTTTAGTAGAAAATTTAGGGGTCAAAAATCTTTAGGGGAAAACTTTAGGGGGATTTTAATTTTCTGTTAGTGCTTTTTGAGAATTTTTAGTGGTTTCTAAAAAGAGCGGCATCATCAACTATGAATTGTATTTTTTTGCATTTGATGCACCCTTTTGTGTTCTATTTTTCATTTTGTTTTAGCTCTTACAAGATTTATTTTGTCAAAGTGAGTCAAAACAATTGCGTAGTATCGAAACTACTGTTTCGCAGCTGATTGTTTGTCGTATGAGCGAAATAGCACCAGAATATGTGTGAAATGAGAGCAAATGAGAGGCTGTTTTAAATTCTGACGACGAGGAAGCATATATATTTAAATTTGGTTTTTTTTTTTTTTTTTTTTTTTTTTTGTAGTTTTTAATGATTTTTTAATTGAATTTTCAACCAACAAAAAAAAAAAAATAAGAAAAAAATGTTAAAAACAAAAATTAAAAAAAAACGTGGAAGTATGTTTCTAAATTTATTAAGCAGTTTTTATTTAACTAAAATTTAGTAGAAAAAATCTTAATAGTTCAACCTAATTACAATCGAAAAATAATACTTTCATTAAATACTAGCTTTTTCCCGGCACGCGTTGCTGCACCCTGCAACTATATGGGAACATAATAGGTGCATTCAAAAGTTTTCTTAGACTTATAGTGTGACACCACCGTCATTTTCCACTGCCCGTTACAGTCTCGCAGTAGTAGGAGATCACCCAATAGTAACTCCATTTTGAGTTTGTATGCAAGTACTGCTACTTTTACTTCCAAAGCTATTCGATAATACAAATTTTAATTGTATGGGTGGAGCCACGCCCACTTACATAATGCCCATCCCAGTTTTGTAATAGATGGACATTACCCAGTTTTAGTACAGTTGCCGACAGTGAGCATACAAAGTAAATTATCAAAATGTATCCAAATCGACGAAAACCGTAGGAAATATAGCATTTTTATTGATTTGTGGGCGGTAAAAGTGGGTGTGACAGAAATTTAAACCATCTCGTACTTGAAAAAAATGTACTGCCAAAATTTCAGCTCTTTGAAGTTTCCAGCCATCACACAGACAGCGTTTTGCTTTTTGTATACATATATATTTTGGATAAAGATTATTGGCTATAACTTTTGATTGAAAAGAGATACTAAGATAATTTTTTCTAAAAAATTAATTTTTTAGCTTGTATATTTCTTCAAAAATATAAAAACATAATATTAGAAAAAAAATTTTGTTCAAAAAAATCAAGGGTAGGCCTTGTTTTTTGAATCACAGAAATGGTTTTTAATTTTTGCGTAAAATTTAAATAAATTTTGCTTATAAATGTTATAACTTTTAAACAGAGTTCAACATTTATATATACTATGCTATATCTATAATTCATGAACCAATACACATACAAAGACCATTTATACAAAACAAAAAACCCTTCGTATTGACGTCACCTTCCATGGGAAATTTCCAAAAACAAAATCGGTTCACGCATTACAGAGAACATCAATTTCATACACAATGCAACTTATTTTTATATATCATGAATTCCATGTCACGCACTGTTACAGCTTGCGAATAATTGCAACTGATTTACTTAAGAAGAAATTTTTGCGAAAACTGGTTTGCAATTTTTATTAATTAATTTTACGGTCTATTTAAAATGGGTAAAGGTTTTATGAATCACTTATGAATTTCGGTGATATTAACCAAAATGTAGCGTACGCACGTGCTACAAAATTTTCCCTTTAAAAATCTGATGTCAATTTCTATCTGAAATTTCTGCGAATTGACAGATAGAATTTTCATATTTTTTTACAGCAATAAGAGGTTATCCTAGATTATATTAGTAGTTAAGTTATTTGAGAAAAAAATTATAAAACAATTTTTTCAACTTTAAACACCGTCACGCACATGTTACATTCGTCACGCACAATTACACCGTACGTTCATATTACTGTTTCCTTCGACCATATTTACTAAAAACTGAAATACAGAACAAAAGGATTAAAAAATTCTTATTTTCTTTTTTTAAATCTCTTTTATGTCATGACTAGATACATTTAAGAAAAAAATTTGAAAATCAATTATTTTAATCGATAAGAACTATTCCATTCTATTCGATCCAAAAGTCGATGCTCTCAATCACTGGAATTGAAGAAGCTGGAACTTTGGGGACTCTTCAACAGATTCTTCAACAGATTTCATGTGGACCTATTCAGGTGTATTCTCATTTCTAATGCACAGAAATTCGCCTGGCCTTTGAGAGAGTACCCGTAAAGGCTGCACCCGTACATCACCAAGTTCAGTGTTTTTGTGAATATGATTCCTTAAAATGGATTTATTTGAATAATAATTTATATTCCGATTTATTTTAACCCTTAAATGCCCAACAACACCGATATCATTAAAATTATGTTGTGCTAAATGATCCCCTGAACACGACCCCGTTTTTATTTTTTTTGGAAAAAATTTTTGTGTAAAGAAAACATGGTTGTATCCAAAAAGATACAGTGGGCATTCTGACGTATACCATCAATCAGCTTGGTTGTAGGAGTTCAAGGCAAAAACGTAGAAAACGATTTTTTTATGATAACTCTAAATTTCTTTGTTAAATGATACTCTAAAATTGTAAATAGTTTAAAAGGTATTCCATGTCAAAAACCGAACTTTCCGTAAAAATGAAAAAACTTTTTAATTTGACGGTCAATATTTCCCAAACCAACAAAGTTATGCCAATAATAAATTTTTGTTTTATATTTGAAATTTTCTGAGTGAAATTACATATCCAGCATTTTAATTTTTGCAATATTTTAAAATAAATAGCTTATTTTCTCGGTTGTATCCAAAAAGATACACTGGGCATTTAAGGGTTAAATTAAATAAAACTCACTTATGAGAATTCATATTGACACTTGTCAATAGTTTACCGTCAATTTAGACGTTTGACCGTATAATGCAGATGTTAGGATGGACATTTTTTTAAAATGAAGGGTGTATCTATTAATTTCAATTTTTTAAGTTGTTTTATTTTTGGTCACTTTGCTATATATGAGACCACACATACCATTAATAATCGTAATACATTTTAAAGCCACTCCTCCCCTCTAAATTGGTAACGTAATTTATGAACGACCCCGTAGTGTGTAAAAACTACATTGTTGTATAGAAAAAAGTGTAACATGTGCGAAACGCGTGGAATTTTTTTCAATGGAAATAGTAAAAAAAATATTTTTCAATCTGGTTTGCCATCTCAATATCCACACATAATAGTATTTTCCGCAAAAATTTCTTATATTAGAGTCTGCATTGAAACATATATCAATATTGCCACGCACATGCTACATATTTTCTTAATTTATTTAACTGCTCTTACCACGGTATGTCGTTGATAATTATTTATTCATATATATGTATGATTATTAGGAAAATATTAAAAAAGTTTAAGCAAATGTTTTTTTTTTTAATTGTTGTAATAAACAAACACGCCCTCACGGCAAATATCACAATAAAACTGCAAAATTTTCGCTCAACTTATTCACCACGCGAAAGTAAAAAAAGCACAGAAAAACTACCGTTACCTTGAAAAATTCAACTTAAAACGTGTTGTCCGAATTCGATAGAATATATTCTATATAGTTTCTCTTCTCTCTTTACAATTTGATTTTTGACCTATGAGGTTGACTTTTTCGTGGAATTCGTGATATATAGATAGTATATCTGCCTTATGTTTCTTAAAAAATTGGCTCCGCAAAGTTGCGCATAAGATAAAACACTTAAATTAAAAAAACGTCTAAAAAACAAGTTTTCCTCAAAACGCACTAATTTTAAAGACAAATTCTGTTAAACTAAAAGATGTGTTTGTGTTAATTAACAAAGGTATATTTTTGTTTTCTCTCGCGTATTGCCATGTTTTTGTCTGTCCGTCTGTCCGTCTGTTATGGCGGTTATAGCTTAAGAGCTATAAGTATTGTATAGTATATATCAATATAAGTATTGAAATGATCTTAATGAAATTCAAAATATGTAATTTCTTTATTACTTGAGTTTGTTTTTTTAAGTTCCTCAATGAATTACTATGTACAAAAAAACTAATGTGTTTTTTTTTAGTCCAAAAATTTATTTTGATACTGTATTTATTTACATCAATTAAACAAAGTATTCAATAAATTAATTCAAACAAATTTTAGGGGTTTGAGTGTAATGAGTGTAAAAGTATTTGCAAAAACAAAAAAAAAGTATTTGCAAACATTCTAAAACAAAAGTTTTACGCTTGTATTGTAAGGTTTGCCAACGCGGTGCACCACTGGTATAGAGCAATACAACAATAAGCATGATCGTTACTTCCATAAGTTTCATAGAAAATTGTATCAATGGCAAATATAGTCAGCGGAGCTATGTTGAACAAATCTTATTATGAAATTTTTTGTTAAAAGAATTCTTTTCTTTTCTTTCAGTTAGCTACTGAATCCATTTTTAATACTTGCTTAGGTTTTAATTTCGCCTGGCCCAATGGAAACAGCAAATTATAGCGAACTTATCTTAATTACACTGTTAAACACAAAAAAAATAAGGTTTTTGCAACGGACTCTAATAGAGGGTATGTATTTACGCATGTGTTTTATTTTAGGGGAGATTTAAGTTGCCCTCTTATTGAACATTTTTATAGTGAATCAGGATAGGAGACCATATCAGCCTTACATTTTGGGTATAGGATGTGTTCGGAAGATTTATGTAAAATACTACGAGGAACATTTTTGTGGAACATTTTGACCTTCTAATTTTTCAATGTATGGTTCTTTTTTTGACGTGACGAAGTTACGTTGTACTGCTCTAGTTTCCAAAAAAGTTGAAAAATGAATTTTTTAAAAATTCATCTGCGTTTCATTGAATTGTTACTCGCTGGGTATAAAAGCTATGATTAAAAAAATAGTATGACCATAAAGGCTAATTCTTTGACTATATTAAAAAAACAATAAAAAAATTAAATATGGCATAGGGACGTAGTGGGAGCTGCGTAAGCAACGCAACTGAAAATTTGTTACATGGAATTATTACTCGCTGAGTATTAGTGCTAGGATTAAAAATAAGATACGCCAATAAAGACCTACTGAAAGCCCTCACAACAAAATTAGACAAAAAATTTCTGACATCATGGGGACGCTGAGAGAGCCGCTCAAAGATCGATAACGCAACATTCATGCAGCGGCGTTGCATTGCATTTTTACTCAATGAGTATATAACCTACGATAAAAGTTTAAAAAGGAAAATAAAGCTTTTATACATGGCTTTACGACAAAAATAAAAAAAAAATTCCGGCGTCGTCAGGTCGTGAATATATGAAATGTAATATCGTTGCATGGAATTATTACTCACTCAGGAGGAGTGCTACAGTAAATTTTGTTTTACGACAGCAGGGATGTGTTATTACGCTTCACAACTAAATAACAAAAAAAATTTTGTTGTCATGATTTCAGGGATACAATCACATAATGCAGTAAAAATGCTATAGCCATGAAAAAACGTTGCATGGATTTTTAACTCTGTGACTACTGGTGCAACGGTAAATTTTAAGGAACGAAAACAAAGGTGAGGTCTTCGGGCATATGACAAAAATAAAAAAAAAATTTGACGGCGTGTCAAAAACCCTCAGGGAACCGCCTTATGTAACGCATATCACTTTTGCTGGATTAATTGAAATAAGAGCACAACCAATGGGGAAGCAAAAAAAAAGCTAAACGAAAAGCACCAACTCCAAATCCAACAACAACTCCAACACCAACACCAACACCAACACCAACACCAACACCAACACCAACACCAACACCAACACCAACACCAACACCAACACCAACACTAACACCAACACCAACACCAACACCAACACCAACATCAACATCAACATCAAAATCAACATCAAATCAACATCAACATCAACATCAACATCAACATCATTATCAACATCAACATCAACAGCAACATCAACATCAACATCAACATCAACATCAACATCAACATCAACATCAACATCAACATCAACATCAACATCAACATCAACATCAACATCAACATCAACATCAACATCAACATCAACATCAACATCAACATCAACATCAACATCAACATCAACATCAACATCAACATCAACATCAACATCAACATCAACATCAACATCAACATCAACATCAACATCAACATCAACATCAACATCAACATCAACATCAACATCAACATCAACATCAACATCAACATCAACATCAACATCAACATCAACATCAACATCAACATCAACATCAACATCAACATCAACATCAACATCAACATCAACATCAACATCAACATCAACATCAACATCAACATCAACATCAACATCAACACCAACATCAACATCAACATCAACATCAACATCAACATCAACATCAACATCAACATCAACATCAACATCAAAATCAACATCAACATCAACATTAACATCAACATCTACATCAACATCAACATCAACATCAACATCAACATCAACATCAATATCAACATCAACATCAACATCAACATCAACACCAACATCAACATCAACATCAACATCAACATCAACATTAACAACAACAGCAAGAAACTTCGTCACGTCAAAACCTACGGGTGTGTCCACGGCACAGCCAACTCTTTTTTAACCTTTAGGCAATGAAAACCTATAATACAAGGATATAACGGGTTCAAATGTTCCACAAAAATATTTGTTATAAAATTCTAGAAAAAAACAAGTCTCTGAATGCACTACTTAAAGCTGAAAATTCAACTTAAATTACTGAAATAAGTCAAAACTTAAAATGTGTTTAAGGGTTTATTTCGTTCTTATTAAGAATTGATGCTAAAATGTAGCGCAAAAGGGGGTTACTTTGGTAAACATGATACACCAAATGTATGAATAAAAAAGAATTTTATTTCTATTAGAAGAAGAAAGTGGCTTTTAAATTGAGAAAATAAAAGCTCGATAAATATTATGGTGAATTTGTTTCATCGTATTCAACCGTAAATTATTGGATTGGGGTGCTTTAAAAACAGTGACCACTCCAGAATGTATTGGAAAAATCCACGCTTTTGTATTCGACAATCCGAAAGTGAAAGGGAGTGAGATAGCTACAGCCATAGTCATATCAAGTGGGTCGGTTTCGATTTTACATTAAAATTTGTGTATGAAAAAGCAAGATGGATGCCGCATAAATAACACTCAATCAAGAACATAAACGTGTTCGCACTTTCCAACAATGTTTATACATGTTTTCACAAAATCCGACTGATTTTTTACTTAAAATAGTGACCATGAATGAAACATGGATCCACCAATATGCCGATTATGGTGCAGGAATTAGCAAAAGAGTGGGTAGGTGGTGGTGTCCATTTTTTTTTAATTAAAGTGGCATTTATTTCATCGACGATTTGAGAACAGGAAAAAAAATCAACAAAGACTATTACTGTAGATTATTGGACCGACTGAAGAACGAAACTGTAAACAACCGGCCTCATTTATCGAAGAAAAAGAAAATCATCTTTTTGTAATCGAAATCAATCGAAACCATGGTCAAATTGCACGAGTTATACTTCGAACTGCTTCCTCATCCCCCATATTCTCAAGTTTTGACCCACAGAGACTATTATCTGTTCTCAAACTTTAAAAGGTGGCTCCAGGAGCGAAAGGTGGATCCAGAAGATGATTTGGGCGAAAAATTTACAATTTTTCTTAGAAAATGAGGCTGGGAACAACTTTTCGATCAACGGTGGGCGTTACAGAGCCATGTTAACCGACTTTTTTTTACTGAAATTGAAGACATGAATTAAGATGACCTCTGGTTTATGTAGGATGGCGCGCCATGCCACACAGCCCATGCCACAATCGATCTTTTGTGCACCAAATTCTCAAATCGTGTTATCAGCCGTCTTGGCAAAATCGATTGGCCACCTCGGAGTTCCGATTTGACCCCTTTGGACTTTTGTTTTGTACGGAACCGTAAATGAGCGATATTATGCTAACAATCCGGAAACGATTTAAGCACCTAAGGCCAATATCAGGCAAGCAATCTGTGAGCTACAGCCCGAAACCATCAACAAGGTTTTGGATAATTTGAGTGACAGAATGCGCTACTGCAAAGCCAGCCGAGGCATCCACTTGAACGATGTTGTATTCCATAATTAATGGAAATGCTTGTTCTTACTAATAAAGCCATAACACATGGAAAAAATTTAATTTTGCTCATTTTATTGAACTTTTTTAAAATAACTCGTATTTGGCCCACCCTGTATTTTACAAAAATGAGCGAATATTGAAAAATTTTCTAGTTTTTTTACGCAAAAATAGGGTCATACATATGTTATATCATATTTTCATTCCATTTTGGTCAAAGATATTTATGCAAGGATTTATTTTCGAATGAATTCTTATTTTTAATTTTCAGACAAACCGGAGTGGCCCAATTATCACCTCTTTGTTTTACACATAAACTTAAGTGCTTATAAAGGGCGACCAAATAAGAACAGTAGAAAAATAGTTTTTAAAAAACAACAACATAGTGGGATATCAAATTGATTCTGGCTTTATTTCGAAGCTACATTCATGCATTTATATATGAAATAGCAGATCACTTAAATGGCCGCATCGGCTTTGCTGGAAGTGCTTCAAGCGGTCGAGCCAATATGTGCGGCATTATCCTGGAAACGCGTCACGAATGTTGGCCTCCTTTGCACGAGCTCGAGGTTTGACTCGTTAGCGTAGACAATGCCTTTGACGTAGCCCCAGAGAAAATAATCGAGGGGTTTAAGTCAAAAAACCACAGTTTGTACATATCGATGTTGTTGAGCTCTGGCTACAGAAAGTCGGTTAACATCGCTCTATACCGAAGACCATTGACGGTAACGGTGTCTCTTTCCTCATTTCGATAGAAATAAGGTCCGATGATGCCGCCGTGCCATAAACTGTAACAAACAGTGAATCTTTATGGATACATTGATGCTTGATCGAACACTTGTGGATTGTAGTTACTCCAATAACGGCAATTTTGCTTGTTGATATAGCAGCTGAGCCAAAAGTGAGCCTCGTCCGAGAAGATGATTTTTTGGTCAAAACCTGGAAATCCAATCAACACATAAATCGTCCAATTAGCTCACTCATGCCGTTGTTTATGGTCAGCACAATCTTATATGAATGTAGGCTCATATCCAACCGCAAAATAAGCCTGTTTGAGCCTCTGGCGATACCCAATTCGGCTGATCGGCGCCGAGTCTGTATTTCTAGGTCTTATTCGACACTAACCGATACGGCGGCTATGTTTTCTTCACTTTACACCGATCTCTGTCTAGTTGGTGGCTTAAGATTCAAAAGAGTGTACTCACGTTCAAACTTTTCCACAGTGCGACGAAAGGCCTGCGCATTGAAGCCATGATGCTGGCTTGGCACCTGCTCCAATAATCTTGCCGACTAACATGTCTAATAATAACATGCGAAGTGATGAGCAAAACAATATAACGAAAAAATGCTCTCATGCTGTTGTTGTTGGTAATAATGCAGATACTGACTTGGATATTTTTGAATCGATGAAATATGTGCACTTATCTTTATTTAAACCGACAGTGAGTGAAGATAATATTATCACCTATGAGCAAAAATATGCTGGAGTGGACAAGGATCTTCCTTGTTGAATGCTTTAAGCTTGTTAAAAAAGATGTCCCCTTGAGTGATTTAAGATTTGCCAATTTTAAACTGGGTATAGTTGCCGATCGATATGTTATGCTTTTTAAACTAACATTTTGGCAAGCTAATATTAAGGTCCGCCCTTTTCGGTCATTTTCAAGGCTAGCTGCTCCGAACCTGCAGTTTTAATTGCTTCGGATGTTCCACGTCTCTTTCATACAGTTCCAGATGCTCGAAATTATGAAAATTTTTGCACTATTAATATTTATTTCCAAAATATTTCTGGAATGAGGACTAAAGGAGATGCTGTTTTTACTGCCACTACTGCAAACAATAATGATGTTTACGTTTTCGTTGAAACCTGGCTTAATAATGCTTTTAGAGATGAAGAATTTTTTAATCCTAATATTTACATTGTATATCGAAAAGATAGAGATGCCTCGAGAACTGGTTTTCACCGGGGTGGAGGTGTCCTCATTGCTGTTAAGCGTCTATTTCAATCGTCTTTGCACATTTTAATGGATAGAGATACATTGCTGGATCAGCTATGCGTGGCTATAATCGGATCTTCCGGTACTCTTTTTATTTGTGTCTCATATGTTCCTCCAAATAGTGGTGATGAATTATATAGTACTCATGTTAATAATATTGTAGAGCTTGCATCAAATCTAAATAATAATGATCACTTTTGTATTCTAGGCGATTTTAACTTATCTAATGTAAAATGGTCTTTCTTGTCAAACGATATTTTTCTAACACCTAGTAATATCAATCATTCGAATGAAATTTATTTGGTTGATTCGTTGATGAGTGTTGACTTGTCTTAAATTAATTATTTTGCTAACAAGCTTAATTAAATACTCGATCTTATCTTTGTCAGCGGTGATATAAAATTTGATTTAAATATATGTGGTTTTCCCATAACGCCCTTGGATATGCATCATATTCCGCTTGTTTTGAATTTTTTATATAGAACATAGAGCTGTCGATTCAGATTTAAAATTTAACTTCAATTCGTGTTATTTTGATAACACAAATTACTTGATTGCAGCTGTTGACTGGATGAATGTGTTGGACAAGAAAGATACAACATTCTGCTTTGAATTTTTTATAAATAAGTTGTATGAAATAATGCTTAAAAATGTTCCAGTTTTAAAGAAAAAAATGCATAAGCTTCCATTGTATACCAAGGGTTTAAAAAAGCTTAAGAATTTAAGAAATAAATTCTATAAATTATATAACACCACAAACAATGATCACCACAGAGAGAAATATTGTCATTACTCCCGTGAATTTAATTTTTTAAATAAATTTTTATATAAACAGCATATTCTTAGTGTTGACCAGAACATCAAATCTAACCCAAAAGTTTTTTGGCGTTTTGTTCAGTCTAAGAATAACAGCTCGTTCATTCCAACAACATTATTTTGGGATGATAAGGTTTCTAACAATATTTGTGAATCTTTTAGTCTTTTCGCAGACTTTTTTTAGTCTAATTATTTGATTGATTATAACTGGAATGACCAGGAAATCCTTGGTAAAATTGAATCATGTGTCAATTTTGGCACCTTTCTCTCGATGAACGTGATGTTTTACAGGGCATATCCTGTCTAAAAAGTTCTATGAAGGCTGATATTGACGGTTTGTCTGCTTTTTGCTTAAAGAAATATGCAGTATCTGTTATAAAACCTTTGTGTCTTATTTTTAATAAATCTCTTCTGTCGGGTGATTTTATTACTAAATGGAAAATTGCATCAATCACTCCTGTCTTTAAGTCTGGTCGAAAAAATGATGTTACTAACTACCGTCCGATCTCTAAACTTTCAAATTCATCGAAACTTTTTGAATTCATAGTTAAATATAAATTAGATTTTTCATTGAAATCTATTATAACACCATCACAGCATGGGTTTGTCCAGGGGCGGTCAACTACTACTAACTTAGCCGTTTTTACACACTTTTGCATGTCTTCTTTTGCTGATGGTTGCCAAGTTGAAGCTATCTGCACTGATTTTTCCAAGGCGTTTGACAAAGTTTCCCACAGTTTTTTAGTTGCGAAGCTTGCCAAACTGGGTTTTCATTCAAACTTTTTAAATTGGATACAAAATTACTTAACTGACAGGCTCTGCTTTGTTGAAGTTGATAATTTTAAATCTGCATCTTTTATAGCAACATCTGGTGTCCCCCAGGGCAGCATTTTGGGACCTCTTCTTTTCATTTTATTTATTAATGATATAAGTTGCTGTTTTTCTTTTTCTAATTTTTTATTATATGCGGATGACCTTAAAATTTACAATGTTGTTCGCAATAGCTCGGAAGTTTCTTTGCTCCAAGAAGATTTAAATGTTTTATTCGATTGGTGCAAGCGAAACCGCTTATTTTTAAATATTAAAAAATGTTTCTTATGCTAAAATTAGAAATGTTTTAGCTACGTCTTTTTATATTGATAACGCTAATTTTACTTGTCTTAGTGAAATTATTGACCTTGGTGTTTGTTTTGAATCTAGCTTTTCATTTGTGAGACACTTGACTATCACGCTATCTAAATCATATTCTATGTATGCTTTTGTAAAGTGAAACTGTGCAAATTTCTCAGATCCATATACCTTGAAATGCCTTTTTCTATCCTTTGTTAGATCTTGTATAGAACACGTTTCTCTTATATGGGATCCTTACCATGCTGTTCATTAACTTAGACTTGAACGAGTTCAAAAAGAATTTCTAAGATTTGCTCTGCGATCTTTCAATATCGAACCCTTACCATCGTATAATACTCTTTGTATTTTGTTAAATTTAAAGTCGCTGGAATCAAGGCGAACTATTCAGTCTTTAATATTTCTCTACGATATTGTTTGTGGTAATATTAATTGTCCCTACTTGTTAAGGGCAATTAACTTTAATATTCCGTTAAGAAATTTGCGTCGTTTTCACTATTTTAAAATTAATTTTTGTAGAACAAATTATTTACTGTTTGAACTATAAATATAACTCTTAAGGAATATAATTTATTGTGCTCTAATATGATATTTGTGCTCTAATTGATATTGATTTTGCTTAAAGTAAGAATGCTTTTATTATTGCTCTTAATTCTCAATACACTTAAGATATTGTAGCGTAGCTGTTACTTGATCCTAAGACTTAAAATGTATATACTCTGCTTGTCTGAAAAAATGTAAATATTTTTAGACAATAAACTAAACTAAACTAAATGATGACCACCGACCTCACGACGAAATTCACGTTGCGTATTTGAAGTACAATTATGCCGGAATTTGGATAATATTTTTTAATAATTTCCACTCGTTTGGCAAATATGAAACGTCGCATGATAAAATGGCAAACCTAATTAAAAATTTTGATATCTAGACATCTAGAAGTCATTAGTAACTTTGGCAGCTGCTAAAACGTAATAGTTGTAAAAATTATCATTGCTACCTAGTTGCTCTCTATATGAAAAATATTTATAAAAAAAAACAATTCTTTTCTTGATGATGTAAAATCAACATGCAAACAAATTTTTTATGTGTTAAATAAACTATTTTAGAAAACATCTTCTAAAATATGCCTTCATTTTACCCGCTTTTGCATAAAAAAGTGGGCAAATCATTTCGCCTTAAGTAACGATAAGTTTTATCTTCAAAACGTTTTTGAAATCTTACAGCTCGCTCTTTTGTTGTGGTTGATAGTAAATCCAGTGAATGCTTATTCAATGAGTTCCGGAAATTAAACAATTTTTTGTCAAAAGCACATATAATTTACGTTTTCTCAATTTCACAACAATTTCGCAGTTTCGATATTTTAGAACTTGCATTTGCTTGGAAGAACTTAAGAAACAGACTTATTTTTAATTCAATGTTAATTCATTATAATAGTTACAAAATAATAGTTAAGGTAAAAAATGTATCTTAATTCGATTACGCGAGTAAATTTTTCATAGATTTCTAAGAAGCTTTATGTCTGTTATAACTTGGTCTTATAGCTTTTTATATAGGTACATATTAAACTCATAACGCGTACTACGGGGCGTATGAGTGACATTCAAATGTTAATGTCGATTTTGCCGTAATGTATGCAATTTTAACAATCTGAATGGACTCTTTATGCAATGGTAGTGCAAAAATTCAGTATTTATTTATTAATTTATTTACCAAAAAAGGCATTAATAGCTTACTTATTTACTAACTAATTTCATCAGCCCACGTCACTGGTATTTTATTTTCTAAACATGTCAAAAGGGAGAGAAAAGAAAAGGGACTTATTAATGCAAATTATTCTTAGACAAACTATAAAGACAAGAGAGGGAGAGTACAGGGTAAATGGGAGCTAAGTGGGAAACAGATATTTGGGGAGGGTACACTTAAATGTGAATTTTTACATGGATGGTGAAAACAGTCGCTGATATTATTGAATATCCTACAACATCTGTTTATGGGTTCATTGTATGCATAGACAGTGTAGTGCGGGTATTCGTTTAACAGTCTTGTATGCCTTGTTAGTCTTTCAGGGACTTTAAATGTAATCTTACTCGAAATATATTCAATGCTGATAACTCCAGTTATAACATCAAATGTGAAGCATGAACTTAGTAATATTCTCCGTGATGATAGAGGCATCAGATTCAAAAGGCCTAGTCTGTGTTCGTATGGAGTCAGGTTACTAAAGTCTCGAGGGTCATAAGATTCTCTTAGAGCAAAAAGCAGAAATTGTTTTTTAATAGATTCGCTATGTGAAATCAAGGGCTATGTAACTCAAAGGTAGGATTCCAGATTATGCAGGCATACTCAAATATTGGGCGCACTAATGTACTATAAAGGGTCTTAGTTACCCAGACATTCTTGAATTCTTTTGCACGTCTTGTTTTAAATCCTAGTTGCTTACTAGCTATAGATAAAGTTGTGTCGCAATGAAGAATGAAGCGTAGCTTGTTGTCCAGAATTACGCCAAGATCTTCAAGTTGATTTACCCTTTTAAGTTTAATGCTATTCAGATAGTAGCGGCTATTCTCCACTACAATTTTTCGGGAAAGACTTATAACGTTACATTTACTTACATTCAGATAGAGCCTGTTTAGATTACACCATTGTTCCAAAGCATATAGTTTTGACTGAAAGAAACTGGCATCTACTTCCGACTTAATGATGTGGAACATTTTAAGATCATTCGCGTACATAAGATGTCGGATGCCGCTTTATACTTCAGACAAGTCAGAGATGAAGATATTGAAGAGACGTCGACCGAGATGACTGCCTTGAGGTACACCAGATGAAACAGATATTTTCTTAGACAATATACCTTGGAGCTTAACATACTGTTACCTTTTGTGTAGGTAAGACTTGAGTCATTAAGTACAGAACCGGAAATACTAAACTTCTGCAATTTTAGAACTAAGATATCATGATCAACACGATCAAAGGCTTTACTGAAGTCAGTGTATACAGCGTCAACCCAATAAACCAAACGGATTCGTTTCGGATTCGATGTGAAACCGAGATCTCGTGCATTTAGTTCGATAACGAGATTCGTTCTACTTTCGTTTTCGAATCCGCGAGAGGAAGAAATTCACACTTCGTTTTCGAAACGAGATTTTTAGAATAATCGAATCGTTTTAGAAACGAGATTTTTAAAATAATCGCATCGTTTTCGAAACGAGATTTTTGGAACAATCGATTCGTTTTCGAAACGAGATTTTTTAAATTTTTTTATATTCTCAAATCTTATGATTTCAATATTCTTCAGCTTATATAATTCTTTTTGTATTCTAAAATTGTTGTGAGAGAAGCCGTTCGGTGATGGGAAAATTCCCTACTACGGCCGTGACGGAAAGTGCTGGACAAAAAGTTTATCAAATTGCAAAGAAACATGTATATATATTCTATCTCCATGACATCTTGTGTAAGTATCCATTTTTTTTAAAGTAATTTTCTTTTTGCTTCTACAGAGAAACTTCTTGTGTCCAGCAGCTTCAGTCACGGCCGGGAATTTCAGTAAGAAATTTACGCCTCTACGGGATGCCTTCTCTTTACCTATTTAATCTGTTTAAACTCTTTATTTATACTTTACCTGGCGTGGTGTAGCACCCTGATGAGGAGAAATGACTTAAAATTCTCATACTTTTCATTTTATTAAAAATAAACTTTAAAAATGTCAAAATGCGAACGTTTTTGAAAGCTTATACAACGAGTAGCAAGTGATTTGTTTTTCGTTTGTTGTTGACATTTAAGTCTATAGTTGCCACGGTTTCTTTTTTATTTTTTTGAAATTTGAGAAGTGCAATTTGAAAGTGCTTGAAGTGCTTTGTAAATACATTGTAGAAGATATTAAAAAGTTTTTAAAATTAGGTAAAGAATTTTATTCCTTTGGTACGTTCAAATCGTGTAAATAAAGAAAAAAAAATTTAAAAAATTGTATCCACAAGATAGACAAATTTCATAAAATAAAATATTCGCTTTTTTAATATTCTCGGAATCATCTCGAATTCTAATAGAAAGCGAGAACTCGGATCCGAGATCTCGGTTCCGTTTCGAATTCGAAACGAATGCGAGTCCGCTCTGTGGTTTATTGGGAACCTGTAGTTACCTACAATCAAGAATGATAGAAATACAGATTACGACGTCCCGCTCAGAAAATTGAAATGTTCTGCGCATGTTGGACAAATGACGTCACGCGAACTGTGTCCCTATTGGTTAATAATTTTCAGCTTTTAAACTACAAATATTTGTGTAAGTAAACATGATTTATTTATTATTTTTCTCTTCAAAATATTTTATAGTAAAATAAAAAACTATTTTTATACCCCCAAGTTTAAATACGTAAAACGGGTATATTAATTTTGTAACGCCCATAAGGAGGCATGGCAGGTGTAGAAAAGTGTATATATTCTTGATCAGCATTACTTCCCGAATCGACCATTACTTAACCATATTCGTCTGTCTGTCCGTCTGTCTGTATGTGATCACGATTACAGCCGTAATTTTCAAGCTTTCATCACGAAATTCGATATTTAAGCTTTTATATAAAAAATAAACGTGTCAAATTCGAAAATGAGCCAAATCAGATGAAAACCACGCCTGTTTCAGACAATAATAATAAATAATAAATATTAAAAATGGTTTAATTTTGGTTATTTCTACCCTTATCAAAGCTAAGTTCAACGTTTTGCAACAAGGAGCGATCAAACCAAGAATCATAATTTTCAAAATATGATTTAAAATAATCTGCAAAAAGATTTACAATATCAACGGCCGAGGAGGACTTACAATCATTAAATACCATTGAAGATGGAATCTGTAAACCATTTATTTTCGACTAAAAATAATTCCAAAATGTTTTTGGATTTTAAATTTTATTGGTTTCAAAACTAAGTATATACTGCTTATATAAAAATTTACTTAAGAAATTAAACTCATTCTCGTAATGCTTAAATTTCAGTTTGTAACTATCGATGTTCGTGGAGTTAAAAAGTTTAACAAATTTATTATGTAAATTTTCTAACTTTTTGAAACCACTTGTATACCATTTTTTTCATGAAATAAATTTGTCCAACTAATTTCATTAAGGAATGTTGCTACTTGGCGTGCTCGGTATTCGAGTGAAAATTTAAAATTTTTTTACAGGAAAATGATTTTATAGGAGACTAGCTTTTTCCCGGCGCGCGTTGCTGTACCCTGCAACTATATGGGAACATAATAGGTGTATTCAAAAGTTTTCTTAGACTTACATATAGTGTGACACCACTGTCATTTTTCACTGCCCGTTACAGTTTCGCAGTAGTAGGAGATCACCCAATAGTAACTCCATTTTGAGTTTGTATGCAAGTACTGCTACTTTTATTTCCAAAGCTATTCGATAATACAAATTTTAATTGTATGGGCGGAGCCACACCCCCTTATATAATGCCCGTCCCAGTTTTCTAGTAGATGGACATTGCCCAGTTTTAGTACAGTTACCGACAGTGAGCATACAAACTAAATTATCAAAATGTAGCCAAATCGACGAAAACCATAGGAAATATAGCATTTTTATTGATTTGTGGGCGGTAAAAGTGGGTCTGACAGAAATTTAAACCATTTTGTGCTTGAAAAAAATGTACTGCCAAAATTTCAGCTCGATCGACTCAGCAATTTTGAAGTTTCCAGCCAACACACAGACATCATTTTGCTTTTTGTATATATATTTTGGATAAAGATTATTGGCTATAACTTTTGATTGGTAAGAGATAATAAGATAATTTTTTCTAAAAAATTAATTTTTTACTTTGTTAATTTTTTCAAAAATATCAAAACACAACATTGAAAAAAAAAATTTTGTTCGAAAAAATCAAGGGGGAGGCCTTTGAAATGAAATAACTTTTAAATGTTATAATTTTTGAATAGAGTTGAAAATTTACGAATTTGAATTTAAATTATTTTTACAACAAAAACAAATTTTGAGCCTTGTTTTGAGGAAAACTCCAAAATTTCAGACCTTTTTTGAAAAAATATATAAATAATATATAAAATAAATAAATACATAAATATCAGTATGGCGTACCGGGCCTTGTTTGCCTTGATACCTACCACTTTTCTAGATCTCACACTCTGATACTTTGTGCCATATTTATATAGGTGTTATATGTATATTAATATGAGTGGCCAATGAGACCTAGTTTGCCTTAGTGCCTGCGTTCGCAACCATTTTCTTTTCCACAAGGAAATTGGTGTGGTAAATACGACTCAATTCGTCGGATTACCAACTTGCTAAGCCAAGACTTTATTGGCTTCAAGGACAGAACGATATATTTATTTTATACATATTTTCATTCTCGATACCACCGCCTTGGACCCTCTTGAAGATTTATTATTAATGTATTTTTTGCTTTATAATACCTTTACTCATGTTATCTATAAGTCTGTATACTTTGAAACGTTCATGTTTTAATTTACATTACATTACAACTGAACTTATTTTACTTTGGTTTTGTATCTTCATTTAAAACGAACTTGAACTCTATATATTAGTATTATTATAAGTATTATTAGTATTAGTTTAATATATACTCAACTAACGGTATTTTTGCAATAAGGTTTTCATAGTACTTTGATGAAGCTTTAAGACAAAAAAAAAATTTTACAAAATGTGTACAAAAGTAGCGGAGATATTTGACTTGAAATTCGCAAAATTAATTTTCTGATTGTTCTTTTCTCATTTTTGAGCAACGATGTTGCATTATATATCGTTGTAGTAAAATTTTTCATAGTTTTCAAGATATGTTCATGTTTTTGATGTGAAAATAACGGAAATTATTTTTATTTTACTAAATTTAAGAAATATTTAATATTTTGTAAATATTTGCACATGTAACCTAAGAAAACAACTAAAAATATGCGATTTTGTAAAAAACTTGTACTACAGCACCATCTGGTGTCCAAGGTGGTTCAAAGAAGATAGTGCTAAAAAACTCATCGTATCTGAAAACTACTATATACAAATTTTCATTCTAATTGAATGAGCGGTTTGGGAGTTTTAGGTGGTTTTGCAAAAAATTTTTACTATAGCGCTCTCTAGTCTTCAAGATAGGTCAAAAAAGATAGCAGCAACACACTCAACGTACATGAAACCCACTGTATACCACTTTTCATTCTAATCGCATAAGCGGTTTGTGAGTTTTAGGTAGTTTTGTAAAAAATTTGTACTACAGCGCCCTCTGGTGTTCAAGATAGGTCAATAGAAATAGCAGAAAAATACTCAACGTACATGAAAACCACTGTATATCACTTTTCATTCTAATCGCATAAGCGGTTTGTGAGTTTTAGGCAGTTTTGTAAAAAATTTGTACTACAACGCCCTCTGGTGTTCAAGGTGGATCAAAATTGATAGCCCACGAACACGCACCGTACTAAAAAACTTCTATACACAAATGTTCATGCTAATCGAATGAGTAGTTTAGGAGTCTATTGCATACTTACAAACATAAGCTCCTTTTTTATATGTATAGATTATATATATGCTTATTATATCTAATTTGTTAATACGCAAACATCGAATGTCGTCGTACACTTTTTTAATAATTATAATAAAAAAAAGGGAATGAAACTTATATCATTCGAAAAATACTGTTCCACAGATGTGCCAAAAAATAAAAATAACAAAAAAAATTAAATATATTATTTGATTATTGTATTTCAAACTAAAAGTATGCATTCTCATACCCACGGCTGTAGTTTCAATATCTCTTCCTTTTAAGTTTTGCAAACAATTGTTGCTCTTTATCTTGCTCTCTTTCTCGCTCTCGAACGCTCTCTCTCTCCCTCTCTTTGTTTATTGCATTCTACATTATTTTGCCAAACAAAAATTAGAGAGCTACTAGAACCAAAATGCACCAATCATGCAATGGAGCTGCATAGAATTATTACTTGGAGTGTATACGTGGCACGATAAATGAAATAAAACAAAAATCAAGTATTTTTACTTGGACTAAAAACTAAAAAAAGAACAAGAATTAGGACAAAGATTTAGAAAGGATGTGGGACAAGTATAAGGAAAGGATTTGAACAAGGATAAGGTCAGGAATTTGAACATGGATTAAAACAAGAGTTTGAATAGGAAGAAGGACGATTATTAGAACAAATATGAGAGTAAGGATAAGAATGATGACAAGTTTGGGAAGAACTGAAATTATAGGGACAAGAATAAGAACAAGATTAAAGATACAGTATCACGTCAAAATCTACGGATGTGTCCAGGATACAGCGAACTTATTTTTAACTTTTCCAAGCGGTTTTCATTAAAAATAAAAAGAAAACAAGAGCAAAATTGATTTTGATATGGTCGAATTTCGACCACAGGCAATACTAGTTTCAGTGTTCCCAGATTAGGGGATTTTCCCTTAGATTTAGGGGTTTTTTTCGGCTTAGTAGAAAATTTAGGGGTCAAAAATCTTTAGGGGAAAACTTTAGGGGATTTTAATTTTCTGTTAGGGTGTTTTGAGAATTTTTAGTGGTTTCTAAAAGAAGCGGCATCATTAACTATGAACTGTATTTTTTTGCATTTGATGCACCCTTTCGTGTTATATTTTTCATTTTGTTTTAGCTCTTACAAGGTTTATTTTGTCAAAGTGAGTCAAAACAATTGCGTACTATCGAAACAATACTGTTTCGCAGCTGATTGTTTGTCGAATGAGCGATTTAGCACCAGAATATGTGAGAAATGAGAAACTGTTTTAAATTCTGACGAGGAAGCATATATTTGAATTTGTTTTTATTTTTTTTTTTTTTGTATTATTGATTTTTTAATTAACAAAAAAGAAAAAAATGAAAAAACAAAAAATTCAAAAAAACGTGAAAGTATGTTTCTAAATTTACTAAGCCGTTTTTCTTTTACTAAAATTTAGTAGAGAAAATCTAAATAGTTCAACCTAATTATAATCGAAAAATAATACTTTCATAAACTATAGTATATCTGCCTTATGTTTCTTAAAAAATTGGATGCGCAAAGTTGCGCATAAGATAAAAACTTCATTTAAAAAAACGCTTAAAAAACAAGATTTCCTCAAAACGCACTCATTTTCAAGACAAATTCTGTTAAACTAAAAGATGTGTTTTTGTTAATTAACAAAGGTACTTAAAATTAGTAAGATATATTTTTGTTTTCTCTCCCGTATTGCCATGCTCCCGTCTGTCCGATTGTCTGTCTGTCCGTCTGTTATGGCGGTTATAGCTCTTATATTGAAGTGATCTTAATGAAATTCAAAATATGTAATTTCTTTATTACTTGAGTTTGTGTTTTTTTATGTTCCTCAATGAATTACTATGTACAAAAAAAACTAATGTGAATTTTTTTTGATATTGTATTTATTTACATCAATTAAACAAAATATTCAATAAATTAACTCAACAAAATTTTTGGGTTTTTTTTTTATTTTTAGGGGAAAATTTAGCAAAGTTTTTCAGATTTAGGGGAAAGAAGCTCAACCTATCTGGCAACACTGACTAGTTTCTTTTATTTCACAGGGTTTAGCAACACATGCAAATAAAAATATTAAACAATTTAATCTTTATGTATGTGCATCTATTTACAAACTTCATGATATTAGTTATTTATTTTAGTTATATTACTATACCCAGCTAGCATTTGGAAGATTGAATGACGAGCGCGATCATTTCGCGATTCTTTTGTAATCGTCCAGAAGATTGTTAAAGTAGAATTTTACTTTGCTCTTCCAAATGATGTTATTGCGAGTCGTTGTAACGATTGATGGACGAGTGAATCGTAGTTCACGCTTTTTGGCGAACATTTAAAGAGTGCAAGCAAGAATGCGACTCATTTTGATGATTGATTGACGAGTGTTTTTTTTTTGTTACTCTACAATCGTCGTTTAATCGTTCTGACGACCATTCGTGTATTTTGTGTAACTCTAAAATCGCCGCTTATGCATTCTCGCGATCGTTTGGCGAATTTAACGGTTATGTTTAGAAAACGCCGCTTACGCATTCTCGCGATCGTTTTTCGAATTTAACCGTTGTGTTTAGAAAAGTTTACAAAGAACAACTGATGTTTGCTTTCTTTCAACAACTGATTTTTGCTTCATATTAACTCAGTTGTTAGCTAGTTAACACGTGTCCAAGAATTATAGCAAGTAAGTACTTTTTATTTCATGCTTTTACAGTTTTCTAATTTGTTTTTCTTTTTTAAGATGTATGTCATTCAATTCAAAGCTGACGACGCAGGAATAAAGTGCTGCAGCAACATTTTGTCCATGCTGGTGACCGACTCAGGAAGGGTGATTGCACCAAAAAGGATGACGAAACAAATTAGGGGGATTTGGCTCCATAATTTATTTTTTATGTATTTTATTTTTCTATAACTGAATTTGGTTTTTTTTTTGAATTAATTTTATTTTATATATACAACTTATTACATATATTACAATTAAAAAATTAACAATACAGAACAATGCTTTTTATCTTGAAGCATTTAGGGTCAATTTAAGATCGTCTTGGCAATAGTTTCAAGACCCTTCAGCGATTCTTTCCTGAGCATCGTAGACAACTCAATTAGGCGATTGATTCAAGGGTCGTTTGAAGTAGGAATAAAAACGTCTTACACGATTCTTTTCTGAGCATCGTAGACGACTGGATTGGAAGAGTCGCCGGCTTGACACAGTTTCTCCCGTTGTACTGAACTTGCGCGATCGGAATACGACATCGTCGACGATTTATTTAATCGCCCGGTAATTAATAGAGTCGCCTACGATTGAAAATGCTAGCTGGGTTGCAGCGAACAACATTCGCCTTAATGTTTTTGTTGCTGTTCAATGTTGCTCGGTTGTAGGTTTCGGTTTCCATAGCGAGCGAGCGAAGCGAACAACAGATACATACAGAAGAAGGCAAGCAGCAAACTGAATTAAGCGAATATGTATCAACAAAAAAAGATATGGATATATTATTTTCAATAAATTTTTAAACTAAACAGAATTTCTAAATTTGGGCTTCGTCCGGACATAATTTAAGATACGTAGAACAGGTTAGAAAAAAAAATATTAAAATCGGTCAACTCATTTCAGAGTTCTGCTTACATAAACATTCTTCATAGAAGTTTTTCCATGGGAGCTTCGCTCGCTCGCTCCCATTATTAAATATCATTTTTAATATGAAAGCTTTACAAATCACAAGTGAAAAATAAAATAAAAAATAAATAACTGGCCATTTCAGCCCTTGAAAGGACTTTGACCTAGCTTCTTATGATCAATTGTGTTGTGCGTGTTATTTAGTTTGTACACAATTGACCGAGAACCGGACCTACATGTTTAACGCCGACTCCGAACGGCGATGAACGGAATGTTCTCGTTCTCAAGAAGCTTTACATGGCAATTTGGTTACTCTCTGAGGTTTGCCATTGTCTGCAGAGAGGTGGCGGCCGTACAGAAAAATTATTTTAATTCAAATAATTTTCTGTCGCTGCTGGGGTTCGAACCTGGGTCTCCAAAGTTCTTTGACATAGCGGCCACGCACTTTAACCAACTACGCCACGGACGCCACACATCAAATCACAAGTGACTGTATAAAATAAGCTGTGAAATGAAATATAACAGTATTTTTTGGTCTCCTACCCAGTAAATAAATATAAGATTGCTCCCATCAGGAGCAACAAAGGAGCGCTCTCTTGTTGTTTTATTGGAGCAAACACCGAGCGCTTTGCGTTAGAGCTCCCTCACTGTTTTATTGGAGCAATAGGCAAGCAAGAGCATTTTAGAAAAATGTTCTAACTATTTTTGTAAAAAAATATAAATATTTTAAATGCTCCTTTAACGATCCATTTGGATCATATTGCTCCTTATCCGCTCTCCTGGGATGTTATAGGGAGCGCTCGCCTTCCTAGGATATACAATGTTAAAAGAGAGTACAAAATGCACATAGCTTGGATCAATAGGTAGCTTAGAAGTGTTTGGCGTAAGCCTGCATGGGGCCGCCATTGGCACAGATCTTGGTGGTGGTAGCAAATAATCGAATGAGACCTTGGAGGATTGGAGAAGGGTTTCGTGTGAACAGTGGTTGATCACGAGTTAGTCGGTCCTAAGTTCAAGGCGAAAGCTGAAAATTTTCGAGTTATAATGAAAACTATATAATATGTATTTAGTAATTAAACACTCGATTTTTTTTGAACGAAAGAATACGGTTCCAATACCGTAACCTGTTGAGTATCCGTTTGTTATTAAAAATGGGCCTTGTGCTCATGCTGGCAACAGGAACGACCATAAAGAAGCCGTCGAGAGGTATCGGAAGAGTTTTCTTTTCTGTTTTATACACTAATGGAAAAAATATTAAATTTATCCAAAAACTTTTTTAATTTATCCAAAAAGCGAGTCATTTTTGAACCAATAACGCATTTATTTAAATCAACTACGTAAATATTTAAAATTTATTTAAATACTTTTCTAATTAAATAAAATATTAAAATATTTAAACTGAATTCATAAAAAATATATTAAAATTATGCACGAATATATTTAAATATCTTTCAAATATTTACTATTTGAAAGTAAAACTATAGCATTTAAGGAAAATTTATATAAAAATATTGAAATTGAAAAAAATTTATTTGAATATTTCCTACGAGCTGCGTCCATATCAAACGCCATTTAGTGGTATATTTTATTTTCTTTTTGTGAGTCAGGTGGTGAGTGCAATGCATGATGAAATCATGTAGAGTGGAGTGGCATTTTGAGAAAATACCGAGTTGTCATCAATCATGAATCATGAATTCATCATGCATCGCACTCACCACCGCACTCACAAATCATATTTACCAAATATGCACGTTATATTATTCTTGCAACATTAACTAAATGAGAACTATAAGAAACCTTAAACTGCTGGTGCGAAGAAACCAGCCACCAACCAGTGCCACACACTGACACACATATTCCAACACAGCACAGGAACAGAGTGCGATGCTGCTGCTGCTTGGAAAGCTGTATGAAATATGTGTGTCAGTGTGTGGCATAAATAAAATTTAAATACGGGAAAAAAAACGAGTTGTAAGGAAAATATTTGGTTTATCCACGTAAATATTTAAATGAAATATATACTCAGGCGTGGATAATGTTAATATGCGTTATTTCCCTTAGTGTAGTCGTACTACCATGGAAGTCTTTCGAAGAGAGATATGGTACATGGACTAGAAGAGCATGACATTTACTGTTGTGTCGATATTTTCTCCTCGGACCTTGAAAATTTATGGTGGGGTCACGCAAACTTCTCTACAGGCCGTACCGATATCCGCAGCTGGTCTCTAAGGTGAAGTGTCTCTAGTCGATAGAATAAGAATAATCCTCAGGGAGCACTCCCGGATCGCTCATTGGATGATCCACTTTTTTAATGGGTATTTTGAAGTTATTTAAATGTAAATTTTCACGGTAAATGAAGTTCCTTTTTTAAACTAGACTTCTTCCTCTTTGTAATGATAGCACATTATTTTTAAAATTCCTGTTAGTTTCGTTGTAAAAGAGCTTTAAAGTTGAAAGCTTGCACTGCATAAAATAAGCTGTGAGCAAATGTATATTCACTATCAGCAACTCCGTTATTAACAGCAAATGTATAACATAAACTAAGTAACGTTCTTCTTGATGATAGGTGCATTAAGAAGACTAAGCCTGAATTGCGTGAATTGCTTTTGAGTAGATTCTAGTCTCTCACTGTGTAATTAAAAGCAGGATTCCAAATAATGCATTCATATTCAAGAAGAGGACGCAATAATGCAATGTATAATGTTTTTGTGACCCAGACCTTTTTAAACTCTCGCCCGTCGCTTTATAAAACTGCGTTGTTAACTGGCCCGAGCTACAATTTTATCATAATGTAAATTGAATTGCAACTTATTGTCCAATACAATTAATTTACAACAGAACACAACGTGTGAAAACACAGCGAAAGTTTAAGCAAAGTTTTAATTATAATGAAATTTTCAACATAATCATATTTTGGTCCCCTATTGCATTGATTCCCCCATGCAAACAGCGCACTTTATGGTGAATGAATTCACTTTGAAGTTTGTGAAATACACAGAGCTCGGTTTAGTGCTACAGCAATAACAACCTTATATTAAAGTTAACTTTGTGTCAGATATGTTGCGACACAATTCTTGAATTCGGTTAAAAGATTTTTCCTCTCAGATTTTCATCATTTACAGCGTTTTCATCAAAGGCTTAAAAAAAGAGAAACCACAAAACAAAAATCTTACAACTATTCAAAGGGAGAAAAAGGTTTTGAAAAGAAAGGTTATTGTAAGTTATAAGATTTATCTGTGATAAAGAAACAATCTGGTTTATTACATTGGCTCACATTACGTTCTGTGCAGTCTATTTTTTAATTAGCTTTGATTGAATGAAACAAAGAAACTCTTAATGAATATCCTTGTGTTCTTAAACTTACATCAAGCTTCTTTGCGAGCTAATTAGCAAAGTTGTTTTGACACAAACGAGCACTGTGGTTGAGACACAGCAGGAGAGCAATATTTCTTTGTTTTTTTACATCAGCTTCATATTCAGCTACGCGGAGATTGGACACAACTGCTGCTGCCACTTAGTTCGATACTTCAAATATGTGACTTCCACAGGCAAATAACGATTAAATATGAGTGGCCTCGCCTTTATTGACAAAAAGGTTCAAGAGCTAAGAAATAACTTCACTGATTTAAAAAAAAAAATGCTGTCATCATTCATGAACGGCCATCAAAAGGCACAAATTACCGGCGCATCTATGGAAGCCGATGCTGCTGCTTGGTGTTCCTCGCACAAAGTTGCCAATTCAGTTTTATCGATTTTATTGGGAGTTTGGGTAGCTTGGAAGTGACTATGCTACAGCATGGAGGACGACCGACAAAAGCACGTTGATTTTCGAGGCAGCAGCCATGAATGAACATGAACGTGATGGATGTCTGCCACTCCTCGATGTTTTGCTTTGGCTTTGTCATTGTGGAAAACACAAAATAAATCTGCAAACATCGCTAGGATTCTATTTGACAATAAAATAAGCGAGCAAACCGTTTGTTTGTTGTTCTGTCAGTATGTGGACAGCATCGAGAAATGGGGTGGGTGTTAAAGGTCAGCAGCAGAATTGAGCAAAGTATTAAGTATAAAGCGGTTTGATGTAATGTCAAGTATTAAATTTCAGCACTTTGAACTTCAATTGAACGGAACATCAGTAATTTTTGTGGTTTGTTCAAGTCAGCGGTTTGTAGGATTCGATAGGATATTAAATAATACAAACATAAATAATTGAACAGCACTTAAGATGAAAGGATTCATCAATTGGAATGAGTGGGTTATGGTTGAATAAACATGAAAAATTCAATGATTCTCACAGCATTTTGCGTAGAAGGAACAAAACATTTTTTTAACGTTGGTCTGTCAGTATTAAAATAATTTCAAAAGGATTTTGTTTTTAATTGGATAGCTATTCATCTTACAAAGTTATTCATTGTTTGGTTTATTTATGATGTTAAGTACTACATTTCTGAGTTGAAGTTGGTATAAAGTTGAAATAATTGGCGTCAACCTTTTTTAAGGGAGAAAATATTCTGTCAATTACGCTGAATTAATGTTGTGTCAGAATGAAATTGACAACCAAAGGATGAATTATATGGGAATTATTGATGCTTCCGTATAATAGATTCAAAAGGTCGCTTTGTTGCTGTTATTTTCTCTTCGGCTGTGTGTTGACATTTTGACAAATTATGTGAAAAGCAAATTCATGTTCAAAATCAATATCCTTAGGCTTAATATCCTCTGTTGTGTTCATCATTGTAGGTCTCTTTGACCCTTGTATTGAATTGTCCCTTTAGAGCAAAGGGTTCAAAAGTGTGCAAATATTTTATAAAATAATGTTCGGAAAAATGAGTGATGGACTTGCTGAAAAAATGACAAATAATGTCAAAACAAAAAAATAACAATCACTGTACGAAGAAAAATTCTGAAATTGCAATATGTACCTATGTAATTGTCAGGAATTTGCCTGATTTAAAATAAAATATATTCCTGATTTTCGGAAAATATCGCATATAAAAAGAATATTTATACAAACTATTCTAATACATATGTTTATGCTATTGACTATATTACACGCAGAGTAAAGGTTTCCTCCAATTTAAAAGTATTCAATTGAAAGGACTTAAGCTTAAAATGAAATAAATTTGAAGTAAAAGATTCTTTTACATTGTTATTGTGTATGTTAGCTCTTTAAAAATGGACTGATAAAGTTTGTGTAGGGTCATACATTTTAACAATAGGACTATAGCGAACGTTTTAACAACGAACAACACATTTAAATTGTTAAATTGTTGATTTTTGTTTAATGCTGAAACACGTGGACGTATTTGCTGCATATGGGACTTTGAAAATCCCCAAGCGGTTGTGTAGAAGACGTATCTGCAAAAAGTGACTGTCTGATGATGTCCGTTACAGTCCTTTATGAGCTCTATGGACGTAAATTAACCGATTGTTTTTTGGCCTGTTGTAAAGGTTCTCCTGTATTTGTGTCAAGTCTAGGCTCTATTGCCGAAGATAAGGCTGAATCAAGAATGGCCAAAATGTCGTACTTAGAATAAAAAAGATTTCTCTTGAGTTCTGACAGACTCTTGTTAGACTCTGGTTTATTTTTCAAATATTACTTCTATATAAACTAAAAATACCAGTATTAATTTTTTAAATAATTCTTACAGCTAATTATTAAACTCCTCCCCCCTCCCCACAACTCCTCGCCCTTAAAGAGCGCTCCGAAGCCCACTGGGTTGTAAGAGCACCACAGTGTCATGAGCGAACCACGTGCATATAACTAGAGATGGAACGTTTCAAAGTATCTAGTTATTGTACTCGTTGGAACTTCAAGTTAAGTATCGATAGTTGTATTGATAGTTTTTGGTATAATTTAATTTGCGTTTGGGTTAATTTGATTTGCACTTAGGTTAATTTAATTTGCACTTAGGTTAAACTTATTTGCTTTTGGTTTAAATTAAACTGATTTGCGTCGGGGTTAATTTAATTTGCGTTTCTGTTAAACTGATTTGAGTTTGGGTTAAACTGATTTGCGCTTGGGTTAAATAAATGTGTGAATGCTATATGTTTATTTCTATTGGTTTGTTTTTTATGTTTTAAATGTATTTCGTTTTGTGAGATGTATTAATAATCAGGAGAAAAAGTATCATATCTTGCATATAATTGAATAACATTATGCTACGATTTGGGAGTTAGTCCTAATTGTGTATATCGCTCATTCCAAAAAAAAAGTCTACCACACATCCGTAAAATAGGTACAATCCAATTATTTGAAAGATAACTAAGAGCCAACTGGTCAAAATGGATGCCAGATTCGTGTTCAGCGGGTCAAATAACATATATGTGGGAATATGTGGGTCAGCGCTCAAAATTTGTTTTTTTATGTTCCGGTTTAATATGAAATTATTCATGAAAAAACAGAAAAGCACCAATACCTTACAATTTGTGCCCCGATGCCAAGAAGATATTTTTTCATTGCACTGACCTGTAAAGATTATAAAGCTATATTATGAAAGGGTAGTACTTTACACAAAATTTGTGGAAAAACTTTTATTTATAAATGTATCCAAACGTGTTAAAAATCTCACAAAAAGAAAAATCTCCATCTCCAGATGCCTGATGTTTGTTAAATGCATGATTCTAAAAAACTCTTGCACATTTAATATTAATATAAATATACTTGGTAAGATAGGATCGTATCATACTTTGGCCTAAAAATATCATACGATCTAGGTTAACCTTGACACAGAGTGTGTGAAGTAAAAATATCATACGATCTAGGTTAACCTTGACACAGAGTGTGTGAAGTAGATAAGAACTCAGTTACTAATGTAAAAGCGTTCTCTCTGTCAAAAATAAATTTCACGGTAACTTTCTCGGCATATTGGCAGTATAAGTTGAACCTAAGTATCTTGAGTGGATCACAGTGAAAAGTCATGCAAAACTACTGATGAGTTGGTGTAGCGGCCAACGAAACAGTCTGTATAGTCAAGCTGTGTGATTTGTTCTATACAGAGCTGTTGTTGTTGTTGTTGGTTGTTGCCTTCTTTGTCTTCATGTTGTCAACATACTTGGCCTAAAGCTCAAATTTGTTTTCTACAGTTAGTTAGGACATAAGTAGTTCTATTGTAGAAAATTAAAAAAAATATTTCCTAACTTTAATGTATTTCCAATTGGAAAATATGTGCTCCAAACGCCTTATTTGGAATAAGCAATATGAGTACAAGCTGAAGCAAAAGTAATCACACCATTGGAACACCCTATAACTTTTGCAAATGACGCCAAATGTCAATTCGGTTTTGAAATTTGTGAAGATAACAAACGCAGAACACAAATCGACAAGCCATGAATGAGTTTACTTCGCAAGAATGTTGAATAATTGTTTAAATTTTTTTGCGCAACAATTTGTCGGTTGTGTTGGCGTTGCGTGAATTTCGTCGCAGATTTCCTGGCCGTACGTCACCAACTGTACAAACACTGTGGCATTTGGCCACTCGCCTTGAAGAGACTGGGACAACACGAGATCTTTACAAGGCTGGCCGGCCCCGGAGCAGCCATTCTGCTGAGAATATCGCTGCTGTTATCCAAGATGTCGAAGAAGAGCCGGGAACATCGACCAGACGACGCTCAACGCAATTGGGCATTAGCCGGCGTTCCCTACGCAGAATTTTAATGAAAGATTTGAAGATGTTCCCTAACAAAGTGCAGACAGTGCATCAGCTGTTAGCTGTTGACTGTAATCTACGCTCAAGCCATCCTGAATCTCAACGAAGAGGTGGATGATTTTTCATCGAAAAGTATCATGAGCTATGAGGCTCATTTCTATCTTTGCGGTTACGTGAATAAACAAAATAATCGTTTTTGGGGCACCGAAAATCCGTGTATCTCCCACGAAGAATCATTACACCTGCTCAGAGTTACTGCGTGGTGTGCTGTTTACGCTGGAGGAGTCATCGACAGTGGCGGATCTACATACGGGCTGAAAGGGCTTAAGCCCCCCTCCCCCCTTTAGAGAATTTTTTGCATGGGAAAAAACGAAAAAGGTCCAAAAAGACGTTTCAGACCCCCCCCATTGGCATACAAAAGTATAGTTTCAGCCCCCTCCTTTGGCGAATCCTAGATCCGCCACTGGTCATGAAGCCATTTTTTTTTTTTTTTGAGAACGCCGCGGCCCAAACCACGACTGTAGACGGCGCGTGCTGTAGAGCCATGATTACCGAGTTTTTTCTACCTCAATTGGATGAAATGGGACTGGAGAACATGTGGTTCCAACAGGACGGTGCAACGGCGCAGACTGCTCGAGCCACAACCGATATTCTGAAGCAGTGGGGCCCAAGAAATCTTAAGCGCGGGCCAATGCTTGAAAAAACAAAAAACCAACACAAAACGTTGCTCATCATGGCTTTTGACAAAAAATAAAAAAAAAAAAAATTACAAGACTTATTTGTTATTACAATAACAATAGGGGTATTCACAATGTGATGTATTTAGTCTTGTATTCTGTATCTATGGTAAAAATGGTTTCTGTGGTTAATTACACAACCAAAATGTAAGCAACTAAAAAATACCATATTTACCATAAATGCAACGCTGTAAATCGTTGTATTTATGATGTATTTGTGGTAATTGCTTGTTAAAAAACAATAAAATGGAGAATTTAGTGCTCGCTGTAGGTAAAGTTATTGATGAAAATAAGTTTATTTTCTACATTGACTTATTTTAACACTATTAAAGGATGAATTGAACATGGAAAATAATAAAAAAAAAGAAAGAAACCCAATAAGAAGTGGACCAGAAGAAGTCGAAATGATCTTTCAATTTCTTTTGAAGCACCCGAAATTTTTCGGCACCTTGGTGGTTTTATTACTAACGTAAGCAAAATCAGGTGATTGTAAATAATTAACAAATTAACAAAAGGAATGTTCACGATCTTATTCTTCCTGTTGTAAATTTTTAACATATTTACCACAAATACACCACATTGTGAACACCTCTAATGCTTGCATGAAAAATTACTCGACACACAAGTAACGGGACAATCAGCTTCAGCATCGACATCATCGAGTGTGCATTTTTCATTTTGCATGCATTTGTTTTTGTAAAGTTCGCTGGAAAATGTGCTGAGCACTGAACGAGTGCGATTTGTGTTGCTGTTTTTTGCAGATGTTCCTTGATGTTCGCTCATCGCAAAGGATGTGGTCCATACGGGCAACTACGCGAGCATGTTTGTTCTGAAAGAAGCATTTCCGGGTCGCTTAATATTTTGGTGATTTGCACTGGCCGGCCAGATAACCCGATTCAACTCCTCCAGACTTCTTTTTATGGGAATGTTTGAAGTCACGGGCGTACGTTAACAAGCTTCAGACTCAACAAGCTCTTAAGGAGAATATTCGCCAAGAATGCAAGAACCTGTCGCCCGAAGTTCTGGCAAGAGTGATAGGAAATGCCATAAAACGAGCACGTATGGTCATCAACTCTGTCGGCGGCCACTTGGCCGATATCATTTTCTCAACTTGATGGAATAAATTCTAATGGAGTAAATAAACAAATTTCACAAGCAAAACCAAAGTTTTTCATTAAAAAAAAAATTACAGAAAAAGAACATTGGGTGATTACTTTTGCCCCATTTTGTATAACATAGAAAAAATGCATCAAGTTCTTTTTTCAAATTAAAAAAGTGCCCTGCTAATATGTTTTAAAATTGTAGCTAGCTTTGTTTGAAGGTGTTATTTGAACTTTGAATTGAAATAAAATTCGGAGATAACATAATTTTTAGCTGAAAATTAGATTTATTAAAAAAAACAAAATAAGTTGGATTTATCGTGGACACCCGTAGGCTTTGGCACGATAACATCCATCCTTTCTTTTATTCCCGAATTCACGACCGTATCCTACTTTAAATGGCTTTCTAAATCCTTGTCTCATTTCTATATCCAACTTTTGCCCTAAATCTGTCCTTGGAATGTCCAAATCCTTGTTCTATTCCTTGTCCCATATCTTTTCCTTATTCTTTTCCCAATCTTGTACTAAATGTCGTACACACCTATGTCCTACTCCTTATCTTATTCCAGGTCCTAACCTTTGTCCTGGCGCTGGCATGTGGTGATGATATCTATATCATTGGCCATAATACGCGCAAAGTCAGTGCAGCATTCTCCAGATTAGCGAAAGAGTCGAGTCGAATGGGTCTTGCAGTGAACACAGATAAGACAAAATACCTTGTGTCAACAAATAAACAGTCCCAGCGTCTTTGAAACCACGTCACTGTCGACAACATCTTCTTCGAGGTTGTTAAGGACTTCGTCTACCTGGGATCCAGCATAAACTCTTTCAACCATGTTAGTATTTGGATAAAACGAAGGATAACTCTTGCCAACAGGTGTTACTTTGGGCTGAGTAGGCAATTGAGAAGCAGAGCCCTCTCTTGACGAACAAAACTGACGCTATATATCACTAATCATGCCCGTCCTATTATATCCAGCACAAACCTGGACGTTGAGCAGTTCTGATGAAAAAACTTTGGGAGCCTTCGAGAGAAAGATCCTTCGTAAGATCTTCGGTCCAATCTGCGTCAATGGCAAGTACCGAATTCGATGGAACCACGAGCTGTATGAGCTGTACTCTGACTTCGTCATAGCTAAGCGCATTAAAATTGAGCGGATCCGCTGGCTAGGTCATGTTGAGCGAATGGAAAACGACACTCCAGCGAAAAAAATTTTCGAATCGGTGCCCGGTGGTGGTCAACGCAGAAGAGGATGCCCACATCTTCGTTAGAAGGATCAAGTGATGGATAACCTGACTACACTTGGTGTTTCCAACTGCCACCAGTAAGCGTAAACCAGAAATGGCTGGCACAATTTCTTATACGAGGCCAAAACAGACCAATGGTTGTAAGCGCCAGATAAGTAAGTAAGTAAGTAACCCTTGTCCAGATCCTTACGCTTATTCATTTTTTTATTTTTGTCTTAATTCTTATCAAAATCCTTGTTTTATACTTGTCCTTTTTTAATTTTAATTGAATTTAATTTTTTTATCAGTACTTTTGCTTTTGATTATCCATTTGGTGCATTTAAGTTACTTTAAGTGGATCCCTGATATGACCGAAAACTTCTGACTTGCTGTTATTTCATCAAATTGACTGATGTGACTCTAAAATTTTTCCCATTTTTCTTATGAGGTCAAAGAACCGCTTTCGGATGTCGTAAAATAAAATTGTATGCAGCACTTCTACTCAGAGAGAAATAATTCCATGCAACGCCGACAGAGTTTGGAAAAAAAAAATGATTTTTTTGACTTTTTTGGAAACCTGCGAGGTAAAAACGTAACGTTGAAACGTCAAAAATTTTTTAAGAAATTAATATTCAAATATGATTTCGGGCATGAGGCCGAAAAATTTCGACAAAATTTTTATGAATCGACGCATAAAGGTCCTCCTCGATCCAATACGATCGATAGTTAATAAAATGAGATGCTGGGATGGACGATTATGCCATGGTGCATGGTAATGAACGCAACGCACGGTAATATTCCCGAACTGAACAACGATTTTCATAAGAAATTTTATCAACTTGCAAAGCTTGTTCTGGCACTAGTCTTTTCATTATTTAATGAAAATCAAAGTGAGATTATAATAGAGTTGCCAGATCTTAAAATGTATGACAGTTCGATCCTTATTGAAAATGTTATCTCTTAGTAAAAACCCTGTATTTGAAGTTGGTGTAAAGGAAGTTTGTGGAGAAGATCACTTTGCGACTTAAATGGAATGGGCATGACAGATGCCATAGATCAAATCTTGGCTTAAAATTTAAAAAGTTGACTTACGCGTTGTAAGGCAATAAAAACTAACCAAATGAACGTGATGTTAGTCCTTTCATATAAAAGAGAGTTTTTAAATACATTTTTATATTCAGATTCTCTTCATACATTTACATTTTTATATTCAGATTCTCTTCATATTCATCTCTACATTCTAACACTGTGGGTCCTTAAATCTTCTTTCCACAGTATCTGACTTAACTGCAGTTGGTATCCACTGGCACATGCACCAATCATGTGAGAAACTCAGACATCAGCTGCAGGATATCATAGTTCATGTCCATTCAACTTGTAAATTACAAAAATAAATCATCGAAATAAAGCAATAACTGGATCACGTTTCTCTTTGGGGAAATGAATATTGCTTGCACTGGACAGTTTAGTGGTGTCGCACAGCAGCACTTGTGGCGCACATTTACCAAGTGCTGCTGACTGCAACCGAATTCTAGCGAAAAGAATTACGTATGCAACTACATGCTACACTGAGTTTCAAAACTATAAGTTTTTTTATGAAAGGTTATAATTTATTACTGAGAATTATTTGTGAAAAGCCTCTATTTGATTTGATCTGATAGCGCTGTTTATTGAAGTCACACATAATCGCACTCGATTTTATAATACTTATTCATTACATTGGCTTCAGTCATAAATGTTTACATCAATGTGATATTATGTAACACCTTAGCAAAAAAAAAAAAAAAACAAAAAACAATCCTCGAAGCTTTTAAAGTTTTTTCATTTCAGTTTATATGGGGAATACGCGTGGTTTTCATTAAAATTATCAAAATTTTAACCACTTGTGTATTTTAATATCGAAGCATATGTGGGCATAAATTTTAAGGATTTGCTGCTTTGCTGCCGCCACTTTGTATGAGAAGTAGGCGTGATTTTCACTAATTCATGCAAATTTCCAACATACATTTTAATTTGAGATTCAAGCTTATGTGCAAAATTTGATGATTTTAGATTAACTTTTGTGGAATTTTTAGAGATTTTATAAAGCTACCTTGTAAGGAAGGTAGATCTGATTTATAAATTTTCGATTTCGTTACAAATGTGAAGTTGCGAATCTGAAAAATTAAATTTTTCTTATACCATTGTATTGTATTTGGAGCTTTAGTGGAGTTATATGCTGTGCCAAACAATGAACAACAAAGTATTTAACCCTAGGATGTGCGGGTACCTGAGAGGCGGTAAGTGACCCTGCTGGGCCTCGCGAGGCCCATAAGTCATGGCTAGCTGTCCTTATTATTTTCGTACTGATAGGTGTCCAATCGACAGCTGCTATATTGTGTGACACAAAAGCTATTAGGGGGTATCTTTTTAAGAAGGCAAGGGGGGGGGATTGGGATGCCTAATAAACGGCGCAAGTTATCTTTTAACTGATTTATGCAAGAATTTAATATAATTTAACGGAATTAATATTGAGGTAAGAATTGTGAATGTTTTTTTCTTAATTTATGGTTTTTCAGTAGCACAGCCGTGGCACAGGCAAATTTTGTTCCTAGAGCCGTGTTCAAGACACATGAATATTTTGCATTTTTTTATACAAGAGTGCTTTCAGCGCTTTTTGTCGTGCTGAGCATAGAGCATAGCTGTGCTGGGTGCTGGGTACACCTGGGTCAGTTATAATAAAGAAAAAATTAGGAATATACTTAAAGGGTTTTCCATTAAGGACTTGACAACTATTTTTTTTAAATGAAACGCAAACTATTTGAGATATTTCAAAAACTTTATTATCGGCTTGAAGTAAAATCAAAACATGGACGTAAAATCGTCCAAGTCCATATCTTCCAATTTGGGCCAAAAATAATCGGTAATCATGGCACGATAACGATGGCCATTCACAGTAACGTTACGATCGTTATCGTCGACGAAAAAATATGGTCCAATGACGCCGCCGGCATACAAACCCGACCAATAACGCATATTTTGCTTATTGACGAACCCATTGAATAGAAATGAGCTTCGTCACTGAAGATGATTTTGTGATGAAATTCATAATCTTGGCGTATCTTTTCCAGAGCCCAATCGGAGAACGTACGTTGCTTCAAATGGTCTATCGGCTTTAATTCATGGGTAAGTGAAAGGGTGTGGCAAAGGATGCGGATGGTATCTAACCGGTGTGTTCTTCATCCAAACAAAACCAGCTTTGGATAAGTAAAATTTACCAACGGACTATTGGGAATCATTCACAGTAAAAGCCTCCCCCTCGACAATTTCCTCCTCTTCTTCATTGTCTCTATCTACCGCACCATTCGTCTCAATGAGAAACTCTTTTTCAGATTCCGACGCCACTTCATCAGGAGGGATATAGTCTTCTTGAGCATCATGATCACCTCCGAACGGATCATCGTTTTCATCCTCGATATTCTCACTCGCAAAAAACACGACCAGCCTGTCCTCAGTGAATTGCATTTCAAATATAAAAAAACACAGTAGAAATGCAACAAAAACGATATTTACCCGGTCAATGTCAAAATAAAACTGCATAGATCTAAAATAAATCCATAAGAAGTGAACTTTCGAGCTTTATGGCATCATTTTATAAATCACCGTGATGAAACGCAACGCTAACGCGGCGCATCACTTTGATTTAAAATCTGCATTTTATTAATCACTACGTTATTGCGTTAGCTATGTTACGTTACCACGGTGAACTGTCAGCCAACAGCAGTTTAGAGTTGTCACATGTGAAATAAAACTAGCATCATTATTGCAAATCTTTGAAATATTTAAGATTCACCAAATTCTGACTAGTTGGCAACCATATCAGCTGTTCTTTTCAGCCATCATTAAATTGAAATTGCAATATTGCAATATATATATAAACCCCAAACACTGGCGTACCATTTGCTACCTGCGGTAGTTTTTTTATTTCTTTTAGCAACATTTCGAACTGTTGGTTCGTTGTTGCTGTCTTTAACCTATATTCAAACGATATATGTAAACATTTAAGAATATATGAGTGAAACAAACAGTTATTACCCTTTCAATGCCAACTTATTCGTTCTAACGGCAGCTCAAGAGCAAGTGATGAAAGTGACAGTTCAAGTGAACGAATTTCAAGTGCAGCGTTTTATAAAATGCTAACTTTGTACTGTTTTCACTACGCTATTGCGTAACTCAACGCTGAAGATCACGGCATGAAGCGTTGCGTTTTATAAATTGCGAATTTCAACAACGCAGCGTGAAGTGATGTGCAGGGATTTATAAAATGATGCTATTAATGTAGTGAAAGCTCAATTAGCCACATGTATACATACACACATAGCATAATAGAGTCGCCTAACGAGATCGATCGTGTTTGAAGATGTTTTCTTTAGCAGTTTAAATACATTTCCACTACATTTAACGAACGGGCCTCTTGAGGCCCAGTAGGTACACTTACCGCCTTGATACATAAAGCTATCAGGTTTGTTCTCCGAAATCAATGCAAATAATCTTCAGCTGGCTTCGTTACGTTTAGAAAACATAAGCGGTAGTTGGCATAAAATATTTCGGCGTGCAGAGCTAAGAAAAAAATTTGGTAACTACTTAAAGTCAAAATGGGCCTAGAAAAGCCCAGCCGCATATCCTAGGGTTAAAAATATAAAACACTGCAACGAGAATAATAATGATGGCCTCGCTGTCATCAGTCATTAAGATTTTCTGTGAGTGCGATGCGAGAATGCGATGCGATTAAATAATGTAATCACACACGCATTTCCCTAGAATATTATGTTCAATGACAAACGCTTTTTTTGAAAGAACCAGAGTTGCGTCGGTTATAAATAAAAGCGTACTGTTTAAATAATAAAATTTGTGAACAAAGGCTGTATGGAAAGGGAATTTAGCATGGAATTTACAAGGGTTCAACATGTTGGATCATTCGAAAGCTCAATAAAATTTTCCCGTTAGTTTTCCACCCAACTTTGTTGTCCAACATGTTGAACCATGCGAAACCCCCTATTTAGAAACTTCTAACTCGTGGTAGAAAAGAAGTAACTGAGTTGAATACTATTTCTGTCTGTTGAAATATAATTGTTATTTTTGCTATAAATATAGTAATTTTGACTTTTTCGGTATTCGGAGATTTCGGTAGTATATTAGCGCAATAATATAATTTAATTTGAAAAATTGTAAATATATACTGAAAATTAACAGTATTTTACGCAAATATTTTCACTTCTGGTTGCTATGTTTTCGGACGTAAAAAATTTTGAACTTTTTTACGACTCACGAACTCACAAGTGTCTTTTCTATTTTTGCTTGTGTCAAAAATGCTCTTGCCCATTGTCAACATTTATAATAGCCAATGAAGAATGATGGAAAAATAGATTGCGCAGATCGTAAAAATAATTTTCCACGATCTGAAAAAATGAATCTGATAAAACAAAATGGCATACAATTGTGAATATAATAGACTAAACAAGTTTTTCCTCCGTTTTATACTAAAATATGAACAAAGAATTATGTAGGAGTACTGCGCATGCAAGTTTCCAATCCAACTTGCACTGGCAAAAGATTCAAGAAACAAACTTTGTCTAGCGTGACATCATGATCGTAAAAAATAATTTGTTCATAGCTAGAAATGTCAAAATGAAACAACATAACGGAGATGCGCAATGCGTAATCTATGTTTCTACCATTCTTACTAGCCAATGGGGCTATATGAATTTTTTCCAATCATATTCACCTCACAAGTGCCAAATATTCTCATTCAGACTGTCAAAATTTCATCATCCGAATGAAAAGTTTCCGAATAGCACACGGCCATATAATAAAAAGTATTTTCGACATAAAAAAAGGTACTACTTGGCGCGCTTGGTATTGGAGTGAAAATTCCAAATTTTTTTGCTGAAAAACGGTTAGAGATAATGCAAATTTTTTTTAAGGGTGAATAAATACACTAAAAAATTATTTACAAACATTTTTTTTTATTAATTTTTAACATTTTTTATGTATGAAACTTTAATTTAAAGTTTTTTACTTTTTTATACCTGGGGCCTGTTTCTCAAAACTACAAGTTGACAAGCTCACAAGATACAAGTTACAAGTGTATTTTTTACAAGCGCTTGTAAAAACTGTTTCTCAAACATTTTCACAAGTCTTATTGCTTTTCTACACTTGTAGATTTTCCATTTGTTGAAACATGCCACTATTTTTTAAAACTCGAGCATCATGCGTACTTCCAGGCCAATTAGCGTATGAATAATAAAATTGCAAGTCCGGTCCACAAACAACCATGACGTTATTGAGTGGTTTCCATGTCGGTCTACATAAGCTTCTTCGTGTTCGGTAGGAGCATCTATTTTTATGAGAGTTCCATCGATGCATCCGCAGACCATTGGCATTCCTTTTATGGCAAAGAAGCATTCTACGATCACCTGAACATTTTCTGGCCATTTTACGTAAAGTTGGGGTAACGTATTATTCACATCACTTACAACATTCTGGATAGCTCTGCAAACATTGGCTTTGCTAACACCATGCATATCTCCAATTGCATGGTACTGCGCTCCTGTCCCCATCCAATGGAGAGCAATTTGCAATTGTAATTCAACGGACATGGCATTGCTTCTTCCAGTACATCTTTTCAATTGGCGTCCTTAAAGGTTGCCAAGATATTCCAGCTTATGTGCTGCCAAGCGAAACCTCTCGTTGAATTCATACGACATCTCAAAATATCCATAATTTATCCGCGGTCTAATAATCCTTGGTCTTCTGATAACTATGAATTCCTCATCACTACTTGAATCACTTGACCACATTTCTCTGACAACTTTTTTATTTGGATAAAAATTATTTTTATTTTTGATTATTTATGTTTCTTGTAAATATTTGAAGAGACTTGCGAGACTGTCATAATTTTTGACAGATTGCCACAAGCTACAAGTATTAAAGTAAGTTTTGAGAAACAGAATGTCATTTTTAATTATTTTTGAGACTTGTAAAAAAGGCAAATAGACTTGTAGCTTGTATTCTGCAAGTATATTTTCAAGAAACAGACGCTTGTTCAATTACTCCGTTCTACAAGTATTTCACTTGTATTATAAGACTTGTATTTTTTGAGAAACAGGCCCCTGGTTAACAGACAGACAGACAGAAATTGTATTCAACTCAGTAACTTCTTTCCTACCACGAGTAAAAAATTTCCGAATAGGGGGTTTCGCATGGTTCAACATCTTGGACGACAAAGTTGGGTGGAAAACTAACGGGAAAATTTTATTGAGCTTTCGAACGATCCAACATGTTAAACCATTGTAAATTCCATGCTAAATTCTCTTTCCATACAGCTTTTGTCCACAAAATTTATTATTTAAACAGTACGCTTTTATTTTTAACCGACGCAACTCTGGTTCCTTCAAAACTGGCGTTTCTCATTGTACATAATATACGAGGGCAATACTTTCGTGACTACATTATTTAATCGCATCGCATTCTCGCATCGCACTCTCGCACTATTGTACTTCAGGCTTCAATCCGACTTGTTGTATAGTATATATGTATGTATGTATGTAAATTTGTTTCGCGGCATGCAACTTTTCTACACATGTTTTGACCGTGGTTTTCCTCAAATTCATAAATGAGCAAGAGAAAGAAACGGTTGACTTTCTACTTTTATAGAAGTGGCATTGTGTGATTCAATAAGTTTTTTATAAATTTATAGATACACTATGGGTAAACAGAACACGTCCGTGGCGAAGCCGGGAACTACTGTGGCCTGCTAGTCTAGTAATAATTCTTTACCTACCAAATCAATTTAGCCCATTTTAGTTAAGTTTATTTTAGTTTATTTCAGTCTATGGATCATTCAATTCCTTACAGACTAGATAAAATAACAAATAAGTTACAATTTATAAAATAACCATAATAAAAATCAATGAAAAGAAAATTAAGCTTAAATTTTTAAAAGACGATTTCGACATTGAAAAATCGAACCAGTGCCTAGATGATAATTCGTCATATAAGCATAAAGACCTTGTTATAGGCCCATTTGAGGCATAGTTCGTTCGGTGGATTTTAATGAAAAATAGCTTAAAATTACGCAACTGCCTTGGTGGTGTATTGAAATGAATCAAACTCAAAAGCATAGGGTCATCAATATTATTGGATATTATATCGTAGATGAAAATTAAAGAATTTATTTTCCTCCTGATTTCGAGCGTCTTTAAACCCATCAATAAACATCGCACATGATAAGAGGGTAAGTCAAATCTAAAGCTTGTGCAATACAGCATGTACTTTGTAGCGATTTTTTGAAATTTTTCAAGTCTCAACGAATGAATTTTAGCTGAAGGATTCCAAATTAAAGAAGCATATTCTAATCTTGACCTGACTAGAGAACAGTAGAGTGCTTTAAATGTATAGGGATCTTTAAATTCCTGACTATTCCTACGAATGAAGGCAAGCAGGGAAACAACTTTAGGTAGCAAAAAGTTTAAGTGCTCCAAAAAGGTAAACTTGGAATCAAAGATGACGCCAAGGTCCCGAATTGTATCTACTCTTTGAAGAGGTATATCGGAAATAGAATAAGAAGCCAAGATAATATTGCTAGATTTACTAAAAGTTGCATAGTAACATTTATTTATATTTAGTGGTAACCCATTGCGGATACTCCATACAAAGACATGATCCAGATCTGCTTGTATTTAGTAAAGCCGAGTCACCAGAGCAGTTAATTTTCGCAAACAATTTGAGATCATCAGCAAAAAGAAGAAAGTTTGCAAAATGAAAACATTGTGTTATATCATTAATAAAGAGCACAAAGAACAAAGGGCCTAAGATACTACCCTGTGGGACACCAGAGGTTGCTGGATAGCAGTATGAGTGCGTATGAGTGTGTATCAATAGAGACAAAACAAATTCTTTCACTAAGATAAGACTTAATCCATTCTAGAAAAATCGAGTGGCAACCCAATTTACTCAGCTTAGCCACGAGGACCTTATGGGAGACTTTATCGAAAGCTTTTGAAAAATCCGTATAAAGCGCATCAATTTGATAGCCAGATTCAAAAGCAGAGATACAATAATTAGAAAAGAGGGAAAGATTAGTAACAGTGGACTTTCCGGCAACAAACCCATGCTGCTCAGGACAGATACAAAGCTTTAAAAGAAAGCAAAGCTTCTGCTTGACAATTGACTCAAAAATTTTTGAGATAATTGCCAATTTGGAGATAGGGCGGTTATTGCCAACATCATTCTTTTGTTCACTTTTAAAAATTGGACTTATAGCTGCTATCTTCCAAAGCTCAATGAAAGAACCAGATGAAAGTGACTTATTAAAAATAAAACAAAGAGTCTCAGCTTATGCAGATGCACACTGTTTAAATAAAATAGCACAAAATCCATCATTATCAGACTTAGTTGAAGATTTGAGGAGGGACAATGCATTTCGAACATCCTCAAATGCTACTGACATAGAGCCAATATCAACTCTAGACACAACATCTTCTAAAATAGATTGATCAAACCACGAGTCATCGTCAACAACAAAGTTAGATTTAAAATAATCGGCAAAAAGATTCACTGTATCCCTAGTAGAAGAAGAATTTATACCCTCAAAGAACATTGAAGTTGGGATCTGAGAACCATTCTTTTTTGACTGAATGTAAGACCAAAAACTCTTCGGATTTGAAATTATATTAGATTCAAATCTGAGAATGTGTTGATTGTATAGAAATTTGTTTAGAAAATTAAACTCCCTAGAGTAATGCTCATATTTTAATTTACAATTATTATCATTTGTAGACTGAAAAAGTTTAAAAAATTTATTTCGAAGGTTTTTTAGCTTTTTGAGACCACTAGTGTACCACGGATTTTTATGGGTTCTTTGCTCAACCAGTGGAATATTATTTGAACAGATGAGATGAATATTTATTTTAAAAATATCAAAGCATGTTGCGGTATTTTGGCTATTAAATAAGCTTGGCCAGTTAATATCATTAAAAAGTTGACTTAAATAATCAAAGTTACACGAATTAAAGTTAAAAACATTTCGCGTTTGCTTAAATGAGATAAATTCATAAAATTTTATAACTATATATAAAGGTAGAAGATGAATGCCACCTGGGCTTACTGGAAAGCTACATTCTGAAAGTTGATGTTGAATATTATTGGAAACAAAAATTAAATCAAGAATTTTATTGAGACTATTCTCGATAAAATGGATTTGTGTTAAATCGATGCTATAGAAATTATCAACTGAGTTAATTTCATGAAGCTGGTTTACGTTAGTCGGCGTAAGTTCTCCTGCGATACGAATCCATTTAATTTTCGAGAGGTTGAAGCCACCCATAACACACAAATGGCTACTTGAATCAAGCGAAGCATGCAGAGCTACAGTATTATCTGCATGGGCAGCATAGATTACATCAGAGCTATTCGGAGGTATATATGAAGCGCATAGAAACAGAGTACCAACGGGACCTTGAATCGAAATACATAGCTGGTCCAAGGTAGAGTCACCATTAGACAAAGAGCACAGGCTGGAGTGAAGATGACATTTTGCAGCAATAAGAACGCCGCCACCCCGCAAATGGCCAGTTCTTAACGGGTCTCTATCTTTCCGATAAACGTGATACATATCCAAATTAAAAAATTCCCCATGGAAAAAGTCCGAATGAAGCCAGGTTTCAATAAAGATGATCAGATCAAAATTTTAGAGTGTGAATTCATTACAATTTCAACCATGCATTAATATTCACGGAAAGAAAGCGCCGAATAGATTCATACGAATTTTTGAAGCTGAGTCGGATTTTTGGGAGTGAATAATGTTTATCTTATTTCACACGAATTTCAAACATTGGACCTCAAAAAAAAAAAAAAAAAAACAGAACTGTCGCTTCGTGGTCACCAATAATCCTAATATAATTCACGAAACACGATATTGCATAATGCGAAAGCGATTTTTTGGGCCAGTGTGTGTTTTTCCATTCCTCTTCAGAACTAGTAAGACAGTCAATGGCAATCGATATCGGTGGATGTTAGTACACTTTATGAAAATGCGTGAAAAAGATCCGGAAAACCTTGGTTCTAACAAGATGGCCAAGCTGTACAAAGTGCTCAACAATAAGATGTTTGTGTTGGAAGTTTTCGGAACAAAAAGTGGTCATCAAGATCTCCGGATTAGACTCCACTGAACTTATTTTTTAAACTCATGCCAACAAGCCAAGGACCATAGGCCAAAGAAGGTCTGTAGAGCTCAATGATAACATTCTGGATGACTCTGGTCAATGTAAGTCAAAAGAGCTCACTTTAGTCACTCAAACAACAGCGGCCACTTGATCGATTAGAAGCTCATTGAGATAAATTGAAAACGGTTCAGCTGAATAAAAAAACATAACTTTCTATTAAGAATTCCCAAAATTAATCAAAAGTTCCAATAACCTGCCTGAGTTGACGCACTCTGTGTGCTTTGCTACCCTAGCATTATCAGGTGAAAATAAAGCCTCTTCAAATAAATTTTTCACTGAGCAACAATTGGCTTCCATAAATTGAACTTAAAACTTTGAAACGCAGTGTAGATCCAGTGATAAAAATATCTTCGTTTTCTTTTTAGTTTATCAACACATTCGCACACACGCAACTGACAATTGATTTTGGTTTTTGTGATGCATATCCGAAGAGCAATATTTCTGATAACTGCTGATATCAAGTTATTCCGATTTAGCATATTTTATCACTGCATTTTTAATACTTACTATTTCTGGGAAAATCTATCAGATGCTATGCAGCACATTTTCGTTATAATCTCACAGTTTCTGTCTCTCTAGCTTTTGGGTAAAAAGCGTACAAATTGCAGATACTTATTCGCTGACTGAGGTACATAAATCATGTTCGACTTGTGCTCAGTATGTTTATATGTGGGATGCGTGTCGGAAGCTCATCTGCGGCAAAAGCAGTCCATTAAATTCCATTCAAACTTATATGAACATGACAACGCGCAACGTACGTCTTATGTTGCTTTGCATGTGTAGCAGCAACTTGGCATGACCCTATTTTTTGTCACTGGCTGCTCGAGCAACGCACGGTAGTCTTAGCGAACTCCTCCCCCCCACCTCTTCTAGATTACGCATTACTTAGGAAACTTATTGAGAAGCACACACACAGAAGTATATATTTACTTAACGACACGAGTTAAACTTTTTATTATTTAATTGAATTCCAATATTTGTGAGCCGACAACATCTTCGAGCAGCGCGTGTTTCTTGCGCTGTATAAAAAACACCTCGATTGCACGCTGCTTCTCGACACGAATAGAGAACAATTGTGTGGGGCATCATACAATGTGTAAAGAAGCCAAATTTTAAATATTTCAATTTTTAAGAAGTTTTTTAAAAAGGGCTTAAATTCACTTTGAAAAAGTTTGCTCGAATCTCTGCGTCAGTGAATAAAATAGACAAGTTGTGGCAAATGTGTCATGTAAAATTTAATTTATATGCGTTACAGAGTAAACTTTGTCTATAAATGCCCATGCTGTCAGTAATATTTTTCATAATAATGTGATGCCATCAAAAACCGCCCAAGTTGAAAAAGTGTACGTAAGCCCTTTTGTAAATTACGACTCAAAAATAAATTCTTCTCACTTGGCTTTACTTTGTTTTGTTTTGTATGGCATCGTTGAACGACGTCATCTGCAGCATCTACTTCGTTGGCATTCGAATTGCGCCCAATGTGTGTTTTGTATATTTAGATACTTTTTTTGTAAATCGATTTCACTGAAAATCCATAAATATATCATGTAGTGTATCCCAACGCAATGAGAGCAACGTTCGGAACACTTTTTGTTCCATTTAAAGATATGCTATGAGCAGATATGTATTTTAACAGCAGCAGCACCTTAAACAACAACAACAATCGAAACATGTCGCAAATGACACTCTGTTAATTGTTCACTCAATCACAAAGCTGAGCTTAAATTTTTAATGCTAAACGTTTATCTAACGCACGCTTGCTTATCGTGCAGGGCCCAGCCACTTGAGTCCAGCCCTGTTGTATTGTGCTTTGAATTCGACGTGTGCCAACAAACTCAATTATAGCGACACTCACTCGGCGGTTCACGCACAAATGGTTTGGCAAAGCAAGCTAAAAGACTCTCCTCCCACTTTTTTGCTGCATGCCTATTGTGCACCAGAGCATTGGGATACATGCCGTGGCATAGCACGAATCGCACAGAACACACATCAACACCCAAACGTATTCAAAGAATTCGATTGATATTTATTGGCTTTAATTGGTGCATACTTTTGGGTGCTAATTAATAGGTCTGAGATTTGACTTAAGCGGAAAACCACTTGAGGAATTTTGTGGAGAGAAGTATCTTTGAGCATTATAGTAGCTTTGTGGTTAAGTGGAGCTAATAGATAATTGAATTAGCATGCATGTGGAGCTGATTATAATGTACAGGTTATTACTTGAAATGGCAACTTCACACATTGGTTGACTGCTTTCTGCTGTGCAAGAAAGGCCAATTCATGTATTTTATTTACAATAATTTCTTTCTAATTCAATTTTACATAAATTTAGAAGTGTACTAATTATATCTTTGATTTTAAAATTTTTCTTCTACAACACATTGTCAGCCATCGAAATGAACCAATACGCAATGGGACAGCTTGTAAGAGAGGCTTGGCTAAAAGTAGGGGAGGATGCCCACCTACTGAACATGTTTTGTTTGGAGGCCATAACTTTAGTTTAACCCTTCGTTACATGATTTTTTCTCCCTGTGTATAAAAATATTTTATGTCTTTATTTGTGATTGGAAAGGTTAAGAGAATGTATAAACGTATAAGTTTGAATGCTCTGCAATGAATAGGAGCGAAGTTACGCAACATTGCATATGTGCAATTTCATGCAGGGAAGCAATAAAAATTAGTATACGATGGCTTATATATTAATTTTTATTAATTTGTATTTTACATTTTTGAAATGGAATTACACTGCGCGTCATCAGGTTAGCACACCCCCGATCAGCTTAATATAATTGCTGTTGTTGTCGTTGTTGTTAACACGAAATTTTTTTTTCTACTCTATTTTGCTCATCTTCGTAAACACTATCAGTGACAAGAAAAGCATGGGACGGAAAAATACCGTTATCTACTTTTTGCTATTTTGTATTATTTATCATGCAAAAGTAGGCAGTATTTTTGTGTCATCAGGTTAGCACATACCATTTTTCCTTCCTCTTCTTAAGCTTGTAAGCCATTTATTTATTTTTAAACCTATACGTTTAGTAATATAACATGTTATTGCTAAAATTTAATAAATTTAATAGTGTGTTGATCCTCCCTTTTTGAGAATGACCTCAAAAATTCGATCTGTAAGCGACTCGTACAACGTTCCAATATAATTTAGAGAAATTGATGCCCAAGCGTCCTTTATGCCTTCAATTAGCTCCCCTTTGTTGGAATATTGCTTTCCAGACTCATAAACTTTACGAGCCAGCCATCCCCACACATTTTCTATTATGTTGATGTCGGGAGAATAGGGCGGCCACTGCATTAAACCTACATCTTGGTTCTCAATCCATGATTTAACTACCCGGGCAGTGTGGATCGGAGCATTGTCTTGTTGGAAAGTCTATGGCAAATCACCAAACAAATTTTTTAAAGTGGGAAAAGCCGTTCTAAGTACGTTTTTGTATGTTTCTGCATTCATATTTGCTGTCATAAACTGCAACTCGCACGTACCGTAGTAGGAGATCGCTCCCCACACCATCACACCACCTACCCGACTATGAAGGCGATCCAATTGGTGTTCCTCTTTGCGAAGATCATGGAAGTAGTAGTTGTATCCGTCCGGACCTTCCAAATTGAATTTCTTTTCATCTGAAAAGACAACGCGGTGCCACTCAGTTTTCCATGTCATGTGCTCCCGTGCAAAATGCAACCGCATTTCCTTTCGAGCAGCGTTAAGTGGAGGTTTTTTCTTCAATTTTAGCCTTTTTAAATGTGTAGCCTTCCGTATTACTCTCTGAATTGTAGATAAACTCGCTTAAACATTAACCTTTGCCCTGATCTTTGAGGTCGAGTCATGAGAGTTCGATGCTGTTCTCAAAATTGCTCTCCTATCAGCATCGGAAATCACTCTATTATTGCCGCCTTTATTATTTTTGCCATATTGGGACTTATTGCTCAGGAATGCGGATATAACTTTACGACTTCTGCTGATTTTTTTTGATATTCCACTTATTGACAGCCCTGAATCCTTGTACGCCTCAATTTTGGATTTCTCTTCCACAGATAGCGATTTTCCTTTACCCATATTATTGCTAATATACTACTCGAGCAGCAAAAAAAATTTGGTTGTAATACGCGTTCAACTGTTGAAGATAAACTAGAAAGAATTTACATGTGCTAACCTGATGACGCGAAAAAACCTCCTACTTTTACATGATAAATAATACAAAATAGCAAAAAGTAGGTAACGGCATTTTTCCGTCCCATTCTTTTCTTGTCACTGATAGTGTTTACGAAGATGAGCAAAATAGAGTAGAAAAAAAAATTTCGTGTTAACAACAACGACAACAACAGCAATTATATTAAGCTGATCGGGGGTGTGCTAACCTGATGACGCGCAGTGTATATGCTTTTAATAACTTAACCTAAGATATATTTCCCAGTTTTTCATATAGTCAATTTAAATTGACAATTTTAAACAAAGGAAAATATAAAACACTGATTTTCAAGGTCACAAGGATTTTGTTTCTTAAGTTGAAGCTCATTGTATACAAATTCATTAAATAAGTTCATAAAACATTAATCATTACAAAATTGTTTAAAAAAATTTCTATTTTGATTGTATTTTGATATATTATTAAAACATACTCTTGTCTAAACTATTGAGCAGCTAACATGAGTGTATTCATTGCACCCTGGTAATTTACATGGTAAATGCTTGTTGTCCCATTGTGGCCAGAGATCAAAATGGTCCAACCGAACTTCTGGTTGAGATAGTGGGAAACTTCTCGAATGTTTCGTCATTTTTTGCAGCGTTTTTTGATAATTCGGAAGGTCTTCCACTTTTTGTGGATAGTTTTCCTACTTTGTAAACACTAAACCTCTGCACAAATGCACTCGTTTTTTCCACAACAGTAGATCCAACAGTGCAGAGTTCAGAGCTTGACAGAACTCTGTTAGTCAAGCAGAGCGTATCCAAGTCATTGAATGATAACAAACGAACACTGCAGAGCACTCGTCAGCTCCAAATGAAACCATGTTCTCGGTTTGCTTTAACAGAACAATTACTAACAGCGAAAAATGCACCAATCACACTTAACACAACAGAACCTTGGCGAAGTAATTATTTCTACCATTGGCAAATAGAAATGTAATTTTTACGAATTCGATGTTTGGGCGAACACTAGGTCAAACTAGGTCGCTGAATCCGAAATCGTTGTCAGTATTTTAAAATTATAAAATTGTTAACAAAAGGGTTGCCACCTTATAATGTATTTTTTACGAGTTTTAAACATTGTAAAGCAGTTTTAAGGGGTCACTGTTTTCGAATCTGATGTCAGAATTTTAAAATTAAAGATGGCTGAAAGGGTTGCCACCTAATTTTATTTTATTTTTCAAATTCGGTGCTGGGGCGAACACTAGGTAAAAATGGGTCGCTAAATCCGAATCCGTTGTCAGAATTTAAAAATTTTTAGGTGGCAACCCTATAGGGTTAAACAGTTCATAATTTTGAAATTCTGACAACTGATTCGGATTCAGAGACCCATTTTTACCTAGTGTTCGCTCCAGCATCGAATTCGTAAAAATGAAAAAAAATTAGGTGGCAACCCTATCAGCCATCTTGAATTTTAAAATTCTGACTTCAGATTCGAAATCAGCGACCCCCTAAAACTGTAGAATAGTGATCAAAAGTTTTAAAAAAGCATATTTTTAGGTGGCAACCCTATAGGGTTAAAAATTTCATAATTTTGAATTTCTGACAACGGATTCGGACTCAGCGACCAATTTTTACCTAGTGTTCACCCCAGCACCGAAGTTTTTAAACTACAAAAAATTTAGGTGGCAACCCTATCCACCATTTTTAATTTTAAAATTCTGAAATCAGATTCGAAATCAGCTTAATACGCTTAAGTTTTTCCTACACTTCATTGAATTATTTGGATACTTGAATTATTTGGATCGGAGCCACACCCATTTGTCAAATCCCCATCCCAGTCCCCTTCTTCCCATATTCTACTTTCTAGTAGAAGGATATATCAAGTAAGAACTCCATACATATTGAGTTTCATTATTATACGGCATTTACTTCCAAAGCTATTCAAAGACAGCATAACTCCAAGCGTTCTGCTGTTGTGTACATAACAACATAACTTTCTAGTCAGTGCACACTTCTTTTTCGAATCGTGCCTAACATTGCCTGGTTTTAGTTTGTTCTTGTTCTGTTCAAGCGACGAGTGCTCTTTGTAGTGTTAGGCTTGATTTCATTGATGAGAGCAAAACATAGCAAAAGCTTGCACTACAAACGAGTGCTTTGAAACGCATTTCAAGCGCACTCGTGCAGAGGTTTAGTAAACACTTTCTACCACTTACAAACGAAAATTGACAATTAGTATGCTTTCATGATTACCCCTTTATTGCTACGCACGCTTATGCAATAGCAATGCATTTACTAATATTATCGTATAGCGTATTTTTATCTAACAGCTTCCAATAAATGAGTGGAACAAATTGACTTCCCCCATAAATGTATTGTATTGTGAAACAATATTCGGACACTCAATGGATATTTTTTTATATAACTTCTTCTCAAATCGTTCAGCTAAGGTCTCAGGACTTTTACTACAATGGTTTGACATCAAATTAACAACTTTATTATCTCTCCATAAAATCAAATGTACGTTAACATCATCATGGTAAGCTACATATTCCACAGACTCTCCTCGAGATGTCTTCATTAATATGGGAACACTCGGTAGTTTTGAGTTCGGAATTCTGTTCCGACGGATTGCACCCAATAAATACCCCTTTTGGCTAGTTCAATCATTAGTGGTAGTGTTCATATAATGATTATAATAAAAAAACTTTGTAATTCATATGAGAAGTACTTCCCGTAAAACTCTTTTATAACAATATTTACACAAGCCGAAGATCATTTTCTTTGTGGTGACGAAGATAGGGGCTGTTTTCTTATTTTTAAAATTAATTTATTTTTAATTTTAGCTTTAAATATAGTTAAGTTAAGATGTGGAATTGCACATCTGCAATATAACCTCATATCTGCGATGTTACTTCAAAATGCCTCAAATGCATGATATTGCATATTTGGAATTAAACCACCTGTTTTATTAAAGTTATAATGCACAACAAAATTAGTAAGCTTAAAGAAAATTAACTTATTTCCAGGAACATAACTTACATTTGAACGTTTTCTTGATATTTCTTGTGTAATTATTAAGTATGCACTTATTTTTTCTACGTATAAGACAGACCTTGTTCAAATCAATATTTTGGACAAATTAAATCCCCAATTTGACAAAAGAAGACAACAACTAATAAAAAAATGTCTAAATTTATTTTTAAATAAAATTCCGTTAGGTATATTCACAGGGTGTGTATGCTATATCTCTTAGAAGTCAATATTGCATATGTGCAATCCCATGCAACGAAGGGTTAAAGCACAATTTTTCCAATCTCTTAGTTTCGTTTGAAAGCTGAGTTCAATAACTAATAAAAATTTCGGAATTTAAAATTTTTTAAAAATACAATTTTGGCTGTTGATCTAGGAGAACTCTTGAAAATTTACCATGGAAAAAATCGGCCCAGCTACTGAACACCTAAAACAAATCACTGAAAAAAAATTAGAAAATGAAGTCCTTATCGCTGTGGAAATAATTATGAATATTACAATCATATTACCAATAGTATCTCTTTTTCATTCCTTGCAGTGGTTCAACAAGAAGTTGCAGTTGGTGTTGATGGGGTCTGCCCAATTTTTGTAAAAGCCTTGCTTCCTAAAGTTTTACCTCACATAACTTACATTTTCAAAAATTTTTTTACTAAATCTATTTTTCAGTGTAGCTGGAAGAGAGCGAAAATTATTCTGATTCCAAAGAATAGCACCGAGTTTCAGCCAATAGCTACTTACTTCCGTACTTATCTAAAACTTTAGAAAGATTAATTTATTCTCAAATCTCAAAATTTGTATCAAAACACTCACTTCTTTTTGACAAACAGTCAAGCTTTCGACCAAATCGTGGCTGTGTCACAGCATTAATAGAAGTCACAGAAGAAATTCGTTCTGCATTAGACAAAAATAAAGTCACTCTTTTTACCCTTTTTGACCATTCCAAAGCCTTTGACTGTGTCGAGCACAATATTCTGATATCAAAACTTAGAAAGTTATTCAGCTTTTCCACAACCGCCGCATTACTAATTGCTTCATATCTGAATGGAAGATCGCAACCAGTTTTCTCTTGTGATTCAAATTCTACCTTCCTATTGATCTCAAGAGGCGTTCCCCAAGGATCCGTCCTTGGATCACTACTCTTTTCAATCTATATTAATGATCTTCCAGCGGAACTGACAGGATGTGGAATCCACATATATGCAGATGGTGTTCAAATATTTACCGTCTGTGATATGGAATCAATAAAAAATTGTATATCTGCTTTAAGCTCTATTCTCCCTGCATTTAGCAATTGGGCATCTATATTAAACATCTGCATGAATTCATTCATGCAATGAATGCGCAACAGAATTCATGGGTATTTCTAGTTTCTGTGGTAACCCATCGTCATTGAGTGAATGTTCTAAAATACAGTCACAAAAGTTGTTTGAATTTGTGTTGTGCCTTGTTTGCCGAAAGACTGTATTAATTCGTCTCATGCAACGAGGTCGCTTCGCCTCACTTTATACACCCACGGTAAGAGCAGCGAGAGCAAGAGCCACCAAGCAGTAGTCGCAGTGAATTACGATGAGCATTCAATTGTTTGTTCTCTTATGCAAGCAGAAATTCTGTAAACAAGAATGTTAATAATGCATTCGAATTTTTCAAATAATTCGAGTAACTCGAGTTGATCGAAACAATTTACATGTTCCTACTTGGCGCGCTCGGTATTCGATTAAAAATTTACAATGTTTTTACGGGAAAACGGTAAAAGATAATGCTCAATTTTTTTTTGGGGTGGATTAATACATTAAAAAATTATTTACAAAAAAATTTTTTTATTAATTTTTAACATTTTTTAGGTATGAAACTTTAATTTTAAATTATTTTTGGTGAAAAACATTATTCGAGGTTGACGATATCGGAAAGAGATGGCTACCATAATAAGTAAAGTTTGGCAGCACCTAGAGAAAAAGCTATTAAGAAATGATCTTCGACTGGGCCGAAGTCAAAATACCCCCAAGGTCGAACCAAAGTCTATTCGAAGTCTTTAGCAGTCAATAAAATGCTTATTTGTTCAAACATTTTCTTCATTTTCGTGATCACATGCAGACGGACAGACTGACAGACAGACGGACAGGTAGACAGACGGACATAGCTAAATCGACTCGGGTGGTGATGCTTATCAAGAATATATATATTATTCTATACCTACCACGCCTATGGGCGTTACAAACGGAGTGACAAAATAAATGTACCCCTTGTACGTTTTTTAAAGGTGGGGGTACAAAAATTATAAATAATATCAGTATAGTTATGGTGTGAACTAAAATTTTTAAGTTTGACAAAAACAAAAACAATTGATTGAAGATTTATGAAGAAAAAATGAATATTTTTGCAATATTTTAGTTCACACGGAAACTACACACGTAGAAAGTATTCGGTTAGAATTTGGAGATAATCGGACAAGGTAATTTGGAGTTACGATGGTAAACAGGTATAAAAAAATAAAATAAATAACAGGCCATTTCAGCCCTTGAAAGGACTTTGACCTAGCTTCTTAGGATCAATTGTGTTGTGCGTGTTATTAAATTTGTACACAATTGACCGAGAAATGGACTTACAGGCTTTACGCCGACTCCAAATGGCGTTGAACGAAATGTTCTTATTCTCAAGAAGCTTTACATGTCATTTTTTTGATTACTCTCTGAGGTTTACCATTGTCTGCAGAGAGATGGCGGCCGTACAGAAAAATTATTTTAATTCAAATAATTTTCTGTCGGTGCTGGGGTTCGAACCTGGGTCTCCAGGTTCATTGACATAGCGGCTACGCACTTTAACCAACTACGCCACAGACGCCACAGTAAACAGGTATAAAAATATAAAAAATCAACACGTCAACTTTTATACATAAAAAATGTTAAAAATTAATAAATAAGTTTTCTGTTAATAATTTTTTAATGTATCTATTCACCCCAAAAAATATATCCATTATCTCCATTTTATAAAAGTAAAAAATGTTAAACTAAGTTCCAAGTAGGAACATGCCTTAATTTATTTTTAATTTTTCACTAGCGTTATGAATCAACTTATTATAAAATTTATTTTATAATTCTCCTAGTTTACCATGGTTATAAATGTACATACGTATCATTTTTGTTCGAAAAAACCATTAAAACCATTTAAAACCAGTTCAACAAATTATATGGTCTCTGCTTTACAAATTTCCATCAAACAATTCGAGTCATTCGAATGTGTCTTTATAACTCATTGTAAACTATCAACAAAACTAAACCTTACTGAAACTCGGACACGAACATGTCTCATTCGTTCCATCGTTTCTCAGTACAATAATGATTCAAACCTCAAAGGCCCGCACACTGATGTAAACGGCACAGTAATTACTGTTTTCTACAGTAATTTGACTGCTCATACAGTACGACAGTAATTTTTCGAAAAATCAAGTAATTTCAATGGCCGGCCAAAAATATAACGTTCATTTAGAAAAATTTATTAAAATCACATTTATAACATCTCTGTTCTTCTCATAATGTAACCATCCCTGAAATTGCTAATTGCGTTGCTAACTTTGCAAATAATAGTGTATACATGGCTAACACTAACAACCGTACAGTTTTAAAGAACGCATTTTGAGCTTTTAAAAAGATGTAAGATCATTTAGATGCATAATATTCTTAAATTCTTAATTTTTTGTAATGTATTTAGTATCCAAACATATGTTGTTACGTTTGTATATTATCTTTATAATAGCTGAAGACTCATAAATATATTTTTGTGGCGGTCGTGGCCGAGTGCGTTGAAGTGCCTGAACCACTCGGTGAAAATTTTAAAGTCGCGAGGTCCAAGGTTCGAATCCGCTACTAGACACTCTAACGGCCCGATTCTGCGTACTTGATAAATTCACCTTATTGAATATTTATCAAGTATTGACTATTTATAAAGATTTGGTATTCTGTGATAGAAAAAAAAGCTCTTTAATTGATAAATTTGTCAATATCTCATTTGCTATTGATAAATTTATCAAGAGAGTTGTGGTTGCTCGTAGCAGGCAATATCAAGGTTAATATTAACATAATAATATTAATAATAATAATTATTTTCTACAAATTAATACACTTTTGTGGAACATAAGGAAAATTAAAGCAGAAATCGTTTTAATTATTGCTGCTGTTGTTGTTCGTATATCGCTAGTGTTGCTGTTTTTAACACTCCTCTCTTTGCTTTTTATGCACCTCAAGCTGCTTCTCACGCTCTGCCTTCTGTGTTATGCTATTAATGAGAACAATTAGCTGTTAACAGGAATTCACCTCCTCTGGTGAATTACAAAAACTTTTTATTTATCAAGGTTGCTGTAGAATACTAAAAAAGCTTTCGCTTAATAAAATTCTTTACAAATTTTATTGATAAATTACTTATCAAGAAAACGCAGAATAGGGCGGCAATTTAAATTGAAATAAATTTTTCTGATCTGTCGTCACCTCTCTGCAGACAATGGCAAACCTCAGGGAGTAAATAAAGCCATGTAAAGCTTATTGAGAACATGTAGATAAGGTATAAAATTAGGAGGCCCAGTTCTCGATCAATTGTGTACAATTGAAATTGGGCCAAAGAATTGGGCTGAAATGGCTAGTTTATTATTATATTACATTATTTTTTTTTTAAATAGTAGACTTACAATTTAATACTCTCGTAACCCGAAACTCTTTCTTGAGCATATTAATTTTTTTATATTGTGTAATTTAGTTGTTAAGAGATCAATAAACTGGATACACACAAAATCGTATTAGTTCTCGAGTTCTTATTCTTAGCAGCAGAGGAATTTATTTTAACCGATCCCAGCGACCCAAAATTTTTGTTATATTCCCGTTCTAAGAACTAATACGTTAACTTATAAAGTTAAGTAATAGTCACTAGGTCCAATTTATGAAATGTAAAACTACTGTTGAACTTTGTCATTTTGAAATTTATTAACAGAAAAAAGGTTCCGAACATCAGTTATATAAATATAATTAAACAACGGTATGAAAATTAACATTTTAATTGATTTTATATTTGTGTCAGTTATACAGTAATTCCACAGTAATTTTTGTTTCAATTCAGAGTAATTTTCATCAAAAACAGTAATTTTTCGTGCCTAACACAGTAATTTCAGCAAATTATGTTAACATCACTGGGCCCGCACAACGTTTACCGAGTTGTTCTCGGATTGTGCGAATTCTGCGAGATCAACGAAATTGCTGCTCTCGTGCTATACGGAATTCATGTCTCTTTTTCATTTATTCTTTGCTTCTCAACGCGACAGAAGTGAATGAGTTTATGTTGTCAATTTTGGTGAATGTCTCATGGGTAGCTTTTTTTTTTTATTCATGCAGATGTTTAATATAAGTATATTGCCAAAAGTACATGTCAATGGTGCAACAATCGAATTCGCTGAATATGCTAAAAATCTAAGAATAATCTTTAATAGGACATTTTCTTGGAGCGCACATATCAATAATACTGTCGGTAAGGTGTATGGTATGCTCCGTGCACTTTGGTCTACCCAATTTTTTACCCTTACTTTGTCAAAATAAGAATACTACTGGCCATGATGTAATTAACAAGGTGGTAGTGATTTTTTCACCACTCACTCAATTTTGCTGAATCTGTCAAAAAATTGTGACATAAAGAGAGGACCTGTTGGTAAGTGTCAAATCATTATTTGTTTTGTTTGCTTGCTTGCAATTGTTAAAGTATATATATAACATATACGAAAATAAATTGCAATTGTAAGTAGTTTCGTCGGATTTTCATCAAAATAATTGAAAAAACAGTGAAATACTAGAGCCAAAACAAATACCACAAATTTTTTTTGCTATGGTTTTGCTTAAAATATGCAATCAGCTGTTTTTGACCGATCGAGAGTTCATTTTTGTGAGAGAGGTTCAAAATTCACTACCACCTTGTTAATTACACCATGCTACTGGCGAAAAAATATCTCATATCTACCCTACTCTACGGGTGCGAAATTTTTTTAAATTGTTACTCAATAAGCCAGCAAAGACTCAATGTGGATTTTAATAGCATAGCACGATATGTTTATGGATTGCATCGCTTCGAGCATGTATCAAGATATGCTGCTCAAATTTATTCATTGCCTCTTAATAGCCTATTGAATTTCCAAACTCTATTAATGCTTCACAAGGTGATGTTTATTAAAGAACCTTTTCAGTTGTATACAAAGCTAAAATTTACTCGATTCAATCGCAATAATGCCCTAATACCACTTAAAGACTCTACGCTATTGTCAGGATATTTTTGAAGTACAATCTTTAGCTAGAACGCTAAAAACGTATTTTAAGACTGATTTGGCGTAATTTCATCAAAATTAAAGACTTGAAAACTAAATACATAAATTTTGCTATAAATCATATAATTATAATGAAAAATTGATACTTTAAATTCAGTTATTACTTCATTTGTATTACCAGGAATTTATTGAAAACCAAAGATATGTAGTTATCGAATATCTAATATACCTGGAACATTTGTCCTATTGATTTACTCAAACAATAGCTTGAGGCAAATTTTGCCAAACAAGTTCATGTGTCAGCTGCTTTATTGATTTATGTTTGCGCTGGATATGTATTGCATTATTTATTAGAAAACAGATACAATACATAAAAGATACACAAATCTTCTTCATTGCTTCCGAGGAAGAGCTAAGGAAATAGCTGCGAGGTATATTTTTCAATCATATGCTACGGAACTTGATCTTGAAAATTATCACTGAAATGTAAATTTATTTCCTAGTTTATTAGATATTTTGAGAAAGGACATCTTAAAATAAATTTCTATTTCCAAGTAAGTTAAGGAAATAAAATTTGATTCAACAGTGATTTCTTTAGCTTAAATTTTAAATTCGATTTTTTTAACGACATCTCCCATAAAGTTAACAACCAACCACTCATAAATGTGTAAATTTTTATATGAAATATATTTAAAAGCATGTGTTTGCTGTCAATAGTTATTTTGCCCCTTATTTATTTGTAAATATTCGTAGCTGCATTTTTTATTAAATTCCAATTTGTTCTTTTTTTATTTTATTTGGATTATTTTTTATCCATTTTAATTTTTCATCAGCTAAAAAGCCATTAAAAATCGATTTTGGGTTGCTGAAATATTCATTTAGCCTCGGTTTTAATAACGCACACGCGGGTCGACAAATAATTTTAATGGCATAAGTTTGAAGCTCAATTGACCACTGAAAGCCAATCCCGAGTCAGTTGCTTTGAGAGAACAACAAACTGTTGATGCCAGAGCTTTGCGTTCTGGCCATAACAGCTAATTTAATGTTTTCCAATTAAAATTTTCACTTCAATTGTTTTGTGATGGTTCGGTTCTTTGTATCTCTGCACGGAACTAACACTTGAGGCACTCGTGTCGTTCGATAAATTTAAACAAACAAACAAATATATGTATGCATAAGGTTTGTAATCCTTGTCTGTCTTGATTAAAATTTGTATTTGTGTTGCGTGAATGTAATGCTGTATGAACAAAATTAAAAATTTGTTATTAATTGTAAGGCACAAAATTTACACAGTTAAAGAAAAGGATATTTGCATTTGCAAGATAGAAGCAATTCGATGTAGTGCAATCAAACCCAACTTATTTAATATTAAATTTAAGGATACAATTCTTACTTAGAATAGATAAGTCGTTAAATACAAACTGGCAGATAGTTTATAAAAGCCAATGCATGTATACAGCTGCAATACCCCATCATAGCTGCCATGTGAAGAGATGGCACCATTCCAAACTCTGTCACTTAAAGAGCGTTTTCAATCAATAACATGTAACCACTAAAATTAATTAAACTAGTCGATTCGCATCGTAGTGTGAAGACCAGCTGTTGTGGTGATAAAAATGTTTTTGGTGAACATTGTTGGTTAGTAAACACAAAAAAAAAAAAAAAAAAACCAAAGAAAAGACGAAATGTTCTTTTGTTTTTGCTGGTTTATCATTTAAATATTTCTACTGGGCTTATACACAAAGTTATGAGGAATAAATTTTCAAGACGATTTGTAAAATTTGCTAAATTTTTTAATTTTTTTTTTGGTGTTACATTAATCAAGTATGACTTGGTTTGTTAGGTGTTGTTTGGAAGATGCATTAGTGGAAAAAAAGGAAATCAAGTGTGTGCGATAATATAGGATACTAGCTTTTTACCGGCACGCGTTGCTGCACCCAGCAATTATATTGCAATATAATAATTATATTCGAAACTTTTCTTAGACCCATACTTTAACGCCACTGTCATTTTCCCTTACCCGTTACAGTTTCCCAGTAGCAGGAGATCACCAAATAGTAACTCCATTTTGAGTTTGCATGTAAGTACTGGTACTTTTACTTTCAAAGCTATTCGATAATACAAATTTAAACTGTATGGGCGGAGCCACACCCTCTTATAAATGCTCAATGTTTTCTAGTAGATGGACATTACATTGGTTTAGTACAGTTGCCGACAGTAAGCATACAGACTAAATTACCAAAATGTAGCCCAATCGACGAAAACCGTAGGAATTATATCTTTTTTATTGATTTGTGGGCGGTAAAACGGGGTGTGACAGAAATTTAAACCATCTCGTACTTGAAAAAAATGTACTGCCAAAATTTCAGCTCTATCGGCTCAGTAATTTTGAAGTTTCCAGCCATCACACAGACAGCGTTTTGCTTTTTGTATATATGTATGTATATTTTGGATAAAGATTATTGGCTATAACTTTTCATTGGTAAGAGATACTAAGATAATTTTTTCTAAAAAATTAATTTTTTAGCTTGTTTATTTTTTCAAAAATATAAAAACATAATATTGAAAAAAAAATTTTGTTCGAAAAAATCAAGGATCACTTTTCAAAGGAAAAGGCCTTGCTTTTTGAATCACAAAAATGGTTTTTAATTTTTGCGTATATTGAAACAATTTTTGCCAATAAATGTTATAGCTAGCTTTTGAATAGAGTTAAAAATTTGCGAATTTGAATTTAAATTATTTTTACAACAAAAACAAATTTTGAGCCTTTTTGTGAGGAAAACTCCAAAATTTCAGACCTTTTTTGAAAAAAGTATTTTAAATATATGTATATACTCAACTAACGGTATTTTCGCAATAAGGTTTTCATAGTATTTTGATGAAGCTTTAAGACAAAAGAAAATTTAACACAATATATAAAAAAGCAGCGGAGATATTTGAATCGAAAGTCACAAAATTGAATATCTGATTGTTTTTTTCTCATTTTTCATTAAATATATTGTTGTAGTAAAATTTTTCATAGTTTTCAAGATATGTTCATGTTTTTGATATCAAAATAACGGAAATTTTTTAAGTTTTACTAAATTTAAAAAATATTTTATATTTTGTAAATATTTGCACATGTAACCTAAGAAAACAACTAAAAATATGCGATTTTGTAAAAAATTTGTACTACAGCACCATCTGGTGTCCAAGGTGGGTCAAAGAAGATAGTGCTAAAAAACTCATCGTACCTGAAAACTACTATATACCAATTTTCATTCTAATCCCATGAGCGGTTTGGGAGTTTTAGGTGGTTTTGCGAAAAATTTGTACTACAGCGCCCTCTGGTGTTCAAGATAGGTCAAAACAGATAGCAGCAAAAAACTTAACATACATAAAACTCACTGTATACCACTTTTCATTCTAATCGCATCAGCAGTTTATGAGTTTTAGGCAGTTTTGTAAAAAATTTGTACTACAGCGCCCTCAAAAAAAGGTGGATCAAAATCGGTAGCCCACAAACACGCACCGTACCAAAAACCTTCTATACACAAATTTTCATGCTAATCGGATGAGTAGTTTAGGAGTCTATTGCGGCCTTAGAAACATAAGCTCCTTTTTTATATACATATATATAGATTAATAAGACATCTCTAGAAAAAAGTATTATCTGCAGCGCAGCCTATAAAATTTCTTCAAGATAGTCTCCACAAACACCCTCACCACTGTCACCTATAATTATTTACTTTATTGTGATGTCGTTTTACATCAACTAGGGGCTCCTCACGTTGGGCAAAATAGAGGCAAAACGCTCGCATTAGGGGTTATTGGAAAGTAACGGGGCTTAAATTTTTTCAATTCTTTTTGTAATCTAGACATATTCCTTATGCATAAAATCAGGTTTGTTTGTTAAATTATCGTATGATGTAGTTTCCACGGTCAACTAAAGATGGCGCTTTTTTGAAAAAATTTTTGTTTATTTTACCACTCAATAAAATTGCCTATAAAATCTTTAATTATGAAAAATATTTAATGAAACTTTACATAATGAAAGCTTATTAATAGAAGGTTAGTTCTGTGCATTTTTGTTTTAAGAATTATTGTTTTTGTGACAGTGACGCATGTTTGAATTTGTGCGTTTTTTTGTGTTTTTTCCTGAAAATTTGAAATTTGAAATAAGCTGTAATTTTTTTAATTCCACTTAATTCCACGAAAAATCTTCAGAGCCTAGATTTCAAACTATCTTCTTTCTGGTGGTACCAAAATTTTTTGCGACTACTTGCGCCTTTTCGAGCGCAACTATATTTGAGCTTTAAACTTTAACTTTACTGCCGAGTATGCACTGAAGCTGAAACGTTCGATTACCCGCTATATATATACATGGCTTGTGTTTAAGCTACAACAAATTTTGCCATATAGTTATAAGACGTGATATCAAAATGTTTGCCAAAAAAGGGGAGTGGCCCGCCCACTAAAAAGCCCATTTCAGTGAGCAAGCTACAAAATGGATTTTATTCAACATGAAGAAAAATATTTGATATATGGTAAAAAAAAACATTAATACTATTTCGTGTGAAAAAGTGGGAGTGACTCACTCAAGGTTATGACTTATACAAAGGCTGCATACATAAAATTAAAAAACTAACGGACATATTCATAAAAATTTAGAGTGCTTCCTTTTTTAAGAAAAACTTGTTGGGATTTTTATATTTGAATTCTAATTATTTGATAGTTTTAATCAATTTTGAGTTTTAGGTCATGATGTTAGAACAATTAATTATTTTACCAAATTTATTCCCAAAGTAACACTAGATAGTAACGTGAGTTAGTCATAAGAGCGACGATTTATGAGATATCCGCACAAATTTGCTAAATATACCAAAGAAACTGCGGAGCTATAAGTGAAAAAATACGGATGGTGGTCCATGTCCCCCACAGTGCACAAGGTTCTAGTTCATGGTGCTCAATGTTATCAGAGGAAGCTAAGGAACACTCCAATAAAGATTTCAAAAGCTATAGAAACCTTAATGCAAGGCGCAACTCCAAGATAACGACTTTAACAGATGTGTTCAACAAATTTTTGGTAATGTCTGACCCGAAGATATCGCATTTGCGGAAAAATAATAAATTGGAAAGAAAACCAAAAGATGACCATGCAAATTTTAAAAAATTTCTGAAAGAAAATTTATAAAAATAATAGCATAAATTATCTACATCTTAAAACATAAAATACTTTGTCCTGACTCATTCACTCACTCACAGATCGATTACCAGCCTAAACCACTTGACCTACATCTATAAAATTAGGTAAGTGGTGTGGACGCGTAGATACTAAAAAAGGCATTATAAACATGTGGTATCTAAATTGTTAGAGTTGGGTAAAAAGGGTTAAAAGCAGGTAATTGGATAGTTGAAAGAAATTTTAAATATCAAAATTTCTATAATTGTTTTAACCTGCATCCATCGGAAATTTCTAGAAACGAAAAGTACTTTGTGCATCAATTTGATGCAGATACAAAAAGACAATGTTATTCATTGGAATATTTTCAATTTATTTACTATTCTAGCGCGATAAGTATAAGACTACCTCTAACTGTAGAACTGCTCACTTGTTTATTTTGATATTTTAGGAAGGTAGCCAAAATTCTGAATTTAAATATGTATGCATATTTGTTTTTAATATATTAATGTGTTTTAAGAATTTGCATCAATTTGATGCAAACGATGGATGCGGGTTAAATACCATTATAAATGGCTGAAATAAAATTTCAGGATTAATTAGGAAGATTAGGGTTAAAACATTTTCCAACTGGGTACAATATTATAACCATATTTATTAGCTTATGGCTGTGAATTACTTTTTAAACTAATACCTAGAATATACATTCTGGGATTCTGTTCTTCGGTCGCTAAAGGGCTAAACAAATTTTCTTTAGGTGAGAACAATTTTTACACATTTGAGCTTGAGTCGAAAATGAACAGAAGTAATCTCATGGTTTTATCAAATCTTCTTCTCTTTCTTTTTGCTAAGGAAGAAAATTGTATAAAAATTAACAACATGTTAAAGGGTTAAAGTGTTAAGATTAATTTTTATCAAGTTGAAAATAATTTATTAAAACATATTTTGAGGATTCAAATATACTTTTCCCAAGCTTGTCCCAAATATTGTCTTGTCCTAGTCCCTGTAAAATTCTATCCTCTAATCTTTGTTCCAATTTTTGTCCTACTCCTTTTCTTATTCCTGGTCCTAATATTTTTTTCAAATCCATGGTCTCATCGTTTCTCTAATCATTGTTATAATTACTTAATTAAGTATAAATATAAGTATAAATATAAATCCTTATTTAAGTTTTAATATTAATTTTATTTTTTTTTATATATATTTTTACTTTTTGTTTTGTTTTACGTTGGGTGCATTCTGCACCGAGAAAAAAACAATAGTAAAATCACCTGAGTAGTCTTGGTAGGAAAAAAACCAAGTTTTTAATTTCCATACAAATTCTTTTCCCCCAAGCCCGGTTTAGGTGATTTTACTATTGTTTTTTAATTCTCGGTGTGGTTACTTTAAGGGGTTCCCTGAGAGGCAATATGTGAGATAAATTTAAAAAAAATGTTTTTTTCGTAATAAGATCATAGAACCATTGTTTTAAAATTAAATTTTTCATACCACTATAATTTTTGTTTTATCAAATTCGTGCCTCACACATACTGCCAAGAATGATAGAAACAAGATTATGCGTTTCGCAAAGGTGAGAGGGAGAGAGAGAGAGCATGACGTCTCACAGCACTTTTGTTTACATTAACTGCATGCATTTATGTTCTATACACTAAATATTTTTTTTCTTATTTTTACAATATGTATATGGACCTACTAAGCCTGCTATATATAATTTTATCGATCTCGAATGGTTTAGGAGATAAAAATCGTGAAAGTTTGAAAAATTAAAATTTTTTCGTATACAAAAATATCAATTTTTTATACAGAAGAGTAGTTATTTTAACTCTACTTTTCCGGAAGAATTTATTTGCAATTTCCTCAATTTGCCTAAGTGGTCGCACATTTGCATTCATTTTGTAATGTAGAAGTGCTGTGTGACGTCATGCAGTCAATTGAGAAAGAGAGCATTAGATAACGGGCCTGTGGAACGCGTAATATTGTTTCTATCATTCTTGGGTTTGATCGGTTACTGCAAAATCATTGCCGTTGGAATTGAATTCGATCGTGTAGAATGCGTTGTATGGTATCAATGAGATTGAGTCATATAAAACCCATTATTAGGTGAGTGTACAAGAAATTGCATTATAACGATGCAGAACTTTGATCGACACTCTAGCAAAAATGCGACTGGATTAACAATAAATGTAGGCACTCAGTTGCCAGCAATTATTGTCGTAAGGCACTGATATTAACGGCACAGTAATTACTGTTTTCTACAGTAATTTGACTGCTCATACAGTACGACAGTAATTTTTTGAAACATCAAGTAATTTCAATGGCCGGACAAAAAGACAAAGTTTTTTAGAAAAAATTTCCTAAAATCACATTTGTAACATCTCTGTTCCTCTCATAACTTTATCATCTCTGAAATTTAGAACAAAATGGAACGATGTCTTGATAACCTTGCAAATTATAGGTTATTATAACGATTAACCTTGATAACCTAGCTTTTAGGAAGATCTATGTACGATCATTTAGATGAATAATATCTAAAATTCCTAATTGTTTTAAGTGTATTAAGTATCCAAACATATTATTTACGTTTATTTATTATAAGCTGTATTCATAATATGTTTTCATAATATTTTAAAATAGCTTTAAAACGTTCAAAGAATGTCTTTTAAAATTTTCTTATTCATAAACATGTTGCAGCTGCTTTGTAGTTATAATAGAAACACTTTTGATTTGAAGTGGGATGAGTGTAAATAATGGTTTGTGTATTAGATAAATTCAATGGCATTTTATTAATTTGGCACAATTTTGTAAACATTTTGATACAAGGTGGCGCAAAAATAACCTTCAGATGTTTTTTGGCTGTAATTTAAAAAAAAATGAAAAACTTTGATTCTTCTTGTGGATTATTTTTATTTGGTCTTTTAATTTTTTTTACATCAAGTCGAGAATATGATGTCATGTAAATGGCCGCCGCCACAGTTGATTGTCATTTGAGCCCTTTTTATGGCATTTTCCATCACTTCGACCAAAACTTCCGGCGATAGGTCCTCACATTCTTGACGGATATTGTCTTTAAGAGCTGCAAGAGTCTGAGGCTTGTTGACATAAACCCGCGACTTCAAAAAGCCCCACAAAAAGAAGTCTGGAGCGGTCAAATCAGGCGATCTTGCTGGCCAGTGCAAATCGCCAAATCGGGAGATTAGGCGCCCGAGAAATGCATCCTTCAGCATATCGGTTGTGGCACGTGCAGTGTGTGCCGTTGCACCGTCCTGTTGGAACCACATGTTTTCCAATCCCAATTCATCAAGTTGCGGCAAAAAGAACTCGTTGATCATTGCTCTGTAGCGCTCACCATTCACAGTAACCGTTTGGCCCACGACGTCTTCGAAGAAAAAAGGTCCGATGACTCCTCCAGCGAAAACAGCACACCATACAGTAACTTTGAGCGGGTGTAATGGCTCTTCGTGGGTTACACGTGGATTTTCAGTGTCCCAGAAGCGTAAATTTTGCTTATTTACGTACCCGCTAACAAGGAAATGGGCCTCATCACTCATGATTATTTTTGATGAAAAATCATCTTCCTCTTGGTGGTGATTAAGGATGGCTTGAGCGTATGTTAGACGCGATTGGCGGTCAGCAGCTAACAGCTGATGCACCGTCTGGACTTTGTACGGAAACATCTTCAAATCTTGTACCAAAATTCGCTGTAAAGACCGTCAACTGACACCCATTTGCGTGGCACGTCGTCTGGTCGATGTCGACATCCTCGGCTACAGCAGCAATATTCTCTGCAGAACGGCTACTCCGGGGTCTGCCACGCCTGGCTTCATCTCGTGTTGTGCCAGTCTCTTCAAGGCGAGCGGCTAAACGTCGCAGTGTTTCACCAGTATGCGTTGGACGGCCAGGAAATCTGCGGCGAAATTCACGTTGTGCCAAAGTCACCGACCGATTATTGGTCAAATAAATAGTCAGCAATATTCCGCGTTCTGGAGCAGTGTAGAGTAACATTGTTTATTAACGTGTATTTCGCATGTGTTTACTACACAAATGTCAAAACAGAACTGACATTAGGGGCCAATCGCAAAATTTATAGCATTTTCTGATAGGAGGATTACTTTTGCGCCACCTTGTATTTACCCACCAAAAGTTTTTCGAAGCTACCCTCTGCACAGAAAAAATTGTAATTTAATTGTTTTTGGTTTTTTGTAAATATTTTTAAATGTTTTGACAAACTTTTTTGTCAAATATTTTTAATTTGTTTTTACATATTTTGCTAATGTTTTATTTTGAATTATTTGAATAATTTTGGACAATATTTGTGCTGAAATGAGAACAAATAATTTGCAGAAATGCTTTGTGAGTAGTTTTTAGCATCTTTCAGCCATTTTTAAAAATCATCTCAATAAACAATCCTCAAAATAAACAAACATTTTCAAACATTTTTTGACATTTTGTTTGTTTTTTATATATGTATTTTGAAATAATTTTATATATTTTTGAAAAAATTTTTGCTCAGATGAGAACAAAAATGCAAATCAAAGGGGTTTTTTTTTTAAGTTTTCAACAATTTTTAAAATTATCTCATTTATGAAGCATTTTAAAGACATTTTTAACGCTATTGAACATTTATGAATAATGTTTTAAAATTTTTCTTTTATGACGGCTTTATAAGAGGCTCACATTTTTTTATGAATATAGAAGATATGTTTAAAAAAACAATTTTATAAAAATTTGGGTTTGAATTGATTTTTTTTTCGTTTTAGTTATACACAGTAATTACACAGTAATTTTTGTTACAATTCACAGTAATTTTGCACCAACAACAGTAATTTTTTGTGCCCAACACAGTAATTTCAACAAATTATGTTAACATCACTGTATCGCTAAGAGAGCGTTTATTAATAATATTTCCCTCTCTTGGATTATTTTATGACCGAGAACACGCAAAAAAGCGGAAAAAAGAGAGAAATGATAGAAATGAACAAAAAACGCTTAATTTTTGACTGACATGAAAGCTCACACTGCGTGGCGTGATATTTTTTATAAAACGCCAATGAACGCGTAAAATTGCACAAAATTTATTGAAGTCATTTAACAAAAAGAGTTAAGTAGTTCGAAGTTTTCGACTTTTTCGGCTTGAAAAACAAAAGCAAAGCACTGCTCTCAAGTCAAAGGCACATTTTATTTCGCATCTATCTTGCAGAAGATGTGCCTATTATAGCTGAATTACAATACTGCGTTAGGTCGGTCGGCCTTTGACCGTACTTTGGTCTCCGTTGAAAAAACTTTACAATATAAGCTGTCAAAACGGACGACCTCAAACTTTGCAAAACTAAATGTTGCGTTGACAGATCGTGCGTCTATCATTTTGGTGATGCCAATAAAAGCAGCTATACCAAAAATTCCCACAAAACGTCCCTTTTTCCGAAATCATGCAATTATAATTTTAATCAATAAAAAATTAAAAGATATTGGCATAAAATCATTAAGAACCATAAAACCTACTTTAGAAAGCAAAGATATTTTTATTAAGTGTAATATAATCTGCGAAATAATGAAAAATGTCACATATTAACGTGAAAATTCGGACTATAAGCTTCAAAATAAATGAACGCTTTCCAATTTAATGATAAAATGTGAAATGAAATTTAAATTTAAAATGGAATTTCTGGAAACACATTTCAGTTTTTATGACAAAAAATTTTTCTTTGATTGATCGATATTTATATATATATATATATATATATGAATATTGTTTTTTTTTATAAAATGTGATTGCTTGATGTCATTATTTTTCTTGTTTTTGTCAAAATTACTGCTATTTATTATTATTACTGTTTATTTTTGCCGAGATTTTTGCAAATTTTGAGAGCAAAATGTAGGAAATTTCGTCAACGAAAGCAAGTTGGAAATACGTATGGAAATATTCATGTAAATTTGTGTATGGAAGTTTTTTTGTACGGTGCGTGTTTTGGGGCAATTTCAATCAATTTTTATCCACCTTGAACACCAGAGGGCGCTTAAGTACAAATTTAAAGAAAATCGGTATATATATATACACCGTGGTTTTCATGTACGGTGAGTGTTTTGCTGCTACCTTTTTTGACCTGTATTGAACACCAGAGGGCGCTGTAGTACAATTATTTATGCGATTAGAATGAAAATTGGTATATTGTGATTTTGAGGTACGGTGAGTATTTTGTCGCTATCTTCTTTGATCCAACTTAGACACCAGTTGGTGCTGTAGTACAAATTTACAAGTACCATAGGCGTAGAAGGATATCACCAAGTGGAACTCCATTGTGAGTTTTAATGTAATGCGACTTTAATTTCCATAGCTATTCAATATCAAAACTTTGGCATGTATGGGCGGGGTGTGGCTCCTTGAACAATGCCTGTCAAAATTTTTTAGAAGAAATGCATCACCAAATAGTAGTTCTATTCTAAAATTCAACGTTTTGTGACTTACTTTCATAGGCTACTCGATATCAAAAATTGTAATTGTATGGGCGGAGCCACACCCCCTTGTACAATGCCCGTCTCGGTTTTCTAGTAGATGGACATTACCAAGTGGCAGCTCCATTCCGAGTTTCATTATTATGCGGCATTTAACTCCAAAGCTATTTGATACCATAAGTTTGACTTATATGGGCGGTGCCATGCCCCCTTGTCCAATGCTCACTCAATTTTTCCAGTTAAAGGACAAGACTAAATAGTACATTCTTACCGAGTTTCATTGATGTGTGACTAATAGTTCGAAAGTTATACCCACAATTTGGGAAGCCGAAAAAGTGCCACACCCTTTTCCCAACGCCCATAAAATTTTGCCACATGTAAATCGGCACATGTAAATCGAGGCCGAACACCTAATTCCAATGTTGTGCGACCTATAATTCCAAAGTTATTCAATATTGCAGATTAGAGCTGCCACGCCCCCTTGTACAATGCTCGCTGAATCACTTGTAATTAGTGAGTACTTGGGTACAACTTTACAAAAACAAAGGGAACGGCATTTGCCAATCTACCTTACCACAACATTCCTTTGTGTGTTATATTATTCAAACAATGATATTAAGGGTATTCGTCCTCAACCAACCTCATTAAAATATCTAATTGACCAATATATAAGTTTGCCATTTTGCATGAATACCCTTATAATATTATTTATAATATACTAAAAAATGCATAAATTTTAATATGAAATACAATTGAATAATATTAATATCATGCTAAATTCATCAAAATCATTTTTATACTACTTAAGCAGCATGTTAATTTAAAAAATTTGATCAATTTAACTCGCATCAAAATATAAATTCCCACGATAATCCTATGAAAATCTTAGTTTTCCATCGGAATCCAAGAATACCCACATTTTAGCATTGCTCAACGAAAATGCAACCTAGCGTTAATATGGAATGTCAACAGCACGACCTAGCTTGAGCATGTCGCTACTCATAGCGTTGATCGTACGTCACCCCCTCAAATTCATATTTACGGGATGAGGTCGACGCAATGCATGAGGTCATATTTTGTGTTGCTTCATAAGAAACCATTGTTTCTAGTCGAGCTGTCAAAGGTCGACCGACCTAACGCAGTATTGTAATTCAGCCATTAACGTTTCAAAGTTGATCGACTGCAGTAGCCACAGGAGACAGAACAAAAGCAATTTTATTAAGAAATTTTATTATACTTGTCTAATTACTGTTTATTACATAACTAACAACTTTTTCAACAACTTTTATTACGATATATTGGAAAAACCAATATTTTAAAATAAAAGTTACAATGCAAGAGTAAAAGCAGGAAAAAATAAACTGAGAGTTACTCCCCATAAAACATGGCAGCAGTGGTGCCCCGCTGGTAAAAAATTATAATTGATGTTTATGTAACACAGAACTGTGAGCAGGATGTTGCAAGTTAATATTCTTTGTTTAGTTAAAGTCAGAGACGATCTAGCGGTGGGAGTTAAGAGGGGTAGGCTTACTTTAACCCGAATTGTCCCAGCGGCTCCATATGGAGCCACAAAAGATGCTCGTAAACTTTGTATTGTTTAAAGTCTGGAGATTGTTATTTTATTACTTTAAAGACGTCAATATCTTACTAAAATATCTATTATTTAGATTTAGTAACTTTTTTCTTCCTAGGTTGCATTACTTTTTCACCACACTCGTACTAAAAACCATTAAAAAAAAATTGCTGAAAATTGCTGTTTTTGCAAACATGGTAATGAAAAATGATTTTTTTTATTTATTACGAAAGTTTTTTCCCATAAATATTTATATATTTCGAATCAAAAAAAATGACATATTCTGCCAAAATAAACATTTTTTATATTTTTTTACTTTTAGTTTAAAAAATTCAAAGATTTTCTTAGCTGGTCCCATATGGAGCCGCTGGGCACAACTGCGTATTTGACTTTGAAAAATGAAATATGCAGTTGTGCCCAGCGGCTCCATATGGTACCGCAATAGCAGAGTGCATATTTTAAAAAAATAATTTTAAAAAAACTGTAATTAAATATTTAAACTGAAATTAAAAAATTATTCATATTAAATAGTTATTTATACTTTTTTTACTTAATTTTAATAAAAAATATAAAAATACCCAAACCTTATTATGTTTTGCTCTTGAAAAGTAAAATGCACAGTTGTGCCCAGCGGTCCCATATTGGACCAAGCTTTTCCAAAAAAACTGAGAACAGAATATTGAAAATTAAAACAAATTTATTCTTTCTAAGGCCAATTGACCTTAATTTATGCAAAAAAATCGAAAAAATCCACAAAAATAATTGTGGGACAAATAGGGTTAAAGTCGGCCTAGCTGTTATTTTTTACTGAAATTTGTTTAAAATATTGTTTTTATTAAGAATAATTATGAACGCGTCAGTCGTACCTTTTATTGGCATTTTCATAACAAAACCCAACTTTAGTGGCTATTTTACTTTAAGTCATACCAAAAGCAATCTTCAGTCGGCCAATTCAATTTTAGTCGTACCTTAAACGAACTTCACTCGGCCAATTCACTTCAGTCGTGCCTTAAACCAACCTCAGTCGGCCAACTCAGTTTCAGTCGTATCTTAAACAAACTTCAGTCGGACAACTCACTTTCAATGGTACCTTAACCGAACTTCAGTCGGCCAAGTCACTTTAAGTCGTATTGCTGTAAACGAATCCAATGTTCCCCTTGTGACAAAATGCAGAAAAAGTTCAGGAAAGTCGTATACATTGTGATTAAAAAGTACTGAAAGAGTAACGCATAGTGATGTAAATGGGAGCAGCGGACCAAATGTCAAAAATGAACCATTTTTAGTCCAATTGGGCAACCGTATCCTAGACCAAAAATAAAAACCGAAAATATTTTTATTTGGGCAAAAAAATATTAATCAAAAGGCGATTTTTATTTAAGATTTAAAATATAAAAACAGATAAGTTGAAAAAATGTGTGGAATAGAACAAGTCCAAACGAGCAAAGGTGTACTCAGTCGCCACATACATTGCCCTTTTTAATTTAAAAATGCCTTTAACCCTAGGATGTGCGGCTGGGCTTTTCTAGGCCCATTTTGACTTTGAGTAGTCGCCAAATTTTTTTCTTAGCCCTGCACGCCGAAATATTTTATGCCAACTACCACTTATGTTTTCTAAACGTAACGAAACCAGCTAAAGATTATTTGCATTGATTTCATAGGACAAACCTGATATCTTTATGGATCAAGGTGGTAAGTGTACCTACTGGGCCTCACGAGGCCCGTTCGTTAAATGTATGGGAAATGTATGTAAGCTGCTAAAGAAAACATCTTCAAACACGATCGATCTCGTTCGGCGACTCTATTATGCTATTCGTGTCTGTATACATGTGGCCAATTGAGCTTTCACTATATTAAAGCTCGAAAGTTCACTTCTTATAGATTTATTTTAGATCTATGCAGTTTTATTTTGAAATTGACCGGGTAAATATCGTTTTTGTTGCATTTCTACTGTGTTTTCTTATATTTGAAATGCAACTCACTGAGGACAGACAGGTCGTGTTTTTTGCGAGCAAGAAGATCCAGGATGAAAAAGATGATCCGTTCGGAGGTGATGATGATGCTCAAGAAGACTATATCCCGCCTGATGAAGTGGCGTCGGAATCTGAAAAAGAGTTTCTCATTGAGACGAATGGTGAGGAAGATGGAGACAATGAAGAAGAGGAGGAAATTGTCGAGGGGGAGGCTTTTACTGTGAATGATTCCCAATAGACCGTTGGTAAATTTTAATTATCCAAAGCTGGTTTTGTTTGTATGAAGAACACACCGGTTAGATACCGCCCACATCCTTTCCCGCACCCTTTCACTTACTCAAGAATTGAAGACGATGGACCAGTGGAAGCGACGTACGTTCTCCGATTGGGCTCTGGAAAAGATACGCCATGATGATGAATTTCATTACAAAATCATCTTCAGTGACGAAGCTCATTTCTACTCAATGGGTTCGTCAATAAGCAAAATATGCGTTATTGGTCGGGTGAAAATACCCATGTGCTGCATGAATCACCACTTCATTCACAAAAAATAACTGTTTGGTGCGGTTTGTATGCATTGGACCATATTTTTTCGTCGACGATAACGATCGTAACGTTACTGTGAATGGCCATCGTTATCGCGTCATGATTACCGATTATTTTTGGCCCGAATTGGAAGATATGGACTTGGACGACATGGGGTTCCAACAGGACGGTGCCACAAGCCACACAGCACACGTTACAATCGATTTATTGAAGAGTAAGTTTGATAAGCGTGTTATCTCAAGAAATGGGCCAGTCAATTGGCCGTCTCGTTCGTGCGAATTAACGCCGCTAGACTATTTTATTTGGGCCAACGCAAGGCATTGGTCTATGCCAACAAGCCGACGACATTTCGGCTGAAATGTGTGGCCGAGTTATCGAAAATGGGTCTAACGAATCGGTCGCTGCATACGCTCCCGCGGTGGCCATATGAACGAAGTCGAGTTCCATTCATAAATGTTTTGATTTTACTTCAAGCCGACAATAAAGTTTTTGAAATATCTCAAATAGGTTGCGTTTCATTTAAAAAAAAAGTTGTCAAGTCCTTAATGGAAAACCCTTTATGTATATTCCTAATGTTTTCTTTGTTATAACTGACCCAGGTGTACCCAGCACCCAGCACAGCTATGCTCTATGTTCAGCACGACAAAAAGCGCTGAAAACACTCTTGTCGTATAAAAAATGCAAAATATTAATTTGTCTTGAACACGGCTCTATGAACAAAATTTGCCTGTGCCACGGCTGTGCTACTGAAAAATCATAAATCAAGAAAAAACATTCACAATTCTTACCTCAATATTAATTCCGTAAAATTATATTAAATCATTACATAAATCAGTTAAACTTGCAGTCTATAAAACAGTTTAACTTGCGCCCTATAAAAATAGTAATTTTTTACTTCTTTAGGCATCCCAATCCCCCCCCCCCCTTCCCTTCTTAAGATACCACCTAATAATGACACCCACTCATAGCTATTGTGGCAAACAATATAGCCGATAGGTGTCGATTGCACACCTATCAGTACGAAAATAATAAGGTCAGCTGGCCATGACTTATGGGCCTCGCGAGGCCCAGCAGGATCACTTACCGCCTCTCAGGTAGCCGCACATCCTAGGGTTAAGGGAACTTTTTCACTTGAAAATAAATTTTCAATTATTTGGTTTATATGAAAGTGTTACTTATATGTGGGTAGAAAACGGAATGCGGAATAATTGTTTCCTTTTTTTGCGCAACAAAATTATATAAAATTTTTTTCTCGAAAAATTTACACGTACATTATAATCTCTCGTTTTGGTGATGGCCGGCCAGCGCCGACTTAATTGCTCCTGACTTGTTTTTATGGGTTTTTTTAAAGTTGTGGATGTACGTCAACAAGCCTCAGACTCTTCAAGCTCTTAAGAAGAATATTCGCTAAGAATACGGAAATATGTCTCCCGAAGTTCTGGCAAAAATCCTTGTTTGTTTTTTTGTTGTTTCATTCGCACAGTTCGGTTTCAGAAGGTACATTAATCAAATTGTGGAAAATAATAAGAAAAAAACATATTGGCCATTTCAGCCCTCGAAGCGACATGGACCGAGCTTCTGTAATCAAATTATGAGCTTCTTATAAGATACTCATATAAACAACAAACTTACATAAAAGAGGGCTACCTTTTCAGTCTGGCGCGGCGGAAACACTAAGCATTGCCAGATAAATTCTGACATTTTTTAACATAAGCGTACTGACAATATTTTGGTGCAATTGAGAGAAACCCATCACCTAAGGTAGACTATCCTCCATCACGACAATGTGAGTTCAGACACATAAGCTCAAACAAAAGAGTTTTTGAGCACTTAAAACGTGGAATCAAAGGGTTATCCGCCTTACAGTCCTGACTTGGTACCCGATGACTTCTTCTTGTTCCCTCACATTAAGAAAAAAGGCGTTGCGAGCGTTTCACTACGCTCGAACAGATCGTTGAGGCCTTCAAAAACCTGGTTTCGAAGGTACCAACTTCGGAGTGGCGAAACTGTTCCGAAAATTAGTTCAAACGAATGCAAAAGTGCACTCTTTTTAATGCAAAAGTGCATTGATCATCTTGGAAAATACTTTTAAAAACAATAAAAGCATTTTCACTGATTTACTACTGTTTTTTTCATTGCTAGGCGAAAAACTTAACCTATATTATCATATGGTATTAAATGTCGTGGCGTCCGTGGCGTAGTTGGTTAAAGTGCGTGGTCGCTATGTCAAAGAACCTGGAGACCCAGGTTCGAACCCCAGCAGCGATAGAAAATTATTGAATTAAAATAATTTTTATGTACGGCCGCCACCTCTCTGCAGACAATGGCAAACCTCAGAGAGTAATAAAAATGTAAAGCTTCTTGAGAATAAGAACATTCCGTTCATCGCCGTTTGGAGTCGGCGTTAAGCCTGTAGGTCCATTTCTCGGTCAACTGTGTACAAACTTAATTACACGCACAACACAATTGATCATAAGAAGCTAGGTCAATGTCCTTTCAAGGGCTGAAATGGCCAGTTATTTATTTTTTTTTTTTTTTAATAAATGTTTAAACGCAAATGATCGATGACTGGAAGTGCTAAATTAACACTGACTTCAATTGGCTAGTTTGCATGTTCTCAAGAAGTCTTACTTGGCATTATTTACTCTCTGAGGTTTGCCATTGCCTGCAGAGGTGACGGCCGATCACAAAAGTTGATTTCAATTGAAAAAACTTCCTCTGTCAGCGATTCGAACCTCAGACTTCCTGGCTTCCTGAATTGGTATCGAACAATCCACCCACTTTAACGGGTTTACCAATGGTCGCCAACGAATTATGGAAACTATTGCGTTAGTAATTTGTGGCGTCATTATCTTTCATTTGTTTCCTTTCATTGTTTTCTTTTTTGTGTGTTTTTGGTACAGTGTGGAATTTCGTTCAATCGTGTTTTTTGATCTTTTTGTGCATTATAAGTAGGATACTTACACCAATTTTCGCTTACTGTGTAAGGTAGATGTCATCAGTGTTTGAGCAACTACAGTGGCGAGCAAAACTCGCTAAATGTTTGACACTTTCATGCATTTCTGATTGCTGTAGAGTCATTTTTCAATATAACTCTTCCAAATTTTCAGGTTATATACTTCATTTATTAAGAAATAAAAGGTATAACTTGAAGTTTGAAAATATATAAAAAATAAAAAATATATTACAAAAATTACAAAGATTCTATTTAGCCAGTTTTGCACGTTTTCGAATTTGTGACCGTCGGTACATTATTTATACCGTTATCCTTGCCGATTTGTTTTTGGTGCTGAAATTAACTATTGCTTCATTCGCGATCAAGCCGCCATCAAGTTACAAAAGCTAGCATTGTCTGGCAAAAACGTGAAAGCGAGGTTTAATTTCTGCAAAAAGGGCAAACACTGGAGTATCGATGATTGGAAGCGTGTGATCTGGTCTGATGAGACCCGTATTAAACAGTACCAGTCGGATGGGAAATAGTATTACTAGCACCGAACCCATGAAAATATGCAGTAACATCAAGTTAAACAAACTATGAAACATGGCCGTGGTAGCTTTATCGTATGGGCTTAATTAACATTGTGGCATATTGGTCCACTTGTAAGAATATTCGGTATGAAGAAGAAAAAGCACTACCTTAACATCTTACAGACTAATTTGCCGGATTCAACAGAAGAGGTGATATTTCAGCAAGACGGGGATCCGATGCATACAGCGGAAATTGTTCAATAGTAGTTAAAAAATCAGGACTTCCAGCTTTTATAACGGCCAGCACGGAGTCCTGATTTAAACCCGATTGAAAATTTGTGGGCTATTCTAAAAAAATGGCTAGCATCTTACAAAATGGCGCCAATTAGCATCAACGAACTATGGCCAAAAGTTCAGAAGGAATGGCGTGATCTTCCACATGCAACTATTGAAAAACTGGTGGAGAGCATGCCGAGACTTATTAATAGCGTCATTAAAGCCAAAGGACTTCGGACAAAACATTAGTTTTATATATTATGTAATAAAAGTTACCGCGTGCAAAACTGGCTAAATGGAATTTTTTGATATTTTTGTAATATTTTTTATTTTTATACATTTTGCAAACTTGAACTAATACGTTTTGTTTTTTAATAAAGGAAGTATATAACCTGATTGGTAGCGTATATTGAAAAATGACTCTACAGCAATCAAAAATGCATGAAAGTGTCAAACATATTTTGAGCCAGTTTTGCTCGCCACTGTGTATGAGTACCTGAACAAAAGTAATAGCGTTGGTGTGGCGGCCAACGAAACAGCCCAGTGGAAAAACAATCCTTCTTTACCCAGTGGGAAAAACCATCTTTCTATAATGCATTACGTCCTTTGCGAATCCCCATTACTTTTACAAAGGCATGGCCGCCTCTAGTAAGCTTCCTTCTGTAAAGTATAAAAATCATCATACGTACTTACGTTTTCCTTTACTAAAATAAAGTGCAGGGAATGTACTCCCGACGATCGGAATTGTTCGTGTTTTCATTATAATACACTTTATTTAATAAGTAGGATGTATGCAAGAAACGTAATGTATGCATTGGTATACGCCATGTATATAATCCATTTAAGCCTTCTTCGCGTGAAGTGAGTGAAGGGCGTTGAAAAAAAATCGGGTTGGAGGCCGCCATCAAGCTACAAAAGCTAGCATTGTCTGGCAAAAACGTGAGAGCGAGGTTTAATTTCTGCAAAAAGGGCAAACACTGGAGTATCGATGATTGGAAGCGTGTGATCTGGTCTGATGAGACCCGTATTAACCAGTACCAGTCGGATGGGAAATAGTATTACTAGCACCGAACCCATGAAAATATGCAGTAACATCAAGTTAAACAAACTATGAAACATGGCCGTGGTAGCTTTATGGTATGGGTTTACTTAACATGGTGGCATATTGGTCCACTTGTAAGAATATTCGGTATGAAGAAGAAAAAGCACTACCTTAACATCTTACAGACTAATTTGCCGGATTTAACAGAAGAGGTGATATTTCAGCAAGACGGGGATCCGATGCATACAGCGGAAATTGTTCAAGAGTAGTTAAAAAATCAGGACTTCCAGCTTTTATAACGGCCAGCACGGAGTCCTGATTTAAACCCGATTGAAAATGTGTGGGCTATTCTAAAAAAACGTGTGGCGTCCGTGGCGTAGTTGGTTAAAGTGCGTGGCCGCTATGTCAACGAACTTTGGAGACCCAGGTTCGAACCCCAGCAGCGACAGAAAATTATTTGAATTAAAATAATTTTTCTGTACGGCCGCCACCTCTCTGCAGACAATGGCAAACCTCAGAGAGTATTCAAAATGCCATGTAAAGCTTCTTGAGAACAAGAACATTCTGTTCATCGCCGTTCGGAGTCGGCGTTAAGCATTGAGGTCCGGTTCTCGGTCAATTGTGTACAAACTTAATAACACACACAGCACAATTGATCATAAGAAGCTAGGTCAAAGTCCTTTCAAGGGCTGAAATGGCCAGTTATTTATTTTTATTTTATTATTCTAAAAAAACGGCTAGCATCTTACGAAATGGCGCCAATTAGCATCGACGAACTATGGCCAAAACTTCAGAAGGAATGGCGTGATCTTCCACATGCAACTATTGAAAAACTGGTGGAGAGCATGCCGAGACTTATTAATAGCGTCATTAAAGTCAAAGGACTTCGGACAAAACATTAGTTTTATATTTTATGTAATAAAAGTTACCGCCGTGTAAAACTGGCTAAATGGAATTTTTTGATATTTTTGTAATATTTTTTATTTTTATACATTTTGCAAACTTGAACTAATACGTTTTGTTTTTTAATAAATGAAGTATATAACCTGAAAATTTGGTAGCGTTATATTGAAAAATGACTCTACAGCAATAAAAAATGCATGAAAATGTCAAACATTTAGCCAGTTTTGCTCGCCACTGTATATGAGTACCTGAACAAATTTAATAGCGTTGGTGTGGCGGCCAACGAAACAGCCCAGTGGAAAAACGATCTTTCTATAATGCTTTACAGCCTACTTACTTTTCGTCCGCGAGGCATGCAAACGTCCCTTGCGAATCCACATTAGTAAGCTTCCTTCTGTAAAGTATAAAAATCATCTTACGTACTTACGTTTTCCTTTACTAAAATAAAGTGCAGGGAATATACGATCCCTGACGATCGGAATTGTTCGTGTTTTCATTATAATACACTTTACACTTTATTTAATAAGTAGGATGTATGCAAGAAACGTAATGTATGCATTGATATACGACGTGTATATAATCCATTTAAACCTTTTTCGCAACGGAGATTGTAAGCACTGCTTACGTTTTCACTTACAAAAGGCCACGGATCGTAATTACATTTTCGCTCTCTTTTCACATTCTTTCATGTTTTTATTGGTTTTTTTATGTGCCAGTTACGTTTTAACGTTAAAAACGAGAAATTACAAAACAGAACGGGATGGTACAAATGAATAAATGAAATACTTGCCAGAATGAATATAAGTGACAAAAATTTAAAAAATAAAATAAATAAATAACTGGCCATTTCAGCCCTTGAAAGGACTTTGACCTAGCTTCTTATGATCAATTGTGTTGTGCGTGTTATTAAGTTTGTACACAATTGACCGAGAACCGGACCTACATGCTTAACGCCGACTCCGAACGGCGATGAACAGAATGTTCTCGTTCTCAAGAAGCTTTACATGGCATTTTGATTACTCTCTGAGGTTTGCCATTGTCTGCAGAGAGGTGGCGGCCGTACAGAAAAATTATTTTAATTCAAATAATTTTCTGTCGCTGCTGGGTTCGAACCTGGGTCTCCAAAGTTCGTTGACATAGCGGCCACGCACTTTAACCAACTATGCCACGGACGCCACAGTCAATTTATATCAATTTATTACTCCACAAAAGATGTTTCTGCATCGCCAATCAACGGTTTGTTCTTTGCTCATATTTTCTTTTGATTTTTTGATATCTTCGTAACGTTAATCAAATACCGTTATGTCATCATAACGCTGCATGTCTCTTACTGTACGCAATAAAGTACAAATGGAAATGATCACACGTAGACATGATCGGCTTAGCAGTGCATTCCTTTTGTAATTGCAATCATAACCGAAGACGTAAGGTGCTCTAAATGTAACAAACAACATACTTACTTTCGCATGATCCCGTTTTCAGCACCATAGGCTAAAGAAAAACATGAATTATTTAGTAAGCACCTTATGATCTTTGCGACTGGGAGCTGTCCGCATGTATGCTGGTGGTTTGTTCCGTTAAGAACTTTGTTGCTATAGTAACCTGTTCGTTCACGAATGATTTATCATGAAGTTCGAAATATATTTCTAAAATATATGATTTTTAAGAATCATAAGATACCAAATGAACTTATTTTATTTCAACACATTTTCTTAATTTCCTGTAACAGGCTAGGCTCTGTTAAAAACCCTGTATAAACAAACGTACAATGACCTTGGACAATTAAGGTTATGAAATAGCTTAATGTATCTTTTCGATATTTTTGTTTTGCTTCTGCCATGAAGTTAGTCAGAAATTATTATAATTTTACTTTCTGTTTTAGGGAAACTAACAAAAGAAATGTGTAAAATTGTCGTAAACCACAATTATTTTGTCATTTATTTGTTGGTTTGAAATGGAAGAAGGCACATCTGTGTGCAATATTCATACGAAAAAGAAAGAAAATATGTGTGTACCATATTCTATTAACCTTAAGTGTGAATTTATTTATTTATTTATTTTGTTTGTTTTTGTTTTTTGTTTTGTGTTTGTTGAATTTCATTAAACTGCCAGCTCGTTTTTGGGTAACGAGCCAAGATAACAATTTTCTATAAATATTTCATGAATGCATTGATATATTTTAGTTCGGTTTACAAATGCTTAAAATATCAACTTTTGGCTTACTTTCAAATCATCTATGGTAAACAAATCTTCATAGTTTATGGATACTGGTTCTCCGAATACATGTGTATTAAGAAAAACATATACAAACAATATTTTTTAAACACAGCAAAACAAAAAAGAAATTGCTTACAAAATATAGTAAATCTGAAAGCGTGCTAAGCTAACGGATAACATGAAAATACAAAATTGTTTACTTTTCTGCCATAGTAATGTTTAAAGGAAAAAAGAAAACTTTTTTATTTGCCCATAAAAAAAGAATCTAATCTGCCTACTCACAAAAGCTTTAATGATACCTGTTAATACCATGATGATCTTTCTAATCCTCTAACTTTGCTTCATTATGAACAAAAATAAAGATAAAAGCAAAACGAAATAGCAATATAAATAAAATGTTTTTAAATGTTAGAAGGCATTGGGACAGGGGAATTAAGGTCGATGGATGCTTCTGTTATAGCGGATGTGCTTGCAGTTATTTAAAAGTCAGTTTTATATATTTGTGTTAAGGTCAATAATGACAAAGAAATTATTATTGAGTGTTTATATTGTGAGAAATACTAGACCAGCGGATTAGAGATAGACTTCGAAAACATTAACTTATAATGAGAATTTTGTACTAACAGCCAAAATATAATAAAAAGGTATGACAAATTAAATATACAATAATGGACAATCCATATGTTTAATCTATGGGAAACATTTCACAATAAACAACGAATGTAAGATACAAATCGTTATTTCAAATGTGAAGTTGCGAATCTGGCAATCATTACTTTTAAGGAGAATGTGCAACATTCGATAGTTTTAATAGCAGGCCCGTGCGTACGGGGGTTTTGGGGGTTCAAACCCCACCAGGAGGGCTTCGAACTACACTTTTGAAATCCACAGAACTGTCCGATTATGAAAAATTTCCATGAAGCAAAGTTATATTTATTATGATTTGTTATAATTCTTCATCATTGAGGCTTCCCTATCAAAGTTTAAATTAAAAATGGCAACTGTGTTGAAAAGTAACTCAATTGATGTAACGTTATTTGATAGGATAAGGAGTTTTAAAGCAGTGTTGGGCAAACCAATACATAAACTTGCATACTTGTTTGTGTGTCTGAGAGAGTGGCAGCGCTATGCTTTCTTGCTTAATGAATGCTTAACGTCAACTGCTATGCTCTGCGTTGACGAAATTACTCTCCCATTTATAGTGTACGTTTGATAGATCTGTCAGTTAGCAAGATCTGTGAAGAACACGATATTAAAGTAAGGAAACCGAGGCAAGCGGTCAAACTCATCGTTGTAATATCGAGACTAATTTAATTGAAGATTTTTATCAAATTTCAACCTACCTACCATACCTAGACTTATTCGTCACTCACCTTGAAGATCGTTTTCATAAGCACCGTGGAATATTATCGAATTTTAGATGTCTTTTTCCATCAACAATTTTAACCCTAGATAAAGAAGCCTGCAACCAATTATTTGGGAAATACTCCACGATTTTGCATGACGATTCTTTCGAAGTATGGATCAATGAAGTAAAACTTTGGCGAAGACGGATTTTTGATAAAAATATCAACAGCCCTATCGAAGCTCTTGCAATACAACTGCTTTTTCAAATGTTCACCAAATCTTGCTGGTAATCGCTGCGTAACCAGTAACGACATTATTGAACGAACGCTCTTTTTCAACATTATGCCGGTTAAAAAATTACTAACGTTCTACTATGAGCGAAAATTGGCTGAACGGATTGGCTGCACTTAATATTCATATCTATATATTAATACGCAAACAAAAAAGTTTGTGTTCCCTTTTTTTCTGTGTTGCCTTCAACATATTCACATAATACTTACATCGATGGATAGGTATTTTCGAGTAGATTTGCACAATATAATTTTTATTTGAATATGTTGTCATTAAGATAGGTAAAACTGAGCAAATGTAAAACGCTTTTTTTACCAATGGGACCATGAGAAACTGCAAAGCGACAAAGCTCTGTTGAACATCGCTGCGGGAGTGACGCAAACATTTGAAAAGAGCTGAGTAGCATTATTGATGTTGTTGTTGTTGTGGTTGTTGCTTTTTCTTAATTTCTCTCAGCGTTAAAAAAACAGTTAAACTGCTGCTTGCTTTTATTATCTTGAGAATTAACATTTATCTTGATTTATTTGTTATACTTTTCTACCGTTTATTTACTTACTTTTACTTTTAATTTATTTATTTACTTTAAATGAATATTATATGTTGAATAAATTTGTGTTATTGACGCATATGCTTCCTTTTTTTGTCCTTCACCACTATTTTCCTCATAGCGTCAAGGAACGCATTAAGAATTTACATGCAAATTAATAACAATTCATTATGTGAAAAACAACTTGAGTTTCGTTTCCTTATAGAAAAAGATGGCCGAATTTCGGCCACAGGCGATACTAGTTGACATTGAAGTTCATGTAGATGCAGTATTGGGCGATTTTGTTTTTCTGTACCCCGACGCATTAATTTATTGAGGGAATAGTTTTGTATAGAGTATTTGTATTTACTCGGAATACTAAAAAATAAACTGAAATCTTATAGTTTTATATCCAATATATCGTCGCTCGTATGACTAACTGACGTAACTAACATTTTTTGCGAAATTGAGTTAGAGATGCCAATATACTTCTTTAGCCCTACTGTATCATGTCAGAAAATATTATAACTATAAATAACACGGTTTGGCAAAAAACGCAAGTTACTTTGAGTCATATCTAACATATTACACGTAAAAACACAGAAACGAAAAGTAAAAAGTGCTCTCCTGAATAATTAAGAAAATTCAGATACATCAGTTAGTCATACAAGCGACGATAAATTATTTTTGGATAGTTTTCTTTGTACTTAGAATTCCTTATTTTTTAGTCAAAATCCCCCCCAGCACCAAAGCATGCGCACGGCTCTATTTAAGGCCAGGTTACACCAAACAATTTTAAAAAATCGAACATTTTTTTTCTTCATAAACTGCTAGAAAATACTCTCAGAAATGATATAGAATGAGTCCCGAAGATACGCGCGACCGATAAGTAGCTAGAGTAGGTGAGTAAAATTCACCTTTCCCCACGATTTTTCACGAATAAATACTTTAATCGGCTTTTTCTCGAAACCATGTTTTTTCAACTGGGTGTCACTCTTATTTCAAAACTATCATGCGTATCAACATGAACTAAACGGCATTTTACTATCTAGATGTCTCGCTATGGTCGGAACTTCAACCAAACATATTCATTATTATTTAAAAAAGTTATAAACAATTAAATGTGCAAAAAAGGGTCGAAAATTGAAAAAGCCGCCATTTTATTTTTTTCTCGGTGGAAATTTTTCATTGTATAGTTCCGACTATAGCCAATTCGATACAGAATATTAAACAGTTTTGCTTTTAGATGATTCGCTTTCGAGAAATCGTGACACCCACCACGGAATCGAAAAATTTGAGCAGCAGTTTCCAGAGCCACCTTAATGAAAAGAAAAAAAAAACAAAAATTTTTTCCAGTTTTTAAATATGTATACTTTCAACGTGTAAGAAGTTTAGTTTCCAAATATTTTTTAAACAATAAATAAACATTCTTGGAAAAAGTACGTTTTTTTTTCGCCTTAAAAGGAGAAAATAATAAAAGTGTGCATATTTGATATTTTACTACAAGATACCATAACAAAAGTAAAAAGTACAAACTTGCAAATTTGGCACAGCATATAGCTCCGCTTCAGCAATATGATGCAATGGTAAAAGAAAAATTTAATTTTTCAGATTCGCAACTTCACAATCGAAGCATAATCGCGAATAACGTTGTAAACAATAAAATTATAATTTTTGACTGTAGATAAAAAACGTTTTAAACATTGTAGGCGTTTATTTTTGAATTTTTTGTTAAACACTCTGATTTAATAAAACTCTACTATACATAAAATATAAAAACAAATTAAATAAAAGATTTAATTACATCTAAATTTACCATTTAAAAGTTTTTACAGTGGAACAACGTTTTATATCCAAAACTGAATGGATGATGAAACGTTTTTCCACTACTAAAAACGACTGCCAACTGCACTTACAACGTTCTTCCAAATTACATTCACAGGAGCATTTTTATTTTCTATGGTCTTTTACGTTTTGAGCAAGTTCGATTGTTCGCTTTAATTACTTTTAAATACAAGCACGTGCAACGTTCTTCCACTGGCTGGCATTTAAAATTGCGTTAAAAATGCCCCAACCTGCATTATTTTTACTCGCTTCTATTTTTATATAGTATTAGAGAGTAATTCTAACTGGTATCAGCGAAAAAACACTTTTAAAAAAAATGTCGTTTACAACGTTATTCGCGATTATGCTTCAATTGTAACGGCGATGTATTAATATTTAGCGATATACTCATTTAGGGATGGGAACACGCCAAGATGAAAAGTTATTTTTTATTTAATAAGGTCGTTAACGAAAAAAGCTTAATATTTGTTCTATGAACAATTGTCATTTCATTATAGTACAACCTTACATATAATTTTATATTACCTGAACATTGTTGATCAGCATGTAACAGTTGAACAGTTTTTTTATGGAATTAGAGTCTGGATTTGGATTTTGAAAACCTTTAAAGAAAAGATAAAATTAAAGTTATGAATTCGTAAGTTTATTGCAAGTTTTATAAGATTCTAATTTATATATTGCTTTCCCACTAATCCTTTAACCTGATTTAATTGATGCAAAGCTAAACAAAAGTAAAGTTCTCTATATACAATGAACATACACTTCCGAACCTTGGTCTTTCATCCACTAGATTAGACGCACTTGCTTTCATAAAAAACTTTTTAACAAAAAAAAAAAAAACCGACCTCAAAATCACTACAAAGTAAAAAATAATTTTAAATAACTTTTCCCATCCATTTCTTGGTCATATTTTAAAAGCTATTTATATGTATTATAATATTGGAAATCTTATCATTTTAATTTTTTCTATTTTATTTTATTATCATCAATACATTAATTGCTTTATGTACATAAAGGCTTTAAAGTCGCCGCTTATCTTACTATGTCGAAATCATTTTATTTTAATTTTTTCTAATTTGTTTTATCATAAAAATATTATTAACTTTATGAATATAAAAGCTTCTTATCGATTTTTTTCTTTCAGTTGACAATTTTTGAGTACGCTGAATGTAGCCAATGTGTTCCATGTGCAGCTGTTACACACTATGTCATATTCAATATGAGCTTTACAAGCTCACCCAAAGCAGTTTAGTGAGAAATTTAATGTGTACAAAGCTTTTAAAATTACTACAGTGTCACCAAGGCACCAAATAGTGCACGCATGGTAAAATATCATGATAGTGTGTCAAAGATGAGCGCCGACTTCAAAGCTTTTATGTTCATAAAGCAATTAATATATTGACGATAATAAAACAAAATAGAAAAAATGAAAATGATAAGATTTAAAATATTATAATACATATAAATAGCTTTTAAAATTTGATCAAGAAATGAGTGGGAAAAGTTATTTAAAATAATTTTTTACTTTGTAGTGATTTTGAGGTCGGTTTTTTTTTTGTTAAAAAGTTTTTATTTCTTCCTTTTTAGAGAATATGAAATATTTTATGTAATAGTTATTCTTGAGGAAAATTTCAAACATGAAACTTTGTTCTTAAAAAATTTGTTTTGTTAATTCGTGAAAGTTTGTTGGGTATTTTTTATTTCTGCTTCTTTGAAATTTTTAGTGCCACGCCCTTTATCTAAACCCGCCCACTGTATTTACCATACCTTATAATGATTCTACCTAGCCCTGTGCCAAATTTCAGTTTCCAAGTATCAATATTAACCGTAATATACTTATAGTACTTTCATTAAAGTGCCACACCCTGTGTACAATCCCGCTCACTTTTTTAATGATTCTACCTACCCACCTATCTGCATACCAAATATTAGTACGCTAGTGTCAATATTAACTAAGATATAGTATTTTTATAAATTTGACACCCCCCTTTGTTGAATAACGCCCACTTTTTTGGCCGTAATTTGTAGTAACTGTACCTACCCATCTACTAAATTTCAGCACCCTAGTGTCAATATTATTCGATATATGGTATGTTTCTAATATTGCCACACCCATTTGTTGAATAACGCCCACTTTCTTTACAGTAATTTTTAAAAATTGTGTCTACCCCTGTACTAAATTTCAGCACCCTAGTGTTAATATTATTCGATATATAGTGTGTTTATAATATTGCCACACCCCTTTGTCGAATAACGCCCACTTGATTGACTGTAATTCGTAATAACTATGCCTACCCATGCACTAAATTTCTGCACCCTAGTGTTAATATTATTCGATATATAGTGTGTTTATAATATTGCCACACCCCTTTGTCGAATAATGCCCACTTTATTTACAGAAATTTTTAAAAATTGTGTCTACCCCTGTACTAAATTTCAGCACCCTTGTGTCAATACTATTTGAGATACAGTGTTTTTTTAATACGACCACACCCCTTTGTCAAATAACGCCCACTTTATTGATCCTAATTTGTAATAATTGTGCCTACCCCAGTATTTTTACTGTAAATTTCAGTACCTTAGTGTCAATATTAACTGAAATACAGTGTTTTTCTTATATTGACACGCCCCTTTGTCGAATATCGCCCACTTTTTTAAAAAAGGACCTCCGCGTTCATGGTATCTATCTGTTGACAAAAAATTACGGAAATCGGGCAAGAGCTGTAGGAGTTATCGATGTACATACATTTAAAAAAAAAAAAAAAAAGCGGACAAACCAACGAACTTGAGAACCTCCTCCTTTTTGAAGTCGGTCAACAAATAATGCTCTGCTCTAAATCTTGGTTAAAAAATAACAACAAAAACAACTACTTGAAATAAAAGCACATTGAGTGTATTTACCAACAACAATCAAAAATCTCCACTCTCTTTAACAACACGGTACCTACGAACAAGTTTCTAAACATATATCAAAAACATTGGAATTCAAACTCGTTCATTAGATTAGACGATAGAATGTCCATCGGTGATAACTGAATACAACCGTCACATGGGTGGTGTTGACCTTTTAGACAATATTATGGGAATGAATAAGATAAAAGTGCAGAGCAAGCGTTGGTATATCACGAATTCCATTTCAGGCAATGTTACAGCTTGCGAATAATTGCAACTGATTTATTTAGGAATAAATTTTTGCGAAAACTGGTTTGCAATTTGTATTAATTAATTTTACGCTATATTTACGCTAAACGTGTAAAGGTTTTATCAATCCACTTATGAATTTTGGTGATATTAAGCAAAATGTAGCGTACGCACGTGCTACAAAATTTACCCTTTAAAAATTTGATGTCAGCTTCTATCCGTAATTTCTGCGAATCGAATTTAAATAGAATTTTCATCTTTTTTTACAGCAAAAAGAGGTTATCCTAGATTATATTAGTAGTAAATTGAGAAAAAAAATTATAAACAATTTTTTGAACTTTAAACACCGAACGTTCATATTACTGCTACCTTCGACCATATTTACTAAAACTGAAACGCAAAACAAAATTATTAAAAATTTCTTATTTTTTTAATCTCTTTTGTGTCATGACTAGATAAATTTATGAAAAAATTTTTGAAAATCAATTATTTTCATCGATAAAAACTATTCTTTCTTCAATCTAAGAGTCAATGCTCTCAATCACTGGAATTGAAAGAGCTGGAACTTTGGGGACTCTTTAAATTCTTCAACGAATTCCATGTGGACCCATTCAGGGGTATCCTCATTTCTTATGCAAAGAAATTCGCCTAGCCTTTGAGAGAGTACCCGTAAAGGCTGCACCCGTGCAGCACCAAGTTCAGTGTTTTTGTGAATATGATTCCTTAAAACTGATTTATTTAAATAATAATTTTTTTCCGATTTATTTTAAATTAAATAAAACTCACTTATGAGAATTCATATTGACACTTGTCAATAATTAACCGTCAAATTAGACGGTCAAACATGAAGATGTAAGGATTAATTTCAATTTTTTCGAGTTTTTTTATTTTTGGCACTTTGCTATATCTGAGACCCCCTCCCCCCATATCGTTACTTATTGTAGTACATTTTAAGCCCCCCCCCCCCCCCTTAATTGGTAACTTAATTTATGAACGACCCCGTAGTGTATAAAAACGACATTGTTTTACAGAAAAAAGTGTAACTTGTGCGAAATGCGTGGAATTTTTTTCAATGGAAATAGTAAAAAAAAAATTTTTTCAATCGGCTTTGTCATCTCGATATCCACACATAACAGTATTTTCCGCAAAAAAATTTCTTATATAAGAGTCTGCATTGAAACATATGTGACCCGGTCTACGAAAAGGGACCTTCGGTGTGAAAATATCATTTTTCACTTTTTTGGCGATTCGGATAGACTAATGTGTGCTCTTTCTAATGGCGCAAAGCAGAAGTTTCCAACTCGTAAAGAAGTTTGTCAGGAATTTTCCAAAAAATTTCCACGCCATTCAGTGTGCGACAATTAAACGTTTACAAACAGCTTTTTCTCGAAAACTTGTTTTTACACCGAAGGTCCCTTTTCGTAGACCGGGTCACATATATCAATTTTGTCACGCACATGCTACATATTTTCTTAATTTATTTAACTGCACCTACCACGGTATGTCGTTGATAATTATTTATACATATATATTAGATGGGTTTTTTTTCCAAAAGTATTCCAGAACCTCTCTACAAGGGATGTAATGTAATTAAAGCATGTGACGCAAAAAAAAAAATCCAGAAAATTCGCAAACTGGATTGGCGCCGCTAAAAAACGTGAATTTGAAGAAGTATAAAATGGATGTTTCAAATCGAGTTTCCTATTTAAATTGAAGTCCTACAAAAACTTTGTACTTTGTACTAATGTAAAATCGTCCGTTGAACCCAAATATGCCATCAGATTTTAAAAAAAATTAGTCCTTGACCCAAAATTGGCCTACTTTATTAAGAATTTCCTAATTTTTTCTTTCGATTTTGAAAAAGAAGCTTTACCCTCGCCAAGTTTGCTGCAACTTTCTCAAATTTTAATGCTGCAGGATTGTTAGCCATTTTAAGAAGTTAAAAAAAAAATAAAAAAATTATCCAAATCGTATGATTTTTATGGCAGATAAACGAATTTTTTTCTTAAGCCGACTTTTGGGCAAGGATGGAATAATCGTCATTCTGACACGCTTTGGTTTCACTACGTTGGAAATACGTTATTTGAAACCCTTCCGACATTTGCCATACATTTTGGACTGTTAATCCAGAATTGTTTCAGTTCATTTATCTTTTGAGGTAATTTAGCAAGCAGTTCGAGATACTTGTATCCAATAAAAAAATATCGAATATCTTATGTTTAATTCGTGAGTTTTATTTTATGACGAATTTGGAGCCGTATTTAGTGAAATTAATTTTCGCGTATTAATGTTTATAGAAAATACTTTACGATCCTTTCAAATTGTAACATTGCCAACGTTCGAGCATGTGCTAAGCCGTTTGTTGCATCTAAAGGTACTGGACAATTTGACGTTGAATCAAGCGTATCGTTGGAGATTCCCCCATATTCCTATAGGGGGAATCTCCAACTAAGGAGATCCCATGAGCTTTCTAAACATCGATACAAGTTGTTGGGTTATTGACGAAATAAATTTACGTGCTGAGGAAATGGTCAGCAAAATTGTTGTCGTGAACGATTGTGCTGAAAGCGCAATAAATTTAATAACACGATCCAATACAAATGTTACTAACTTAGAATCCGACTTTGTCTTGACTTTGCAGGTGGTAGAGGAAAACCAAAAATTTTAACCATATAACATAACAAAGAATGACATCATTTCAAATTTGCAGAAAAAAAAGTGAATTAAATCTATTCAAAAATAATTGTTTGCTTAAAAGTCGGCTCCACAAGAAAATTATATCCCACTACTTCAGATTAACTTCACTATGTTTTCTCCGTGGCGGATCTAGGATTCGCCAGAGGGGGATGAAACTACAGTTTTTTATGCCAAAGGGGGGGGGGGGGGGCTGAAACGTCTTTTTGGACTTTTTTTCATTTTTTTCCCATACAAAAAATTCTCGAAGGTGGGGCTAAAGCCCTTTCAGCCCGTATGTAGATACGCCACTGTGTTTTCTGCATGTTTGCAATGATGTCTGATGATGACGATGAAAAAATTTATGTTTTTAAAGCTATTGTTAATATGCAGAAAACAAAGGGAAGAAAATTTATTAAAAAAAATAAATTTTTCCCAAAAGTCAGCTTAACAAAAAATCGTTTTTCTGCCATAAAAATGGCCCGATTTGAATAATTTTTTTATTATTCCTAAACTTCATAAAAAGGCCAACAATACTACAGTATTATAATTTGAGAAAGTTGCTGCGACCTAGGCGAAGGTAAAGCTTCTTTTTCAAAATCAAAAGAAAAAATTAGGAAATTCTTAATAAAGTAGGCCAATTTTGGGTCAAGGACTAATTTTTTTGAGGTACAGTCTAATGTACATAGTATGGTTGTATAGAAGTAGTATGGTAGGTGGTCGTTTAAAAAATATTAAATAAATTATTAAAATAGAAAGAAAAATAACACCCTCATGATTTTTGGCAGATGGAAAGGTAATAAAATGAACTTCCTGAAAATATTTTTTTTTCAATTTTTAAAGTGGGGAAAAATCCTATTTTTATGACTTCCAAAATTTGACCTTGAAGTTAAGAAACTTAAAAAAATAATTTTGTTTTTTTTTATATTTAAAAAAAAACAGCTATTTATTATCTTTTTGAAAATACCTCAAACGTAAAAATCGAGTTAGTTTTGTTGAATATATGATTTTTCAAGAGTAAGGCAATTTCACTTTTTCTCTTTCTAAAAACTTGAAAAAAAATGTAAAAATTTGTTTACTCATATTAGTCTTTTTATTTCATGAGAAGATTCAATTCTGAAAGTTTGAGCAAAATCGGAGGTGGTCAACCCGTAATGTACGTAATTTTGATCCGTTTAATTTGGAATGGCTGATCTGCAACATAATATTTTTTTTGATAATTTTTATAATAAAAGCATTATTTCAAAACGAAAGGGGTCTTTATTTATTTTAACAAAGGATTAAGAGAATTTTAGGTAAAATATTGAAATTGCTGCTATTGCGCGTTATAGGGTTAAATAAATTGTTGCATTACCAGTCAGCGTTTTCTGTCCTTCGATCTTCACGAGCAGTGTTAGCAATCGCGTCAGTATTACGGAAGATGCTTCGTGAAAGAACTTTTTTGTTGAATTCTGTTCACTTTTGGATGCGAACAGTCGAATAGTTGATCGGAGACGAACCCGATTCGGTCAAATTGTGTGGAATCCAACGATTGTAAAGTTTTGATGGCTTATTGCTAAAGTAAAATCTTTTGCATTTGAATTAAATAAATGCCTGACGATATGTAACAGGTCTCACGGTATTTCAATATTTACACTCTCCACGCTTGAATCCTGCAAAGTAATAAAAAACTGCGATTTTGAGTGGTGCATCGTTGCTAGAAGCAAAACGAAGGCGTTCGATGTAATTTCTTTAATAAGCCCACACTTCAAGTCGTAAGAAAATTAACCCACGAACATTTTTAGAAGGTATTCAAATTTTTTCACAAAAGTTTTGGTTTTAAGACGCTATTTAAATGAAACAACTTGGCTTTTCGACCGCTTAAATCAGTGGGGTCCAAGAAATTTTAAAAGCGGGCCAATGCTTAAAAAAAAAACAAACACAAAATGTTGCTCATCGTTGTTTTTGACAAAAAATCATCCAAAACAAACAACAATTACAATGCAATAAAATCACATGTAATAAAGTACACTGCCAATGCACTGCGACAAGATTTAATTTCTTTTACAATAACAATGCTTGCATGAAAAATTGGTCGACACACAAGTAACGGGACAATCAGCATCGACATCATAGACATCATCGAGTGTGCGTTTTTTATTTTGGCTTTGCATGCATTTGTTTTTGTAAAGTTCGCTGGAAAATGTGCTGAACACTGAACGAGTCGTGTGTTTGTGTTGTTCTTTTTTTCCAGATATTCTTTGATTTTGGCTCATCGCATAGATAAAATTAAGATAGAAAAAAAATTTGTATGAAGGGCCACGCGGGCCATACGGGACACTACGTGGGCATGTTTGACTAAGGTGATACTTGTTCTATCTGATAGTTCAGCATTTATAAAATGCGGAGATACCAAAGAACGTAAGACTAATCACTTGGTATATGCTGGATATACCACACTACCCGATCATACTGCAATGTTTTATTGCTCCATTAGTAAGTTTTATGTCGTTTGAAATATTGTAAGGAAACATAAATTCGCTGAATTTATGCCTTACAGTTCCCTATAAAACACCGCTGCACAAAGGGCTCCGAAAAACATGAACCCGCCCTGCAACCCTAAGCCGCACCTAGACAAGAACCCGCGAACCACCCCTGTCCATAAAACACGCAGCTGGGCGACCCACAATCGAACAACAACAAAGCATACAGCGAGCCAGTAGCCTGATCAAAACAGCACAACAACAACAACAAACGAAGAAATGTTTGTAACCCGCAAACAAACAATAACAACACATACAGCAAGCCAGTGGCCTGATCAATTATCACAACAACAAAACAATATAACGAAGTCACAAGCAAAATACACAAACAACATGCATTCTATGCACCCACACGTGGCAATAACAAAATACTAGGGGTCATTAAACAGCGACATTGTTGCTGCTATCTCTAGGTGAGCAAAATTCAAGGTCGAGATCAAATGGAAATTGGCGACACACGCAAGGTCCCGTTACCCTTTTGGGGATAAAAGGAGTCAGCGAACCAACAGTGGGTCTCTATGGGTATTGTAGTCAACACGCAAACAACGCACATCGGTGAGTCAAGTGAACGAGTAACATAGCGAACAAGTGACCGAGAGAACTAGTGACAAAGTGAAAAAGTGTACAAGTGTACGAGTGACTGCGCACGAGTGACTTAAAGGCAGTAGCAAAACAGTGTTTCTTGTCGACCCGAGTGGTTTTATACCGGACGGCCGGCGATAAACACACTAGTGACGTCACGAACGGTGTCCTTTTTCTGTCGACCCGAGTGGTTTCATACCGGACGGTGTGCTCTAAAAACATCCAAGTGGACGCGCTAATATTGTTCAGCACACTGCGACAACATCAACGACCAACTTTTACATCCGGCCCGAGTGGTTTTTCATACCGGACGGCTCATCCTGGTGAACAGTGTTTCTTGTCAGCCCGAGTGGTTTCATATCGGACGGCTGGTCATAAAACATACCAGTGGCATCACGAAAGTTGTTTTTTCTGTCGGCCCGAGTGGTTTCATACCGAACGGTCTGCTCTAAAAGCATCCAAGTCGATCGCCCACTAGGTTCAGACCATATCTTGTAAAAGGACAACGACCAAGCTTACACCTGGCCCGAGTGGTTCTATACCGGACGGCCCCTCGCAAATACTCAGAGGACATTCAAAGGACTTCGAGGGAGATCAGGAGCAACGGCGATTATTTAGCAAACGAATTAAAAAATGTGTGAAATGATTTTTTCTTTTGTGAAAACAAACATTTGAAATAAAGAATTAAACAGTGAAGTTAAATGAACCCTTGCGTTTATAATTTAAAAAGACTACGGGAATAAATTTTTTGTACGAACCCCGGCTATCTGGCGAGCTAACCCCGGCTACAAAGTTGCGTTACAATATTTACACTAACATTTGTTTAAGAGAGTGTGATAATGATTTTATTCAACACAGCCTTTTTATTTTAGCTTATTTTCTAAGTTTCCTTCTCCTAGTGTTGATCGAGTCATACTTAAAACGATTTGAATTCAGTTCAGTTTCACTTTAAAGTTGTACTTTCATTTTCAGTTTAACTCTAGTTTCACTTTAAAAAACATCAACAGACCCATTTGTACTATCTTTCACTGCAAATTGGCTCGAAAACTAAACTTTTACCCTCAATCGTACTATATTTGTCACAATGCATTCAATGTAAGTGTCTTGAAACCATGTTTTGATTAGTTTTCAAAGATGCATATATACACATACATCGATACGTATATTCGAGCAAAATTACCATTTACATTGTATGCAAATACGTTTTACCTTAAAAGGGAGATCAACTTGCAGTTTTCCAGCTTAGTAACACAAGAAGTCCTGATTATTTTAAGTAAATTAAACAAGTTTAACATTCCACAAATAATTTTCCCTGCTAAACCTGCAACATTTTATTTTGTATTCCATGCTGAAAAGTATTCTGGTTGAGTTTCTATTATATATTAAAATTGTTTCCTTATCTACGAACCTTGCTAGCTTCCAGTGAAGGCTTAAGGTCTGTGTGCATCTATTAAGAAATAAGGAAGATTTGAGAGGGAAACATTTTGAATTGAAATCGGTGAGCTGGAGCGAACATCCTCCCACCCAACAACTTTGTAGACAAAATTTCAGCTCAATTGTATGCAATGCTCAAGGGGAAATAAGCACCTGGGAATGCATTGAAAAACTGATTTTGTGCAAAAATAAAAACCATCGTACAGTGGGCCGCTCCATATAAGTGAGTGTTCAAAATTCTGAAAACACTTTTTTTCCACCAAACTTGATTTATCTATTCCTTTTAAGTAAACTGTTGCTGATTTGACCTATTCGTGATCATAATTTAAGCCATTTGTTACCATGTTATAACGCCTTAGTGACCAAGTAATAAGGTTAACATAATCGTCCACCAAAGTTGTAAGATTATATTTATAAACAAAAGAGCAAACGCCCAAAGACGTACTTTAGAAGATATGTATATATAAACACAATTGCAAACAAGTTCATAAGTAAGCTTAAACAAATACAGTTCGTTATATGAAGGGGTTGAAGTTACAGTGGTGTAAGTCAATTTTCAGGTGAATTGCTTTATACCCGGTAACTCGATCTAGAGACACCAATCCATTAATAGAAAAAGTAAAGTGAGTCAGAGCTTAATCTCTATGACGGTAGATGGCAGAGTAAACTTATCCTGATAAGCGAAACAACTGTGTTGCTTAACAACACGATGACCTGAGTCCATAGCTGTTAAATTGCGATTACGATTAGTAATCAATTCGATTATTTTTTAAAAATAATTGTAATGATTATATAATCCTTAAGCAAGGCTTTTATGATTAGTAATTGATTACGATTACAAATAATAAAAAAAATAACGATTACTTGAGATTACGCAAAATAATCAAAAATAATCAAAAGTAATCAAAAAAATAGTTCGATTACTTTTAAAGATTATCTTTGATTCTTTTTTGATTATTTAAATTTCAGTCTAAAGTACTGCATATTTTGTGAAAGTGATGATGAAATTGACACAACTGGTTCTTCGTAGGACACCGTTAAACCCAATTAGTGATGCCATCAGATCAGCTCTTCTGCTACTTGCATGACAATACAAGTGCTGAAATGATTTGGCAAAAGTATGGCTTGTTGAAGGAACCATTTCTTTCATTCAATACTCCTTTAATGCCCTCAGCGCCAGTTGAGAGACTATTTTTTTTTTGCCTTCATAGTAAACACTCCAAGACGACAATCATTGTCTGATTTTTCTTTTGAAAAATTAGTTCTTATGAATGCAAATAGGAATTTAGAGCAAAAAGGTTTTATTTTTGTTTCGTTTATGCTGTACTGTAATACATTATTTTTCTCGTTCTTGTTTTTTGTCAATTTTTTTTTTTATAATGAAATACATAACTTTTTTTTTTTAATAAAATTTAACAAAATTTTTTGTACTTAAGACTGAAATTCTTAAAATAATCAATAAAGAATCAAAAATTATCTCGAAAAGTAATCGGATTATTTTTTGATTACTTTTGATTATTTTTCGTAATTTCAAGTAATCGCTATTAGTTTTTGAATATTTGTAATCGTAATCATGTGATTACGACTACAAACAGAAAAGAATCGTACTTAATCAATTATTTTACCTTTTTGAAAAAAAGAATCGAATAAGTAATGATTACGAAGAGTAATCAATACTTAACAGCTATGCCTGAGTCTGACTTACACCGCTTTGTTTGTAGACGGTTGTGGATTTCCATCTTTTGTCTGGTCATGCGTGTGTAGTAGTGTTTGAGAACTATCGATGGTACTATCGATACTATCGATGGTGAGTCACTATCGGCACTATCGATGGGTGACACCATCGAAGCTCTACAATATCGATAGTATCGTTGATAGTGAAAAGAAATCGAAAACTTAGAGTATTTTTTCTTTTTGAATACCATTTTGATGTATAAAATCGTACACTACTTCAAAAGCAGTACTATTGCAATGGAAAAATTTTAAATAAAGCAAAATGGAATGCCTCTTGGTCTTATTCAAGACGTTGCTACACGGTGGAATGGTGAAAATAATTTAAAAAACCAAACATGCGTTGAATAACGTTCTGTTAACGACGATTAAAGTAAGCCCCTTTAACAACGGAAGAAATAAATATTTGAATTAACTTTGAATAATTGCTTGCAATATTTGATAAAGCAAAAGGCAGATAAAGCAAAAGGCAGACATCTGCTGGTAAAACTGTCACAATTTCATTGATTGTTCCAATTACCAATGGCCTTCTTAAGAAATTGGATTCACTCAAAGTCTTCTTACCTTTGAAGGAAACAATATACATTTAAGGCTTATATCCTCTATAGAAAAACGTTTGTTTAAATTTGAAAGTTTGCAACAATGCTCTTTGGTACTCTTTTGGATTCTCGATTCAAAAAGGTAGGCTTCCGTCTGCAATCTCAAGCATGAAATGCCACATTACTGCTTCACGAAGAAATCTCTAAATTGAAATCATCAGAAGTTTGCGAAACTAATGTTGATAATGACTCCAATTTTGGATAATGCAATGAAGCATCTATTCCACCTTCTTCCACCTTCTTCCATAACTTCTTCGTTGCTTGAAGACAATTACTGAAGAATGTGAAGAGATTGATTATGTTGGTCTACTGGATGAAGTAGAAACTGTTGATCCAGAGCCAGAAATTTGAAGAAATTGGTTTTTCGAACATCACAACATTTTTTAATTTACATCTCGATATTTCTGTCTCACTCTTCATATTAATCATTTCATTTTCATCATATGATGTTTCATTTTTTGTAACATTTTTTATAAATAAATAATATTTTTCGAATGTTCAAGTTAACTTAAGTCGATTATATTGACAATCACACTGGTGCAAGTCCTTGATTTTTCCATTCGCAGTGGTGTAAGTCATTTTGGGTATCCTAAACAAGGGGTATTTTGATCCATAATAAATTCTGATCCAGTCTCTATGTTACATTACGATCATGGTAGCACCCCTACAACGTTGTTATCACAATATCTTCTCTCCAGAACTTACAATAGTACCTTTTGCTAATTTGTGTAAAACGAGGTCAATGTGACTTACACCACTGTAACTTTAATCCCTTCATATATTTTGGTAGATTCACAGACCATCTTCAGCAATGTTTTTTATATGAAGTTTTTACAAAAAATTACTACACTCTCTTTGTTTGATTAATTAAATCATTTTGAGCAGAAAGCCTTATTTAAGATAAAAACAAAAAAAAAAAAAAAACAAAAACGCTAGAACCACTAAGAAGCAATGGTTTATAATGCAAAAAGTACAAATAGGATATATATGTCCCATTGGTCGCTAAAGTGTTAGACATTACTCCCTTGAAAATTATTATGAAAGTGAAAACTTTTTACAAACTAATTTTTATCAAAAAAAAAAAAAAAAACATGTAAAAAACCTATGTTTTTTTATGCAAAAAAAAAAAATATATCTTCTATATATATAAAAATAAGTTGCATTGTGTATGAAATTGATGTTCTCGGTAATGCGTAAACCGATTTTGTTTCTGGAAATTTCCCATGAAAGGTGACGTCAATACGAAGGATTTTTTGTACAAATGGTCTTTGTATGTAAATTGGTTCATGAATTATAGGCATTTTAGTGAACTTATCAACAATACAGGTGTGAAAAAATACAGGTGCGTACATATGGTGTATATGGGGAAATATTTGCAAGGGAAATTGGAAATAAATGGAATATTGGAATAATTTGCCAAGTCTCACTTTAGTTTACATTTGCGCGAAAAATATAGGCATAGTAAAAATATTCCATACCCCTTTTTTCCATACCCCCTTTACCGCCTACAAATCAATAAAAATGCTATATTTAAGACTTTTTTGGTCGTATTAGACTAAAATTTAGTAAATAAGTTCGTATGGTTACTGTCGGCAACTATACTTAAACTGGGCGTGGTCTAACTATATATACGCCCACTTTTTTTAAATCATTATTATTCCTGAGTTGTACACGTTTTGATAGTGGAACTTGATATGTAGACGTTATGGGCCCAAGAGGTAGTTATTATATATTTGAGCGAACATTAGACAAGGGCGAATTTGGCCACACAGGCCAAATTTATGATATCGAATTGCTTTGGAACTAAATGTCGTATGTAACTCCGCATAGACTCCTAAACTACTCATCCGATTAGCATGAAAATTTAAGTATAGAAGTTTTTTGGTACGGTGCGTGTTTGTGGCCTATCAATTTTTATCCACTTTGAACACCAGAGGGCGCTGTAGTACAAATATCTTGCAAAACTGCCTAAAACTCACAAACCGCTCATGCGATTAGAATGAAAAGTGGTATACAGTAGTTTTCATGTAGGTTTAGTGTTTTGTTGCAAACTTTTTTGTCCTATCTTGAACACCAGAGGGCGCTGTAGTACAAATTTTTTGCAAAACCACCTAAAACTCCCAAACCGCTCATGCGATTAGAATAAAAATTGGTATATAATAGTTCTCAGGTACGATGAGTTTTTTTACAGTATCTTCTTTGAACCACCTTGGACACCAGATGGTGCTGTAATACAAATTTTTTACAAAATCGCATATATTTAGTTGTTACATATGCAAATATTTACAAAATAAAAAATATTTCTTAAATTAAAAAATTTCCGTTATTTTGACATCAAAAACATGAACATATTTTGAAAACTATGAAAAATTTTACTACAACGATATGCAACATCGCGCTCAAAAATAAGAAAAACACAATTAGAAATTTAATTTTGTGAATTTCGATTCAAATATCTCCGCTGCTTTTTTATACATTTTGTTAAATTTTTTTTTTGGCTTAAAGCTTCATTAAAGTACTATAAAAACCTTATTGCAAAAATACCGTAAGTTGATTATATGTATTTTTAATATTTTTTTCAAAAAAGGTCTGAAATTTTGGAGTTTTCCTCAAAAAAATGCTCAAAATTTGTTTTTATTGTAAAACTAATTGAAATTCAAATTCGCAATTTCAGACCTTTCTTGCGGGAAATTCTATTTAAAAATTATAACATTTACAGGCAAAAGTTATTTCAATTTTACGCAAAATTAAAAACCATTTTTGTGATTAAAAAAACGAGCCTACCCCTTGATTTTTTCGAACAAAATGTTTTTTCCAATATTGTGTTTTTATATTTTTGAAAAAATAAACATGCTTAAAAATTAATTTTTTAGAAAAAATTATCTTAGTATCTCTTACCAATCAAAAGTTATAGCCAATAATCTTTATGCAAAATATAAATACAAAAAGCAAAATGCTGTCTGTGTGATGGCTGGAAACTTCACAATTACTGAGCCGATAGAGCTGAAATTTTGGCAGTACATTTTTTTCAAGTACGAGATGGTTTAAATTTTTGTCACACCCCCTTGTACACAAATCAATAAAAATGCTATATTTCCTACGGTTTTCGTTGATTTGGCTACATTTTGATAATTGAGTTTGTATGCGCACTGTCGGCAACTGTACTAAAACTGGATAATGTCCATCTACTAGAAAACTGGGATGGGCATTATATAAGTGGGTGTGGCTCCGCCCATATAATTAAAATTTATATTATCGAATAGCTTTGAAAGTAAAAGTAGCAGTACTTACATACAAACTCAAAATGGAGTTACTATTTGGTGATCTCCTGCTACTGGCAAACTGTAACGGGCAATGGAAAATGACAGTGGTGTCAAACTATGAGTCTAAGAAAAGTTTTGAATACACCTATTATGTTCCCATATAATTGCAGGGTGCAGCAACGCGCGCCGGGAAAAGGCTAGTATACATATAAAATGGTAAATAATTGCGTACCCCACTCTTACGGAAACAAAAAATATTATTGAGCTAGCTTCAATCAACAATTTTTAATAATAACGCGAAGTTCATATCGTCGTTACAAATGTGAAGTTGCAAATCTAAGAAATTTAATTTTTTTTTTACTACTGCATCCTATTGCTTAAGTGGAGCTACATGCGTGCCAAAAAAATTTTGAACTATGAAGGAATATCAAGGAAAACTTTAAAAAATTTATAAAATTTATTTTTTTAGATTTATTTAAAAAAATTTTTTAGCTGAAGGTCTCCATACCGATCATTTCGACTCTTTAAGTGATAATCGAATGATTGGATGAAGTTTACCAAACAAAAAAAAAAAAAAACAAAAAAAAAAATAAATTTAATTTTTTTTTTTTTTTACCCTCATTAACCCTTTCAGACCGCGATGCATCGTTTGTGCGGGTGGGTTCTATTTTTAATATTTCCACTTTTATTTAACGAATGTTTTAAAGAACGAAATGAATCGATTGTGCTTGTTATTGTTTACTTTTGTTTCTCACACTGTTCCGCGATTCGCTTTACCGTTACTTGAACACGCTTCTTGATAAACTTTTTAGTTTTGTCAAAATGAGTCGCAGAGCTTAGTTGTGTCTTCAATTACAAAAAATATAAACAGTGTAAAACTAGCGAAGTTAACGCATTTGAACTAAAAAAATAATAAATTTTGATGTTACAAATAAATTTGAATCATTTATTGCTAAAAAAATGGGTTTCAGATAAAGTTTTACACAGTTTATCAAAATTGTGCGTGTCCTGAAAATCCTTGAAGGACATGTAAATTGCGAAACCTAAACATTGAGAATATTTTAATACCATAAAACGACCATACATTCCAAAAATCATAAAAAAATGTTCAGTAGATAAGCGTCGGGTCTGAAAGGGTTAAGGAATTTAAATAGATCACATCCTTTAAGAGAGAACGAATATTTAATGGATAGGGGTAAGCTCATGTCAGCTAAGCCAATAAAAAACACATTCTTGTTGCCTTGATGGTTCCAAACATCAATTTTGATCAAATTTTCCCGGAGATATGAGGAAAATTATCTTGACAAATTTCATTTATTGAAAACTCTGGAGGCACAACTTGAATTTGTAGCTAGATACATCAAAAGGAGCAACAAAAAACGAACAGTGGTGAGTCCCGAAAAAGTTTCACAAACAGCTTTACAAACTAGCTTAAAATGAGAGCGAAGAAAAAGATGAACACAGTAAATTGACGAATGTGGCATATTCTTTAGTTTATAATTGAAAAAAAAAAAAATACAAAATTTCCTCATTTTCAAAGTAAAGGATATGATTTATCAGCAAGAAATATGGACTTAAATGTTAAAACCCTGAAGAGCACACATAAGGTCTTGTAAAAATACATAAATATAGTGACAAGAAAAATAATGATGGCCGCGTCGAATTGCTGTTGAGTAAAAAAGGTGTTTTTCACTCTCCTGAAAAGTAATAATTTTCAAATTCGCAACTTTACATTTGTAGCGAAGATATAATATTTATTTGGCTGCTCACATTAAAAAAAATTGAAAAGTTTTTAAGTTTGGCGTCATATCTCCCATAATATTAAAAATAGCTAACTGAATTTTTTTACTATCGATGCACAAATTATTTTTTCTAAACCCATTTTTTAAAAATCGATTTTTGAGCACTCACTAATATGGAGTGGCCCCTCTGTGCATCGGTATCAACTGAGCTAACGATATTACATTTCATTCCAAAGCAATTTCTTAGCCAAATTAATGAAATTCTTCTTTGTCTAAGAAAAAAGATACTAAAAAAAGATTCATAGATAGATGCATACCATAAAAAGACAAAGAAAATAAATTTCAAAAGAATAATACTTCTTTGGTGCGAAGCCAAACATTTATTTACATTGATAAATTTAATTAACTCTACTCAACAAGGCGGTCGAATTACAAGAGTACCCAGCAATTGAAACCAGGTCTTTGTTATCATTAAGTAATTAAAATAATTTACATTATGAACCAAAGTTGATAGGGGTTTTTAAGGTATTGTTTAACTTTGATGCTGTTCTCTCTTTAATAGAGTAAAAAAAAGAGCGTTGGCTGTGTCGTGGACACACCCGTAAGTTTTGACGTGACGGTGTTTCTTTATACTCCTATTTCATGTCCAAACTCTTGTTCTAATCCATGACCAAATTTTTCACTTAATCAAATATACCGAATCCCTTTCCTAGTTTAAAAAGGTGTGTCTTAGTTTTTGTCCTAATCCATATCCAAATTCATGTCATTGTCCTTTTCCAGTTTCATTGTGTTATTTTGTTGTTTGTGAGCAGTGAAATCGTAACTAACTAGATTTTTATTGTTGTTGTTGTTGTTGTAGTTGTTGTTGTTTATGTTGATGTTGATGTTGATATTGATGTTGATGTTGATGTTGATGTTGATGTTGATGTTGATGTTGATGTTGATGTTGATGTTGATGTTGATGTTGATGTTGATGTTGATGTTAATGTTGATGTTGATGTTGATGTTGATGTTGATGTTGATGTTGATGTTGATGTTAATGTTGATGTTGATGTTGATGTTGATGTTGATGTTGATGTTGATGTTGATGTTGATGTTGATGTTGATGTTGATGTTGATGTTGATGTTGATGTTGATGTTGATGTTGATGTTGATGTTGATGTTGATGTTGATGTTGATGTTGATGTTGATGTTGATGTTGATGTTGATGTTGATGTTGATGTTGATGTTGATGTTGATGTTGATGTTGATGTTGATGTTGATGTTGATGTTGATGTTGATGTTGATGTTGATGTTGATGTTGATGTTGATGTTGGTGTTGATGTTGATGTTGATGTTGATGTTGATGTTGATGTTGAAGTTGATGTTGATGTTGATGTTGATGTTGATTTTGATGTTGATGTTGATGTTGATGTTGATGTTGATGTTGACGTTGATGTTAATGGTTATGTTGATGTTGATATTGATGTTGATGTTAATGGTTATGTTGATGTTGATGTTGATGTTGATGTTGATGTTGGTCTTGGTGTTGGTGTTGGTGTTGGTGTTGGTGTTGGTGTTGGTGTTTGTGTTGGTGTTGGTGTTAGTGTTGGTGTTGGTGTTGGTGTTGGTGTTGGTGTTGGTGTTGCTGTTGCTGTTGATGTTGGTGTTGGTGTTGGTGTTGGTGTTGGTGTTGATGTTTGTTGGTGTTGGTGTTGGTGTTGGTGTTGGTGTTGGTGTTGGTGTTGGTGTTGGTGTTGGTGTTGGTGTTGGTGTTGGTGTTGGTGTTGGTGTTGGTTTTGGTGTTAGTGTTGGTGTTGGTGTTGGTGTTGGTGTTGGTGTTGGTGTTGGTATTGGTGTTGGAGATGTTGTTGGATTTGGAGTTGGTGCTTTTCGTTTAGCTTTTTTTTTTGCTTCCCCATTGGTTGAGCTCTAATTTCAATTAATCCAGCAAAAGTGATGCATATGCGTCACATTAGGCAGTTCCCTGGGGGTTTTTGACACGCCGTAAAATTTTTTTTTTATTTTTGTCATATGCCCTAAGACCTCACCTTTGTTTTCGTTCCTTAAAATTTACCGTTGCACCAGTAGTCACAGAGTTAAAAATCCATGCAACGTTTTTTCATGGCTGTAGCATTTTTACTACATTATGTGATTGCATCCCTGAAATCATGACAACAAAATTTTTTTTGTAATTTAGTTGTGAAGCGTAATAACACATCCCTGCTGTCGTTAAACAAAATTTACTGTAGCACTCCTCCTGAGTGAGTAATAATTCCATGAAACGATATTACGTTTCTGTTACATAAGCTGCTATATTCACGACCTGACGACGCCGGAATTTTTTATTTATTTTTGTCGTAAAGCCATGTATAAAAACTTTATTTTCCTTTTTACACTTTTATCGTAGGTTATATTCTCATTGAGTAAAAATTCAATGCAACGCCGTTGCATGAATGTTGCGTTATCGATCTTTGAGCGGCTCTCTCAGCGTCCTTATGATGTCAGAAATTTTTTGTCTAATTTTGTTGTGAGGGCTTCCAATAGGCCTTTATTGGCGTATCGTATTTTTAATCCTAGCACTAATACTCAGCGAGTAATAATTTCATGTAACAAATTTTCAGTTGCGTTGCTTACGCAGCTCCCACTACGTCCCTATGCCGTATTAAATTTTTTTTTTGTTTTTTTAATATAGCCAAAGAATTAACCTTTACGGTCATACTATTTTTTTAATCATAGCTCTTATACCCAGCGAGTAACAATTCAATGAAACGCAGATGAATTTTTAAAAAATTCATTTTTTAACTTTTTTGGAAACTAGAGGAGTATAACGTAACTTCGTCACGTCAATAAACGAAGGTTTATAGAATTTTTACATTGATAACTCAGTCGGTATTTGATGTGTGTCATGCTGTTTATTCGGGGGGAGCAATGTATGAAAAAATAAAACTAATATGGTGAAAAGTACATTTTAACAGTCCTCAAATTCTTTTTCATTGTATTAAAAAATAAAAATGTAAAATCTTATGTTTGGATATAATTACACAGGTACATTTCAAGAATGAGATTATACAGTTCAAAAATAAAGTCATGTAAAATAGCAAAGAAAAAAAAAAAGAATATTATTAGAAGAACTGACTCCACTATTCTCCACTCCAAATTCCTGCTTAAAGCTGCAATATTTCCGTAGTTTTTGAAAAGTGCCTAAAATAATCCATATATGTAAGCAAGGTAAACCAGCCAACTTACCCGACAGTTATAGACTGCGTTTTAAGTTTTGAAAAGTTTTTTTTTTAAAAAAAGTGGTTGTATCTATAAAATACAATGTGAATTTACCCACATCTAAAATCCCTATTAAAATATATCAATAATAATTAAAATTAATGGTAACAAAACGCAAGCTATCTTTTTCACAAGAAAAAGAATAAAATGCTTTCTTCCAAACACACAATTAAAATTAGAAAGTCATAGTATAACATGGTCAAATACTGTTAAATGCCTAGGAGTTATTTTTGCCATAAAAGTACTCTTTCGAGATCATGTCAGTCAAAAAATAAATTCAAAATAGCTAAAAAAATGTTATACCCATTAATAAATCGAAACTCTAGCTTAAGCATAGATAATAAAATAATTATTTGTATAACCATGCTCCAAGCAATTATTCTATATGCTTGCGTAGGGTATGCAACTATTCGAAATTATAAAAAAACCGGGTTTGAATAGTACAATTTTTACAAAACCGGCATTCGAATTATTCGACCAGAAATAAAATTAATTATTATTCAAATTAAATAAATGTTTTACATTTTTACCAACATATACATATCTATGTGGTTTTTATTTAACAAAAAAAGCAACTATTTTTTAATAAATTAAATAAAGGTATTTATGCAGTACTACCCACTGAACCATAAGCGAAGGTTTTGCGTAAGGTGAGAGTTTTTAGAAAGTGGGGAGAATTTTTTTTTTAATTTTTGATTATAAATTTTGTTGTTTAAAAGTGCTTTATATAGAAGATTAAATTCGTGAAAATTTTTCCTATAAATAAAAACGAAATTCATAAAAAACTTATTTAGTTTTCTATAGTTCTTTTTTAGGAGGGCATACAGGTTACAAATTTTTAAAAATCATTTTTTTTCGGGATATTTTTTTCATAGAAGGAAAAAAGATATCGTTTTCAAATTTTGAACATATATTTATTAACATTTAAAGAATACAATAGTTTTTGATGTTATTTGATTTTTTTAAAAAAAATGCAAAAAAATTTTTTTTTTGTATTCTTTAAAATGTAATATTAATTAATATATATGCAAAATTTGAAAACGATATCTCTTTTCCTTCTATGAAAAAAATTACCGAAAAAATTTTTTTTTTAAATTTGTAACCTATATTATTAAGTAATTTCCGAACAAAAAAGTAAAATTTAAGGTTATTTTTCAACTCATTTCCGAACAAAAAAGGTTCATTTTTGAAAGACATTTTAGTCCGAAGAATGATACAAAAACGTTTCATTTATGAGTGCCGAAATTGAACGTATCTACCCGCAATGGTTCATAAATGAATTCTAAAACGGTAGTTTTGATTCACTGGGTAGAATTATGTTTCGAGTTTTTCTTTCAATCTTTTTAACACATATTTTATATCTTTTAATGATTATTTCTATATTTGTACTTAATGCTTTTAGATTTTTTTGGGCATTTCGCACAATATACGACATACAACTTTCAGACTTGAGTTTCTGAGTTCATGTCAAGCTGTTGATAATTTAATTTATTTTTTAAAAAAGAATGCATTATAAACTAAAAATCATGTTTAACATACATTAAATACGTCAGCCGCATGTAAATACAGTTTTAACAAAAGAAAGCAAAAAGAAATGACCAATGAAAGGAATGAAAGCAATGAAAGCATATGCTTAAACGAGCTCAAATAAAGCAAAATTAAATAGAAGCCAGAGATAAGAAATGTTTGAAACGTAAGTGAAATGTAAAAACGTAAAATTTTACAACTTTCAATTGTGGATTTATATATTTCTAAACTATTCGAGCCGTCCGGAGCCAAAAAAACCGGTTTTCGAATTATTCGAAAATTGCGATTTTTAAAAAACCGGTTCGAATAATAAAAAAAAACCGAAACGCCGAATAATTCTAACCGGTTCTGCATACCCTATGCTTGCCCAACCTGGAGGGTCTGCGCTGAATCACATATTAAGACTTTACAAATATATCAGAATAAACTTCTAAAAATTATGCTTAATCTGCCATGGCATTTTTCCACAAAAAGACTCCACCTCAGTTCCAACGTAAAACTAATATCTGTTCGTACAGAGGAGATAACAATTAAGTTCAAAAATCTCTGTGATATGTCCAAAAAAATGTCTTATGAGGGAATTATACCAATGACTGTGTGCTATGTTTTCAAATTTGTTTTAGTTTTAAGATTTTGATTATTCGATTAGTTTTAAGTCATCTATACGAAGGTTATAGTATTTATTTTTAAAGTATTGTAGTATTTTCCTTAGAAAAATAAATAAATTCTTAATAAAAAGTATTTGAAGTCTGGGATATATAAATGTAAGATAATGTTAATTAAGGTTTAATAACCATATATCTGTAACTTGTGCGATGGTATATGTTTTGTTACGTTTTGATTTTTTCTTCTTTATCAAAAATTACGAATAACAGAATATTTTTATACATTTAATAGATTTTACAATGAAGGCATACACTTTATTGAACCATTTAAAGAATGTACGAACTGTCTATCCACTTGTTGACAATAACACCAACACTACGAAACAAGCATATTTTTACGAAACAAAATAAATAATTCGCTTAAATTTAAATAATTTTGCAGCTCTACAAAAACCACATGGATTTAAATAATAAACATTCCAGCAAATCTTCATACCAAACAATCACAGGAAGAAATTTTTGGAATGTTGATTGAATAGAATAATGCACAATAAAACTGACAAGGTACAATTTATAAAATTTTAAATGAAATATCATTATTTTTTCAACAAATAAAAATTACGTGTCAATTGACCAATTCTAAAAGTTCACTTACACAGCCACACACGCTCATCACCGTTCAACACTAACGTCATTATCATTAATCAATGTCGTTTGTATCTGAATTGAGTTGGAATCGAAGTTCAACACGTAAAGTAAATTATGTTCTGCAGCAAATTACAAATACTAGATGAAATTCCATTGAAAAAAAAGGAATAGATTTTAAGGAAAATTTGGTTTTGCTTTAAAATGTCATTGCTGTAGGCGAGTAATTTTTTGGAGGGGACAAAATTTGTTGAAATAAGTGCAGCGGTACTCACTACTTGTTAAATGAATCTATGAACATTAAGATAGTCCCTATTTATGAAAATGTCAATATGATTCAGGACATCCCCTTAAAAGGTTCCGCTACTCGAAAATGTAACGTATTTTATATATGAGTTCTATCGAAGAAGAGTAGGAGGTGCCATAACAAACTTTTGTAAGTCAAAGGGATTGAGAGGGCATGGTTTGCAAAAAAATATTTTTCGCCAAAAATCGAAAATTGCTTATTGACGTGACGAAGTTACGTTATACTCCTCTAGTTTCCAAAAAAGTTAAAAAATGAATTTTTTAAAAATTCATCTGCGTTTCATTGAATTGTTACTCGCTAGGTATAAGAGCTATGATTAAAAAAATAGTATGACCGTAAAGGTTAATTCTTTGGCTATATTAAAAAAACAAAAAAAAAATTTAATACGGCATAGGGACGTAGTGGGAGCTCCGTAAGCAACGCAACTGAAAATTTGTTACATGGAATTATTACTCGCTGAGTATTAGTGCTAGGATTAAAAATACGATACGCCAATAAAGGTCTATTGAAAGCCCTCACAACAAAATTAGACAAAAAATTTCTGACATCATAAGGACGCTGAGAGAGCCGCTCAAAGATCGATAACGCAACATTCATGCAGCGGCGTTGCATTGAATTTTTACTCAATGAGTATATAAGCTACGATAAAAGTGTAAAAAGGAAAATAAAGTTTTTATACATGGCTTTACGACAAAAATAAAAAAAAAAATCCGGTGACGTCAGGTCGTGAATATAGCAGCTTATGTAACAGAAACGTAATATCGTTTCATGGAATTATTACTCACTCAGGAGGAGTGCTACAGTAAATTTTGTTTAACGACAGCAGGGATGTGTTATTATGCTTCACAACTAAATTACAAAAAAAATTTTGTTGTCATGATTTCAGGGATGCAATCACATAATGTAGTAAAAATGCTACAGCCATGAAAAAACGTTGCATGGATTTTTAACTCTGTGACTACTGGTGCAACGGTAAATTTTAAGGAACGAAAACAAAGGTGAGGTCTTCGGGCATATGACAAAAATAAAAAAAAATTTGACGGCGTGTCAAAAACCCCCAGGGAACCGCCTAATGTGACGCATATGCATCACTTTTGCTGGATTAATTGAAATTAGAGCTCAACCAATGGGGAAGCAAAAAAAAAAGCTAAACGAAAAGCACCAACTCCAAATCCAACAACATCTCCAACACCAATACCAACACCAACACCAACACCAACACCAACACCAACACCAACACCAACACCAACACCAACACCAACACCAACACCAACACCAACACCAACATCAACACCAACACCAACACCAACACCAACACCAACACCAACACCAACACCAACACCAACACCAACACCTACACCAACACCAACACCAACACCAACACCAACACCAACACCAACACCAACATCAACACCAACACCAACACCAACACCAACACCAACCAACACCAACACCAACATCAACATCAACATCAACATCAACATAACCATTAACATCAATGTCAATATCAACATCAACATAACCATTAACATCAACGTCAACATCAACATCAACATCAACATCAACATCAACATCAACATCAACATCAACATCAACATCAACATCAACATAAACATCAACATCAACATCAACATCAACATCAACATCAACATCAAGATCAACATCAACATCAACATCAACATCAACATCAACATCAACATCAACATCAACATCAACATCAACATCAACATCAACATCAACATCAACATCAACATCAACATCAACATCAACATCAACATCAACATCAACATCAACATCAACATCAACATCAACATCAACATCAACATCAACATCAACATCAACATCAACATCAACATCAACATCAACATCAACATCAACATCAACATCAACATCAACATCAATACAACATCAACATCAACATCAACATCAACATCAACATCAACATCAACATCAACATCAACATCAACATCAACATCAACATCAACATCAACATCAACATCAACATCAACATCAACATCAACATCAACATCAACATCAACATCAACATCAACATCAACATCAACATCAACATCAACATCAACATCAACATCAACATCAACATCAACATCAACATCAACATCAACATCAACATCAACATCAACATCAACATCAACATCAACATCAACATCAACATCAACATCAACATCAACATCAACATCAACATCAACATCAACATCAACATCAACATCAACATCAACATCAACATCAACATCAACATCAACATCAACATCAACATCAACATCAACATCAACATCAACATCAACATCAATATCAACATCAACATCAACATCAACATCAACATCAATATCAATATCAACATCAACATCAACATCAACATCAACATCAACATCAACATCAACATCAACATAAACAACAACAACAACAACAACAACAACAAAAATCTAGTTAGTTACGATTTCACTGCTCACAAACAACAAAATAACACAACGAAACTGGAAAAGGACAATGACATGAATTTGGATATGGATTAGGACAAAAACTAAGACACACCTTTTTAAACTAGGAAAGGGATTCAGTATATTTGATTAAGTCAAAAATTTGGTCATGGATTAGAACAAGAGTTTGGACATGAAATAGGAGTATAAAGAAACACCGTCACGTCAAAACTTACGGGTGTGTCCACGACACAGCCAACGCTCTTTTTTTTACCATATGAACGAAATTCATCCGCACAAGAAACTGATATTTTAAATAAATCACTTCAATGTTTTTTATTTTAGATGATAACACTGTGTGGCCAGCTTTTACGCATCGTACGACGCACAGTGCGCTATTTTCAATTTTAGGATGACATTTGGAGTTTATTTTTTTTTAAATTTCATAAAAAAATAATTTCAATCGTGAGACTATGAAACATGTATTATAAGTGTGTATAAAACTCTGCAAAGTTGAAACATTTTTAACAAAAATAAGCTTAATAACACCAAAAAAGTTAGAGTCCCTTTTAACCCTTTGACGACCGCTCCTGAACCGCTGTAAAATTCGTTAATCCGACAATGGATTCGTGTTAAGCGACTCCATATTACTAAACAAAAGTGTCTCAAAAAAAAAAGTGTGAAAAACCATGGGCCCTTTATGTCCCAATGGTCGTCAACGGTAAAAATGTATACCACTATTTTCTCTCGTTGACAGTATGCGAACGAAAAGTTTTAGGTTAAATTTAGATATACTTCATGAGAGCTTGTTGTTTTTAATTTGTTTTGAAAGTTTACCAATGAAAGTTTAAAAAATTACCTCTGCAATGATGGTACTTTGATCTCTATATGACTATTGGTTTAGGAGATATTCCCAAAATATTTAAAAAGATTGTTAAAAAACCCCAGAAATTCTATCATAATATCTGGCCCTCTATATTTGCCACGACATAATGTTTGATATCCAATGAAAGGTTGAAAAATAAACTTTCTAATGGTGGTACTTTGACCTCTTTACGACTATTCAAAATATCACAAAATAGGTTAAATTTTCCAAAAAATCGGATCTTTCATTTGATGCAAAACAAACCCTTTGTAACAAAAAATTGTTAGGATTTTTTAACGAATTTTTTAACTATTTTGGAAATATCTCTTGGACCAATAGTCGTAGAGTGGCCAAAGTACCACCATTAGAAAGAAAATTACACTTTTAATTTTGTGTTTTTATTTCAGTATTACTACGAACACGATCGCAAATCAAAGACCAAATTCTACTTGCGTCTTTTCTGCGATCGCTTTGATTTGAGTGTGCACAATCAGTGGCGGATCTAGGATTCTCCAACGGAGGGAAGGACTGATCTAACAGTTTTATAGTCCAAGGGGAGGCTGAAACGGCTTTTAGCGCTTTTTGTAATTATTTTCCCACACAAAAAAATTCTTCAAGGGGGATGGCGGCTAAAGCCTTTTCAACCCGTATGTAAATCCGCCGCTGTACACTGTGGTTACAACTAAATTTCTACTTCGAATAATGATTTATTTTCTATATCTACATTGAAAGTCCGCGGGCAACTAGCTACTCAAATGATCAATACGGTCACCAACCACGAAGTTGTAAGACAGGTACCTAAGAGATTTAATCTTGCGGATATCAGTTCCCTGTCCGATAATTCTGCAAAAGTGAAATGGGACGTAAGGATGTATTTTCTGCTCAAAACAACACAAAAGCCATCGAATAAATACTTATAAATAATTTCCAGGAAAAATTCGAAAGTAAAAGGGTCAACGGTGTCCCAATGGTCGTCAAAGGGTTCAATTTCAATTTATTTAACAAAAGTTGTTGGCATATAAGAATGATTCTTTTGCATGCCTAATTTACAATGGATATAACAACATACAAAATGCAAGTAAAAATTATAGACAGTTATCAAGAATGGTACTAAAAATTACTTATGTGTAGACAATAAAAGATATTTCTATAAATAATAAAATATAGATTAGAAAGAGAGAGAAAAAGCGAGAGAGAGAGAGGAAATAAAAAGAGTAAGGAGAGAATAATTATGAAAAAAAGAAGAGTTGGCTGTGTCGTGGACACACCCGTAGATTTTGACGTGACGAAGTTTCTTGTTTGTTGTTGTTGTTGTTGTTGTTGTTGTTGTTGTTGTTGTTGTTGATGTTGATGTTGATGTTGATGTTGATGTTGATGTTGATGTTGATGTTGATGTTGATGTTGATGTTGATGTTGATGTTGATGTTGATGTTGATGTTGATGTTGATGTTGATGTTGATGTTGATGTTGATGTTGATGTTGATGTTGATGTTGATGTTGATGTTTATGTTAATATTGATATTGATGTTGATGTTGATGTTGATGTTGATGTTGATGTTGATGTTGATGTTGATGTTTATGTTAATATTGATATTGATATTGATGTTGATGTCGATGTCGATGTTGATGTTAATGTTAATGTTAATGTTAATGTTAATGTTAATGTTAATGTTAATGTTAATGTTAATGTTAATGTTAATGTTAATGTTAATGTTAATGTTGATGTTGATGTTGATGTTGATGTTGATGTTGATGTTGATGTTGATGTTGATGTTGATGTTGATGTTGATGTTGATGTTGATGTTGATGTTGATGTTGATGTTGATGTTGATGTTGATGTTGATGTTGATGTTGATGTTGATGTTAATGTTGATGTTGATGTTGATGTTGATGTTGATGTTGATGTTGATGTTGATGTTGATGTTGATGTTGATGTTGATGTTGATGTTGATGTTGATGTTGATGTTGATGTTGATGTTGATGTTGATGTTGATGTTGATGTTGATGTTGATGTTGATGTTGATGTTGATGTTGATGTTGATGTTGATGTTGATGTTGATGTTGATGTTGATGTTGATGTTGATGTTGATGTTGATGTTGATGTTGATGTTGATGTTGATGTTGATGTTGATGTTGATGTTGATGTTGATGTTGATGTTGATGTTGATGTTGATGTTGATGTTGATGTTGATGTTGATGTTGATGTTGATGTTGATGTTGATGTTGATGTTGATGTTGATGTTGATGTTGATGTTGATGTTGATGTTGATGTTGATGTTGATGTTGATGTTGATGTTGATGTTGATGTTGATGTTGATGTTGATGTTGATGTTGATGTTGATGTTGATGTTGATGTTGATGTTGATGTTGATGTTGATGTTGATGTTGATGTTGATGTTGATGTTAATGGTAATGATTATGTTGATGGTGATGTTCATGTTGATGTTGATGTTGATGTTGATGTTGATGTTGATGTTGATGTTGATGTTGATGTTGATGTTGATGTTGATGTTGATGTTGATGTTTATGTTAATATTGATATTGATGTTGATGTTGATGTTGATGTTGATGTTTATGTTAATATTGATATTGATGTTGATGTTGATGTTGATGTTGATGTTGATGTTTATGTTAATATTGATATTGATGTTGATGTTGATGTCGATGTTGATGTTGATGTTAATGTTAATGTTGATGTTGATGTTGATGTTGATGTTGATGTTGATGTTGATGTTGATGTTGATGTTGATGTTGATGTTGATGTTGATGTTGATGTTGATGTTGATGTTGATGTTGATGTTGATGTTGATGTTGATGTTGATGTTGATGTTGATGTTGATGTTGATGTTGATGTTGGTGTTGGTGTTGGTGTTGATGTTGATGTTGATGTTGATGTTGATGTTGATGTTGATGTTGATGTTGATGTTGATGTTGATGTTGATGTTGATGTTGATGTTGATGTTGATGTTGATGTTGATGTTGATGTTGATGTTGATGTTGATGTTGATGTTGATGTTGATGTTGATGTTGATGTTGATGTTGATGTTGATGTTGATGTTGATGTTAATGGTTATGTTGATGTTGATGTTGATGTTGATGTTGATGTTGATGTTCATGTTGATGTTGATGTTGATGTTGATGTTGATGTTGATGTTGATGTTGGTGTTGGTGTTGGTGTTGATGTTGGTGTTGGTGTTGGTGTTGATGTTGATGTTGGTGTTTGTGTTGGTGTTGGTGTTGGTTTGGTGTTGGTGTTGGTGTTGGTGTTGGTGTTGGTGTTGGTGTTGGTGTTGTTGTTGGATTTGGAGTTGGTGCTTTTCGTTTAGCTTTTTTTTTTGCTTCCCCATTGGTTTTGCTCTAATTTCAATTAATCCAGCAAAAGTGATGCATATGCGTCACATTAGGCGGTTCCCTGGGGTTTTTGACACGCCGTCAAATTTTTTTTTTATTTTTGTCATATGCCCTAAGACCTCACCTTTGTTTTCGTTCCTTAAAATTTACCGTTGCACCAGTAGTCACAGAGTTAAAAATCCATGCAACGTTTTTTCATGGCTTTAGCATTTTTACTGCATTATGTGATTGCATCCCTGAAATCATGACAACAAAATTTTTTTTGTAATTTAGTTGTGAAGCGTAATAACACATCCCTGCTGTCGTAAAACAAAATTTACTGTAGCACTCTTCCTGAGTGAGTAATAATTCCATGCAACGATATTACATTTATGTTACATAAGCTGCTATATTCACGACCTGATGACGCCGGAATTTTGTTTTTATTTTTGTCGTAAAGCCATGTATAAAAACTTTATTTTCCTTTTCAAACTTTTATCGTAGGTTATATACTCATTGAGTAAAAATTCAATGCAACGCCGCTGCATGAATGTTGCGTTATCGATCTTTGAGCGGCTCTCTCAGCGTCCCCATGATATCAGAAATTTTTTGTCTAATTTTGTTGTGAGGGCTTTTAGTAGGCCTTTATTGGCGTATCGTATTTTTAATCCTAGCACTAATACTCAGCGAGTAATAATTTCATGTAACAAATTTTCAGTTGCGTTGCTTACGCAGCTCCCACTACGTCCCTATGCCGTATTAAATTTTTTTTTTATTTTTTTAATATAGCCAAAGAATTAACCTTTACGGTCATACTATTTTTTTAATCATAGCTTTTATACCCAGCGAATAAGAATTCAATGAAACGCAGATAAATTTTTAAAAAATTAATTTTTCAACTTTTTTGGAAACTAGAGCAGTATAACGTAACTTCGTCACGTCAAAATGTTTGAAGATTACGACTTCAGAGTATGATATAATTGGCATAATCAGATGCAATACTAATTTTCTTTTAGTTTCAACGGGCACAAAACCTGATGTCATTCGGAGATTACGAATGATATAGTAAACTTTTTGTACGCATGAGTTGATGTGATCATTACAGGCATGGGATGAGTTTATTTGAAATCCAAGATTAGTGACTTTGCTTGCAAGTTTCAGTTTAACGCTATTTATTAGAATAGGAGACAAGTCATCATGATCATATGAATTTTTAGATATAGGCAAAACAAATGATTTCAAGGGATTCAGCGTAAGCAAGTTTTCATCAGCCCATTTAGATACTGAAGCTAAATCCTCATTAACTCTACACTAAGGGAAATAACGCATATCAGCATTATCCACGCCTGAGTATAAATTTTATTTAAATATTTACGTGGATAAATCAAATGTTTTCCTTAGAACTCGTTTTTTTCCCGTATTTGAATTTTATTTATACCACACACGTACACACATATTCCCTACAAGCAAGCAGCAACAGCATCACACACGTACACACATATTCCGACAAGCAGCAACAGCATCGCACTCTGTTCCTGTTCCTTCTGTTCCTTCTTGCAGTTGCAGGTTTCTTATAGTTCTCATTTAGTTACTGTTGCAAGGGTAATATAGCCTGAATATTTGGCCAAGATTCTATGCGATTGCGATGGTTGATCGTATGATCAACTCATGCAAGGTGTGAGTGACAATCGGACATTTTCTCAAGAATGTGTTGCACTGATTATCATTTGCCTGCATACTTTGGTTAATATTTTGGTTCACTTTTTCCTTCTCTAATTTAAACTATTTTTGACGTTTGGTCAAAAATACAATAAATTTGAGAACGAAAGAAATAAAAAAGAAAATAAAATATACAAGCAATGGCATTTGATGGACGCAGCTCGTGAGAAATATTTAAATATATTGCTTTTTAATTTAAATATTTTTATGTAAATTTTCTTTAAATGCGATAGTTTTATTTTCAAATAGTAAATATTTGAAAGATATTTTTAATATTAATATTTTGTATACGGCCTCTAATTATTTATATTGAAAACAATTTTTTCGAGCTCTAGGCCAAGCATGTTGTCAACAAGACAACATGAAGAACAAAGAAGGCAACAATTAAAAAAGTTTTTGGATAAATTTAATATTTTTTACCCTTAGTGTAGGCTTTAATAGTTTTTTCTCTCAAATATTCAAAAAACTATTTTAAAAGATAATTTTTTTGGGATAATCAAGAAATCGGTTTCTAAATTTGTCGAATATTTGACAACTTAACACGCCGCCCTAAAAATTTCTGTTAAAAGCCTTCTCTCTTTTCAAATGCCCTTGCGTAATTCTTACTGGATTCACTCCTATTCACACTCCCACTATTATCCCGCAGCTAGAAGTTGTTTCAACACAAAAATTAAATGTGTTTCAACTATTTTCTCTCTTGAAAATCAAATGGCCGAAAATTTAATTAACTCGTCCTTATTAAAGTATAGATTGAAATCACACAAAGCCGAATAAGTATTTTATTTCATTCAACATTTTTTCTCCAAATTGAAATCCTTTTGATAATTGCTTATTCCAAGCAATGGTGGGGCTGTCATAAAGCATTGTCAAATAAGTAATTAATTTTTTGTGGAATAATCTCGCGGAAATCTTAGAGCTGCCTAATTACTAGAGGCAATTCTTGTCGTAAAAACTCAATGGTATCTTGTTGAAATCTTGCTCTATGTTAGTTGGTGGTAAAAAAAGGCACTTAACGACTAAAATGCACAACCGCAGAAAATTTGTCCGAACAGACCTTCTTCCACTGGCTGCCTCTTAACACCTTCTCATCCACACAGCACTACTTTGTTAATCCATGCATCGCAGTTTTCGCCCCAAGTCTCAATTCAAAAAAGCAATTACAAAAAGGAAAACGGAGCTTCGATTGCACCGGAATATGGCATTGTAATTAAAATTACTTGAATTATGTTGGATACTTCATTTTTCACTTGAAGATATATTGGGTGGGGGTAGGCTGAATTTTTTGTTAGCTGGATATAATCTGAAAGTGTGAACGAGAGCACTTTATGTCTCAATGGTACCATTAGCATTGTCAGAACGAGCAACTGGAATGCAACTCCTCGCGTCTCACCTTTAGCCGCCGCTCAACAGCTCGATAACGCTTTGCCCAAAACCTGAAAACTGAAGCACTTGGTTCTCTATTTCATTTCCTGCTGTGCTACGCTGGCGGAAGTAAGTGGTGAGTTGTGCTGAAAATATGCTTTGCATAATGCAAGGACACATTTTCACCTAGTAACGCCCTACGAAGCAACTTCTTCGTTATTTGCAGTTGTACAGATTGTGGGTGGATTCAATGATTGGAGCTCTTTTTGCAAAATTGAATTGACCTACCTAAACTGCTCCATATATCTATGTGTGCAAGTGTGTGCTCCTTACTAATAACACTGCTTCAGACTGCTTCAGTTCGTCCTTCGTTGCCTTCGTGTAGTTTAAGTTTTCTGAATTGTTTGCTATATAGACACAATTAAGAAGAATTTGAAATAGTTGTACATTTTGGTCAGAGCTTGCGGTGCGTGGTGACTGGATACACGTTTTCTCATAAAACTTATGCCACAATGACTCGTTTGTCCTGACAATAACAAACAATTGTATAGCTCGTGGAATCCTTAAACAAGTTTATTTTCCAAACTATGTCACTGTGTGCCTTTGTTGCCATGTTTTAGGCAAACAGGAAAACATTGTTTTTGTTTTTTTTTTTATTTTGTACCAGTTGTTTGCTGTTCCTTTGTTCTCTTATTATTAGCTCATTGTTAGCTTCGGCTGCCAACATCCTTAGTACAATTCTAGTAGAGGCAACATTCATTACCAAATAGAGTAGAAGCGAAGAAGTTCTTGGCATGAACGTTTGGAATTGTTGCCATGTGCAATTAATTACATGAATAGTTTTTACTTCTAAGCTGAAATTACCCGATGAGTGTATTTCAGGCTTGGAAAGATGTTCCAAGCAGTTAAATTAACGACCGGCAGCATTTTTTAACTTCGAATGTAAACAAAACACTAAAGAATTTTAAGAAGAAGGAGTTATTTGTTGGATGTACAATTAATTCCGTAGAGTTAAATACAGCGATTTATTTACCGTTTATTTTAGAATTTACAGTTTTCGAAGCTTTAAATTAAAGTTGGTTGGCTTTCAAAATGAAAGGCTTTTAGCTCGAAAGAAATGCTTATTTACCTGGTATATGGATAATATTAAAAAATCTTCTTTACAACACCATTTATTTGAGATTTTTTTTTGGTGGAATTAATTAAAATTCTTTTTGTAGCTGCCGTGAAATGCTGAAATAATATCTTATGAAAAAAAAGATACTTTTATTCTCAACTGACTGAACCTTTTAGTTTTATGCCAACTCCAAACGGCTAATTTGCATGTTATGAAGAAGGTTTACATGTCATTATTAACTTTGTGGGATTTGACATGTATGCAGAGAGCTGCCGGCCGATGGTGGAGGATTCGAACCATGGACCTCGAGGTTCGTTAATTTTTTGTATAATGTTCAATGTTGCCAAACACAGAATTTTGGCACTGAATTGAAAAAAAAAGAAATTGAGGACTTGAAAAAATTTGAATACACATTAAACAAGGATGTTATTCTACATAACCTGTTATACGCTGTGCCGAACCTGGGGTATGCACATAGCAATCTGATTGCAATGCCAAGTCCGGGTGAAAAATTGTTCATGATTGGCCTGCTTATATTTTTTCCCTTTTTTCTTAGGGCGGAACATATTTATTTTCTCTGGGGCAGAAATAGTCCAGGTTCGGCACCGGTTATTAGCAATGGGCACAAATCAAATTTAGGGGAGTTTTCATGTGTTACTCAGTGGCATTGTAGCACTTCAAAAGGGGTAAGAGTAGACTAAAATGAGGTTATGTCATTTTAAAAGAGGTTGTGCGGTATTAGAAGTGCTTTACAGTATTAGGAGCTGTTATCAGGAGTATATAGAGGAGAAAAATGGAAAAAATGACTTTGTGAAAATAGTGAAATAACGTATTTTTAAGAATTCAAAGATTCAAAATCAGCCCAATTTTTTTAATTAATAAAAACAAAAGGACCAACAAATCCATACAAAACAAAGAGAAAAAACGATTTTTGAAGTGATACTTCTTTAGCCGCAGTGGGGAGTAAAACCGATGAATCAATTCGCCGATGAAACACTTCGCCGTGAAACGCTTCGGCGTGTTTTTAACATAGTGTTACGCAAAACTAAATAATTATAATATAGTTTGGACACAGTAGTTTTTTCAACTGCATGGTTCATACATCGAATAATTATAATATAGTTCGAATAATATAGTATAGTTTTGTATAGTTTGTATAATCCTGAAGATTTTATCCATAGTTTGTAAAATAAATACTTATAATATTACCAAAAATATTCGCCGCATACGGAGCATGTCTTTGATATTCATATTGAAAACATCAACATTAAACAAAAAGACACTGACTACTGCTAAGTAACAGAGTTCTAATGTACAACATTTTAAAGTATATTTCAAACTTTTGAGAGTAACAAAAGAGTACACAGAGTATATTTTTGTATTGCATTTATTTTCTTTATATCTTTATATTTTTTTATACAAAATTCTACATATCACATAGTTTTATGATACATATTAAATCTCTCCGTTCCTTCCTTATAGACCCCATGTTCAGGCGTAGGGAATAAATAAAAAAAATTATAAAATTTGTATGGGAGCCCCCATAAGGAGTGGTCAGAGGGAATAGGTTCCCAGTGAAAAATGTTTCTTTTGCAAATGTAATGGGGGTTAGTCATACATATTAACCCTCTCCGGCCCTCCCTTAAAGCCCCTGTTCAGGTGTAGGGAGTAAAAATTGACATCTGCCAGCAACAAAGCTGTGTGGTGTTTTCAGTTTTATGTTTGAGGAAAAAAAATAAAGCTGGACAAATGATTTCTATTTTGGAGCGTCAAATAAAAATTGAGAAAAAGTCTTTATTTCTGAGCGAAACAATAATAACTGAGAAACAATTTTCATTATAGAGCAAAAGAATAAAAATCAACACTTATTCTTGTTCTTGAACAGAAAAATAAAAGTAAAAAAATAACTTTTGTTTCTGATCAAAATAATAAAAATCGTAAGATAATTTTTATTGTTGAACAATAAAATAAAAACCTAAAAATATTAACTAAACTTTTAGTTTTTGGATATTGCTTATAATAATTACGATCCCTGATTAAAACAGATTTAATTTACTCTTGCCATTATATAAAATGACGTTTTTTTAGTAAGAGTATATTAGAGAATAAGTCAAATAACAATTTAAAAATCAACTTTTTTGGGTTTAAGTGTTACTTTTACCGTGTATGGTGGCCACATACATATTATTATTATTATTATATTCACTAGAATTAAATCGAATCGGACAATGTTAAGACCAACTTCATTTTGAAGCCTCATCATTTGGCTTTCTTTTTCAGTATGTATCGTTTTGCTGAATTGTAAACAACATAGTTTTTGAGTGCTTCGAATTATGGTATAATAATACAAGGTAGCATTGACAGTTGCTTGGGAAAACATCTTCTGTCAAAAAATATACTCAAAAAGAGAGCGATCACAATCCGCCATTAAAAACACAAGCAATGTTGAAAACGTTGAAGTGAAAAAAAAAAACAACAACCACAGCAGCTACTGATGTATTTCCACAAAAAGCTGTTTTTGACAGGAGATGTTTTCTCGTAGAAGAGAAAATAAGCAGTTGTCAATGCTACCTTGTATTATTATACCATGCTTCGAATATGTCAACTTTTGCGCCAACAAAACACAATTTGAGGGAAAGTTTACTTTTGTGCTTTCATTTGAAGAAAAATGCAGCGGAAGGCCATCGAATACTGCAAGAAGCTTACGGGGAACATGCTTCATTGATTTCCACATGTGAGTTTTGCAAGTGGTGATCTTAATACCAATGACAAAGAGCGCAAAAGACAACCAAAAAAGTTTGATAATTAATAATGGATTATAATAAGAATCTAGTTCTTTTTTAATGAAATTCCCTACAGTAAAATGGTAAAAATAATTAAATATGTAAACATAAGCATATGTAAATAAATATTATTCAGTGTCTATGACGTAGTACTCTCGCAAAATAAGTGATACTTCTTCTTTATACGAAAACACGAACGAGGAAATGAGACAAACGCTGTTGCTGTTTTCGACTAAGAATCAGTGCTGCCAAACAGTAGCAGCGGTGCTGCCATCTCTTATCAAGTAGCTGATAAAGAGCTTTTATTAACAGTGCTGCTAAGCTCACATTACAAAGGTTGAAGTTTTGATAAAACACTTATCAAGATCCATTTTTGTGCCTCTTTTTTATGTGTGATGGTACCACGGCTACGACAAAATAATGGTTATGATAATTTGATGAAAGTAATTAATCCATATTAGCTAACCAGGAATAGTAAAATACCTTATATTGTTTATAGCTGGAAAAGTATGTGCGCATTAGTTTATAGTTGTAAATATGAAATCTATTTATATAAAAAGTAGTGTACATTTTTATGTCACCACTTACTGCGGAAACGGGTCGACCGATTTCAACCAAAATTTCAGGGTACGTTGGGAATAAAGTGTGTTATTTCAACAATCTAGGTGGACAAAGTTATTTCTGTGGTTTTTGGTGATTAAATGTATCAATTATAAATAAAAAACATATTATTTTTATTTCATATATTTTAGAAAAAAAATCGATATATAAGTCATTACAACTTATAAGGCAGTGATGTTTGAACAATCCAGATATTAAAAATTATTTAAGTAAATATATAAAATGCATAAATAAATAAAAAAACTTCTTATTTTCATTATTATTACAAAAAGTAATAATAATGTCTTTTTTTTCCTCCTGTCTTAATTTCATTTCCACTGCAAATGCCAATTCTTCTCGTTTTGTATTGGTAACAAGAGTTGCAACCTTTCGTTTTTTTGATTTGGAACCACAAGCATCAAAAGGTTTTTGCGGCATACCGCGACCACTATTTATGATTGAAAGTTGTGCTGTAACCACATTGCAGTATTTAAGACGTATTTGAAGCCAATTTCCATTATTGGAGATAAAGCGCTCACAATACCTTGTCGCTTTCTTCCACTTGGTTTCAACACTGCAGCAAAAATTCCGAATATTTGCTTTAATTGAAAGTAAGACTGGGTGCGATAAATTGGAGTCATTTATCTGTTCGAACACATATGTAAATATTGCATTAAATCTATTCGAGCTTGGTGTCTTGACCCATATATCAAATAAAGCCCGGTTTGATATTTGTAGAGCCATTTTTGTTTTAACGAGTATTTCCAACGAGCGCAAACTTGCGCAAGTTTTTTCCTTAGATTTGTATTATGGATGAATCCAGCTTTTCCCAAAATGTAATATTAAAAATCAATAACGATCAATACCTATTCAAAATCACTATTGTTCCAAAACGAAAAACACTTGATGATATCACGAAATATTACTCACCTTCAGAAGCTATTGTCAATAAATGAGGTCACTTGACAAAGTATATTATAATGTAGGTCGTTTATACTTGCAGTAGATATGAATTAAATTGCCCAACAAGCAAATTAAATTGCACTAAAAATCAATGTAACAATCATCAACACTTTAGACGAAAAAATTCTTTGTAATTGAGGTACTGTTATAACGGAGGTTTTTTTTTGCTCTCTGTTTTGTACGTTTTCGTATTAGTGGGACATATTTATATTATATATGTGAAAATTAACAATTTTTTTGTAATTTTTTTATCCCCTTTTTGTCCACCTAGATTGTTGAAATATCGCGCTGTGGTACATTGGGAAAGTTTGCACAAAATTGTCCCATTGGTTCCGGAGATATGGCATTTTTAAGATTTTCCCATATCTATATAGGGCAAAACACCCCGTCCTGAGCCCCCTTAAGAGATTTTTTTAATTAGAAAAATGATAACTTTGTTATTTTTAGCATGTTTGGCAGCGTTTTAGTGTTAAAATACGCGTTTGTTCAAGAAGAATAAATTGATTAAATTTGTTTGAATGCCAATTAGACCAATATATTTAAAAATAATGATTTATTAAAATATGAACCAAATCCCAGTTATGAGCCCCCGATTTCCAATCTTGAGCCACCTTTTGTCCAGTTATGAACCATCTGGTTTTTACAATAAGAACTTTATTATTTTTATTATTTTATGAAAAAATTCAAAACGTTAACAAAATATAAATAAAAAATAATATTATATATAAATCATAAGCCACAAATTCATTTTTGTGTCTTTGTGCTCAGCCTTCAGTTCGATCCAAACCTGACTTTCCAAGGCATTTACTGTAATCGATTGCGTTGGGATTGAAAGGATACAGGTCGCAGGTACGAAAACCATTAGCTATGGTCTCATTTTTTATGTAGGTACTTAATAATGTTTTGCAAAATGATGCTTTGTAAACTGTCGGTCCATGTTATGCATTCACCAACATTGCAGCCCCTTTAACCACCCCATTTTAAGAGGTCTGAAAATAGCCACATCGGCTGGCTGTTAAATTCCTGTTGCATTTGGGTATAAGCAGATCAGAACAATTTGCAATTATTCTCAGAGCTTGGATAAGCTGTAAGTTAAATGCGTTGTATGACCATATAAGTAAAGAATTACAGGAACCAATATTTAATATGAAACCAGTGTTGGATAAAAGACTTCTTTTATATTGTATATAAATGCATCCGAAGTCATCCAGCCTGAATCAGTTTTCGTTTACACTATTCCTTCAGGTATTGATTCGAATATATCCTTGGGTATTCTTTTATAAGCCAAAACAATGATGGTGGAATAATCAAGGCATCAGCAGAAAATGAAAACATAACTGTCATGCTCTCTTTAGCTGCTCCTTTATCTGTTCCATAAATGTTACTTGCACCTCTAGGAGCTAAAACTGGTTCTCCTTTTGGACATATGACTTTTCATCGAAGTATGCTTGCATTTGATGGAACCAGCCTCTTAAATCTTTTTCCAAAAGAGCTGCACTGGCATTTGTTACTGCTTCAGGAACTCGAATAGATATTTGTTGGATGTCAGTTAAGAAATCCGCTATATCATTTGTCGCCATGAAAATTATTTTTAAACATATTTTCACGTGTGTATGCATCTAAAAATTTTTTAACAATTCTTTGAACTTTATGTTTTCTTCTTAGGAAACCTCTTTCATAGTTATCAGATATATATTTTACTATTTTTCCCGCTTCGATGCATGTTAAACCCGGCAAAGGACCAGGCAGATCCTTATTGATCCTTATCCTTATGAATGAATCCGCTTTTGGAATATTGGGCGCAGAATTTCATATTTCCTTGAAACTTCGTGAATTCACACGTTGACTTAATGTCGTTGATTTGTATAAAATAAATTGTTAATTAAATAGTGAGTGGAGTCAATCAGACCAACATCCTCAAAAAAATGGGGGCTAATGCATGGAATCGGGATGTAATGCATGCAAGTTCAAGTGCAGAATCTGGCATTAATTGCAAACAAATATCAAATATAATTGCAAATATAATTGCAAGAGTTTCAATTTTCTTATTGTGAATGTTTTTGAATATCTAATAAGAGAATCAGGCTTAACGGGTTAATAAGAATGTTTATAAAAATTTCTGTTTTCCTACTTTGAGCTCCACGGGCTCACATTTGGATATTTTATTTTTCTGTAATATTCCAATTGTGAGCCCCCATGGCTCATAACTGGAAACATCGAATTTAGTTATCCAGATATAGGCCTCCATTTTTTTGCTTTGACAGAGAATATTTTTAATGATATATTTTAGAAATAAACAATAAATAACATTCAACTTTTGTTATAACCAAAGCTTATTATAGAAATCATAACATAATGTCCATACCTGAAGGTTTAAAGTGTGTTAACTCCTTGTCGATATTGCTTAGCAAATCACTTGACTGAGTAAGAGTACGAGGCACGTCTTTTTATTTTAAAAAATCACTTTGAACTTAATATTTCATGCTCAGCATGATAGCTGAACGAACTGAACGAATTTTGACGAATAATTATAAATTAACTGTAACTGTCTGACATCCAGACAATTATTAGCTAGAAACAGTTTAATGAGTGGAGGGCTCAGAATAGGCTGAGGGCTCCGGACTGGGTGTTTTACCCTATATATATAAAAAAAGTCGTGATTTGTGTTTGTAATTCCATAACTCAAGAGCGGAGCTTCCGATTTGCTTAAGGTTTTCTTTGCTGTGTTATTATTGGCCGTACCATGGTTCGTATGTGAACATTTTTGACACACCTTCTCTTACCGCCCAAAAATTAATGAAAATTTTATATTTCAGACGGCTTGGGCCTTATCCGACTAAAATTTAGTACTTTAGTTCATATGGTCACTGTTGGACACAGTACTACAAATCGGGGGGGAGAGCTATACAAATAGGGTGGGGGTTCCCCCTCTCTTATATATGAATATCTATCTATATTCTTATCTATCTTGGTTTGTTCGGTTGCTTAAAACTTGAAACCGACTGGACCAAATTGGATACTTTCTTCTGCGAATATGTGATATCGAATATATTTTGGAATTACAGGTCACACAGCATCGAAATTTGATACTCGAATGAAATTTTCACGTGGCTTTCCACTGGCAAAAATTTATGGGCGTTTGGGTGTGACAGTTTTTCAGCAGCCCAAATTTAAGGTATAACTCTCAAACTATAAGTCACATATCAATTTAACTCGGTTAAAACGTACACTATTTAGCTGTGTGCTTTGACTGGCAAAATTGAGTGGCCATTTGACGAGTGGGTGTGGTACTGCCGATACAGTTCAAATTTAGGTATGGAATAGCTTTGGAAGTAAAATTCACATAACATTAAAACTCAGAATGGAGAATGTATTTCTATAAGAAAACTGGGACGGACATAGGAAAAGGGGTTATGGCTTCGACCACACAAGTCAAATTTTTGATATTTAATAGCTTTGGAACAAAACGTCGCATGACAATAAAACTCAGTATAGAGTTACTAATTTCCAAAGTCCTTCTACTGGAAACCTGGTACGTGCATTGGAAAAGGGGGTGTGGTCCGATTTTCTATACAGAATAGCTATGGAAGCTAAAATCACAGGACATTGAAACTCATAATGGAATTGCCACCTGGGAGCGATGTTCTGCTACTGGGAAACTGTAGCGGGCAGTAGAACATGAGCGTGGTGTCAGACTAAGGGACTAATAAAAGTTTTGAATTTACTTATTATTTCCAATATATTGCCTTTTGCAGCAATGCGCACCGGGTATAGCTAGTATATTATAAAACACAATTTTAACATATAAACTACTTACCGCAAATTTTTGAGTTCATCACTGTACTCTAAATATTTTTTTTATAATAAACATAAAAGACATTTTCAAAACAATTTATCATGCTGATTTAATGGCTTTTCGCACTTGACTGATGCAAGCCCACAAATGGCTTGTCCGAGGAAGTTCGTTGATATATCAAAATGTCAAGCAAAGTTCTCTTTTTGCAGTTTCCACTAACGTTCGAAAAAAAATTCCAATATGAAACTGGAGCACAAAAGCGAAGACCTTCTAAAGCTTTTATATGTCTGTTTAAGTCCTTTATTTGTTGAAGATATCAATATTTGAAATCAAAAGTTATATGAGGAATAACATAAATATTTTAACACCTTTGGTTAAAAATTAGTCCATTTTGAGATAAAGCTCATAGTTTTATGTCATCCAAATTCGGTTCTTGGAAGGTTCAAACTAAATTCAACACTAAATTTTCATATTTTTCTCTCACCTTAATCGGTCCCTTGAGTAAATTTTACACACATTTTCCAACTTCAAGCTGATATTTCTTTAATATAAGTTCATAAAATCGAGATAAGATTTTGGCTGGTTTTAATTTTTTTTTTTAGTAAAATAATAATGTAATAAAATGTAATGTAAATAAGTAAAATAATGAATAGTTAATAAATTTTAAACGACTAGATCGCATTCATTTCATTCATCGATGAAAATATGGCTCTTGAAAGAAGTGTGTAAAAAACACAAGGAACTTATTCGTTTCTTGAAATAAGAGACCGCTGAAGGTTAAGGTCTTCTATTGACTACAGCTTATAAATTCACTTTACTTTTTAAATAAAAGATAATATACTTATTTTGACCATTTCCTTCATTTTTGGTTTTTTATATTATAATTTTTTTCAAAGGACACACACTCACTTTACCCTTAAATAAAAAAGGAACCATATTAAGACCAAACGTAATTTATTGAATTTGACTTTAGTATAGTTAATTATTCAATTAATAAAGATATGCCAGGAACAAACATTGAACATTATTTTTCAATTGGCTGAAAGAGATTGATGCAGGGATAAATAACTTTATTAATTTATGTTCAATTCCGTTAAACATTAAAAAAGGTGTTTGGCGATCAATTAAGAATTTAATATTTATGAATGTTCTGCTACTCGTACATTCAAGTAGATACTCGTATATATCGATATAAATTGTGTTTGTATTTATGTTTGTGCGTTTTGCGGAAAAGTGTTGTATTTTCAGTAAATTCAATGCAATGGCAACCAATTAAAAATAATGAGTTCCATTTCATTTAATTGTATGTAAAGATTTCATCCATCTCGAATTGCTTGCAATTTAAGTTTATTGGCAGCGGTTCTTTCTTTTGTAGGTTTATTAATTTATTCGTCAATAAATAAACTTTTATCTCTCACTTTAATACAGATATCATTTAGTGAAGGGTAAGGATAAATCCAAAAATATCACCATAAATGAACCGGAATTAAATCGTCCATGGAGCTCATTTATTGAAGTTATGAACGAAAAAGCAGTCCTAAATACACAGTTGAAATTTTGGGCATTTACACAAGGCGGCAGAGGATAAGTTTATTTCGTTTAAGTTGTTGAAATCAATTTCACTGTTTTACGTGATAAGTAAATAATTGGTAATCATTCTATTAAGGATTTCGATTAAGTAAAAATATGTTTTGTGTAATTCCAGTTTCATGCTAAGGATCATTCCAAAGAGGAAAGTTAGGGATTTTCTTGAAAAAGGCACATTTGTGCTCCCGTATTTAGAATGTGCTTTTGATGCATCTAATACCTTGAAAGCCATAAGTTGATTCTCTCGTACTATTTGTACTGATATACTTACTTAAATTGATGGTTTAGTGTTTTTTTTTTTATACTTTATGTTATAAATTTTGCGCACCTAAACATTACTTTTTCAATTATTCACTCAAAGTTAAATATATCCCTTACGGCAACAAAAAATGTAAACAACCTTGTTTTCGAAGTTTATTTTTCTGCAAAGTCATAGTTGTTCCAATTTTCCTTGGCATTGAAAGCCCTAATTAACTGTCTGAATAATAGGCTGAATGTTAAGCTTTCACGGGAATTAAGTTCATTTAAGGCTATCGTTATTTTCCAAATACTTAGATTGATTAACCTTGGCGTTCCTGAAGTTAACTGAATAAATGGTTCGTCATGTCTGGCGTTAATTTTTTCCGTTAAAGCAATTAAGCTAATATTCACAGCTGGGAGGAGACTGATAGAGGAAAACAAGAGGATATTTCAATGGTTCTTGATAATTAGGCAATGAAATGTTAATGACAATGTTTGATTTTAAGCATTAAAGCTTATACCCTTGAAAAATGCTAAATGTTTGATTATTTTAGCTGGGAAGAACAAAAACGCAATCGAAATTTTAACCCATTTCTTCCCGAAAATAGAAATACTGTAAAAATATGGCATTTTTTCATTAATTCCACTTTGGAACAATTGAATCAAAATAAAAAATGTTTAACAATATTTTTATGCGTTGCCATTTGCACCACATGTAAAGTTACTTTGACGCAACATTGGGAGTTTCCTGGTAAAAAATTAAAAAATTAAAAAATTTTGTTATTTCGAACATATGCTTTTATTTACCAAAATGTACAAAGTTGCCAAAATGTATCAAATCTATAATCAAATTTCCCTTTTGGTTTTTTCGTTAAAGTCTTGGTTGTTTGAAATGAGCTGAAAGCCACTCGGTTTCCTCTCACTGTATCAGCTGCAAAGAATTTTATTTCTGACAACAAGGTAATAAGATAATGGCTTGTGAAGAAATTATCAAAAAGCACGAGATGATTTTCAGGATCATAAAAAAATTTCAATAAGTTTGTAAAAGCTGTTTCACCTAGACCCAAATTATCATTATTCTTCTGTGAAGCTCCACCATAAGGATCAAACTGATAAATATATCCTTCAGCTAATGCTATACACCATAGTTTGAATTCAAACCTTACTGGTTTCCCTCTTATAAACATCGTAGCATCATAAGATGTGAACATATCGCTCATTTCGTGCAAGACCGTCACAACTCAAAATTTTGGATTTTTGAGTTAAATATACAGAAGTATGCATTGTTGTCATATCTTTCATTTGAGTGAATTCCAGACCGATTAGCTGTTAAATTTCGGTTTCTGTCGTTGTGACTTTTAGCAATTTTTTAAATTTTCTCCATAATTTTGAGCAACATCGACTTATTATATCATAAGCCTTACATTTTGTGTAGTAATAAAGTACCGACTCAAAATTTGACATCTCTCTAACCCAAAAGTAGGTATGTTATCATATTGTAGGAAAATCGTCGCAACTCAAAATGAAACACATTTTTCGAATTAGTTTTTGTAGTAATAATGTCACAACTCAAACAAACACTTTCAAAAATATTGCTCAAAAATTTACTATTGATGTAAAATGGAAAATTACTATCTTCCATAAAAATTACTATCTTCATCAAAAATTTAACCACCATATTGCTAGTCATGGCTTAGCTAGATCATGGCCTTCGGCCGATCGCTGCCGACGGAAACGGCTTGTTGTGATTGGTTGATTTCTGATTGGCGTTTTGGAAATTTGTTTTATTAATTTTACTGCGTATTAATTTATTTTCGTGTTGTTGAAGAAGTATAAATACAGAAGATTTTTCTTTTCAAATTTAAATGTTTAGTGAATTTGAAGACATAAGTAACAGTGCTAAAAGTGATTTTACTTATCTATATCTATATACTATTATATACAAGGATTATCTCGGATTTTTATCGTTCAATCACGGGGTAACCGCTGAACCGATTTTAAAAATTGTTTCACTATTCAATTGCTATAATAAGCGACCCTGCTACTGGGTACTACGTTTTTGGTAAAACTTTTGATTTAATTATTTAAGAATTCATGCATTTTAATTCATGCTGTCATTGGATAAGCAGCACAAAATAAGAACAAACAATAGCTAAGAGAGAGAGAGAGAGAGAGAGAGAGAGAGAGAGAGAGAGAGAGAGAGAGAGAGAGAGGTGAGAGTCTATAACTCACCGCGCTGCCATCTTGAGTGGATAGTTGCACTCAGTTTATTTCTGCTGAAGTGTTGCCATAAGCCCAATATATCGTATTTATTTTGATTTTCATACTAAGATTGCTTGCCACTCTTTTTATTTCAAGAGCTACTGAGTTAAAAAAATCTAATAAATAGATTGCGCCCATTTCAGATTGAGGTGACCTATCAGTCGCACTGACCATCTCCGATTTGGCTCAAATTTTGTTCCTAGATTGGTTTATTGCTTAGAAAATTAACCGAAGTTATACATTTTTAGAACCATTTTCAAGGCCAAAATAGGGTGTATTTTGAAACGACGTAGCTCAGTCAATTTAAATCCGATTTTCGTAAATAAGGTATCATTAGGAAGGTTATTTTGTATTTTTTAAGGCAAAAATATAAAACTTTTGGAAAAATTGTAGTACTCTGCGTGCAAAAAACGCATTTTGAGTAAATCGAAGTTAAACCTTTGAAGCCATTTTTTTCAAAAACTGTACGGTAGGATTTTCTTATTGTCTCACAATACATTTGAGTAAAAATGGGAATCAAAAAAATGTATTTCCTAATTCTTACAGCCCTATTCTGGCAACTTAACTAAGCTCACCACATTAACAAAATAATTAATATTAACAAATTGTTAAGGTTTCATATTCTGGTGATAATTTAAAAGCTCCTTTCTTAACTATTTTGTTAATGGCAGAAAACATCTTAACAACGAAAGATAGTTCAGTTTTAAGGCAAACAAATGCTGTGCAAATAAAATAAAATATAAAAAAGGATGAATTCTTACTTCTTACTTCTTTTAAGCATTGATACTGAAGAACATCAAAGAAAAAATAAATCTTAAAGACTGCAAAACACTTGAACATTGTTTGGCTATTGAAAAAAATCAATATTGAAACTTAAAGCAATTGAAAATAATCGGTAAATTATTTATTTCTCAACGTTTTCCATCTTACTTGTAGAAAAATAAACACAAGCAATCAAAATAAGCAAGAAATAAGCAATAAAAAAACAGCTGACGCTGTATATCTAAGGCATTTACATTTTCACCATGCGTGGTGAACTTTTATAGCTTTTTAGAGTTTTCAAATTGTTAATGATTTGCCAGAATACGAAAATTTACTTTACATAACAAGAACATTAACAAGAGCTTCTTTACGATTTCTTGTTATGTTAACAAGCAGAATAGAACTGTTAATCTCACGTACAAAGTGACGCTTTATAACGGTAAAAAAATTCACTTTGTTCTATACGCCATTTCGAACATATTTTGGTGTGAATTGAATTGAAGTGTGAATTGAACCCATTGATGTGGAGCAAAGTAGCATCAATTTTACACAAATTTCACACATTTAAAATTCTTGTTCATCAGCAATTTATGCATTTACAAACAAAAAAAAAAAAAAATATATTCATTTACAAAAAAAAAAAAAAAAAAAAACAAGGAATTGAAAAGAAGCTCTTGATAATGTTCTTGTTATGTTAAGTAAATTTTCGTATTCGGGCACATCATTTGGGTTATTCAAACCGCACTCGTTAGCTTGTTAGTTGTTACTTGTTATTTTTTTACATGCACTTTGTTTCTGTAAAATTATCGAACTACCGAGTAACAAAGTAACAACTTAGCAACCCTGATAATTTTTTCGTTAGTTGGCAAAATACGAACAGCTGTTCCATATTTTTAATTGCATGAGATTTAAATGCATTGAAAATAAAACCCAACGCCTATTAAATTGAAGTTTTTGTTGAAAAGTAAGTATTTCATAGAGAAATTAATTTTTTCTTTATTCTTTGCACTTTTTACTTATAAATTTTCAGCAATTGTAGTTTACGAAAAGCAAAATCAGTTTTTATTCAACTATAATTACCAGGCTAACGAGATTAAATAAAAGGCTGTGTTCACAGTTAACAAATTTAACGAAGTAACAACTAACCAAATAACAAACTAATATAATACCCCTATTCGGTGTGAATACCCCTATTATGTTGAAAGCTCTAGAAAGCTGTTGAAGTTCACCACGCATGGTGAAAATGTAAATGACTTTGATATAAAGCGTCAGCTGTTTTTTTATTGCTTATTTCTTGCTTCTTTTGATTGCTTATGTTTATTTTTAGACAATCAAGATGGCAAATGTTAAGAAATTGTTTTAAGTTTAATATTTATTTTTTAATAGCCAAGCAATGTTCGAGTGTTTTGCAGTCCTTAAAATTTATTTTTTTCTTTGATCTTCTTCAGTATCAATGCTTAAAAGAAGTAAGAAATAATTTTTTATATTTTGTATTATTTGGCTTTACACTGAACTATCTTCGTTGTTAAGGTGTTTTCTACCATCAACAACAAAGTTAACAAAGGAGCTTTTAAATTATCAACAGAATACGAATCCTTAACAATTTGTTAATATTCAGGCATATTTTAAAATCCGCCTTGGAATTGAATGGGAATCGGATTTCATTTCCAATTTTCATCGGAAGTAAATCCGGTTCCGACTTAAATCGGATTTCAGAACATGCCCGATTAACTATTTTGTTAATGTGGTGAGCTTAGTTAAGCTGCCAGAATAGGGCTGTTAATCTATATTAACAAAAGTCATTTTCTGTTTGTTTGAACCGAATACAAATATTAACGACAGGACGGAATTAACTAAAATTCGGCACCCGTATTACTTGAATCTCAACTTACGTTATGGCATACTTAGTTTTGACCACGCCTCTTCCACCCTTTTACAAGAATTGCAAATTTACCTATTAACATATTTTGTTTTTTAGGGAAAATGTTCGTCTAATTAATTAAAAAAAAATCTGATATTTTGACACCAAAAACGTTGACACAGTTGAATATATTTTATTCAATTTTTTTTTTTTTTTTTTTGAAGTGATAACTTCTTTAGGCGCGTTTGGCAATATCTGATGAGTGATTTTCTCGATTCAATCGTCAGCATACAGTTAGATTCTGCCGCTGCTTTTGTATGTTCGAACATGTGTGCACTCGCATCCCAGCAGGAAACCGAGCGCTTCATTAACGCATTTGAAGCGCTCCTAAAAAGCAGTAGAGCGCTTTGTTCTCCTTTTGGATAGAGCCTTTTTTAACATTGGCATGTCATCAGATGTAGGCGCTTCGCTCTCATTGTAGTAAATAACAAAACGTAGCGAGAACCGAGCACTTGGACTAAAAACAAAGCGACAAAATTTTATTTTTTGTCACATGCAGGGATTGAACTCGGACTGCTGGCATTACAGTCAAATGTCTTAACGCTCTGATATTTCCTTGCTTGATTACTTGTGAACAAAATGTATATAAAAATATGAGCTCCACAACTCTGAACTCTGAAAAGCGCATCCTCAAGCGCATCAAAATGCGCATAAGATGCGCTATTTCTAGGAGCGCTTTTTATTTTCCCGCTGGGATCGTAGTCGTTGCTACACACAATCTTACGTTTAAATTTTGTTGTTTTGTTGTTTGTGTCAACATTTTTATCATGCTTGTGTAGGTTTGTGATTTTTATAGTTTGTACGTACATCTTAGTACTTGAATCATTTCCGGATTGTAGGCATAATATCGGTCATTCACGGTTCCCCGCAAAGTTTAAAGGCGTAAAATCGCTGCTCCGAGGCAGCCAATTGACATCGTCAAGAAAACACGATTTGGAAATTTTTTGCACAAACGATCGATTGATCAGATCTTATAGAACGCCATTTTAGTTAAGTAATAACTTCTGCAGGCGCGTTTGGCAATTTCTGATGAGTGATTTTCTCGATTCAATCGTCAGCATACCGTTAGATTCTGCCGCTGCTTCTGTATGTTCGAACATGTGCGCACTCGCATCGTAGTAGTTGCTACACACAATCTTACGTTTGCATTTTGTTGTTGTTTGTGTAAACATTTTTATCATGCGTGTGTAGGTTTGTGCTTTTTATACCCAGCGGGAAAATAAAAAGCGCTTCTAGAAACACAGCATTTTATACGCAGTTTAGGTATGTTTTGAGGATGCGGTCTTCAGAGTTCAGATTTGTGGAGCTCATATTTTTATCTATATTTTGTTCACAAATAATCAAGCGAGGAAATAGCAGAGCGTTAAGTAATTCGATTGTAATACCAGCAGCCCGGGTTCAATCCCTGCATGTGACAAATTTTTTTGCATCTTCATTTGTCGTTTACTAAGTTAACTGCATCCACAAAGCTTCCCAAAGATGCAGTAAAAATGCGCAGGATTTTGCGGACACGTAGAACAAAAAAATAAATGAAGTTTCATCAAAACAGATATCAGCGCTATTGTTACCCGTTGGGATTGTTTGTGCATACATACAGTTACTCAATAAATTGATCGAGCTTTCTTAGACACTCTCAAATTGAGAATGCATGCTGAGCACCAATATTTAAAAAATAACAGATTGTCGTTATTCTAATGTGGTATGATGTCGTTGCAAGTTTTAACACTCATTTTTGTCAATTATTCTTATGTTATGGCACAGTTTAGTGAAATCAGTAAACGACGTAACGCGATCAATTTATTGAGTGTGCTCTAAAATAAATAATTTTACACATTAACCAACAATTAAAGTAAATATTTTAACTTAAGATATTAAATAAGAGTAAAGTAAGTATTTGAAACTGCTAAAAAAATAATTGGGTGTAATTATTTAGATTTTTAACAGCTTTGTTTTTAAATAAAATGGGTTCCAACAACAAAGTTTTGACTTCAGCTAAACAAAAACTAATCATAGAGTTGTTACGAAAAGGACTATCACACCGAGAGATTTCAGCTCAAAAAGGGGTTTCGGTTGCATCAGTCAGCAAATATCGCCAGAAAATAGGAATTTTGGAGCCAAAAAACAAAGCCGGAAGAAAAAAAATATTCTCGGATTCCATGGAACGCCTTATTCTGCGCGATATTCGCAGTAACAAATTTGAAAGTGCAGTCGAAATACAACAAAACTTGCAAACCAACCACAACCTCAGCGTCTCGGCAGAACTTGTTCGTAAATCATTACGCTCCGCAGGGTTAAAAGGAAGAGCAAAGATTAAAAAGCCACTGATCACAAAGAGGCATATGAAACTTCGTTTGGAGTTTGCTAGAAAGTACACATATTGGACATCTGATGACTGGGCAAGAGTGGTTTGGTCAGATGAAAGTAAAATTAATCGACTTGGCCCAGATGGACGTCAGTGGGTGTGGCGAACACCCGCCGAAAAATTGCAGCCCAGACATGTGAAACCAACTTTAAAATTTGGTGGAGGTTCCGTTATGATATGGGGATGTATGATGACCGCAGGCATAGGAATGGTACATAGAATAATAGGTAGAATGACTTCATCATCGTACATTGACATTTTAACGACACATCTCGGAGGATCGTTGAATAAACTTGGTGTTAATGCTCCGGACGTTATCTTCCAGCAAGATAATGATCCGAAGCACACCGCTAGGATCACTCAGGACTGGCTCCGGAGTAACGATTTCGAAGTGTTGTCTTGGCCGCCTCAATCACCTGATTTGAATCCCATTGAACATCTTTGGGGAATACTCAAACGTTCAATGACTGGGGAATCCGGTAACCTTGACGAATTATGGTCGAAAATAAGGACTGATTGGTACAATATCCCACCAGAAACCTGTCAACATTTAGTGAATGCCTCGACGAATAAAAGCAGTTATTGACGCAAAAGGAGGATACACAAAATATTAAATTAATATAACCATTACTTTTTGCTGCACACAATTAATTGATCGCATTGAATTTATAAATTAGTTTATATTTCTTCTTTGTTCAAATGAAGTTAGAGCTTTGGTTTAAATGTTATATAATATTTTATGACTAAATAAATTTTTCTATCAGAAGTTCTATTCCTGTTTTTCAATTAAATCGGTTTTTATCTTATGACAAAAAGCTCGATCAATTTATTGAGTAACTGTATGTACATAGGTATATGTATAATACAATTATAAGGTAGGCACATATTGAAGAGCGGGGTGCGCTAGCTGTCAAAATCAGCTGGTAATTTTTTAGTTTTTCTGATTGTTGTTGTTGCTTTTGTCGTTTGACGTTTGTAGCTCCTACAGTATTGTTGTTGCAAAATTTCTAAAATGAGCTTACCTTGTAATTGTATCATGGGTATATGTAATAAGGAGTAATGCGCTAGGCAGCTCGAAGAAAACTCAAAGCCTTTGGTTTATTTTCTGCGATTACAATTTAATTTAATCATGTCAAATGATCCAAATGAGAGCACCACGAATACGGTACAACACTTGACGGATTTTTTTTTTAGATATTTAAATAAATTTGAATCTAAAGTTCTTGTGTCGTATTTCAGGTACCGCAAATCCATTATTTCATTCTAAGAATATAACACAATAAATAAATTTACAAAACATTATTAATATCAACTTGTTTCCAATTCATCATTTATTATATAAGATAAATGTTGTTATTTATATACATAAATATATCTTTTAGAATTGGAAAATGAGAAGTTATTACTTCTATCGTGTGGTCATAGGCTTTTTTGTTTTTTTTTGATAAATTCAATTCAAGCACTTAATAAAACCATTTAAAATGTACCGTTAGCTAAGCGTATATATTTATTATCTTTTTAAAAAAAAAACGTCAAAATATTCTCTTTTTACTCAAGAAATGGCATAAAAGCTATTTTTGTTGTTAAAATAAAAAAAACTCAAAATTCCATTATTGACTACATTTAACATGACAACGCGTTTAATAGCAAAAGTAGTTTCAGTCTTACCAAAATATTTATCGGCTGTTTCTATCATCAAAAAACAAAACCAACTTGCACTTCAAGGCGATGATAAAGTTTTTGAAATATCTCAAATGGTTTGCGTTTTATTTAAATAAAGTTGTCAAAGTCCTTAATGGAAAACCCTTTATTAAGACGATTGCTATCGTGGACTGATTGTGATGAGATCACTCATTTTGTTACCATGCGCTACTAGCTTTATTAGATTGTTGAAATTTTCAATTAATTTTATATCCCACTGTGCACGAAAATGCCTAAAACAGTTTTAAGACACCACTATATTTACATTTAAGAGGATGGCTAGATGCGAGAAGAATAAAAGAAAGCAACTTATAGCGTGCCATATTGTGGTCCTGTGTTCGAGACCCAGCCAGTTTAATATGACACCTTTTTTAATTCTTTTGACGTGACGAAGTTACGTTTTACCGTGCAGGTTTCCAAAAAAGTTGAAAAATGCATTTTTTCAAAATTCATCGGCGTTGCATTGAATTGTTACTCGCTGAGTATAAAAGCTTTGACTAAAAAAATGGTACGACCGTAAAGGTTGATTTGTTTACTTCATTATAAAAACAAAACAAAAATTCAGTACGTCATCAGGACGCGGTGGGAGCTGCTTAAGCAACGCAACTGAAAATTTGTTAGATGAAAATATTACTCGCTGAGTATAAGCACCAGGATTAAAAATATGATACACCAATAAAGACCTGTTCTAAGTCCTCACAACAAAATTAGACAAAAAATTTCTGACGTCATTGGGACACAGAGAGAGCCACTCAAAGATCGAAAATGCAACATTCATGCAGCAGCGTTGCATTGAATTTTTACTCAACGAGTAAATAAGCTACGATAAATGTTTGAAAAGGAAAATGAAGGATTTATACTTGACCTTACGATAAAAATAAAAAAAAAAATTCTGACGTCCCCAGGTTTTGAATATAGCAGCAAACGTAACAGAAATGTAATATCGTTGCATTGAATTTTTACTCTATCGGGAGACGTGATGCGGTAAATTTTGTTTTATGAAAGTATATAATTGTTATTACGCCTTACAACTAAATTACAAAAAAAAAATTCTTATCATCATGATTTCAGGGTGGCAACCACATAATGTAGTAAAAATGCTACAGCCATGAAAAAACTTTTCATGGAATTTTAACTCTGTGACTACTGACGTAACGGTAAATTTTAAGGAAAGAAAATGAAGATGAGGACGTCGGCCATATGTTAAAAATAACAAAAAAAATTGATGATGTCATGTGATGTCATTGATGATGACGCCTAATGTGACGCATATGCATCACTTTTGCTGGATTAACTGCATGCAACTAAGACAAAGTTAATGAACCAAGGAAAAGCACAAGCAATGAAGAAGCACATAAAAAAAACAAAAGCAACATCAACTTTAACTTCAACATCGCCATCAAAATCAACAGTAACATCAACATCAACATCAACATCAACATCAACATCAACATCAACATCAACATCAACATCAACATCAACATCAACATCAACATCACCATCAACATCAACATCAACATCAACATCAACATCAACATCAACATCAACATCAACTTTAACATCAACATCAACATCAACATCAACATCAACATCAACATCAACATCAACATCAACATCAACATCAACATCAACATCAACATCAACATCAACATCAACATCAACATCAACATCAACATCAACATCAACATCAACATCAACATCATCATCAACATCAACATCAACATCAACATCAACATCAACATCAACATCAACATCAACATCAACATCAACATCAACATCAACATCAACATCAACATCAACATCAACATCAACATCAACATCAACATCAACATCAACATCAACATCAACATCAACATCAACATCAACATCAACATCAACATCAACATCAACATCAACATCAACATCAACATCAAAATCAACATCAACATCAACATCAACATCAACATCAACATCAACATCAACATCAACATCAACATCAACATCAACATCAACATCAACATCAACATCAACATCAACATCAACATCAACATCAACATCAACATCAACATCAACATCAACATCAACATCAACATCAACTTCAACATCAACATCAACATCAACATCAACATCAACATCAACATCAACATCAACATCAACATCAACATCAACATCAACATCAACATCAACATCAACATCAACATCAACATCAACATCAACATCAACATCAACATCAATATCAACATCAACATCAACATCAACATCAACATCAACATCAACATCAACATCAACATCAACATCATCATCAACATCAACATCAACATCAACATCAACATCAACATCAACATCAACATCAACATCAACATCAACATCAACATCAACATCAACATCAACATCAACATCAACATCAACATCAACATCAACATCAACATCAACATCAACATCAACATCAACATCAACATCAACATAACATCAACATCAACATCAACATCAACATCAACATCAACATCAACATCAACATCAACATCAACATCAACATAGACATCAACATCAACATCAACATCAACATCAACATCAACATCAACATCAACATCAACACCAACATCAACATCAACATCAACATCAACATCAACATCAACATCAACATCAACATCAACATCAACATCAACATCAACATCAACATCAACATCAACATCAACATCAACATCCACATCAACATCAACATCAACATCAACATAAACATCAACATCAACATCAACATCAACATCAACATCAACATCAACATCAACATCAACATCAACATCAACATCAACATCAACATCAACATCAACATCAACATCAACATCAACATCAACATCAACATCAACATCAACATCAACATCAACATCAACATCAACATCAACATCAACATCAACATCAACATCAACATCAACATCAACATCAACATCAACATCAACATCAACATCAACATCAACATCAACATCAACATCAACATCAACATCAACATCAACATCAACATCAACAACAACATCAACATCAACATCAATATCAACATCAACATCAACATCAACATCAACATCAACATCAACATCAACATCAACATCAACATCAACATCAACATCAACATCAACATCAACATCAACATCAACATCAACATCAACATCAACATCAACATCACATTAAAAACAACAACAACAACAACATCAACATCAACATCAACATGAACATCAACATCAACATCAACATCAACATCAACATCAACATCAACATCAACATCAACATCAACATCAACATCAACATCAACATCAACATCAACATCAACATCAACATCAACATCAACATCAACATCAACATCAACATCAACATCAACATCAACATCAACATCAACATCAACATCAACATCAACATCAACATCAACATCAACATCAACATCAACATCAACATCAACATCAACATCAACATCAACATCAACATCAACATCAACAACAACATCAACATCAACATCAACATCAACATCAACATATCAACATCAACATCAACATCAACATCAACATCAACATCAACATCAACATCAACATCAACATCAACATCAACATCAACATCAACATCAACATCAACATCAACATCAACATCAACATCAACATCAACATCAACATCAACATCAACATCAACATCAACATCAACATCAACATCAACATCAACATCAACATCAACATCAACATCAACATCAACATCAACATCAACATCAACATCAACATCAACATCAACATCAACATCAACATCAACATTAACATCAACATCAACATCAACAACAACATCAACATCAACATCAACATCAACATCAACATATCAACATCAACATCAACATCAACATCAACATCAACATCAACATCAACATCAACATCAACATCAACATCAACATCAACATCAACATCAACATCAACATCAACATCAACATCAACATCAACATCAACATCAACATCAACATCAACATCAACATCAACATCAACATCAACATCAACATCAACATCAACATCAACATCAACATCAACATCAACATCAACATCAACATCAAAATCAACATCAACATCAACATCAACATCAACATCAACATCAACATCAACATCAACATCAACATCAACATCAACATCAACATCAACATCAACATCAACATCAACATCAACATCAACATCAACATCAACATCAACATCAACATCAACATCAACATCAGCATCAACATCAACATCAACATCAACATTAACATCAACATCAACATCAACAACAACATCAACATCAACATCAACATCAACATCAACATATCAACATCAACATCAACATCAACATCAACATCAACATCAACATCAACATCAACATCAACATCAACATCAACATCAACATCAACATCAACATCAACATCAACATCAACATCAACATCAACATCAACATCAACATCAACATCAACATCAACATCAACATCAACATCAACATCATCATCAACATCAACATCAACATCAACATCAACATCAACATCAACATCAACATCAACATCAACATCAACATCAACATCAACATCAACATCAACATCAACATCAACATCAACATCAACATCAACATCAACATCAACATCAACATCAACATCAACATCAACATCAACATCAACATCAAAATCAACATCAATATCAACATCAACATCAACATCAACATCAACATCAACATCAACATCAACATCAAAATCAACATCAACATCAACATCAACATCATCATCAACATCAACATCAACATCAACATCAAAATCAACATCAACATCAATAGCAATAAATCAAACACACTACTTTTTACAATTTTTTTTTTCACCTTCTGTGGTGAATTTTTGAAAATTTGAATTTGTTTCATAAAAAAAACAAAAAATAACAAAAATTTTTTTACAATTTGTTTTTATGCCTTCAGTGGTGAAATATAAAAAATTCAAATTTATTTC